>OX352303.1:28612755-31012755 GCA_947086415.1 Pammene aurita
TAATAGCATTACAGGCGCAATATGTCTGCGCTATTAGCATTATCGTTGACATGGAAAGTGCCAATCGCATAAAAGAATCATTAGTACGCTCTATTAAGTTGCCAACTGCATTAAAGAAGCATTAATACGGCCAAAAAACTTACTAATCGCAGTAAAGAAGCATAAGTACTCTCGATTAACTTGCCAATCGCAATACAAAAGTATTATACTAGCATAAGTGTGTAGTAAAATAAACCTTGCGTCAATGCAAAAACGTCTCTATCACCGACGGAACAAATGTTATAATACAATAAACGTTGTGATTTAACTACTTTGTCTCGCAATATAAAATGGACGAAGACGGTACAAAAAACTGAATGAGTGACACGTCATATTAGTTTGCATCCTAACAAAATTTATAAAAGTTTTTGACTCTTTTACGTTATTATATCCTTCAAATATTACTGCGCAATGTAGTTTACTGTAAATGTGTATATAAGTTTCATTGAAAATTTTCACGCGCCTTTGATTTATTGTGGTTTTGCTATAAAATATTATAAAAAGATATGCGTCAAATAAACAAAACAATTGTGTAATCCTCGTATAGAACGAGTTTTGCATTATTAACATAATAGTGTTGGTTGAGCAGTCTTAAATTAAGTAATTTCATTATTATATAGGTATTTTCCTTGTATAAATAGGTCCGCATGATTTTATTTTTAGGTTATAAATTATTTACAAAATGGCGTTGGTCTATATAGACGGAGAGCTAGCCACGTCGGATATGACACAATAATGAGAGCAACCAAACCCCTCTAGTCAGTTTGGTATACTATGCTTATTTCTAGATCTGGACATCTGGCAGCTTTAAAGTGGTGGAGGTCAAAGAATGCAAACCATTTCAAGAAAATAAATCATAAAAATCTGGGTTTGATGCAATATTATGAGAAACTATACAAATAATATACAATATTAAGAGAAATTATACAAAACTTTATGTTGGGAGAAAGTAGTGCCAAACGATGTATAATAATGTATAGTTCATAGTTTGTCGCCTACTGTTTTTGTTTCCGTAATAATCATCGGGGTTTTCGGTGCGGGAACGATTTGAGAAAGAGTAGAGATAAACAGATAGGTTGAGATGAGTTAGTCTGAGAAAATATCATATTATGCCTAATGAATAACTACCTCTCTGTGAATAGCTTACACACTATGATACGAGCTTTTTTTCTTAGAGGCATGTTTGTATTGACTATTATATACTTAGTATTTTAAAAATGCAAATGCATATCCGAAATTTATTAACTAGATCTACCTAAGACAAAGACACGGTATAATAAGTGTCAAATATTAATCTTGACGTCCGATATTTATGAACTATTTGATTAACTGAAGAGGTTGAAAATGATCAGTATTACATGAATTAATAAAAAAATACTTGAAAAAATCATAGGTATATGTACCTACAATATATATACATAATAGTCAGCTATTACATAGAAATTGTATATACGTATGATTTTTTCGATCAATTATTCATTAGGTAGAAACGTGCTAGAGTACATTCTGTTTTTTAAGTTAATGCCTACTCTTTGGCTAATGTCAAACATTCCCGCACCGAAAACCCCCATGTATGGTAATAATACACAATATTTTTTGTTTTTTTTTATCGATTTTTGACCAGTTTTGAGTCGATATTCCAACATATTCACTATAGATAAAATTATAAGGCAAACGACTATCGGTTTTTTAATCTTTTATCTCCATTCTGTTGAGCCGGATCTTGAAATAAATGAGCCGTTATTTTTTTATGATATTTTTAAAATATGGTCTAAAAAACACTTTTATCGATATTCGAATGGTGTAAAGAATCTTACATATACGTAATCTACATATTAGGGTTCCTCTTTGATGTCTCTAAAAACCGTAGAGAGATTTTAATTTTTAACAAATCAAAACAAAATTTATGACCATAAAACCACTTTTTTAGCCTAAACCGGTTCGACTTTGATGTCAAATATCTCGAAGACAATGAATATTGAAGTAAATATAGGATACTATATTGTTTAATGCCGTTACTGATAATATGATAAGCTATATAAATCATTAGAAAACTATGGGAATCAGATCTAAGGTCGTTGGCGCCAGGGAGCCCCTTAAAATATAGGCCCTGTCCTTTATAACTGAGACAACTTCGGCAATTTTTACCTAGTTTGGTATTACTATTTTCCAATTAAAACATTTTGCTAGTCTGTCACTGTGACCTTCACCCATTAAAAGCTGCCAGCTGCCAGGATCTAGCAACAAGAATAGTATAGCAATCTAACCAGACGGGTTTTGTTGCTCTCATTATTGTGTCATATCTGACGTGGCTAGCTCTTAGTCCAATAGCAGCTCAGTGACCCTTAAAAAATGCCTTATTTATGCCTACAGCATTACACGTGAATAATTATGCTATTAAACAACATTAAGCATTTATTTATGCTATTGTAGAACCTAAGGCACTAAAACCGCTAAAAGCTGTATAGGGGCTGTTCATAAATTACGTCATCAATTTTTGATGATTTTTACCCCCCCCCCCCAAAATCATCCAACCCTCCCCCTGCCAAATAAAGTGATGTCATTAAAAAATGCGTTTTAAGCTTAATTGTAAAATAAAAAACTATTTAGTAGATAATATTTTATAGCATTAAAAGTTTATAGAAACACGACTTTCATTCCTTTTTTACACATTGATGACGTGATCTTCGGAATGACCCCCCCCCCCCCCCCCCCATTATAAATGACGTAATTTATGAACAGCCCCTTATAGTGAATTACTTGGCTTTATAATGGTTTATATTATTGCTATTATACTGCATTAGGAACGTATTACCTACTTATAAATGCTATTGTACACCCTAAGGCATTAAAAATAGCTGAAAGCTGTATAGCGAATTTACGTGGCATTATAATGGCTAATATTCATGCTCTTAAACAGCATTAAGCATTTATTTATGCTATTGTAGAACCTAAGGCACTAAACCAAACCGAAGCATTAGTGTAGCAAACCAAAACGCAACTGTACAGCATTCAGCTGTGGGGGCGTCCATTAATCGCGTCAAATTGTATAGGGGGGGAGGGGGTCAAGAAAAAATCACCAATGATCACCACAGGGGGGAGGGGGGTCTGGACACATATCACGTGTAATTTTTTTTTTCCTTGTGCTATACTGTATTATGGTCAATAAAATAAAAATTATCAACTTTTAAATGAATCGATCTGTCAAAAGCAGAGTAAAATTGCACTAGCACTATGATTGTAAATATTTTTAATGGCATTTGACATATTATTTTGTGAAGTAGGTTTTTAGGGTTCCGTAGCCAAAGTGGCAAAAACGTAACCCCTATAGTTTCGTTATGTCCGTCTGTCAGTCCGTCCGTCCGTATGTCACAGCCATTTTACTCGGAAACTCTATAACTTATCTTAATAAATATTTAAATATAAGGTTTGTTTTTGTATGCCGCTACTTAGTTTTGTAGTAAAAGATATTTGCTAAAAAAGATATTTTATGGAGGGGCACTAGTCCGTACATGTAATTATTTGTAAAAATTTTTTTTTTACTAAATATCGTCATGTCTCGATAGGTCTTTAAAAATAACATTGAGGTCTGTTTGATTTTTTATTTATTTAGTGAATATTTTAAGAAAAAATCACCCCGTAAGTCTAAAAAACTTGTGTCCCCCCTTTTGAACCGGAGATCCAAAAAAATATGAAAAAAATGAGAACATTATCGGTTTAGGAATTATTGAGTTCTCCTAAAAACTCATGTCATACGCAGATACGACCTTTTGATATTACTGTTTCGATAGTAGGTACGAAACCGCGTGGTCCGACACGCACTTGGCCGGTTTTTTTCTATTAAAGATAATTTTATTTTATATGTATACATGTTGTTTCATTTTTTTACCCTTTACGTGTACGTACGTTACGTAAGTAGGTTCACGTGTTGGAAAACTGTACTTACTTTAGCTAGCAAAAAATTACACGTCATATTGGACAGGGGGGGGAGGGGTCCTGAAAATATCACCAAAGATCACCATGGGGGAGGGGGGGGTCTAAAACGAGCCAAAAACGTATGACGCGATTAATGGACGCCCCCTGTACAGTTGCATGTTGTTCGCTGCACTAAAACTAATGGCTAAACAAAAGCATTTACATATGCCATTATACAACCGTTATACAGCGTAAAGCATCATAAAATGCTATTGTAGAACCTAAAGCACTAAAAACAGCTGAAAGCTGTATACCGGATTTATGTGGCATTATAATGGCTAATATTCATGCTCATAAACAGCATTAAGCATTTATTTATGCTATTGTAGAACCTAAGGCACTAAACCACACCGAAGCATTAGTGTAGCAAACCAAAACGCAACTGTACAGCATTCAGCTGTATAGTTGCATTTTGGTTCGCTGCACTAAAACTAAAGGCTTTAAAAAAGCATTTATACATGCCATTATACAACCGTTATACAGCTTAATGCATTATATAATGCTATTGTAAAACCTAAAGCACTTAAGTGCTTTTAAACAGTCGAAAGCTGTACAGTTGCGTTGTGGTTTGCTGCACTAAAGCTAAAGGCTTTACAAAAGCATTTAGATATGCCATTATACAACCGTTATACAGCTCAAAGCATCATATAATGCCACAAGTTGCTCGGTGAACGTATATAAGAGTTTATACTGTCCTTAAGTTCGAAATAAGTTAACTATTCATATGTTATAATGCTTCCTGTGTTACTTGGGCTGTGACGCCGCTCGCGGGCCTCGTGAATTGGTGCACATTGGCACCACTCTACATAGACTCAGGTACAGATACTACAGGGGTATTTAAATCCAACGCTGACTCAACACACAGAACAACCCGCCGCAGTTGCCGCCGGGCTCAACCCCCATAGCAGCTGTGACGCAGCTCGCAGGCCTCGTATTGGCACCTCTCTTGACTGTACTATCTCACTCAGGTACAGATTGCAGGAAGACGTAATAGAGTGTATTTATTTCCATATTTACTAAACTTCTTTTAGTTAGTCCTATTCATGTTTATATTTCAATAAGGTTAAGTGCAAATGCAAGAATAAAAAATATTGAAAATAGCTTAGTAATAATTAGTTTGTTTTTGACCTACTTTAGTGAAAATCCACAAAGTTTTTATATGTCGTAATATATGTTCGTCTTGATATCTCCAGGCATCTTTAACAAATGCAATTAATTTACAGATTCGGAAATGGTGGAAGTTTCACCCCCAAAGAAGATCAAGATTGAAGGAGAAAACCTTTCACTGATCAAACCCGTGCCTGCCAAGGTGTTGACAGAGTCAGAGTTATATATAAAGTTACATTTAGGTAAGTCTTAAAGGCTTCGCCAAACTGCTAGCGTGGCGCCGCGCCGCGGTCGCGCAGCGCGACCGCTGCACATGTTAACAGGTTAGCGACGTCAAACAGACTGCGTCCCGCCGGCGCCGCGCCCCGCTTCTGTCGCGCCCCGCGCCACGCGGCCCCTGGCGTCCACGCGGCGCCTGCGCCCGCGCCGCGCTGCGCGGCGGGACGCGGCCGCACGCTGCGCCGCGCTGGGTCACATCAGTCGGACGTTAGGCACCGCGGTGCGAGCGTAGCAATAGACTGTGATTATGGATACAGAAAAGGCCGCCGCGTTCGCGCGCGTGATGAGGGCGTGTTGAGAGCGCGAGGCCGGTGCGATCCGCGCGCGCCCAGTTTGAACAGTCATCGCGTCGGCGTCACGCAGCGCGGACGCAGCGGTACGTCACGCTGGCAGTTTGGCCAAGGCGTAAGATTGATTTCAAGCCACAAAATAGGTTTCTTTTTTCAGTGATATGATGCATATTTTATAATCGAAATTATGACTATGTGTTGCACGAATCTTAGCGAGAATTTCGTAATGTGGCGTCTATACCTATGACCTGAATCACTACCTATAATGCAAGCTACTAATTATAGTGCAAGCGTGCCCGCAACACAGCTCGCACTGAGAATGATTTTGTGAGCTCATCAGATCTACGTGAGAAAGGTTATTCGAGCGGAAGTCGTGGTGTAAGGTGAAAGCGCGGCGCAGCGCAGCGCAGGCATGATGCCGCTGCCGCCTCAAAACTTTTTTATACAAAATTTATACAGGCGAGGTGTTCGTCAGTTACACTCAAGCGGCGGGGCGCAGGCACCTTACGCCGTCTCTGTATAATTCGCGCCTACTTCATCAAAGAATCTGCTTCCTCAGGAGTGCTGCACAGCCTGCGCGGACGGCGCGGGGCGGGGGGCGCGGTGCACGCGGCGGCGCTGGCGGCGGCGGCGCCGGCGCTGCAGGCGCACGCGCAGCAGCTGCGTGGGAGCGGCGCGCGCGCACAGAGCGACGCCAAGCTGCAGGTGGGTTCATACAGGAGGGCTGCACAGCCTGCGCGGGCGGCGCGGGGCGGGGGGCGCGAGCGGCGCGGGGCGGGGGGCGCGGGCGGCGCGGGGCGGGGGGCGCGGTGCACGCGGCGGCGCTGGCGGCGGCGGCGGCGGCGCTGGCGGCGGCGGCGCCGGCGCTGCAGGCGCACGCGCAGCAGCTGCGGGGGAGCGGCGCGCGCGCACAGAGCGACGCCAAGCTGCAGGTGGGTTCATACAGGAGGGCTGCACAGCCTGCGCGGGCGGCGCGGGGCGGGGGGCGCGGGCGGCGCGGGGCGGGGGGCGCGGGCGGGGTGCGCAGGCGGTGCACGCGGGGTGGGGGGCGCGGTGCACGCGGCGGCGCTGGCGGCGGCGGCGCCGGCGCTGCAGGCGCACGCGCAGCATTGCAGCTGCGGGGGAGCGGCGCGCGCGCACAGAGCGACGCCAAGCTGCAGGTGGGTTCATACAGGAGTGCTGCACAGCCTGCGCGGGCGGCGCGGGGCGGGGGGCGTGGTGTGATAAATATGTCACTATAAACGTCCCTTACCTTCTTATCCAACAATATCCTCCGTTATGAGATTTCTCGCGATTGCTTTTCTTCAGGAGAAAATCAGTAAATTGATCAGGATTTAAATAAATTATTGATTTTATGATATAGGTCCACCGTGAACGTCAACGTCACTAGTATAGTTTCATTCTATGAGACAGCTGAATGTAGCCCGGAGATAATCGTTTGAGCTTCAAGATGGCTGTGCCGTCTTTGGAGTAGTTTTTTGTTTTTTGCTCATTTACGTAGTTCAGTGTGTAATATTGATAGCTTACCTATTAATATTGTGCGGTGACCTAACGAACAAGTGTGCAGCTAATGAAAAATTAGCCTAAAAACGCGCGAACCACCCTTTAGTTGAACAAACGGTTATCCAGGGTCTCGGCCACCCACATGTTTGTAGGGAGGCCCTTACGCCTTACGATCAGCAAAGCCTCAACCGAACAACGTTGCTTATATTTTATGGAAAATTAATATATTCAGATAATAGGTCTACACATCGACATTGGCAGAATTCACCTCGCCAAAATCGGAGGAGTAAAAGCCATATAAAAAAAAAATGTAGCCCGTCAGATATGACCATACATGTGAAGGCACCACTATTGTATTTCTTTTCTCAGGACTGCCTGGACCGACTGGGGCAGGCCGTGCAAGTGGCCCTGGCGTCGGGCTGCGTGTACGGCAACACCAACCACCTGCTAGCCACACTAGACTCGCTCCCCGAGAACAGGCTGCTGCGGATCGTCATACAGGCGCACCGACAGCTCTGCTGACAGGACCATAACACTATTGAGATTGATTAACCTGTAGCAGGGTGTTTGAGATTCAAGTGCTTATTTCCCTTTCTGAGTTTCTATGGGTTTTCCTGGTAACTAGGAGAGCCTGGAGTGGGGTAAAAGAAGGGAGCCTGGGGTGGGGTAGATCCTAGAAAATAGAAATGTTTTCAGTAAAATTCAGGCATGTTAAAATCAGAAGTTTTAATGTTTGGTTGCAGATAAAGTAGCGTACAAATAGTTAAATTAAGTTTATAAAATAATGTAATTTGCTTTATGATATGTAAATAGGCTTTGTAGATTAAAGATAATGTAATAACATGCTGTGCCTTAATATTCCTTTCAATTGTACCACACCATAGTCCAAGGTTTTGGATTCAGGTTTAAATTCAAAGAAGTAATACAAAAATGTTGATACTAGTTTATTAGAAAGGCTTAAACCTACGACTCTGCTTAATCTGAGCTATTTTCTTCTTATCCTCTTCAAATTTCTGTCGCAATGCTACCACATGCTTCATTTTCGACTCTCTAATCTGGAAAGTGTAGAAATTCTTCAATTCCTTTCTCTTTTTGTTATTCTCTTCTTTAGCCATGACTTTTCTCTCTACTTTCTCGGAGCGAGCAAAGCTTTGGACTTTTCCCTTCTTAGTGACTGTAACCCAGCCATCATCATCCTCTTGTTCTAACTTCTTCTCTTTATCCTCAGCTTGTTTTGTTTTCTCATCATGTTTTTTCATAAATGCCTCCACTTTTTCTTTCAGTTCTTTTGCTAACAGGACAGAATTGTTATACTCCTCAACCCATTTCTTCATACCACTTTTTATTTGATAATTGTCAGAGTTAACTGGTGCGAGCTCTGTAAGAGCGAGAGCTTTATCTAGCTGTGCCACTTTAGCAAACACTACATAGCCCACTTTGAACATAGGTTTTTGAGTTGCAGGGAGGAATTTATCTAAGGTCTTCGTTTCTGATGGACCCGGTTTTTCTAAGAGAGACACAGATTTCACAGTGCCAGCGTCCCGAAATGCGTTTTTGATTCCATGTTCGTCGACGTATGGAGGGATGTTGACTACGAATAATGTTCTGCCTTGAGGTCTGTCTTCCGTGTGATCTCTAACCGCATGCTCTTTGATATAGATTGTATGGGGAGACTCTGAATCATCGGTAACTTTTAATTCTAAAGCTGAAACATAATATTGCGATAAAAAAAGGAAAGATTATGAAACGTTTTGCAAATTTACGAAAGTTAGCGAGTTCTCCTTAACAACATACCTTTGAAAATGAGAGGCCGTTTACTAGATTTCATGATGTTGTTTTTCAGGTTCATTCGGATTTAAAATTCATTATTTATAAACGAAAACTAATGAGCATACATGCCTTTAAAATATTTGAGGTTATATTAATTTGTTATGACAACAATACTTCGTTTAGGAATTAAGAAACAATTTCTATGCTTTTATTTTATCGAGTAATAAATTTCATCAATAAACAAGTCAAAAATAAATATATTCGAAAACTTTTGACTCAATCGTTGAAAACATTTTAAGTATAAATTAATTTGGTATAAATATTCAAATTATATTTCAAAATATTCCTATTTATACGTTCAGAAATCTGTTGAGCTAAAGTTTTTGCAAATTGACAGCTGTTAATGTGACGTTTTAGAAAAAATGAAAAAAATGTCTATGGTAACGTTTTCGTTGTGTGTTGGCTGAAAACGACTGTTTTGACCGTAAATTTGCGTAATTTTGCGGCCATGTGTGGTCATATTTGTGCCCCTAGCGACAATTATAGTGATGTTATCAACCACTGCAAATAATAAAGTAAAAAACTTAAAGGCGTCGGAGCCCCCCGACATTCTGGAAAGAGAAGAAATCGGCCAAGAAAACACGGATGATAAGGTCAGAGGTTATGTTGGATCGTATGATGCATCGTCTTCTTTTGGCGGGCCGAGCCGAGACGGGCGTTTTCGGTCCCGCGGCCGGGTTACGGAGTTTCGACACTCACGAGGCGGCGGGCGCGGCGGCCGAGGCAGAGGTTTGCCACCCCGCAGTGACCGAGATCTGGACGGTTCTTTCAAATATCACGAACCGTTAGCTCACAACGCTGCCGATTCTTGGGCCCAAACAAACTCTTCCAAAAATTTCTACGAGCGATCTGAACTGGCTGTCCATCTGCCCGAAGACCCACGTATATCTAAACTGCTGCGTCGCCTGTGTGCCGAGGTGGACGTCGAGAAGTCGCTCGCGATATGCAGCAAGTTGCAGGAGGCAGTCATGCTTCCAGAAAACGCCAGATATATTAGAAGATCTTATGACATACTTGTTGAATCACTACTGGATGTGCTGTATGATGCTCCAGGCCCAGAAACAAAGGAACAAGCTGCTGTTGCCCTTGGCCGGATTGGCTACGTCATGGGGCCAGATTTCCGTAAACATTTGGATTGGATTGAGTCCACATATGCAGCACATAACAGCTCTATTAAACACCTGCTTATACTGTCCTTTTCTGAGACATTTCAACTAGACTTTCAGACTCCAAATCTGTCAGAGTTTGCAGAAACAACTCTGGTTCGACTTCAAGTTATAATAGAGGGCACTGACTCTCCTGATGTCTTTATGGCTGCTATAACTGCTATGATAGTGATGTCTAATTCATATCCGGAACACTTTGCCAACCATTTTGTAGATACTGTTGACATTTTAGTTGGCTGGCATGTAGACAATGCTCAACCAAGGAAGATCAAAGAATTTGCGTTACAATCACTGTTTAAACTGAGCCGTCACTGGCAGGCTGACGTTGGGTTCTCTGTTAACCTGCTAAACCAATTTGTTGAGGATATGGTGGCATATTCATCTGACCTGGATTCTAATAAAAGCGACACAGATACAGAATCTACATCAGCCGAGGACTGCATCCAGAAGATAACCTCATTCTTAAATGTGTTTAACACTGTTGTCAAGAGTCTGGGCAGTTTACTTAGCCCTAATACATCTCAGACTGTGAGCTGGTCTTTCCTGACTGAATCCATCACTAAGATACTTCAGGTATTAACAAAGGCTTTGAAAGATAATGCTGAACCTGATTTGATTGTGGCCGGAAATGAAAGCATTACATTACTTTTGAAGCAATTACAAACAAAATCGATGTCAAGCTTCCCGGCTTTGTTCTCACTGATTTCAATGGAAATAACAACTTATTTGAATGATGAAGAAAATGTGTGTCTTAGTGTTATTGACTTGATATCTAAAACTGTCAAAGAGATTGCATCAAATCTTCCTATGGAATTTATTACTGAGACAATAGGACCTGAATCAAAGTTGCGCCAGTTGCGCAATTCAGAGAGTGCCCTTGTTCTAAATGGGGTAATGACAGTATACAGTAATCTTTTGAATTTAAAGAATATCCCACTGTTACAAGAAACATACAAATTTGTACTTACTGACATACAAAATGCATATTCTATTATTGTGCCGGATCTACAAATCATTCAGCCAGAATACACTGATGAAGTATGTGAAGAAGACGCAGAAAAAAATGTTATTTTCTACCTACAATGTCTTTCCGAACTTGCAAATGCTAGTAATTCCATCATCGGCATGTGGGCGCTACAACCAAGCATTCTAGAACTCTTGGCAATTAAAATGCGTCCCGAAGATGACAAACTGAGCCAAGACAAGCCAGCCCTCCAATATGCTGTGCTGTATTTGCTGTATTCCCATTGCAAAAAGAACAACCATTTCATTGCGTCAAGTGATTTAGTAAAGATGAAGAATTCACAGCAGAGAGCTAATGATATATTTGGCTTGTCAAAATTAAACCTCGGAGAAGTAAAAGGCACCAGCCCTACATCTGGACATTTAGCAGTTATTCTCAATACATTGAGCATGATTTTGGAAAAAGAAGTTTGCAAGGAAACTATGCTGCTTGTCCTTCATTGGATTTCAGACATACTGAGCCAGTTAGACAAGTGCTTACCAATTGTCAGTATGTCTAAAGGATTTCTCATTTTGACCACAAACATGCTATCTCTAGCTTACAGTTTTGATGATGACATTGTGCTGATCGTCATGAAAAATAGCCAGTTGCTGTTGAAAAACAAAAACCTCAGTTTAAATGCCATGGTACTGAAAACCATTGCCGTGTTGTGTGTATTGCACATGGACAACCAAAATGATGTAGTTGCAAATATTTGTATGGAGGTGCTTTTTGAACTTCCATGGGACATAGTGCAACTAGAGCTTGACAAACAAGTCATTAAAGTATTCAGGTATCGAAAAATGAGCCTTCATCTGCTCAACAATGAAAGCAAAGCAAACTCATTAAAAGAATACCTTTTGAAAGGGTCATATACAACCTTATCAAATCATCATTTCAAAGCAATAATCGATTGTATCCTTCAATCTACGGTCGAAGATAAAAATCTATTGCTAAATGCATTTTTAACGTCTTGGCCCTTGCATTCTCAAGACGCGGACGAGAACAATGTTCAGTTTTTCCGACAATGTGCCACGAATTTTTCATCAATTTGTATCAGCTGGGCACTCTCAGAACTGGCTTTGACTACTGTTACGTTAAAATTGAGAACTGCTCTTGGGAAACCTCAAGAAACTTTCATGAAAATAGAAGGAGCACTAAAAGGGATAGCCAGAGAGACTTCTTCATTAGAAACTAAATATGTAGCTACAGATCAGCATAATCTAATGGATGTGGTTGTTGGAGAGCAAATGAGATCCCGCTGGATCACAGAGTTCATGATGTTCCTGGAGAAATACATATACAATGCTGCTGAAGGGACAGCTACGGTGTTGCCACCAGTCGCCAAACCCGTAAGGACATTCTTCTATACAAACTGGACAACCTGTCGTGATTGGCAGAACAGGCTGCGGCCGGCGTCTCTAGCCGTCAGTCAATACTCGGGCCATTACGGCGCCGCTATCTACCACGCGTCGCTCATTCTCCAAACTGCTGCGACCTCTACAACTAACATCGATATCGAAGCGATCACCATGAATCTAGCTCGTGCTCTTATAAAAATCCAAGAACCGGAAGTGTTGCATGGGCTCTATGTTTGGATCAAACAGACGTTTGATAAAAAGTTGTATTGGCTAAAGGGCGCCGCAGAACAGGCTAATTCCAGGCACGAGTTGGCCTTGGAGTTTTATAAAAAACTACACAGTTTGAAAACGAACGAAGACAAGAAAGAATCTGGTGATACACCTCAAACTGAGACTAAGAGCGAAAAGTTCATTGATGAACAAATGATGGAAAGCTACAAAAATATTCAGAATTGGGAAGACATGCAAGAATGGAAAGAAAATGAGAACCAAAAGAAGCATAATTCGCCATGGAACTCGTTCACGGCACTACGAGCATTCGAAGGAAGCACTGAAATCCCGGACGAACTTGCTAATTGGACTATTCTCGATATGAATTCTAATGAAATATCTAAAAACGCGTGCTCATATCAAAACCTCATAAACAAAATTGAATCGACGTTAGTGTGCACTGCTGTCAACGTGTGTTATACTGATAACTTTGATCAATATGAGAGATTGCTCACAGATTGCGATGCTCTACTGAAATGTAGTGCTCAAGAATTTGCCAGGACAAATGTTGTACATTTTATGAAAGACATTGCTGTGCTTCAATTGGCTAATCTGGGGTTAAGAAATATCGTCAAAAATGGAAAAGTAATTTCAAATCCATTCAAACCATCAGTTCTGAAAGATCACAAGTATGGCACGGACTTTGAAAATCTCAGTCGCATTTTATGGTGGAATCAATATTTCACAAAGCTAAACATGACTGAAGAAAACATCTTCTTTGCAGAATGCCTTCGATTGGATGTAATAAAGAATGCCCGGAAACATTCTAATTTAGGAATGGCTAAGAGAGAACTATTAAATCATTTCAAACATAATTCAGCATTCCAAGTGTATCTTGGTAATGTTAGCAATTTAGACGAACTGAGTGACGTATTGGTAATGTCGACTAACACGTACGATTTAGACATTTGGACATTAAACAACACGACGGCGCTCATGGAATTATGCAAACTAACGTACGCGAAAGAAGAAACCAAAATGCAAGCTATCAATCTGTGCTCGAACATATCCTTGGGTTTCTCACAAAGACTTGCAATGGGAGAACAAAGTTACGAACTGCGCGAAAAAGGAACTCGAATGCTATTGACGTTGTCCAAATGGATCCAAAGTCAGACTGAAAATGAAAATATTTTGGAAGTAGATTCACCTTTAATGAAATTGGTATCAGCGCTACCCGAAATCGGTCTTGTTGACAATAATATCTCTGAAAACGTGATCCCACTAGCCGATTCTGCTGTTGGCAAGTTATTGCAGTTTGGCGTTAACCAATGTCCAGGACTTGCTAAAGCTTGGGCTAATTTCGCAGCGTGGTGCTTCAGATGGGGCAGGAAGATGGTTGAGTTCAGTTCAAAGACACGTGAACAATTAACTGACAACGATAAAGTACAGATAGAGAGCGTTATGATTGGGTGTTCGCCACAAGACTTCGAAGCGGTATGTGAGATATTATCAAAAACAAAAGCTACTTGCGATGATGAAGATATTGACTGGAATGAGATCAACACATCCGAGATGATAGAGAGTCAACTTCGCACGGTCCCATCTTTGAGCAACGCTTTCCCTGAACACCTTGCGTTGCTTGTTGATATATGGCGCCAAGCTCAAAAAAGAGTGTTTTCTTATTTTGAGCTGTCAGCTGACGCTTACTTCAAGTTCTTGCAGTTAATATGCGCCTCGGATTATATTAATCACAGTGGCGAAAATGCAGTCGTCAATGCAACTTTACGACTGCTTCGTCTCATAGTGAAGCACGCTATGGAGTTGCAGACTGTCTTAGAATCTGGATTAGCAAACACACCCACACAGCCATGGAAAGTGATCATCCCACAGCTCTTTTCTAGATTAAATCACCCCGAGACTTACGTGAGAAAATGTGTGTCGGATCTGCTGTGCCGACTCGCAGAAGACACACCACATCTTATTACATTCCCTGCTGTCGTTGGAGCAGTAGAAAATGAGACAAAAGACCTGACAGAGCTTAGTGTAGCA
Source organism: Pammene aurita (assembly GCA_947086415.1). Lineage (NCBI taxonomy): Eukaryota > Metazoa > Arthropoda > Insecta > Lepidoptera > Tortricidae > Pammene > Pammene aurita. The sequence continues at coordinate 28,627,568 of OX352303.1, forward strand.
AGGTCTTATTTGTCGAATGACGAAGAAAATAGTCAAGATAATAGTGATATAGACGACACTGCTAGTGACAAAGTTACAAATAATGAACTCAACTCTTGTTTCTTAGACATGGTGGAAACATTGTCGAAGCAAGCGCCAAAGACTATACTTCAAGTTAAGCTGTTAGTGAAGGAGTTACAGAGGATTAATCTCTTGTGGGATGAATTGTGGCTTGGAACACTCTTGCAACATCACTCCGAATTCAATAAACGACTATCACAATTAGAGACCGAAGTTGCTAGAGTTAAAGATAACGCCAATCTGAGCGCTGAAGATAAAGAAAAGCTGATCAAAGAGAAGCACCGAATTATATTTGAACCCGTTGTATACGTATTAGAACAGCTAGAACGTATCACATCTGCAAAACCTGAAACCCCTCACGAAGCGAATTTCCAATCGAGATTCCACAATCTGATAACAGAAGTTATAGAGAGACTTAAAAATCCAACTAATCCTGAAAAACCACAAGAGTCTTGGGCGCCTCTAAAACAGTTACAGCTTAAACTTCAACAAAAAGTTAATAAGAGGACTTCTTACATTTTGAGGATGTCAGACATTAGCCCAGTTTTAGCTGACCTAAAGAACACCGTTATCACGATGCCTGGAGTCCATACTAACCAAAGGACGGTCAGAGTGACAATAAAGTCAATTGAGAACAACGTGGCTATTCTTCCCACTAAGACTAGACCAAAGAAATTGGTCTTCTGCGGGTCTGACGGTAAAGCGTACACATATCTATTCAAAGGGTTAGAAGATTTGCATTTGGACGAGAGAATAATGCAGCTGCTCTCAATCACAAATACAATGCTAGCAAGAGACTCTGAAAATAATGATAATCAGACTTACAGAGCACGGCACTACTCCGTGATTCCCTTAGGGCCACGCTCAGGGTTAATCAGTTGGGTAGACAATGTGACGCCACTTTTTGCCCTTTACAAACGCTGGCAGAATCGGGAAGCGGCTATTCTGTCGACTAAAACCAACAAGACAGTTAACGTGTTGCGCCCCTCAGAGCTGTTCTACAATAAACTGAACCCTCTTTTGAAAGAAGCTGGTATAGCGAATGAGAATAGAAAAGAATGGCCAGTTGCCATACTTAAGCAAGTGCTCCAAGAGTTATCAGCGGAGACTCCTAACGATTTGCTGTGGAGAGAGTTATGGTGTAGCAGTGTATCTCCCGAGCAGTGGTGGCAGATGATCCGTCGATACAGTTACTCAGTGGCAGTGATGAGTACGATAGGCTACATAATTGGCCTCGGTGATAGACATTTGGACAATGTGATGGTGGACTTGACATCTGGTGAGGTGGTGCATATAGACTATAACGTGTGCTTCGAGAAGGGCAAGACGCTGCGGGTTCCGGAGAAGGTGCCCTTCAGGATGACTCCGAACTTGGTGACGGCTCTTGGCGTGACTGGTGTTGAGGTGAGTTTTTTGTTTAGCATGAGTTTTTTTTACTAAGCTTTCACTTTCCAATTGGAAATATGTAGAGTTTTAATTTTATAATTGAAAGAAAAATGGAAACATTCACCGCGTCGTGCAAGATTCGAACTTCCACCTTTCGGAACACCGGTCCGATCGCTCTGACCAACTGAGCCATCGACGCTTACTCAACCTCTGTGAGTCTTTCCATCAGTTCCTTCATTGCTTACGTCAGAGTGTGACGTGTAGCGACATCTACCGTAAGTGTATATACACGTTAACGGCATCGAAGTTCCAAGTCATATTGGAATACCATCGATAACAATGCGATAACCCATACTAAATTAATTTTGTACTAAGCAGAAACGTCTACAAGCGAAATTTCAATTTTATAATTGAAAGAAAAATGGAAAAATTCACCGCGTCGAGCAATATTCGAACTTGCGACCTTTCGGAACACCGGTCCGATCGCTCTGACCAACTGAGCCATCGACGCTTAGTCGCTTACTCAACCTCCGTGAATCTTTCTATCAGTTCCTTTTTAGGGTTCCGTACCTCGAAAGGAAAAGACGGAACCGTTATAGGATCACTTTGTTGTCCGTCTCTCTGTCTGTCTGTCTGTCCGTCAAGACCATTTTTCTTAGGAACGCGTGGAGGTATCAAGCTGAAATTTATATCAAATATTCAGGTCTACTGTCCCTTGGAGCTGTGAAAAAATCAGACTTCTAAGCCAACGCAATCAAAAGATACAGCCGTTTATGCCGCAAATTTCAAATTTCCGTAAATTTTCGAAACTCGCAAGGGAATCAAAACCTACAGGGTACTTCCCGTGAACTCAGAATCTTGAAATTTGGTACGAAGCAACGTTTTATAGCACAGTCAGCACAGATAAAGGAAAAATTGCGAAAACCGTAAATTTTTAGTTACATCATATAATAAAAATATTTTTAATCATTTTAAACTTATAACCCCTATATAATACCTACAGGTTTGTACGGAACCCTCGGTGCGCGAGTCCGACTCGCACTTGGCTGGTTTTTTTTTTCATTTTTATTTCAATTATAAAATTGAAATTTCGCTTGCAGACGTTTCTGTTTAGCACAAAATAAATTTAATATGCAGAGTATTACTATAATTTTTCACAACAAAGTTCACCTCTAATGTAATGCACCTGTTAATATAGGTATTGTTTACACTCAAGGATGTTGTTACTTGTTATGGACTAAGAGCTACATTAGATATGATAATAATGAGAGCAACAAAACCCGTTTGGTTAGATTGCTATACTATCCTTATTGCTAGGTCCGGGCATCTGGCAGCTTTTAAAGGGTGGAGGTCAGAGTGACACACTAGCAACATTTTTGAATTGGAAAATAGTAATACCAAAATAAATAGGTAAAAACTGCCAAAGTGTCTTAGTTATAAAGGACAGGGCCTATATTTTAACATTAGAACAAAACATTTGGCGCTTTGTTTTGGCATTACATACATTTACAATCTTTTGATGCTGCTGCCACTGACAAGGCCACGCACGGGGTTTTGCAGCACCGCATTATCGTGTAGCCCTACACCTCCCCTGCTTCGAGGAGCAAAGGAAATCTAGGAGACTTATTATACTAGAAACCGGATTTTTTATTTAAAAAAAAATAATTAAAATACGCTGCCACTTTTTTGCATTGCAGCATCGGCATTTCGTGTTCCCCCATTAAAGACGTGACTAATCTAATTATACATATCTCATCTAGGAGACTTAGCGAACTAGGTTCAGAGTCGTGGGCTCTTATTCTATACGGTTCGAAACCGAATAAAATGTCATACCTACCACCACTAAAGTGTTAATAGTTACGATTGATCGTATTTATTAATAAACTGGACATCGCAGCCGCACGGCTGGATCGAAATTGGAATAATTGGATATGTTTATTGCATTGCATTGCCACACTATTTTAGTTGACTTTACCTTGATCAATTATCCCTACTTTGTGTCTTGGAAGTCTTTGTAAGAATAGTTATTGTGTTGAATGTTGTTATGGTTTTATTCTTTATTTTATTGTATATACTTTTAATAACAATTACCTATTTCAGGTAATTTTACGCATGTTTTTATCACCTTTTTAACTAGAAGCTTTTTTATGTTACCTTTGACGAGAGCGCCATCTACCTAAGGAACGCTAAGACGTTGTACGAGTAGCTCGGGAGTTGCTAAACGCCAACCGTAGAGTTGATGCCGTATTAAACTACCGCTACTAGATGGCGACACGTGTCTCTTTAATATAACGTTTTAGGGTTCATACAAAAGTTCAATAAAGTTAGAATTAATTATATATTTTAATGTTACATCGAACAGTTTTAGCTATAATTTTATAATTTAAACATCTCGATTTACTTAAGTGACAGAGAACCTCAGTAAGAATTTCATTATGGCAGGGAACTCATTAAAATCTATCAATAAAAATTCAACAATAAAGCTTTTATAAACTTGAGCGTAGATTCAAACAGGTACCTTAATGCGAAGAGGGGTACCTAAAGTCACTAACAACTTTAAATGCTAGAAGCGTTTTACGTTTCCCACTGAACGTCTATGAACGTTTAATATACACTACACTACGTCGGGCCGCGTAGCGGGTCGGTGCACCGGGGTCGGGTCGGGCGCGTAGGAAGGGTTCGCGTCGCCTCTGTCCTCCACGTAGCCTGCGTTCTCGATTATGCGGCACCTCGACGTGTCGGTTTCGCGCTCGACGTACAGCAGTCTCGCTGGCCGCCCTCCCATGCTCGAGAGCGCACTGGGAGCGCTCGAACGCGTTATAGACCCTTCCCTGAGCGCCACGGAGCCTCTTTTCCTCTCCGGCGCTGGCGATCCTCTATACTCAGAAGTATCTGGCCGTTTGCATCGCAGTAGTTTCACGAACGCCGCTCGGAATCCTGCGTTCTTCCACGCATATATCAGTGGGTTAATGCCTGAGTTAGACATGGCCAGGGATGAAGTCAACCGGTACGCGATAGGGCTGTGCAGCGTGATGACCGGCAGGGTCTGAGCGCACGCCACCACCACGAACGGCATCCAGCAAATTGAGAACGACCCCAACACTAGCAGCACCACCTGAAATTTAAATAAACAATTTATTTCCGATATTAATCGTGTGTCAACTTGTCATCGCGTCGAAACAATGGTTTTAAAATGAACGGAATATCGGTTGAATATAATCTATCATGAGAAGCTGTCTTTCATTATTTAAAATCCGTCCGTTATACGTAATCAAACATGTATTTTGTGTTGCTCAGAGGAAGGCAGTAAAGGTAAAGACTGGTTTTATGAAGGACTCGTAAAATTTAGGGACAGTCAGAGATATAACGGCAGACATATACATTTATGTGTTGAGTCAATGTTCGAGGCGAGGTCATGTTTTGCAGATAGCGATAATTTTTGGTTGGATTGCTTGGTACTATACATACTAACCAAGGTGAATTCTATAGCTTAAACTACCTAATTGGTCGTTCAAAAAGCCAGGACCAACGCTACGAGGGAGATGATGATGAAACTAATTTTTCTTTTTACTGTACGTGATTTATTAAACTAGCTTTAAGAGTCAATCAAATCTATTTGGTGAACATAATCTGGATCCGCAATCGGCTCTCGCTGACTGCTTCCAGATGTGGAATATGGACGTCAGGATTGATGTTAGAGCGCCTATCTATAGTAAAATATCATTGGCGCGTACCGGTATGATTTTCCAATCATTGACGCCGATGGGGCAGCACGTGTTGGCGTTCGCGCCAGAGGCGCCAGTAGACCACTAACATCATCATCAATCCTATGAGGGTGAATATGGGCGCCAATCCTCAATTCAATAAGTTAGAGCGCCTATCACGGGGCAGCACGTGTTGGCGCACATACGACACGCGTGACACGTCGCCTCGTGCCACAGACACGAGTACAATATGAACATCATCCATATGAGGGAGAATATGGGCGCCATGAGTGATGTTACAGCGCCTATCTATAGTAAAATATAATATAATATTGGCGCGTACCTGTATGCTTTTCCAATCGTTGGCGCCGGCGGGGCAGCACGTGTTGGCGCGCATGCGGCGCGCGTGGCACGTCGCCTCGCGCCAGATCCGCCAGTACAATATGAACATCACCATCCATATGAGGGAGAACATGGGCGCCAGGATTGAAGTCGTGTACTCTTTAGGCACCACCTGGAATTAGAATATTCTTATTTTACATCGTGTATCGGATTCAATTATTGTGGGGTCAGAGTTAACGTGCCATGCCGATTGGGTCGAAATTTTTAAAGCTAGAAGTTTCGCTCTCGCTCCCTGAAGTAATTCGCGGCGCGGCGTTCTAGCTTTATTCTAATAAAAAAATATTGCCCTACCAACACGACGGTTTTGACTTTACAGTAGTAGTCCAACTGGATTGCCATTGCCACACCGCCATTACCAAAGTTGGTAACGTACGAGGCGGGGTGGGGTGTTATTGAAACTCAATTTGCATAAAGTTGTAGATATGCCTAGGAGAGAATGCAACCCGGGTTTTTTGTAGTATGAAAAAACCCGGGTTTTCGGGTATTATCCGGGTCTTTTCAAACAAAAATACCCGGATTGCATTGCATTCCCTAATGCCTACAGTGCCTACACCTATTTTCGACGCACCGCCTAAAAACTCGCGTTTCGAACTCATTTTCAATTAAAATTCTATATTAGTAGGTAAAGAATGGCGGGGAAGGACTATGAACAGGACTGAATGGAGGAAAAGAGGGGAGGCCTTTGCCCAGTAGTGGGACACTAATGCAGGCTAATAAAAAATAATAATACTAGGTAACGTCAATAGCGACGTGAAAATATAAAGCCACATCACGCCATTTATTCTCCCCATGAGACATTTCGTACAGCCGTCATTTTAAAGACAAATAAAACAAGTGCATAACTCCGCCTTAGCTTAGCTTTGAACAGTCGGGTAACGATTAACGATGCTCTTAAAGTATATCGCTCAGTGCCAACTCTCATAAACTTTTCAATGAGTTTGTACAACTAAGACATTGCAAACAGTGACTTGTAGCGATCCATTTGCGATGATTATATTTGAGAGGGGTTAAGAACCTCTTTATCAACCAACTTCTAGATTTCGAAGGAGGAGGTTCTCGATTCGTCGGGATCTTTGTTTTTTTATGTAGTTCACCGATTATTCGAAGACGGCTGGACCGATTTGGAAAATTCTTTTGATGTTTGAAAGAGTATACTTGACAGTTGGTACTATTGAAATCAGGTCAGGATCTGATGATGGGATCCTGGAGAAGTCGAGGGAACTCTTCAAATATTATATGCACACCTATAGTGATTGCAATATTGTTAACAGTAGCTCGGGCATTTCCTACTGGAAAAGTAGAGTCTAAGTGAAGTCGGTTTTTTTTGTTTAAAATTATTGTTACTTGTTTTTTTTCTAAGTTAAAGTGTCGTTTCCACACGTCTTACTAGCAAATAGCGCAGTATGGTAACGCATTATTCCAAAAAGTAGGTATGTGTACATAGACTGTACAAAATGCTCCAAATTTAGCTCAGGCTACACATAACTTTGCACCATGCATACATAAGCCGAATTCTGCTATTCGATGAGGTAGGGTTGCCTACGGCCTACTCTTGATCTATTATGCCGCATATATATGTATATATTATTACTACTTTAATTAAGCATTATTATTCGAACGCTGCCTTGTGCCCGCTTTTGTCGCAAGGGATTATGTCAGTCTCGCTCCCGCCCTCATCTCCGAGGGTTAATTTAAAAATATATTCTATGGCATAAAATTTCCAAATTTTTTAGATACCAGTAGGTATCTAAAGTCTGCTGTGAAAGGTAATTGGCAGATTTATACTAAGTGTAACACGGTGCAGTTATATGAGTTACAAAGGTAGTGACTATTCTATTATCGAAATATGTACTTGCCCTAAAGTAAACGTTATACAAAACAGGAGCGCTGTATCTAATCTAGTGTATTACGCTTCGGGAACTAATATTGAAATGGTTATCGAAATAGTGTTATCGTTGTTATTAATAGACAGCGCACGGGCATCATGGTACTACGATGGTTGCAATCATAGGGTATTTGTCAGAGACAAATTATGGCAATAAAGGTTATATAGTATGTTATTTATGAAGTTTTGTTGAGACACATTAGTCTCGTAGAAGTAAAAAAACTACGCTTTTGTTAAAAATGTAAAAGGGAGATTGTACTGTTTACTATTATTATACCCGTTTAGGTAGATTGAAAACTACTGGTACTATAAATACATGATTTAGTATAGCTATGTTTGCCAAATAGATAGAAGCGGTTGTTCACAGGTTATTATATATACAGTTAGGTGCATAACTGAGTCAAAATTAGTACCTTAGTAAAATGTAAATAATTTGATAACAATCAAAGTTACATAAAAGTTCTAAACGTAAAATATTAATCCTTGGGTACCGCTACAAAACTGCTTCACAAATTATTTTCTTCCGACTTATACATTTTTCTCAATTTCATACCGAAAACTGTGAAATTTCACCTAATTTATTTTTCCCATTATTTCATTTTTTCTTAGGCATTTCCAATTCAGTAACTCATTTAAAGTAAGGAATTCCACGACCATTATTTTAGTTATCAAACATTTAAATCAGGCTTATTTTTGTAATTAGTTACTGGCAATGTATTGTCAGGTGCAAAACTGAGTCAAGGCAAATGGCCGAACAACTTTCTCGTTAGTTAATTTTTGTAGTGGACTTCATTCTGAGATAACCATAAAAATACGTGAGTGATATAAAAGTCATACACCTCATTTTAAAGAGCATATAATGTACTATTTCAACTAATTGTCTTACCTGGTTGTGTAAAAGAAAAATATCAATATCGGGTTAAATAAAAAAAATGTAGTTTAACGGTTTTTGGTTCAAAATCATGGACGAATAAAAAAATCAAGATTGTGAATGCAATGAATCGAAATTGGCTTTCATATGGATACATAGCTGACACCGAGACGAACAAATATAACCTGAAAGTTTTTATTTTTTTCATAATTGATAAGACTTATCTTCATTTAACGATGTCGGTGCAAAACTGAGTCAGTACCAAATATTATCTAATAGAGAAAATGTTTATTTTTATCTACAATAACATAATAGGTCAGTAAGTTTATTAGCGTTGTTACCAATTAATAATAAAATAGTAACTTAATAACTAGCCTCTTCTGAAATAATGAAAGAAACATGTCAAAGTGATGCACATTGGTTCAGTTATGCACCTAACTGTAATTCTAATTATTTGATCTACCTGTCCCTGCCGCTAGGTGTGGTAGACAGAGGTTAGTGTTTCTTGCCGGTCATAATTCTTCTCGGGTCAGAGGTGTAGGGTTAGATTAGAACCGGTGTAGTTTTTTTTCTCTCTCTTACTTGGGATAAACTATCTGACGTGTAAAAGGGTCCTTGTGGCCTACTTACTGAATAAATGTTTGAAGTAAGATGTTGTAAGATGTCTTGTGAGATGATTTTGAAGCCAATGAAGGCAAAAGTTGAAATCAATCACTGCACTAACTTGTCCTAAGGGAAAAACCAGAGAGGGAGGAAATAGAGGACTCACCATATTCATCTCACAAGCGACACCTTCGTGCCAGTCGTTCCAAAACATGGGTATACAGCTGATGCACAGGGCCACCGACCACGTGGTGCTCATCAGGAGTCTGGTTACCAGCTTGGTCATGTAGCGGCTGTAGTGCAGGGGATGCACTATTGCTATGTACCTGCAAGTGTATACTTTTAATAGTGTTGGATTGCTCATAGGGGCTAGCATATTTGACAACACACGGCTTGTAAGGTTGCGGCGATCATAAAGCGGGTAACGAAATAATGGAAGGCAAATAGTAATAATTTTATAGGTATCATTTTGGGAGCGTCCATTAATCGAGTCATACGTTTTTGGCCTGTTATAGACCCCCCCCTCCCCCATGGTGATCATTGGTGATATTTTCAGGACCCCTCCACTTACTACAGTAAGTACACTAAGGGCATGACAAATTTTCTCATGTATATGCAATCTCTGAATTTGAAACGACTAGGCGCCGTTGACCATACTCTAAGGGCATGTAACATGTACAGTAAGTACAGTTTTCTAACACGTGAACCTACGTAAACTACATGTAAGTACACATATCTCACTATTTTAATTAAAATAATCTTTAATAGAAAAAAACCGGCTAAGTGCATGTCGGACCACGCATAATGGAGGGTTTCGTACCTGTCGAAAAAGTAATATCAAAAGATCGTATCTGCCTAGGACATAAGTTTTTGGAGATAACTCAATAATTCCTAAACCGATAATGTTCTCAATTTTTTCAAGTTATAGATAGGTCCACTATTGTTTTAGACTTACGGGGTGATTATTTCACTAAATAAAAAAATTTTCAAACAAACCTCAATGCTTTTTAAAAAGTCCTATCGAGTGATGTGCATCATGTTGATATTTGGTAAAAAAATGTTTTTGACACTAAATACAATTATTTGGTTTTTAGATTACAAAAAGTAGCTATACCTCTTGCTTATAAGGTTTCAGGAGTTCCCTTGATTCTTCATGGATCCTGTTAAAAAAATTACACGTGATATCTGTCCAGACCCCCCTCCCCCTGTGGTGATCATCGGTGATTTTTTCAAGACCCCCTCCCCCCCATATACAATATGACGCGATTAATGGACGCCCCCTTTGCAGAAATGTCATTTCGATAGACATAAATTAGTGTTAGCCAAACTTAGGAAATAAGTTACACATAAAGATATTATTTAAGAGCGGTAAAAATGGTGGCGTTTTGTTCTAAAATTCAATTTATAATTAGGTAATCCTCCTGACTATGATGCACAAGTCTGACTTTTCAAACTGTGTTCTGTACCTACATACACCACATTATCTAAAGCCAAAAATGAAGATAAAAACGGGTGCCGTATCGCTACCGATAAAACTGTTCAGATAGGTGACATATTCATTGCAGCTACAATATCTTAAGCCGTTAAAAGATCCCTCAAAGGTGAAGCGATAAAGAGAATTCAAATGTATGATACAGCTTTCATGCATGAAACCCTTTGAAAGTTAAAGCTACGTGTTGCAAGTTTTCTTCGAATAAATAGTTTCACTCTTATTGCAGGCGACATGTACACGAACACCACTGAAATTGCTATTTGCTACTGCTTGATAAACTTAAGTACATACAATTCAGTACTTGGGGTAGGGAATTATAAAAAACCCGTTATTCTACCGAATAAAAGTGTCCTATTACCATTTTCCATATACCTTGCAATACAGTGAAATATAGGAAAATTATGAAAATTTATGAACCATTTTCGAGGAGAGAGAATTCTAATTCGCAGGTTTATTATCAGTATTCATTGCGGATATTAAAGCCACATTAACTGTAGACTTCATATTGTTTATATCAATTGATTGTGTTTGCAAATAAAATTATTGTCGTTCTTTCTTTTACTGGTTCGCCGTATTGTGTTAGTAAGCGGTGAGAACAGCAGCCCTGGGTTCAGTGGCATGCTTCGTGCGGTTCGAGTTATAGAGTGTCACCGTTTTCGGACGACCTTCTTAGTTTTATACCGATAACATCCATATAAATACAATCACACGAGAAAAGCATTCGTACCTGTCTACAGCTATCGCTATGATGTTGTATATGGACGCTAGGCAGGCCAATATGATGAGTATGAATCGCATGAGACATGACCACTTGATTTTGCCGAATTCGTCGTCCAGGTAGAAGACGAGGTGGTAGGGTAGGGTCAATCCCACCATGAGGTCGGAGATGGCCAGGTTGAGGACGAACTGGTTCGAAACGAGAGATGAGAGCCGGCGGCTGAGGGTCACGGCCAGGATCGTGAGCGTGTTCCCACTGACGATGAGCAGCATGAGTGCTCCGTCCAAGATGCTCCACGGCCAGTAGTTGTACAGGTCCTGCTCCGGCGCCGCCGCCGTCGTGTTCGCCCACTCGCTCTCATTGCCGAAGACACCGTCCATAACATCGCTGGCCCCGGCCAGCCCGCTGTAGTTCGTCGTCTTGGCCGAACTTTAACACATCGCCTTAACTATTATTATCACTAGTCACACCCGGTTTTAGTCCCTCGCGCCATTGTTCTGTTAGCACTCTCAGTATCGCCGTGCACATCTGGAACAAAACAGTTAAGGTAAGAGGCGGGCGTTAGCTGGCGCGCGACACTTGTGAATGCACGGCGTGTATGAACAGCGAGTCAGTATGCGGGGGCGCGTTTCCCCAACAAATTACTTCGCAGCGGGGGCTAGGGCTAGTGCGCTCTACTTCTCGCGTCTGTAAATCACATTATCAACTTTTCCGAGGGTACGCGTGTCGCGGACTCGCCCGTCGCCCTCGGCGATGAATTATTTATGGCCCACAACATGATCCGAAATGAGCTTTGTCTGTCTGCAGCCGAATCGATTGCTGTATAGCTATAAATGAGTTATTTCCATACGAAGGCCATGAGGTGGTCCATAAAGTTAGTCTACTGTTTTCATGTTTTGTAACGGATTATTAATGTCCAAGGAGAAATCCTTGAATGAGTTTTGTTATCGTCGATTTATTGATTGAGTTTGAAGTGTTTGTGGTTGCAGATCTACAACATGGATTGTAAACATGATCCGAAGGAAATAAAGCCGTTCCATTTCGCGAAGGCACCGGTTTATTCAGTTATACGCTAATCTCGCTCGAAAATAGCTGTTAGTAGCGTTTAATACAGATGCCAGGTGAAATGAACGTTGTAGCAGATTCTCGTACAGATATGATATCAAAAAGCATTTCGCAAGGAGTTCAGACGCGGCGCCGGCGGATACAAACGGACGGTCGAAGATGTTTTGGGGATTATGGGAAGGAGATACTGTTAATCCATTACTGGCATCCGCCCGGCCTTTAGAAAACTCGCCACTAGTCTTGTTTATCTTTAATATTCTCTGCTAATGTATTCGGAAGGCGTATTTTTGGCTGATTTATTTAGTTTAGCTGGAACTGACGGTGTCAATTTAACCTCTGACTCGGCACTCGGCTACGTTTATCTAAATTTCAAATGCGCTATGATCATTGATTAAACACAGGGCGTTCATTTTAATAAGCTTTCTTATCTGTTCGTTTTAGCGTTAGGACTTAGGTAATTAAAATATTGATAAAAATATTCTGCGTATTGCTGAAAATGCGTTGAGTTTCTCTATTGCCTAATTAGGATTGATTAAATTACTCGTACGATTTTCGTCCATTAATTGTCCATTAAAGTTAATTTATGGACGCAGAAATATAGCGTGGTCGGATGCAAATTATCGTGTGCGGTGCGGAAACATATCGATTTGGGCAAGAAGGTCGTTGCGGAGTTCGATAGCCTGTTTACGATGATTCCGATTCATCGTCAATCGATAATCGAGTCGAAAAATGAGCGACAAATTTCGAGCTGACGGAAGAAAAATGGATTAAGAAGATTGATTGGCTGTATAACGGATTCAGTCCGAACGACATCGTCTATTGTTCGCGGTTATATTAATGGAATGTGTAATCGACTAATCGCGCGTTACAGTAGAACTACGTGCATCCATAATTTTGATGAATGGATCGGCAGCCATGCATAATCAGTTGAATTTGTCAAACGTTTTGTAATTGTTATTTCTGGTTGAATATTTAAGTAGATTGATGTCATTTTCCTTCTCGTGTTTATTAGCTAATCCTGGAGTGCAGATTGCACTCGTATCGTATTAGATAGCGGCACGTGTTCAATTATTTATAGGTTTACGGTGGGTTTCTTCCAACCCGCCGCAAGAATATTGCGAATAATACAACTTTGAACTAATCAAAACAATCCTTATTTACCTGTAATGAAGCCGAGTGGCTACACAAAGCTTTAATTTAAGTAAACTGTTTATTAATTTCCTTTGTTTTAATGGCTCTTTGATCAATTACAGTCTATTACAGAAAAGAAAATTGGTTTGTTAGAAAATGTTTATGGTAAAGTATGGCAAGTAAGATCTAGGTCAGAGTCATACCGAGTAAAGTCACTTTCGTTTTCTAATCTATACTTAAACAATACAATGTGGCTTGTCACGCACGATGCAGTGAAACCTTTGGGATGTATGCCGGTCACAATTCTGCGTTGCGACAACGTTAGAACATCAAATGCCCTTTGGCACCCAACTAGGTGCATACTCACACAATCCGCGTGTGCAACTATAGCCCTTACTACCTAATGTTTATTACACAGAATCCCGTAATTTGGTATTAAACAGTAGACTATATTTGACCAATGACATCGCATTAATATGCAACAGCGTTCGATCACTGTAGCTAATGTTGTTTGACATTTGCGGCAAAACGTGCGACCCAATCTCCGCATGGTGATGCTAGTCTAGTTTAGGGATGCGTTTCATTTGACGCCTGTATTCCACCTCTTTCAGTTCAAATATGGTCATCAAGTTTTAATCGCTCTTCGCCTGAGCGTGTGTCTCTTATTTTTGTTTCTTATTTTTGTTCGTAATAGCAATGAGTTAATATGAGGCTCAAGGAATACTTGCCGTAATCCGGGACTAGGTAATATTGCGTGTGACGGGATAAGCAGCAGATGACACTGATTTAATTTGTCAAGTTGATGAGTATTTGGAAGGGTCACGTGCAACGGTTTTACCTCATACGTGAAGCACTTTGGCGAGGACCATATAATAACTTCCTTTTATATATTGAGAACATGGCTTATGATAATCAGGTATTTTGGTGTTTGTTGTTAGTTGGGTCTTAATTAGTAATTATACAGACAATAGAAGTTTATGTGTATACCCTTTATGTCCAATGTTGACATTGAAGACACGTAAAAACCTAATTAAATTATTTCAGGGATTTCATCTCTTTATACTTATATTTTATTAACAGTAAATAAATGACAATGCTTATATTTCACGAATAGTGATGTGCCGTGGGAATATTCCCCAGATGGGGAATATGAATACGCAGTATGGGTTACGCAAAATAAAATAGTAATCAAAGCTAGTTATAAATGTCACTATGAATAGTATTGAACAGAAAAAAAAGATGGTTCAACAAACAATTCTTTTTAATTGTGTCTAAAGTAAAATCTATTTCTGATTTTTTAAATATTTTTTAGACTTCAGATTCAAAAATTACACACCCTAAAAAGTATTACATAATTTTTTTTTTTTCAATTACAATTGGGGACAATTCCTAGCAACTATAGAAATATTCCCTAAAGCAAAGGTAATATTCCCGGGAACATTGGAAATAAACCCAGAGAATATTGTGAATTAACTCGGGAATATTGTGAATTTACTTTTTCAATAGACCTAATGTCCCGGTAAAGAGTTTTATGGCCTTCGTTTTAACCAATTTCTTGAAAATACAATATGTGTTCGTTTCATACAACTATTTCAATATTCTCCAATATTCCCTCGAGGAAGGAATATTCCCGGGAATATCACTATTCACGAATCACGATAAAATCAATACAATAAAATAAAATATAAGCGAATAATAGAGTGGTAAAAGGTAGGATGCAAGTATCTATTCAAGTTCATTCTCTTTTTTCTCCTGTAAATCAAAAGGAAAATATAAAACCTCTATGTATGAATAAAATCTCGAAACGGCAAGTTTTGTTTCGCAGTGTCAGAGTGACTCTAAACTAAATAAGTATGTAGTCATTCTGTTTGGATTTTTTTCAATGATATTTGGTATAAAATACTTATTATAAAATAAAATAAATACAAAGCGGAATGGAAGGACAGTGACTGTTGTCCGATTTTGTTTTGACGATGTTTTTAAAACATTGTTCAAGTCGCCCTTACAATGTAATCGTAATTGTCACGGATCGATGGTCTGCAAGGACGGTGTTATTGTCCAGTCCTCATGAAGTCATGTGCATAATAGTATTTAGTCGAACACTGGTAATAACACCCTTCTGTACGAGTATAATGGCCATATGTTATAGTTTCATAGATTAGTCTAGAAATGACAAGGTTATAAATAAACGTTTGATATGATACATTATTTCTCTATCTAGAAGCCACAGCCACTATAAAACTTATCAGTAACGGCCGCAATAACCTTAATATTTCATCACGATGAGCATACAATTACTAAAAATGTTAATTAGGCCCACTTACTCGTTCAAATTTGCGATTTCGAAATCCGTGATGATATCATTGAGGACTTCTTGAGAGCCAAGGTCCGCGAGAGTTACGCAAAAAATACACTTACGATTGTCCACAATAAGGTTAATAGTCTGTCATCGCAAAGTCAAGTTGTATCGCATCACGGTTCACTTGCGCACTAAAGTCGAGATGAACATCGATTTGTCCCAACGATATTGAAACTGAAAGTCGATTAAGATACTGGTATCTCGGAAATTAATGTAACATTCATTTCCTCGTATATAAATGAAGCGAAACTTCAGTGTTACTCGTATACAATCTACATTCCTTTCATATTACGGCCGCTCAGTTGTTTATCATTTATCATTGAGGAAAATAGTGATCACAAAAGCTATGCGACATTGATTTGATCTCTCGATGTATATAGATGTTAATCATTATTTTTAGTCTAAATCCTTTGACATTGTTGTTAACAAATATGACAAAAGAAATATTTTCATTTTTTAGTAACATCTTTTAAAATGTTTGTAGTATCAAGACTATACTCTATGTCTTTAGTATTTAAATAAAAGTAAACAAACAATTTTTACATTTTCGGGTAGTTATAACTTTTATTGGTTAACCAATCAAATACAAAACTGCCTGGATCTGTCACTTAACGACCTGGCTTTAACCAATATTATTTGATCGTGTAATGTTTTCTCTACCCTCAACTGGCTTAAGGAGCCATTTGACGGTAGATCTTATTTACTTTTATTTAAATACCTAAAGATACAGAGTATAGTTATTTGTATTTATTGTAATTTATGAAATCTTGCCGCTTATGATGGTAAATCCTCAATTGTCTCAACTCACAACTCAAGCAAGTGTCACTTAGTGTTGAAACACTTAAGTGGTGTGTTTTACTCTTGTACTTATCCCAATATATGATGTAAGCAATTTAGAACAATTCTGTGAAGCGGTGCTTTTCGTTTTGTTGATTAATTGATCTGATGACACTGCAAACGCAAGCGTTTAAACCTAATGATTTGTTAATTTAACAATACACACTAACCCTGAGGCTAGCCTTCAGCAGACGGTTATTTAATTAGTATTGATGGCTGTTCCTCATTGACGATTACCCGCTAACACTGACACGACATCGTGGAGACCGTTTACATTTAAACTTCGATTCTTATTTTATAACGTGACGTTATTTTAAGAATGGGCGGGTATCTCTAAAGTCTAATGTGTGCAGTTACACGCGATATGCCGATTTTCGCTAAGAACGGGGCGGCGGTCGTGACGTCACGCTATAGATCCGTATCGCCTCTTGCCTCTACATCAATGCCTCGAAGGTCAGGGGCTCGGGTCACTAGCCATTTATCAGCAGACAGGCACATTCCGTGTCGGAATTTTAAACAGTTTGTTTTGCGGGCAGGGGTAATTTGTGATCTTGAAAAACGAAGTGTTTCTCCTGATAAGGTGGCGTTTTGCATTGGGACGGCTCATTAAGAAGCTGTTGAGACTTTAGTGTTAAGAACTCTCAACGCGTTTAGGTTGCAACCAAATGTATCTGTAGCACGCTTTTTCGCGATCCGAAGGCCGTTGGAAAGGTCCGGTCCGGCGAAACATTAAAACTTCTCGTGTCCCAAATGGACTCTGGAATTCCGTTTGTGTCATGTGACGAATTTTCTTTTATCTGTGCCAGCATGTGATAAAGCAATCTACGTCCAATATGTTATGAAAATTGACTGCTACTGCTTTGATCTTCCTGATATTGAGATATATATGATCCTGCAGAATACATATTGTAAGAGAAAAATAACTGTATTAATTCTAAAATCTCAAGCAAATTAGAATCCTCAAGGTATTTCCACGTTTCTTTGGAATTGCGAGGTCCACACCAAAATGATTCCTGATGTTACTTTCTTTAATCATTACTTTTATTGGATTTCGTGTCATATCAGACATTTATTTTAGCCAGAGTTATTATCTTATACTGAATATATTTCATATAGTGGTCTCAACTGGCGCTTAATAAAAAGGCCTGCTTTTTTCTCAAACAAAAAACGCAAATCTAAAAAGTAACACATGGCTTAGATTGCTTATCGCCTCTCCGTTCAGATAGAAACGACAAATAAAAAGGGTACTATTGCAATCACTATCGTAGCGGAAAACTCTAACTCTTTGTAGATACCTCACCATTGTACTCCCACTAGGCAGTCGTAAACGCCTGTATCACGTACGTTGTGTTGTGTGCTTAAGGGTGCTTCTATTGTGCACACTACCCCCAAACAAATATTCCAACCTCTCTGATGTGAATTATCCCTTACGGTATATACGGGTCTAAGAAATCAAGAATCGAATACGTAAATATGTTAACCTCTGTTACTTTTAATCAAAACTTTTTCTTACGAATTTACAGCGGTAGCTTCAAGCGTAATGCGTGGATTTTGTCTTGGTTTACCGAGAATGAATTTTCCATTATGAGATTGTGAATTGATATAACAAGAGCTGGGTGCCTTCATTATGTATTTTGCGGAGCGCACGTTACACAGATGGTATACATAGTATGAATAATAAATTTAATATATTAGGTTTCTAAATTTACGCCCGCTATACTTAGCGAGATTTGTTAGTTGTTGTTTGCAAATCACAATTTATCGCCAGTCGATATTGTCTACGTGGCGGAGTTACCGGCAACTTTGCCCGCACTGTTGACTTTGACTCGATTACTTCTGTTGTTGTTTAATGTTACGTGTTGTTTATCGCTTTTAGTTTTATCAGTTTTATTACACACGATTGCATATTTGCAGTCATTGCTAAAACTTCTATCGTTATTCTCATTTAATATATGCTCTGGTTGCTACGTAAGGTTACTATATAAACGTTGTAGGTAGGGACTATCGTACAAAGTTGTGTCTGCTGCAGATTTAATACAAAAATTCTCCAGTCATTCCCCATGTGCTTAATGAGTAATGACAAACGCTTCACTGGACACAAAGACAATCTCGTCTGCTTTGTGCATTGAAATAAAAGTTTTCTGTTAAAGTTGGGCAGGGAAGCGAGAAACGAAGCGTGGGGAAAATGTTCGATTGCCCGCATTCTTTCGAAAAGCTCTACATATCAGAGTTCAACAGTAAAACATATGGGCGGCCGTAGTAATATCTTACGCTTTGTAAACAACTAAACATGTTAAACAAATACTTCATCAGTTCAAACCGAGGCGTTAAATATTTAATAAATTATTTACAAAATCGTTTAGAATCATGTAGCAAAACATTTTATATGAAATTAAGTGTTCGTGCGTGATATTGTTTGCGTGATGTTCATTAATGTAACGAAAACAAGGGGTTGTTTAAGCACACATGATTGGTTTGATTCAAGCTATCGCGGATCGCCCAATTAAACCATTTGAAATTTAATTTACCAATTCACACGTAGAATTTTGAAATGGCATGTTAACTGATTTGGAATTTTGAATTGACTGAGTTAGCTATTTTAGAACATAGGTGAAGCTGTTATTATACAGCAATGCAATAAGATATAATGTACCCCAATCGTTTATATCGTTGGAAATAAATCACTAGTAATCGGTTGAAATAGCATATGCTTGTTTCAGTACAAACGTTTCGTATATTCTGGACGCCATTTCTATTACGGATGCAACCATAAAATATCGATATCACATATCTTCATTCAACAGTTAACCTACATTTCTTCATCAGGGTGATGAAAGGCAAAGGTTAGACGACTTATACGTAAAGACGCCTACACGACCGTCTGAGTTGTATTAGAATCGATTTACGATATACAGGGAATTTAGTGCATGTTGAACTATCCGGCTATCCGCATCTTTGGACACATGTAAGTTGCATGCAACCTATTCCACATCATTCAGGGTGTACTCCCTTCAAGCTTTCACATGTAAAACGTTGGTTTAGGTGTCTTAATTTGCTTTGCTTCATTTTAGGTCGGAATACTCGGAATCCATCTTTAGTATGTTAAAAATCACATGGTTTGGTTTATAATCGCTTAAAACATTATTTCCTGCTTCGTCTCTAATGTTATAAGAATCGTTTTCGCGTAATCGAGTTTCCTCATATATTTCCCTGATTTATTACATACTGATACAGGGTGCCATCTGAGACGTGATCAGTTATATTTTTTTCTAACTCCATAAACAACTAGCAGTTGAATGCCCCAACTTTTACTAAAATCAGACATTTTTTTCTTTTTTTTTACATGTTTTTGTAATTTATATTTCATTTGACGGGGTTTTCGGGATATTTAAACTACTTATTAGAATATTTAAATGAGTAAATTGAATTACCTCTTTGAAATGGAACTGTCGTTTATAACAATTTTGTCATTTATTCCGGATAAAATGTAATTTAATATTTTTTTTTACCTTTATCTTATAAAACTGTTTTACACTAATATTATCACTTTTGAAAGAAAAATAAATTACAAAAACATGTAAAAAAAAAGAAAAAAAAATGACTGATTTTAGTAAAAGTTGGGGCATTCAACTGCTAGTTGTTTATGGAGTTAGAAAAACATATAACTGATCACGTCTCAGATGGCACCCTGTATTGGATAAGTACTTAGATTCGCTCGATGTGTTTAACCAATATCAAGTTAAATGAGCAATTCTAATTAGTGCAACCATTACAGGCTTTAAAATTAAAGTTTAGTTGTAGGAACTAAACTTTAATTTTAAAGGCCTGTAACTTCTTTATGTCGGGGTTAAATTGGCACGATCGTGGTTTATGACCTGTAAAACGCTTCTGGGCCGTAACGGATTTACTGACCCGCCAATAAATACCGATTCCTACAGAGATGTAATTCTATTTATTACTGTTTTTGCTCTTTGTGACGGCGAAAGCGACTTAAAAAACTGAATCAGTTGTTCAACTTTAAATGCTCCTATCAAGTTAAAAAAAACTTAAGTCATCCGCATAATCAGTAAACTGAGATAGGATAAAAAATTTGATACTTACTAGCAATTTTTCGAATTGCTCTCTAGGGTGATATCGATTTAGGGCAATTCGTTTTAATGGAATTGATAAACCGAAATAGCCCAGCGCCGCGCCCGTATTCTCGTCATCCACTCGATTGAAGTTATAGCAAATTTAATAAGACCGTAATGATTATAATCTATGTAACCCAGGCGCTTTGTCTCTTCCCACCACGTGATGCAAAGTATATTAAATTTGTGCCGGCCGACAAACAGTCAAGTACACAAAGCCGTCAAAGAACCTCAGTTAAAATCCTATTTATATGAAGAAGTAGGCGTAGATTCTGTACAAAGGTCTTTGAAGATAATCTCGACACTAAAATAAATCTATTTGGGGAAACAGCGAAAGTCATAAAATAGGTGCTGAATAAAGAGGTAGATACTTAAGTTCCGCAGACACTAAGTTTAATCGGATCTGTTAAATTGGAAGTAACTAACCTCGAGTTGTGTTAGAGTTAGTTCCCATAAGATTGTGGTTTCAGCCGGTGTTCAACTAAATCAGGGCTAAGTCAAGACTTATTACATCGGGGAAAGTTTTTGATTGGTTTTGTTCCCTGGGTAATCGATTCTTCATTATCCTCCGATTTCAGATTCATCTGTATAATTACCCGCACACTTCAATTATACTCGCCATTAATATTGAACACCTTACTCAACAAAATTATCTTTCAGCAAAAGTGTTTACCTTTCAGCTTTGGAATACCCCGATTTTGCGCAAGAATTTCGATCTCCGAAGCAATTCAATTTACTTGCTCTTTGTCAAAATATAGGTAAAGTTTTCGGACGAAACAAATATGAGGAAAAGGAACGTAGGCGGGCGGAAATAGTCTAATATGTATACAAATATTTAATGAATATAGATGTGATTACAAATTAGCTCTTAAAGTTCACTTAACTGATAGAATTTTTATCGGATATGAGATCCAATATTCGCTGTAAGTAATTGAATCCCTCAGATGAAATTCCCCTCAAACGGGCAGTTACATAAGTGGGGGTGGAGACTGCCGACCGAAGGCTTACGTAAGGCCGGCTAGCGGGCTCACCGCGATCTCTCAGCTGACTCGCTGTCTGCTTAGTTTTAATTCGCAATTTGCATATCGGGATCGATCCCGCTCATGTCATTTGACAAACGGCAAACACCGAATGACCTAACTACCGCTCGTTAAGCGAGGGTGTGGAATTTAATGTGTTGTAATTTGCGCTAACCGTGTTTGTTTTGTATCGTTTTATGTTCAAACAGTGTCCGAGTTTTAATTGGAATCCTCTGAGCGTGTGTCAATATGGTGATCGTGGATGGACGCTCTCGACAGCTCTGCAAATAATGCTCTAGTGGGCATTGTCCGCAAGCCCGCGTCGTGATTTCCTCGCGTCAATATTTACCTTAGCGACGACGTCGCCATTGGCGATAGGATGCAACTAACTGTTTCACTTTCCCGCCAAAACAAGTGTCATCACAACAATGCTACATCATACAGTAACACGCAATTTTTATCCGAAAAAAAATCACTGAGTAAGTTTTTTTAAATTAACGGTCGTAAGTTTTCCGACGGCAACGATATAGGTAGTGCTATCTGAAGGGACGCAGACGAACGCTCGCGTCGGCTGCCGGCACGCAACTAACTGTGGATGTGGAAGCCGCCGGCATGCGACGTCCAAACTCGAATTTCGAGGCCTCTGACAGGCATTAGTGGACTAAAGACCAGTGGCAAAGGTCATGGTTTTTGCTAGGATGAACGGTACATATGTCATTATTCCGTTTGTGAACATACGGATTAGCTTAGCGCCGGGTTTAAGAGGAATATGCGAAAGCGGTTCACTGTCAGTTGCATTACTTCCATTGGACTTTAAATCCGGATAACGAACCTTTTAATATTTCACGTTTGAGGTAATTAGTGCTAGCGCAATTCTTCCTTTGGATCCTGAATTATCTTCATGAAATTTTATTCTCCCTCATAAATTGCGGCGTGCAGTGGTTTATGGAGCTTGGTTGGTGCTAACTGCTAACTTAGTTATTTCGCTTAAGCTATTTAAATAATCTTGGATATACAATAACGTTGTACGTATGTATATTCTGAATTTAGTTTTGTTTTTGGCCGTAAAATTGTTATTACTTTCTGATTAATATTTTTGATCTGAAGACTTGATGATAAATGTTTAACAAGATTGTATTATTTGAGTACTCTTATTTATAATGTCTCGTTGTTTTCTGTGACGCAAGTGTTCGTAAATAAATTTTGGAAGTCGAGCCATTTACGTCAGTGGGTGACTTGGAAACAATCGAAGATCGCGGAGGAGTGAAATATGCAAATAAAATCCGCCTGGCGAGACTTGTTAAAACCGAAAGCTGATTATAATCTGTTCTCGAGACTTTGTATTTATAAGGATTTTGTGATTAATATTTTCTTGAATGCCGATGTTAAGTGTTTAGAAATGAGAGTACGTACGTAAAATTATAAATTTGTGATGTGCTATACCATTTATTGTGCGAATACCAGCGTAGTTAGTAATTTAACATAATTACAACGTTGACGTACTCGTACCGTCTTAATAGTTTCAGTGGCATGTCTAGTCGTCTATATAATGTGTGAAACTTGCATTAGATAAAGATTTACAGATCTAATTTTGATATTGGCATTGGCTGCTAGTTTGTCGGTGAAAAAAAAATCCAAAATATTTCCTAGGTCTGAGGCTAAGATGCAGTCTTTTTCGTAAAGTTAATGCTAAATTATTGCGTAAGGAAAACGTTAGGATGAAGACCGAACGGGGTAAATATACTTACCAGAGATACCGAACTTCTGCGCTCGATGCCAAGCTTCATTAACAAAGTAAACTCCAGCCATTGTGTCTCTGGTTTTAATTATTACACGCCGCTATTATTCAGCCATGGCCGCTGAAAAATCCGACGGCGCTTATTTGTCTTTCATTTAAGCGCTGCGTTCACATTCCTGAGCGTTCGCTTTAAAATAACCAGTGTAATGTGATCTTTTATCACATGGCATAAAAAAATAGCATTATGCTAGCTGTATCCTTATAGCCGAAACTGCCGAAGAGCTCCAAGACGATCCAAACGGTTGGGTGGAAGTCCTTGAAGGAAGCGGTCTCTAAATCAACCGGAAGAAGACTGGTCTAATGTCCTGCCTGCGTATTCGATGACATTACCAATCCGAAAGATACAAGCATACATATAGATGAAACACCTTTACCGTCGGTAGAAATTTTTTAATACTTCTTGGTTTAGTGATCAGCTGTGATAAGATGTGATTCACAGTAGCAATACTGGTTGAATTAATTGGAAGGAGCTCTGGATTTACCCTCGACGAAGTGCAGACGCGGAAAACCCCCCACCACCTGGTGGACATCGATTCAAAGAAACCTAAAATCTTTAAATTTAGACCCAGATATTGCACTAAATCGTGCAGAATGAAAAAAAAAGACAGGGAAGGCCGACCCCAAGTAAATGGGACAAGGTCCAGGAAGAAGATGAAGAAGAAGAAGATGGCAATCTATGAATCTATGGCGGAGAAAAGAATGTTGTGACTAATCACGCTCCCCATCCAACTGTCAAGAGACAGTGATAAGAATCTCAACCAGTTCTGATCGCCACACAGACTTTGTCTCATCAAATGTCGGTTCTACAAGCACACATGTTTTAACTGTTAAGGAAAGTCACAATTTTATTTCCTCTGAGGCGAACGCTTGGTAATCAATTGGGACAAAAACCCTGTTCCCTGTCTGATGACTGTCTTAATTGAATTTTTGGAGATATTCGTGTATTTTTGAAAGTCGATCTAAATTTATTTTAGAGGCTTTGTAAATATTGACACTTGTTTAACTTACGTTATTAGAGATTCGTTTCGATATTGGCTTTGACCAGTGAGGATAAATGTGAAAAGCTCTTCGTAGATGGCGTCGCAATAGCAAAAAGAAAACATATTTTTGGTTATGGGTTTGTATATGTCAAATCCATCTGTACAGAGTCTGTATCTAGACCTCAAATAATAGGTTCTTAAACAAAAAGTAAAATCACTCAAAGCAAGAATTTAACTAGAGATCGCACACGCGTACACCCGTAAGGAATAGACATAGATGACGATAAAATCACTTCTACAGCACAAAACAGAACAATTTACCATACCTTAACCGACACAACTGTCTAAGAAAAATATCTGGTTTTGTCGTAGTAAACACAGAAATTCTTGAAGAAATCGTGAATTATATCTGTTTGTGACCCTCCACTGCTATAAGAAATGGCGTGGAGGGTAATAAAAAAATGTGAAACTATGACAAGCACCAACGATAATAGCACCTTCTCTGTGTCTAGTACCTATTGAAAGTGTTAAAAGACCATCCCGTTCGGTCTATACCTTTTATCCCATATCTATGAAAAATCACCATTTATTATCCTCGTTGATTTACTACACGGTTTTTTCATGTCCGGTTATTTAGATGTGTTGTAGTTTCACAATTTTAATACAATTTAATTATCTTGAAAGTTTGAGAATAGTTTTTCACGGGTTGGTCATCCTTAGACAAACTACTTTCTCATGAGTTATACGGGTTAACCGTGTAAACTACATGAACTCTAATGTTAAATCGACGCATGCAAAACTTGTATTCAACATTTAATGTTCAAAATATGGTGTGTATTTGACATTTGTTCCGTTTTATCATAATTAAAATTCAGTTTCCATTATGCGTGGACTTCAGCAATTTATATTCGATTGGGATAATTTTATTGCAAGTCATATTGTAAATATAGGCCCGGTTAGAGGCTGAGAAACTTTATAAGCCTAGCGAACCGAAATAACTGCTGATATATCAAACATCGGTTTGTTGGACATCGGAACTTTGTAAATAAACGTTAGTAAATGTATCCACAAGTCCGGTCCACCTACGCAAGTTTCAGTTACTTGATGAAGAGTAATGTTGCATTGAGACGCTAAGCTTTCGTAGTAGGACTAGCACGTCCTATAAATACACACCAGGTTATAAATACACAAAAGGTTGTCTGGAAGAGATGGCTCATTAGCGATAACACCGCCTGTTGTTTGCCTCTTTTTATCATGTATTTTTTTATTTCTACTGTGCTGTATTTTTTTTGAGGTGTGCAATAAAGCATTTTTTCATTCATTCATTCACCAGATATGTATTAGTAGGGCGATGTATATTCATCTCTACCGTATTACGTACCGTATTTTTTTCCTAGTGTGATGATAAGTCATAAAAATCATAGAGCATAATTGAGCTTATTGCTTTTGAAGAGTAATCGTACACCAGTGGTCCTACGGATGATACAGTATCAGGAGAAAGATGATTGTTCCTCTAAGAACGATATTTATGTGAATGTTGCCTACTAACAAACACATTAGGGTCTCCAGTGTTTACATGCGTGTGCTCTTAAATATTTACATGTTTTAATTTTATTCGTTTCCGGATTCCCCGCGTATATTGTTACGGGCAAGTTATGACGTCATTTGGCAGAGAGCCCGCCGATAGTGGATACGAAAAAAGTGAAAAAGGCTGAGCGTTATTTTTACTGAGTTCCGGTGTATGTTGCCGGATTTTTGTGTATTGGGATTTAATTAAAAAGTGTCCGGTTGTTTGGAAAATTGGTCGATCCGTCAATATTCATGCTGTGAAAACTGTTTTTTTTTGTGTATAGGATGACGTGTCAATTGGATTCCACAGTTCACACAATACAAGCATAATTGAGGAATAATAATAGCCAAATAGCACTAGACCCTACTCATAGTGTTGTGTTCCTGCTGGTGAGTAAGGTTGCCAAAGAGCTCAAAGAGGACCCATTGTGTTGACGATGAGGGACCCTCTTGTTCCTTTAGCCGTCAACACAGTGAATCCTCCTTTTTGTAAAGGGTCGGCAACGCGCATGTGACTCCTGTTGAGTTACAGGCGTCCATAGGTTACGGTAGCTGCTTACCATCAGGCAGGCCGTATGCTTGTTTGCCACCGTCGTAGTATTAAAAAAAAAAAAAAATAATAATAATAATACTTAATCA
Organism: Pammene aurita; assembly: GCA_947086415.1. Classification (NCBI taxonomy): domain Eukaryota; kingdom Metazoa; phylum Arthropoda; class Insecta; order Lepidoptera; family Tortricidae; genus Pammene; species Pammene aurita. The sequence goes on from OX352303.1 coordinate 28,654,216, forward strand.
AAATCTACTATCTATAAATACCATCGGTCGGCAAAGTTTTATCAGAAAAAAAAACAGTTTTTGGAACGTCAACAAGTTCTAAATGTTAACTTGTCAGATCCGAGAACTCCAAGAATTCTTAAGTTCTGATTTTGTAAGTGGTGACTTTATGGGCCACAATTGTAACTCCAATAATTTTAAACAAAAAAGAACCGACTTCACTTAGCCTCCACCTTTCCAAAATCAAATGCTCGGGCTGCTGTAAAAAAAATTTTCAAATCACTATTTGAAGAGTTCCCTTGATTTCTCCAGGATCCCATCATCAGATCCTGACCTGGTTACAATGGGACCAACCTTAGAAGTATACTCTTTCAAACAAAAAATAATTTTCCAAATCGGTCCAGCCGTCTTGGAATAATCGGTGAACAACAACAATAAAAGAAATAGCAAAAACAAAGATCCCGACGAATTGATAACCTCCTCCTTCGGAATCTTGAAGTCGGTTGAAAAGCTTCAAAGCAGTCGCGAGCTGCTTGCCGACTCCTGATCTATACAGATGGAGTAATGGGGTTCGAACTGTCGGTTTTTATTTCCGGAGTGAAGTGGCGGTCGTAAAGATAAGTGGAAGTCAATTCTGGCTCGTTATTCTGTTCATTAAAGTTGGCGATGACATTATCCTTTGGAATTAAATAATGTGATTGGTTGTATAAACTTATGAAAAGGATTCGATCGCGCAGTTTTTAGTCATCTATCTGTATATTCTGTTATTGAGTCCAATCATAGACTAATTATTCTAATTAACCCAAGACCCCGCATAGCCAGGGGGGTAATTTCACTATAGTGAGACACTAAATATTGGAAGTGACAGTAAACATAGTACGTCTCCATGGCAACCATTAATGTCTGACTCTCTCTTACGCCCCACGGAAGAATCGCGCGTTCCCTGTCTAGCATTGCGAGTTCCCCTCCCGCACCCCTTCTTTTTGGCAGTTTAGGTTTCAAAGAAATAACGCGCTAAGCGGAATATAGAGACATCTTGTATATGAGTCCAAGTAACTTGCATAGGCTTGTAAAATGTGTATACGGAAGATAGTAACTTTGTAAAGGCCTTGCGCGCTACGATGGACATAGCGTAACGCGTAAATACTATGTGATGCTGTGCACTGCATTTTGCGTCAACCGTAGACCCTAAAACAATGCAAACCACAAGTAAATAGTTTTTATCTGTGTTAGATAAAAATGTAAAGTCTGAAATAATGTCTTAGGTTAAAAGTTCTTAGCCAAAACAAAGAGAAGCGCTTGATTTCATGAAAATCCACTCATAATACCCATTTTTCCTTAGCGCCATTTCCCGATATTAGGTGCCCCGAAAGTAATCAAATCGTTGGGTGCGGGTCACCCTTTTTAGCTTTTAGAAAAAGGCGGTTGGTACAGTCACCGGCAATAGTTTCTTCCTACACGAAGGCCGCAAAAATATGTTAAACGCTCCTATGTCCCTACAAATAAGAGTGTGTCACATATATTTGCGGCCTTGGTGTAGGAAGATACTATTGCCGGTGACTGTATCGTTCATAAACAAGGGTTAAAAGTTAGATTGTATGTGACATTAGTAGGGACTAGTTCCAATCTAATAAAGATAGGGTTATAGTTTTAGTTTGTTTCCTTTTGGATTTTGTTAGTAGTATGTTATCCTAAATTGTGATGTGTTCCGTCCAAATTCTGTTGTTTGGTTTGATGATCAATGTTTGTGGATTTTCGTTGTATTTAATAGGTATTGAAATATTGACATTTGTCACATTTAACATTGCGTATTATTACGGAAACCAAAACATTAGGCGACAAACTATAAAATACATTATACGTACTTAGTTGGCACTACTTTCCCCCAACAGAAACTTTTGGCAGTGATAAAATCAAATTATTTATATAATTTCTCATAATATTGCGTCAAACCCAGAACTCTAGTTTCTCTAGTCTCTTTGTTTTCTTGAAGTGGTTTGCATTCTTTGACCTCCATCCATCACTTTATAGCTGCCAGATGTCCAGATCTAGAAATAAGTATAGTATAGCAAACTGACTAGGCTGACGTGGCTAGCTCTCCGTCTACTAGAACCTACCTTTTTGACCCAACTTCTGTAAAAGGCGGGTAATACTTTTCTTCCAAGCTCAACTAATATCGGCAACCGGTCTCTGGATCGGCATTCGAACGTTAAAAATCAGATCTTGATTAGATTTACTTTCATCGTGTGCACAATCGTGTTATAGTGTGAGCCAGCTGCACTGAGAGTAATGTCAAATTAGGATCAGGTTTTTAAAGTGGAATGCTTGAAGCAGTTGCGTACGGAAAGTGGTCTTGACATTGGTTGGCGCGCGGCCATGTGGCGCCGCTGGCAATCGATAGCCGTTTGTTACTCGACTTAGTTTTGCAGAGTCATGTTTTTGCTTGTGTTATCTTATGAAATATGATTTCCAGTAACTTATTCTAAGGTTAGATGAGGACATTTTTTCGTGATATCTTGCCTTTAAGCAAGATACTATTTCTATGAGAAAGGCAAGATCCTTTCTAATAGAAATAGTATCTTACTTTACAATTTGAGCTATACCCCGACCCGGGTATGTCCTTAAACTACGTCGTCCAGAAGAGAGGTATGGGTACTGCGAATGTCATCTCGCTATGTGTGGTAGGGCACAGCACAGCGAATGTCATTGCGCTCAAATCTGGAGCAGAGCCCGACTGGGGAAGTACCTCCACCTTACAGAAAACCACAGCCAAATAGCACTAGACTCTACTCATAGTGTTGTGTTCCTGCTGGTAAGTAAGGTTGCCAAGGAGCTCAAAGAGGACCCAGTGTGTTGGCTACGAGGGACCCACTTGTTCCTTTAGCCGTCAACACAGTGTATCCTCCTTTTTGTAAAGGGTCGGCAACGCGCATGTGACACCTCTGGAGTTGCAGGCGTCCATAGGCTACGGTAGCTGCTTACCACCAGGCGGGCCGTATGCTTGTTTGCCACCGTCATGGTATTAAAAAAAACTGCACTCGCTGACTACAACTAAAGGCTTTATATTTCAATAAAATTTTATTCATTCCGTTACTTTAAATATTTCCTAGTATTCTAGAGTGCAAATACAGTGTCATTTTTTTAATAAATCTTAAAATTCACTTTTTTGTTACAGGTAAGCGTTTCCTTCTTAATTAGGCCGATAGCCCAACCTTTCGTAAGTTTTTATTGCATATTGAATATTTATTATAATTTCCCATCCTTGTGCAATGTAGGTATAAGAACACGTGGATTTCATGTTTGCGTTTATAACACTTTTAGAAGTTTTGGAACTGACGATTTAGTAACAACTGTTACTAAATCGTCAGTTCCAAAACTTCTATATAATTACCGAGTCAAGGTAGAATTCATAATTCAGGGGAGGCATACAAAGCGGTTATCAAATCTACGAGTATATAAAGTGCTGTCAGATTATTCCACTGAATTATGAATTCTACATTAGATTATACTCGTAGTGCAGTTAATCTCGTCATCGCTTCTGACACATGCCGAATGCTACATCCAAAGTGGGACTTTTCATCAAAATCGTTAAACTGGAAACTCTTATTCCCAGTTTGTTTGTTTAAACTTTATCATATAATTTCTGCTGTTACTATAACGATAGCTGTAGAACTTCTTAAATCATTGTCACGATAGCTTATACTGCAGATAATTAATAAATCTTCGGAGGAGATCCTAATGTAGAGTGGCATGTGACACGTGTCTAATGTCGCCGTGTCTACGAGTATTACTTTTATCTGTTTGCGAGATTTGCATTAATATTACTGACGTGGAAACTATTTTCTCAGTTTATTCGTTTTTAGGGTTCCGTAGTCAACTAGGAACCCTTATAGTTTCGCCATGTCTGCCCGTCCGTCCGTCCGTCCGTCCGCGGATAATCTCAGTGACTGTTAGCACTAGAAAGCTGAAATTTGGTATTAATTTGTATATCAATCACGCCGACAAAGTGGTAAAATAAAAAGTGGATTTTTTTATTTTATTAGGGTACCTCCCCTATACGTAAAGTGGGGAGTGATTTTTTTTTTCATTTCAACCCTAACGTGTGATATATTGTTGGATAGGTATTTAAAAATGAATAGGGGTTTACTAAAATCATTTTTCGATAATGTAAATATTTTCGGAAATAATCGCTCCAGAAGTAAAAAACTATGCGTCCCCCCCCCTCTAACTTTTGAACCATAAGTTTCAAAAATATGAAAAAAATCTCAAAAGTAGAACTTTATAAAAACTTTCTAGAAAAATTATTTTGAACTTGATAGGATGAATAGTTTTTGAAAAAAAATTACAAAATAATTTCTGAACTAAGTTTGTAATATAACCGTATAAGCAGGTGTTTATTGTACCTGTAATTTCTACAAAATTACAATGAAATGACGTGCTTTCAAATAAAGTAAAAACGGTGAAAATCGGTTCACGCAATAAAGAATTATTCCATAAAAATCATCTTCCATACTTTAAGCTCGCGCGCAATAGTTTACTTAATTTGCCGATAGATGTCGCTGTACGTGGAACTCTCATATCATATCCTACATGGCGGTGTTATTAACTCTTAAGTGGGGACACTTACTGTGACGGACGGAAAACTACGGAACCCTACACTGAGCGTGGCCCGACACGCTCTTGGCCGGTTTTTTTACTTTAACTTAAAATTTCTACAGTTACTAACACTACAGCTTTCTTAATAATTACCAAGGGGGGTTATACTCGTAGTTAATTAATTGTAAATGTAGAGTGTCATCAGTCACGTTTCTGATGTCGCCGTATCGCACACCTTATTTAAGTTTGCGAGATATGAGAAAATTATAGACGTGAAAATAATATCTATTTGACAATGTCAAAGTTTTGACTAGTTCCGACGTTTCTGGATAATGGCCTACATTTTTGAGTGCTTTGGTCGAAATTTATAGCTAGCGCATATCCATAATTTATGACTGCTTCATTTTAACTTTAAGTAGCCTGCTGAATTCTCTCTGCAGAGCTCTAAAAGCATTTTTCCTTAAATGCTTAGAGAGTTCCTCCAAAAAGAAAGTCTGTAAACCTGTCCCATTCGCACTATTAAACCCAAATGTATATTTTTATTAAAGCCCACCCGTCTTAGCCCCGGCTCAACTTCGCCCTATTATCAAAGTAGGGTAGACAGCGTACAAACTTCCGTCGCGTCCCTTCCGTTACACTGTTTGTTCGAGAATATCTTCAAAAACAAGTATAATAAGGCTGTGTTTTGAACTTCTGGCACCATCCCGTGTTCATATGGCGTTGGCATTCTGCCAGACGCCCCCCAATGTCAATGGCATGTGGTAGAGAAGACAAACTTGCCGACCTTGAGCGTATACATGTCGGCCCATCGATTCCTGGCGTAGTCTTTGATCAGTGTGAATGACATTATTGCTTTCTTGGATTTATCGAATGCTTTGAGAATAGTTTATGGGGAGTTTAACAGGTTACGTACGATTATGTGCGTTCCGTGTCTAGTTTTCCCGAAAATAGAAATATTATTTTCGACTCAACCAAGTTATGTTTCTTTTGATATTTTGTAAAGGACCTTGTTTGCTTATGGTATTTTTGTAAAGAACCGTCCTATATTGAGCAGTAATCTTGCTGAGCAAGTTGTGCTACGTCAATATATGAGCTGTTTTCAGACCTGGTCGATTCTTTAATGTGGTCGCGAACAAAGAAAGTAAATGTGCGAGAAGATGTCAGACTCCTGACGTTAAGTTGGCAAACTTTCTAACACTTAGTTCTTCCAAGCTTGCGCCTTCGACATTTCAAGTAAGCTTTTGAGAGGCCTTTTTAAAGATAAAATATATTCTTCAATTTAGTTTTGGCCCATTACAATGCACTTATGAACGTCAGAAAAAACTACCACCGGCTTTAAAAGCGTTTGTCGACGAGGAAGCGGTGTATGTATGTAGGTGTGTAGAAACTCTTCATTGTACAAAATAAACACGTAACAAATAACACGGTAAAGAAAAGTAGTGCATGGCAAACTATGGCGATATATGGTGTACAATGTTTTGTTCACACGATAGAGATAATATTGACAAAGTTCAGTCAGCGGCAGATAAAGCTAAGCGGGTGACAAAAAGACTTATTTGACTAATAAGGTTGTTGGTCTGTCATCCTCATCATATAATTTGATATATTGTATGATGAGGATGGGATGAGGACCAAAATGCGGAGTGTTACTAAATTTACCTAATGCCAAATATTCCCTTCGTAGTTCTTTATCGTGTTCGCTGCGTTACTTTTGTTTGCATTGTATTGAAAGAGATGCAACATAAATGTTTGGGCTATACTGTCTTGTGTTTACGAATCAAATCGTCTCGCACGCAGGCTAGATGACTTCCAGCCTCCCGAACAAGCCGGTTTCCGAAGAGGCTTTAGTTATAACCTGCCCCTCTGCTTAGCGTTCGTGGACTACGAGAAAGCCTTCGACTCGATCGAAACCTGGGCTGTACTACTATCTCTCCAGAGGTGCCAAGTGGACTATCGCTATATCGAAGTGCTGAAGTGTTTGTACGAGAACGCCACTATGTCAGTCCGACTCCAGGACCAGAACTCGAAGCCTATTCCGTTGCAGCGGGGAGTCAGGCAAGGAGATGTTATTTCTCCTAAACTGTTTACCGCTGCACTGGAGGATGTTTTCAAGACTCTGGACTGGAGAAGCCTAGGCATCAACATAAACGGCGAGTACATCACTCACCTTCGGTTTGCTGACGATATAGTAGTCTTGGCTGAGACCATGGAGGATTTGAGTACGATGCTCGATGACCTCAGTAAAGCCTCCGAGCGAGTTGGTCTAAAGATGAACATGGATAAGACGAAGATCATGTCAAATACCCATGTAGCACCAACTCCCGTTACAATCGGAGACTATACACTCGAAGTTGTGGACGATTATATATACTTAGGACATACTGTCCAGTTAGGTAGATCCAACTTCGAGAAAGAGGTCAATCGACGAATCCGACTCGGTTGGGCAGCGTTCGGGAAGCTACGGCACATCTTTTTGTCTAATATTCCGCAGTGTCTCAAGACGAAAGTCTTTGACCAGTGTGTGTTGCCAGTGATGACATATCCGAATCGCTAAACTAAAGTGGCAGTGGGCGGGGCACATTGCTCGTAGAACCGATGGCCGTTGGGGCGGAAAGGTTCTCGAGTGGCGACCACGAACCGGAAGGCGCAGCGTGGGTAGACCCCCCCGCAAGGTGGAATGATGACCTGGTGAAGGTCGCGGGAGTCCGCTGGATGCGGGTGGCGCAGGACCGGTCATTGTGGCACTCTTTGGGGGAGGCCTATGTCCAGCAGTGGACGTCTTTCGGCTGATATGATGATGATGATACTGTCTTGTGTTGCTGGCATATGAGGAAAGTGATATTGCTATAGCGATAACTTATCTTTATTGACGTAATAATCCGTTAACACATTATAAGTGTAGCAGCCACCACAGCTTTTTTCCGCTCCGCCCTGTGCACATACTAAGCACATTGTTATTTTCGTAGATTTACTTGTATAAATAGGATTGTAAGCATTACTCGTGTGAATCGGCGAAGTTTGGCACTGGGGCGGCATTGGCGACGGCAATGACCTACATTGTGGGCTATATATCGTTAATGCCAAGGCTTTCCAAAGGTTTCCAGTGTTCCTGGAAAGTTTGTAAATCCGCTTAACAGTTAAATTTCATATATCTGAGGGGTCTGTTTAAACAAGAACTTTTAAGAACTGCACTGTAATCAAAAACTATCCATCTCTCATAACTCTCATAAGGCATTGTTAATCTTCCGAAAGCTGAAAAATATATCGGAGCGGCCAAGGTACTTAAAAATATCTGAGCATCCACTTTGTCGCCTTGATAAATAGGTAGAGGCGTTGTTCAGATACAGTCGCCATCAGATATATCGGAGCGGCCAAATTCCTGATGAGAAGGTTCAAGAATATTCTAGAAATTGACTATTCAAAGAGCTCAAAGAGGACCCAGTGTGTTGACGATGAGGGACCTTCTTGTTCCTTTAGCCATCAACACAGTGAATCCTCCTTTTTGTAAAGGGTCGGCAACGCGCATGTGACTCCTTTGGAGTTGCAGGCGTCCATAGGTTACGGTAGCTGCTTACCATCAGGCGGGCCATATGCTTGTTTGCACCCGTCTTGGTATAAAAAAAAACCGGCCAAGTGCGAGTCGGACTCGCGCACCGAGGGTTCCGTACAAACCTATAACAAGCAAAAGTTGTAGTATGTTTATTACTAATTTCAATTTAATACCTCTACGCGTTTACGAGGAAAAAGGTAGTAAGTTTAAAATCTTAAAAAAAAAAATTTTTTGTATGATTTTACTAAAAATGGGGGCGTCCATTAATCGCGTCATATTGCTTAGGGGGGGAGGGGGGTCAAGAAAAAATCACCAATGATCACCACAGGGGGGAGGGGGGTCTGGACACATATCACGTGTAATTTTTTTGTTCCTTGTGCTATACTGTATTATGGTCAATAAAATAAAAATTATCAACTTTTAAATTAATCAATCTGTCAAAAGCAGAGTAAAATTGCACTAGCACTATGATTGTAAATAATTTTTAATGGCATTTGACATATTATTTTGTGAAGTAGGTTTTTAGGGTTCCGTAGCCAAAGTGGCAAAAGCGTATCCCTTATAGTTTCGTTATGTCCGTCTGTCCATCCGTCCGTCCGTATATCACAGCCATTTTACTCGGAAACTATAAAACGTATATCTTAATAAATATTTAAATATAAGGTGTGTTTTTGTATGCCGCTACTTAGTTTTGTAGTAAAACTGCTGAAAAATATATTTTACGGAGGGGCACTACTCCATACATGTAATTATTTGTCAAAAAAAATTTTTTTTACCAAATATCGACATGATGCACATCACTCGACAGGTCTTTCAAAATAACTCTTGTCTTGTTGTCCTGAACATCAATAAATAAAAAAATAAACATTGAGGTCTGTTTGATTTTTTTTTATTTAGTGAATATCTTAAGAAAAAATCACCCCGTAAGTCTAAAAACTTATGTCCCCCCTGTCACTTTTGAACCGGAGATCCAAAAAATATAAAAAAATTGAGAACATTATCGGTTTAGGAATTATTGAGTTATCTCCTAAAACATTTCATACGCAGATACGACCTTTTGATATTACTTTTTCGATAGTAGGTACGAAACCGCGGGGTCCGACACAATTGGCCGGTTTTTTTCTATTAAATATAATTTTATTTTATATGTATACATGTAGGTTCATGTTTTGCCCTTTACGTGTACGTACTTTACGTAAGTAGGTTCACGTGTTAGAAAACTGTAGGGTATTTGTGCTAGTTTCCCGTCCAGGTCCAGTTTACCGTCCACTTGATTAAACTGCTGCAAATAAATGTTTATATTTATAGTTTATTATTTTTTACTTTTAAGCTTTTATTTTGGGAAAAACCTGAAGATAAACATGTAAATAAGTATGGACGGAAAACTGACAAGAGTGGACGAAAACTAGCACAATCACCCTACTTACTTTAGTTAAACTTACTTTAAAAAATTACACGTCATATTGGACAGGGGGGGAGGGGTCCTGAAAATATCACCAAAGATCACCATGGGGGAGGGGGGGGTCTAAAACAAGCCAAAAACGTATGACGCGATTAATGGACGCCCCCAATGTCTACTTTTTGTAATTTTTCCATTGTCTATGCTATATGTTTTGCGAGTGCCGAAAAACTCTAAAATGTGCAGCATAAACGACTGTATCTTTTGATTGCGTTGGCTTTTAAGTTTGATTTTTTTACAGCTTCAAGGGACAATAGACTTGAGTATTTAATATAAATTTCAGCTTGATACCTCCACGCGTTCCTGAGAAAAATGGTCTTGACAGACAGACAGACAGACATACAGACAGACAGATAGACAGACAGACAGACAGACAGACAGACGGACAACAAAGTGATTCTATAAGGGTTCCGTTTTTTCCTTTAGAGGTACGGAACCCTAAAAATCACCAAAAATATGTCTAGAATTTTTTTATTATAATACGAAAGTTCTCAACATCATTAAAACTGCCTAGGCGAGCATTTCAATAGCCCATATCAGATATGCCTTCATAAAAAGATCTATTAAAAACTTAAACGTTCAACAGGGTGCCCTGATAACGTACCCTTTGACAGCTAATTCAAAGAAGCCAGGCGCCATCAGGCCACACATTTTATTACTCCCGATATCTTTATTACTGTTCGAAATGCCGCCATAAAAGATGTGATAATAGACAGTTATACGGCTCATCTGTCTCTATATCTATTATTAGAATGTGTCGGTTTTTGTATGGAGTTGATATAAATATGGAAAAGCCATATTACAAGGGCACCATCGGCCACACTGTTAACTGCCCATCGGTGGACCTTATGCCTTTTATTACAAAAGGTCCACCGATGTACATACAGTTAAGAGTGTTGCCGATTGTACTATCAGAATTAGAGCAAGGATGACTAGTAGTTTTATCTGATGTAATTTTGACCAATTTGATGAATATTAAAAGCCCTTTCCTCATATTCAGGATTACATTGCTGATGTTGTATATTGATTAGTACATATATGTGTATTATTAGACTAAATTATAGAGGACACGCTTTCTGCACTTTGATAAAGTTTGTATTGTGAATTACATTTAGTGCATGCATTTGTTTTGAGTCTTGGAGCCGTATTCTAATTTTAAAATACATTAACAATACAATAAGAACACAACCTATCTCAAACATAACTCAAACACACTACAAACAATCAACCAATATTGAAGTTGTATTGGATGTGCGTTGGAATATTTCTCAAGCAAATTCTGATATTTCTGATTCAGATGTTTATGCGGTAGCTGTGTTGCGTTGTTAATGCATTGGAGTTGTATTAAAGTTGGATCATGTCTATACGTGTTTTAAAGTTAGAATACGGCCCTTGGTCATTGTGTCTTTTGAGTCTTTGATGGGTCTAAGTTTCGAGATTTATGATCATTATTATCAGTCATTGGATGGTCGCATCAAGTCACTAGATTATGTTATGATATCGCCCTTGATATTTAAAAGAATTGTGTGATTCTTGGATAATACCGGATACTAGGTATGTTGTTTACTAATCAGAGTTTTTTGGAAATGCTGTTCGTGTTTCTTTTAAGAACTAAGAACCTTTTATGAAATGATCATAAAGCCAAGGAATAAATCTGATCTGAAGAAATAAATCTGATAATTCACGCGGTTCATACCCGGAAAGCAGGTCTTTAGAACGTCCGCTGTTATTGCCCGTTTTCGTTTTTATGGGAATATTAAATATCAACCCCGGAATATTATCAGAGAACAGTAGATAAGCAGCAAATAGAGCTGGGAAAAACGCAAGGAGGAAGAGAGGAAGGGAAAGAGTAGATAAACAGCTAGATTATTTGGAATCAAAACTATTAATCCTAGTATTATTGATAGATATCTAAAACAATTTAGGAAGTTATGAGAGCGATTAGAGTAGTAGTATAATACTTTATTGTACAACAAAGAAACATACAACAGAAAGGATATATAATATTTGTACAAAGGTGGACTTATCCCTTAAGGGATCTGTTCCAGTCAACCTTGTAGTAGTTGTATTATAGTTCAAAATCTCTAAGAATGAACTTTTGACACTTCAGTATTGACGTAATTAGTGATGGGGCTAAGCCGTATTGTTTGTCAAATTTTGCGATTATTTATGAATTGTTCGAATCGATTTTACTTCAACCGATTTTTTTCTTGTTATATGCCTATATATTTAGTATCACAAATCTTCTCAAATGATAAGAATAAGAATAAGAGAATAAGAATAATCTTTATTGACTTAAACCTAATACAAGTATTAGTAATATTTGCACAGTAGGTACGCTATAGCTTAAGAGAGACTTATGTATTAGGTTTGAAACAGTTTGACCGAAACTGATCAGCCTCTGTCTCCCGAACTAGGCGGATGCCTGTGACTCGGAAGTCAGTGATTCCACCGAGAATATGAGTTGAGATGAGTTGTATGCAGTTGTACCTAATATATAAAAATAAATTAAAAAGGAAAACATAACTATAAAAAAGCAAAAAATAAAATGATTTAGGAAAAAATCATTTGATAATTGTAATCTACTAATTATGTATGGCATTATATTATTTCCATAATTAAGACAGTACGATAAGAAAGTCTTATGATGCTCCATAATTATGCTCAGTTATGAATTACGGTCTTTGGTAATTTGTAAAGCCTGATCAGGAATATAATTCACATACCCGGTTATATTTTGCTACGTAATGATCGTGTGGGCAAGGGAGGTGGTGGTGTTGCCATTTACTTGCGCGGCGATCTACCCTTCAAAATGCTATCCTCTTCGCCCTCACGTTTTTCTGGTTCCTTGGAACATTTATTCATCGAAGTCAACATTAAAAGAGTTAATGTAGCCCTTGGAGTCGTGTACTGTCCACCAGCAATCGATTACTTTAATGATTTTGAAACAACAATACTTCCATTCAGTACTGAGTACACACATCTCATAGTCATGGGTGACTTTAACACCGATCTAATGAAAGACAATCCTAGATCACGTAAATTAAAGGTAGTCACGGAGTCTGCCGACTTAACCGTGCTTCCTCTTCAACCTACTCACCACAACATAGACACGACTGACTCCTGGCTTGATCTCATTTTGACCACGTCCACTGATCATGTCGGCAAAGTAGGTCAGTATCCTGCACCGGGCTTTTCGCATCACGATTTAATATTTCTTTGTTATCGTATCCGGCCACCGAAAGTACACTCAATGTCAGTACAGATGCGGAGTTTCGCGAGGTTAGACGTTGATGCTTTGCGGCAGGACGCGAGCTCTCAGGACTGGTCGCCAATATTGACAACCCCGTCGGTGAACGCGGCTGTAGCTGCGTTGAACGCGGTAGTCATTGTCACAAGGGTTCTGTTATTCTCATATACAGGATGGAAAAAAATCATGGGCCCTGGAGGGGAACCACCTTAAGAAGTTGATATAGCTTAATTCACTGAAAGGAAACATTCTTAAATTTTTTAAGGGACTTAACTGCATTTAAAATTTTGGGAGAAAGTACAGTTCAATAAAAAACTATTACTTTAAAATTTTTGCCAAAAACAATTTTTATGACAATTGATGCCAATCGATCCTATTTCCAACAAGGATAAAAAAATCTTAATACCAACCAAGTTTAGGACTCAAGAGAAGCCATAAATAATAATAAAAAGACTTTTCATACAAATTGTATGAAAAGTCTTTTTATTATTACAATTAGTATGGAAAAAAGTGAAAATTAAGAAAAAAACTGTGAATGCAGTTTTACTTTTTAGGAAAAATAAAATAATGTTTTTTTTCAGCGAATTGAGCTATCTCAACGTTTTAAGGTAGTTCCCCTCCAGGGCCCATTTTTTTTCCACCATGTATATGGCAACAGTTTAAGTTTTGAGCGTTTTTGTCATTTATTTTATTATTAATTATTCAACACTGAAGTATTACTCAAAAAACCGATACAATTACATTAATGACCTTTTTTCACATATCGACTTACAGAAATGTTATATGAATCGGAACAACAGACATGGTCACAACACTAAATTAAAAAAAAAAGGAGGCGTAGATCGTAACTGTTTGCATGCTAAATTGTTATCGTAAAATATTCAATAACTAAGATATGAAAAAATGTAACATTAATTAAGTTATGTTTATTAAAGGTGAAATATTGTGTTTACGTACATGACAAGCTATAAGATCGTTATGGGATTTTGTTTATAATTTCAAAGTATCTTGCGCGTTTACGTTCTACGGGCGTTGCGATGTGTCAAAAGTTCATTCTTACAGATTTTGAACTATAGTGTAGAGTTTAATTTGGTTGTTCACTTGTTTTATCAAAACAGGGAAATATTTAATTGCGTATTAGTTTATTAGCTGTGCCGACAAATACTCCCAAATGTCCTAAAAAGATTATGACATTAAAAAAAAACATTTAATGAACAATACTAATTCTAATTACACACTACACTAGCTAGTAAGTATATATAAATAATGCATGTGACACCTCTGTAGTTACAGGCGTCCATAAGCTACGGAAGCTGCTTACCAACAGGCGGGTCGTATGCTTGTTTGCCACCGTCGTATAAAAAAAATAACATCGATATTTTTTCATATAACCTACCATACTTGTTTCATAGAGAAACGAACAGACATCGCAAATATTCTGTCGATCCAAATAAGTGCCTTTCAAAGGTTTAAACCCCTAAAAGACTTACCCCTGAGTTCCATTTTAACTTCAAACTAATAGGACCACGGCCGCGATTCGAAAAATAAACACACACTGGACAGACACAGCTCCAACCCAACTCAACTCAACGCTATAACGACATTGACGTTTGCATTTCGAACAGATGTCACACATTGGTCACACGTTGTACCAATGTGAGACCAATGTGTGACCAATGTGAGACCAATGTTGAATGAAAATCTGTTCGAATAGCAAATGTCAATGTCGTTATAGCGTTGAGCTGATTGGGTTGAGTTGGGTTGGAGCTGTGGCTGTCCAGTGTGTGTGTTTATTTTTCGAATCGCGGCCCATTTTTTCAACACGGCATTTTTAAATAATTCAAAAACCTTGTAAAAACTAAAGGAAACGATAGAACGCGGGCCTTGTCATGTGCGCCGAACCCAGAATTGCCAGAAGGCGTCAGTTAAATTGAAATAACTCATTTCAGCGGCTTAGGGGTGAATTCCGCATCTGTCGTCATACCTACGTCTATTATAATTTAACTCCATGTGTCAGAGTTAAGATTTGATCGTTTCGTGTTATGTTGGCCCGGGGTTGTGGAATTGTTAGGCAACGGAGATATGTTGCATTATTAGCAGTGATAGGATTTTACGGTGGAACACGGCGCAATACATACACTTATTATGCGAATATAGTGGTTAAAACGTTAAAATGTTATTGAAATGTATTTGATGTAACTAAAGTAAACTACGTGGGTCCTAAAATCCCGAAGATTATCCATACTAGCATAATTTTGAGGTAAAAAAACTGTGTTGCACCCTAAAATCCGATCACTGATTATTAGTAATGGGCGTAATGGCAATGTTTATAGTATCTATTATAACCACAACGAAAGAACACATCAAATTATTTTACTAAATAATGATGAATATAATATATTATGACATCTATTTAAGTTTATTATAACCGCTCTTAAAACTATTTAGTTATTTTAGTCAAGGGCTAAACTAATCTGTTTGATATGATAACAGTTTAATTCAATCATAGATGTTAGTTAGGTTTTATTTTATATACTTGTGTTAACTATACAAAATGCCCAAGGAAATTCCAAAATTAACTGCATTTATTTAACATTGTACGCAAAAAGTAGACGGGTAGCAGGTATACATTAAAATTTGATAGCTTTATGAAATTTCCCACATTTTCTTGATATAAGTAAAGAAAATCGAATTACTGTTTAAGTTTCTTGTATCACCTTAACTTTTCTTGTTATTTGCATTGTCGCTAGCTGATTCACAAATGTCTTTCGAATGTTCGAAATTGTCGATTGCGCGAGAATAGTCCCCTCGAATTCTTTTAACATTTGTTCCCAGTGACTTCGACTATTTTATTTAAAAGTTGAATTGAATCCCGTCAAAGTTCTCACTTTTGTAATCGAATAACTTTCAAGATTTTCCTGCCATTGTTGCATTGCAACGGCTCCAGCGTACTTTCAATGGGGCTAAAGAATTTTGAAGCAAAAAAAGAAAAACGATGTTTGTTTTAATTTTCTGCCGTTTGCTTTAGAAAATATATATTTAGCCATATAAAGAATGAAACAAATTGAATATTAGCTTGGAATGTACACCAATGTTGTATGTTTTTGAGTAGGTATGTATGTATACAATTTCCCAAGAACGGCTCTTATGTTTGTCTCGAGACCCGGAGGCATATTCGTACTTATTAGTAAATTCGAATAATTCCTCAAGTTGATGTCAAAATGATGTAATTTAACAGTCATTTTCCCGTTTGACTCGCTCATACTTATACTCGGATATTGGTGTTCTGTGTTAGTACAAATATGCAACCACGATACTTGGAAGAAACAAAACAACACAAACCTATTTATTAAACCAACTAAGATACCCTGTGTTATGTAAAAGGCATTGAAACAATACCTCTCCTGTTACATTGTATTTATAACGTACTACTCGTACACTAGAGTTGGCAAAGACTTCGAGTCTTTTGAGACCTCACCTATAAGAGACTCGAATAAGTAGACAAGAACAACTTGATTCACTTCAATCAAGCTGACTTGATCTTGAATTGATTAGTCCAGTTCATTTTACTGGTCATTTTCCGCAAGTCGACATCCAGCGTGCCGTGCCTATTTTGCGTGAAACGGGGACGGCGCTCGTTCATGGTAGACGACTTTCAATAGCAGCGATTTACTTTAGGTAATCTAATTTAGATACAATCTCCGAAATTTATCATAGGGTATTGATCAGTTACGCTTCCTTCCGAGTCCTTGTCAGTTACGCTTCAAAAATATTCGAACACGGACTCAGTTCACAAAGAGAAGAGAAAGACTAGAAAGTTCTATAGCCGCATCACATAAAACTGAGCTAAGCTCATCAAATTGAGACTCATAAGACTCGACTACTGTTCCCTACTCTGTACTCTCTAAAAAAACATGTTAAAGCGCAACAAAAGAGCCAGTGGATCGCAGAAGCGTGATACGCGGAACGCGCTCTGCTGACGGTTTTGTTTTTATAAACCACAAATGCTGGATGCTATCTTCAGCTTTTACCTCTTCTGCGCATTACATGATCTTTCAGGCATACATACAATCCTTAAGCAGACAAACATTAAACTTCATCATCATCATCATCATCTTTTGTTGTCAGTTTGACCCTGGCCGCGATTCGAAAAATAAACACACATACTGGACAGACACAGCTCCAACCCAACTCAAACCAACTCAACTCAACGCTATAACGACATTGACATTTGCTATTCGAACAGATTTTTATTCAACATTGGTCTCACATTGGTCACACATTGGTCACACATTGGTCTGACATTGGTATAACATTGGTACAATGTGTGACCAATGTGATACCAATGTGAGACCAATATTGAATGAAAATCTGTTCGAATAGCAAATGTCAATGTCGTTATAGCGTTGAGTTGAGTTGGGTTGGAGCTGTGTCTGTCCAGTGTGTGTGTTTATTTTTCGAATCGCGGCCCCTGCTTATTTTTTGCGACTAATCGCTTGGGGTTTGATCGCAAAAAAAATACGATAGAGATTGCCAACTGATCTTCCGATCCAACTCAGTGGGAAATCCTGGCTTTATTGGAACGTGTTCTTTAACCGGGAAGCGTAAAGCGTACATAAGTTCCATTAAGTTCTGTGTTCGTGCCGCCGGGGTTCGAATCCGCGACCTTCGGATTGAAAGTTGAAGCACTAAACTTGTATCTTGTTCCTTTTAGCTGACAACACATTGAATCGTTATATATGTAGGGTTCGGCAAGACGCGTACACTGAGAAAAAAATGTTGTTGGGCGTAACAATAAAACTTAAACGCTATACAACCGTCTATGGGGCTTGGTCTATAGTACAACTTTTATGTTGTCAAACTCTTATTGTTAATCTGACAATATTATATAAATAACATTTTCACTTTGTTATTATTACAATGCTTTATATGTTGTCGTTACAACAATATAAACTTTGTGATATTGGCAACTTTTAACCTAGTACGTTCTGGTTTAAGTTGCTACCTAGACAAAATTGCTTTGTGCAAATGACAAAGTAACTTTGTTATTGTATTGTTTCAATTATGTTCTTGCAACAAATTTGTATTGTATTGTGGCAATACCACAAAATAGTTTTTGTTAACCTAACCAAATAAACGTTGTTATAATAGCAATGTGCTTTGTTTTGGCATCAAATCTTTGAGGTCACTATTCTGCTAACGTAGTTAATCTAACCAAATTAAACGTTGTCATAGCAGCAAAATGCTTTGTTTTGGCATCAAATCTTTAGGTCACTATTCTGCTAACGTTGTTAAATTAACCAAATCTTACGTGGTCGCAATAGCAACATGCTTTGTTTCGGCATCATTTTTTATAGTCATAATGACAAAGGCATTTTGTTATGCTAACCATTTGGTATTTCTGTTTCAAGATACAATTTATTGTTATTCATACAACATTAGTTCAATATTTTAATAACAACGACCTTCAACTTTAATTTTCGACATTTTAATTTATATCTCGCAATTGGATAATTATGCAAAAGACCAATTTCTATAAATTGCATATTTTTCAATTGCGAGAGACCAAATAGTTAAAATGTCGATCAATCGTGGTTCAAGGCCGTTGACATTATTAAAGGTGGAACCAATGTTGTATGAATAACATTATGTACCTAAATGTTATGTTGAAACAGAAAAAACAAAAAGCAGTGCCAATCATGACCAAACTGCGAGCAAGTGCAAACCATTACGACCCAAAAAAATGATGCTTAAACAAAGCATGTTCCTGTTGCGCGATTATTACATCAAGAAACAGCGTTTCACGTTAGCAAAACAGTGACCTAAAAATATTTAGGGAGTATAAAACGTAAGATCAAACCAAAAAGTAATATATTTTCGTTTATTTTAAAATGGACGTTTCAAAGTATATTGCAGAGCCCTCAATATAATATCAGCAACTTCCATGATGGTGACTTCTTTGGTGCCGAAAAGCATTTCCCTTTGATTACAGTATGTTCCTATGTCTGAAACTGTCGCAACACGAGCCAGGTAATCATGTATTGCTCTTCTTTGGATAATTTCCACACATTTCTCTTCGCCTACTGAAAAATAAATTAATATAAGTTTTTTGTCAAACGTTTCATTTTTGACATAAGCTTTTAGGGTCATATTACTCATCCAAACAATTATAACAGACTCAAACACAATTAGGTTTTGTTGTTTTATTGCAGAGTACTTATAGTCACCTCCAGTGTCCAACAATCAGATCAGCTCGATGGTACCAAAACATTGCATTTTTATCCGAGTTACGAAGGAATGAAAATTTTCAGATCGGTCAGAAATCGGGAGCTGGTTTAAAATTCAGATGCAAGTTTTGAACCGTGTACTAACTAATACATAAACCTTAAATATACTACTGTCCTGACTGTTTTACGAAACGTGCTACTGTATAAAGTCGTCATGAGCAACCTTTTAAAAATGCAGAAATTATTTGAAGAAATACAAAACATAAAATACATATTTAGGATCTTACCAGAGGCCAAATCGAGAAGGTCGATGGTGGATAAGTCAGCCTTGTTACATTCTCCTCTTTCAACGAGTACTCGTAGTTTCAGAATCTTCAACTTTATAAGAGGAAATCTTTCTTTATATGTTTTATTTGCTGCTGGGTACACACGTTGAAAGTCAGGCGACACCTGAAACAAACATATATCATAATGCTACAAACAACAACACACTTAAATATAATTACCACGGTAGACCTTATGGCAATGTTAAAGTGAAAATGAAAATAATTATTCTTCAATTTACGTACTTTACAATGCACTTATGAAAATCAAAAAGAAACTATAGCGGGTCTGGCTGTATATAAACAGCGGCACTGATATTAAAAATGTTTATTTAAACAAATTGAACACAAATGGGTTATACAGACACAAGTCTAGCTAATATTTTAAAGTCTAGGTTAACAAAGTAACGAATGGGTCGGTGGCACGCGAGTACAGCGTGCTTACCATGCGGCGGTGCGCTGCCCACTGGCGAGAGCACTTGAAACGCTCCGCGGTGATACAAGATGGCGGCTCACGCCAAGGCCTAGTTGACCCACGGTTTAGCTTATTAAGAAGCGAGCCGGGGGTCTACCTCTAGTGGTTCTTACGGAAACACGCCGAACAGGCGTGTCGTCAAGGTCACGCGCTATAAAACTACTTCCGATTCTAACCCTACAGCTCCTACATAGATATTTTTTCAATACATACATCTTACAACTATCATGCATTTTTTTACTAAGATTATTGACATACAGTAGGTACGGTTACACCGTATGTAATTTAGATACATTAGATTACTTATACGGGACATTACTATTGTCATACTCGTACCAATAAAGTCTGCCGATGGTCAGTAAAGTATTTCGTTGATGGCAGATACCCACGTACTTACAAATCATAAATAAAATCGTAAATACCTATTTAAGAGATTAAGTTAAATTATCAGCTACTTGTGCTATTACTTGTGTGCAAGATGGCGCTCGGCCGCGTGGTTGCCCAGTTAGACCGAATGTTTAATATAAATAGTGTTGTATGTAATGAGCTAAAGAAAAATTGTGCAACCTAATGAAGAGTTCAATCTGGAATGCATACAATTTTGCATTCGACAGTCCTGCGCACGCGTGTAAAATGGAATTGAAGTACAAAATTACCTAAGTAATAAAAAATAATGAGTAGTTACTTACCAAGCATGCTAGGGATTAGGTGTACAAGCCTTGCAGAAACCAATCTTGCAGAAACACGCCCACCTCGACACACATTCCTATTCAAAACCACAACACTAAGCACTTATTACACCGCCCGCGCTCCGTCACGTCCTCCACTTCCGGCATCCATTAGCAACTGACCTGTACAACGTCCTTCCGTTCCCCGCCTCCCCTCCATTCCGCGCATTTTGTTAATGCGTTAATGTAATTTTGACAATTTTTTACATTGTCAATCTAACAATAAAACCATTTAATGCAGATACAAATGTGCTTTGTTAACTAGTTGACTTTGTTGCCGTACTAATGTTAAACTTGTTAAATTCACAAAATTCTATTGTCAAGTCAACAAACCCAAAAATATTGTCTTGGTGACAAAATACGACTTGTTAATAGTTGTTGACTTTGTTGCCGTACTAATGTTAAACTAGTTAAATTCACAAAATTCAATTGTCAAGTCAACAAACCCAAAAATATTGTCTCGGTGACAAAATACGACTTGTTAATACTGCAATATATATTTGACAACAAAAACGTTGTGATAGTAAATAGACCCGCTTTGTTACAAATGCAATACTTATTGTGCCTACAACAAAAAAAACCTGACAAAGCGTATTTTGTGACTTTGTTAGCCATTATTTTTCTCAGTGTAATATCTCTAATTGGAAGCGTTCATAGAATCCGGTGTACGCTCACTATGATGCAAGTCGTCAGTATTTAGTTACGTTTGCTACGATTGCGGTATAAATCCATCAGAGAATCGAGTTGAAGGCCCGACCACCTGCGGCCATAAACAATAATTTTGTCGGTGGGTTGCTGACCTGCAGTGAATGTGGCCGTACATTTACTGCTAAAATAGGCTACGTCTGTCACCAGCGCAAACCAGTCGCCATGGTCGAAATCGGTCTGGACAGGATGATGATAAATCAATACGTAAGGAAGCATAAAATAAAAGTATATTTAGATTCCAGTTTGTGTTTGGCTCATTTGAACCGAAGTACAATAGGAAGTTTTATCAAATGCTAGCAGCGATAAATCTAAATCGTGCTAATATTGCTTCTTGCAATCAAACTGTCGCTTTTGCATACGGCAAACTGTCCTTCAAGCAAAATGTCAAAAGATAAAAAAAGGTGGAATCGGGAATTGCAAAACTGATAAAACCGAACGTTGAAATTGAGCTGTCAAGACTCGGGATTCGCGAGAGCAGTTTCGGGTTTCTATCTAATTCGTACGTTTTAAGCGTCTGTCTTTTTTATTGACTGGCAACCTGCACGCTGGAACTGGAATTAATCGTCTGTGTTCGACCGTGATGGTCTCCTTTAACGAATCTACGTCTATGAGTAGGTAAGCTGGTCTATAAACAGGTAGGTATAGGTACTCAAGAGCGAAAACGGAGCACTGTATAGAAATTTCCATAAAAAGTGACTGTTTTCGTGTCATGTTTTTATTACATATACTTTACATAGAGTTTAGCTCAGGTTGAAATTTACCTAAACACGTGTCCGACTAGAAGTTCGTTTATTCATTATTGAATGAGTTTTTAGTCCGGAAGGGATTCTAAAAGTTAGACGTAAAGGATATAGTCATAGTCCGTGTTATGTATTTACATAATGGAGACTTTGCTAGGGACTGTATACCATATAAACATTATATACCACTCTAAAGAGACATGACTAAGTTTTCGTATATAAACTTAGCGTGGAAATTCCATGTTCCTTCTAACAGGTAACTAAGATTGAAAATTGTGGGTCAAAGTTACTCTTAAGGCTGGATGGATACTTCCGTACATATACTTGCACTCATAAATACGACACAAGTTGACAAAAGGTCAAAAATGCACTTGATATTATAGACAATAATATTAACGTTCACATATTTACGGCTCGATTTGTATTTTTAGCCATTAGTAACTTTGATTGATGGAAGTAAGTAGAAAAAATACGTTTACAAAAAAAAGTATTATTTCAGTGTCTTTATTTCTTTTTAGGGCAATAATATCCTTTTTTATCAGTGTATGTATACTATATGGTTTTAGCGATTACCACATGAAATGTGTATCGGGTTTATTATTCCGCCCATATTTGCTCTGCGTGATATTTATCCAGACTCGACGAGTCCTAGTTTTTGCTGTGTTTTATCTATCAGCGAGTGGTACGCGCGGCGCGTTGGTATAAATGTTTGTCCACTAGCCGCATTTTTTGGAAACGTTCAGATTAACATTCTTTTTTTTTTTTTATACTACGACGGTGGCAAACAAGCATACGGCCTGCCTGATGGTAAGCAGCTACCGTAACCTATGGACGCCTGTAACTCCACAGGAGTCACATGCGCGTTGCCGACCCTTTACAAAAAGGAGGATTCACTGTGTTGACGGCTAAAGGAACAAGAGGGTCCCTCATCGTCAACACACTGGGTCCTCTTTGAGCTCTTTGGCAACCTTACTCACCAGCAGGAACACAACACTATGAGTAGGGTCTAGTGCTATTTGGCTGTGGTTTTCTGTAAGGTGGAGGTACTTCCCCTGTCGGGCTCTGCTCCAGATTTGAGCGAGATGACATTCACTGAACGTGCCCTACCACACTAAGCGAGATGCCATTCGCAGTGCCCATACCTCTCTTTTTGGCATAGTTTAAGGACATATCCAAGTCCGGACGTAGTTTAAGGACATACCCCGGGTCAGTTAGGGTTCCGTACCTCGAAAGGAAAAAACGGAACCCTTATAGGATCACTTTGCTGTCCGTCCGTCCGTCCGTCCACCCGTCCGTCCGTCCAGCCGTCCGTCCGTCCGTCCGTCCGTCTGTCAAGACCCTTTTTCTCAGGAACGCGTAGAGGTATCAAGCTGAAATTTATATCAAATACTCAGGTCTACTGTCCCTTGGAGCTGTGAAAAAATCAAACTTCTAAGCCAACGCAATCAAACGATACGGCCGTTTATGCCGCAAATTTCCACAAATTTTCGAAACTCGTAAGGGAATTAAAACCTAAGTACCCTGGTACTTCCCGTGACCTCAGAATCTTGAAATTTGGTACGAAGCAACGTCTTATTGCACAGATAAAGGAAAAATTACTAAAACCGTAAATTTTCAGTTACATCATATAATAAAAATATTTTTAACAATTTTAAAGTTACTACCCCTGTATACCTACAGGTTTGTACGGAACCAATGGTGCGCGAGTCTTTTTTTCTGGTAAAGGAGGCTTTATTATAGTTGAGTTATGTACCCAGCGTCTACATACAAACCTAACATCGCCATCATTACCACTGTTAACTGCGCCGCTGCTGATATAATCACCGCTGCTGTACCTATACCTATTGTTGCGGCTGCGAGCACCGAAGGTGAAGCGGGGTCCGTGCGACAGTAGAACCAGTTGGACATCTTCCGCTCCCCCGCCCCTCACCGATCTATAGCTAGCCCCTTGGCTCATAGACACTCGCTCATACGCTCGTCATACGCAATTCATTTATTTTCATTGTTCAACTTGGAACTGATTGGTCGCGAATCGGCTAAGTCCCTGCGTTATTGAGTGGATAATGTATCCAAAAACCTAACGGGCTTTAAATACGTTGGGCCAGCCCACTGATAAGTGGGACACGCATCTCATACATATGATCGCGAGTAAGCTAGATAGTAACACTACTTTGAATTGGGAGACCCCAAGTCTGCCCACCTATCATCAGTATCATCTTATCTTTGCTGAAAGCGGAAACCAAATAAGTCAGCCCGTTATGAACATAAATGAGAACATTTCTTTTTTTTTAATGACATAAATAGTAGGCAAATCGCCTTCTGGTAAGCAATTACCGCCGCCCATGGACACCCGCAGCCCCAGAGGCCTTTAAGATTAGACATGGGACGTTTGCGAGTGAGTGATCTAAATGAACTATATCTTTTGATTCGACCCACTCACTCTTAAACACACTGAAGATTTAACTCGCTCAGTAACTCATCAGTCATCTATCCCAGTGTTTAGAGTGTTACTTGTTCGCTCTTTCCTACTCATGATTCGAATGAGCCGGCCGAGTCAAACGAATTAGAAGATGCGAATTTGCGAACATATCCACTGAGCGAAATGAGTGATACATATATCCGCGAGCGAAGATATGAATCAGTATTTTCAATTCAGTGAAGCGTTTTGCGCATCTCGAAGATGGGAGTACGCTCTTTTCTTAAAGTTTTCAATAGTCCGGGAACCGCAGGCGACAGTTCATTCCGCAGTTTTACTGTGCGGGGCAGGAAGTTTCTGGGGAAACGCACTTGCACTTATGTTAGTTTTTGACGTTTTTGTGCACAAACACATAAATTAATACCAAACAGCCTTAAGTGTGTTTGTTATACGTTCCGGGATTTGTATGTTATTCTGTTTTTTCCCCAAAGAATACTTAGCAAATGCCAAAAGTTTTAAGCAGTAACGCTTCTACTATTTTGAGGCGTTTGAAACTTGCCAACTTAGCCGTTGCCAAGGCTTTCGCAATGCCTAATGTAGCTTAATTATATTCTGTTACGCGTTCACAATGTTTCTTAATACTCTTATTATTTACCGGTAGGGGCTGTTTTCCGGCGCGCTTGAATTTCCGGAACAAATGAACCCCGGACCGTCCGGACGCTCGGGGACAGACGAAGATAAATGTTTTCATTCCACTCGATTGTTTTTTCACCCAAAACCGTAATTAAGAGGGTTTGGTTTCGCAGAACTTGGGAATGTTATACGGCCTTTGTCATGTGCCTTGAGGTAGCGTGTATATGGGAGGTTGTTCGAAGATCAAAAACGTCACGTGTAAGGTTGGCCTTTCCAATGAGACAAGATGGGGAGAGAAAATTTAATATGTTTACATTTCCAAAATAGTTTAGCTATTTCTTCAGTATTCCCGAGATTATTATGGCAAGAACGAGTGAAGAATGATACTTTCGCAATAAACGGCTGTCGCGAGAAATGACAATGGGACAAATTACGCGGCTTTCACACTGCTGCGGCTTTAGTTGACAGTAACGATTTTTTCGTAATAGCTCATTTTAAAACATTTGCATAGGTAATTGCAATATAAAACCGAAAAAGTGAATAGCACTAGTGCGACAAAATCTAAGTTTCCACAGTTTGAAGAAATGTATCAGAATGTTGCAAATAAATAAAGTATGTCCGCCACACACAGCCGGACAGATCCGACGGCCGCGTCTGTCTCGGTGGGTCTGTGCGTGTGTCCCTGTTGGTTATGCGGAGGCCTGCGCGTGTCGGACAAACATTGTCGTGATACAATACGGCCCTGGCCGTGGCAGCCGTATTACGTCTTCCTGGCGTTACATAACCAACGGGGTAGGACCATAGATTGTATAATATTTCTTATAATCCGATAGCTAAATATCATTGAAAAAGCGAAAAACTTAGCTATTGCTCGTATGAATTCCGTAGGTATAGTTTGGCCAGGGTTGGTTTTACTTCAAGCATGGACAGAGAGAATCATACTGTCTCTTTCTCACGGTCGTACCCTCGCTACTGAAAAAGGGATGAGTATAACTTATTGCTTCCACTGTTACTGCACTTTTTGGCCAGCCAGAACATATTGGCTATAAATAAAAAATAAATAGAAATAACTTTATTAAACCAACAACAAATGGTACGTAAGGTAAGGTACAGTACTTTGCTATGTGAGAAGGTAGGCCCTTTAACTCAATTATTGTAGATTTTTTTTAAATTAAGTACATGAGTACGGTCGTAAACATGGAAGCAACTGGACGCTCCAATACTAACAGCATTGTACTCTTAAACCACCGAGAATCACAGTCAGTACGCTAAATGTGGCACAGTACAACGCGTCCCAGTGACTCCTTTTGTACATTAAAAAAAATACATGTTTGCTCCAACGAAGATCTTATTTAATGTAATAGATCTGGTCTGTTGAAGCTAAGAGCACCTAGTAAAAGTTATCATATAGTAAATAAATATATTATTACTCCAAATATTTTATTAGTAACTACTTATAAGATAAAATGCATCTCAGTTGGCTCTTAATTTTTTTCAGTGTAGAAGTGACGTCACTTTAAATATTATGAATTGTACGAACGAATTTTCACATGCCATATTTTTGGTAAACTTTATTTCAGTCTTTTGGTCTTTAATTATCAATGTCTAAGAACTAAATACATGAGCGTATATTTGTGGTGACCTCGAATTGTTATATATGCTCCATCTCGTATTTAAGGTGATCTGTATATAACACGTGTTACACGTTAAAATTCTTGCGTAAACTCCGTAGAGTCTGTAGCTACGCTACGCCGTAGAGCGTCTACGGTCTACACCTGCTACGGCACGTAGCCGCGTGTAAATCATTGCTAAGGGGGCGTCCATTAATCGCGTCATACGTTTTTGGCTTGTTTTAGACCCCCCCCTCCCCCATGGTGATCTTTGGTGATATTTTCAGGACCCCTCCCCCCCTGTCCAATATGACGTGTAATTTTTTTTTTGCTAACTAAAATAAGTACAGTTTTCTAACACGTGAACCTACTTCGTAACGTTCGTACACGTAAAGGGTAAACAAATGAAACTGCATGTATACATATAAAATAAAATTATCTTTAATAGAAAAAAAACCGGCGATGTGCGTGTCGGACCACGCGGTTTTGTACCTACTATCGAAAAAGTAATATCAAAAGGTCGTATCTGCGTATGAAATGAGTTTTTAGGAGATAACTCAATAATTCCTAAACCGATAATGTTCTCAATTTTTTTCATATTTTTTGGATCTCGGGTTCAAAAGTGACAGGGGACACAGAATTTTTTTAGACCTACGGGGTGATTTTTTCTTAAGATATTCACTAAATAAAATAAAAAATTCAAACAGACCTCGATGATTTTTTTTTATTTTTTTTTATTGATGTTTAGGACAACAAGACAAGAGTTATTTTGAAAGACCTGTCGAGTGATGTGCATCATGTCGATATTTGGCAAAAAAAATAATTTTTTGACAAATAATTACATGTATGGAGTAGTGCCCCTCCTTAAAATATCTTTTTCAGCAATTTTACTACAAAACTAAGTAGCGGCATACAAAAACACATCTTATATTTAAATATTTATTAAGATTTACGTTTTATAGTTTCCGAGTAAAATGGCTGTGATATACGGACGGACGGACGGACAGACGGACATAACGAAACTATAAGGGTTACGTTTTTGCCACTTTGGCTACGGAACCCTAAAATCCTACTTCAGAAAATAATATGTCAAATGCCATTAAAAATTATTAACAATCATTGCTAGTGCAATTTGACTCTGCTTTTGACAGATTGATTCATTTAAAAGTTGATATTTTTTATTTTATTGACCATAATACAGATAGCACAAGGAACAAAAAAATTACACGTGATATGTGTGCAGACCCCCCTCCCCCCTGTGGTGATCATTGGTGATTTTTTCTTGACCCCCCCCCCCCCCCCCCCCAAACAATATGACGCGATTAATGGACGCCCCCTAAGTGCCTTTCTTTGTATTGTTGTACAGTCGACTACAAATAGATGTATCCACTTTTGGACTTTATTACAACTCAATAAGATGAAAAAATGGATACATCTCTTTGTAGTCGACTGTACTAAACTTTATCGCGTTTTGATGGCCAGGGTTAGGTATTTGATTGCCTCTACTCGACTGGCTCTATTCGACTTGTTTTAATAAGTGTTTGTGTATGGCGACTGTAATCTTAAGGTGATTTGTAGTATTTTCACTTAGATTTCGACAGTTATATTACGATTATTAATAAAATATTCCTCAGCAAGAAAAATGACATATGTTCTAATTTAATTGGGAATAACCAGATTTATACTTTAAGAGGTAATCTCATGTTATCCGTCGTCTCTGCCCTCATATGATAGTTAATTGAGATTCCTCGTGTTTTATTTCCTAGTAGCGAACTAAATTGAAATTCCCTGCACTTGGATGCAGTCTAGAATGCAGGGGAATCGCAAAAATGCGCTATGTATTGCAATGGAACTCTAGGATAACATTTTATCGTAGACATGTCCTGAAAAAGGAGACAAATAAGATGTACAGTCTGCAGCAGAAGTAGCTAAGCAGGCGAGGTGCTCATAATGAGCTTGACATGACTCTATTGTCAAGAAAATAAGAGCGAGTCCAGTTAATTTTGAAGTTTTTGAACGCCTTACCTGCTTAGCCACTTTTGCTGACTGTACTTAAATAATATGCTATAATTGCTAGAATAAAATAAGCTAGAATACGGACCCTGTTCCATGATTTCGATAAGGCATAGTGTTCCTTCCGAGTTGGAAGGTCAGTGAAATTAGATATTAACCCCCTTATTCATAAACGTCTACTAAAATTAAGAGGCCTCTGATAATCGCTTGTCCCTTTCCGTCCAACCTATATTATACCATATACCACTTCTTATTTCCATCATCTTTTGTTCTAGGGATGGTAGGGTTAGAGTCTCTGGAGTTGAGACGCAAACAAACTCTTGCTATCCACTACTCTCTGCTTCTAAGGAATCGAATTGACAACCCATCCGTACTCGAACGTATGCGCATTTATATCCCAGATAGGTATACAACTTCAGTTGGACGGAGCGTACGCAAACCAAGAAACCTTTTCGCTATTCCAAATGATATCCGGACCTGTCAAGCCTCAAATGCACCCACGCACCGAGCACAAATACTAAATGAGTTTCTAGCCTCCATCCAAATTACCGATATATTCATTCACAGACAACTTGACTTCTTTAAAGCGTAAAATCAATAGTCACCTGAATAGCTACTACTGTAAATTATAATTTATAATCTTTATGACATTATTAACATTTAACTAAATGTATTTAAACCGCATATTAAAGTGAGACAACTGTGAGCTTAAATTTGTTTTTTGATTTGTCGCAAACTAATAATGGAAATATAATAGTTCCATATAAGTGTGTTGGCGTTCGCTGTTAGCTTATATGTGGAATATTTATGAATAAAGAATAAAGAAAATGAGGGAAAGGGACACGATTATCAGCGATCTCTTAACTTTAGTAGCCGTTTATGAATAAGGGGGTAAATTTACAATGCGTGATGTAGTTGAGTTTTAGTATGTTGTAAGGGACGGTTGGGGCAGTATATTGACATAATAAATATTATAACACTACACCTCGTGACGTATTCTAATTTTAAAATACATAAACAATATTTTCTCTAATTGCACAAAGGATAACTGGAAGAGATCCCTTAAAGGGATAAGTTCGCCTTTGTACTTTGTTTATTTTTCTTTTATCAAGTTTTTTTTATCTACAATAAACTGTTTACGTACATACATACAATACATACATATGTAAAGCCTGACCAGAAATATATGATCATGCGCCATGTTGCGGAATTTCATTGGAACTAATTTCTTACACTGGCAATAATTTTAATGACAGAATGATATGCATGTGTGAGTGCATATCATAGGCTGTCACTGTCATTGAGGAGGTTTACTTAAATGATAATAAAGTGTTGAATATTAAATAATAGACGACAGAACATTCCCAAAGTTATCCATAGTCAAGAGGGGAATACTGTAGATAGTGTATACAATAAACTGCTGTAAGTAATACGCTCGGGAAATGAAACTTTTTCGCTGTAAAACATTTTTAAATAACATCACAGCTGACAGGTAAACAAATCAAGATGTCACCATACTATAGATAACTGAACTGTTGCCATATAAATGAGAATAATAGCGCCCTCTTGACAATAATCATATACTTCTGGTAATGCTTTACATACATACAATACATTAAAAACACAATCTATCTCAAACATAACCTTAACACACAACAAATAATCGACCAATATTGAAGTTGTATTGGAGTTGCATCGGAATAATTTTCAAGGAAATTCTGATATTACTAATTCACACGTTTAGGAGCTAGCTGTATTGTGTAGTTAATGCATTGGAGTCGTATAGAAGTTGTGTCGTGTCAACACGTGTTTTATTTATTTATCGTATGGCTACATATCACTTGATATAGATAGGCATTTCTTCTCTGGGGTAGTAGTAGTGGGAAAGCATGATTGAGATGATGAAGAAAATCCAGTGAGTGCTGCGAGTACCAAATGGGACAGTGCATCTGCCAAGTTTGTTACTCTTTTAGCACCACCCAGGGATCTCGTGTAGGGTTCTCTAAGGTGTTTCATAAGGTCGCAGAGTAACAACACGTGTTTTATAGCTAGAATACGGCCCCTGTTCCCTGATCTCGATAAGGCATAGTATTAAGAGTTGAAAGGTCAGATGGCTGTCGCTTTCATAAATACTGGTGCTTACTTTACCCCAATTATTGGTATTAAAATTATTCCGATTTATTTATTTATCGTATGGCTGCATGTCACTTGATATAGGTAGGTATTTCTTCCCTAGGGTAGTAGTAATGGGAAAGCAGATGATAATGAAATCCAGTGAGTGCTGCGAGGTCCAGATGGGACAGTGCAGCTGCCAAGTTTGTTACTCTTTTAGCACCACCCAGGGATCACGTGTAGGGTTGTCTAAGGTGTTTCCTACGGACGCAGAGTAACATTATTCCGATGCAACTCCAATACAACTTCAATATTGGTTGATTATTTGTTGTGTGTTGGAGCAGTGTTTGAGATATATTGTGTTTTTAATGTGTTGTTTTCGTATTTTAAAATTAGAATACGTCACCGGGTCAAACAAAAGTATAATAATTAATAACTCTATGCATTAGGATTTTACATATTTCCTTATTTTCATTACGATTAATTAACGGCGGTTCACTATGTACAGTCGACGTCAAAGATATGTTTACAATTTCGCACCTTATTAGTATGGTCTAAAGTGAAAACATATCTTTGACGTCGTCTGTACGTCACTAAAACTAAACTTTCTAAAATTAATAATCTTACATAACGTCTAAATAACAAGTTCATTATTTCGACTTTTACTTACATAAGCGGTAAGAAAAGCGAGTTTGAAACCCTTAATGTAGTCTGTAAATTAAGTCGGCGCCCTCTGATTACGTAACAACTACCTAATTTCACCCCCTATTAGCTTTAAATCGTTTTATAGACTTTGAAGGCCCGCGGCTCCGTCTGCAGCTTAACGAGTTTTAAGGCTGTAGGTATATTATTTATAGAATAGAATATATGTTTATTGCGCTCGGAGAAATATCTTGATTTAACGATTTATGATTATTAGTTATTGCTGCTCAAAATATCGCCACCTCGCGGGCGATTTGTAAACTAACTGAAAGTTAAGTGAATCTGGGGCCTTACACCGAGATAGACAATTTGATAGCGTGATTCGAGAGTTCCAACACACGGAACAACGCCATCTAGCGTGCAATTGAGTAATTAAACGAGACTGTATGTTTGACTTCTTAATGAGCCCTTAATGTAGTCTGTAAATTAACTCAACGCCCTTTAATTACTTAACAACTCCTTAACTAATTTCAGTCTCTATTAGCATCTAAAATTGTTTTACGGACTAGCCTGCCCAGCGACTTTATATATTTTGTGGCTCTGAGAATTTTATGACTTTATATAAACTGTATTGTAGACTTGAATCTTGTATATCTAGTGCGAAAGAGTAATTTTTGATAATGGTTGTATTTTTATATTTACTTGCTTTCGATTCGTTTGGCGAACGATTTTTTTTCACAAAAAATCAATTAGATTGCATATTACATCGACCGCAGCACATCTCGCATAACACAGGGTATAAATAAAATTAAAAATTACAACAACTAATGAATTATCTTGTTTTCAAATAAAATGAATACCTATATTATATTTACAGTTTAAGATAATTAAGTAAATTTTACGGTTTAAAAAATTAATCTTCAAGATGTCGTCCGTAATTATTCTTATGGTTTCAACAACAACACATGGTTTCAGCAGGATGGGGCCACCAGCCATATAAGTTACGTGACAATGGAAGTTCTGCGAGACAAGTTTCCTCAAAAATTTATATCCTCCATATAACTCCTTATAACTCCAGCAGACTTCTTTTTATCCTCCAATAACCCATCAACCCCATCAAAATGGAAGGAGAACAGTTCGTTAAGAAATACAATTTTCTCTCCGCAAGTTTCAACGGAAGTTTTTCAAAATTTACAAAAAAGACGTGAAAGAGTGCCGCAACCGAATAATGAATTATTAATTTTTTAAATTGTATTTATCAACCTGTATATATGAGGTGCTAACAAATTAGTCACGGATATTTTAAGAGATAATACATTAGATTAAAACAATTAACTTTTAACTGTAATTAAGGAACCTTTGTATATCATTTTTCATTTACCGAACAAAAAAAATATTATAATTAATTTTTAAAATAACCATGCCCTATAATGTACCTGTCAAGATGTTTAACACTGTCTGTCATGTCACGTCAAACATTTTTTTTCTTAAATGTCATTATGATTCGGGTCTAAAGAGGTCTTATTTAATTATCTTATCAACAGGGTGTTTTAACGTAGGAAATTTGTTTCCTAGTTTTCTCCAAAAAAACATAACAAAACCTATGATTTTTCATACTTAAATATACTCCGAGAACCGAGTACTATATGCGGTAAAAATATCCGTGACTAATTTGTTAGCACCTCATATAAGTACGTACGAGAGAGGTTAACTGCGAATTAAGTAAGTATTTCAAAATGAGATCAATATATAAAGTTTAAAATATCGCTTCAATGCCGTACAATATTTTAATAATAAAATTGAATCACGAAATAAACCAATTTCATCAAGCTAAGTTGAAAACTGTGTATGATTGTGGTGGTATTTTTAATAGCATAATAAATAAAATAATTGTTTTGTGTTAAAGTTCTGTGAAATGGCAGTAATATTAATAAATATAGTCTTTCGCTTTCTTTGTTATGCTCTCTCAACAAATTCACAAATAAAAGATAAAAAAAGATCAAAAATATTTATTTATTCTTCAATTTAGGAACATCATAATGCTCTAATGAGCGCCAGAGACAGAAACACACCTAAACACAAAAAAACAAACAAACTTTACAACCCAATTTTCGAGTCGTAATTAGCTTTTATAGAAATGAAATTTGAGCGACTCCTCTAGCAAAACGTGACCGACCAACCCGTGGCTGCTTTAAAAAAAAACTAAATATTAGATAGGTACTGGAGTTTCTCAGAATAACCTTCAACCGAAAAAACTGAGAGAAATTATGAGATGAACAGTAGCTGTGGCTAACATTGCCAATTGAGAGACGCACATTGCGACTTACATTGAGTATAACGACTGTAAATAAAGCAGTGATGAGTAATGTCATTAGGTTTTACGAGAAAGTACTTGATTTTAATAAATACTGAGCTCATTGTTAAAATATAAGGTTTGATTTAGGATCTCAGTAAAATAAGAAACAAAACTTTTTAGTACTTGTACTCTTGCCTTGGCGCAGTAGCAAAATCAACATTTTTGAATTAGACTAGCTAGAGGTTACATTGTATGATTCTGTTTCTTTTAAGAATTTCCAACTGAAATTTAGTTAAAGGAATTATTTTCCGTCGCGAAGGTTTTTATAATGCACCACGATTTCTACGCAATCTTTACGCTGTAAAGTAAGTTAAATACGCAACCTTTTTAACACTTTCACGACCTGGAACCCGCTAAGTGGGCTCTTTGTTCGTAGGCGCTTTCCGAGGAAATTCTACATACGAGGGAAACGCTAGGATCGGCTACGTGCGTAGCGCGTAGCGAAGTGTAGTACGAAAAGTGTTAAGCTTCTGTGGTCGCTCTATAATAATAATGATTTGGAATTGATACATTTTATACTTACCTGACAGTTCCTATTGATAATTATTTTACTTCCACTCCAATCGTGGCCAAATAATGCACTGTTTCCAATTGAAATAAAGCGTTAAGTTATTTCAATTTTAAATTCATATTTCATATTATTTTATTGTTCTCAATAAATGCTATTTTATTGTGGTCACATAATAGACAACAGTTTCATTCGATTCTCGTCAGTCCATTTAAGTGCACAGTGCTATATTCAGCCAGGTTACCTGAACGCTATCGCTCCCAAGTGATTTCGTTTCGGTGCATGCCGTAGACGTAACATTTTACTTTTGAGCGCGAGCATTTCGAGAGTATATCCTGAATTATTAAATGCGGGCAGTTAGGTCGCTGCTCTCAACGAGCTGAAACGAAGGATGTTATATCTGTATCTTGCTGTATTCATTTGCATTATTAGTGAACTGAAATAAATGTCATATACTTCAGAAAAAGTGACAAGTCCTCCGGTGTCCGAGGCCAGATTTGAACTGGCGTCTTCAGCTTTCGCGGCTGACGCTCTGACCACTAGCTAGACTACTCTATTATTAGTGTTTAATTTTGAAACGTAGGAGAGATGACAGAAAGCGAGAGAAAACAGAGCTATCTCTATGGAATTTATGTCGAATACAAATATCCAATCGCACGTTTTATGTGTTTTGTGTCTTATGACATTAAAAACATGATAAGTCCATGATTTAATACACACAAATAAAATAAAAATCACGATTGCGGCGAGTTAATACTTACAGCCGTATCCAAGAGCTAAAGACAGTGTCTAAGTATCGCTGAACCCTTGTTCAGCGATACTTAGACTGTGTTGTTGTAGTGTTGTGTCTGGGAAGATAATTGTATTTACAATTGTCCTTACGCTTGTAAATACAATTATCTTCCCAGACACAACACTAGCCTCTAACTTGTAACGTTCGTAACGAAGTTTGACCCTTGAAAACTGCCCGAAGGAGAAACGCCGTAACATTTTACGACGTGCACTTCTTACTTCCTTTTCTCCTTTAGGCTAATGTCCTGAGTCAGAGCACGAATTTCGATATCGAAACTGCTCACAAGGCCTTCAAGGTTAAGATGCCACGCTAGTCAGAAATAGACCGAACAATGGGATTATAGGCGGCAAAAGCTACTTGAAACCAAAGTTCGAAAGGATAATTATCAAAGATCTTGATAATTATCCCGAATTTTATGTCTGATAATTATAGTTTTGATAATAACCCAAAATATTTAAAGGCGGAATGCACAAAAAAATATCGTGCGTGAATTTCAACATAAGTAGTTGAAATATAATAGAAAAAAAATCAATACCGGGGATAATTATCCGATAATCATCTGATAATTATCGCGATAAATATCAGATACCATGCACAAAAAAATATCGTGCGTGAATTTCAACATAAGTAGTTGAACTATAATAGAAAAAAAAAATCAATACCGGGGATAATTATCCGATAATCATCTGATAATTATCGCGATAAATATCAGATACCATAATTATCTTAATAATTTCGAGCCCTGCTTGTAACTGATAATTACGATTCATGTCATGAAAAAGTTTTTAAAGTAATTGTGAGTTTGTCTTGCTAGTGATAGATCGAAAACTGACTTGGAGCTGGCACCTTTCGATTACAAACAGATGTTTCTCGAAAGACATTTTATTTAAGCATATATTATTAAACTCGTAATCGTAAGGATATACAACTGTATAGAAATCCTGGTAGGCTTACTTGGAGACTGATTCGAAGTTTAAAATCTCAACTGTGTTTGTTATGGTTTATACGATCGATGCCATCGAACTATTAATCTGGTCAAATAAGCAGTGTTAAGAGGCTGACAACACCCGATGACCTTCAAATTGACCTTACTCAAACAGTTTTTAGCTATTAATGAATATAATGAATATTAACATATATTTAAAAAAATATATGTTAATATTCATTATATTAATTATATTTAAAAAATATATGTTAATATTCATTATATTTGGAAGAACTTCGTTAATTCCGATACACGATTGGACGAAATCGGTTCGATAGAAAATAATTCCAAAATACATCTTAAAATTTGCTTTAAACAGTTGTATGTCTTTAGTTTATTGACTTATACGTCTGTAACTAAGGATAAAATTCCACCACACTAATACTAAAAACTTCATTGTTTTATATTTGTCAATTAATGCGTAGTTTTTTTAATTCATCATTTTGCTAAAATTGCAATTAGCTCCCATACTAATCGTGACATAGTGTTTCTCTTTCACTCGCGCTGAAAAAAATAGGAAGGGAATTTAGCTGTTGTCAGCCCCTTAAGGGATCAACCTTGGAATCAGAGAGAATAAGCTTGTTCTTAATGTTGTTTTAAAAATCTCGTGTCTGGGTGGGAAGTTATTCTAGTTTTTTTTTTAAACATAAACTATAATAATTATTTTCAAATAATTATGAGTTGATAGCAGGCGCCATCTGTTATTTCCGTTGTGACACTTGTAAAAGGGTCGGCGGGAAGGGTATCTAACTCTAGTGGTTGGCACCTAGATGTCGCTTACGGCTGCTATAAAGTCGATGTAAAAATAAATGCAAAAA
Source organism: Pammene aurita (assembly GCA_947086415.1). Taxonomy (NCBI): domain Eukaryota; kingdom Metazoa; phylum Arthropoda; class Insecta; order Lepidoptera; family Tortricidae; genus Pammene; species Pammene aurita. The sequence continues at coordinate 28,691,137 of OX352303.1, forward strand.
GATGATTGAAGGCATTGAGAATTTCGTCAGCTCGGTAACTGAACCCATAGCTTAATTGGTAAAGCGATATCGAGCCCCGGTAAGGCGTATCGATTTTGGTTCAAGTCCAACTGGGTTGATTATTTTTTCAATGTTTTCAATGTTTGTATTTGATTGAATAACATAAACTATAAGTCATATAGGGTCCTCAAACTTTGCACATTAATTACTAATGTAGAACCACACCATCCATAAAAATTACAACGCCAAACTCGAGGGGGGCAGAATCACTTAGCTTATCCTGGCCCGGCCTTTGCAACAAGTTTAGTTTCAAACAATTTTTTATGCTTTCAACTGTTTACAAGAACAAACACTGAACAATAATACGAAAATGAGTAGAATTTTAAACTTCGTATCGGTCTCCCAGTTGGTAAGGAAAGCAGGTGCGATATTTTGACAATGCCTCGAATTCTGAGAGCTCAGCTTCCTAATGGCACCTACTCTTGTATAGGTATTCCGACTGCTTTCAAACTCGTATATTAGTCACGATTCTGGAGCAAATTTTAAAGTATAGAGTACACATTTTAGCATCGCGTATACACTAAGTACTACGTACCTGATCTGTTTAATTCTGTGTTCATTTTTAGGGTTCCGTAGCCAAAATGGCAAAAACGGAACCCTAAAAATGGACATACATGACGAAACATTCGTCATGTCTGTTCGTTCCGTAGCCAAAATGGCAAAAACGGAACCCTAAAAATGGACAGACTATGTTTCGTCATGTCTGTCCGTCCGTCCGTCCGTATGTTGAACACTTTTTGATTTAGTCAATATTTTCAGAAATAATCACCCCGAAAGTCTAAAAAAATTTTTAAATTGTGACCTGTAACTTTTGAACAGGATTCCAAAAAAATGAAAATAATTGTAACGGCACATAATTGCATATTATTTCAACGATTTTTTATGAAAACATTATCGGTTAAAGCGTTTTCGAATTATCTCCAAAAAAACTTCTTTCATAGGTAGATACGACCTTTTGATATTAGTTTTTGTATAGTACGTACGGACTGAACTCTCCATTATGCGTGGTCCGACACGCACCTAGCCGATTTTTGTTTGTTAATTTGTTGATATTAAATAATAAATTCTTAACAGATCTTTGCGAGCTAGTATGATGGTTTTTATTGTGTTACCTTTAAATCAACCATATTTAATGAAGTAATTCAATACCTTCGCGTGAATTTTTGAATCAAGTTGCAGTTAAACTCTAAAGTGTTAAGTATAAATTCCATTAAATTTTTAACGGCTTTAACAGTAACCAAACCACGTACTATATTGCTTTATTATGAAACTTGAATGGCTTTCTTCTTGCGTCAAACCGCCAGTTTCTTACTTGTTCAGAATGAGGAAAAATGACTTGTGCAAAGTTATTAGCGAATACATTATTCAGCTGTCGAGAACTAGCCTTGTTTATTATAATTAAATATCTGAGTTCATTTTAAAAAGGACACTTCAGAACGCAATTTAACGTTATATGGGACAATCTGATAAATTTTGGCCTAATTTCACAGTAAGCTCAATGAGGCTTGTGTTATGAGATGATAAATAGGGATGATGACACATGTTGAATTATCAAATAAAATTTAGTGGACAGGAATTTAAATGATCAATATATCCAAATAAAGTGAAAATTAAAAAATGTATTTAAATAGTTTAAACATCAGACTTATCACCATATACATAAACGCAACATTTCATATAAAAATAGCAATTTCATAACTTTTCCACACTTTAAACAGGTCGACTATGTAATCGTGACGTCACTTTTACGAGTACACTACATTTTGTGAGGAGAGCGAGCGTTTTGAGAAATAAATACAAATTAAGTATAAATTAAGTGTGTGTTTGTTTTTCATGTTCTCGTTTTGTGTAGTTTTTGTAGTTTTGAGTAATATTGTGTGTTATCTGTCGTAGCATCACCGAATGGGCCCTACGGAAGACCAGCGCCGGTTTTTAAGCTGGCATTATGCTGAGTTGGGTCCATTTTGTGATGCACGTTCATTATTTGATTTCATTGTTATTGTCTCTCAATGTTCATGTATTCAGCGTCACAAATAAACGAGTTCCACAACGTGTATAATGTGTATATTATTCAACCGGAGCACAGTGTTTTATGGAAGCCAAAAAAGTGACATCCCCATTTTATTACAAATTACTATAGTTTAGAGCATTACGAATGCGATACTAAAACTCCCATGTTTCTAATATGTGTAGTTTTTGAGACATCAATTTTTGTAAATCTTGTTTCTGACGCTCGGAAATTACGAAAAATATAAATAATTTAAAAGATATTGCATACACTGTTTGTGTCGCCTAGGTGTTCGACAAAACATTCAAAGGCATACATTTAAGAGCAATCACTACCTTCCTAGATACATTTGTTACAAAGATATTAATTGTTTTATTAATTTTGGTTTTTATTTTTTTCCTTCCATGTCCCGCCGTAGTAGGTCGCAATATTGGTATGAGAGCTTCATTATTATGTCTTCTATCTATTCTATTTTTTACAAGACCTAATTCCGTGGAACATTGAAGTAATCACCTAAACACTTTATATCCGGGTTACCCGGCCTCTAGGGTTGACACTTCGGTATTTTTAATTTTATACGCCATTGTTTCCGGGATATCTATAATTCTTGGCAATCATCAGAATCTCGTAATAAATATTGGCGTCACGATAGAGAACACCATACCCGCAAATCAGATCGAACGAAAACCATGTCTGATTTGTTTCATAGAGCGTTAGTCTCATCAGACCCAATAATTTCGGAACAACGGATGTCGCAACGACAAAAGATATTAAAAAACGTCCTCGACCATCTACCGCAATAGCATTATTGAAAGCACCACAGGACGCTTTTATATCGCCATCGGATGAAAACATAACACCATCATCAGAGTTATGTCCAGACGACTGCTATTCTGAGGTGCAAGATGGGGAGAGAGCCTGGAAGTAGAATATTGTTGCCTGGAAGATGGTAATTTTGTAGTAATTCATGTTTTAGAAAAAATATTTGCTAAATTGGCGTTGCATAATAGATATTTTAGCCGTTTCTTCCAAAAAAAACACATAATTGTAGTATACGGCTTTAACCGGTTATTTTCGACCATAACCGTTCGAATACCCGGTTTTTCGGTGATCCGTTTAAGGGCATAATGGTATCGTATTACGACTAAGAAAAAATTGTAGATTTTTTTTTACACAAACAAAAATGTTTTTTTTTGTATGGGACACGTAGTCCCAGCCGGCCAACTCTCCATACAAAAGTTTTTTTTTTTCACCCGAAAAATTTTTTTTTTTAAATTTGTCATAATTAGAATAAATACGATACCAATTATGCCCTTAAAAGAATCACCAGTATTTTTGTTACATCCTGTATACTGTGTTTATTTTATATCCAGGTAAATCCGGATACTGGTAGTGGCAGCCCTGACTGCAAATTTTAATCGACTGTAGATTAAATCTTCCAGGGAATTAGATCTTGTAAAAAATAGGGTAGATAGAAGACATAACAATGAAGCTGTCTTACAAATATCGCGATCTACTACGGTGGAATATGGAAGAAAAAAAATAAAAACCAAAATCATTAAAATAATTAATATCATTGTAACAAATGTACTTATAAAGGTTGTAATTACATCTAAATGTACTTTTTTGAAAGGTTTATCCAACACTTTAGTCAACAGAAAAGTGTGTTACTTAATTTGCAATACATAATTATTTTTCGTAATATCCGGGTGTCAGAATCAAGATTTTCAAAAATTTATTTCTCAAAAACTACACATACTCGTATTAGAAACGCGGGAGTTTTAGTCTCGCATTCGTAATGCTCTAAACTACAGTAATTTGTAATAAAATGGGGATGTCACTTTTTTGGCTTCCATAAAACACTGTGCGGAGATAAGTTATGTCGGTAATATAACTCTAATACCTACTCCAGTAAAACAAAAAGGTTGAAATGAGAGTATGGAGTGCTTTTCACTCCGTAATTACAATGGTAGCCGATAGCGTTGATAAGATAACAGCCTTCCGACATCCTACCCACGCAAGACCCATTCGCAACTAATGTCGGCTTTTCTAACGACGTGCTTTTGTTATTTAACCCATTCTTTTACAACCAATACTTGTAAGTTGAGATATTTCTTTACTTACTACTGATATTTTTATGAATTGCAGGTTTTTATTCATTCTACTTTCTATGTTCTACTATCTTCAATGTTCTACTTTTAAAAGTCTGTTAAAATCCAATTGCAATGTTTTATAAGTTACATTATTATTTTGTTACTTAGTTAAAACAATTACAAGTGAACTCAATTAAAGTGCGTTAATAAATACATATTGAACTAATGTTAATACGCACTGTTTTAGTACAAAAATACTATTAGTCGTCAAATACTGGTTGCCTGGGATTGCCATCCCTTGACCTATAATAATGTCGTAAAAGTCGAGGACACGACAACATTACCTTCTATTTGACCTACCATTTTTTGGCTACAAGTGAATATGAAAGTAGCAATGCGTTATGTTCATTTTTCTACTCCTGTACTTTTATCTGTCATTTATACATTCATCAACACCTTTATAAGAACATAGATAATACACTCGATGAAAAGTCTATCTAGTCTATTCCCCAAAATAACACTTGTTCTATAAAAGCGCCAAAATAGTATCGCGTAATCGCGTGCAAACACGACTATTAATATAAAATAAATTACTGCCAACCTAAGAAACCTAAATAAACGCAGCGTTTTTAGAAAAAAAAACTATAAAAAAGAAAAAACTTAAAGAACCACAGACCTACTTCGTAGTTTTTTACGTTTTCCGTTCGTTTGTTGGGGCGAATTGCAAACTTTGAAAGTAATTTAGGTATTTTTACTAATCTCTGTAGCTCTTTAATAATTGATCAAATAACGACGGTGTGTATTTGTGTTAGTAATGTTAGTATTATTGAAAAATAGTGTTTTAAAAGGTAAAACTTAAATGATTGTTGATTATGTTGACAAAATAAATGCGATATCCATGAAGTTTTCAATTTCGCATTTTATGTAAAAGTAAGTGTATTCGTAGAAAAAGTATTGTATGCAACGTCGTATAAGTAGGTAAAAAAATGTTCGTGGCGTTTTTCTTAACAATTTTCGCCTACGGCTCAAATTGTTACCCACGCCACTCACCTTTTTTAACCCCTCTTATACAACTGTTGCATAAACTACTATAATAGTTAGTTCTTCCTTCAAATGATAATTATCGCTTGATATGGACGAAAAAGCACTTACGCCTTGGCCACGAAACGCCTGCCCCGAGTATACACGATCGGTGCTCAACCAAAGTATGGCGGTGCCGCCTGCTGGTCTTTGCTGACCACCATATTGGTCGAATGGTCAAGACTCGCAAAAGAGTTGAGCGTCGAAGCGTGCTATTTATTCGTGGCTCTCGGGTTAGACTCTTAGAGAATTCAACCCGGAGTAACCATGTCTGATATTTTCTATGCAAAAAATTTACGGGGAGAGGGGAACGTCAAATGTATGGCTATTTGTACGTAACGTACCACGTCAGATAAACGTCAGTCCATACATGTGTATGACCGCCGGTCATATGTTTCCGGCAGAGGGGAACGCCTGTCAATGGCAACTCCGGTTGGTTGAATTCGCTAAGGTTATACTAGAGTCGCATAATTATTAAGTCTACTTAAAATTGGAACTGATTAGCGTTGCTGAAATATATAAATCTGCGAGGCTCCCTCCAGGATTGTACACATCTCAGTTGTATTCATTACATTCAAATCCGTTTAGTCTGTGCGCGGTTCCAGTTTCAGCGGACTTTACAATTTTGAATATAAAACAAATTGCTGCCAATTTCCTATGCATTTCTAATAAATGAGGATTAAGAGACTGTGGTCGTCAGGTGGTTTTGATATTAAAATAAAGTGAATGGAATAAAGGATGCATAGACCAGTTATAGTTATGGGTCAAGGTCCTTTGTAACATGTTTATTTATTTATCTTAAACATAAAGCGCACAAATACGAGTATATACAACACACACTTATGGTTAGCCTAATATGATGCTTCGGAAATTTTTGCTCGCTTCACTGTGCAGGTAGTCAAATTCCCAACATCGTAAAACACGGCGGGAAAAAATGCTAATCGAAATATGATATTGCATAATATTTTATCTACACTCATACTGTAGTACTACTCTAAGTACTCTAAAATGCGTTCAAAAACCGTAGACAATGACAAGCATTACAACAAACGATTTAACTATGATAAGTTTCTTATCTGCGGCAGTAACGTAATTTTAACTATGCATGCTCAAATATTGTTAAGCAATGAGTTTCAAATTTGGAACATCGAATTTGATAACATAATGTTACCGCCATGGCCAACTCGATTGGTCCCGCGCGAGCGCCGGCACAATCGAGTAGGCCATGACGGTACAATGGCGGTCATTCTATGGTTTCCGAACACTTAATTTAATATATATAATATGAGTGTAGATAAAGCAGTGTATGCAACTGTACGTAATTAGGCCTTAAAACACTCGTGTGATCTTATTATGAAATTCGCCTGCGGCTCATTTCATAAAACCACGCTCATGTTTTAAGGACCCTTATTACGTAACAGTTACATAAACTACTATTAATGTGTCAATATTACCACTGAGAAGTTTTGATGTTGTGATGGTGCTTGTTTCTAAACAAATTATTTATAACACATAGGTAAATATGTAAATATCATGTTTAAGTTTGTTTATGGACTTGTATTTTCTCCTTTTAACCCTTTGATCGCCAAAGACGTCAAATTGCGCGCACGGAAAGTCGTGCCCTCAGCGCCAGCACGTGATATCACGTCCAAAATATAGCCGGTTTGGCTTACGCGCTGCGCTGAGGGCACGATTTTTTTCCGTCCGATGCTTAACGGTATTATAAATGGGTTAAGTATGTAAGAAAAAATCTACATTTATTATCCAGTTGCATTGTTACATTTTGTTACACATACGAGTATATATTGATTGAAATTTATCAATAGTAGTAAAATAAATTATATACACCGTGGGCCTGTATAACTAGAAAGATTTTAACAGTGTATTCCTGATCATATTTAGATCCTAAAATGTCCTATAAACTTTTCTGGAATACGCCTAGTTTCAGAGTTAATACCAATTAAAAAAAATACATTTTTTATTATAACTCGGCACAAAACGCCTTTCTGATGGCGTTGTTGCCACTATTGGGCATAGTTTACAAGTCCTTATTGACAGATATCAAAGTGACAAGGAAAACTATGCAGAAACTAAATTTTTCTAAAAAAAAAATGTACCAATTTGTTTAGGCGATAATTTTATTAATAACATACTTTTCATGTGCAATAAACATTCAAAAAATGTAAAAATAAAACGAAAAAAAAATATTTTTTTTGGCGAAATTGACTTAAAGTCACATGATATTTTTTCCTTCTTTTGGTCTCAGAAATTCGTGGTTAAGATCTGTCGGGTTATACGTGCCCACGGTGTATATCCGCCACTGCTATTTTCTCCACGCCCTATTTCTTGTTCAAATCGCAAAGGGATACTTTTATTTGCTCGAAGATTATTCAGTCAGCGCTCTTCCCTCCGACATGAATAAATAAGGACGGCGACATGTTAATGACGCTAACGGAGTGGGGTTCTCCATTTTTGCAAAGAGTTTGTAAATTGTGCCATGAAAATTATGCAAGTACGTTTAAGCGCTGATAATTACAATGCTTGGTAGTTGAATTAAGAAAGGAAATTAATCAAAATCCTTTTTACCACTCCACCGGCGCTCTTTATCCCTTAAAAGGGGTGGGTAAAATGCAATTTATCCACATGTGAGGAAAGTAACTTGGTACAAGTTTTGACTTGTTTTTTCACGTTATCTGGCAGGATGGACTTTATAGGGATGGTTTTGAATTATATAATTCTCAAATAATTAATTTGGCTTTTTTATATTTTATAGCTTATATTTTTCTTGTGGTGGTGTGGTGAAATTTTTCGTATTATACTCGGCAGCAAAGTTTGTTCAACCTCTCTTGCCTTGAGGCCCTCGTAAGCTCAAGATTCCGTTTTTTGAACCACTCGCTACGCTCGTGGCTCAATTTTGGAGTCTTCCGCTGGCTCGGGCCTCAATAAAAGCACAATAGGTTAAACGTCAATTTCGCTATTATAAAATAAATAACTATTTGTTGTCACTCGTTACTATGGTTATGGAAGAAGAAGGCTATGGTTGGCTCTGGCTCATCTGCATCTACCTTTAAAACCATAGGAAGGTAGGGATGCATTGGGCAGTTGGGAGGTCCGGCCTCCACATAAATTACTCAATTTTCAAATCCCCGAACCTCCCGACTGCTCGTTGCACCCTTACCTCCCCTATGGTTTTAAAGATAGACGCGGTGTAATGAATCCAAATTAACCAGATTTGCATGCAAAATAACAAGGTATAATTGTCGACGACGATAGGTACAGTCACGAGCAATAGTATGTTACTACGCGAAAATATGTGACACGCTTTTATGGCCCTACGAATAAGAGCGTGTCACATATTTTTGCGGCCTTCGTGTAGGAAGATACTATTGCCGGTGAATGTACATTATGCAATATAGCTGCATTTTTATAAAACTGATTGATGCGAGGTGCTTCACAAGTGCCGCGAAATAGATGATTTTTTTACGTACATAATTTGGTTATGTATCTAAAGATAATGTTGAGCGGTCTACATATCTCCAAGTAAATAGACAAGCCGTCACGAATGTCACGATGTTTCTCATTGACTACATTAAAGCTTTGCCACAATACAAGTGTTTTTTTGGCACTGTATGTACAGATCCATCTATAATACAATCTGTAATTTTTCAAGACATTAATACCTTGTATGTGTTTTTGTGGAAGACCTTGAAAGCCAGAATGTAATCGTATTCCTTTGTTTACTCCCACGTTTTCTCCAGTAAAAGCGAACGCCGATATGATGGGTACAGTCGACGTCAAAAGTATACAGGTTGTAACAATAATACTGGTGATCCGTTTAAGGGCATAACTGGTATCGTATTGGGACTAAGAAAAAATAGGAGAATAATTTTTTGGACGCGAAAAAAAAGTTTTTTTGTATGGGACCCGTCGTCCCAGCCGACCAAACCTCCATACAAAACCAGTTTTTCGTATTTAGAATACGTTACCAATTGGGTACTTTCCTGGGTAAAAAAATATAATTCTATTTGGTCCGTCAGTTAGATAATCAAAAAATATTGGACACGTATTTTTTATTTTGTCAATCAAACAAAAATTGGTGAAGATATAGCCCGTTGAAGTTCCGCGTGACGTCACATTATACTAAAAATTGTACTGAAATGTGACGTGTTAATTTAATTGTCATTAACAAAATTAAAGGTAAAAATAAATAACCTTGAAGCCTTACAGCCTTATTCATAAAAAGTTACAACCTCCTTCAAACCTACTTGAAGTCCGGAAGCCCAAAAACGTTATTTATAAACGTTATTTATCTCTAAAAAGCTCTACAAACCTATTGCAAATGTTCGAAAAGTTACATGACCCAGGACCCTTCTTTATCTCCTCGATAAGGATCAAAATGGCCGCCATAATATTGTCAGCTGATTTTGACACTAGCGACACCGAACACAAATCAGAAGATTTCTACTGAATGGAAGCTACCTATCGTTACAATTTTTATGTTTTGTGAAAAATATTATTATTTATGTAATAAATTAAAAACCTATCTTTTAAAGTGACTGTGAACTTTTGAAGTGTAATTGTTGCTATAAAATGCCAATTCAGGCAATGGAGCATGTGAATAGGTACAACTACGAAAGCCGATTTTGGAATATGTATCATAACATAAGGTAAGACAGAAGTATTGGTGAGCATATTTGTCATTTACTATCAACTTGTCGTAATATTATATACTTTACACTGCCCAAGGTCAGGGGTCGCCCTGACGAAGTGGTATTTGTAATACAAGTATTAAAGCGGCAATCAATGCACATACATTACTGATGTTGTTCATTACAATTCAACCACAGAGGTATAGTTTGTCCGGACAAACTATAATATAATTATTGCAACATAAATGTTATTACCAAAAGGTTATCATCATCATCATCAGTCGTTCCCTCAGAGCTGAGGATCGTGACATCATGTCCTTCTGCTGAAGACCAGGTTTCTCCATAGGCTAAGATTAAGCTCTTGAATAATAATATGCCACTAAATAAACAGATTCTCCCAGAGAGAGAAGCATTAAAAATCATTACAAAAGCTTCATGAAAAAAAATTTTATTTAGCAAAATTAAACATACAATTCAATAATAAAACAAAGCTAAAGAGTGTGAGAGTATTATGGGGTCAGAACCAGTAGTTTGACCAAAATCAGGCTATGTAGCTTCTTATTTTTCTTTTTTATGTTTCAGTTGATTGCCTTGCCGCTGAGGACTGCTTGGCTTCGAATATGTCCGGGGCCGGTAGACTTTTCCTGGATTTGTGTGGATTCTTAACCTGGTCGCCCTTTCCTGTTTAATGCTTGACGACTTACTGCCTTAACAATGGCAGTGGATGATGACGGCTGATGATAAGTGCTGACCTGAAAAGAATGCAACAAATTTAATTAAATTAATTTTAAACAAACACTTTTTTTATTTTTAGCTTTCATATATATTGTTCCATATACCAGGATATGGAAGTTTTCTATAAAATAGGCAGAAATCGATGTGACTACATACATATTATAACCATACATTTACATTTAATTGAGAACGACCAACATCCTAATCTCTATCTATCACCACTGCTTATTAGTAGTTATTACATAAGTATGTAGTCAAATTTTCCTGACCATAAATGACACTAATGTAAGTACATCTGCTTGATGCCTTTTATTGTCAGCATCTGACTGATTGACTGAATAATATAGTCATTTACAGACATTACAGCATCACAATGTGGAATACCTACTTATATTCTGCAATTATGGTGATATTAATAAGGATTTTGAATGAAAATAACAATAAAATTCTACCTGACTAATGCATATGTTTCAATACATTTTGCACATTATCTAACCATTGATTTTTCACTACTTTAATATCATCCTTCTGGGTATAGTTAGTACATGATTATTTCACTGCATTAACTGTAGGCGATATCAGACAGATATAACTGGTTTACAATAAGTATACCTAATGTTATTAGTTGTAGGCACTGGTATAGAATTATTACTGTGAAAATGTCTGACTTGGGCACTTGGGCAGGTATTGTACTTACTTGCAAAAGGTCAATCTTAAAGGCGTTGGTGTTTGTATCCAGTATTTTTTTTATATTTTGCTTTTGTAGTAATACCTGAGGAGGATATATCAATGATTAGATTCATTAAAAACATTAAAGGTAAGCAAGAATCAACTTCACATAACCTAATTATAAGTAAATGAATTGGTATTCTTACCTTGTATTGTTGCATGACGTGCACACAGTTGACGTGTAATTATTACTCCCTTTTTTGTTGCATCGATTCGTCTTTTCAATGCAAAGGCTTATTTGATTTAAATTAGATTTATCTAAACTAGTATTTGCATTTATTCGATTCTATTTCGCCGATTTCCCGGTCATTTCATTACTGACATTCGCTGTCAAACTTTTTTTAAAAATTGCGATTGGGATACGATTTTGTCTATGATTTTGCCAAGAGTGCCAACATAACGAGTCGAATCAATGAAATTACTATTGTCGGCTTATGGAGAGATTATAAATCACACATTTCTTAAAACGTCATTTAGGCTTATATAGCGTTTTAACTATATGATGGTTAAAACCTCATTTAAGGATTTTTTATGAATAAGGCTGTTGTATGTAAAGTGCGTGTGTTCTTTTACACGTTTCATATTTCAGCTCATTACCAAAGAAAATTATGCGATAGTGTCATTTTTAGGGTTCCGTAGCCAAAATGGCAAAAACGGAACCCTTATAGTTTCGCCGTGTCCGTCTGTCCGTCCGTCCGTATTTCACAGCCATTTTACTCGGAAACTAAAAGACGTATCTTAATAAAAATTGGACATACTGTGTATTTTGTATGCCGCTATTCAGTTATGTAGTTAAATCGCAGAAATAATATTTTTAGGGAGGGCGCTCCATACATGTAAAGCCTGACCAGAAATATATGATTATGCGCCATGTTGCGGAATTTCATTGAAACTAATTTCTTACACTGGCAATTGTTTTAATGACAGAATTATATGTATGTGGGAGTGCATGTGATAGGCTGTCAAGTGTCATTAAGGCAGTTTACTTGAATAATAATAAAGTGTTGAAAATAAATAATAAATAAACGACAAAAAATTCCCAAAGTTATCCATATTCAAGCGCGAAACATTGTAAAAAGTGTATATAATAAACTGCTGTAAATAATACGCTCGGGAAATGAAACTATTTCGCTGTGAAACATTTTCAAATAAACATCAGAGCTGACAGGTAAACAAATCAAGATGTCACTATACCATAGAGAATAGTACGGTCTATGACTGTTGCCATATAAATGAGAATAATAGCGCCCTCTTGACAATACAAGGGCTGCTATTTATATATCCGGAAACCGGGATTATACAATCTTCTTAAATAGCATATTTGACCTCCATGGTAAAATTTGAACTTTTTTAAGTACTGGCCGGTATATTTTTTCTTTCTTATTAACGCTCGTGTTTTGTTTTTGACGGGTTTTAAATGTCATCTCGCAGCAAGAATGGAACTCACTCGTGAAAATATTCGTGCTATGATTTATTATGATTTTCGGCGTGGTTTAACGCAACAACAGTGCATAGATCAACTAACTTCAACTTTTGGTGATGAAGCCCCATCTAAAACTACTGTGTATCACTGGTTTAGTGAGTTCATTCGTGGACGTAGTATGCTTACGGACGAAGTTAAGGCAGGTCGCCCGAAATCGGTCGTTGTACAACAAAATATCGAGGCTGTGCGAAAACTTATAATCGACGACCGACATGTTACGTACCGCGAGATAGAGGCGACTCTGGGTATTTCTATGACCAGCATTAATAGCATATTACATAATTATTTGGCTGTAAAAAAAATTTGTTCGCGTTAGATACCCCACAACTTAACAAAAGAGCAAAAAGATGCTCGCGTCGAATGGTGCAATAAAATGTTAAAAAAATATAACCGTGGTGACTCAAAAGCCGTTTATAACATCTTTACAGGTGACGAATCCTGGATCTATGCATACGATCCCGAAACGAAGCAACAATCAACGGTATGGATGTTTCAAAATGAGCCGAACCCTACGAAAGTTACTCGTGCAAAAAGTACATTTAAACAAATGGTGGCCTGCTTCTTCGGTATTAATGGCCATGTAGCTACAGTGCCACTAGAAAACCGTAGAACGGTTAATTCAGAGTGGTACACGACCATTTTCTTACCGGAAGTATTTGAACAAATTCGTAAAACTAACCAGCGACGAAGAATCATTCTTCATCATGACAATGCCAGCTGTCATACGTCACGCGAAACAACTCTATTTTTGGAGGGTCAAAATGTGGAATTAACGGGTCATCCGCCGTACAGCCCTGACTTGGCACCCAACGATTTTTATTTATTTCCAAATATAAAGAATAAATTACGCGGTCAACGATTTTCGACCGCTGAAGATGCTGTCGACGCATTCAAACAACACGTTATGGAGGTACCTCAGGCGGAGTGGCAGAAGTGCTTTAAAAATTGGTTCACGCGAATGCAAAAGTGCATAGATCATCAAGGGGAATACTTTGAAAAACAATAAAACCATTTTCAGTCGTGTACGTTTGTTTGTTTTTTGTTTCCGGATATATAAGTAGCAACCCTCGTAATCATATATTTCTGGTCAGGCTTTAACTAAATTTAAAAAAAAATTTTTACTAAATATCAACCTGTTGCACTGTATCAATCGATAGATCTTTAAAAATAACATCGAGGTTTCTTTAAACATTTGATTAAATGAATAGTATCAGAAATAATCGCTTCGAAAGTCAGAAAAATTGTGTTGTGAAAAAATTTGAAAAGATGCGCCTTATCACATACTTTCCACGAAAATTATTTTGAACGTTATCGGTTCAGTAATTTTTGAGTTATCTCCAAAAAACTTGTTCCAAAGGCATCAGATACGACCTTTTGGTATTAGTTTGGTTCATATTTCGTTGAAGGTACGGAACCCTCCATTATGCGTGGTCCGACACGCACTTGGCCGGTTTTATAGATGTACGATAATTTTACGTCTCGTACGATAATTTTTAATGGTTGGTACGATAATCCACTTGGACGCACCTGGCAACACAACCACCAATATTCTTATTTAGCATTGGAATCATTGAATGATTTTTTGTGAATATAATTTTACAGCTCGTTCTATACATATCTTATTTCATGGAGGTTTCTTCAAGAAAAGCCTTTTTTACTAGCTTCCAGGACGGTCATGCCCTGTATAGGTTACCTAGGCACTGACCTAGACTGTGAGCATTTTATACCCACCGGTGCACTGAGGGTGCTTTTACGTCGTACTATAGTTTACGAGTCTGAGACAGCCAAGGCGATTTAGAAAATTGGTTCGTGTGAAACACATTACAAAGTGGATTGACTGGATAGTCTTTCTGTAATGCTATTAGAATACCTATTTCATAAGATCAAATATAGTTTCGTGCAATAATATTGACATAATTGTTGTCGAAGGGTACAATAATACCTGTTTTGTGTGAGATGTAGTAGTAAAAACACAACTATTAGCACAAAAAAAGACCCTCAGTTACAAGCATTCTAACTGTACAGTCAGCAGCAGAAGTAGCTTAACGGATAAGGTGTTCAAAATTATCTTGTCACGACGTTATTGTTAAGACAATAAGAGCGTGTGAAGGTCATTTTGAACACCTCACCCGCTACTTCTGCTGCTGACTGTACCAACACAGAGTCCGGACCAATCTTAATCGAACTAGAAAATACCTGAGACTTCTAGCTTGCATAGGCAGGCTAAACCGTGTTGTATACAGGTCTCCACGAAGATTGCGCTTCTAATTCTATCTAGCCTGCAGTTTAACTGTTAGGGGTAGGGTTTGCAATCCGAATATTCGGATATTCAAATTATCCGAATATCCGCTAAAAATAGTCATCATCATCATCATCATCAGCCTATATTAGTCCACTGCTGGACATAGGCCTCCCCTAATGAGCGCCATAGCGCCCTGTCTTCAGCTTGCCGCATCCAGCATCTGCCTGCAGTCTTTCGCAGATCGTCATCCCACCTGGCCAGAGGGCGTCCTACACTACGTTTGCCGAGACGCGGTCTCCACTCAAGAACACGTTTACCCCAGCGGTTGTCGGTTCTTCGCGAGATATGGCCGGCCCACTGCCACTTCAGCTTGCTAATTCTTTGAGCTATGTCGATAACTTTGGTTCTCTGTCGGATGTATTCGTTACGAATCCTATCCTTCAGAGAAACTCCGAGCATAGCTCTTTCCATAGCTCGCTGAGCGACTTTGAACTGGTGGACCAGCCTTACCGTGAGTGTCCACGTCTCAGCTCCGTAGGTCATTACGGGTAGGACGCACTGATTGAAAACTTTCGTTTTCAAGCATTGCGGTATGGATGACGAGAAGACTCGGCGTAGTTTCCCAAATGCTGCCCAGCCTAGCTGGATCCTCCTTTTGGCCTCCTTCTCAAAATTGTTTTTAGCTAACTGCAGGATCTGCCCAAGGTAGGCGTACTCAGAAACAATTTCAAGATGGTGGCCATGTACGACGACCGGTCCCGGATCAATGTGGCCATTGATCATGACTTTGGTTTTATCCAAATTCATGCCAAGACCGATGCGTCGCGAGGCTGAAGCTAGGCCGTCCAGCATCTGGGTCAGCTCCTCTAGCGACTCCGCCATTACGACTATGTCATCAGCGAATCGCAGGTGTGAGATGTAGTCGCCGTTTATGTTTATGCCCTTACCTTTCCAGTCCAGCGTCTTAAACATGTCTTCCAATGCGCTCGTGAACAGTTTCGGGGATATGACATCCCCCTGTCTCACCCCTCTGCGCAATGGGATGGGTTTAGACTGCTGGCCCTGTACTTGGACACTCATAGTGGCGGCTTCCGAGAGACATCTCAGCACCTCGATATAACGATAGTCTACTTGGCATCGCTGTAAGGATTCCAGAACAGCCCACGTTTCCACGGAGTCGAAGGCCTTCTCATAGTCCACAAAAGCGAGACACAGGGGCTGATTATACTCTTCGGACTTCTGTATAATCTGCCTCACTGTGTGTATGTGGTCTATGGTGCCATATCCTCCGCGGAACCCAGCCTGTTCCGGTGGCTGGAACTCGTCGAGCCTCCTGGCGAGACGATTCGTGACCACTCGTGAGAAAAGCTTATAGACGTGGCTCAGAAGTGTGATGGGTCTGTAGTTTTTAAGGAGGGTTTTATCACCCTTCTTAAAAAAGAGCACGACCAAACTCCCGCTCCACGCCTTAGGAGTTCTCCCACTGTGAAGGACGGCATTGAAGAGGTTCTGCAGCTCCTGTATAACAGGAGCTCCTCCTGCCTTCAGAAGTTCTAAAGTAATACCGTCCTCACCGGGGGCTTTTCCATTTTTAAGCTGCCTCAGAGCTAACACGATCTCGTCTTGACTGATGTCCGGCAGTTCGTCGGTATAGTGGCGTGTCAGGGTGGCTCTGGAATCATGGTCATCTCGTTGAGTGTGGGGGGCATGTGCTGAGTACAGCCGGCCATAAAAATCCTCTATCTCGGCGGAGATCTCCGGCTTCGACAATACGGTCCTCCCGTCGTGCGTTTTAAGCTTCGTCAGGTGGCTCCTGCTAAGCTGCTGAGTGAATACTTTGGACCCTCGGTTTCGCTCTATCGCCTCTTCAATGAGGCGTGTGTTGGAGCTCCGAAGGTCGCGCCGTACCATCTTCGCAATTCGCTTGTTCAGGTCTGACCTCTCTAACGAAGTCGCTTGGGTGGTCTCCCGTCTTCTTGTCATCAGCCCCAGAGTCTCATCCGAGAGTTTGGACTTTCTGCCAGTATGCTGTTTTCTGCAGAACTTGATACCCTTGTCCCTCAGCGTTTCGACCAGATTGTGTAGGGTCTCGTCAGCGTCATCAGTGGGTTCCAAGGCAACAAATCGATTCCCGAGAAGCTGCTGAAACTTCTCGGTACCCGCGATGATTTGGATTGGGTTAGGCCGGAGCGTGGACTTCATCAGACGGTTTCTTTCAAGCTTCAAGTTGATATTCAGAGAGCCTCGGAGCAGTCGGTGATCGGATCCGGTATTGAACCTGTTGATCACTGAGACATCTCTGAATATGTGCTTGCTATCCGTCAAGATGAAGTCGATCTCATTTTTTATCACAGTGTCGGGGCTCTGCCATGTCCACTTCCTTTGAGGCTGTTTCTTAAAGAAGGAGTTCATTAAGAACAGCTCCTCTTTCTCAAGGAAGTTGACAAGCATTTGCCCCCTGTGATTCCTAACTCCATAACCATGCGGGCCTATTCGGGATTCGCTGCCAGTCTGGATTCCCACCTTGCCGTTAAAGTCCCCCATAACAACGTTGAAGTGAGCCTTTGTGGTGTTGTGCAAGGCTTTGGATATGTCTTCATACATATCCTCCACTTCATCATCCGAGTGTGCCGAGGTCGGTGCGTAAACCTGAACTACCTTCATGCTATACCTCTTGGAAAGCCGAAGGATCAGGTACGCTACCCTGGTCGACACACTGGAGATTTCTTGGACGTTGTTAGAGAGAGCCTTATTGACGAGAAAACCTACGCCACCCTGGGATGTTTTATCACCCTCGCGAAAGTAGAGAAGATGGCCCGAGTCTAGGGTTACGGTGTCCTCCCCCTCTCTACGGACTTCACATAACCCAAGAACATGCCATTTAATGTTCTCTAACTCCACTTCCAACTGCGCTAGAACCCTGGGATGTTTTATCACCCTCGCGAAAGTAGAGAAGATGGCCCGAGTCTAGGGTTACGGTGTCCTCCCCCTCTCTACGGACTTCACATAACCCAAGAACATGCCATTTAATGTTCTCTAACTCCACTTCCAACTGCGCTAGATGATGGTCAAGCCTCAGAGTGCGTCCGTTAAACGTTGCCAGGGTCAATTTTGAAAGTGTGTGGTAGCCTGTTGTAGCCCGGGGATTCCTAGCACCCCCTGCCCCGCCGTTACCGTGGCCGCTACCATGGCCAGGAATAGCGAGGCGGCCGGGAACTGGGGGCCATTTCTTGGCTAAACTCAACATCAAGGGGTAATGCCCATAATCCCCACGCTGGGCATGCGGGTTGGGGATCGCAGTTTGGTGGTGGGATTGTTCTGCAGGGGCGCTGCTGCCCGCCCCCCGGTATGTCCCTTAGTCGCCTCTTACGACACCCACGGGAAGAGTTGGGGTGGAGCAATTCTAAGCCGGCACCACACGGCTAAAAATAGTATCCGAAAATATTCGGATACTTCAACTTTGAATATCCGAATAAAACGGATATTTTATACAACGCATAGACAGTGTATAAAATCACGTTTATTACGTTATTTCGAAGTTACCCGAACCAATTTTGACAACCGGCTGACAAAATATATTTCAAAACGGTCAATTACGGTCTAGAATGCAGCAAGACTCATTAGATGCATTAAGTTTTCGTAGATCTTATTACCAGGCAGAGAAAGACGAAGACCAATAAGTAATAACACAATAAAATGTTTCGCATGCGATCTTCTGAGATACAATACAACACTACTCTAGATACTGGCTTATCAAATAGCAGTACAAACGTTCCTATCGTAGCTAGTCTCGTTTGATTGTAAAAATTATAAAAAGCTGATTGTTTTCGTATTTAATTTTTACGTAATATTTATATCTTAATTGTTCTAGCCTTACACGATTCTATAAATATATTTTTCGTTGATTATTTTGTTTGTTTCCTTTTTATTGTGTAATAAAAACATCTTTAAAAAATATCAAAAATTGTTAATTAGACAAGTATCTTTTATTTTTTTAATATCCTCAAAGAAGTTATTTGTTTATTTGAAGTTCGAATCACGAATTTTTTTTATTGCACTATTTTGTTATGATTATATTACGTCTATGTACTATATCTCGGTTTTATTTTGATAAATAGACATTTAATAATTGTTTCTATTCAGATTTCGTGCATTTGTTATATGTTTTAAACGTCATCTTTGTATAATTATTGTTGATTGTGTGTTTATTTCCTTTCTAATAATTTAATGCTGTTAAAAATATCCTCTAAGATTTTTTTAAGTTATTGATATCTTGAAAGAAATTACTCGGTTCTTGTATCGCTTTATTTTTCGAATTATACGTACATATATAAATCATTTATTTCTTTAGTATTTAGAATGTAATTTTCTCTGTCGTGGATTACTAATTACTTATTCCATCTGTATGTGTCAGTTATTTAAAAAGTCTCGGCACTATTATTTCGACTACCGCCATTTTTTACAATAACAAATTATTGTTGTTAGTAATTGTAATTTTTCCTCTGGCTTTTTTATTTTTTATTTGATTTTTTAAACTTAAATTTTCAAAACCGGTCAAGTGGGGTTGCCAGTAGTGACATGAATTTCATCTGGAAATATTGTTGTCACTAGTTAGATTAAGTATAGTTTTAAGTTCTGGTTGCCCTGAACATCAGCGTTGTGGCTACACTGCCATGACTCGTGCTGAGTGGCAACCATTTTGGTGTAAATTATAATTATTTGTATATTTCATGTTATGTTTCTGTTCGCTTTGCATCAAATAAATATTTTTCATTTCATTTCATTTCTCATTTAGAATAAATATTTTGTTTCATTAATCAGCCCGTATTTATCCGAAATTATCCGAAATATCCGAATATTCGGATAAAAAAAATTTTGCTATTCAAATTATCCGAATATTAAAAATTGACGGATATTGCAAACCCTAGTTAGGGGCGAACCGAATTCAGTGGTTTAACTCAGAGGCGACAGAGTATAAAATACCAAACTGTGCTTAAATAGAATAGAATAGAATATAGTTTATTCGTAGATATACACATACATAATACAATGGGAAATAAGTAAAAAAAAAGAGAAAGTGCCACGAAATGCACTAGGAAATGCAATAAGATTGAAGACGGTACTGAATACAATCGACGACGTCAAAGATATATTTACACTTATGTACCTTTCTCCCTTGTAATTAGGTGCAAAAGTGTTTACATATCTTTGACGTCGACTGTAAATGTCATTGTGTATGTGTAGCGTCTCCAATATCCTAATTATTAAGAAAACATATAATCAATAAGTGCATTAAAATATCAGAAAGTACCTTACTATATTGCACCGCTATTCTCAGGTTGTTATATTCTGATGGAAAGATTAACTAAGGTCGAGTAAGCGTCGATAGCTCAGTTGGTCAGAGCGATCGGACCGGTGTTCCGAAAGGTCGCAAGTTCGAATCTTGCTCGACGCGGTGAATTTTTCTTTCAATTATATAATTCAAATTAACGCAATGATGTCGCATCGCAGATCTAAGTAAATTCATTTTTGACAACAAATTTTGCATATTCAAATGTAGTTATATCTACCTCTACCTATGTATTAGGCTTGTTTGTTATTAATACATTGTTATTCAAAATCTCTGTACAATTATATCGTGTGTTTTTATTCCATCACGCATTTCAGACCTACATATCGTTTTAAGTCGGTCATTTACATCTCTCTCAATCCTCGTTTACCTTCGAAAGCCTTTCAATTTGCGAACGAGCTCGCGAACCAACTCGCAATCTGCTTAAGTAATCTCCGAGATAATAGGGAATCTTATTGTGTTATTGTAAATGTATTAAGATGATATAAGAGTGGCTTTGGTAGGTATATGGAAGGAACTGAGGGTTGCCATGCACTTATTTCATTGTTTATTTATTATTATTATTACATTGGTCCTAAGAAAAGCTAATTTTCTATGGCGCGAAGTAGTTTTTTTTTTCGCGAAAACGAGTCAACGTTATGTCTCGAATTGCCCCGAAATTGAAATCCACCGGTTTCAGAAATACACTAAAATTAAAATGCTGTAGATCGTTAATCTATCCATAGGGAAAGTTTTTGCCTAAGAAAAGCTTATTGACTGCATACTAGTTAAGGACCATTCATCTTCTGTTTCTTTCTCTATTGTTTGGAATCTGGAACAACATTATAAACCAACAAACTGACATGTTACACAATTATGATATTTAATGAAAAACACAAAATTAAAACATTGCTCGAACGCCTCGAACACATTACTAATTTTTATAACTTTTTGTATGGAGTTGAATGGAATCCTGTGCTACCACAGAACTAAATCAAATTAAATACATAAAACCTAAAACACAGAATGAGCCCATAGACAGACTACAAGCTTTTTGTTCAAAAATTAACCTAAAGTTCGAAGAAGTTTACACTTAAACCCACTAAGATTAAACTCGCTAAGTTTCATTATCCAGGTAATTCAATTCAAATCTATCTCGTCTCGTTAGAAGAGAAATTTTGTTTTCTTTAACTCTTTTCTGATTATATTTTAGTAAACGTCGCTTTCCCTTGGGGTTTTATCGTCTACAGAAGTAATACTGGGCTATGTGTACTGTAGACTGTTAGGTTGGATGCGAGGTGGCCGTTACTAACAGGTTTCAGTCGGGAAGTGAACGAAACACTTGTTTTATACCATCTGCGCCCGCGATTTCGTCTCCGTGGAGTCCGTTATAAACTTTCGGCCGCCTTTTCAGTTATTTAAAATTTCCAAACATATTTTCTTAGAAGCATTCCATGACATTTAAAAATATGTTCTTTTCTAGTTTCTATCTTAGTTAGTTCTTAATAAACACATTCCTCGCAACAGTCGCAACGCATCCTCACTCATCTCTAGTGGAACCGCAGACTTAAGCGGTTTATATAATACGTAGCGGTATCACCAGTCAGGCAGACTCGATATGTCTATTTAAAGACAATTTCTTCACGAAATTGTCTCCAAAAGCTAGGTAAAAACGTTTAAGGCCTTGAAAATTAATGATGCATTTAATTGACGGAGCAGACTCCAGGGTGGCAGTTGGGTTGCCATTCACAAAACTATCCACGGTTGGGTTGAAGACGGGCTAGTGTAAACGCCAATACCATGATAATCGTGGTATAGTCTATGTATGTATGGTCACAGAACAAGTAACAGTACATCTTATATAACGTTTATTGCGTAATAAACCCCAGTTTAAGTTTGCCAAACGTGACTACACGTGGCCGTCTCTACCTCCTTCGCTTTGTAACTTTATTAATGTAAGGGGATGCTTAGTATGGGTCCTCAATTTTGAACTAGAAGATATGTGGTTCAAGGTTAGCCGTACGAATCACTTACTAGGTGACCATACTCGCTACAAATCACTCATAAAATCACAGGATAACAAAACAGATAATTATCCGGTTTGCATTCCCCTCAGCCTAATAAGAACAGTACATCTTATATAACGTTTATTGCGTAATAAACCCCAGTTTAAGTTTGCCAAACGTGACTACACGTGGCCGTCTCTACCTCCTTCGCTTTGTAACTTTATTAATGTAAGGGGATGCTTAGTATGGGTCCTCAATTTTGAACTAGAAGATATGTGGTTCAAGGTTAGCCGTACGAATCACTTACTAGGTGACCATACTCGCTACAAATCACTCATAAAATCACAGGATAACAAAACAGATAATTATCCGGTTTGCATTCCCCTCAGCCTAATAAGGTCAGTCCAGTCAGTGAGTGTCACTGACGTCACAAGGTGTCAAAAATTAAACATACCTGGTGCCGGATTCTAATTTTAAAATACATTACAATACAATACAACATATGCAAGATATCTCTATACTCCGCTTAGCGCGTTATTTCTTTGAAACCTAAGCTGCCAAAAAGAAGGGGTGCGGGAAGGGAACACGCAATGCTAGACAGGGAACGCGCGATTGTCCCGTGGGGCGTCAGAGAGAGTCAGACATTATGCTTGCCATGGAGACGTACAAAGTTTACTGTCACTTACAATAATTAGTGTCTTACTATAGAGTGAAATTACTTCGAGCGCGGCAGCGGGGGTCGCCCGACTATGCGGGGTCTTGGGTTAATTAGTCTATGCAATACAATAACAACACAACCTATCTCAAACAACTCCAACACACAACAAACAATCAATGGGTTAATTAGTCTATGCAATACAATAACAACACAACCTATCTCAAACAACTCCAACACACAACAAACAATCAACCAATATTGAAGTTGTATTGGAATATTTCTCAACCAAATTCTGATATTTCTGATTCAGATGTTTATGCCGTAGATGTATTGCGTTGTTAATGCATTGGAGTTGTATTGAAGTTGGATCGTGTTTATACGTTTTTTAAAGTTAGAATATGGCCCCTGGTAAGCTCTTATTCTGCCATGGCATTCCTAAATTTGTACCACGTGAAACATACCGTTGCTCTCATCAGTTTTGTTGATTTCTGTGCTCTTCTTTTTGAACCTCACATTCTTTATTATACTGATTAGTTAAGATTTTTATCTTGGAATTTCAATTTTCTGCCGCACCTTTAGAAAAGCTCTAGTTCCACCGGAAGGAACTCACGGGCGAGTCTATCCGATTATAAATAGGCGGGTTAAGGCGTGAACAAACTTTGCACACTCTTCGAATACTTCGCAAAAGTTAGTCGATGTGGAAGCTTCTCGAATTCGGCTCCGCTCTTTATAAATTTATGAATTACCTATTTGTTATGAGGTTTGGGAAAATAATAGTTCATGTCTTTTTCATCTTATTGCGTTGTAATAAAGCCCAAAAGTGTGATCTATCCGTTTCTAAGTAACAGGATAATTTTATATATGTATGTGATAAGTGGATGAAGTAGGTATATCAAAAAGTCCAAAAATACTCATTATTATACAAACCTTGGGTACAATTAGTTCTTGCGTAATATTATTGCTGACTGATCATAATGATTATTCAGAATCTCATCTAAATATCTACAAAAGTATCGACCTCCACCCCAACACTAAGCACATATACCTGACAACTAAGACAATTATTGGTCAAATGCCACGGGTGCATTCTGACACGGGTGGTTCTCATATAAAATGATGTTTTCACTTCTCATGCTCAAAAAGTGTGCCATATTATGCTTACCAAGGCGGACTAAAGTAGTACATTTAGCCTCTAGGGCTAAAATGTATACATATTTATGATTTACAAAACATTTTAAATTGACCAATCGGAACACTTCACCATATCAAATCCACCAATCACAACACATATCGAAGTTAATCGGAATGCTAGATACTTTTTTAGTGCGTATACTGTGTAAATAATTTAAGTCCTTAAAAAAACATTGTATTTAATATCAACCAATCAGAATACAGCAATGTTAAAATCGACCAATCAGGAAACGCAATTTATTTCTCAAAACATGAGGTGTTTTTTAGTTCCTACTTCACAATCATTAAAAAAGATTAAATTTTTTTGGATGCGTTTTAAACTTAGAGAATTTAACCCGGATGGAGTAGCCATGTCTGTCATTTTCTAGACAAAAAGTCTGCCGATTTTTGCGGGGGAACGTCAAATGTATGGCTATTCGTACGTAACGTACAAATAGCTACGTCAGATAAACGTCAGTCCATACATGTGTATGACCACTGGTCATATGTTTTCGGCTGAGGGGAACGCCTGTCAATGGCGACTCCGGTTGGTTGAATTCTCTAAGGCTTTAAAGCGTGTTGAAACTGTTTAAAGAGCTAATTATACCGTCGTCTGTGGCATTTGTGTTTATATTTTGTATCTATATCAAAGAAGTTAAAAAAATTAAAAGACCGTCAAGTTAAACCATAATTTCACCTTAATTTAGTTATTGTGCGTAAATAATAAGGATTTTTGTCTAATTTTCTCGCAATCGAAGTGAAAAATAGTATGCATTACTCTGGTCTAAAAGCCATATTACCACTCGAACAATTTTCCCTCACTTCGTTCGGGAAAATAACCACCTCGTGGTAATATGGCCTACTTTAGACCCTTGTCAAACAATCTACTATTATTTCCAGTCTATAAGGGGACACAAGCTAAATACTCATTGGCCTATGTTTGTACTATACACATTGTAACTACATTACTTGGTAACTTAAAAACAGTAAAATTTATGAAACATTAAACTAAAATAAAACTATGTCTGAGATTGGAACATACAAAGTAGCACAACTGAATTAAAATGATGATTGAAAACTTTTTCACTAAAAACTATTTCAGTTGTGTAATAGCGTGTTTACTCACTCTATTATGATTTGTTTTACCCTGCCAAGAAAGATTTGTTGAACAAAAACCTTAATATTGCATTCAAAACAGTGGCTGCTTTGCTTACTTACAGGTTTTAAGTTCAGTCTTGGTGCCGTATCTAAATTTTGAATACAAAAACAATATATTAAAAACACAATATAACTCAAACATAACTCCAACACACAATAAATAATCAACCAATATTGAAGTTGGATCTGCGAAAGACTGCAGGCAGATGCTGGATGCGGCAAGCTGAAGACAGGGCGCTATGGCGCTCATTAGGGGAGGCCTATGTCCAGCAGTGGACTAATATAGGTTGATGATGATGATTGAAGTTGTGTTGGAGTTGCATCGGAATAATTTTCAAGCAAGCTGAGATATTTCTGATTCAGATGTTTAGGCGCTAGCTGTATTGCGTAGTTAATGCATTGGAGTTGTATTGAAGTTGAATCGTGTCTAAGTGTTTTGAAATTAGAATACGGCGCTTGGAAGAGTTTTGAGCATTATGATGAAAAAATGTAATATTGCTTTGATAGTCAGTGGCTAGCAGTTGTCACTTCATACGTAAAATTATAATTTAAAAAAAGATACGAATTGACTTAGGCTACACTTTACCAAGATCAAATAAATGCCCGAGCTACTGCAAGAAGTACTCAAATCACTATAGCGTATAATATTTGAAGAGTTCCCTCGATTTCTCCAGGATACATTTATCAGATCCTAACATGGGCCGCGATTCGAAAAATAAACACACACACTGGACAGACACAGCTCCAACCCAACTCAACCCAACTCAACTCAACGCTATAACGACAATGACATTTGCTATTAGAACAAATTTTCATCCAACATTGGTCTCACATTGGACCAACATTGGACTAATGTGAGACCAATGTGTGACCAATGTGAGACCAATGTGAGACTAATGTGAGACCAATGTTGGATGAAAATCTGTTCGAATAGCAAATGTCAATGTCGTTATAGCGTTGAGTTGAGTTGGGTTGGTCACACATTGGACCAACATTGGACTAATGTGAGACCAATGTTGGATGAAAATCTGTTCGAATAGCAAATGTCAATGTCGTTATAGCGTTGAGTTCAGTTGGGTTGGAGCCGTGTCTGTCCAGTGTGTGTGTTTATTTTTAGAATCGCGGCCATGATGGCAATCGGATCAACTGTCAAGTATACTCTTTCAAACAAAAAAATAAATTTCCAAATTGGTCCAGCCGACTTCGAATAATCGGTGAACCTCAATTTTGAAAAACATGCAGAAAAGCAAGACCCAGAAGAATGATTGACAATCTCCTGCGAAATCTTACATGAAGTTGATTGAAAACAAGTTGAAATTAAGCCTACAAAGCAAGCTAGCGTAGCGGTGCTACGGCGTAGACCTACGAATCGGATAGTTTGAAATGTTGTAAATTGTATCTCTTGTATTTTTGACATTCAAATTGTGTTAAACTGAAGCTGAAGCTGACTGTATTCCTCTTTACTACTGGGAGTGAATATAACTCGACTGTGTTGTTCTTTCATTTCAACAGCTCACAGTTAATTTCTTGTATTTTTACTTGTTATATTTGCACAAGCGAAGCGGTTGTGTTTCGTGGTAAATTAACTTTGAATTAATAAGTTAGGAGAGGAGGTGAATGCGTGAAATACATATAGTATATCTTGATTTGTTTGTAAAAATCAACACCACTAGTCATGGGAAAGTTATATGGCGATGTTGGGACATAGCTCCTTATCATTGCACAATCATCATCATCATCCTCCTGGCGTTTGGCCCGGCTTGGGGTCTGCCTAATCCCATGAATTGGCGTAAGCACTAGTCCTTATCTTGCACGATGTAAAACAAAAACCGGCCAAGTGCGAGTCAGACTCGCGCATGAAGGGTTTCGTACCATTATCTCTAAAAACGTCAAAAAAATCATGTCTATTGTATGGGAGCCTTCTTAAATATTTATTAAGAGTATTAAAGAGTACAAAAGAAAAAATAGCCTAATTCTGTAGGCGCCCTTTTTCTTTCTTACACTAGTCAGAAAGTCATCAAACATCGATATTCCATGCTAGTATTATTCTGATCAGGGTCCGTTTCATGGTGTTACAATAGTAAGAGTACGTCTAGTTTTCGTGTTTGGGGGCGTCCATTAATCGCGTCATACGTTTTTGGCTTGTTTTAGACCCCCCCC
The DNA here is from genome assembly GCA_947086415.1 of Pammene aurita. Lineage (NCBI taxonomy): Eukaryota > Metazoa > Arthropoda > Insecta > Lepidoptera > Tortricidae > Pammene > Pammene aurita. The sequence goes on from OX352303.1 coordinate 28,718,697, forward strand.
CCCTCGCCTGGTGATCTTTGGTGATATTTTCAGGACCCCTCCCCCCCTGTCCAATATGACGTGTAATTTTTTGCTAACTAAAGTAAGCACAGTTTAAACACAGGTTAAATAAAATTATCTTTAATAGAAAAAAACCGGCCAAGTGCGTGTCAGCCCACGCGGTTTCGTACATACTATCAAAAAAGTAACATCAAAAGGTCGTATCTGCGTATGAAATGAGTTTGATAACTCAATAATTCCTACACCGATAATTTTCTCAATTTTTTTCATATTTTTTGGATCCGGTTCAAAAGTGACACAAGATTTTTAGTCTTACGGGGTGATTTTTTCTTAAAATATTCACTAAATAAATATCTTTTTCACCAATTTTACTACAAAACTAAGGAGCGGCATACAAAAACACCTTATATTTAAATATTTATTAAGATACGTTTTATAGTTTCCGACTAAAATGGCTGTGACATACGGACGGACAGACGGATATAACGAAACTATAAGGGTTACGTTTATGCCACTTTGGCTACGGAACCCTAAAAACCTACTTCACAAAATAATATGTCAAATGCCATTAAAAAATATTTTTAATCATAGTGCTAGTGCAATTTTACTCTGCTTTTGACAGATTGATTCATTTAAAAGTTGATAATTTTTATTTTATTGGCCACAAAACAGTATAGAACAAGGAACAAAAAAATTACACGTAATATGTGTTCGGACCCCCCTCCCCCCTGTGGTGATCATTGGTGATTTTTTCTTGACCCTCTCCCCCCCCTATACAATATGACGCGATTAATGGACGCCCCCTTTGTTGTGTACGTCATTAATAAATATCGTCAGATGAGAACCAAAACTCACTTTTTATTTTATAAAACTACGATGGTGGCAAACAAGCATACGGCCCGCCTGATGGTAAGCAGCTACCGTAACCTATGGACGCCTGCAACTCCAAAGGAGTCACATGCGTGTTGCCGACTCTTGACATGACTAATTGCAAAAAATAATTAAACGATAATCAACGTTGTTTTGTTGCCAATACGGTTCATTACGGCTATATACTTGTGGTAGTAATTAGTGACTTTTGGTTGTCATTTGGTTGATATCTTGAATGTTAAATCTCATCAAAAACATTACATGTACAAAAATGGCAGTCTCGTAACGCAATTCTCATATTGCAAAAAGTATTGAGATCTAATGTAAAACCAAGCCGGTGTGCCGGAGTTTACTAACAACATGTCATTGTGATCCTTTGAATATTAGATGTTCTATATTGTTATAATAAATAGAAGGACCTGGCCATCGCACGGCTAAACATACATACGAGGGTTGCTACTTATATATCCGGAAACAAAAAACAAACAAACGTACACGGCTGAAAATGGTTTTATTGTTTTTCAAAGTATTCCCCTTGATGATCTATGCACTTTTGCATTCGCGTGAACCAATTTTTAAAGCACTTCTGCCACTCCGCCTGAGGTACCTCCATAACGTGTTGTTTGAATGCGTCGACAGCATCTTCAGCGGTCGAAAATCGTTGACCGCGTAATTTATTCTTTATATTTGGAAATAAATAAAAATCGTTGGGTGCCAAGTCAGGGCTGTACGGCGGATGACCCGTTAATTCCACATTTTGACCCTCCAAAAATAGAGTTGTTTCGCGTGACGTATGACAGCTGGCATTGTCATGATGAAGAATGATTCTTCGTCGCTGGTTAGTTTTACGAATTTGTTCAAACACTTCCGGTAAGCAAATGGTCGTGTACCACTCTGAATTAACCGTTCTACGGTTTTCTAGTGGCACTGTAGCTACATGGCCATTAATACCGAAGAAGCAGGCCACCATTTGTTTCAATGTACTTTTTGCACGAGTAACTTTCGTAGGGTTCGGCTCATTTTGAAACACCCATACCGTTGATTGTTGCTTCGTTTCGGGATCGTATGCATAGATCCAGGATTCGTCACCTGTATAGATGTTATAAACGGCTTTTGAGTCACCACGGTTATATTTTTTTAACATTTTATTGCACCATTCGACGCGAGCATCTTTTTGCTCTTTTGTTAAGTTGTGGGGTATCCAACGCGAACAAATTTTTTTTACAGCCAAATAATTATGTAATATGCTATTAATGCTGGTCATAGAAATACCCAGAGTCGCCTCTATCTCGCGGTACGTAACATGTCGGTCGTCCATTATAAGTTTTCGCACAGCCTCGATATTTTGTTGTACAACGACCGATTTCGGGCGACCTGCCTTAACTTCGTCCGTAAGCATACTACGTCCACGATTGAACTCACTAAACCAGTGATACACAGTAGTTTTAGATGGGGCTTCATCACCAAAAGTTAGTTGATCTATGCACTGTTGTTGCGTTAAACCACGCCGAAAATCATAATAAATCATAGCACGAATATTTTCACGAGTGAGTTCCATTCTTGCTGCGAGATTACATTTAAAACCCGTCAAGAACAAAACACGAGCGTTAATAAGAAAGAAAAAATATACCGGCCAGTACTTAAAAAAGTTCAAATTTTACCATGGAGGTCAAATATGCTATTTAAGAAGATTGTAATCCCGGTTTCCGGATATATAAATAGCAGCCCTTGTACGTATAGGACAAGTGGGTTTATCAATATGTACATATTATATTAAATAATGTAATATTATTAGATGATTTATTTGTCCTGTGCGATTGCCAAGTCATTCTCAAGTCAATGTTGAATGTTGAATCTTGGATAATGTGTACTGTAGGTTTTGATTGCCTCCGTTAATTAGTCGACCTCGTTAAAGATTGAGTTGGCTAATGTCGAATAGACCCCCACTTGTCACGTTTGGTTGTTTATCATTTATCACACATGTTTACTTATTTACGAACGTTGAACTTTTAATTAATATGCACATGAGCGTAGCTAAATATCAAGGGCCACGCTCAGGCTGTTTATTTATTATCTTTCAACTGAGAATTTCTCGCTTGAAACAACTTTGATGAAACTCGCGCTGTTTTCAGCTGCCTTTTAAAAATATGAGGTTACGGTGGCACAGTTTTCTATGTGGATATGTTTTGCTTCATTTAATGATGCAGACTAGTTTTTTTTAGTTGGGTTGATTTCTAGTTAGTTTCAGTTACTTTTATACAGAAACAGGATGTCCTAGAAAAAACGCAAATAAATTTGTCAACCAACTTTCCCGTACTTAGAAAAATAAGAAAATATAATTCAGTGTGTGGATAAGGTTCGGGTCCTCCAACTACAATCGACGAACTGAACAATAATTACTTAGTAAAGAACTTTAAACTTATTATAAGTATAAAATGATTCCAATACGTACAGTCACCTATTCAACAAAGAAGGCCTCAAAAAGAACTGACACAATCTTAGTTATAGGGCCATAAGGGCGTGTCACATATGTTTGCGGCCTTCGCTCTGCAAGATAGTATTGCAGGTGACTGTACCTACACTTATATTGACCTAATATTTGAGGTAGCGTTGTTTTCGCGGTATCGATTATCGCTATCAGCTATCACGCGTCGTCCTTATCACCGCCGACTTCATCAAACCGCCGTTTTTACTAGATTAAGGTGATATAGGCACAGGCTGATTTGTGGCGTTTTCGAGACGGTACTAAATCTTTACGAATACTTATAGGTACAGTTCGATCGATGTAAAATTCAATCGAAAATTCTTAAAAAATGTTGTAGAGACTTACCGTCAAATCGGGAGCCGAAATCGACATTTAGGTATCGTTAACATGTATGTACTTACTTGTAAATATGTTTTCTTAAAAGTTTTTTTTTTGTTACAGGTATGGTGAATCAATTCTAAATATCCGTATTCCTGAGAAAAGGACTTACTCGGTGTAATGGGAACGGAAGGTAAATAATTTTGATAGATAAATGCATATTCTTTAGCAATTATATCACATATTAGCGTCAAAATTCATCGGTTTTTAGGGTTCCGTAGTCAACTAGGAACCCTTATAGTTTCGCCATGTCTGCCCGTCCGTCCGTCCGTCCGCGGATAATCTCAGTGACCGTTAGCACTAGAAAGCTGAAATTTGGTACTAATATGTATATCAATCACGCCGACAAAGTGGTAAGATAAAAAGTGGAAAAAAATGTTTTATTAGGGTACCTCCCCTATACGTAAAGTGGCGAGTGATTTTTTTTTCATTTCAACCCTAACGTGTGATATATTGTTGGATAGGTATTTAAAAATTAATAGGGGTTTAGTGAAATCATTTTTTGATAATGTAAATATTTTTGGAAATAATCGCTTCGAAAGTCGGAAAAATAGCGTGCCCCCCCTGTAACTTTTGAACCGTAAGTCCAAAAAATATGAAAAAATTTGAGGACATGCGCGTTATGATAAACTTTTTAGGAAAATTATTTTGAACATTATAGGTCTAGCCATTTTTGAGTTATTTGCAAAAAACTTCTTTCATTGGCATCAGATACGACCTTTTGGCATTAGTCTGGTTTTAACTCTTAAGTGAGGACACTTACTGTGACGGACGGAAAACTACGGAACTCTACACTGAGCGTGGCCCGACAGGCTCTTGGCTGTTTTTTTTTTATAAATTCATCGGCTCGGTCCCGGCTCAGTGTTAAGCCCCAGACGGGCGACATAATCGGCAGCGTATGCCGTGACACGTCGTGACGTCGTTTGTCGGCCATTTGCATTTTAATTGCTCGGTAAATTTCAAAAATAACGTCCGAATAGGCTCAGTGGGCTCAGAGGGTGTTCCTGGTTGATGATTGTTTAATCTATATTTTTATACGTATTTAAATAACTGTTTTAACCGTTGATTATTTGTCAGCAGCATTCCACAGGCCACTTAGATCTCATACTGATAAAGTGATCAATATCGTTGCGAACCAGTTGAATGATAGTCCGTAGAAAGTCAAAAAGGTGCATCTCCTACAGCAAACTCTTTTAGATAAAAGATAATTTATTAACACACACAATACACATTATAAATGGAATCACAGATACTTAGAACATAACATATCAATATCTATGGCGGGACTTATTTTTTCAAAACAGTAATACATTAGATTTTAAAGTATTTTCTGCAGATAGACTTCTAGGCGACTTCTGCACTGGCGGAACTACGCGCCGCCATCTATCAGAAAGATCTGACGGACAGACTGTACGTGTACCCCAAGCTTACATGTACAAAAATACCAGTCTCGCAACGCCCTCTTACAGCAAAAAGTATTGAGATATAATATAAAACCATCCGGCGTCCATAGAATTCAATCCCCACTGGATTTTACTAACAAGTCATTGTGACGCTTTGAATATTAGATGTTTGAATTTTTATAATAAGTAAAATCACCTGGGGGCGAATTTTGAGAATTGAGTGCTCGAATCTGACATTTAAAACTCTGTCTAAAACGATGAAATGGTGTTTTAAAAATAACAGTGATAGGAATTTAAGATCATGATTATTTAAACTTAATTTCATGCAATAATAATGGCGACAAACTTTTGTGTACGATTATTTTCGAGTTTAATATCCTTGAATTTGAACGCTTGAAAGTCAAAAACTGTCGCCGTGGCCATTCTTAAATAATAAGTTAAAATTAAATGAGTTTGGGACTATATCTTCTGGCCTCTTGTCCCCTGAAATTTCAGAATTCTAGCTTTATTTACACTAGAGCTAGAGGGGTCCGAATATGGCCTGAATTTCTTCTGGAAAAGGATGGTACTTGGCGGGGATTAAAGTAGGTTAGATCAATGAAATCAAATCAAATATATGATAACCGACATGTAAGATGAAGATGTCGACATTTCTATTTCGAGAGACTCAATAAATATGGTCTTTATTTTTAATGATTTTTTTAAATAAATATTGGCGTTTTGATTTTTGGATACCTAAATAACTTTGAATCTACAAGCATTTTTGTTTTGTTTTGAAGGCAATTTTAGTTTATTTATTAGCCCTACACATCTTAAATACATTTGTTCGTATAAAATTGGCAATTTTAGTAATTGGTTGTAAGTAATATGTAATATCCAAGTCGCAGAGGATATTGTCTGCAGAAATTGTAGGCTAGGCTAAGGGATATATTTATGGCTGGGACCTTACTAGCGTCCAAACAAAAACTCAATTAGTTGGTATGGACGCTGATTAAGTGTTTGTCTATTAACTTAAAACTGACCAAATATTATTTAGCACTATTTCTTTAGGATATGACTCCTACTGCTTTGAATTCCTTCCTTAAGTCGGTTCCTCACTGCTGAGGATCGTGGCTTCGACGGAACCGTTGCAATAGGCCCCTCCATTTTTTGCGGTCTTCTGCTTGATGAAGGGCCTGTCATCTGCAGTTCATTGCTTTGAATTAACATTTAATAATAATTTACATGACCGAGTGACAAGAAGTTCGCATTTCAAATGTTCATCAACCTTAACTGCCCGTAGTGAGATTGGGTCGTGTACACGTTCTCCCGGAGGGGCAGTAGAAGGGTCCCTGTACGCCGTGTCCTGTTAATTGGTATAATCATTAGTAGCTGTACATTCAGATATACCTACGTAGAGTAGGCATAGTTACCTGCAGCACATACATTTTGTGTTGTTTACTGTAAACGTTACGTATATAATTTTTTTGCATGTTTTTAAGTGAGGCATTCCACACATAGAATCCCGCAAGTCCTGCTGGGTTGATCATTTAGTACTTGTATTTGATTTAATAACAAACTATTGTTACGTATTAATCTGTTGCGGCACGTATTCAGGCTTTAGACACGTCATTAATATGTCCTCCTGGGGCCGTATTCTAACTATAAAACACGTATAGACACGATCCAACTTCAATACAACTCAAATGCATGAAACTACGGAATAACAACTATCACCTAAACGTCTGAATCAGAAATATCAGAATTTGCTTGAAAATTATTCCGACGCAACTCCAATACAACTTCAATATTGGTTGATTATTTGTTGGAGGAGGAGTTATGTTTAGGATAGATTCTGTTTTTAATGTATAGTTTATATATTTTAAAATTGGAATACGGCACCTGCTCTCATTGTAAGTGTCCAAGAGATTAACTTAGAGATTTGTTGGCAGTATGTCATACAATTAACAAGTCAAGTCGATGCGAGCGCTGCCTTTGTTGATTGCCAATTTACGATCGCACTGGGCTTGTTCCTTCAATAATTGCTAAGCTCCAAGCTGCTTTGGAGCCATTACATGAAATGAACGGAACCAAACTAGCAGTATTTTATATAGTTATTAACACTTGCATATCTTCAAATATTATAAATTTTATATCATATGAATGTTTAAATATTTGTTCCTCCTTCAACGAACAATGATTATGAACTAACGGATTCTCATGAAATTTGATTCACGGATTGTATACTCTTTATACCGAAATTCATCCCCTAAACTAAAAGGATACATTGGGATCGCTATTTAGTCCGAGATTACTAAGAGGGGGTGGGGGTCAGTTAATGACTTACTTTACGAGAAGTCGCGGGCAAAGACTATAATATTTCTAGTTAATATTTTTAGTACAGTCACCTGAAATAGTCTCTTGCACAACTGAGACCACAAAACATTGTGACACGCTCTTATGGGGCCCTACAAATAAGATTTTGAAAGATATTTTTTCGGCCTTCGTTGTTGCGACATGCGCGTTATGATTGCAGCAAAAAGTATTGAGATATATATAAAACCATCCGGCGTCCATAGAATTCAATCCCCACTGGATTTTACTAACAAGTCATTGTGACGCTTTGAATATTAGATGTTTGAATTTTTATAATAAGTAAAATCACCTGGGGGCGAATTTTGAGAATTGAGTGCTCGATCTGACATTTAAAACTCTGTCTAAAACGATGAAATGGTGTTTTAAAAATAACAGTGATAGGAATTTAAGATCATGATTATTTAAACTTAATTTCATGCAATAATAATGGCGACAAACTTTTGTGTACGATTATTTTCGAGTTTAATATCCTTGAATTTGAACGCTTGAAAGTCAAAAAACTGTCCGCCCGTGGCCATTCTTAAATAATAAGTTAAATTTAAATGAGTTTGGGACTATATCTTCTGGCCTCTTGTCCCCTGAAATTTCAGATTCTAGCTTTATTTACACTAGAGCTAGAGGGGTCCGAATATGGCCTGAATTTCTTCTGGAAAAGGATGGTACTTGGCGGGATTAAAGTAGGTTAGATCAATGAAATCAAATCAAATATATGATAACCGACATGTAAGATGAAAGATGTCGGACATTTCTATTTCGAGAGACTCAATAAAATATGGTCTTTATTTTTAATGATTTTTTTAAATAAATATAGGGCGATTTGATTTTTGGATACCTAAATAACTTTGAATCTACAAGCATTTTTGTTTTGTTTTTGAGGCAATTTTAGTTTATTTATTAGCCCTACACATCTTAAATACATTTGTTCGTATAAAATTGGCAATTTTAGTAATTGGTTGTAAGTAATATGTAATATCCAAGTCGCAGAGGATATTGTCTGCAGAAATTGTAGGCTAGGCTAAGGGATATATTTATGGCTGGGACCTTACTAGCGTCCAAACAAAAACTCAATTAGTTGGTATGGACGCTGATTAAGTGTTTTGTCTATTAACTTAAAACTGACCAAATATTATTTAGCACTATTTCTTTAGGATATGACTCCTACTGCTTTGAATTCCTTCCTTAAGTCGGTTCCTCACTGCTGAGGATCGTGGCTTCGACGGAACCCGTTGCAATAGGCCCCTCCATTTTTTGCGGTCTTCTGCTTGATGAAGGGCCTGTCATCTGCAGTTCATTGCTTTGAATTAACATTTAATACTAATTTACATGACCGAGTGACAAGAATGTTCGCATTTTCAAATGTTCATCACCTTAACTGACCGTAGTGAGATTGGGTCGTGTACACGTTCTCCCGGAGGGGCAGTAGAAGGGTCCCTGTACGCCGTGTCCTGTTAATTGGTATAATCATTAGTAGCTGTACATTCAGATATACCTACGTAGAGTAGGCATAGTTACCTGCAGCACATACATTTTGTGTTGTTTACTGTAAACGTTACGTATATATTTTTTTTTGCATGTTTTTAAAGTGAGGCATTCCACACATAGAATCCCGCAAGTCCTGCTGGGTGATCATTTAGTACTTGTGATTTGATTTAATAACAAACTATTGTTACGTATTAATCTGTTGCGGCACGTATCAGGCTTTAGACACGTCATAATTATGTCCTCCTGGGGCCGTATTCTAACTATAAAACACGTATAGACACGATCCAACTTCAATACAACTCAAATGCATGAACTACGGAATACAACTATCACCTAAACGTCTGAATCAGAAATATCAGAATTTGCTTGAAAATTATTCCGACGCAACTCCAACTTCAATATTGGTTGATTATTTGTTGGAGGAGGAGTTATGTTTAGGATAGATTCTGTTTTTAATGTATAGTTTATATATTTTAAAATTGGAATACGGCACCTGCTCTCATTGTAAGTGTCCAAGAGATTAACTTAGAGATTTGTTGGCAGTATGTCATACAATTAACAAGTCAAGTCGATGCGAGGCGCTGCCTTTGTTGATTGCCAATTTACGATCGCACTGGGCTTGTTTCCTTCAATAATTGCTAAGCTCCAAGCTGCTTTGGAGCCATTACATGAAATGAACGGAACCAAACTAGCAGTATTTTATATAGTTATTAACACTTGCATATCTTCAAATATTATAAATTTTATATCATATGATGTTTAAATATTTGTTCCTCCTTCAACGAACAATGATTATGAACTAACGGATTCTCATGAAATTTGATTCACGGATTGTATACTCTTTATACCGAAATTCATCCCCTAAACTAAAAGGATACATTGGGATCGCTATTTAGTCCGAGATTACTAAGAGGGGGTGGGGGTCAGTTTAATGACTTACTTTACGAGAAGTCGCGGGCAAAGACTATAATATTTCTAGTTAATATTTTTAGTACAGTCACCTGAAATAGTCTCTTGCACAACTGAGACCACAAAACATTGTGACACGCTCTTATGGGGCCCTACAAATAAGATTTTGAAAGATATTTTTTCGGCCTTCGTTGTTGATGTACGTACACATTATGTGAATTCTAAAGCGCACTGAAGCGAATAAACTGATAATTAGGTATTCAATCAAATACAAACACTGAAAACATTGAAAAAAAAAAAAATCAACCCATTAGGATTTGAACCTCGCATCGATACGCCTTAACCGGGGCTCGATCGCTTTACCAATTAAGCTATGGGTTCAGTTACCGAGTTGACGAAATTCTCAATGCCTTCAATCATCTTTTTGCATTTATTTTTACATCGACTTTATAGCAGCCGTAAGCGACATCTAGGTGCTAACTACTAGAGTTAGATACCCCTCCCGCCGACCCTTTTACAAGTGTCACAACGGAAATAATAGATGGCGCTGCTATCAACTCATAATTATTTTACATGTTTTTTTAAATTGGGGCATTCCACTCATACAATAGTATGTTATTCAATCAAATACAAACACTGAAAACATTGAAAAAATATTATTTTATATATTATTTTTTCAATGTTTTCAGTGTTTGTATTTGATTGAATAACATACTATTGTATGAGTGGAATGCCCCAATTTAAAAAAACATGTAAAATAATTATGATAATTAGGTAATCAAATTAATCTAGATAATGTCTGGGAAAGCATAAAATAACAAACTGTCGATTATACCTCGACAAAAGAGACCGAGATAAAATAAAAAACATGATTTGGCCTATCCAATATTCGTGCCCAAGAAATAAATGGCTTCTGGTCCTGATAGGTGGTGCGTTGAAGGTAGTGAAACCTTGATAAACGAAATGGACTTTATTAATAGACTGCAATAATCAATAAAAAATCTGCTTCTGATAAATGTTTAGAATAACCAATACAAATCTGCATCTCATCACTGTCTGCTCTGCAATATTTAATCAAATTCTTAACAATCATAATGTATATATCTGGCATGTGGCAAAATATAAAAAATAACACTGAATTCCACTCATGTACGATGACAATTAAATTAACGCGACTATAGGTGTTAAATTCACTTTTCGAAGCAAACTGTAGTGTGAAAATGCAAGCGAGTGTACGGGTATGTCGGGCGGGAGATAACGAGATTTGTCGGGGCCAATAGCTGAATAAACGAACCGAGCGACTGTTTGTTTACTATTATTATTGTATAACAACTGGTAGTTTCCAGTCAATTGTTAAGTGAAAACCATCCAATAGTACTCGATTCTATACGTATGCGTGATTCCGGGATCAGGCTCTTTAATAGAGATTTTCGGAAAATAGCTGCCATATTTATGCCATCCTGGTAGCTTTATTCGAAATTTGACATATGATTGTCTAAATTATATGTAAGTTATCAACCGACTTCAAGATTTCGAAGGAGGAGTTATCAATTCGTCGGGATCTTTATTTTTTTTTAATGTATGTTAACCTATTATTCGAAGACGGCTGGACCGATTTGGAATATTCTTTTTTTGTTTGAAAGAGCATACTTCACAGTTGGTCCCATTGTAACCAGGTCAGGATCCTGGATAAATCGAGGGAACTCTTTGACTATTATAGGCACACCTATAGTGATTTGAGTATTTTTTACAGCAGCTCGAGCATTTGCTTTTGGAAAGTTGGATGCCAAGTGAAGTCGATTCTTTTTTGTTTAAAATTATAATTTTGATTAAATATTTGTGCAGTTCTTCTCTCGATGCGCTGCAAGTGTTTACTAGTGTGTTATCTACATCTATAGTCAAGTGTAGCCTATCACCTACATACACCCCAACTGACTAAACTAATATAACCAGAAAATAATTGTCTCGGCGCTCAATACGAGTTCTCCCCATTTGGCGTCGAGACACTCCGACCTTGGAGCGAGGGTGCACTCGGGCTCCACAAGGAGCTTAGTAAATGCCTGACGGAGGCTACAGAGGCAGCTTTCTCGCACAAAGGATTGCCATTGCAATACAGCGCGGGAATGCTGCCTGCGTGATGGGTACCCTGCCAAAGGGTTTTTTTAAGTTAGGTTTTTAGTTAATAGTAGTATTATAGTTAGCTAAACATTTTACACCACTATAATGTTAATGATTTTTCAATATCTAAACTCGTTCCGGTGAGTGCCCGGACCAAAGTATACTGGTGGAGTTACCACGTTGTATGGCTAGGGATATTCTTTGTGCCAGGTACTCGCACCAGAACGGGGTCAGCTCCGCGCTCTCTTAAGTTGGGGCCAGACGGCATACAACCACAGCCTACTGCCACGAGACCTTGGCAGAAAACAGATTTTAAACCATGTAGCCAGTAGTTGGTGTCAAATTCTACATGACCTTTAAATGCCCTTGGTGGCTAGGTGTGCTCTGCCAACCATTGGCAGAAGCGATTGGTTGGTTGGCAGCCATGTAGCCGCTCGCTTCAACCATTCACTTCAACCAAGGTCACGTGGTAGAATCTGCGGCTATCCGTCTGACCCCAACTTTAGGCCTCGGACTAGGGCCGCAACAAACACCTTGGCCTCAGCACACCATGGCCACGATTCGAAAAATAAACACGCACACTGGACAGACACAGCTCCAACCCAACTCAACTCAACGCTATAACAACATTGACATTTGCTATTCGAACAGATTTTCATTCAACATTGGTCTCACATTGGTCTCACATTGGTCACACATTGGTACAACATTGGTACAATGTTCGACCAATGTGTGACCAATGTGAGACCAATGTTAAATGAAAATCTGTTCGAATAGCAAATGTCAATGTCGTTATAGCGTTGAGTTGAGTTGGGTTGAGTTGGGTTGGAGCTGTGTCTGTCCAGTGTGTGTGTTTATTTTTCCAATCGCGGCCCATATCGGTGAGCAGGGGCAGTATTCTAACTTAAAAACACGTTTAGACAAGATCCAACTTCAATACACAACTCCAATGCATTAACTACGCAATACAGCTAGCGCCTAAACGTTGAAATCAAAAATATCATAATTTGCTTGAAAATTATTCCGATGCAACTCTAATATAATACAACTTCAATATTGGTTATGTTATAAAATTTAAATGTATCATTATAAAATATTCAAGTTCATTAATCCCAAAAATAACATGAGTACATTTTACTTGCAATACGGTGCCATGCCGCACAGCTAAATCCCGGAGGCATATGTCCTACCATCACATAAATACCATATACTGAATAATACGTCCGGACAATTGGATCTCGGCCACTAGATGGTAATCTAGTTAGACAAATGACGTTTAAGGCTGCCAAGGCTGATTGCCTAAGTGCAGTGCTCTTAGCACTGCCTACCTGCTTAATAAGCAGTGCTTATGCCTAAGGGTGCGTTTTCATCAGAGATGAACGAGAATGCGTTGCGAGGAATGTGTTTTTAAGAACCAATCATAGAGCTGCGCTGTGCGAGGATAAACAAATGAAGTGATTCTATTGGTGCTTAACAAACACATTCCTGTCAACGCATCTTCGCTCATCTCTGGTGGAAACGCAGGATAAAGGACCTATATGTTAGTGATATCGGAAATGTATGTGCTTTTGTGGAGATAGAGCGTATACTCTACACCGCCATACGGTGCAAAATACCTTAAATAAAAAAATAGTGAAAACTGAACAAGATCAAGGACATCAAAATGACTCAAAAATCAAAATGGCCCTTTGGACTTGTGCACAGTAGTGAGATATCTTAGGTTATATTAGTTATGCACTTATTGTTGGGGCAAACCCTATACTCATTCTCGAGTTTTGTTAGGCCGTTTAGTTTTCAACCGACTTCAAGATTTCGAAGGAGGAGGTTATCAATTCGTCGGGATCTTTGTTTTTGCTATTTTTTTTTATGTATGTTCACCGATTATTCAAAGACGGCTGGACCGATTTGGAAAATTCTTTTTTTGTTTGAGAGCGTATATTTTACAGTTGGGCCCATTGTAACCATGTCAGGATCTGATGATGGGATCCTGGAGAAATCGAGGGAACTCTTCAACTATTATAGGCACACCTACTATGGTGATTTGAGATTTTTTACAGCAGATCGAGCATTTGGTGTTGGAAAGGTGGATGCTTAGTGAAGTCGGTTCTTTTTTGTTTAAAATTGTTAGGATATAGCCTTATACTTCATAAATAAATAAATTGAATCTTAAGTGCTCTTTTTCTTCTGTGTATGTTTCTTATTACTGACGATCGTGACTACTGGGTATTGAAGGTTTGGTGATTTGTCTCCATCGATTGGTGTCGGTAGCCCTCGCCGCTTGAAGGAGTTTACATTTTTTTAACTTGGTCAGAACATTTAGTTCTGATATCTGAGTTATGATATCTTAAGTGCAGTGAACCATCAACACCCACCTAAAACATCTCATAGATACACTCAAGAGCATTATGCTCGTGTAAAACCAGAAAGTATGTATATTTAACCCCAAATCGCGTTGCGTTGTCCCATTTCCGGGAGTCATTGCGAGGTTAATTGGGTACTGCATTCGCGCATTTGCAATTTCAGTGCAAAAACACGAAAACTGCACGCTCGTCCATTTGGACGCTGAGAAAGATAAACTTTAACACGTTCATTATGATTAATTTACATCAGACAGGTGACCGATACACCGTTTTTATGCATAGTATTGCATTTAATAACAAAAAACTTTATATAGTTGACAATCTAACATAAATCAATCGATCTAGTCCATATACAAGATATCTCTATACTCAGCTTAGCGCGTTATTTCTTTGAAACCTAAGCTGCCAAAAAGAAGGGGTGCGGGAGGGGAACTCGCAATGCTAGACAGGGAACGCGCGATTCTTCCGTGGGGCGTAAGAGAGAGTCAGACATTAATGGTTGCCATGGAAACGTACTATGTTTACTGTTACTTCCAATATTAGTGTCTCACTATAGAGTGCAATTACTTCAAGCGTGGCAGCGGGGGTCGCCCGGCAACTTTCATGAATTTTTCAATTTTTTTGGACTTACGCTTCAACAATTAGATGGCGTCCCCCGCCCTTTTTTTAAATTTCAGAGCTATTATTTAAATTATTTTTCTAGTTTTTATACTACCACTTTATCGGTGTGATTAAAGCGCATACTCATACCAAATTTCAGCTTTGTAGTGCTAATGGTCACTTAGCTAGACCGCGGACACGGCACGGATGGACATGGCGCAACTATACCTAAGGGTCCCTAGTTGAATACGGAACCCTAAAAATGAGTCTAGTCTGGTCGTTAAGTAAATAGCTACACAGAAAACACAATAATACTGCTGGATTAAATTAAACTCGTTCTGGCCACCTCCGCAGTGTAATAAAAACCGGCCAAGTGCGTGTCGGACCACGCATAGGAGGGTTCCGTACCTTCAATGGAATAAGAACCAAACTAATACCAAAAGGTCGTATCTGATGCCTATGGAAGAAGTTTTTGGAGATAACTCAAAAATGGCTAAACCGATAATGTTCTAAACAATTTTCGTTAAAAGTATACGATAAGGCGCATCTCTTCAAATTTTTTCATATTTTTTGAATTTACGGTTCAAAAGTTTACGGGGGGGGGGGGGGGGGGGAACACAACTTTTCTGACTTTCGAAGCGATTATTTCAGAAAATATTCACTTAATCACAAAATAGTCAAAGAAACCTCAATGTTATTTTAAAGACCTATCGATTGATGTGTCACATGTTGTTGATATTTGGTAATTTTTTTTTTTTTTAATTTAGTAACCTGTATGGAGCGCCCCCCTAAAAATATTTTTTTTTTCAAATTTAACTACATATCTAAGTAGCTGCATACAAAATACACATTATGTGTAAATTTTATTCAGATACGTCGTATAGTTTCCGAGTAAAATGCCTGTGACATACGGACGGACAGACAGACAGACATGACGAATCCATAAGGGTTCCGATTTTTGCCATTTGGCTACGGAACCCTAAAACAGTTTCCGAACTTTTTATTCCTGGTAAATAATGTTTCTTTGCTACTGTACGAAATATGAAGCCTTACAAACTAATTCGAGGCAGAATAATAATATTTATTTACTTTGGTATGAAAGTTTAGTTATAAAACGTTTAACGGCCTCATAGCCCAGTCGGTAGTGATCCTGCCTACGAACCAGGAAGTCCAGGGTTCAAATCCCTGGTAAGGGCATTTATTTGTGTGTTTATCACGAATATTTGTTCCTGAGTTATGGGTGTTTTCTATGTATCTAAGTATATATTTATCTATTTAAGTATGTATGTATATCTTCGCTTAGTACCCATAGTACAAGCTTTGCTTAGTTTGGGACTAGGTTGATTTATGTAATTTTGTGCCCAATTGTGCATAGTTTACACGTCCTTATTGACGGATATCAAAGTGAACAAGGACAACTATAGAGAAACTAAAATTTTCCAAAAAAAAAATGTACCAATTTGTTTTAGGCGATAATTTTATTAATAACATCTACTTTTTATGTGCAATAAAATTCAAAAAATAAAAAACTTTTTGGCGAAATTGACCTAAAGTCACATAATATTTTTTCCTTCTTTTGGTCTCAGAAATTCGTGGTTAAGATCTGTCGAGTTATACGTGCCCACGGTGTATAAGTACTTAACTATAAATACGTTATGCAGCCAAAAGTGAAGCGCTGAACAGGCTCCAATTGGCGTATGTCTCTTCAGTAGCGCACCAGCAAACGAGAGATGTAGACGTACATATTGACGAACTCCCGCCTATCGCTTGAGAAATAAACATACAAGAGCTGAGCAACAAAGATGTATTGTTTTAAATATAAAACTAGTCATACTCTTAACATATTAAAAATACTAGCGACCCGCCCCGGCTTCTGACGGGATAAAAAAATGGTTATTGTTGGTTATCCCTAAGAGATAGACATATACCATCGCGGACTTTTTTGTAGATCTTTTTAAGGTGTACAATACTGTAGTACTTTATTTTGATCTACGAGTATCTCGTAGGGTTCAGCCAGCGTTTGCAATGTAAGCGCAAAAAAATGTGTTTATTTACGACATCACATTAGAAACCTCTAAAATTCTCAGTGTTTCTCTACTATATTATGCATGTACGAGTATTATACATAAAACCTTCCTCTTAAATCACTCTATCTGTTAAATAAAACCGCATCAAAATCCGTTGCGTAGTTTTAAGATCTAAGCATACATAGGGACATACAGCGTAAGGCGACATTGTTTTATACTATGTAGTGATTTATAATGGCGTACTCACGTAATGTAGGTCGATTTTTTCTCGACAAGCTTCGATCAGTTTACTATGATCATTATAAAATAGTTATCTAAATTACGTGAGTCTCGTTATAATTTTAAAGTTGTGATGATTGCGAAGACATATCGTAATAGAATCATTGCCATATTATATAAAATAAATATACAAGGATTTTTGGATCTTAACGTTAGGCGACTTTCACACTGCTGCGGTTTCTGCATTGGGCGCCGCGTGGTGCGCGAGCGAGATAACGCTCTGCATGTATATAGCGCTGTCACTCTTGCACACCGTCGCCGCATCCGGTTGCGTCTTTTATCAAATGTCATCTATAGTCAAATATCATTGGTAACTATAACGGGACGACCACTCAATCATCGTTGTTCAAGAACAAAAGCTTAGTTTGTATAAATTTGTCTATGGTCAGTTTGTAGACTGGCAACATTTTGTTCCCATCGTCCTTCATGGACAATTTCGTGCTATGGCGTGTTGTACCGGTTGCAAATAATTATTTTTTATTATAAATACAAGTTTAAAATCTTTTACGGTGTATTATTTCCAATACAATCGTAACTAGTAATCACTGTAACAAAAATCATTAGATTGATCGTCATTTCTATAACATTGATTGTTTTCTCTGTATTTAAGATATTTGTCATATATTTCATTTATTGTCATCTACAACATACCCACAATCGAAATCTCAACGCGACTTTCGACCGTTTTGTACTACTTACATCATTACTGGTTTGTGCGATAACGATTATAGCATTTTTATTATTTAGCAACTTTTATTAAGTTTCAAATTTACATCACGTGAGTTATTCTCGATAATGGCTCCTGAATAATCCTGTACATTACGAGTACAATCATTTGGATTATGTAACAGCTTATACTCGTTATTTATAATTACAATATTCGCTGTTATGCAAATCCGCTCTAGGAGGATTCCAAGTTTCAAAATCATAGCTTGATTTTATATTGATACAGCGAGTACCTACACATGACTGTAAATTTCGCTCACGTTTGTTAAAGTAAGTGCGAGTGTATCATATGATGTGTCAAGTTTGTATCAGTAACGAATCAAGTTAAATTTATTAAATTTGAATCGGTTTCCATGTAATTGAGCTAGGTAATAATTCTAATTCTAATACGTCTAGATTCCCTTTGTTACGTGATCTTTCTTGGTATTGACGTTGAGTAATACTGAGATTGTTTCATATAATTATGTGAGATTAATTCTCTGGCATTTTTAATGTACTTGTACTGAGCGAGGCCTGAAACACAAGTTAAATTTTGAAACAGGCGGTTTTAAAACGTAAATATGGTGATATGAATAATAAATAGCGAAACAGAAATCTACTAATCGCTCCCTTTCTCAATCTTATCCTTGGACTTGTGGGCATTTTAAGTAATTTTTAGCATATTTCTACATAGCATGTTAAATTATTTTAAAAGTGGACGTGTTTTTTGTGTAAATTAGTCATTACTAAAAGCCAAAAGGTATGGAAATCAAAATAGCTAGCTATAAGCTATTATGATTTCCAAACGTTCACCCTATTTTATAAAATTGTGATAAGCAAAATAGAGGACGACCTAAAAAATACTAAACCAATATTTCTTCCAACTTATTTGAATTTGAATACATAGGTATCCACTGGTATTAGGAGTCGGACAATATTTAGCTGAAGAAATGGAAATTTATTTAGACACATTAATGCGAATTCACTCTAGCTGACGGCGCTCTGCAGTTTAAATTATTTATGCTAACACAACATTTCGTGCAAGTAGACTTTATACCGTTGTAATACGGTCTACGAATGGTGATTTATGCACTTTCGTTCGTAACTCCAGACCACGTATTCGAATTGCTTACGGAGCGTAGGCGTTTTGTATTGTCGGGTGACCCAGTATAACCGCGACCTCATGATTCGTACCAAGTACGCTGTAGCGTACATATATCTGCTACTTACACACCTGCAGCATAACCGTTATTGGGATTCGACCCCTTAATCGCACCTTTATGTGAATATTGAGATATATCCAAGCAGTAGCAATTTCTATACTGATCCTGCAGGATGGGTGCTCTTGCCACTGATAGGATGATAACCCTGGCTACATTAATCGTCCTTGTCGTTTGGCTAGATTGTTATGTGACAAATGGAACATTTTCAATCAGTTTATTATCGAATTCAGCAGGGCTAAGGTGTGTGACGCGAGGTCAAAAGACGCTCGCCCGCACTCTGAATAGACTTGAGACGAGTAATCTGGAAATCAGGTGCCCTACATCGTCCTTGCGGGCTGTGTTTGATATGAGCAGCGGCTTTAGCTGGTTCGTTTAATTATTTCTTTATCGTATGGCTATATGCCACTGGATATAGATAGCCATTTCTTCCCTGGGGTAGTAGTAGTGGCAAGCAGATGATGAAGAAAATCTAGTGAGTGCTGCGAGGTCCAGATGGGACAGAGCAGCAGCCAAGTTTGTTACTCTTTTAGCACCACCCTGTGATCCCTGCACGTGTAGGGTTGTCTAAGGTGTTTCCTACGGACGTAGAGTAACAATGATCCCCTTTGTTTAAACAACCTCAGTCATGAAAGAAAATAGCTTGAACGTCGGTGAGCAATGAGAATGCCTGACGCTTGTGTTCACATGATCTATCCAGAGGCCGCTCACCTTGTTCAGGGCCTAAGGGCTTGTTTGAGAATTGTACTCTTAGTTTATACAAGTTGATAACAAATATGCTCTTTGGTGCGTCCAATTTAAAAGTAATTTATTGTTTAGAAATTCCTATCCCAAAGTTATTTAGAAATTAAATTAGGTACAGTTTTGATCGTTACTTCTCTTTCTAATTAGAAGAGGGTTAATCATTTATTCAACCCATCCAGCGTTGACGACATTTTCATGTTACTATTTTCTCTATATCCGGGAAAACCACTACGTAGCTTTGCAAGCTTAACTGAACAGTGACTAAGTTAAACTATTTATTTCTGTACGTGCAGTCTTCCATATCAAATAAAATGCGTATAAATCATTGCAACAGTGTTAAACTGCTGTTTTACTACAAATATGACTGATCTGTGTCTAACACGCTATCATATATGTACATTTATATTATAGTAATTTTGATGGGGACTATGGATGTTTACCTTGAGGTGAAACGGCAATTCAATTCGGTCAAGATTGGATAAGTGAAACCCATAACCACTATTTCTAAAAATCCTTAGGGGTATGATCTTGAATACTGTTAATGGCATCCTAGCGGCCCAATTAAGCACCAGAAATAAACTATTGTCGGTAATCTAATCGCCATTGACGTGTCCCCAATACAGGTGCATAGTAGTATGTGGGACAAAATTAAGTGGCATTAGTGATATCGTACTTTGATAGACTAGCTTATCGATATTTGATCCTTAAACTAGGAAAATTTGTTAGGAAATTAATTACAGCTAGATATATTTTTTCTTTAATTTTTATTCGATAACTACGAGTAAACAATATTTAGGGTCTGCCAAATATTGTTAGCTTAAGTATTTCTATTCAGTTTGGAGGATTTTATAAATAAGAATTTAAAAGGCTTAACTGATAAGGAGCTTACCTAAATTTTAAACGCCTTCTAAACTTTTATAGTACCTTATTAAGAAGACTTAAATTCTGTGACAAACTGAAATTTGCCTGGTCTCTGAAACGCGTGTACGGTTAGCAGCAGAAGTAGCTAAGCGGGTGAGGTGTTTAAAATGACCTTCATGCGCTCTTATTCTCTTTACAATAAAGTCGTGTCCAGTTCATTTTGAACACCACACCCGCTTAGCTACATCGGCTGCTGATTCTATGCCTCGATTTAATATACCTAGCGTGTTAAGTATGATTTACGCCACTCTCTGAGCTGCTAATGCCATAGAAATAAGAGGCTTTACAGTGATTTATACATTATAACATTTATAGCTGTACTTCGGTTTTATGTAAAATTTTAACAGAACTTTGACTGTACTCTCTCTCTAAGCTATCTTATTGACAAGCACGAAGATTTATTAGAAGGTAATTCAAATGTAAGAGGTATAGAATTAAATGCATCTATTCTACTCCAGCCAAGAATTATTTCAAGTAATAAGTATTCCCCGTGTAATTCGATTAACTTCTTCAAATAAATCCAGATTGCTATAAGAAAGTTCAACACAAGTACCTGCCAATTGATTTTGTTCTGAAAAACTTTCAAGGTTCGTTTTATTATTTATTCATTTAATTAATTAAAGCACTATAAGTATTTTTCTGCTGTACTCGTAATAAAACAAAAAAAATGATTGGATACATGACAAAATAATTAGTATCTTTGTTAGAACTAATAATATCTAGACAAGAAAAAAAATTCACTTGAGAGTTGAACACAGAAGTGTTTCATATTACTAATAAAAAAAAGCATCCTTGGTTTTTATTTTCTCTACTTATAAACTTATAAAAAATCTCCACAGATTCTACATGTTTTTCGGTTTAAACTTGCAAGATCTGTAGACGTGTTTTCGCAAATGTTTCATTTAAAAAGTAGTTTTGATTCAGCAAACTTGCAACTGAATTGTCACATCATTTTCGAGACACTCGCCAGACGGCAGACAGACGCTTTATGACGCCGTTACAGTCCGTTGTTGCTCCACGCCAAGCTGAAGAGCCCAGATGCTATTTAGGAGGATTAAACAAATATCAGGTTTGTGAAATCTTCATTGATGTCTCAATTACAGTGTGTTATAAAGAATAATCACTAATTTTACAATTATTTATTTCGTCTTGATCATAAACGTATTTGGTATTAACGTCGACAAACTCACGGCTGACAAAATTTTCGCACAAGCAGATTAGGCTTACGGGTTTAGTTTTATAATCCAAGATTTTTACTTCGTATGAGCTGAGTATGGCGCACCTACTGGCGTTCTCCGCATGCTCGTACTCCTGCTCGGAACTAGACCTGAGGCACGTGTCGGCCAGGGCTGTCAACACCGCTGCCTCCTGGGCATCCATCATTTAGGAACCTCGACACGAAAGAAGAAATATGATATACCGTGAGAACTTACATGTTACTGTTTTCTTAGGAAAGCTCATATTGGGAAAAAGGCAGATGCTTTCGTTTTACCGAGAGGCAGATTTACTTAAAACATGTAATTTTGAAATTAATTCACCTTACGCATTCGCAACTTGGTACAATAACGAGACGGGACGCTTCAATAATTCGTTCTTTTCTCCTCTTAAATATTTAATCGAATAAGAAATTCACGACTTGCAAATGAAAGCCAGAGGTTGAACTCGCACAGCTGTTTAGGTGAATGCTTAATTTGGCTTTATTGAGGGCGTTGGAGAAAATAAATTTATGTGAATCGTCCTTATATTTTGGATCGAATTAAGAATGACTGTATTCAAAGATTGAGGACGTTAATACCATGCAGTTTTTTTTATTTTTGATACAGCTACCTCAAGGACGAGTTTGATTGAGTTTCTATCGAAAGAGTAATAACCATTTTACACCAGAAAAATGTCTACATTTGGCAGTCATTCAGGAACTCTGTCTCGTAGAATTCAAATACCTAAGTTGTCCCGAGCAGATAATATACTGCGTTATAATGGCCGTAAAATCGTTGCACAATAACCAGGCAAAGTTGCGGCCAGGAAAGCACTTCGGGAGATTTGTGGCTACAGGTGAAAACAAATGGATATTGGGGCTGGTGGCATTTTGAAGTCCAAGTTCTAGTGAACCTGAACTAACCTACCACTACCAGTTCCCTAGTACTGATTCCTACTACTAGTGTCGATTTGTATTAAATGACTAGAAGAAAATAATATACTGCGTTGCAATGTTAGTGGATCGGTTGCACAACACCTGGCGAAGTTGTAGTCGGGGGAGCGCTTCAGGAGATTTATGGCTACGGGCGAAATTAAACCGATATTGGAATAAAGGCATTTCTAAGCCCAAATGGCATTCAAATGATTTTGAATTCACCGATCTGTGTATAAAAATAGAAATTGTGGAACTTCCAATCCATTAAGTTGGTATGTTGACAGGAATAATATCTTGTTATGAATACTAACAAGTCAACCTAAGTATTAGTTCTGTACAGCAATTGTAATAGCACTTTTTATGTCAAAAAATACTAGACATAGATTTCGTTTCGAACCTAGTCCAAAACTTTTTAAACTTGAAAGTCATGTGCTAAAGTTATCTTACCTGAAGTCACTGTTTCTAGCAGTTTTATAGACTTTATCTATCTATAACAAGCCGGTGAGGAATCAAAAGTTTCATGAAAAATCATTGCACAATAAGGCTGATAAATGTCCTTTCTCAAGATTGGTATGCTCGCAGCTTTAATAACAAAAATGCCTTGCAGGAAGTTTTCACCGGGGGAACAGTTTGTGAGATTTATCGGTGTGCCGGTGAAATCAAACCGATATTGAAACCCGTATTACCATGAGAACCTTATTACCTTTGCTAACTCTATGGCTGGAGTATAATGAGAATGAGAAGTTTTATAAATATTTCAGCTCATGCAAATTTATTTAGCTTTCTAGAGTTCTGGTCAAAGAATTTTTATTTTTCTCTAAAGAAATATACATTTCACTGAAAACGAGAAAATATAAATAATTAAAAGTAAGCAAGGTAAACAGTGAGTTTCTGCTAAAAGTAATGGATGTATACAATTTAAAGTTCGAGTGGGTACTTCACAAAATTTACGGGCCGGAGTTAGGCGTTAACTAAGTATTACTATTTTAGTAAATATACAACTCAAATTATTTAACTAAAAAAAAAAAAGTCTATATAATTCTAGTTTTAGTTACTTAACTGTTAAATATTTTTTATCACATATTCCTTTAACTTGCATTTAAATGAATTGAAACTTTCACATTCTTTTATGTTTTTTGGTAATTTATTATAAAACTGTGCCCCTTCAAAAGTTATATTCTTCCTGCCAAATTGTGTTCGCGCTGGTTTTAGAGACAAGTTGTTTGCACTCCTTAAAGGACGTATTCCTAGTTCAGATTTTGTTTGAAAGGCCAGTGTTGAGTGTGTTTTTTTTTCTTTTATCTTTCGTATAAGAATACATGTGTTATAGAAATATAATTGATTAAGACTTAGAAGGTGTGTTTCTGAGTATATTTTCTGGGTGGATGTCAGTAAATCATACCGAAAGAGTGTTTTTATAATTTTGTTTTGAGCAATTTGCAATGTTTTCAGCGTAGTTTTATTTGCACTACCCCATATCTCTATGAGGTAGTTTAAGTGAGAATTTACAAGCGAGTGATATACGTTGTATCTAACATGTTTAGGTAAACAGTATGCAGTATTGTAAAGACAGCCTCGTAACGATGAAATTTTAGAACATAATTTACTAATATGTGGTTTCCAGGTTAATTCACTATCTAGTGTTAATCCAAGATACTTTTCTTCTGTAGATTGTTCTATTGCTACGTCATTTAATTTTAGTATTATATCTGTATTAACTTCTTTGCGTTTTGACTTAAATATTACATATTTTGTTTTGGCTATGTTCACAGTTAGCAAATTATTTTGAAACCATTCTTGAAGAAGGTTAAGGTCATTCTGCGCCATTCTTACAATTTCATCTATAGAATTGCCAGAGTAAAATATGCACGTGTCGTCCGCGTAAAGACTTATATCTCCACGTATTGGTATTGAGCAGATGTTATTTATATAAATGAGGAAAAGAAGCGGGCCAAGAATAGATCCCTGAGGGACGCCGCAGGTAATTATTTGAGGAGTGCTTTGGACGTCACCTATTTTTACAATTTGGTATCGATTTCTAAGGTATTCCTCAAATGTTTTTAATGCATTACCGGTTATTCCTATTTCTTTGAGTTTTTCTAATAGAAGTGCATGGCTTACCGTATCAAATGCTTTTTGTAAATCAATGAATATTCCCAGAGTGATCTTCTTCGCATCTATATTTGCTTTGATCTTAGTAGCTAGATCTATTGTGGCTGATAAGGTGCTTGACGCAGAGCGAAATCCGTATTGACTTTTAGAAAGAAAATCTTTTTGCGTTAAATAGTTATCTAGGCGACGGTGTATAACTTTTTCAAAAATTTTTGAAATTATAGGTAAGACAGAAACTGGCCTGTAGTTACCCGGCTCCATTTTATTTCCAGATTTGAAGATTGGCGTTACTTTTGCTACTTTCATTGAATCCGGAAACGTGCCCTCTTCAAGACATTTATTGATACACTTGGTTATGTTTGGTATGAGATACTGTTTTATGTTTTTGACACACTTTGTTGTGATTCTATCTATACCCGCGCTGCAGTTAGGGTCAAGAGTATTTATTATTTTGTCTACTTCTTCTTCATTACATAATGATAAAGAAGACAGAAGATCTCTACTACTGTGTTGTATTGTGTGTTCTGAAGATATATTATTATTATTATGATTATGGGTTATTTTTTGTACTAGAAGTGGTCCGATTGTAACGAAGAATGTATTAAAATGTTCGCAAATTTCCTGCTCGTTTGTTAAAATGCCGGAAGAGGTCGTAAGTTTAGAAGGAGCACAGTTTGATTTGTTTTTGTTAATGGACAGAGAGTTTATGACGTTCCACATTTTCCTAGCATCGTTCTTACATTTTTCAAAGGAGTCAATATAGTATTTGTTTTTCGTCTTGTTGATAAGAATGGTAGTCTTATTTCTTTGTGCTTTGAACTTTGATAGTATGTCGGTATTTTCTGGCTCTCGTTTTACTTGTTGCCATAGTTCATTCCTTTTGTTGATGTTTTGAATTATTTCCCTGTTTATCCAGTCCTCTCTCGGCAAATTAGAAACTTTTGTTTTTATTATAGTACTAATTTTAACCATATCTGTTATACAATTGTGCAGCGAGTTGAAATCTGGATCATTGGTTCGAAGTAATTGGGGCTCGTTCTCTGCAATATTACTAAGCACTTTATAATCGATTGCTTCATATTGTATTCTCGGTCTGAACTTCGTCTTTATTGGCTTACAGTTTTTCATTGCTAATATAATTTGCTTATGATCGGATAGCGAGGAGTTGGCTACAGCTACATGTATGACCTTATTGCATGCGTTGGTAATTATGTGGTCTAAAATGCTTTTACATGAGGCAGTTTCACGTGTTGCGTGCTCTTCATCAATCTTGTTAATAATTTTGTAGCCATTTTCCCGAAGCATCTCAGTATATGTTTTAGTAGTTCTGTCTTTTTCCAATAGGTTTATGTTGAAATCTCCAAAAATAATTGTTTGTTTTCTTTCCGGTAATTGCTTCTCAAAATCTTCCAAAAACGTAGTGATGTGTGTATCTCCCGGTTTATATACCAATCCAATATTAATGTGTAGTTGAGTGTATCCAGAGATAGTTATTGCCATTCAGGTATTGACCTTCCATTAAATTGTGTTTGATATCTTTGTGTATATATATAGATACTCCTCCTCCTCTTTTGTCTGTTCTGTAATTGAAGTAATGGAAGTAGTTCGGAATCGCAAGGAAGTTTGCTTCTGCTTCAGTTTTGATCCAGGTTTCTGTTAGGAGTATGACGTGGAACTTTTTACTTATTAATCCTATAAGACATTTAAGCTCATCTAATTTCCCTGGCTTTGCTAGGCTTCTAATGTTTGTGTAGAAAATGTTATAGGAGTATTCTAAAACCTCTAAGTCATCATAAGTGGTTAATATTTGGTATGATAGAAGATTTTCGTCGGTGACTTCTGTTTCTCCCGCCAGCCTTGCTTGGTCTGAGCGTTGTCGTTTTTTGGCACTATTTTAGGTTGTCCTTTGATGAACTTGATTGTTAGCTCCTGTTCTCCATTTTCATGTCTTTGCGCAAGTTGTTCTCGTAATTGTTTCATATATGCCTGCTGACTTTGAGTTTGGTCAGAAAAGATTTTGATTCCGTCTTGTTTTAAAGCATGCTTGTTTCGCAAGATATCTTTTGCCACTGTAGGTGAATCAAAACAAGCTTTGAGAGGACGAGTTCCGCCAAGCTTGTACTTTCCTATACGCATGAATTTCCAAGGCACAGGTGGCATGTCAGTTTTTAAGACAGATTTAAGTACCTCAGTGAGTGCGTTGCGGTCAAGTTCTTGTCGTTCTTGAGCAATTTCCGCTTCAGGTTCCTGTATACCAACCACAATAATATTTTTCTGGCGTTGGGTGCGTTC
This sequence comes from Pammene aurita, assembly GCA_947086415.1. Classification (NCBI taxonomy): domain Eukaryota; kingdom Metazoa; phylum Arthropoda; class Insecta; order Lepidoptera; family Tortricidae; genus Pammene; species Pammene aurita. Next base: position 28,746,088 of record OX352303.1, read on the forward strand.
CGAGATTTCTTGAAATAAATCCTCTGCGATTGGCTGCGGCTGGGAGATATTTTGCCAAGCGTTATGGCTTAGTTCGTTTACTTTCCTTTCTAGGTTTTGTATTTTAACTTCGGTGCCATTGCTCTTGTTCTTTAATTCTGATAGTTCCGTAGAGATTTTGGTATGCTCTGATGCCAAAAAATCTGTCGTGGTCTGAATATTATCGATTTTGCTTTTTATGAGTACCATATCTTCGTGCACTGATTTAAAGTAATTTTCTTGCGAAGAACTAAATTTGTTAAACATTTCTTCCATTTGTTTACTCAAATTTAGAATTTCCATCTTGCAGTCACACTCCGTCTCTGGTTGTTTACGTTTGCGCAGTATGACGTTGTCTTCCAACTTCGATAGGTCCGGCTGTGAGCTGCTGCTCTGTGGAGATCTGGTTACATTAATGTTTAGCCAATATTTATGTAACCCGGGTTAAAACGTCGGCAATAAGGATCATTAACTATTTTATCAAGCGCGAGGCGAGTGTTGGTACAGAGTCCGCGAGACAAAGGGCGTAACCGCCATGCAGATCGCGTCGGTTACGTTTTTAAGATAAGCACCAGTTATTTTTCACTGATTTCTAAGTTATTAAAGATTATTTCTTGCAAATTATTTCAATTTTAACTTTGTATTTCACCACACTGTTCAATTACTATAGTATCCACTACCAAAAGTCACTTTAACGACGATATTTTTTATTTTGTCTGGAGCGAGTTTAACACACTGTTTACTTTGCGGCGGTCACACGTCACATTTAACGATATGCACACGTCACATATAACGAGTTAACGATATGCTACACGAATTGAAAATAATTTTGCATTTTTGGTGCGATTCGTATTATTGAAATAAATGCAGTTATGCTCCATTAAATACTTTTGTGCCAGCCGTCATACTTAAAAAAAAGTAGTTTAATATTTTGGATATATTTTCTGTTTTAGCGGGCATAATGTCATGTCTCTACGAAGTGCTACGAAGCCTACGAATTATTTTAACTTATACGTGCAAATATTTGACTTTAGCGTAGCGCTATTTACGAATGCAGAAATAATATAAGCATTCGCGTTTTAATCAATCTTTAGTGTTTTTAGCCATTTTTTTGACTTTAGACTTACATGAAACTGAAATATTAACAAGTGCTCCCAACTACAATAGCAAATACAGCTTCAAAGCACAGCTCGTATGCATAATGAAGCTGACTTTCTCTGCAATACGCTGAGCCGAAGACCATTATTAGCGCATTCGTATTCTATTATCGCTTGCATCGCACCGATGTCCTTGAATGCTGCGGATCCCCTATGCAGCATCCTTACTGCAAACAACTGCATTTCGCCAAGGCCTTTCTTGTTTGCTCTGGAGATCAACTTTATGTACTATGTTAAATATTTTGACAATATTTATTAATGAGCGATTTTTTGTTACAGGTAAGTGGAATCGTCCTATCGGCGTGCCAAAAGATTCGTATGTGCACTATGTTTGACCCGCCACCAGAGATGCAAAAAGAACTATTATTTTATGATCAGGTAGCGATTTTTTTATGTTTTTCAGTGCATTTAAATAAATTGCATTGCTGGTTCGATTCAAGTCCTCGCGCCGGAGGCCTTGATCAGTTTGTGTTTCGTATATGATATCTATTTAGTAAATAATATTAAAAGGTAGAAAATTAATAATCGCACTCAAGGGTTTGTCACCTTTTTTCACATGAATAGTTCCGTTAATAAGCTGTTATATGACGTGTTGTTATTGTTAGTAAACTGTAATGTTTTTGATGGGACCTTTGTTTCCGGCACCCACTTTCCTAAATACGTCAACTCGATACTCAGCCGGTTAAATCGATAGGAGTGAAAGTGTCCTTGGCAGCTGGCCAACGACCAAGGCTTAGATCCAGGCCATCCGGGGGTAGTGCGAACGTGCTAAATGCACTTGTGGCGTGCCATTGTGCTTTTTTATTACCCCGCTGCGCTACCGCAAACCAAGCATCTATCTATATGACAATCTAGAGAGAGATAGTTCCTTCAGAATAAAATTATTGCATGAATTTTTATAATTTGTGAGAGCCTGAAGCCTGTTTTAGGTAAAAATACTCTAACTAAGGATTTTAACGGTGTCGACCGCGAGTGTGTGAAACAAGCGTATCAGCTCCCTTGTCACATTCACGATGATTTGCAACGTTTTTTCTTGAAGCAGGCATCGAAACGCTCGGGGCACGTATTCTAACTTTAAAACACGTCTTTACACGATCCAACATCAATACAACTCCAATGCATTAACTACGGAACATAGCTAGCGCCGAAACGTCTGAATCAGAAATATCTGAATTTGCTTGAAAATTATTCAGATGCAACTCCGATACAACTTCAATATTGGTTGATTATTTGTTGTGTGTTGGATTTATGTTTGAGATATATTGTGTTTTTAATGTATTTTAAAATTAGAATACGGCACCGAGGCGTTATTTGGACCAGGAACGCAACAAAATTGACTTTTATTTTATCTCAACTAAGTGACGATTGTTGTTCAAATAGTTATTCTTATCTCATAATGCAATGTCTTGGCAATCACTGACTTGGCAAAAAAAAGAAGTTAACCGGGTGGTGTGCCATTACGTTTACTACATAAGATTATTAAGTATTTTTTTCTAAAATGCTTTTGTATAAGTGATCGGATTAATCATGTAATATTTTATTCGCACCAGGTGCCCAGAAGCTCATTAAGGGATATTTATAAGGCTTATATTACGAGCGTTCCCTTTGCTATAACGATAATGCAATTAACTCTTTACATTATTACTCTTTCAAAAAACCAATTGGAGCATTAATCAGTGAGATCGCATTAAACCGTTCTGCAATTGACTCTTAATATCATTGTAGCAGCGCCATTCAGACTTGCAAAATCATTTAGCACACCAACCGTCTTTGTTTTGCAGTCTTCAAAGTTGAAGTGGAAATTTAAATCAAGGTAATTAAAGGTTAAAATCGCTTGATTGAAGTGAGATTACCGGCAAATGTGGGTTGTGTATGAAGGCTGCTTCAAATTGGAATGCAGTGACCCGTGGCGGGGGTCGGGGGGATTAGGAGCGCGGATGTATGCTTCGGAGTCAATATGTAAAGCCAATTCGACTTGAGCAGAGATATAACTGTCACCAATTTTTTGGTGATCTTTGATTCACCAGCAGGTTGATGATGGCAGCAGGTTGTAGTAGGATAGCGTAATTAAATTAAATGACAGTTTGGGCGGCAACTGTCATTTTGTATCACGCTATCCCGCGCCAACATACTGCCATAAGTACATATCATAACATAACATATTGATTAAAATTAAATTCGACAGAGGAGGCTTGATTTCAGTTATATGTATTATATATTATAGGTCAATCTTACACAAACCGACCTAGTCCCACAGTAAGCTCAATAAGGCTTGTGTTGTGGGTACTAGACGACGATATATATAATAGATAGATATTGATCTAGACACACGGCAGTGTGTCCGCCAAGTTCGAGCAAAAAAAAAGCGACACACCGGCCGTGGGTTATATTACACGAACCATTTCGGGCCAATTTCGACCACCCTATAACTCAAAACATATTTTATCTACGCATATGAAATTTCGAGTGTCTGTTGACATCCCCTTAATTGTCTAGAATACAAAATTTCATTATTCTACCTATAGCAGTTCTTGAGATATTGACGTCAGAAAATCGCTATTTTTACTATACACTCACTGACTCACTGACTCACTGACTCATCAAAAACCTAGACCACTTCCAATGGTCGTACTGACTTGAAGTTTGGCATGGAGATAGGTCTTAAGGTCAAAGTAAAGGGAAAAATGTGAAAACGGCCAAGTGTGAGTCAGTTTTAAAAATAGCGAAGGTGTAACTTTGTTCTACTATGAAGTCATAATGAACTAAGTGGGTCTATCTTCCAATGGTCGTACCGACCTGAAATTTGGCTCGAAGGTTTGTCTTTAGGTCGAAATAAAGTAAAAATCTGAAAACGGCCAAGTGTGAGTCAGTTTCGAAAACAACGAATGTGTAATTTTGTTCTACTATAAGTAGCAGAGCTCGGATTTTTCACGGCAAAACAAAACACTAGCGTAATTTAGCCAGTGCTTGAAATATTATTTTATCGACACCTATCGAGTCTTACTAGAGTATATGACAGGTATTGCCTCAGTACATTTTTTCTTTTTTTATTCGATGGTACACCTATCAGTGTGAATGTCAAAATTTAAAAACTAACAAACGTGCGAAAATTTCGAAAAACAGGAGACTTACTAGAGCTCAAAATCAATATTTTTGACCAGTCTAAGGTGACCTACTGGGGGTTAGAAGGTTGTGCATTAATTACCGGACATCCTGTATAAGTAATAAAATAACTTTTCATTTTAGCTTTGCCATAATCGAGCAACAAAGAGGTAGGTCTGCATGTACAACTTAGAACGAAGTAACTATACCACCTCATTTAAAATGATAGAAACGACTGCAAATTTCATCTCACATGACATATGACATTCACACTTTAACTGTCATTTCATTACGTATAAAACGTAAATTGCATCTAGGTATTATTTATTTCGCAACGCATTGAATCCGACGTGTTGGATATACGTATAATAACTTAATATTGCAAGGTATCAATTAATACAAAAATGAGTAATGTACAAGATCGGATCAAAACGTGGATTGAAAATCACCCTGAGTTAGTCTATAATGAAGTGACCTCCACTATATACTGCTCTATGTGCGATATGCATCTAAAACTGAAGAAATGCAATATTGAGAATCATGTGAAAAGCAACCGCCACAATTACCGTTCGGGGCAACCAAATAGGAAACATCAATTGTATTTCGATTTAATTATTTTTCTTATTTCATGCAACATACCATGGGCAACAGTCAACAACAATAATTTTCGTAATTTTTTTAACAAGTATTTATGTTGCGACTGCTCTATGACTTCTTTACCGGACGAATCGACCCTGCGAAAAATTTATTTAAATCTCGTGTACAAAAAAACTATACAGGGTATAAGAGAGGTAAACAAAACCAATTATTTGTGGATATCTATAGACGAAACACCAGATTTCATGGGAAAATGTGTGACAAACGTGGTGATTCGGTCTTTGCAAAAAAATTGTTCTAAGCAATTTTATCTTTTGGGGTCGAAGGTTTTAGAGAAGGTAAATGGGGAAACAATAGCAAACCTAATAATAAACCAATTAAAATTTTTGTTTCAAAATTCTTTCAATCACAACGTAAACAATTTGCTTTTACTTTGCACAGATAGTGCCGCATATATGCTTAAAGCCGGTCGTATTTTAAAAGCAACGTTTCCTCGTATGAAACACATTACGTGTTTAGCTCATGGTCTGCACCGGGTTGCCGAAGAAGTGCGAGATAATTTCAAAGGTGTGGATGGGTTGATATCGAATGTCAAAAAGATATTCCTAAAATCTCCAGAGCGTGTACGCCTTTTTAAGGCAAAATATCCGTCCATTCCCCTACCTCCCGAGCCAATTATCACCAGATGGGGAACTTGGATATCTGCTGCGGTATATTACGCTCAATACTATGAGCAAATACGTGATGTCGTCTCCATACTTGCTAATGACTCGGCAGCTATAAGAGCTGCAAAAAAATGTTTTCAAACACGCAAACTACGACCGGAGTTAAATTTCATTCGCGACAACTACGAAGTAATAGCCTCTTCAATAGAACAATTGCAATGTTCGACTTTATCCATTGCGGAATCCTTCCTCATTCTGGATACTGTTCGTTGCTACGTAAACTGGAGTAAACTTTTACCAGTGATACGTAAATTTGAAGCCGTGCTCGAACGAAATCCTGATTACGAAATTTTAAGAGACATATCTGAAAATATTACCCGAACTGATAATGAATTCTATAAATTTGCTCCCTTGACGTCAACTGAAGTTGAACGTACATTTAGTGTACATAAATGGATTTATAGTGATAAACGCAACTGTTTACTCCCAGAGAATGTTGAAAAGATAATGATCATCTACTCCTATCACTATTACCCAAATAAAATGTCTTGTGCTGCTGTGTGTACTGACGTAGATTTTGAAGAAGAAATTGCGTCTGTTTCTAATATATAGTAACTTTATACAAATGTTTTTTTTAGTTTTATTACATATTAATTTTATTTGGTGACTTTTATTTCTTCTAGTTCTGAATTATCGATATCGATAAAATAATATTTCAAGCACTGGCTAAATTACGCTAGTGTTTTGTTTTGCCGTGAAAAATCCGAGCTCTGAATTAAGTAGGTATGGAGTGGAAATGAGATAAGACTTATTTAAATTTAGATGCATACCAATTTAAGACAATACATGTTTGTCTTAAAGACAAGAACAATAAAATTGTTCACCACTCTGTGTGTGTCTGTTGCGGGAACCAAACCCACGATTTACGAAGTACAAAGCAGGTCACTAGGTACACTAGGTGCGCTAAATCAGTCAAACAAAAATGAAAAGACTATTTTTTCTCGCATAGTCTAAATAATTTCTAATTTTACAACTAATAAAATCGCAGATTCAAGAACATGGAAATCATATATACTCTAAGATGGAATTATATATACTACTGCCCATCTCACCCTCCGATACGCCACGGGATGAGATGGGATGGTGCACTTCTAGGGCTACATAATAGGCCTCCAATTATAATACCTACTGGTAGGTAGGTATTACCAAGTTATTAATTATCTATGTAGGTAGCGTACTTACAAACAGAATAAAGTACGTTATTGATGTATGTAATTATATGTAAGTAGGTACATTTTATAGGTGTAGGGAACCAGTTTATTTGTAAAAATCACCTATAAATAAATAGTAAAATAGAATTAGACGCTTAGTATAAAGGGTATAGTATAAAGTACATACCTAAGTGGAATGAGACATTTTCTAAAGCAAAAGTGATAAAAAAATAATAAAGAGCCTACACCTAACAAAAATAAATGAAATCCCATCAAAAACATAAATGTGAAAGGCTGCCAAGTTCGATACTATGGGAATGCTTCGCCTATAAAAGAAGTGAGATCTGAATAAGTACCAAGTTCCATAAAAATACCTCAAATCATAAATAGTTATAGGAATGCACACTTGATTTCCAGCAGTTTTTAAGGTACATTTTGAATAAGTATCACGTTACATAGAAATACCTAAAATTATAATAGTCAGAGAAACGCACACCGGTTTTTTTAGCAGTTTCCTGATAACATTTATTATTTTCAGTACTTTTTAATGATGTAACTTGGCAAGTTTTAATAGAAAATTATATACTTGACACATTGCAGTCCAAAGGTGTCGATTCATTGCATTGAAAAGGTGTGTGGTGTGTGAAAACTTGCCAAGTAACATCATTAAAAAGTACTGAAAATAAAAAATGTTATCAGGAAACTGCTAAAAAAACCGGTGTGCGTTTCTCTGACTATTATAATTTTAGGTATTTCTATGTAACGTGATACTTATTCAAAATGTACCTTAAAAACTGCTGGAAATCAAGTGTGGATTCCTATAACTATTTATGATTTGAGGTATTTTTATGGAACGGTACTTATTCAGATCTCACTTCTTTTATAGGCGAAGCATTCCCATAGTATCGAACTTGGCAGCCTTTCACATTTATGTTTTTGATGGGATAATACTTATACATAGAAAACATCCATAACTCAGGTACATATATCTGTGATAAACACACAAATACATGCCCTTACCAGGATTCGAACCCGGGACCTCCTGCTTCGTAGGCAGTGTCACTACCGACTGGGCTAGGAGGCCGTTATAGTTACAATTTAAATTGTGCAGACTTTTAAACGACACATCGAGTGAACTACAAAACTTCCTTGAGACTCAGACATATTAAATATGTACAGGCTGGCCAAATAAGAACATAAATAACACTTTATTTTGACAATTTTACCCTATTAAAAATAAAATTTATCAAGAATACTTAGAAAAATATGTTAATCAGGTTTGGCAAATTCACGTGAAGTAAGTACCATGTCAGCCTAATATCAATAGTCGCATACCTCCAGCAAAATGGCAAAAATAAGCAATATTTTTTTTCAAATTTGCCTCATTTCCAGTCATTGTGTCTTTGATATTAAATTTTAAAAGTTAGTAAGAAGAGGTTGGGTGATATTTTCCTAAAATTACTCGCAATTTTCTTTTTACAGTAGAAGATTTTTGATTGATTGTTTGTGATCATTTTAATGAGGTATGCAAGCGAAAAATTAACTACAACAAAATTGCCGTGTCTAAATTGAATGATAATTATGCCTTAACTTTCAAATTAGACGCCCTAACAAAATGGCGGCAAAAGAAATATGTATACCTCCAAATTGGCCAACCTGTATATTGATTGAAACCGATGGTGTCTTCGTTGCACAGCCAATGCAAACGGCTCAAGAAAAAGCTCCTCGTTTTGAAGCGAAACATTTCGACCAATTTTCGACCTAAAAAAACAGCTTACAAAGGTTCGTTCAGCTGTAACAATCGACGATATTGCGATTCGTAATTGGAATGTGTCAAATACGGGCTGTTTAACCAAGCCAGTGCGCTGATCGTGCACGTTTGAATGCACCCGAGATGCTAACAGTTATTAGGTGCGAATTCAAAACTCGATATTGTAGACGCGACTGAATACATAGATAATGAAATTGTTACCGATCGAAACCATTTTTGACATATTTGGAGACATGTCTTAATGCAATCGTAACAGCTAAACTTCGCGATATCCGAGTCGTAATTAGAACGTGCTGAATATAGGTCGTTCAATCAAGCCGGCGACGCGGCGTGCCGATAGTGCACGTTTGGATGCCCGATATGCCAAGGTTTGATGCGCATTTAACTCTCATCTAGTTGTTATCATCAAAGTCATCCCTTATGCTTTAAGATTTGATTGAAGGTGCGTACTGTTGAAGCGTAGAGTATTTTAAATAGGGTGGTTTGCCCTATATAAGTAACCCGAATGCAAATCGCTGACAAGTTGTTGACGTAGGGTTGGCCTAATTCTGAGGCTCTGGATAGACGTAAATGGAGAATTTTGGGAGAGGCTTATGCCAAAGGCAACCAGACAAAACGTCTGAGAAAAAAGGCTATCAATAATCAGGCCCAATTTTGACCGACTTTCATCATGCAACAAGCCTACTAATATGTCACCGAACATTATGAGCGCGACAGGAAGTAGCAAACGTCATCGATAATAGCTCCCGCTTATTTATTGTTGACCGTTAAGCCGCACATTGTGAGCAATTTTATTTTAGATTGTAAACTCGATGTGGTGGAATACCCTGAAGACCAAATAAAGCATGAGATATGGAAGAGGAAAGGGCGAAATTTTAAAGTTGTAGGATGAGAAATAAAAAACCGGCCAAGTGCGTGTCGGACCTCCCATAATGGGGTTCCTTACTACATGTATGGAGTTTCCCCCCACCCCCTTCGTTTTTGCCATTTTGGCTACGGAACCCTAAAAATATATACTTTAAATGCACTTTTTATTTACTTTTTGGACACTCTAAGCGTAAGAATCAGCTGCCACTATAACTGCCACGATTATGCATTCGCTGTGATACTCGTACATGCATTTCTTTTAGTGCATTTTTTTTCGCCCAGGCGTTCAAATGCTCATTAATCATTGTGGTTCTTTAAAGCATATAGATCTTTCATATTTAATTTCCCATGTCTGACTTCGGTAGGTGAGTAGGTAGTATTTATTGTAATAGGATTTACTACTACTTGTTCTTAATGGACCGTAAGCCAGGAACAAATTGCATGACCAATTGCGTCCCTGGCGATAACTTGTGAAGTGGTTAAGGGCGATGTATAATGAAGCCTCGTGAAGATCAGCTGTCACTCCGTTGGTGGGTTAAGCACGGCAGCTATGTAATCACTTAAAAAAACTGTCATCGCATCATGATTGAAAATTTGTCAGATGATAGTTTATATGCTCTTACAAACATGTAAAATCGTCAGCCGGCTGTATCTAGGTGGAAAGACCGTCAGCTGATGCCCTGAAAATCGTATGTTTACGTGACCAGCTGACGGTCTTTACACTACGGTACAACTCACTGACGATTTTTAGGGTTCCGTAGCCAAATGGCAAAAAACGGAACCCTTATGGATTCGTCATGTCTGTCTGTCTGTCCGTCCGTATGTCACAGGCATTTTACTCAGAAACTATACGACGTATCTGAATAAAATTTGCACATAAGGTGTATTTTGTATGCAGCTACTTAGTTATGTAAAAAATTTGAAAAAAAAATTTTTAGGGGGGCGGTCCATACAGGTAACTAAATTAAAAAAAAAAAATTACCAAATACTAACATGTGACACATCAATCGATAGGTCTTTCAAAATAACATTGAGGTTTCTTTGACTATTTTTGTGATTAAGTGAATATTTTCTGAAATAATCGCTTCAAAAGTCAGAAAAGTTGTGTAGTCCACCCGTAACTTTTGAACCGTAAGTTCAAAAAATATGAAAAAATTTGAAGAGATGCGCCTTATGATATACTTTCTACGAAAATTGTTTTGAACATTATCGGTTCAGCCATTTTTGAATTATCTCCAAAAAACTTCTTCCATAGGCTTCAGATACGACCTTTTGGTATTAGTTTGGTTCTTATTCACAGATAAGGTAACCACTAGATAAGCCTTACAAGGCGACTTGGGGTCACCACTCGTTGGAGTAAAACGACTTGCGCTTGACTTGATTGCGCGGGCGTCCGCCGTGCCGTTCAGTTGCGACCATGTTTTAGACCTGCACGTATTGTGCGTGTATGCAAGTTTAAAAAAATATACGTATGAAAACTATTTTGGCATATTGTAGTGTAAGGTGGTGTGGCAAATGTTTTTAAACGTTAAGAATCAAAAGAGTTGGAGTTACATTCCACTTTTACTTCAAAATATTTTTTTTACTTTAATATGTTTCTAGCCAGCGGAGTTCATTTTGAATTAGTCAATTGAGTAGTTAGTATGCCCGTCTCTTTTTATCATGTTAATAATGCAATGTGCTATTCCTTTCTTACGGAAGCACGTGTACGATAGTGATGTGCGGATGATGTGTACCGGACTTATATACCGGCACCACGTACTTTCGACTTAACAAATATACGAAGTACACTGTCGTCGGTTCCCCACACACCACACACCACAGTCGGTTCCCCAACATAAGTATCCACTCTCCCATACAACTTTGTATGGCAATGTGGGTACTTAAGTTGGGGAACCCACCGTACAATAGAAAACAGAAGATCTTTGTTTTATTTTCTTTTTTCTTTTAGTTTGAGTATAGTTGGTAGAATTTAAAGATTTATTCTGTCGGTAGTTTTTCTTTTCATATATGTAGTTATAATAAATGTGGGTATTAAGGGTGCCACATGAGCGTTGCTTCTATAAGATACTTTCAATGGGTGTCACATGAGAGTTGTTTTAAGTAACTTTTAATTGGTGTCATATGAGCGTTGCTTCTATGAGACATTTTCAAATGGTGTCTTATGAGAGTTGTTTTAAGGAACTTTTAATTGGTGTCACATGAGCGTTACTGCTATGAGACAAGTTCAATAGGTGTCACATGTGCGTTGCTTCTATAAGACGCATTCAATGGGTGTTATATGAGTGTTGCTTCTATAAGACGCTTTCAATGGGTGTCACATGGGCGTTGCTTCTATAAAACGGTTTAATGAGTGTCACATGAGCGTTGCTTCTATAAGACGCTTTCCATGGGTGTCACATGAGCGTTGCTTCTATAAGACGCTTTCAATGGGTGCCACACGAGCGTTTCTTCTATAAGGCGCTTTCAATAGGTGTCACATAGGAGTGGCTTTAAGCAACTATTAATGGGTGTCACATGAGCGTTGCTTCTAGAAGACACCTTGAATTGAGTGTCACATGGGAGTCGCTTCTAAAAGTACTTTCAATGCACAGATAAGGTAATTTTAGATTCGTCTATAAGGCGACTAGGTAAAATTTATTGGTAATACGTTTTTAAAGTAGGCATATACATATTGCATTATTGTTATTTGTTATCAATTTAGTAAACAGTAAATACCTCAATCAACAACAACAAATTACGGTACGGTACGGTACAGTACTGTTTACTTGTGTACACATGTCCCATCACTACGCAACCACGTGATAGCGTGGTGATAGCGCGCGGTCCTTGAATCGACCAATCGCAGCGCCGCTATCACCCACCCGCCCCTCACGTCTTCCGCAAGATTTGGTGACTCGCGGCGCGAACAAAATGAGCAACATTATTACTCTATAGGAGGTTCTCTGTGTTCTTATTCCATTGAAGGTACGGAACCCTCCTATGCGTGGTCCGACACGCACTTGGCTGGTTTTTTATATTTATAATAGGATATAAACTATCATCTGACAAAGTTTCAATCAGGACGCAAAGACCATTTTTTTTAAATCGATTAAATGTCTGCCGTTCCTCAACCTACCAATGGAAAGGCAGCTGACCTTCACGAGGCATAATTACACATCGCCCTTAACCACTTCACAAGTTGTCGCCTCTGAGACGCGATGACGAACGAAATTTGTTCCTGGCTTACGGTCTATAACCTTTAACGTTGTGGACTAAGAGCAGGGCACGTCAGATATGACACAATAATGAGAGCAATGAATCCTGGCTAGTTAGATTGCGTTACCATCCTTATTGCGAGATCCGGGCATCTGACAGCTTTTAATCGGTGGAGGTCAGAGTGACAGACTAGCAAATTTTTTGAATTGGAAAATAGTAATACCAAAATAGGAAAAAAACTGCTGAAGTTGTCTCAGTTATAATGGACAGGGCCTATATTTTAACATTAGAACAAAGAACATTGCGTATTATTACGTGAAGAAAAACAGTAGGCGACAAACTATGAATTATATTATACGTCGTTTGGCACTTCCTCACCTCACACCTTCCCCCAACAGAAACTTCTGGCTATGATATAATCTAATTAATTACGAAATTTCCCATAATATTGCATCAAACCCAGAACATTAAAATGCGTTTTCTTCAAGTTATTTGCATTCTTTGACCTCCACCACTTTATAGCTGCCAGATGTCCGGATCAAGAAACAAGCGGAGTATAGCAAACTAACTAGAGGGGTTTAGTTGCTGTCATTATTGTGTCTGACGTGGCCAGCTCTCCGTCTAGTGTGTTAGGAACGTTTACACTCAACACAACTTTCTAAACTGCTTAGTTTAACAGGATCAAGTTAAAATCTTACTGAAACAGGATCAAGTGAGGTAATAATAGTCTTATTTAAGCAGGATTACCGACTTAAATAATACAGACTGACACCGGATGCGTATTAAAGATAGCAGGATATCGTCTAGAAGATACGCAGAATTTAACGCTAAAAGGAGCTCATTTTCCAACGAGTCTGGTCTTTATATCTTACCTAGTCTGTATTAGGCCAAGCAAATAAGATCTATAAAAAGTGTTTTTTTTTGTGGAATTAATTCCCAGCAGGCTGGAAATCGTTTTAATACCTTCATGTGGTCCTAAATGCATGTAATCCGAGTTTGCCCAATCCCAAGAGGTGTGCATAACTTTTTAGCGAAATTTTTTCTCTTTGTCAGTTTTTTGCTTGTAGCTCGAAAACGAAAAATGTCATTCGTTAAAGAGGGTTAAATTCTGCGTCGAATGAGTAACTTAACTTCTAATTCGGTTTAGCGGTACAGCCGAAATCAAAAGTTATAAACCGGGAAAATGTCTCATTTAATTGAAAAACTCATACTTTGACTTCCATACCACATATCTTTGAAACTGATGACTCCTGTTGAAAAACCTATAGAATAAAAGTTGTAGATAATACAATTTCACGTTTCAATTAGTTATGCACACCTCTGGGATTGGGCAAACTCAGATTACATGCATTTAGGACCACAGACAGGTATTAAAACGATTTCAAGCCTGCTGGAAATTAATTCTTCGAAAAAATCTGATTTGATTGGCCTATATACCCTACATAAACAGGTTGATCTCTAGGGGCAGAATACCTACATGTATACAATAATCTGTTTAATCGTATTTCAGAGAGATTATAGATCTAAGAGAATTAATCCATTTTAGGCGCTACACGCACTGAGCGGAATTTCGTCTAGATCTCAGCGGGATTCAGTCGATCATAGACGAAATTCTTCCGGAACGCGACAAATTGTTTATTATATATATTTCCACAAAAAGCACTTACAGCTAAACCTTACGTGCTAATTGGTGTTTTATAACTTAGTGTCTAACATGCATTATAGTAGTAGGTACATATATTACAAAGTCAAGAAATTACAATACAATGGAAAATAAATAATAATTGAAAAATAAATTAAATGTCAAATTAAATTAAATAAGATGCCAATAATGTCGAAATAATCAAATTCAACAGATATTATTAAGTAATGTCAAAATTTAACTAGATTAACTAAAAATTACCTCATTAGATCATATAAAAATAATGTCGGTGTAATAATAATTAAATCTATCATACTATTTATGTACATTAATATTAGACAATGGAGCTAGTGGTAACGATTTTTCCAATGTAGTTACTAGATGCGGCTAGGAATTTGGTTTCGGTTGTAAAAAATATATCTAGTTGGTTATCACTGTCCAGAATGTCATTAAGCAGAGTAAGAGCTAGGTGCAGAGGAGAGGCAGCCTGCTCTCGAGTACGGGCATAAGGGACAGCGAAGAGATCGCGGCGACGAGGACGTAGTAGAATAGGGCAGAGACGCGGGACATGGAGTGCTACTTGTGACAGTAGCTGTGGGTTTGTTATCGCCCCCCGTATTAGTTGGAAGAAATATCTGACAAGGTAGATATTTCTACGAGTCTCAAGCGATGTATAGTTTACCATACCTAGTATAAACAGTGTCGGGTAAAGAAAAGGGTAATAGCCGTATAATTTCTTATATAGGAACCTTAGGAATGACTTCTGGACTTTTTCTGGTAACAGCGTGTAATTTTTCTCATGGGGATTCCAAACGACGGCGTTAGTTTCTAATTTAGTCCGAACAAATGCGTTGTAGAGGACAGTCATAGCGCGTCTATTGGTGAATAGCTTTGCCTGGCGTATGACAAATCCTAGACATCTTCGTGCTTCGTTACAGGTATTGGTAATATGTTGGTTGAACGTGAGTTGCGTATCAAACCACGTACCGAGATCCTTAATTTCAGTAACACGTTTTAAGAGATTGCCTTCGACTTTGTAAGTGTGGTTTATGGGGAGTCGAATTCGTGCATATGTAATTACAGAGCATTTCTCTTTATTCAGGGTCAAGCTATTTTTGCAAGCCCAGGTACATACATTGTCAATGTCCATTTGCAGTAAGGATGGGTCTTGAGTTCTGTGGATGGGTAATGCCAATTTAAGGTCATCCGCGAATAGGAGGCAAGTACAATAACTGAGAGCTTTTGGTAGGTCATTCACGAGGATAAGAAATAGAAGGGGACCGAGACTACTTCCTTGCCCTATTCCCGACGTTACTGAGAAGGGAGTTGATCGCGCACCTTCATACTGGACGAATTGAATTCTTGCCGAGAGGTAGCTGGCTACGAATTCGAGTAACTGAGTGCTAAAACCCGCGGTAGATAGCTTCTTAAGCAGCACGTCATTATCTACTTTATCGAATGCCTTTTGAAAATCAAAATAGGCTACATCTACTTGCTTTCGCTGGTCAAGATTGTTTGATATCAGAGTAACGATATTGAGTAGGTTTGATGTTGTTGAGCGCTTCTGTTACCCGTGCTGTTCATCGCAGAACCAGCCGTTCAACTGTTTAAATATTTTGGCATAAATTATTGACTCGAAAACTTTACCGAATATCGATAGAACCGCAATCGGTCTATAGTTTCGAACATCGGATTTAGAACCAGATTTGTGTATTGGTAGAACTTTGGTTGATTTCCATGCTGATGGGTACGTTTTATTTTTTACTGCAAGGTTGAATATACATCTAAGCGGTCGGCTGAATGCCTCACGACAGTCCTTGATTAGGAACTGTGGTATTCCGTCAGGACCCTGTGTGTACTTGGGCCGTAGGCGATTGATGGCTTTTTTAACGTCCACGTCACTAATATTATCAATCGTGATATTTCGAGCGTTCGATTTTGGTACTTCTGCGGTGGCAGCCTCCGAGGCTGAGAGCGCGTCAAGCTTGGGAGCGTTCTGCAAAAACACACTTTTGAAAAAATCTGCAAACGAGTCCGCGACCTGCTGTGGAGACATGTTGCCAAATGTGGCTGGTTGGTTCGATTTCTGATGTCGCTTAATGTATGCCCAAAACGACGAGGGATCTCTCAATATATTCGTTTGTAAGTCGTTAGTGTGCGATTGCATGTCTGTTTCGGTTCTAGCATTTACTAATCTACGGTAATATGAGAAAAAGGCATAATATACTTATATATAACTGGTTTCCTGTTTGCTTATACAATTTATGATATGAATTTTTTATTTTGTTTAAACGAATGAGTTCCGGAGTAAACCATTGGGGGTACTGTTGGTTGGGCTTATTATTAGGGGGGTTCTTGTAAGGAACGCATTCAGTTAGATTTCTGTTTAGAATACTGTAAAAACAGTTAGTGCAATCATTTACGTCACGCATATTCTGCATTGACGACCAGTCCGTATCAGCAATTTTCTGATATAAAAGTGGATAGTTTGCTTTACGGAAATTTCTTTCACGGGCCGAAGTATCAATATCGCTGGGGACAGAGTAGGTGGGACGACTAAATAGTGTGTGAATTAAGATTTCAATATTAAGAGGGACATGATGTTTTTCGAAGGTGACCAGTCCGGTGATAGCCTCTGTAACTGTGACTTTGCTAATTACTTCATTCGATAACACTAAGTCCAATAATCGGTTTAGACTATTCAAAATAATATTATCTTGTGTTAAGTTACATTGACAAAGAAAGTTTGTAAATTCATTTCGTATGCTGACTGTAGTTGAGTACAAGTTAAAATCACCGACTATAACGGTTGGGTAGGAATAAGTGTTGACAATTCTTTCTAAACATTGAAATGCTGAGAGATAATTAGTTACATGTATACGCGGCGCTAGATACAGTACACATAATATGAATCGTAATTGTCCTTTAGTAACGAGCGCGCAGATAATCTCGTCTTGTTGCTGAGCGCCGCAGTCCAGTTTGCGCAGGGTCCAGGGCGCACGTGCCGCGAGCAGCACTCCGCCGCCGCCACGGCCTGCGCGGTCGCAGCGCAAAACACTGAAGTCGCTCGGGAATAGCTCGGAGTCGTGAACTGAGTCATCCAGGCGCGTCTCGGTTAGGGCTATTATATTAGTTTCAAACGTAGTCAATATATTTTTTGTGGTACGTAATCTACTTTTTAATCCCCGTACATTTTGATAGAATAAGTCAATTTTACGGGGTTTAGGGGCTGTCTGAACGAAAAAAAGTACGTGTTTTACTATGCGTTCTCATATCATTGGTAGGCAATAATCCAAGCGGGTTGGAATCGCTGACGTTTGCAGGTGCCGATTGGGTCTCAGTATGGCTGGTTTGGGAGGCCATCTGGGGTGATGCTTGCGTGGGTGACTCAGGATGTTGTTCTTTACCATTGATGAACAGGCGGTTGCCTCGTATGACTGCGTGGTTTCCGGCCTGGCGGGCTTTTCTAAGGCTGTCTCTTAATCTATGCCTGGTCTTGAGTGCCTCGCCATCTAAGACTTCTGATACCGAGTAGTGTGTATTTTTAAAGCGGTGGGCATTCCCGATGACGTAATTTTTCATTCTGCTGCTTAAAAGTTCGACGATAATGGGTCGACGGTTAGAACGTTTCCCTATACGCTTTACGGATTCAATAAACCCGTTAATGTTCACATTTAGTATGTCATAAAACATATAGTTTAGACGACAGCATACATCTGATTCACTTTCTCCGTAGTGCTCATCTAGGCCGTAAATAATAAAACTTTTACTGCATTGTTGGGAGCTACTTAATATACTCGTATTTTTGGCTGACTCTAATCTTGTTTTTAGTTCTAGTAGTTGGTTTTTTATGTCGAGATTTTCTTTCTGTAAGACATCTATAGTTTCCGTAACATTTTGTAACTTCTGTGTTATATTTTCTTGCTGCGATGTGACAGCAGTGTATTTTTGCGTGAATTCGGTCTGAAGTTGGTTTATTGCTGTACTGATCTCTGTTTGTATGAGTATTTTGAAGTCACTCATGATGGTAGTATGACTTTTTTTTAATTTTCTGTCTAATAAAGCGCTAATTTCTTCAATTGTGGCACCTTGATGACTTTTCATACAATTCCGGGGATTGATCGTCAAGTCCAGGAAACTTAGGTTCGACTCATCGCAGTGGTTATCTATAGACAAATTCGTAACATCTAGTGTTGTAGACGCAAGATGCGAGGGCGTTCTGTTATCATACTGTCGCCTAGTGGTTATGTTTAAGCATGAAGGACAGCGGAAATCACGTTTTATTTGATGACTTTTACTCTCGAAAGTGGTAGCTGATATATTTAGACAGCAGTAGTGATAGGGTATTTTACACGTAGTACATATGAGTAGTTCTTCGTCTGAAATAGGGAGACTGCACGTGAAGCAATTCATTTTGTAATGCGTTAAGTATTTGTTTATTTACAATTAGCGGGTCAAATGTAGGCCTATTTTTACGGCACAGCTCGACGTTTGGTGGGAGGGGCTTGATCGTACTATTTCTTTAGATAGTGCAGCGGATGTATTGCAAAAAATGCGGTTGTCTCGTTTCTTCTTATTGTCTTGTGATTATTCGACTCACTTACGCGGGTCATCCAGTTTTTAACGTACCGTGAAATAGATTCTTCCTTGTCTAATAATGGTGCCGCTTACTCTAATGGCAAGTATCTTAATCAATACGTGTTGATGAAAAGTCACTAGATGGCGCTGATGTTAGATTTTTTTATTTTTGTTGATTAATAGTTTATTTCGTCGTTGCGGAACTGTGTGTCTTACACTATGTTATTAATGGTATTGTCACTTTAAAAAAAATATATTGATCGTGATGCTTCATTAGCCAATAAACTTTTTTAGCCGCAACTTTGCACTGTCCGTTAGCCGGTCACATTTTTGAAAAAAAATCGCACTAATACTGTTTACTTTTTGCGAACTTTAACACTTTTGAGTTTCATTGTAATAGGGCACACTAAGGTATACTGCTCGATGACTGATTCTAACTGGTTTAGTATTTTTTTTCACTTTTAATTACAGACTTCGATGTTTACCGTGCGCACTAGCGACAACCCATTGTCTATGGGCTTAGCTTTCCGGCTGAATATTTTGTTTGTATGTATGGAGTTTCATCGTTTATTTTGATCGGGAATAGTTATTTGTATATGTATAGCTACCGTTTTCTCAACTATTATAAGTCGTATATATTTTAGCGCGATTATGGTTTTTCTCCATCAACCTCCGATATCGGACCGTCTGTAGTTCATTGGGGCAGTAGCCCGTGTAATTTTAATTGCTTTTAGAACCGCTAAGGGGAATTTCCATTTTCTGGAATAGAGCAGTACAGTTAGCGTTGCAATAATAGCGTTGATGGTGCATTCCATTGTCACGTCCCCGACATTTGTACTCAGATTTGTTAGTTTAAACTTCATATTTAGGCTTCTATTTGTTATTGACGAAAAAACTTTACTACAGAAACACGGCTTAAGGCTTTCGGCTTAATATGAGAAATCAGTGACATTCATCGGCTTTCAAAATTAAACGTTACAACAAACCAATTAAGTGTCACGTCCCCGACAGCAAAACTACCAAGGCTCTATCACGCTTGTATATTTCAAATATTATTTCAATTTATAATAATAGCTCAAATAAGTGGAAACACAAAATTATTCTTTATTCTTTAAATCAATGGGATACTTATCTATATATAACAGTTAGAAGAAATAAAAAATTCTAAAAAACTACTCCAGAAATATGGCTTCAAAGTGGCGTCACGTCCCCGACAGCCTCGTCACGTCGCCGACACGTACGATTTTAAAACTTATATCTAGTGATCGGAATTGGTAGTGCCATTTCGCGGGACTTCGGTGCGTAAGCTTAGTATTGATATAGTTTATAACCCCAGGATTTGAAAGGAAAATTTTAAAGTTTTAAAGAACCGCGGGCCTAACGTATGAAAAATGTGGTTCAAGTAAGATAATGAACGTCAAAAGAAATAGATTGACAGTAGAAAATATTGAAAAAAATATGGTATGCTACTATAATTTCAAAGAATTTTTTTACTTTTGCGTTTTGAAGAAAATTTTCTGTATGAAATACGAGTCGAAGAATCTCAAGTCTTATCCATGTTATGTACAATGTTTAAGGTCATTCACCCGAAATGGCACTACCTATTCCGATCACTGCATATCGTATAGGTTTCTGTTGGAAAACTGACTCTTCATCGGCCATTGCATGTCTTTTACCTTTTAAAGCATCTCCATCACATTGCAGTAGATGAAAACGTGAGATCCCTTGTACTGGACTAACCTTCTCCCATGGCGTTTTTGCAGCTATTTCCGAATTGATTTGCAATTCCGAGATGTAAATAATTTTTGTTTTGGGAACTAATTTGGTAGCCAACTTAGCAAACTCTTCAGCAGACTGAACAATACACCTTCCATCTTGAGACATCGCCTTTTGTCTCACAAGGCGTTTCACGTTGCCTCCAATGCCATCAATGACTCCTTTTCCGTGTGCAGTAGCAAAATATTTCCATGAAAACGGTTTGTTGTGTTTTTTAGTTAAATAGTGCAATAGTCTAGTCATAAATTTATTTTTAAATTCAGAGGATGGTCCATCGCTCCAGATAGTGTCATTTATATTCTCATCGTTATTTTCGAGATAATTTACAAATACAAATATGGTGTCTTTGTTTTTATTGTGGCAATCAGAGCATATTATGTACGATTGGCACTCATTTTTATAAAAAGTAGCAGCCGTAAACAAAGTTACACTTGACCTAGCCCATAGAGCACTTTGAATTTCATTTTGATATTCACATGAATATGACATCGAAAAATCAACTTGTAGAATACGTACATTTGAATCATTTTTGTCGGATATAAACACTTCGCTGTGTATTATTTTAATAAGAACATGTTCTAAAAATGGACCATAGTCATTTAACATTTTATCTAATAATTCTCCAGCACTCGTTTCTTGCAACTTAAGTTTTAATCTGTTGTCGGTATTTTTGATCCATTCTTTCCAATTAACTTCTTTAGATGTATCAATAGATACTTCAAGCTTCTTTAAATTCATACAATTCTCGCAAGTGTTTTTCCAGCATTCCGAAGTCAAAGAAATATCACATAAGTTATCATGCCAAAACTTCTGACAATAGTCTATTTTCAGTCCTTTTAATTTCATAATAAAATTTTCATGCAATTTGCATCTGCACTGTTCAGATGGGGTGTCTTTTAATAACAATACGTTTTTCGGCCGTAAGTTGCAAAATATAGTAAAGCCAATTGTTATTTCCGGGTTTTCAGACGTAAAATTAGAAAAAGCCTCTTTCAGAAACATGATCAAATAATATTTTTGTAAAGTTGCTTTGCGTCCATTCTCCCAAACAACAATACAATCCTTCATTCCAGGGCATGTGTAAACCACGTCAGGTCTGAAATAAAAGTCTCTTACCATTTGAACCAAGTCATCGTTTCTTGTGTCATTCAAATCATGATCCATCTTTGTAACTAGCTTTATACCAATACGACTAGCTACACCTCTGACGACAACGCATTTTTTCTTCAATGGACATAATGGTAAGCTACGAAGACACTTTAACACCGCTTTACTGTATGTCTGTTTACATTTGTACGGATAAAATTCCGTTTCATTTGATGAAAGCTCTACAGATGAGGTTGACGTAAATAAATCTTCTTCTAGATCTCTTTTTCTTTCTTTTCTTTTTTCTTCACGTTTCTTGGTCTGTAAATCTAGGAGCTCTTGTTTAGATAACCCTTGTTTCTTTTTCCTTTTTAATGATTTCAAACGTTCCTTTTCTTTTCGTTAATAATCTGGATCCTGCTTTTTTTTTTCACGATACTTCTTCATTCTTTCCGCGGATGTACTTGGTTTCGACTGTTCCATGTTGAAAACTAGCTTCGGCAAAATCAAACTAAATAATTATTCAATGTTTGTGACGATGATGCATAAACGCGTCACGTCCCCGACAGATTAATATTTATATATATCACAAGTTAAATAACGCAAGAAGTACAATCGAAGTATGACTAATTGTAGATATCTCAATAAGCTGTTTGGTCAGTGGTGTAATTAAAATAGGCTACCATCGGTTTGAAAATATGTATACAGAAAATGCTAAAATGTCACGTACCCGACACTAAAACTATCGATTGAAAAATGACATAAATACGGTCTTTTTAACCGACTTCAAGATTTGAAAAGAGGAGGTTCTCAATTCGGCGTGTATGTTTTTTTATTTTTTTTTTATTTTTTATGTTTGTTACTCCATAACTCCGTCATGTCTGAACCGATTTTGAAAATTCTTTTTTTGATTGTAAGTATATATATACAGATTGGTCCCGTTTTTGTCAAAACGCAGTTCTGATGATGGGATCCATGAGGAATCGAGGGAACTCCTCAAATCTTAAAGGCATACATATAGTGATTTTTATATTTTTATCAACAAAACCATCATTTTCATTCAAAACAGTGACATTGGATGAAGTAGAACTGCTGATGATGATCAGAACGGAACTCTTCAACGACGCATAGTTCACGTTTGGCGATTCGTCCTCTTCGCTGTGTTTGTTTAGCAAGTTTAATTGTCAGAACAAATGTTCGTCCAGCTCAAGTTCTGATGATGGGATCCATGAAGAATCGAGGGAACTCCTCAAATCTTAAGGGCTTACACATAGTGACTTTTGTATTTTTATCAACAAATCAAGCATTTTCATTCAAAAGAGTGACATTTGATGAAGTGGAACTGCTGATGATGAACAGAACGGAACTCTTCAACGACGCATAGTTCATGTTTGGCGATTCTTCCTCTTCGCTATGTTTGTTAAGCAAGTTAGATTGTCAGGACCAATTTTCGTCAAGCTCAAGTTCTGATGATGAGTTCCACGAGGAATCGAGGGAATTCCTCAAATCTTAAAGGCATACATAAAGTGACTTTTGTATTTTTATCAACAAATCAAGCATTTTCATTCAAAAGAGTGACATTTGATGAAGTGGAACTGTTGATGATAATCAGAACGGAACTCTTCAACGACGCATAGTTCACGTTTGGCGATTGGTCCTCTCCGCTGCGTTTTTTAAGCAAGTTATTTCATTGTATGGAATCTAAGTGCACCATCTATCTACAATAATCCTTCACCGGCTACCCCCATTGAAGTCGGTTTTTTTTTCTTAAAAATTATTACTAACTGGTTTTAAAACCAGCACCTATGTAATATAAAAAGGTTAAATATACTTTATTGTGTTGAACAAACCTTTATACCTAAAGATGCATACACTCCGAGTAATTGAAACTAAAAGTTGATAACATATTGTTGGTTTAAAAGCCAGCTAATTAGATGTTCTTGCGTTTTATCATACATTGACTACTAACGAATTTTAAGCAATGTAATTATTTGAAATATAAGGACCAAGTGTAGTAGTTTTTATTAGTTAGGAACGCAAATGTATAAAACGGGGTTTAAAAAATATATAAATTTACCGTTTTGGCTGGAATGCACCTGATAGCCTTTTGCTTTTTTTAAGCTTATAGGGTATATGGAATTTTTGGTTAAAAACAACACTACAGGACGAGTAGCTTTTATACACTGAAAAAAATTAAGTCCGACTAAGATGCATTTTATCTTATTTGCTAATAAAATGTTTGGAATAAAAATATATTTAGTTACTATACCTAACTTTATGATTACTTTTACTAAGTGCTCTTAGCTTCTACAGACAAGAACTTATTAGGCTCATAAGCAGTCAAGATGCGTGTTAAATTGAATAAGATCTTCATTGAAGCAAACATATATTTTTTCTGTGTAGTTTTCATATTGAAAAATCTTGTTTGCCTTTACAGTGCGTGTGAAACATCGCGAAAGAAAACCTCTTCCAACCGTTTTCTTCTATAACAATATCGGTAAACAAACAGTCATTGTTTCATCGACCCATCTTTTTATCCGCTTTCCCAGTAGGGTTTTGCCTGAATAGGCCAACAATTTTTATTTTGTTGTCTGATACCATTTATCAAGTATAAACGCACCAGTACCGAGGTTTCCATAGAACTCGATGCGCATCAGCTTGCTTATTTTCAAAGGCTTACCCAATTTTCTTTAAGGTCATGAACAAAAGAAAAGTCCAGTCCCCTCCGGCTTAATTGTCTACAAATATTTTTGACGCGCCATCACCGCTACTGATGCACAAGGATAAATCTCACCGTATGTCAATGTCAATGTTTGTCTTAAGTACTGTTGAACATTATTTCATATTCTGTTCTTTAGCATTCTCTAATTTTTCTTAACTTTAACACGTAACTGATAAAAGTTATTGAGTCGATAGAATATATACGTATATTCTTTTTATTTTTTGTATACTACGACGGTGGCAAACAAGCATACGGGCCGCCTGATGGTAACTGGCTACCGAAGCCTATGGACGCCTGCAACTCCAGAGGTGTTACATGCGCGTTGCCGACCCTTTACAAAAAGGACTTTACAAAGGACTGTGTTGACGGTTAAAGGAACAAGAGGGTCCCTCATCGTCAACACACTGGGTCCCCTTTGAGCTCTTTGACAAAACTCACCAGCAAGAACACAACACTATTTATAGGGTCTAGTGCTATTTGGCTGTGGTCTTCTGTAAGTTGGAGGTACTTCCCCAGTTTGCCTGAAAATAAGTTTCAAAGGTTTATTCATCAGTGTCGTATTT
This sequence comes from Pammene aurita, assembly GCA_947086415.1. Classification (NCBI taxonomy): domain Eukaryota; kingdom Metazoa; phylum Arthropoda; class Insecta; order Lepidoptera; family Tortricidae; genus Pammene; species Pammene aurita. The sequence goes on from OX352303.1 coordinate 28,771,041, forward strand.
AACGTGGCGACTGTACCCCGGTAACTATATCGCCATACAATTAAAATGCAAATGGCGAGCCGTCCGAACGCCGTCGGGAGTGACACTTCTTTGTGCCCACCGGCTTGTAATTATTGACCGAGCAATAGCGAACGGCTCCGTTTCAGCATGGGCTAAATTTTGAGAGCACTTTCTAGAAGCTGTAGCAAAAATGCTGGTGATCCTAATGGCATAATTGGTACCGTATTCTAATGAAAAACTGAGAAAAAATATGGAATTTTTGGACGTAGTTTTCTGTTTTTCACTGTAATATATATATATATATTTTAATTTAGCGGAACTAGAAGAGCCACAACTGACCCTTCAAAGAACCGCATGTGGCTCGCGAGCCGCGGTTTGCCGACCCCTAGTCGAACTAGGAAAAAAATTTTTTCTCGCGAAAGTAAAATTGGTTTTGAATGGAGGTCTCCGCCTGATGGCGGAAAATATGGAATTTTTGGAAGCTCATAGAGCCGCATAGTTTTCTGTTTTTCACTGCAATATTTTTAGGGTTCCGTAGCCAAATGGCAAAAAACGGAACCCTTATGGATTCGTCATGTCTGTCTGTCTGTCCGTCCGTATGTCACAGCCATTTTACTCGGAAACTATACGACGTATCTGAATAAAATTTACACGTAAGGTGTAATTTGTATGCCGCTACTTAGTTATGTAGTTAAATTTGAAAAAAAAATTTAGGGGGGGCGCTACATACATGTAACTAAATAAAAAATAAAAAAATTTAACCAAATATCAACATGTGACACATCAATCGATAGGTCTTTAAAAATAACATTGAGGTTTATTTGACTGTTTTGTGGATAAGGGAATAATTTATGAAATAATCGCTTCGAAAGTCAGAAAAATTGTGTCCCCCCCCTGTAACTTTTGAACCGTAAGTCCAAAAAATATGAAAAAATTTGAAGAGATGCGCCTTATCATATACTTTTTACGAAAATTGTTTTGAACATTATCGGTTTAGCCATTTTTGAGTTATCTCCAAAAACTTCTTCCATAGGCATCAGATACGACCTTTTGGTATTAGTTTGGTTCTTATTCCATTAAAGGTACGGAACCCTCTTATGCGTGGTCCGACACGCACTTGGCCGGTTTTTTATTTATTTATTTGAACTTGAAGAGCCACCACTGACCCGTCAAATATTTGTTTTTTTTTTAATTTAGCGGAACTTGAAGAGCCACAACTGACCCTTCAAAGAGCCGCATGTGGCTCGCGAGACGCGGTTTGCCGACCCCTGGTCTATGGCGCTTAAGACCATAGTGACTTCGCTAAGCATTCGCAATTTTAACTGTGCTCGCGAGGTATACAGCTCAAAAGACTCACTAGTTTTTAGTGTTCCGTCAAGGGTTTATACTTATGTAGGTACTTACTAGTTAGAGTATTTCAAATTAAAATAGTTTTTTTTAAAGCCTTTTAAAGGATTTCTTGATAAAAAAAAGTGTTATTATTCAGTAGATAATTTTCTAGATGATAAGACATTAGACTAAGGGCCTGTTTCACAATCTCCAGATAAACTTATCTGCCAGTTAAAATTATTGCTATCCTTTTCTCCAGTCATATAAAAGAAAAGGACAGCAAACATTTATCTGACAGATATGCTTTAACTGGAGATTGTGAAACAGGCCATAAGGGCTTGTTTCACAATCTCCAGTTAAACTTATCTGCCAGTTAAAATTATTGCTATCCTTTTCTCCAGTCATATAAAAGAAAAGGACAGCAAACATTTATCTGACAGATATGCTTTAACTGGAGATTGTGAAACAGGCCATAAGGGCATGTTTCACAATGTCCAAGTAAAGAGTTGGATAGCTAACTAACAAATAAATTAACTTCCAGATAAAACTACCTACAAAACGTAGCACTTTATCTACCAGTTAAGCTTATCTGAAGATTGTAAAACGCCAACGATGACTTTATTTGTCAGATAAGTGGGAAGTAGCTTATTCAGGACTTTACTTGGACATTGTGAAACAGGCCCTAAACCACAGAATAACTAATAGTACTACCGTGCAGAAAATTCACTCCATAGCAAAAGTCAGATTTAGGTATAAAATTATACCTATACTCACCGACTGCAAGCAAAATTGAAACTTATAACCGCGCACGAACCGTGAATCTTCTTTGCGCGCCGCAGTTTTATGACCGAGCTGTGAGCGTCGGCACGGGGTTGTCACTTGACAGGTTTTTGTACCTATACCTACTGATTTATTATTTTTAAGATAAATATGTAGGAATTATAAACGTTGATTATGTAAACATGAAATTTTTATCCGGAGATAGATTTTTTTATAGAGATTATGTCTGATTCTCACGGAAGTAAGTATGCCACAGCCGTATTCCTTTGAAAATATGTCAGTCAGTTCCTAATATTGTTTCTGGGCAACCGATATTCAATAAATTAAGGATGTTTATTTTAACTATTACTAAGTAAGGACTTCGGGACCTTTCAATATCGTCCGGAATTTAAAAATGTTATTTCTGCTTCCTTGTTCTTCCGTTTATTCAGACATCCGTAAATACATATTTTATACGGATTAGATCGAGATAGGTTTCGAAGCCATTGTGTATTTTAAATTTTGCGCGAGCGCCACGTGACACGAGTATCGTGCGAGCCGAGCGGCAGCCCACTGCCATACGCCATGTAGACCCGTACCGATAAATTATGAAGTTTCGATAATATTAAAGATGCTTATTTTTCACATACAGAGTTCAGGCCATCCAACTTAGCTAATAATAATAATTTGTGTCATCCTAGGTTGTTGCTTAGGTAGAAACTTAGACATTTCTTTTTTTAAACATTATTCGGTAAATAGAAAATTAGAGACCAAAATTGTTTTTTCCCTGTAACAGCAAAGTTGTTACTGACGCACGCACGCGTTTTGTGTCACTTTCGTCAACGAGAAGACTGACATTCAATCAGCACATATATGTAGACTTTTATAAGCCTATATAAAATTAGAGTTGATCGATTAGGTACTGTGCTTTCTAAAATATCGGTATCTATAATAATAGAGAAAAGCTATTCAAGTAAAAAATGCTTATTTTAGCGTACTCTATACAGAAAAATCATAAAAAGTACACGTTATAATGACGTCCCGATATACAAGTTCAAAGTCTATTATCTCGGCCAGTTTTGATTGTAGAGAAAAGTTTGTCAAACAAAACACGCTTAGTTTAGCATATTCTATACGGAATAATCATAAAAAGTACGCGTTATAATATAAGTTCCATGTCCAATCGGCCATTTTTGATTTTAGAGAAAAGTTTTTCCAAATAAAACACGCTTACTTTAGCGTATTCTATATGGTAAAATCATTAAAAGTATACCCCATCGCTGGTTTTTTTTTCGGAATCTAAATAATATACAAGTTCAGAGTCCATTAGCTCGGCCACTTAAAATTTTAGAGAAAAAATTCTCGATTAAAACACCCTTATTTTAGCGTATTCTAAACGAAAAATCATAAAATGTACATCAACCATAAATCATAAAACGTCCCGTCGATGGTTTTTTTTCGAAGTCCAAATGATATACAAGTTCCATGTCCAATCAGCCATTTTTGACTTAATTTTCTCTAAAATCAAAAATGGCCGATTGGACATGGAACTTGGATTTCATTTGGACTTCGAAAAAAACCATCGACGGGACGTCATCATAACGTGTACTTTTTATGGCTTTTCCGTATAGAATACGCTAACATAAGCGTGTTTTATTCGAAAAACTTTTCTCTAAAATCAAAAGTGGCCGAGAAAATGGACTCTCAACTTGTATATAATTTGGACTTCGAAATAAAAACCAGCGATGGGGTATACTTTTAATGATTTTACCGTATAGAATATGCTAAAATAAGCGTGTTTCATTTGAAAACTTTTCTCTAAAATCAAAAATGGCCGATTGGACATGGAACTTGTATATCGAGACGTCATTATATTGTGTACTTTTTATGATTTTTCCGTATAGAATAAGCTAAATAGGCGTCTTCTATTTGAGGAACTTTTCTCTAAAATAAAAAATGGCCGAGATAATGGACTTTTTGATTTTAGAGAAAAGTTTTTCAAATAAAACAATATGGACTTGAACTTGTATATAATTTTTGAAATTTTTAGATTTGAGATTTTTTGAGATTTTTGAGATTTTTGAAATTTTTAAATTTTCGATCTCCTTTTCACTTTTCACTACACTTCACTTCACTTCACATTATTCTATTTTTTATTATTTTACTTTATTCCATTTTACATGTTTCTCAATCGTATGGCTTTTCGCGCTTCCGTGACCTGACGCTTTTTCGTGACGTTCACGTTACTTTTTTTCGTCTAGCCCCCCATCCGCGAACCGTCCGATGAGGAACTTCGTTCCAAAAACAAAAATAAAACAAAAGTAAAACAAAAATAAACGAAACTAAAACAAAAATTATACGTTGCGTTTTCTACCCATAATTCACGATGCTTGAAATCTTCGAAAATGTACTCAACAGTCAAGTCACAAACAACGCGGTAAGCTACCGCTTAAAAGGTACGTATGGGCGAGACACGCACGAGTTCATTGCCCCGACGCCGGCTTCCCGCGCTCCGCTCAGTTCCTTTGTCGAGTATGTCAGCTTTATCACCCCGCGCGCGCCTCCGTGAGCAAGTACCTACATCGTAACTGCTAAGATGCCAGCGCCTGGTTGACCCATGGTTTAGCTTGTTAAGAAGCGAGCCGGGGGTCTACTTCTAGTAGTCACTACAGAAGCACGCCGAACAGGCGTGCCATCAAGGTCACGCGCTATAGTTAGGAAGGAAGATTTCCTCTGAACGCAAATCTTGTTTCTGTTTAATTTTTGACGAAATATCATTGATGAAAGTGACACAAATTGAAATATCTACTTTAAAGTCTCTTTTTGATTATTATAATGTGAACTCTGATGACTTTAATAATTTATTAAAACGATAACAGCCTAAAAAACGAAATTACCAAGAAACTTAAATTTTCATTGCTTAATTTGACACATATTGATTTTATTGACGTATTTTAAGGTGATGATATAGTTAATCCTTAATTTATGAACTCTAATATTTTATACGTAGTTTTTTAGCGTTGTCATACTATATCAAATTGCACTCGACGTAAATGACACAAACTGGTTTTGTACAACAATACAACTGTTCTAAATACAAAACAGTTATATTTTTTAACTCTAATATTTTGTTACTCAAGTTATGGCAAGCTAAAAAAGTTAACCTCAAATTATTGAATTACAAAAAAAGCACCAATTGAATATGACACAAAACGCACTGAAAGATTCTCATGTACACACTGTTTTTCCAACTTCAATAATAAGTGACTTTAGAATTTTCGAAACTTAACCCTCAAAATATTGCCAGCGGGACGGGGCTAATACGCCTGCCCGGGAGGCGCGCCGGCCAAATGTACCTAAACTGCGTAGTGAAACCCCCCTGCCTAAACTATCTGCACTGTAAGTAAAAAAAAACCTGTGTCCTAAATGAGTTTATTTTTTAAGTAAGGACCTAGGAGTATGTTAATTCTATTTATAGCTCACCAAACGAAGACGCTTAACTGCCTGATAGGGGAAGTAATTCGTGTATAGCTGAATTTTGGTGTAGTTGTAGGCAAAGGTATCTTACACAACATACTAAAAGTACCGGTGGATGGGGGCGCCGCTAGCGGGGAGAGGGGGGTGTAAAGGTCCCTTATTTTGGTTTTTCGTAAATAACTCGGTAACGGTAGCTCATACGAAAAAATGTTCTATTGCTCAATTCATCCACATCTAATTTTCTATAAAAAAGATTCTTTGCAATTTTTTGCTAGGATCAATGTTTAATGCGATATCGAGGAAATACGATAAACACTTTTTTAAACTCTCGGAGCTAATATTTACGAAAGTATTAGTTTTGTCCAAAAATTGTTTCAGAATACCCTTATTGTTTTAAAAAGACCTATCCAACGATACCCCACACATTAGGGTTGGAGTAAAAATAATATTTACCCCCCCACTCCATGTGTACGGGAGGTACCCGAAAAAATAATATTTTTTCACATTTTGTTTTAAAACTTTGCCGGCGTGAATAAAGTACATACTCACACGATTTTTTTATTTTCTAGTACTAACCATCACTGAGCAGGCTGCTCACCCTGCTACCTCACTTCCTACCCTTATAGTTTCGCCATGTCCGTCTGACCCCATCTGTCCGTCTAGACGTCTAGTACTAAACATCACTGAGCAAAGCCGTGGACGGACAGACGGGGACAGACGGACATGCCGAAACTCCAAGGGTAGGACCCCTCCTCACCCTGCTCAGTGATGGCTAGTACTAGAGAAATGAAATTTCGTATAAGTATGTGTTTTAATTACGCAGACAAAGTTTTAAAACAAAATGTGAAAAAATATTATTCTTTCGGGTACCCCCCCTTACACATGGAGTGGGGGGTAAATATTTTTTTTACTCCAACCCTAATGTGTAGGGTGTCATTAGATAGGTCTTTTTAAAACAATAAGGGTATTCTGAAACCACTTTTGGATAAAACTAATACTTTCGTAAATATTAGCTCCGAAAGTTTAAAAAAGTGTTTATCGTATTTCCTCGATATCTCATTAAACATTGATCCTAGCAAAAAATTGCAAATAGTCTTTTTTATAGAAAATTTTATGTGGATGAATTAAGCAATAGAACATTTTTTCGTATGAGCCACCGTTACCGAGTTATTTACGAAAAACCAAAATTAGGGACCTTTACACCCCCCCCCCTTTCCGCTAGCGGCACCCCCATCCACCGGTACTTTTAGTATGTTGTGTAAGATACCTTTGCCTACAACTACACCAAAATTTGGCTATACACGAATTATTTCCTCTTAGTTTTCCTTCATTAGGTGGGCTATTACGCCATATTTACAAGAGCTGGCAAGGGATAAATAGAGAACTGTGAAGAGGCTGACAACACCCGATGACCTTCAAATTGACTATACTTAAACAGTTCTGGACCCGGGGTATGTCCTTAAACTACGTCCGGACTTGGGTATGTCCTTAAACTATGCCAAAAAGAGAGGTATGGGCACTGCGAATGGCATCTCGCTTAGTGTGGTAGGGCACGTTCAGTGAATGTCATCTCGCTCAAATCTGGAGCAGAGCCCGACTGGGGAAGTACCTCCACCTTACAGAAAACCACAGCCAAATAGCACTAGACCCTACTCATAGTGTTGTGTTCCTGCTGGTGAGTAAGGTTGCCAAAGAGCTCAAAGAGGACCCAGTGTGTTGACGATGAGGGACCCTCTTGTTCCTTTAGCCGTCAACACAGTGAATCCTTCTTTTTGTAAAGGGTCGGCAACGCGCATGTGACTCCTGTGGAGTTACAGGCGTCCATAGGTTACGGTAGCTGCTTACCATCAGGTAGGCCGTATGCTTGTTTGCCACCGTCGTGGTATAAAAAAAAAAAAAAAAAAAAGTTCTTTAGCTATACATAACTACTTGTTTTGAGAAAGTAAAAAAACATATGTTAATATTAGTTATATTTGGAGGAACTTCGTTAATTCCGATACACGATTGGACGAAATCGGCTCGATAGAAAATAATTACATCTTAAAATTAGCTGTATACAACAGTCTTTAGTTTCTTGACTTATACGTCTGTAACTAAGGACAAAATTCCACCACACTAATACTAAAAACCAGGGCTTGTAACCGGTATTTTGCTCCATACTAAAATACCGGTTTTCTTTTTGTTCTTTCGTTTACTATTTCATATTTAATCGAAAAATCTTACAATATTAAGTCATAACCTAAAAACATTACGAGTTCTACGTAAAAACCATAAAATATGTAAACATATTGGGTTGTTTCGGGGCTTTTTGCGAAAACCGGTTACAAGCCCTGCAAAAAACTTCGTTGTTTTGTTTCTCAATTAAGGCGTAGTTTTTTTTGTTATTCATCATTTTGCTAAATTTGCAATGAGCTCTCATACTAATCGTAACACAGTGTTTCTCTTTCACTCGCGCTGAAAAAGATGGGGAGGGAATTTAGCTGTTGTCAGCCCCTTAACAGCTCCATCATAAAAAATCCTGCAAGCTCCTGTGAATGTACCTACATACGATCTAGCTATAAGTATATAGTTTGGTGTATATTTAATATTGCGATGCCCTTGCAGGGTTCATGTGTACCACTTCAATGATTGTAACATCATATCTACCATGAGTACAATGAATAAGTTAATATGAATCTAAATATATAAAAGAAGAAACTGACTGACTGACTGACTGACTGACTGACTGATTGACTGATTGACTGACTGACTGACTGACTGACTGACATATCAACGCACAGCCCAAACCGCTGGTTCTAGAGATTCCAAATTTGGCACGTAGGTTCCTTATAAGGTCTAGGGATGCACTAAGAAATAATTTTTCAAAATTCCTAGGGGGGTAAAATGGGGGTCCAAAGTTTGTATGGCGATTCAAGATTTGTTAGACTATTTTATTCGAAACTTCACAGAAGTATTCCTAACGATAAATGAGTAAACACGTGTTTCAGGCTTTTTTGAAAATTCAACCCCTAAAAGGAGCAAATGTGGTCACAAAGCCTGAAAATTAACATGCGTATCGTATCCTTTTTGAGTACTTATAGTACGCGGGCGAAGCCGCGGGAAAAGGCTAGTATGAAATAAAAACAAACTTGCTATCAGAGAATGGCGTGTCCAGAAAGTTTCTTTTGTATTATTAGATACCGGTTTATGCTTTATATTGCCGAATTTCTTGTCGGTCATAATTATTTTTGGGTCAGAGGAATTATTGGTATTGTGATATAATGTACATTGGTGGTATAGAGGTATTATGTACAAAGGTCTGAAAGGCTTGAAAGATTTATCCGTTTACATTCTACAGTTTTGCAGGCATTAGTTTTTAAGACTGCCGAAACTAGACTTGATAAGGTTTACTTAACGGCCTCCTAGCCCAGTCGGTAAAATGATCCTGCCTACGAAGCAGGAGGTCCCGGGTTCGAATCCTGGTATGGGCATTTATTTGTGTGTTGATCACAGATATTTGTACCTGATTTATGGATGTTTTCTGTGTGTTTAAGTATTTATTATATGTATCGTCGTCTAGTCTTATTGAGCCACACAAGCGTTATTGAGCTTACTGTGGGAATATTCATATTCATACTTTATTGGTAATATAAAATTACAGGTCAGAGCTTAAAACTAGAAATAAATAACAATAGATGTCAATAGTTGTGACATAATTACGACTAGGTAAAATATATCATTGTTAAACTAAAATTATTACTATACATATTTATTTGTCACAAATTGTTCGACACTAAAGTACGACCGCTCAACAAGCCACGTTTTGAGTCTGGTTTTAATGCTTACGAGACTAGGCGCGTCTGTAATTGAATATATTGTATTGAATAGGTCGGTTTATGTAAGATTGTCCTATAATATTTATTTATTAATTATTTATTTACTCTTAATCGTCCGGTAACCTCACCGTGCTTTCTTTCACCAAACAGCTTTCTTAATATCAAATGGGATTTCTCATACGTAGCTAGTAGATACAAATTAAAAAACCACACGCTTTACAGCAGTAAAGCGTGTGGAGCGTAGTGAAGCATCACTACCAGTAGTCAAACTTGCGTAATTTGATAAAAGCCTATATTTCAAGCCCCCTGACATTTCAGGCTGAAAAACCGGATAGAGTTACGGGCTGAAAAAGTGTTTTCATGTTCAGTTCCAGGCACAGCCCCTCGGGGACCTCTGGGCTATTCAGGCGTGTTAAACTTTACTTGAGAACGAATGAAATACTATTTAATTAAAATTAATTGGTAAGTAGAACTAAGTTTAAATGGAACGTGACTAGTTATAGTACCTGTACCTAACCGTTTTTATTAGACCGACATAGCCAATATGGCTAGAACGGAACGCTTATTGTATCGTCATGTCCGAAATGTTGAAAATAATTTAAATAAAAGGTATGAATCCTTTGATGAATGAGCGTTGGTAGCCTGGCGGTATGACGTCCAACTTTCAGTCCGGATGTCTCAGGTTCAAAGCACGGCTCATACTACTAGACTAACTGTATCTTGCGTAACACTGTTTTCCATCCCGTGTAAGAAAAAACTAAAAAAAAAACAGGATTTTCAACCGACTTCAAGATTTCGAAGGAGGAGGTTATCAATTCGTCGGGTTCTTTGTTTTTTTTTTGTTTTTTTTTAAATATATATTTTTTAATGTAGATATGTTTGAAAGAGTATACTTCATAGTTGGTCCCATTGTAACCGTGTTAGGATCTGATAATGGGATCCTGGTGAAATAGAGGGAACTCTTCAACTATTATAGGCACACCTATAGTGATTTGAGTATTTTTTACAGCAGCTTGAGCATTTGCTTTTGGAAAGGTGGAGGCTAAGTAAAGTCAGTTCTTTTTTGTTTAAAATTATTAAATATAGAAAAATGTAGAAATATGTGTAACAAACGATTCGCCTGATGGGAAGTGGTCATTCGCCGATGAGCATAAAAAACATCAAAGGAGCTGCTTATGCGTTGCCGACATTTCAGAGCCCTGTACATCCGCTTCTTGAAGAACCCTATATCATAGTGCAAAGGAAACACCTCGGGAGACAGCTCAATCCACATTCCGTAGCTTCTAGGGAAAAAAGTACGAGATGCCCGTTTATTATTCTAGGAAGTGAGGAGGAACTTTCATTATCCTTCTAGTATCCTCTGTGTAAGCCAAACACAACTAATGACGCCTAACAGTTTTCGGTAAGCAAGAACCTGCGGCGTAGTTCGGAACCCAAAGTTTCTGTTTAACTGCACTCCGTTGTGTTTCAGTTCTAGTTTATGAACTTTATGAAGACCGTTCCGACCGTTTAGTTTCAGAGATGATACATCTGTTTGAATGATGAGCACGTACTGCTCTACTAGTTGAAAGATGCTCTGCTAGGCTGTTGTTGATTCATCGACCTCCTAATACACGTACACACCGATTCACCGATTTATACACATGTATGTATATCTACATAAATCAAAAACATTTCAATTTTCCATAGACTTACTACTGCTTACTTCTACCAGTGTAGTCACAAAACACAACATAAACGCAAAGCAGATTTACATTAAGCACCTCAAATTGGCGCTACAATTGGTTTCAATTAGTAGGTATATACTAATGTTCTGCAGTTAAACGTGTGAATGAAATGAAAGCAAACAAGCTAAACTATCCCATACAATCAGAATGGTCAAAATGGTCGGCTGCCAGAAGGTTATCGTACAGATATATTTTTAGCACCGGCAGCGTTTACGAGATTGTTTGTCGATGGTCAGCAATATTTGCTTATCTGTGCGAGGGCGGCGGATTCCGCTGCTCAAACATGCACATGAATGAGGTGTGATGCTCGTTTGCATTCTATTAGGCAATAGGATGGAGTAGACGAGTTTATTACTAACTAGCGACCCGCCCAGGCTTCGCACGGGTAAAAATACCATTGCGGACTTATTTGTAGAACTTTTTAGGGTGTACAATACCGTAGTACATTATTTTAATCTATCTCGTAGGGTTCAGCCAGAGTTTGCAATGTAAGCGCAAAAAAATGTGTTTATTTACGACATCACATTAGAAACCTCTAAAATTATCAGTGTTTCTCTCCTATATTATGCATGTATTATACATATGTATAAACCTTCCTCTTGAATCACTCTATCTATTAAAAAACCGCATCAAAATCCGTTGCGTAGTTTTAAAGATCTAAGCATACATAGGGACAGCCAGCGGAAAGCGACTTTGTTTTATACTATGTAGTGACGTAGCTAATTATATGTACTGTTTCCAGTAACGAAATGGCTAAGCGGCGACACTTTCATTGTTAATATTGAAGCGTGTAGGGCTGGGTGGTGAATAAAACACCCAGTCGCTTTCAAAATAAACTAAAAACTTTATTTAAAAAAAATAACCGAGCGAGGGTCGTGGTAGTGGTCCGTGAAATGAAAACAAAATAAGCCTGTCTGGTTCCACTGTCGCAGGTATGTACTCCCCTGGCAGTTGGCAGGTGGTGGTGCGGTCCGGGGACCGGGGCGAGAGCGATTCGGGGAGCGACGTGTCAGTTGGTGCCGGGGACAGAGCCCTCTGATCTCCACCCTACCCTGCGGCCAGGCTGGGACGGGAGAGCTCCTCACCGCCGAGGATTTAAAGCCGGAACTTGCACCCTGGAATTGACATGTCCACCTTTAAGACCACGTATTAATTAGCTGCCTGGTATGAACCCCAATGATGTCGCTAAGCTAGCAGCAAGGGAGTAGCGGAAAGTAGATAGTGGGTGTTCATAACCAGAACGGAGTTACAAAATAAGAGGCGGAGAAAAGAATGTAAAAGCAGAGGCGGCAAGATTATAAAAGTACGGTGGAGTGAATTTACATTTATTAAATTATCACATTAATTAAAACAAAGCTCCGTAATGCAGACATTTTATGAATTGAGTTCGAATAACTCGCTGGCCAAATGTATGGGCAGCCATTTTATAACGGGACTTTTGCCGCCACGGCGCAGCGTCCACGTGCAATAACTAGTTAAGTACCGTGTAATGCATATTGCTAAGCATGTGAGAAGGCACACTGAACACAATGAAAAAACATATAACACAATTAAAATAAGTAGCACTATCCTATCACTAAGTAACGTTTAAACACTTACCCTTGTCTGGGGTGCAAGGCGGTTTGTAAATTACGGCTAAGACTGGTATCACATAATACCTATTTATTAGACTGCCGATTATAACATTATAAAATAAAACTGCCCGCGCGCGGCGCGTTCGAAGACACGGCGCGGAGCCCGTGAACGCCGGCGCGGGTCCGTCGCTCAAGACGGTCAGACGCAGAGTGGGGCGCAGAGCGGTGCGCCAACGCACTCACCAATGTACTCGCGTCAAAACTCCTGACGCTGTTGTTATGCGGAATGTACAATCGCGCGCAGAACTATAATTAAGTTTACGTACGATTTTTCCATCGTTACAATATATTGTTGATGTTTCTGCTTTTCCTGTACCACAGGTTAGATAGTTTGAGACACACATTACCGGCTGAGTAGTATGTCTCAAGGTCGTCCGTTTAATTTAAGGCGAAGCCAGCAATGGCCCTTTGCACCGAGTCAAATATATGTAGTGTTTTTTTCTAAAATGGTAATGAAAACCAAATGCAATACCTATAGATAAGAAACATAGATATTCACCACAGAATAAACTCGACGGGCTTCCACGAGGTCGATCGTAAATAGATTCGAATCAAGCATTTATCTCCATTTTGAATAATTGAGACAGATATAGTCGAAAGATATCCGACGCAGCTCGTACACTGACTCTGTCATAAAAGTTACCCAACATTTATGTGGGTAAACAACTAACAGCTATCTTTAGAATATGTTTGGTTAGTAACCTTTTATAAAGGGTGTTGACATTATCTGGTAAATGCTTTGAATAATTTATAATAGGCTATGATCGTGTGGGACGCATATAAGCATGCTCTACTGTAGAACGAATCATCATTTACCATCAGGTGAGATCGTGGTCAAACGCCTGCCTGTCTTTCATAAAATAATCGTCTATCCGCTAGGCTACGTCCCGCTGCTAGGCGTAAGCCTCCTCTCAAGCACGAGATGGATTTGGCTATAGCCCTCCGCCGCCGGCCCGAAGCTCATCTACACTATGTTTTCTGTCACAGAAAAGCTACTATTAAATGATATTTCGTGCATTAGTTCCGAAAAACTCATTGGTACTCTTATCATCGCTTTCGGATTGAAAGTGGGACGTCTTTGTTTGTATCTACCTACAAATCGAACCCCTTTTTTTTCTACTACGGCGAAAGGTTTTAGCAGTGTAGGAAAAACAAGGGCTATTTCGTTATGACTGAGTAAACTGGTTAATTTTATACAGTTTTTAGGGTTCCGTAGCCAAATGGCAAAAAACTGAACCCTTATGGATTCGTCATGTCTGTCTGTCTGTCCGTCCGTATGTCACAGGCATTTTACTCAGAAACTATACGACGTATCTGAATAAAATTTACACATTGTATTTTGTATGCAGCTACTTAGTTATGTAGTTAAATTTGAAAAAAAAATATTTTTAGGGGGGCGCTCCATACAGGTAACTAAATAAAAAAAAAAAAAATAACCAAATATCAACATGTGACACATCAATCGATAGGTCTTTCAAAATAACATTGAGGTTTTTTTGACTATTTTGTGATTAAGTGAATATTTTCTGAAATAATCGCTTCGAAAGTCAGAAAAGTTGTGTAGCCCCCCCCCCGTAACTTTTGAACCGTAAGTTCAAAAAATATGAAAAAATTTGAAGAGATGCGCCTTATCATATACTTTCTACGAAAATTGTTTTGAACATTATCGGTTCAGCCATTTTTGAGTTATCTCCAAAAAACTTCTTCCATAGGCATCAGATACGACCTTTTGGTATTAGTTTGGTTCTTATTCCATTGAATCCCCTCCTATGCGTGGTCCGACACGTACTTGGCCGTTTTTTTTTAATAAATGATATGATAAGCATAATGGAATCATGTTGTTGATTATATTGGAATCCAACCCGACGGTGTTGGAATTAGCAACTCGGGATTGTAAATTATTACACAAACATAACATCTAAAATTGTATTTCGAATTAGGTACATAGGTACATTCGTACAATAACAGTCAGCAGCCGAAAAGACACTTGAAAAAAATATGTCGTGATTCAGGCATTTTTCTCAAAATTTTAATGAGCCCGATATCATAAAAAATCACAGTAATCTCATTAAAAACATGGCCACAAACATCGGATTTAACTACGTTATTCTGAATACTGATACCCCTTTAAAGAATCGTGTTGTTGATTACGCTGGTATCTGACCTGACAGGGATGAAATGAAACTACGAATAACAACGCTGAATAGTTATAATCAAACAACAAAATATCTAAATATACCTACATAGTCAATAATTCAGGACTAATTGTCACACCACTCGCTGCTATACATATGCAATAAGTGCAAACTCATGTACATCAAAACAGGACCTGTAGGTAGGTACTTAGGTGTTGATTTACCATCCATACTAAATAATATTATAAATGCGAAAGTGTGTATGTCTGTCTGTCTGTTACCTCTTCACGCTTAAACCGCTGAACCGATTTAGATAAAATTTGGTACGAAGATAGTTTGAGTCCCGGTGAAGGACATAGGATAGTTTTTATCCCAGAAATCATCCCTTAAGGGGGTGAAAAGGGGGGGGTACAAGTTTGTATGGAATTGTTGGTTGCTCACTGTAGATGTAAAATAAAATGTGCGCTACATTAATACTTGCTAGAAGATTTCACAAATTTCATTGATTCCTCATGGGGAATGTAAATCCACCACTCGCTCCACTTTATGTGCAATTTAAATTAAATACATTGTTTATGGATGTTTTTGTAACCTATGTAATTAATTTTAATTTAAGTACTAAGCGTACATTTAGTGTAAAAGTCTCGAAACTGTATGAGTGTTGTTATTGGTGCATAAATATTTTACGTGTCAGCTCGCTTTAATGTCATTTGCATGATTTGTTTATGTACCGTTGGTGTGTGATAGTAAAATAAAAATAAAGAATTAAAAAATCCACGCAGTGTCGCGGGTAGAAGATAGTAATTCATAAAATTGCTAATACCTTGTGGTCTGTTATAAATTTGCCACTCATTTATTTCATACACCAATTTCTTTTGTTTTTATTGTGCCGTAAAGTTTTAATTACCTTGCATAAAAATTGGCTGTTTGGTTACTGCAACGCAAGAACGTTGCCCACGTCAAAATTAGACCCTATTCAATTGAGATATGGTTAATAACGTATACATATATTTGACGTCGATTGTACAATGGCGGTTAACGAGGTTGGAGCGCGACAAATTGTTGTATGATAACTTTTATTAATATTGCATTATTAATAGCGGGAAATGAAGCCGAGTAGATTGCGTTAATAATTAACAGGGTGTGTTTGTGAATAGATTTTTCACGTGCCTTCATTTATGGCATTTATTATTCAAGGCTGTTTGCATTTCCTTGTCAAAACAGTATTTATTGATTTAAACTGATTGTAAGCAGCTTTTATATAAAGGGAATAAAGTTGAAGAGACCTTGAGGATTTTACTTTTATTTTGTTGTTTTTGTTGACTAAGAAGGTGTGTAAATAAGTTTAAAGGTTGTTTTACTCTTCCGTTGACTAATTGGTGGTGGTTCTTAAAAAAAAAATTCATATAAGTTGGAAATTACAACCAGCCAGAATGGCGACACATTATACAACTAGGCCAAGCAAATAAGATCTATAAAAAGTGTTTTGAAGAATTAATTCCCAGCAGGTTGGAAATCGCTTTAATACCTTCATGTGATCCTAAATACATGTAATCCGAAGTTTGCCCAATCCCAAGAGGTGTGCATAACTTTATAGCGAAATTTTTGCTGTTGTCAATATTAAAGAGGGTTAAATTATGCGTCGAATGAGTAACTTAACTTCTAATTCGGTTCAGCGGTACAGCCGAAATCAAAAGTTATAAACCGGGAAAATGTCTCATTTAATTGAAAAACTCGTATTTTGACTTCCATACCACATATCTTTGAAACAGATGACTCCTGTTGAAAAAGCTATAGAATAAAAGTTGTAGAGAATACAATTTCACGTTATATCGACATCTCAATTTTCAAGTAGAGTCATTTTGAAAGACTAAATTTGGCATGAATTCAATATCAGTTTTTTCTAAATCCTTCGGAGTTGCATATTTTCCATTAAATATGAGGTGTGAGGCGTACATTTAATGCATTGTTACAACTAAAAACATTTAATTGCATATTTCTAAAACGTATCTAATCAGAAAACTATTTATACACCGTGTTTTATTTACATTTCCGGTAATTCCAATGAGCTTAACTTAAGTATATTTCTTAAAAACGCTAATTAATAACGCTAATAATGTCCTAATTTGCTTCAAATTGAGGTAACCGATAGTTCGTTTTCGTCTTTCTGTTGTGTATATTTTTAGTTTAGTCTAAGAACCCGCTATAAAGTCATGTAACTGTGTGTTAAGTCTGCACGTCTGCAATCGAAATTTCAATTTTATAATTGAAAGAAAAAATTGAAAAATTCGGACCGGAGTTCCGAAAGGTCGCGAGTTCGAACCTTGCTGATCGCGGTGTATTTTTCCATTTTTCTTTTAATTATAAAATTTTCAATACAATATGTTTCCTTTGTATCTCGGATTGTTAATGTTCGAAATTTCAATGACATGTCATAATGTTCAATTGTTTGGTTGAGTTAATATACAGATTGGGAAATCAATCAATAACTACTGAACCTATTTGACTTAACACACAGGTGCATCATTTTGTAGTGGGTTCTCATAGTAAAAAAAATATTAAATGTAGGTTTACACAATTAGAAGGCATTTATAAAATATCGATTACCTCAGAAATGGAACTAAGTAGGACACTGGCGTCTTCGAGAAATAAACCTAAGTTAAGGTCAGAAATATATACCCTTGAAAGTACCGAAAATAAAATAAAACACGGTGTATAAATAGTTTTCTGATTGGGTACGTTTTAGAAATTTGCAATTCAATGTTTTTAGTTGTAACGATGCATTAAATGTACGCCTCACACCTCATATTTTATGGAAAATATGCAACTCCGAAGGATTTAGAAAAAACTGATTTTGAATTCATGCCAAATTTAGTCTTTCAAAATGACTCTACTTGAAAATTGAGATGTCGGTATAACGTGAAATTGTATTCTATATAACTTTTATTCTATAGGTTTTTCAACAGGAGTCATATGTTTCAAAGATATGTGGTATGGAAGTCAAAATACGAGTTTTTCAATTAAATGAGACATTTTCCCGGTTTATAACTTTTGATTTCGGCTGTACCGCTGAACCGAATTAAAAGTTAAGTTACTCGCTCGACGCAGAATTTAACCCTCTTTAATATTGATATTCATGACATTTTCCGTCGGACGGACTGTTTTCGAGCTACAAGCAAAAACCTGACAAAGAGCAAAAATTTCGCTATAAAGTTATGCACACCTCTTGGGATTGGGCAAACTCGGATTACATGCATTTAGGACCACATGAAGGTATTAACGCGATTTCCAGCCTGCGGGGAATTAATTCTTCGAAAAAATCTAATTTTCTTGGCCTAAACAAGCAACATCTGTACTTGATACTGTAATTGGACCACGACACTCTGCAAAAAGTTTAACGACTCAGAAGACTATAAAATCATTCCAACATAAATAATAATGTATCATTGCGCCAAAAACTGGAATTTTGTACCCACGTGTTTTTGTAATTACAAGTTAGGCGGCAAATGCACTTACCCGCTTAAAGTTAGAATAACACAACTTTCGTCATTTTAATGAGATTTACGGTGTTCGCGGGAAATGTTAAATTTTATACTTTATTAGTTTTCCGGAGGTACCTTCTGTGCTTGCGGTAGAACTTGCATTTCCACTTTCTTAATATTATTGGAGCTACTGTTTCAGGCCTTTGGTAAATTATGATATCAATATTTCTTATGATTGGAGAAGTTTGTATTTTCTTGTTATTTCGCTATCACAAGGATAGAAAACTAGCATAAAAAATGTTAATATTGCCTAATATATTAGCAAACGTTTTGGCTGCAGACACTTGTGTGTTTAATATGGCTAAATTTGTTATTTCTACTAGATTGGTTTTATAAGTGAGAACCTGTAATTGGCTTTGTAATTCTACTCTGGTTTATAGTAATGTTAATGTATTATGCTGTTTGTTTTCCATGTATGTATTATAAAATAATAATATAAATTACATAATATAAACCTAATTTATTAAAGTTAAAGATGATTAAAAATTGCAAGTACTGCACTTTTAGCCGCCGCTACTTCGTAATTGTCCTAGTCCTATATACAAGCGCTATAAGCAGTAATAATAACGAGACGCGACGGTGTTTTTAAATAAATGAAAACAACGGTTCGCGTAAATGTGCACGACCAGCAGCGGTTTGCGGTCGTTAGTGGTTTTAATGGTGCTTAGATAGAAAGCAACTGTCGCTTAAATACGAAAAAAACATTAAAAATATTGTTGTTATAACAATTTAAAAATTAAGGTATGGGTTTGCCTATAAATATAAGCGTCATTTTTGAGTCGGGCTCTAGAGACAAAAGGAGAAAAGCAAAATATCTAAAATAAGAGGAGAGCAGATGATTTTTTTGAAATATACTATGAAGCAATCATGGTAAACGTTTACAGATCTATGTGAAACTGCGTATAATTTTATAACTGTATTTTGAAGTATGTGCTACGCTTGCTACGAAACAGCGTAGAGGCACTACGGTCTATATGTGTCGCAGAAAATAGCTTTTTTAACACAATAGCTCAAAAAGTTTACTTTATGTAGCTGCAAATCGTGCGTAAAGTTTGATTTTATGCACTAGTGCTAAAAGTAATCTGATCTGCAAATCGTGCGTAAAGTTTGATTTTACGCACGATTTGCACATCAGAATTTTAAATAAATGAGTATTATGCGAGACCCGCTTATAAATGACCCACCTGAACTACGCGCGATTGGGCATAAAGGAGTATTATGCGAGACCCAATAGTATTACTTAACAACGCGCGATTGAACGAAGATGTCTTTCTTACACTGACAGAATATAAATGTAATTTTATTTCGTTGTAGTTTTTTCGCAATTGTATTAAAAAACGTTGTTCGACACACGTGCGGAAGTGTCATTTTCACTCGTCCCGAGTCTTGACCCTCGCCTCTCGGCTCGGGCCAAGTAACCTCGGTACTCGTGCAAAATGACATACTTCTCGCACTTGTATCGAAAACTACTATATTAGTCGTAGCTATAAGCTATGACACACATACACTACACACACAGGCGCGACCTGCGAGGAATACGCCCTATACAAGGCACATTCAGCAGCAGGCATAGGAAGAGGCGTTCAGAATGAGCTTCACAAGGCTGTATTGTCAAGACAATATATGAGCGTATGTTAACATCGTTTGGAACACCTAGCCCGCCTAGCCACAGTGGCCCGTATTCTGACTTTAAAACACGTTAAGAAACGACTAACTACTCGATACAGTCTAAACGTCGGAATCAGAATTTTCTTGAAAATTATCCCGATGCAACTCCAATACAACTCCAATATTGGTTGATTATTTGTTGTGTTGGATTGTGATTTAATTAAATAAAGATTGGATTTTGTTTTATACATATATATGTATAAAGTTAGAATACGGCACAATAATAATAATAATAATAAAGCGGACTAGTAAAGACTTAGATGATACGCACTCGATCATGTACTGCGGGGCCATCGCGGCGTGCCGTGTTGCTCGAGTCAAGTTTCCGGACGCTGAACGTGCACCTAGGACCGCCGGGGGTATCCCCGCATGGCAGGTGCGGATCGAGCGTCGTATCAACTCATTTAGGACTCTCATTGCAAAGCTGATCTGCTTCAGGGGGGGCAATAACCGCCCCCGAGTAATGCGCTTTGTGCACCAGGCGTTCGCGGGGACGGATATCGAGCCCCGCGACTACATGGCCAATGTCATAGAGCGCATCGACTTTCTGAAGCAGAAAGTTTATGCATGGGCAAGCCGTATTCGCCGTTACAGAGAGCGTGTGGACCGATTCAAGCAGAATCGTCTTTTCCAAAGTGACCAAAGGAAGGTATACCGAAGGTGGGAGGAAACTGACCCCCGTGTGTCCGATATGCGACTGCCGGATGCTACTGCCATGACTGATTTCTGGCGTAGCATCTGGTCGGCGCCCGTTGAACACACGGAGGGCGAGTGGATGAGTGTTGTTGAACGTGGGTGTGAGTCCATCGAACCAATGGGGGCTATCACCATCAGCCCCGCCGACGTAAGTTGTGCAATCCGTACGGCCCAGAACTGGAAAAGTCCTGGCCCGGATGGGTTGCACAACTTCTGGCTAAAATGGTTTCGATGCTCGCACTCGCGGCTGGCAACACAATTTCAACAAGCCCTTGAACTTGGCTCCCTCCCGCCTTCCTTAACAACTGGTGTAACCTTCCTGCTCTATAAGTCCGGTAGTACCACGGAAGCGAAGAACTACCGACCCATCACGTGCTTGCCTACGCTCTACAAGCTTCTTACATCCATTTTGAGAGCAAAAATAAACGCGCACATGGTCGCAAACAACATTTTGGTCTCCGCTCAAAATGGATGTAGGGTTGGGTCCCGTGGTACTAAAGAGCTCCTCCTCATAGACATGACCATTTGCCAAAGAGTCCGGCGGAACAGAGGGGCCCTCTCGTCCGCTTGGATTGACTACAAGAAGGCCTATGATTCGGTGCCTCATTCATGGCTGAAGAGGATCTTGGAGCTGTATAAAATTGATGCAGCTTTAAGATCCTTCCTTGGCGCGTGTATGAGGCAGTGGACCACAGTCCTTCGTCAACCAGGAGGCGGGGATGACACCCCTGGCCCGCAGGACTTTATAAGGATTGAGCGAGGAATATTTCAGGGCGACAGTCTGAGTCCCCTGTGGTTCTGCCTAGCTCTAAATCCGCTCAGCAATCTGCTGAAGGATTCGGGGCTAGGTTGCCGGCTTCGGAGAGAGGGTGAAGTCATATCTCACCTTCTGTACATGGACGATCTCAAATTATTTGCACCAAATAACCGAGACTTGTTGGAACTACTGAAGACCACTGAAGTGTTCAGTAGTTCCATCAAGATGGAGTTTGGTGTTGATAAATGTGCAGTTATGCATGTACAGCGGGGGAAAGTAGTAAATTCAACAAATCTACAGCTTTCTGAGACAATGACGTTCAGATCTATCTCTGAATCAGAAACCTACAAATACCTTGGTATGTCACAGTCTTTGGGCATTGAGGATGTGGGTATTAAACAGGCGTTGAGGGAGCGCTTCTTCGGTCGGCTGACAAAAGTACTTAATAGTCTTCTGTCAGGTGGCAACAAGGTGCGTGCCTTCAATGCCTGGGTGATGCCCCTACTCACATACTCCTTTGGCATACTAAGGTGGACACAGACCGAGCTGGATGCCCTGGATCGGAGAGTCCGTCTATTGCTCACCACACACCGTATGCTTCACCCGCGCTCGTCTGTTATGAGATTGTACATCCCACGGAAGTGTGGAGGTCGGGGCTTTTTAAACGCCAAAAATCTCCACAACCGTGAGGTGTACAATCTCAGGAATTATTTCCTTAACAACGAGTGTGAGATGCATCGTGATGTGGTGGCAGTAGATAAGGGTCTCACGCCGCTCTCCTTGGCAAACGAGAACTGGCGCAAACCTGTGGTGCTAAGCACCGAGGATCGCAGGGCGGTATGGAAGAGCAAGGAGCTACACGGGCGGTTCTACAGGGCCCTCACGGGACCCGACGTAGACCTGCTCGCGTCGGTGACCTGGTTACGATTCGGGGACCTCTTTGGAGAAACCGAAGGTTTTGCCTGTGCAATTGCGGACGAAGTTATCATGACGAATAACTACCGGAGATATATCCTGAAGGACGGTACGGTCGACATTTGTCGGGCATGCCGCCGTCCCGGAGAGTCACTCAGGCATATCATCTCCGGTTGTTCTCATCTTGCTAACGGCGAGTACTTGCACAGACATAACCTCGTAGCCAGGATTATACACCAACAGCTTGCTCTCCTATATGGTCTTGTGGACCACGAAGTGCCGTACTACAAGTACACACCTACACCAGTTCTCGAAAATGGTCGTGCCACGCTCTATTGGGATCGATCTATTATCACGGACAGGACTATTGTAGCCAATAAGCCTGATATCGTGGTAATAGATCGACCGCAACGCCGGGCCATGCTCGTCGACATCACCGTCCCATGTGACGAGAACCTCGTGAAGGCCGAGAAGGACAAGTCCAGCAAGTACCTAGACTTGGCTCACGAGGTAACCGCCATGTGGGAGGTTGATTCGGCGATCATTGTACCGATAGTTGTTTCTGCGAACGGTCTCATAGCGAAGAGTCTAGACCAACATCTAGAGAGACTTTCGCTACGGGGTTGCGGTTGGATCAAGGGTCAGATTCAGAAGGCGGTTATCCTGGACACGGCGCGCATAGTCCGAAGGTTCCTCTCTCTGCGGCCCTGACCACCGGCAGCCTGGGCCTTGCTCCGTTGCCGGGGGCACCCTAGGTTAGGTTTTTTATAATGTTTTTATTGATTTTGTATGTTTTAGATGTATTTTTATATTTTACTTTTGTAAAAATATTATAAAATGACCTAGCCTAAGAAAAAAGAATAATAAAGAGAATAATAATAATAATAATACCATTTTGCAGTGAAACACTTCTTACTTGCATTAATACGTTTAATTTTGACGACAAAGTAAAAATATTTAATATTAGCAAAAATTATCAATTATTTAAAATTTAGCATTTCACGTAAAAATCACAATAATGGCATCTAAATAAGGGTATTTCACATTCAATAAGTTCCCTAGTGGTCAGAATACAATTAAATTATAATAACAAAAATATTTAAATTTAGCACTTCACTTAAATAATTTGACGGCTGTCAGCGTCAGACGTGTTTTATACAAATTTTGCTTCTATTTTTTTGTAATTATGTATTTTAGACGTATTCTTTCTCGTAAGTGTGATATTTTCTACCTTTTCGTCACTAAAAATGACCCCAACGGATACGATACGGGCTGTCACAACATGTGACACGAAAAAGATACGCGGATATAAAAATACACTACACGGATGATTACAAGAAGCAAAGCACGTCAAAAAGAAGCCGAGACTACAAGCGCACGCCCACCATCTACGCCCGCCTCGTCCGTCTCCTCGCCATCCTCATCGGGCGACAAATTTGCTACAGCGCCCGAGACCAGCGAGTCGAGCGACGAGTGCGGGCCGCCGCCGCCGCCGCGACGACCACCAGCGCGACGAGGAGGGCCACCGCTGTCGGCACGCTTGGGGCTTGCGGGACATCCTGTCCCGCCCAGGGCCCCCGCTGCCGGTGGTATAGTGCGTCGCATGAAATGGACTCCTTCCATGAACGAGAACGTCATGCGCGCCTATTATGGGGCTACAGAGGGGGGAACTAATCTGTGCGCGTATCGTGACCGGATACTTCCTCTGTTTCAGGCTCTTGAACCAACTATTGACACGACTGCGCAACGCCTATCGGATCAGGTGCGCGTCATTCAGCGGCTAAAGCGGTTGAATGACGCGACACTTGATCGGCTTCGCCTGGAGGCTCTCTCTGTTCGCGCGGCCACCACCTCGGCGCGGGATCCGCCCGCCACGTCGCCGGATCCGATACCCGCACCCGACCTGGCATCGGGGGTGCCGCGGGTTGATCTCAATGCCGATGAGGAGGAGATCGCGAATCAGAGTGTGAGTACTACAGCCAATGAGCAACTGAGGAGGACTTTGGAAGAGGCAATTACGCAGTATCGCTCCACAAATACCCCTAGGCCACGATTACCACGCTTGCCTATGAATAGACGCAATCTAGCGTTAATGGGAGCCCTGAATGATTTGCTAGAGCCACTCCTGCGGACTAGTAAAGACTTAGATGATACGCACTCGATCATGTACTGCGGAGCCATCGCGGCGTGCCGTGTTGCTCGAGTCAAGTTTCCGGACGCTGAACGTGCACCTAGGACCACCGGGGGTGTCCCCGCATGGCAAGTACGGATCGAGCGTCGTATTAACTCATTTAGGACTCTCATTGCAAAGCTGATCTGCTTCAGGGGGGGCAATAACCGCCCCCGAGTAATGCGCTTTGTGCACCAGGCGTTCGCGGGGACGAATATCAAGCCCCGCGACTACATGGCCAATGTCATAGAGCGCATCGACTTTCTGAAGCAGAAAGTTTATGCATGGGCAAGCCGTATTCGCCGCTACAGAGAGCGTGTGGACCGATTCAAGCAGAATCGTCTTTTCCAAAGTGACCAAAGGAAGGTATACCGAAGGTGGGAGGAAACCGACCCCCGTGTGTCCGACGTGCGACTGCCGGATGCTACTGCCATGACTGATTTCTGGCGTAGCATCTGGTCGGCGCCGGTTGAACACACGGAGGGCGAGTGGATGAGTGTTGTCGAACGTGAGTGCGAGTCCATCGAACCTATGGGGGCTATCACCATCAGCCCCGATGACGTAAGTTGTGCAATCCGTACGGCCCAGAACTGGAAAAGTCCCGGCCCGGATGGATTGCACAACTTCTGGCTAAAATGGTTTCGATGCTCGCACTCGCGTCTGGCAACGCAATTTCAACAAGCCATCGAACTTGGCTCCCTCCCGCCTTCCTTAACAACTGGTGTAACCTTTCTGCTCTATAAGTCCGGTAGTACCACGGAAGCGAAAAACTACCGACCCATCACGTGCTTACCTACACTTTACAAGCTCCTTACATCCATTTTGAGAGCAAAAATAAACGCGCACATGGTCGCAAATAACATTTTGGCCTCGGCTCAAAATGGATGTAGGGTGGGGTCCCGTGGTACTAAAGAGCTCCTCCTCATAGACATGACCATTTGCCAACGAGTCCGGCGGAATGGGGGGACCCTCTCGGCCGCTTGGATTGACTACAAGAAGGCCTATGATTCGGTGCCTCATTCATGGCTGGAGAGGATCTTAGAGCTGTATAAAATTGATACAGCTTTAAGATCCTTCCTTGGCGCGTGTATGAGGCGGTGGACCACAGTCCTTCGTCAACCAGGAGGCGGGGATGACCCCCCTGGTCCGCTTGACTTTATAAGGATCGAGCGAGGAATATTTCAGGGCGACAGTCTGAGTCCCCTGTGGTTCTGCCTAGCTCTAAATCCGCTCAGCAATCTGCTGAAGGATTCGGGGCTAGGTTGCCGGCTTCGGAGAGAGGGTGAAGTCATATCTCACCTTCTGTACATGGACGATCTTAAATTGTTTGCACCAAATAACCGAGATCTGTTGGAACTACTGAACACCACTGAAGTGTTCAGTAGTTCCATCAAGATGGAATTTGGTGTTGATAAATGTGCGGTTATGCATGTACAGCGGGGGAAAGTAGTAAATTCAACAAATCTACAGCTTTCTGAGACAATGACGTTCAGATCTATCTCTGCATCAGAAACCTACAAATACCTTGGTATGTCACAGTCTTTGGGTGTTGAGGATGTGGGTATTAAACGGGCGTTGAAGGAGCGCTTCTTTAGTCGGCTGACAAAAGTACTTAATAGTCTTTTGTCAGGTGGCAACAAGGTGCGCGCCTTCAATGCCTGGGTAATGCCCCTACTCACATACTCCTTTGGCATACTAAGGTGGACACAGACCGAGCTGGATGCCCTGGATCGGAGAGTCCGTCTATTGCTCACCACACACCGTATGCTTCACCCACGCTCGTCTGTTATGAGATTGTACATCCCACGGAAGTGTGGAGGTCGCGGCTTTTTAAACGCCAAAAATCTCCACAACCGTGAGGTGTACGATCTCAGGAATTATTTCCTTAACAACGAGTGTGGGATGCATCGTGATGTGGTGGCAGTAGATAAGGGTCTCACGCCGCTCTCCTTGGCAAACAAGAACTGGCGCAAACCTGTGGTGCTAAGCACCGAGGATCGCAGGGCGGTATGGAAGAGCAAGGAGCTACACGGGCGGTTCTACAGGGCCCTCACGGGACCCGACGTAGACCTACTCGCGCCGGTGAACTGGTTACGATTCGGGGACCTCTTCGGAGAAACCGAAGGTTTTGCCTGTGCAATTGCGGACGAAGTTATCATGACGAATAACTACCGGAGGTATATCCTGAAGGACGGTACGGTCGATATTTGTCGGGCATGCCGCCGTCCCGGAGAGTCACTCAGGCATATCATCTCCGGTTGCTCTCATCTTGCTAACGGCGAGTACTTGCACAGACATAACCTCGTAGCCAGGATTATACACCAGCAGCTTGCTCTCCTATACGGTCTTGTGGACCACGAAGTGCCGTACTACAAGTACACACCTGCGCCAGTTCTCGAAAATGGTCGTGCCACGCTCTATTGGGATCGATCTATTATCACGGACAGGACTATAGTAGCCAATAAGCCTGATATCGTGGTAATAGATCGATCGCAACGCCGGGCCATGCTCGTCGACATCACCGTCCCATGTGACGACAACCTCGTGAAGGCCGAGAAGGACAAGTCCAGCAAGTACCTAGACTTGGCTCACGAGGTAACCGCCATGTGGGAGGTTGATTCGGCGATCATTGTGCCGATAGTTGTCTCTGCGAACGGTCTCGTAGCGAAGAGTCTCGACCAACATCTTGAGAGACTTTCGCTACGAGGTTGTGGTTGGATCAAGGGTCAGATTCAGAAGGCGGTAATCTTGGACACGGCGCGCATAGTCCGAAGGTTCCTCACTCTGCGGCCCTAACCACCGGCAGCCTGGGCCCTGCTCCGTTGCCGGCGGCACCCTAGTTTAGGTTTTTTATAATGCTTTTATTGTTTTCATATGTTTTAGATGTATTTTTATATTTTACTTTTATAAAAATATTGTAAAAACCCTTAACTAAGTAAAAAGATAAATAAAGGAAATAATAATAAATAATAAATATTCTTTGTTGTACACCACATGAAAAAAGAAAAGTATACAGTGATAAAAGCTAGGTAACAACAGGCGGTCTTATCGCTAAAAAGCGATCTCTACCAGACAACCTTTGGGTAGCAGGAAACTGTGAACTGTAAACAATGATCGGGTAGTGCCGATATGATTCTAGTAATTAAATAGTAAGCACTTACTTTAATTACTTATACCTAAATACATAAACAGATACTTAATATATAAATACACAATAAATAAATACATACATGAATGAAGGCAACTTAAGGCAGCGAAAGGTAATGAGATTTCAAAAGATTTTTGAAGATGGGAAGAGATTTAGCACATCTTATATTCAACGGTAAAGCATTCCACATCCGAACAGCCCGAAAAGTAAATGAGACGTCACAATGTACGATTAACATGCTTTAATAAAAAAAATTGTTTGTCTGCGTTACAGCTAAAATTCGGAGGTAAAACGTTAAAGTATGTAGGGGTTAATGTATACGCGTATACCCGTCGGTTTTCATTTGCGCCAGGCGGCAAATAAATGGTTATTGCTTCTCATTTTTTCGACTTGTTTCCACTAAACGACTTTCTGCTCGCCTGGTTGGCTGTTGTCGATAACACTTGAGAATACGTAATGCACGGTATTTTCAATGTGTTTTTTGAAGGAATATAAATTTAAACAGAAAAAATTGCTTAATTATTAAACCTTAATTCGGTATTTTTGGGGAAATAAATCTTAGTTATTACTCATAAACAAAAGGTAGCTACATCTACATTAACTAATATTCGGTTGTCCTTATCAGTCACTTTGATAGTTGTGTATATATACAACAGATAAAACATAAATTGACTAAATGAGCCTTGTAGGACGTTTATAAATAAGGGGTTTAGAGTTACCAGAGGCTCTTTTTATTAAAACTTTTAATTTGTAATACTGGCGGATTTCCCTTTTTGTATTTCTTTATTAAGTAACTGCCGCTTATATTACAAGTCTGGCGAAGTGTAAGGCCTGACTGAGTGGACGCTCGAAGTGGAGCGTTCGGCGGGGCGTGCAGCGTGGCGGGCGAGCGTGCATTCACTTTGAGCCGCGACGACTCAGGACATCCCAGTATGAGTTTCATTTGTTTTTCATCTCTCCTGTTCGGAAAGTATGATTTTCATGAGCAGATAGCCGGGTGGAAAATACCTTTTCCCACCCTAGGGTGGAAAGTAATTTTTTTTTAAAGTTACAATGAGCAACGGAGAATAAGCTTTATGCTATATAAAATAGACCTAGTGTCTGTACCTCCATTCATTCATGGTGGTACAGACACCTATTGCTATCTCTTTCTGTCTCTTGAAAAAAGCTAGGTATCGGTATTAAAATATCTGAAACCATAGACAATCTAGCAACTGAACGAATGAAATGATTGAATAATGGACTGTATAGACTGAATCCGCACCCAATTTTTCGGGATTGTATCAAAAATCGTTTGCGATTTGTTGCAAGGTCTATAGAGCCCATTACACTGAAACTTTTTAATTGAAAACAATATCATAGAAAAGGCGGGAATAACGGATAAAACAGAAAAAAAATGCAAAAGCAAAAGTGGGAATACACGATTAAATATAAGTACGGTGTCTTTTTTGGTTAAAAATGGCTTCGACAAGTAGTTCTAGTGACATGGACATTGATTTAACTCCCGATGAGATAAAAGAGCAGGCATAAACCGTTGTTAACAATCTTTTAGCGCAGTGCTCTAAAGAGAAATATCTTAAGGCATACAACTATTTCATGAATTGGAGATCTGCTAAAAATGTCAAATCTCCTTCGGAAAATGTATTTTTAGCATACTTTAGTGAATTGTCAAAAACATTACAGACTTCAACACTTTGGAGCAATTACTCAATGCTGAAATTACGATAAATACGAAGCATAATGTCAACAAGAAAAATTTCACCAAGTTTACTGCATTTTGAAATATCCAATCTGAGTCGCATACCGTACAAGAAACACAGGTTTTTCAGAACATTTCGAACATCAATAAGTATGCCCGGCAACATTAAATTCGTCTTTTCCGAATTGTACCAATTTTACTGTAAATTTTAACTGATTATTCTTAATATACTTTTTATAAAATGTGCTTGTAGTATTTTACTTTCCTCACAGTCGAAATGAAAAGTAGAGTGCTTAACTCGGGTGAAATTACCCATTTCACCCTCGAACTATTGGCGCTCTCACATCGTTCGAGCGCCAGAAATATCTCAGGTGAAATGGGTCACTTTCCACCCTTGGTTAACAATCTACTATAACATGCACGCCGCACGCCCCGCCCTAACTCCTAACTCGAGCGTCCACTCAGTCCTTACACTAACAAATAAGAAGAAACGAAATTTATCAATATGTAACGAACTAATAAATATCAGATAGGATTGACCTTCGTTGATTAGACCTGTTAATCCCAGTTGGCAGACGTCGAACACATAAGCCTCCCAATTCGATAAAGTCAGCTTAGTTTCCTATAAAGTCTGTGGAACCTGCACCGATATCTATTATCTGCTAAAATATGTATTTATTATTAGTGAAAGCACAAAATGTATCGTACTAAATCGACTTGATAAATAAGTCACTCCCAGTGAACGAACAAAATAGAAACATTTTCGGCGGTTTATTCTTTTTCCCGGAAGTGGTTGATTGGAAAAGAGAATAGAAAATTCCTTCCGCGTGAAATTTCTAGTTTAAAATGATGGAACGCACCAACGAATGGTGGTTCACAATAAAAATACTGAATGCTAAAAATTCTGTATTGAAGACTGCAGTCACCTCTTTAAATGACAGGGAGTGACAGATTGTTTGTTATTTCGATTTTTACTTGATAAAATAAATAAGTAAGTCACGAATAAAATAGGAACATTTTCGGCGGTTTATACTTTTTCCCGGAAGCTGCAAGTTTGATTGGAAAAGCGAATAAAAAATTCCTTCCGCATGAAATTTCTAGTTTAAAATGATGGAACCGAATAATTTCAATATTGGCGGTTCACATTAAAAATACTGATAGCTAAAAATTATGTATTGAAGACTGTAGTCACCTCTTTAAATGCCAGGGAGGGACAGATCGTTTGTTACTTCGACTTGATAAATAAGTCACTCCCATTGATACGAATAAAATAGAAACATTTTCGGCGGTTTATATGTACTTTTTCCCGGAAGCTGCAAGTTTGATTGGAAAAGCGAATAAAAATGCCTTCCGCATGAAATTTCTAGTTTAATATGATGGAACCGAATAATTTCAATAGTGGCGGTTCACAATAAAAAAACTGATAGCTAAAAATTCTGTATTGAAGGCTGTTGTCACCTCTTTAAATGCCAGGGAGTGACAGATTGTTTGTTACTTCGACTTGATAAATAAGTCACTCCCATTGAAACGAATAAAATATAAACATTTTCGTCGGTTTATACTATTACCCAGAAGCTGCAAGTTTGCAGCTTGGAAAAGCGAATAAAAATTCCTTCCGTATGAACTTTCTAGTTTTAAAAAAACAAAGATCCCGACGAATTGATAACCTCCTCCTTCGAAATCTTGAAGTCTGTTGAAAATTATGAAACGGTTAATCTCAGTAATGGCGGTTCACAATAAAACTACTGAATGGTAAAAATTCTGTATTGAGGACTGTAGTCACCTCTTTAAATGCCAGGGAGTGACAGATTGTTTGTTACCATAAGTACCATACTCAACACTGCAGAGTACAGTGCTCAACATTTTCGTCGGTACTAATACCTAACGGTGTCACGAGAAGTCATATCGATTACATATTAGGTTTATTTATAGCCTCTTCGAAGTCTATGATGCTTATCGGAGAGGGATATTATTCTATTTGTCCTGGAACTGTACTTGACGTTAATAACCGAACTTAGGATTTACAGCATCACAAGTTACGGTCTTCATGTTGGGCGCCAGTGGTAATATTTATCAATTTAAATTTTAAATGCTATCAAGGATATGGATACATACAAATATTTATATTTCGAATGCGAAAATAAGCTATTTGTTTCACACTAAGATCTGTGTCACACTAAGGTTTTTAATTGGCCGACAAAGTAAAGTGTTCATCATCATCAGCCTGTATCAGTCCACTGCTGGACATAGGCCTCTCCCATGGCACGCCACTGAGCTCGATCTTCAGCTCTCCTCTTCCAATCTGTACCCGCCACCTGACGGATATCGCCCCAACTTGCTGCAGGGCGCCAAGCACTGCGTGTGCTGTCATACGGTCTCCACTCAAGAAGCCACTTCAGCTTGCTTATTCGCTGAGCTAAAGTGAGTAAAGTGTTATAATTACAAAAGCTTTTAAATTTTTCGATGAAGAAAGGATGAGGATAATTTAATTCGAGTTGCTTCCACCGGATTCACTAAACTCTTAAATAACTCCATAAGGGATTTAAAGACACATTCACTCATCACTTATAAGACATTCGTAGTAAATGTTTTTATGGGATTGAAAATACAACCGCAGTGAAAGCAAGTTAAGTATTTGTCTGCATGTATTAAATTTGACACTCTAGTATTCAATTTGGTCGATCAGTTCCCGCGTCTCGTCCTCTACAGCGCCTCAAGGGCCGATTCGCGGATTTCAAAGACGCACATTCGATCATCACTTATAAGACATTAATAATAAATGTTTTTATGGGATTGAAAATACAACCGCAGTGAAAGCAAGTTAAGTATTTGTCTGCATGTATTAAATTTGACACTCTAGTATTCAATTTGGTCGATCAGTTCCCGCGTCTCGTCCTCTACAGCGCCTCAAGGGCCGATTCGCGGATTTCAAAGACGCACATTCGATCATCACTTATAAGACATTAATAATAAATGTTTTTATGGGATTGAAAATACAACCGCAGTGAAAGCAAGTTAAGTATTTGTCTGCATGTATTAAATTTGACACTCTAGTATTCAATTTGGTCGATCAGTTCCCGCGTCTCGTCCGCTACAACGCCTCGGGGGCCGATTCGCGGATTGCCCATTTCGCTCGCGCCGCCGGCACTTTGGCTGATTTAAAACAGAGACAAGTTACTAATAAACACTGATAATATGATCATATTCTCTGGTCATATAGATTGATAAAAACAAGAAACATCTTGTTGTTAAATACTTTTATTTATAGACAAGATACAAGCCGTTCTCTATATAACGGCTTGTATGCATGTAAGTTATATTCTTATAGAGTTAGATATACGAGTATGTGAAGAGTCTTGAAGCTGATAATGAGTCTTAATCCAAAATTAGGCTATAAAACCCTTATACATGTCCTTATAAATGTCCAAAGTTCCGCAGGACAGGAGTAGGAAATGAACCTAAATAATTGTATGACCTTCATATCACGTGACTTCTCTACAGTTGGTCTTTAATGAACTATTAGGGCGATCTGTGTCACAGCACGATAGCACAAGTTAATCACGATAAACTTGGCTACCGTATTACAATATTTACAATATCATTCGTGCAAAGTCTTGTTCCTAATATTTTTCATACCAGAATTATCTTCGCATAGCTCAACACCCATAGAGTTGGGACTATGAATATTTGGAGTGACAGTTAAGTAATAGATATCACGAAACATACCTACATATGTCACGGTTCTTCTGGCATTAACAGGTTTCGTACATCTGATGAGACCATCACCATAAATCACATAATGCTTAAGTGACGTCATTTGGCTCATTCTACTGTTTCGTGACCATTCTATTGCCAGAAAAAAGTACGATAGACAGTGAATTTCGTGTACAAATTTGTACCTGAACCAAATATAGGAATATGTTAACCAAAATTCATATATTAATATTGATTAATGTAAAAAGATGGTAACGCAGTGGCAAATGCCTTATTTTCATACAAATCGGGAGACGATCAAGGACCGCTGAGTTACTGTGATTATTGAAAATATTTACAGATGTTGTTATTAATCCAAGCTATCGGGATTGATAGCCTAATTAAGCCTCTTTCTCCTTCACAAAACTGCAAATAAAAGTAATCGCCAAGTATTCTAAGATATGTATTTTACGAAAAAGTGTCAAAAACTTATGTATAACGAAAATGGCCCATTTAAAACGATGAGGCCCGCTTTGAGGCCTGTCATTATTACACACTAGTCTCTTTTTGAAGTAAAACTCCCCGACGCGACACTGGATACTAAAGGGCACGTGATCGGCATCGTCTAGTGTTCCGTGCGCTTTGGAAATTTGAAGCCAGAAGTTATTGCATCAAAGGTCAGACGAACGCTGAGTTAGTTAGAACGCGTAACTTCGTTTTTATGCCGGCTGTAGGGTTTATTTTTAGCTTTAACTATCATATTCGAACCGATTTGCCGAAAAATACATATGGGCATTAGAAAAAAAAGAGCTGGTACCCTGGCGATAAGACGTCAGACTTTCAATCCGGAGGTCTCGGGTTGAAACACTTTAAACCCCGGCTCGTACCACTGAATATTTCGGAACTTATGTACGAAATATCATTTAATAGTTTCGGTGAAGGAAAACATGGTGAGGAAACCGGACCTAATCCCAACAAGGCCTAGTTTCCCCTCTGGGTTGGAAAGTCAGATGACAGTCGCTTTCGTAAAAAACTAGTGCCTACGCCAATTCCTGGGATTAGGTTGCCGAGCAGACGCAGAGAAAAAGCCGGGACAAACGCTAGCAGGATGATGAGGATGACATATGGGTATAAGAAAGTTAAGCTAATTAAAAGAACCAAAGTGACATTTACTTAGTATGTCGGCACGTATGACCCACATATTATTCATTTCGCAGATTATGGCTAAGCGTACAATGACGACATTAGGCCATTTTCACACATGAGTAGGTACGTCATTGGAAAATTTAATAAATTCTCGGTTATTTCTACTCAAAATCAACTATTGACTTAAATAACAAAAAAGTATCCTAAATTTTGTCACTTTTGTGATGCCTTTTTAACCGACTTCAAAAAAGGAGGAGGTTCTCAATTCGACTGAATTTTTTTAAATTTTTTTTTTTATGTATGTTACTCGATATCTCCGTGAATCGTAACCCGTTTTACAAAATTCTTTTTGTGTTTGATAGGGTACACTCCCGAGATGGTCCCATGTAAATTTTATCAAAATCGGTCAAGCAGTTTATGAAATATCAACAAAAATGGGTTGAAGGCGGTTTTTAAATTTTTTAATTTGGTGATTATTATATTCGTTAATCTACCATCTAGAAAAAGAATAGATTTAATTATCTGTTAGGTATGTGTCACTTATGTATTATTCAATTAGTTATTTAATAAAGCTTCCATTAAAATATATTTTTTATAATAACAATGCATTCTTCTTGCAGGTAAGTGCATACCGTTGCTGAGCCCCGCCGGCCTATCTGCCTTTCCACACCGCTAGCCTGGTAATTCTAGTGCTTAGTTCTCATGCTTCGTTGTTCTCTCCATAGATAAATAAGCAGCATTGTTATATGCGGTCTTAGACACTTAGCTAATGTGAAAAAATGCCTAATGCATCTAGATATAAATCAGGCATTTTTGAGAGAACCGATTCTTATCTTAAGAGTCCGGTAAAGTTTTTTTCGATATCGCTCAACTTTTCGATGCTATTTTACAGTAACTAATAAGACTACTTTTAGTTTGTGTACATTAGTTTATTTTTAAACTGTATAAGTGGAACCCTTTTTTGATTTTATGTTTCATTTATAAATAATTCACCTTAATTTAACAGCTGTTTCGCGATTTTTGCTTGGAGAGGTGAAAAGAGTAAGATTTTTATTGATTAAAATGATGTTAAACTATAGGTAGTATGTACAATATATAAATACGTTGGAAAATGAGTCGTTTAAGGAATAAGTGGAACAGTTTTTTTTTTCATTTTCATATCAAGAATTTGTTTACCTAGAACAATTTTATGAAAAATTGCCGAAGTTTAGGTGGTATTTATGGGAATGTATTAAAAATTTCATCAAAATTTTAATTTAGAAGTAAACATGGCTTTATGCTTCAATCAAAACGTAT
This sequence comes from Pammene aurita, assembly GCA_947086415.1. Lineage (NCBI taxonomy): Eukaryota > Metazoa > Arthropoda > Insecta > Lepidoptera > Tortricidae > Pammene > Pammene aurita. The sequence continues at coordinate 28,806,647 of OX352303.1, forward strand.
TGGATGGCATTACAAATAATAATAAAAAAATTAAGCGACAAGTTTGCACGAATCAACATCCTCACTAAACAAGCTCTGCAAGAATTGAGTTTTCGGACTTTTCGGGTATTGAATAATAAAAAATGTGTACCAAAAGTACTTTTTTGCTATAACAAGACTTCAAACTATCTTATCAAATACAATTCATGTGCGTTATTTCATCATTAGCGATTTTCGTTTTCAAATCGGTACCGGACTCTTAATTCTAAAGACAAAGGTTTGTAGCGTATCATTTTTTAAATACAACACAATCCGCTTAATATGATCGCATAGTACGACATCATATATCAGTCCTACAACTTGCTGGGCCAGCTGGACAGTCCTGTTAATACCCTTTCCCGCTTATGACCTGTTTTTGTCAGGGTCCCTTCAACACAGCAACATGTCATGTCAAAATCATTTTAAGCGGGTTTGACTATACATTTTTTTATATGGAAAAAGTCTTTTGAAACAGGGGTCGGAAACCGCGTCTGGCTAGCCACATCTCTCAAAATACTAATGAAAGAAAGAAAGAAAGAAAATACATTTATTCACGTCCCACCAGTTAAGTTATACATGCAATTTTATAAAACGGACGATAAAAAGGACTCAGCGTAATGCCACGGCAAGCCGCGGCGCTGAATTTCAGTGGGGACCTAACTTATAGCTAACTTATGACTAACGAGTGACGACACACCTACAGGCAAGAAAATAAATAAATAAAAAGTAACAAGCAACAGCAAGTAAAAGTAGTAATGCAACTATCGACATAGCCAAAATTTTACATTTGGACAGACTAGACCAAACTTAGATTTTTTTGAAACTCCAGAAACGAATGTGTAGAATGACTGAAATGTTTTAGAATATTCAGTCTATAATCGTCCACCGCTAGGCATATTCTTGCCACTCATACTGGTCTCGAGTATTTGGGATCTCGTAAACTCAACAATGTATAAAAAACCCTAAAAATATCACGACGAATCCCCCTGACCCGCTTCGTATTGTTATAAACGTAAACAAACAGAGTTATTGGCGCGTGAAAGACGGAATCTCGTATGTAAATTATTCATATTCGAGAACTTTCCGTATTTATGGAGGCACAAGGACACCGGTAATGTAAGCGATTGTCCTGATTTACCCACCGAGCCAGTACAGTACTCTTGTGACTTCCAATCAGCAAAGATTATGAGGTACTGCCATAAAGTTATATATGTATATGGAGCACGCTTAGGTACTATTTCCCCTCTGTCAAAAGGATAGGCAGAAAAGTCATATCCGTTTATAAAAACTAGTTCAAAAATCGATTACACGCATTTCGGTCATCGTTCTCAATGGATGAAGAGCTCCGTTAAAATGCCTTTGTGTGCCGTTTTTGGGTGTAAACAATGTTTTAATACGTTAAGTTTACAAAAAGATGGAATATAATTTCACAGGTAAACATAGTTTTACTTTATTTATCATTATTTTTATGATAAACGTTTTAATAAAAATCGAAAGACAAGCTTCGTTTACAGAATCAATTCAAACACAATTGATTTTTATTCTGACGGGTAGAGTAACTATTATGACCTTTGACATTTGCATATTTAACAGAATAAGTACTACTATCTTCTATATTTTATTTAAAATTACATGATACTTAGCTGGTTTTGTTTGACATTTGCAAGGACTGCATGCGATCAGATTTGTAAAGTCGACTACCTATTGCTCTATATAGTCTTTTAGAGGCTGCGTGGTGATTGATTTAGTGTGGACGCTTACTAATGATAGAGAGAGTTTTGCATTTGTGTGCACAGATTTTATATGTGTGTTCCCTCGTCCCCCTCAGGTTTTGGCAGTCTTTTTTGTTTGGAAAGATGAGGCGACGCCGCCTCCTCTGTTTAGAAAGAACTTCATGGGTATAGCGGATCATACTTGAATAGCTTCCAACGATGTATGTAAGGGATAATAACGGCCCAGTTTGGATATGTTATTGATATTGACAGCTTTATTTTGAGCACTTTAAATCCAACAACAACAACATTACGTACTGGGTGTGCCTATTATTACGGGCAACTTATAGATTATTTAGAAATAACACGTGTGTATCTACTTGCCTCAGAGGCTCATAGTATTTGGTTAAGTTTCATTCTTGGGTTACGAATTTGAATATAAGTACCTACTTTCCGCAAAAGTTATGTTATGAGCAATTTTTGTATGTTCTAAACATTAATTGTCTTACATATATTATTCGTTGACCCCGGCCTGAATTGGTCTTACTTTTTTCAATTAAAACTAAGTCGACAAAGTCAAGCAATGAAATTCACTAGCCAAGATAAATGGGCTGACGTAATTACTGATCTAGACATCAAAGCTAACATCAATTACAGCCAACGTGTTTGCAAACAGCAGTTCTATCGACGGAACATCAGTTCTCAACCTTCATTGCTTCGATTGGAAGAGTGAAGTCCATTACGTTGTGGGATTATAGAGGAATTCAAGAGGAAAATAGTTATTACAGATATTACCGGTTAGTCTGGACGATTTAGAGTGATTGGAAATGGATTTGCGTTCTAGTATCGATGGGAGTGCTAAAAGCTGGTCATCGCCAACATCAATCAACATTGTTGAATTGGAAATAAGGGATCAAATAAATACCCACGTGAAATACATTTAGTAATAAAGGTTGAACACGCCAAAACCTGGGCATATAAAAATAGCTATAGTTATTCGAAAAATGGAGATATTTAAACTTTTGAAACAACAATTTTCTCACAAGGAACTGGGCTATAAAATGATGATAGTTTTATTTTCTTTTATTTATTCGTTGGCAAAATGTCAAGCGTACAATATCAAAAACGTGAACGCATTTTGCACGAACATGTAAAAAAATCCCATGTTAAGCTACATAGATATCGCGAAAAGGCTGAAATATCCACAATCTACTGTTGGTCACGTATTAAAAAGTTTCCGTGAACGCTTGACAATAGATAGAAAGCCAGGAAGTGGTGGGTTGCAGGGAGTCAAGAATAAGAAACAGGAAAGAGTATTTTAAAGATTTTTGCCTCAAATCATACGATTTCATCTCGTGATGTTGCTAAAAAAGTGAAAATGTCTTAGTCCTATGTCCAAAAAGTGAAACAGATGGCAGGACTGAGGAGTTATAAAGCCCAGGCCGCACCAGATCGAGACTCAAAACAGAACTTATCCGCAAAGATACGGTCGCGACAACTCTATGAAGATTTTCTTACAAAATTTAAATGCGCGGTGATGGACGACGAGACGTATATAAAATTGGATTGTAAACAAATACCTGGTCAAGAGTTTTATACTAGCAAATCTCGAACAGATACTCCTGAAGATTTTGAATTAAAAAAATGAGGGCAATTTACAAAAAAATACCTTCTTTGGCAGGAAATATGTAGCTGTGGTAAAAGAAGTCGCTCGTTTATCACCACCGTGACAATAAACGGCGATATTTATCAGAAAGATTGTTTACAGAAGCGTTTGCTGCCTTTTATAAGACAGCATGCCTCACCACCGCTGTTTTGGCCAGATCTAGCCAGTTGCTAATACGCAAAATCAGTTATGGAATGGTACAACGCTAACAGGATAATGGTGGTACCCAAAATATGCAATCCGCCAAATAGTCCGGAACTGCGGCCTGTTGAAGAGTACTGGAGTATTATGAAAGGAATTCTAAAAAAGAAAGGCGGAGAAGTAAAATCGGTCCCTAAGCTACAAAAAATATGGACCTGGGCGACAAAAATGTTTTCTAAAGAGATGGTGCAAAGTCTTATGAGCCGTGTGCGTAGAAAAGTTCGATCTATGGCTTACTGTGTAAACATTAATTAAAATTAAAAATGTGATTTTAGAATTCATTAAATTTGTCATTAAATGTGGTATTCATAATGTAGTTATTTATTTTCAAACTGGTTTAAAAACAAATTTTGCGTGCCCAAGTTTTGGCGTGTTCAACCTTTAAGTTTAACATAACCTACAGATATCCTTGAGACAGCAACAATGTGTGATAGGCAAACGCGCATATCTACACGTGTGTAGATATGACAAGTTTAGTGTGAATAATTATATGAAAACATCTCTCCAATCGATAAGGGATTCCTCCCATAGCACGTAGGTGATTTGTGTACTTGTGACTTTGATAAACAGAGCATTCTAGATTGTAATAATAATATAAAAAGGATATGGGATAAGATTAATAGTTTATTAGGTAAACAGGTGAAGTCTTTAGACACGCAAATTCACAATAGTATGGTAGGTCAGGGTGACGTTAACACAGTCTGTAACAAGTTTGCTGAAATTTTTACGAATGAGATAAGTAATATTAAACATGTATGTAATGATAAATGGTTATGCCGTGATGAGTACGTAAGTAACTCTGAGGTGTGTATGAGATGGCAACCTGTGACAGCTAAAGAGGTTATGAGTGTAATTAATGAATTAAGTTCCAAAAAGGCACCGGGGTGCGATCTCATACGCATGATAGATTTAAAAGCAATTTCTGATAAGGTCAGTCCTGTTTTGGCTAAGCTTATTAATATATCTGTGAGTTCTGGGAAGTTTCCTGACGGCCTTAAACAGGCCATAATCCGTCCAATCTATAAAAAAGGATCTCCTAAACTTTGTATTAATTATAGACCCATAGCCATCCTTTCTAGTGTAGATAAAGTCATAGAGAAATGCATTGTACAGCAACTTAGTAATTACCTTAGTAAAAACACAATTATAAATAAATGTCAACATGGATTCCAAAAGGGTAAAAGTACTGACACACTTTTAGCTAAATTCACTGATGAGATTAATGCCTGCTTGGCTAATAAAAAAGTTGTGGTGGCAGTGTTTTTCGATTTTAGCAAGGCGTTTGACACCTTAGAGACCAACACGTTATTACAGGCCATGAGTGAGTGTGGGGTGGGGGAGCCGCTGAATAAATGGTTCCGCGACTACCTCACCGGGCGCTCATTTCGTGTACGAGTGGGCACAGAGTTCAGCGACGAGCGGCGGGTGTCGTGTGGCGTACCGCAGGGCTCTTGTACTGGACCCGTAAGTTATTTAATGCACGTAAACAGCCTTTGCGGTGTCCTCAAGCACTGCTCGGCGCACATGTTCGCAGACGATCTGTGCATACTGCGCGCCGGCGGTGCGGGCGAGCTGCCTGACACCTGCCGCTTGGTACAGCAAGATGTCGATGCTGTAGCCCGTTGGTCACATGACAATGGTATAGTGCTTAATGCTAATAAAACTCATCTATTGATAATTAGATCTCCCTACTTAGATGTTTCTAATCCGCCACTTCCCATCATAACCCATGACTTTTCTTGTTTGCACAATGATAAATTAGATTGCCACTGTAACCCTATCTCTCGAGTTAACTGTGTAACGTATTTAGGTCTTAAAGTAGATGAGCACTTTTCTTGGAATCAGCATGTAGATTTTATTTATAGCAAGCTCAAAGTATTATTAGGAAGATTTTATTATTTGAGATTTAAAGTTCCTTTGCACATTCTTAAGTATATATATGTATCCCTAGTTGAATCAATAATAGGTTATGCGCTTGACTGTTACGGATTAACAACTAATACTAATTTAAACAAATTAGAATGTATACAAATTAGATTTCTCAAACTTCTAGTTAGTAATAAAACGAAAGAAAAGTTCAAAAATGACTATAGAAAGTTATTCAAAATTTGTAATATTCTTCCGGTTAGCCTTAAGCATAAATATTTAATGTTATATAAGAACCATGGCAGTCAAGAGCACACCCTGTTACTTCGTAACGATATTTGTGTTACCAGGTCGGTGTCTGCGGGCAAGTTTGTCGTACCCAGAGTCGCGAATTACTACGGTGATAGGTGTCTTCACAAACGTTTACCCTATATACTTAACAGCCTGCCCGCTGACATCAGGCAGGAAGTCAATAAAGTTAAGTTCGGAAAAAAGCTGCGTACTTACCTTGTAAATTTCATAAGTTAATTTTTCATAAGCTTAATGTATAGATGTTACCTTTATATAAATAAGAGTAGAGACTGCACGATCCCACAGTCAAACCGTGAAAACTGTTTTGTGGGACCCTTTATTTGTGTAAGCTGTATCTTTTTCATGTTAATAAATAAAATAATAATAATAATAATAATATATATCTAAACTAAATAGTATTAAGGGAGATTGTATAAGGAGCTCTAAAATTACATAGTGGAGTGAACTGGAAAGTGTGTTTTGTTTCACCAACCCTCCTCGTCGCGACCAGCCTATTACATGGCGACCGTTGATGACGGACTGTAAAGAACGCGTCGAGTTGAAGCTGGGGCAGCCAAGGAGACAACCACTAAACCAAGCCAGGAGCCAAGGTGACCATTATTGGCCTTAAGTATTACCTAATAACTTAGTACTGTGTGGATTGTGGAGATGGGCGGCCAGCAGTCGAAGGATAATGTAATTGTAACCGCGCCAAACAACAACAGCAATACTGTTTCATTGGCTTCGGCGGGTTTGCACTTAACGGAGGTCCTGCTAATTGCCGTAGTGGGCTACATGTCCGTATATGCGTTGTTGCGGTTGTTCAAGAGAGTAAAAGGACAGTTATACAGCGGCTGGGAACCTAGAGCGGCGAGGCGAGCGATTCGTGGTGAGGATGTTTAAGTGTGTTTGAGGGACATTTATTTATTTAGATATTAGTTTTGCTGTGTTAGTATTATAGTGTTTTATGGTTTTCATGGCTAACCTTATCGAGTTACTACAAGAATTGTGTGTTATAAAGAAAAGTGTTGTAAAATTAAGTAGAGATAAGCGGGGTTCTGGTCAGGTTAGGAATAAGATGTTATTAGCACAGGAGGTTAAAAGTAAGTTTGATTTATTGATAGGGGATATTTGTAAAAAGACGTTGCAGCTGTGGATCTTGATGTAGCGTTAAAAACTGCTGAACAGTTCGAAAACATATTCGCGGAAATTCAGAAGTTGACGTCGGATTCGGTATCAAAAATGGCCGACTTTGATTTAAAAAACGGCACTTTCGCTATTGCCAGTAGTAGACGTTGAGGAGAATTCGATTAACCAATTCATTGACGGGTTACAATTTTACAGTAGTGCGATAAAGGAAAAAGATCAGAGCCTACTAGTAAATTTCGTTATTAAAACGCGCTTATCGAGTAAAGCAAAGTTGAAGATAAAAAGTCAGTACGCGAGCGTACCGGACTTGGTTACTGACATAAGGAAGTATTTGCTTCCTAAAAAGTCTTATACGGCCATTCTTTCACAGCTTCAGAGGTGTAGACAGGGAAATAGGAGTGTACAGGATTACGGGAACGAGATAGAGCAGTTGTTTACTAATTTGACTCTGAGTCAGGCGGACGGAGACGTGGCAGCGCACAGTATACTTAAGCCGATTAATGAAAGACTTGCGATTAGGCGTTTCGCGGAGGGCCTAAATAGCGAGAGGCTAGGGACTATTGTTGCGGCGCGGGTCGAAACGAGTAACGGGTCTGAAAGTTTGTTTCCGTTTTCAATAGAATCACTATTTGACGCGGTCGAAGGCAGGCTGACCTTCGAGGGCCCCTGACACTCCCACTGGTATTAATAAAATATATGACCTGAGACTTTCTAAAAATACGCGCCATTTCGTTAATGACTATTTTATATTAGTCTACCTTTACAATCTACCTTCGTAACTACCTACCAACCTACCATCATTCACCGCAATCTTCCATGTCTTCCACCCAACGAGCCAACTGACGTCAAGGACTTCGTCCATCCAAAAGCTGCCACCAATCCTTCAACATTTTAGTCTGCCTTCCGTCAGTGGGACATGTTGCCTCAGCCTGGTAACATGTCCCACCCAACTCATTTTAAGTTACGTAGTGGCAGCTACCTACCGTACCTACTACTACTGTACTCAAGTCGGTGATTACACACTAAGGTGGAATGCACCCGTGATGACTTTTACGCGATGCCTTTAGTGTAGTTTATAGTCTCTAATCGCCGGAATTAGTATCGCTGCGTAGTGGGACTAGGTACATACTGAGAACAGCCAAATAAACTAAAATCTAGCTCAAAGAATGTTCACCTGTCTACTCCCTAGAGATAGACACATAAAATCAATTAGACGGAGCCTCCTTCCCTCCGGCGATCACTTCGCGCTGCACATGCTCGCTTTATTCATAATTAAACCGCTTGCCGTCTGTTCTCTCTGACACAGACCGCAACAGCAAACTCAGTGGAAACCACTAATCACGTCTTTAGTGGAAACTAGTGGAAATATGTTTCCAGAAAATAAGCAGCGCGCACGTTTTTTCTCGCTCGATTTACTGGTAATTAACCTTTCCAGTATAAATGAGACTGATCGACGAGGCGAAGGAACACGTGCTGTAGCCGTGTATGCATATACAATTTTAATGAACTAAGATCTGAACTAATATGTGAACTAATGTTTTGTGTTAGTTAGCATGCTGTAACGATGCCTTCTGTTGTCTTACTGTAGTTAGGTTTCGTAGGAAACGCTTTGAAATATTCCGAGTATCCAATATGAACGCACTTTTGAAGTATCTTAGCGCCTAATTCAATCAGGGGCTTGCTTTCCTTTTACTAGCAATATCCAAAAGGAAGTCACAAATTCCCAAGAAATACATCTTAGTGCGTCTTCCTGTAGTCGTCAGTCGTCACCTGCTTAATTGATAAATTAGATTTATCCCGAGTGCTAAGCCGAGTTTTCGATCAAGTATCGCACCAATTTTGTTCCAATTAACAAGAGAATAAATGACCTTATCTGAATTAACTGTTCCACAGTGCTAGCAGTGAGTAATTCATTTAGTGGACCGAAGGCCGTCGCGTCGTGTCGGAACTAATAACTTGGTCTCCCTCGGCGCGGCCTTATAATGTGTTTGTGTTGCGAGTGACTTTGATACTGATTTTTCCAAGCTTTCTGCAGATTTATTGACATTATATGAGGTTATAACTATTATTTCTAACGGGGTATTTGCCATGAATATTAGATGTAAAAACTCAAATAAGTATACATGGTGAATACCCCATTACAAAAAATAGTTATGTTATGTATGTCAAAAATATATTATTACATGAGGTGCTTTTCTGAATAAAATTTATTTATATGGGAAGTAATCGCAACTGGTGCGATAATCAGCTTTTATTGTATAAAACACATTATTTTTAAACGGTCTGCTTCTTTCCAGTACTTTTCTACAAGTAATAGCGTGATGAGTGCGAACTTGTTATTCGACTACAATGAGCTCAATTAATCAATATTAAGCTTATCTCTAGATAACGTTCCCAGAACTAAGATTGAGCAACTTGTGTTGAAATCGTGGAAAGGGCTTTGTTCTAACAACCATTTGTAACCACAGCACGCCTAGCATAACTTGACGTTTGACGCGACAGTTCATACTTCAAGCGTGACTCGAAGTATGGAATGACAGGCGACAACGTAAGATATATGCTAGCCGGCCAGATGTTACTGCTAAACATTATACTATTCTAACGTGAAACGGTAAAATGTGTCTTTCGAGCGATATTTTAAAGTCTCTTTGTTATGAGGATAACCATTGTTGAAGTATTTCTAAAGATTTGAAATATTTGGAAAATTATCTTGTTACCCTTTATCTAGCACAAAAGAGTTTTTCGCCTCAAAGACGACGAAAGACCTTTGAAAATAGTTAGCAAAATAGTATTTTATCCCCTAGAGTGCAAAGAAATTTGACGCAAGTTTCAGCTTGTTTCTTCGCGTTAGCTGGTAGGATGAACGTTAAAGCGATGATGATAATAAATGAAAAATATTTAAAAGTATTTATCGATTTGGATTGGAGTTGTATTGTTTTACGGTTTGTATTTACCTTGCGAGGGTGTTATGAAAACATTTACACTCTGCAGCAAATGCTCAAGGTTTTACTTTTTAAGTAGTTACTCGACACCGCTCTTGGTTCTACTTCGAAATATATCGCTTCCTTAGACCTCAACATAAGCACGAGAGGTAAACAACTACTTTGCTCACTTTATGAGAAATAACCGTGTTTACCAATTTTAATGTTAATCAAAGATACATCCCGTCTTTTGCCAAGTAGGCAAAGTAATATCTCATAATTTGTACAAAATATACGTTAAAAAAATAGATCCCAACGAGTAAAAGATATTTATTCTTCAATTTAGGCACATTACAATGCACTTATGAACGTCAGAGAGAAAAAAAACTACCACCGGTTCTAACCCTACACCTCTGACCCGAGAAGTATTATGACCGGCAAGAAACTCGGCGGGACTTATTTTTTCAAAACAGTAATATAGTAATATTATGTCTTAAAGATACACAATAATGCGTAGTTCTATAAGAAGACATATCAAAACAGCTTTAGATACATACAATGTACATATTGTTTAATTAAAATAAAATAATAATCAGTTCGCTTCACAAAGCCTCCGAAGACGCACATGCACAAGAATTACACATCTGTTCCAACCAGGGCAGTGATTGTCAAACCTTCATCATGTTGTGTATTGATTGCAACCAGGAAGTCAGTGATTCGGCTCTGTGTAGTGGGTGCAAACAACATTTCGGGTTTTGCTGTGCCAATATTACAGAGACGGGCTATAGGAAACTGGGTCCTGAACGAAGAGCTGGATGGAAATGTTTAAGATGTAGAAAGGATACCTCACATCAGTCTCCTCTGGCAGCTAAACAACAAAATGAGCCCGTTTCTGATCCGAGTACCTCCAAGCCGGTGGATCTGGAATCTTTAATGTAAGAGATCCTTGATATGAAGAAGCATGTTGTGTGCCTTCTCTCTCTTAGTCAAGATATCGTCGAAATCAAGGCCGATCTCATGGATATCAAAAAAACGTGCGAATTCACAAGTAACAAGCTGGATGAGTGTAATTCGCGTATAACAGAAGTTGAGAAAAAGATTCCTGAGATCGAGATCCTCCATGGCAAGGTTCAAAGTCTAGGTCAGGAAGTTTCCTCCCTAAAAATTGAACTCGCTAGTAGGGAGCAGTGGCAACGTCTCAACAATGTGGAGATTAAGGGGGTCCCACTTAAGAAAAATGAGAACTTGTTATCGATCCTTGACAAGATTTGCGGCGTTGTGGGCTACTCAATCGACAAGAATAGCATCAATTATATTTCAAGGGTCCCTGCTCAGAACTCTAATGAGAAGTGTATCATCGTAGGATTTATTAACAGATACATAAAAGAAGATTTCTTGGCTTCAGCGCGACTCAAAAAAACCATCACGGCTGATGAAATCGGATTTCAAGGTCATCAACGGATATTCGCCAATGACCACTTGACTCCTGCACTCAAGCAGCTGCTGACGAAGACGAAGAGTACCCTGAAGTCGAAAGGATATGCGTACATGTGGGTTAAATACGCAAAAATTCACGTGCGCAAGGATGACTCTTCCAAAGTATTCATAATTAATAGTGATAATGATTTAAACAAGTTAATTTAATCAATGACTTATTATATTTAGATTTCTTGTTATCGCTATTTCGGTTATTTTTAGTGGCATACTTACTATTAATTAAGTTAAAACTTTTATATATCTCACAAAGTTTGAGTACCTTTGTCCGACCTAAACCGGGCGGCAGTTGCTATTGTCTTCGCCGGCCGCTTATCGCCGATTGTATTTTTTGCATGTTGCTACTGTTGCTAGTGCAGGTGAGCTCATTAAAAGATATTTATCCTTGTCTAATACGTTTGACTTTCGTGCTTGTTTACGACTTACTCTCTCGTGCTAATGGGAAGCTGTTTATGTCTACAACTGATTATTTAATTTATTTTGCACGTCCGACTTTCTGGATTGTCAAGTCGTATTAATAATAATAATAATAATAATAATAAATACTCTTTATTGCACACCTCATACAGTTACAAGCACAAATTTTACAATTAGATAAATTTAGGTAGAGGTAACAACAGGCGGTCTTATCGCTAATGAGCGATTTCTTCCAGACAACCTTTGGGTAGTGGAGACTAGAGAAAAACAATAAGCAGTAGGTGGTACATAGAAACAAAAGAGACGAAATAGATAACACAGCACATTCATATGAATATACATACTTAAATAAATACTAAATAAACATACATATACGTACATATATACATATATAATACACACAATAAGAAACAACAGTGTCAACTTAAAAACCTAAGGAAGAGATAAATAGTATTCCTTAAGTTGCGATTTAAAGCTACCAATAGATTGCGCGCGTTTAATGTTGAGAGGGAGAGAATTCCACAAACGAACGGCCTGGAACGTAAATGAGCAATTATAAAATTTGGAAGATGAAGATGGCACTTTTAGGAGCAATTTTTGAGAGGATCTAATAGAATTAAGATAAGAGAAACGCTCTTTGAGGTAGCGGGGAGTTGCAGGGTTAAAAAGTATAGAAAAGAGTAAAGAAAGTATGTGAGAGTTACGGCGGTGACGGATAGGGAGCCATTTGAGTTGAGAACGAAAACTAGAAACATGGTCGAATTTGCGTAATCCGAAAATGAACCGAATGCAGGCATTTTGAATACGCTCAAGCTTATTAAGTTGCTCCTCGGTTAGGTCTAAATAGGAGATATCTGCATAATCAAGAATGGGGAGAAGTAACGACTGAGCAAGCGCAATTTTAGTAGCATTTGGCAGGAAATTCCGGAGCCGTCTGAGAGACCCTATGGCAGCAAACATCTTCCTGCTCACTTCACTCACCTGAGGCACCCATGATAGACAACGATCCATGATTACGCCAAGATTTTTCACTTGGTTGGAAAAACGAATTTGGATACCATCGAAGACTATCGGAGGGAGCCTGAGAAAGTCAATTTTGGAGATTTGTTTAGCGCTACCCATCACAATTACCTGTGACTTTAGGGGGTTTACTTTTAAACCGTAATTTTGACTCCAATTTGATATGCGGAGCAGATCAAGATTCGTGGCTTCTATAACTGAATTGAGATCGCTATGCATACCCTGCGAATATATTTGAAGGTCGTCGGCATAGAGGTGATACGAAGAGGAGAGATCAAGAGTTATGGAATTAATGAAGATAGAAAATAAAAGAGGAGACAGCACACCACCCTGTGGAACACCAGCTGATGTGCTGCACCAGGAAGAACACGAAGAATCTAGTTTAATTCTTTGCCGACGACCAACCAAATAGCTGCGGAACCAGTCAATCGCTGCAGCCGATATGTTAAGAGACTGTAAGAACGCGAGCAAAATGTCAAAATCGACCGTGTTAAAGGCATTACTGAAATCTAGAAGTGCAAGAACTGTAAGCTTCTGGTCATTCATACCCAAACGGATGTCATCGGTAACCTTGACAAGAGCCGAGGTAGTACTATGGCCCGGACGAAAACCAGATTGAAATGGGTTTAGGAGGTCATTTCTATTCAGGAAGGAAGTTAGTTGCTGATGCACTAGCCGTTCGAGGACTTTGGATAGGAAAGGAAGAATGGAGATGGGGCGATAGTCAGAGAAGGAACTGGGGTTGGATTTTTTGGGTAACGGAATAATATTGGCATCCTTCCACAGACTGGGAAAAGTACTTGATGAAATGGAAAAATTCAGAATACCGGTGATAATAGGAACAAACAAATCAAGGAGAGGGAGTATTATGATACTCCCTCTCCTTGATTTGTTGCAGCCGTTGTGCAGCGTTTGTGTAACTGCCGTTGGTGTTGACTGTGTTAGCCGAAATATGTTTCGGCTAACACAGTCAACACCAACGGCGTTAGAAGTGATATTCAATATACCCTTCCTAACATCACTCTCACAGAAATGGCTAAAATAGAAAGAAGAGAAATCTAAGGCAGGAAGTGATGAAAGATGATGAAGTGAGTTAGATTTCTTAGGACCACTGAAACAGGTGGACGATGAAAAATGCTGGTTAAGCTGGTCAACGCTAATATTGTTTAAATTGGTTGCCTGTTGATATTTGCCAACTCCGAGACCTTTCAAAAATTTCCACACTTTGGCTGGATTTCCATCTTCAACAGAACTGTGAATATGACGCCTCTGAGCATCTCGACATATAGTGCTACAGCGATTGCGCAGGGTATGATATTTAAGTTTATTTTTCTCAGAGTTGTTAGCCTTATACTTAGATTTAGATTGATTCTTCCTCTCTATAAGGGCTTTAATATCCTCAGTGAGCCAAGGAGCAGGGAGATGCTTGACTTTTATTGCACGAACAGGAGCATGAGCGTCATAAAGTTGTATGAGGAGCGAATTAAAGAGAGAAACTTGATCGTCTACCGAACCCGCTCGAGCGATACTGCTCCAATCGATTGTTAAAGCGTCATCTCGAAGCTTTTCCACATTTAATCCACTAAAATTGCGCTGCAAAAGAATTTTTGATTTAGATTTGGGAGGACGAATTTTGTAAGAGAGATAGAGCAGATCATGATATGAGAAGGCATCCGCGGAGTATTGTCCAAATTTAGACACATGAGAAGTCGAAGAAACTTAAGTTAAATCAAGAAGAGAAGGCGAGCAATTTGGAAAATAGTGTGTGGCGTCTGAAGGGAGAATAGTTAGATTGCATGCATCTACCAGGGATTTAAGGCGCCGGGATCGACTGTCATCCTTCAGAAGACACGTATTTAGATCTCCCATAAGAATGTGATGATTATAAGAAGGCATAAGGTCCTCGAGAAGTTTCTCAAGAGAATAAAAGTAATTAACGTGAAGGGAGGGGGAATAAAAAACGCCAAGTAAAAGTTTGGAATGAGAGAGGGAAACGTCGAGAAACATATACTCTGCGGCATCAGAAGTAGAAGAGCTGGCAGATATATTAACAATTGAATAGGGGATGTAAGAACGAAGGTAAATCGCAACTCCACCGCCACCTCTTCCAAGGCGGTTGTTCGGTGCAATGCACCTAACACGTTTAAAGCCTCGTGCGGCGCGTGCGTCCAGTCAGCAAAAGACGCATTGCCCCAATAATTTAGCATTCATTTAGTTTTCAGTGTACTTTTGAGATCCATCGCGACCGGGTGCATTCGATTAACATTGAACATTCTCAACATTATCAACATTTTATTAACATTATTCTATAACATTTTATAACATTTTACAACATTAAACATTTTTCCGCTACTCTCCGGACGTTTTACATTCAAGCGAACCCGCACCCCGAATATTGGTCCTTCGAACAGTGGACCTCGCGCGCTATAAAATTAATTTTGAGTAGTGAGTGAGGTGATTGAATTGGTGAACATTTGTGGGTGAGCTGTAGCTGAAGGAGAGACGCAGAAAACCAACAACAACATGCAACAGCGAGGCGAGGCAGCAGTGTTCGGTAACGACGTACCTACGCAGAAGACTCTCAAGTAAGATCTTTCCTATTTTACTAACAAAACATCAAGATGGCGAGCGTAATCCGTCAAGGGGAAGTTCAGCGCACTATTGAGTCTATGCTTACTAACTTTAAGAAAGATGGTGCAGAAAGAAAGACAAAGCCCGAGTATTTTAAGAACCGTTTAGACCAATTGAGTGACTTGTGGCAGGAATTTGAATTTAATCATGAACAGATAGGAATGGTCGAGAGTCAGTCTCATCCCTACTTCACGAACCGTACTTATGAGAGTGCGAAGCAGACTTATTTGATGCTTAATTCTGCTTTGAACGCGGGTTATAAGGCTGTCACGGCAGAATCTTGGACCGTGGAAGATGACGACGATAAAAAGGAACAAGCTCAGGGAGATGGAATCCCTAAAGATGATGAAACATTACGAGAGCCTCTAGGAACAGGACTAGGAGCTCATTCAGGCAGTCAACAATTTAAAACGATCGCGGGAACATTCAGTAAACATGACGAAATGTATCGGAAACAAGTAGCTAACATGAAGGCTTTCGTTAGAACAGTAAAGAGTATAGAGGTCAACACGCTAACAGATAAGTGGGAGCTAGAAGATGCACTTAAATCCTTACAAGCTCGTTGGGCGGCAATAGATACACTTCACTGGGAGTTAGAGAGTGAGGGCACTGTAACAGACGTGGCATACGAAACTTCATTTAATGCTCATGAAGAAACATTCAACAATTTGAAGAAAGAAATAAACAAGAAGATTTGGTCAGGGGCACATCGTGAAAAATCTACACCTAAGTTAGATATAACAACTTTTTATGGGAACTATAACACTTGGGTTTCATTTAAAGACTTATTTTGTGAAGCCATTCATAATAACACAGCTTTATCTAACGCTCAGAAGATGCAATTTTTAAAGTCTAAACTGAAAGGAGAAGCAGAGAGACTCATCCAACATTTGCAGATAAGTTCTGACAACTATTTGATTTGCTGGGATATTTTAAACAACCGATATAACAATACTAAACTAATATTCACTTCCCACATGAATATATTACTTAGCCTACCTACTATGCAACAACAATCCGTGACACAATTAAAGAAAATGCATGACACGACAAACGAGTGCTTACACGCAATTAAGAATTTAGGGGTCGATATAAGTACGTGGGACCCCATGATAGTACATATCCTAGCGCAGAAACTTGATACCGAAACTCATATGGACTACGTAGAATCGCTAACCAACTCTCGAGCGCTACCGGTCCTACAGGAATTCATGAAATTCATGGAAGGCAAATTTACAAGCCTTGAAACATCTCGCCGAAAACAAGAGTCTCTCAATCTTAAAACATATCATCAAGCAACCACATCTGGTATGAACCAACGAAGAAACTTCCAACCACAACATAATAACCGCCAGTATCCTAACTCTACCTACGTAAACAACGGAGTCAATAGAAGCCACAGAACTTCAACAGTAGGTAAAACATTGCACGTGTCAAGTATCCAATGTCCAATGTGTAACAATCAACATGGGATCTACAATTGTCGTCAATTCTTACAACTACCCATAGAAAAACGGTACCAAGCAGTTAAAAAACTGGCGCTATGCATTAACTGTCTTTTTACACATCGTGATAATAAATGCAACTCGACGAAAACTTGCCACAAATGCACTGGCCGACATAACACGCTGATACATGAGGCATGTGTCAAAACAGTATCGTCAGCACCGGAGCCATCGACCTCTTCGCCATCAGCAAATGGAATTATTACGAAAAATAACAAGTCAATCAACATTACACAAATACCTACAGATGCGAATTCGGAAGTCCTGTTAGCAACAGCCCTGATTAAAGTTAAGGCTGGTGATGGTACTTATAAAACACTTAGAGCATTTATTGATCAAGGGAGTCAAATATCCCTTATGACTCAACAAGCCGTACAACTACTAGATTTAAAGAGTGAGAAGTTTAATGGGATATTCAACGGTATTGGAAAGAAACAAAACAGCTTCAAGGGGAGAAGAATCATAGAAGGCGCGTCGCTTTACAACGATTTTGCGTTCTATGCTGAGGTTTTTATTGTGAAAGACCTCATGGATGACTTACCTAACAGAACATTTCCCAAGCCATCGTGGTCCGTTCTACAAAACTTAAACCTTGCCGATCCTCAATTCTACGTAAGACGGCCCATTGACTTATTGCTTGGAGTAGAAGTCTTCCATCAGATTATTATGGAAGGAGTAATTAAAGGAGACGATTATACACAGCCTCTGGTACAGCAGACGCAACTGGGATGGATGATAAGTGGAAACGCTCGTACTTACAACTGTAACGTAGTAATAAACAATTTAGAAGATATTAAACAATTTTGGGAGATAGAAGAAATTACCGAAGAAGGAGATCTATCGCAGGAGGATCTGGAATGCATCAAACATTATAAAGAGAATACTAAGAGGAAACCCGACGGAAGGTATGAAGTCCGCATTCCAATGAAACCTCACTTTGAAGAAGAACTGGGAGAGTCAAGAACCCGAGCAATCGCGCAGTTTAAAAACATGGAAAGAAAGTTACAAAAACAAGAAAAACTATCCGAAGCGTATAAACAATTTATGGATGAATATCGGGACCTAGGACACATGAAACCAGCAACCAACAATTTGGGGTTAGAGTCATTCTTACCTCATCATATTATCGAAAGAGTTGAGTCAGCAACATCCAAGCACAGGGTTGTCTTTAACGCGTCAGTAAAGACATCTACAGGGCGATCTTTAAATGATTTGATGCATACAGGCCCCAATTTACAGCAAGACTTGCAAGTACTTCTATTAAAATGGAGACAGTACAAATACGCATTTACAGCGGACATTGAGAAAATGTACCGTCAGATACACGTAAACGAAATTGATCAACATTTACAGAAAATAATTTGGCGTGACAGTCCTGAAAAACCATTACAAACATTTCAACTAACAACACTAACTTACGGAACAAAATCAGCACCATTTATAGCTATGATGACGTTAAAAAGACTAGCAGCAGACGAACGAGAAAGTTTTCCAGAAGCAGCGAAAGTGGTAGAGGAGGCATTTTACATGGATGACGTGTTACATGGAGCACATTCATTGGAACAAGGAAAGAAGTTGGTTTCTGATTTAAACGATCTTTTAAAAACTGGAGGTTTCAATTTACGAAAGTGGTCATCCAACAACAAAGGAATCTTGGAGAACATTAACAGAGAACAGGGTGACGAAGAAATGGTATTCAACTTTAAAGTAGACAACATTACAAAAACATTGGGATTATGCTGGAACCCGACCGAAGATACTTTCACCTTCAAATGTAAAATACCCGAACATAAAGAAAACCTAACAAAAAGAACACTTTTATCAGAAATTTCCAAACTGTACGATCCATTAGGTTGGATCGCCCCATTTATAGTAAAACTGAAGATTTTATTTCAAAAAGCATGGAAAGAACAGACTGAATGGGATGACCATATTTCTGACAAACTCTTTTCAGAATGGTCAATAACGATAAGCGATATTGAGCAACTTAACGAATGCAAAATAACAAGGTGGTTATGGTGTAACGAGAATGACGTCATTGAACTGCATGGATTTTGTGACGCCTCCATGGAAGCATACGCTTGTGTAGTATACGCGAGAATACCACATCAATCCAGAGTAATACTGGTGGCAGCTAAAACGAAACTTGTGCCCCATAAGAAAACATTAACATTACCTAGACTTGAGCTTAGCGGTGCACATTTGCTCGCAAAACTGATGAAAAAGATTAAACATTCCTTAAATCAACATGAAGTAATAACATTCGGTTGGAGTGACTCCCAAATAGTCCTTGGATGGTTAGCAGGTCAACCAAGTCGTTGGAAACCATTCGTCGCAAATCGTGTAGAACAAATAAAACGGGTGATGCCCGAGGAACAATGGCGCTATGTAAAATCATCTGAAAACCCCGCAGATGCTGCAAGCAGAGGAGAAACAGCATCTCAATTGAAAGACAATGCCTTATGGTGGTCAGGTCCAGCTTGGCTAACTCATTTCCAGCCAGAACTGAAACGTTCTCAAACCTTAACATATACTACGACAGAAGAGGAGAGAAAGTCATATAAATCAAACGCACCAAAACAATAAAGAGCAAAATATCATAAATAATTTATTAGAAAAATATAGCTCAATAACAAAGGTAATACGAATCGTGGCCTACATATTGAGGGCATTCACTTCGAAGCGTCAACGCTTGCCAAGCCATATCACATTACAAGAGCTAAGAAAAGCTAAATTGACTATAATTAAATGTGTACAAAGCAATGAATTAGGAACGGATATCGAACATTTACGTAAGCACAACAAAGTCGAATCACAAAGCCCGCTCTATACATTGTACCCATTTATAGATAAAAACAATCTTTTGCGAGTGGGAGGCCGCCTGGAAGAAGCGCATTTATCTTACGAGATGAAACACCCAAAAATTATTCCGAGGGATTCACGTCTTGCAACATTACTTATAGAACACGCTCACGCCATGACACTTCACGGAGGCGCTAAGCTCACTATGAGCAAATTGAGAGAAGAATACTGGGTGATAGGCGGAAACAACAGAGTGAAACAACAAGTGCGAAAATGCGTTAAGTGCCAAAAGATAGATGGGAAAAAACAGTATCAGCTGATGGGTGATCTTCCCGCCGCCCGTGTTAACGAAGCAAAACCGTTCTTCCACACTGGGGTCGACTACACGGGATTTGTTGACATAAAAGCAAGTAAGGCGCGAGGAAGTCGAACATTGAAGGGCTACATTGCCGTTTTCGTCTGCATGGTCACAAAAGCCGTGCATTTAGAACTAGTAACAGAACTAACGAGTTCAGCTTTCCTGGCAGCTTTAAGAAGAATGGCAGCCAGAAAAGGAGCCCCAAAACATTTATACTCGGATCAGGGTACCAATTTTATAGGCTCGAACAACATTCTGAAACAACAGTGGAAGGAGATTCAAAACACAATCGACGACAATTTCTTGGCTGAAGTCGCTGAAATGGAAATCGAGTGGCATTTTAATGCTCCCGCCTGGCCCAACGCGGGCGGACTCTGGGAAAGAGCCGTCAGAAGCTTAAAATATCATTTAAAACGCGTAGTGGGTGAACAAAAACTTACATATGAGGAATATGCCACGATTCTGGCCGAATTGGAGAACTGTCTAAATTCAAGGCCATTATGCCCATTAACAGACAACATTGATGACCTGAATACGCTGACTCCAGCCCACTTCTTGCAAGGACGAGCGGGAGTGACTATAATAGAAACATACGAAGACGCACGCACAAGATGGAATTTAACACAAAAAATATTCAGTGATGTATGGAGAAGATGGAAAACAGAGTACTTAAGCCAATTAACAGCAAGACAAAAATGGTGTGAGCCCAAGAAAAACATAGAAGTAGGGGACATAGTGGTCATACATGAAGATAATTTACCAGCAGGGAAATGGGCACTAGGACGAGTGATCGACGTGCATGCAGGTCAGGATGGATATGTGAGAGTAGTAACACTAAAAACAGCCAAAGGAACACTAAAGAGACCCGTAGTTAAATTATCTGTCTTGCCCCTGGAAAAATCGAAACCAGAACAACAACCCGTCGATAAAGAAACCCCGAAACAAACCAAAAGTCAAAGACGAACCAAGAGAGGATGTATGACAACCATGCTAATGATGCTATTCTATATTTTTACTTTCATAACAGCTGGAAATTGCGTAAAAATGACACCTATCAATGACGGCCAAGGATTGTACTTCGACAAGCTTGGAACTATGCAACTAGTTAGAGACGAATGGAAACTAGTAGCGTACTACGATATGAGCCCATACTGGGAAGGAGTATCAGCATACAAAAAATACAACGAGCAATTAGAAACTATTTGTAAACAAGTTAGAACCCTTTCACACTGTGACGTCATCCTTTTACAATTACAACATTCATACGACGAACTACAACATTACAATAAAGTACTATCCCGACATCAGCTAAAACAACAAACACGCAAGAAACGGGGATTAATAAACGGTGTCGGAAACTTAGCGAATACTTTATTCGGAGTTTTAGACGATCGGTTCGCTCAACAATACCAACAGGACATAAGTCTCCTAAAAAACAACGAAAAACATCTCGTCACCATGTGGAAAAATCAAACATCTATTGTAGAAGCCGAATACAACATGCTCTTGAGAACTCGAGATACGATCCAAAAACAACATAAAATGATACACCAGCACTTACTTTGTTTAGAAAAAGATACCACTGCGATGGCAAAAGAAATTACAGTCGCAGAGAGCATGTCTCAATTTACAGTGGTCGCCATGGCTGCAAACAATTTATTAAATCACCTTAAAACAATCCAAGATATGTTATTAGAAACGATAGCCAACATTTACAACGATAAAATGAACATACATATTATAAGTCCCCAGCAACTACAAAAAGAATTAAATATAATATCGGGCCAACTTTTAAGTGACCTTACTTTACCAATTGACAACATACAAACAAACTTACAAAACATCTACCAAGTATTACAAGTTAAATCAAGAATGACTGACCAATACATGATATTTGAGATTCGCATTCCATTGATAACTCGTGATCGTTACGACCTTTATAACATTATTCCGGTTCCGCACAGCTCAGACAGAAATATGATATCTGTTATTCCCATAGAAAAATACGTAGCCATGAACTTACAAAAGGATGCATACATGCCCTTACAAGAAAAGGATATCGAAACTTGTATTATACGAGATACGTTCACATATATGTGCTCACTTAAGGTCCCTGTATATAAGATGAACACAGATAAAGATTTGTGTATAAAGGATGAAAAGGTGAATTTATATACATGTAAAACAAGCATAGCCGCGTGTCAGAACAGGTGGATCAGTTTATCCCGACCGAATCACTACTTATATTTTTGTTGTGATCGGTGTCAGTTCCGAACCATATGTAGAGATCAAGTTACAGCGCAAACATTGACACGAACTAACATTATTTACATTGAGGAGAATTGTATCGTAAAAACGGACAACTTTGCAATTCACACGCATATGAATATGGAAAGTAAAGTGGATTTATCATATAGCATACCTGCCCCAGAAATTGACCCAATTAACCATGTTATAAACATTACGGTTGAAAAATTCGCAAACAACAGCTTTCATTTGGAAGACGAAAGCGAAAATAAAGTCATAAAAGAGAAAATAAAAGCGCTGAAAGAAAGCCAACTTCCCGAAGATACAATTAACAGCTATTCTGTCCACGATATACACCACTATACAGCTATATACTGCCTCTTTCTAGCAACTACTGCTATAACAATCTTACTCGTATGCCAAAAAACACGTTGCCAGTGGCAACTTTTAAGAGCCTGGACAACCCAAGAAAACCCAGAGAGAACAACAGCTTCGAACACCATCACCGCAAGACCCCGTGCAAACCCACCGCCGCCGCCGCCGCCGCCCCGAGAGGTCGCGAGCGAGGCCTCTACGCCGAACACGCGATGCAGTCTACGACGTACCAGCATCAATAACAATAAGTGTAGTGCAAGTGCGCAAAAAGTGAAAGAGTGTGACAAACATGAAAACATTGAACTGAAACAAGTGGACAGAAGCTGCTCGCCAGTGTTCAGACAGACATCGTTTAAAAATTAATTGCTTAGATTTAAAAAATATTGTTGATCATCTTGTATCATTTATCTTAGTAATTCATTTCATCTCATCGTTTGCCCCCGCCAAGATGTTCGGTGCAATGCACCTAACACGTTTAAAGCCTCGTGCGGCGCGTGCGTCCAGTCAGCAAAAGACGCATTGCCCCAATAATTTAGCATTCATTTAGTTTTCAGTGTACTTTTGAGATCCATCGCGACCGGGTGCATTCGATTAACATTGAACATTCTCAACATTATCAACATTTTATTAACATTATTCTATAACATTTTATAACATTTTACAACATTAAACATTTTTCCGCTACTCTCCGGACGTTTTACATTCAAGCGAACCCGCACCCCGAATAGCGGTCGTGCCGAATTAAATTGAAACCAGGTAAAGAGTAAGACGTTGAAGGCAAAGCTGGTCTGAGCCACGATTCGGAAATTAAAATAGCATGAATGTTCTTAATGTCAAAAGAGAGTAACATATCGCTGTAATGTGCAGGAATACTTTGCGCATTTAAATGCACAACGTTAAAATTTTTAGGTACATCATTAAACTGAGATTCCAGAATGTCGTGAAGCGAAGGAGGCAAACTATGGAAACTGTCTTCACTTACACTATCTAAGGAGGAAAAAGATAAATACTGATCACTGTTATCACTGAAAGGCATCTGAAAAATATATATAAAGTTAAAAATATAATAAGTATATAATAAGTGTATACTAATATTCAATAAATATAAAAATATATACAGTAAAAACTAAACAAAAACTCCACAATCTACCCGCCAGCAGCAAATAAATAATATATCTACTAACCCTAAACTAATTTAAGGTACCTTAGCTACCCGCCAGCATATCTGGATGGATCAAAATTAAAAACAAAACAACAAATAATTAACATTCAGAGCAGAAACGGAACGCAATAATTTACAAGTGGCAACACTGGGCTGTTCATGTCAAAGCGCCTGTCATGTCAAGTTAATGTCAAAGCAAAGCAAATGCTATTACGAAAACTAGTTAAGATACACAAATTAATCAAAAAAGAAAGAAAGGGTAGACACAGATAAGTGCTGCACGACAAAATTAAGAAGTCAATTGTAACACGGTAACAAGAAAAGCACTACACAGTAAACAAACAAAGTAGGTACGAGTACTCTACGATCGAATCTTCGCCTTCACAGTCTCCCTCTTTGCACGCTGCTGCCTAGCTCGCGGAGCCTGGGGGACGGGCCGAGTATCAGGTTCCGACGAAGCGACAGGATGCTCCGCGTCGGCATCGGTAGGCGTCGCCTGCGCAACCGACAGAGCTTTCACATCGGCGACGCTGTTAGCACGGCGGCGCACGCCATCTTTTCCCAGCACAAGCACGTCGCCGTTCCAGGTCCAGCAGTTGCGCACTCCAAAACGCTCACGAGCCTCCATGAAAGCATTGTGGCGGGGCTTTGTGAGAAACTCTCCAAGTGTGACGCCTGAGCCCTTGAGTGCCACCTTGCCAAACCATACATCATCCCTGATGGCTATATCCTTGAACTTGACAAGAATGGCTCTAGGCTTTTTGCCGCGCCCTCCACGACCACCCAACCGATGACTGCGCTCAATATCTGCTGCGGAAAGATCTTCTAACACGGCCTGCAGTTTGTTAACCGCAAGATTTGTTGTGTCCTCAGAATCAGATTCATCTATACCATGTACTAACAACATCTTGCGGCGAGAGCGCGTCTCAATGTGGTCCACCTGGCGAGTGACAAGCTCCACCTGCTTCTGCAAGGCATCGAGAGACCTCACAACAAAGTCCTTGAAAAAGTCAAACTTTGAAGCCACAGCAGCGACTGTTGGATTAGTGGTGCCCGCGTTGTCGAGATCTTTCTGGAACTGCGCCATCGTCTTCTTGAATGTCTCGGACAATTCCTCAATTGAACTTTTTACTGCACTTGTTTCTGACATTTTGTGAGAGTGAAGTGAGTGATAAAAATCGAAGTTAACTTGTGGAGAAAATGTAATGGAAATGCTGGTAGGTTATAAAGGTTATTTAAGCATCAATATTATTAGGTTTAATTGTCCAAAAAGTGATTATAAATATTTTTTTTAACAATAAATTTAGTGCACAAGATGTGACTTGTATTTCTCCACCTACCCGAAAAAAGTCGTATTATTGCATTAACGCGCTTTCTATTTTTACTTGTTCATTACTATGTCTTAATATATTGTTTTTAGGTATGTTTTTTAGAAATGGATGATCGGTCTAGTTATCCTACAATTTATTACCCGAACGTGAGGCTTACGAACTAAAACATTGACATTTTATAGAAATTTAAGTTTAGCTTGCTATGACATTATTATGTTGACGGAAACGTGGCTTTTGGATGGAGTGTTAGATAATGAGCTATTTGACGAGCGTTATATGGTTTGGAGGCGTAACCGCGATTCGGAGCTGACCGGTCAAGGTCGCGGTGGCGGCGTGCTCATCGCTGTTCGCAGAGACCTGGCCGCGGTGTCGCGCCCTGAGTACCACTCCACAGCTGAGGACTTGTGGGTGACTCTGTCTTTGACTGATGACTCTAATACAATACTTAAGGTTCATCTCTGTATCTATGCAAGCAAAATAGAGGATTAACGTTTTCGCAACAATTATCTAATTTCTGTAACCAACTTGAAAATATAGTATTTAATCATCCCAATGATAAGTTCCTAATTTCTGGGGATTTTAATATGAGTAATATGGAGTGGTTGCATTATAATTAATATCTAAGCCCTGTAAATTACACAACAGTTGAGGAGCGCGGTTTCATTGACGATTTAAATTTGCTTAACTTATACCAATACAATGGGGTTGGTAATCGCTACAATAAAACATTAGACTTATCGCTTGTTTCACAACCTCCAGTTAAAGCATATCTGTCAGATAAATATTTGCTGTCCTTTTCTTTTATATGACTGGAGAAAAGGATAGTAATAATTTTAACTGGCAGATAAGTTTATCTGGAGATTGTGAAACAGGCCCTTAATATTATGTAACGATATCGTGAGTGTTAGTAAGTGTTGTGACCCTTTAGTTCCAATAGACCCTTACCTTCATGGTAAGGGTCTATTGGAACTAAAGGGCCTTAATTATTTTATTGCAATTTTCTGTGTTAAAGTCTATTTAGCCGGCACCACGCTATAAATATTATTTTAATAAGGGAGATTATATCTCGATTAATAATGAGTTATTCTTGATTAATTGGGTAAGTGAATTTTCTTGGCAATCGCTTGACCAATGCGTAGAGTTTTTTTATTCCACTTTTAAAAAATTGAGAGACAAATATATTCCTTTCAAGGCCCTAAACACGAATACTTTTCCTCCTTGGTTTTCTGCTGTTCTCAAAAAGGTTATTAAAGAGAAAAATAAGTACTTGAATAAATATAAAACTTATGGCAATTTGTCTGATTATACTTCTTACTGTATTTTAAGAGACCGCGTGAAAAGAATTGAACGTGAATGTTATTTGACATATATGAACATTATGAACCGTATTGAGGGCAATATTGCCCGGAATCCAAAGCAGTTCTGGACTCATATTAGATCACGTAGTAAATCTCATGGTATACCAGGTTCGTTAAAATACGGTGATAGAGTGATTTCAAATGGCGTAGATATATGTAATGCATTTTCTGACTACTTTTTTACAACGTTCTTAGCTCCTAGCAATATCACATATGCTTCTTCTCGCAGTGGTAACTGTAATTCATCAAACGAAATATCCAAAATAGAAATTAATCCGGATTTCATCCTTCGCTTACTTCTTAGCCTTGACCCTTCTAAATCAGCGGGCCCCGATGAGCTTCCGGCTCAATGTTTAATGAATTGCGCTAAGGGCCTATTGCAGCCTATTGAACTATTGTTTAAGCGATCTTTTAATGAGTGTGTCGTTCCGAATATATGGAAAAGTGCGTTTATTACTCCCGTTCATAAAAAAGGGTCTCGTGTAGAAATAACTAATTACAGACCTGTGTCTAAACTATGTATTTTATCGAAAGTTTTAGAAAAAAATGTATATGTACAAGTTTATGATGCTATTAAGCATTCTTTTAACCATACTCAACATGGCTTTATGCAACGGAAATCCACTGTATCCAACCTAGTGTTGTTAAATGATTTTATTACTGAGGATAGCGGTGATCAGGTAGATATCATTTACACGGACTACAGTAAGGCCTTCGATCGCATTGACCATAAGTTGCTTATTATGAAACTCCAACGCTTAGGGATAAATGGTGACCTGTTGAGGTGGTTCACATCATATATTGATAACCGATCTCAAGCTGTTGTTACAAGTAATTATGTTTCTAGTTGGGTTAAAGTTCCAAGCGGTGTCCCACAGGGATCTTTGCTCGGTCCTCTGCTCTTTAATATCCTCATTGATGATATCTCTATATGCTGTAAGTTTTCTAGATTGCTTTCTTTCGCTGATGATATGAAAATTTTTGCAAAGATTAAATCTGACCATGATGTTGCTTTAGTTCAAGCTGATCTAGATCGTTTAGGCTTATACTGTAGAGAAAATAAGCTTGATCTTAACCCTTCTAAATGTCAGGTAGTTACTTTCACACGTCAGCGATCACCGATTACTTCTGTTTATGCTATAAATAATCAATATTTAGTAAGAGTATCTTTCCTAAGAGATCTTGGCGTAATACATGATTCTAAATTATTATTTGACTCTCATGTTGATAGCGTTGTGGCGAGTGCTTCTAAGTCCCTTGGATTCATAATGCGCAGCTCTTCTGATTTTACGCAGGCTAAAACCTTTGAGATCCTATATTGTTCATTTGTAAGGAGCAAACTTGAGTACGCCTCCCAGATCTGGAACCCTTGTTACAACGTCTATATAGATAGGATTGAGCGGATACAAAGAAAATTCATTAAGTTTCTTTGTTTTAAATTACATGTCCCATATAATTCATTAAATTATATTAGCGTATGCAAAAAACACCATCTATTTCCCTTGTCACAGCGTCGGGAAATTGCTGACATTGTATACTTTTAAAAAATTACTAATGGCAGCATTGACTGTCCAGAACTGCTTAGTAGTATTAAGTTCAATAATCCCATGAGGGTTAAAAGGTATTATCCCCCTATTTCTGTTCCCTTTGCATCCTCAAATTATAGACGTAACAGCTTCCTGATTCGCGCGTGTAGTTCAATTAACAGGCTGTCAAGAGAGCACGATATTGATGTGTTTAATATAAGTACACAATCTATACGGAGAACGACGAAGTTTGTTGCGGATGTCATTTTGTATCCTTTTTGACGAAGCCTGCGCTGTGGATTAGTTTTATTGACCAATTTTGAATTTACGTATATTGCATAAGTTATGAAAAAAAAAAAAAAGTTATAACATTAATAACATATCTATACGGAGTAATCTAACGCGTAAATTCTTTGAGTGAGCTTGCCCATGCTAATTCGTTTTTCACGATTTTTCATGATTGTTCTTCATTACTTTTCTTTTTTGTAATTGTTTGTTTTTCTTAAATACAAAATTATTATTTATTTGCATGAATACGGTACAAATACAGATCTTAAAATTTAAAATAGGTCCATCATATTCAACCAACCTGCATGCAGGTGTGCAAATAGTACATGCAATGTGCTGCTGAGAGCATCGCTTACTTACTAAATACAATATTTACAGTACTTATTCTGCCTAATTATAATTTGTCAAGTATTCCTTAATACTATAAAAACACTTTTCTTGTAACCAGTTGATCAACTTAATTTTAAACGATTTATTTTCTAATTTAATTTCGTCAGGTAAATTGTTATACAGGGTTATGCACATGTTATAACAGTTTTTTTTATAAATGTAACAGCGGCAAGGAGGACAGTTCAGTAGATTTTTGTATTGTGCCCTCGTATGTTTCGCACTTGTCTCACAACGGTATGTAAAATAGTTAGGATTCTCCTTAACAAATAGGCAGGCTTCCTTTATATATAGACACGGGAGTGGTAATATTTTAAATTTCCTGAACAGAGGCTCGCAACTGTCCACAAACCAAGTATTTTCTAAAGCTCGGATACATCTTTTTTGTACTAGAAAGGCTCGTTCCATATCTGTTGAATTCCCCCAAAGAATTAAACCATAACCTAGCACTGACGATACGTACTCGTATCCATGATACGCCAACATCGCCGCTTCTAATGAGACTGTTTGTCTCAGTCGTTTTAGAGCAAATACAAACTTGTTCAATTTCTTACAAATGTGGTCTACGTGATGTTTCCAATTCAAATGCTTGTCAATATTAAATCCTAAAAATGTACAATTGTCTACTAACTCTCTTTCTATTAATGATGTATGTACTTACTAAGTCTACGCATATTTGTACACTATATTCATATTTAGTGAAGTTAATTTCTATAAGATTTCTATCTGTGAGAACCTATAATTGGCCTCTAATTGCTATATCTGTTGTCAACATGTTGTATGTGCTGTTGGTATTCCAATAAATAAAATAATTAAAATAATTAAAAATAATAATAATAATAAAATCCAAATCTGATTGCTTCACAAAACGTTTGATATGCTTTCCTATCTGAACTGTGTCCTCTAAATGTTAGATGATTTTTTAGTAGTACGTTGCCATGTCCCCAGTGTGCGGTGTGAGAGTACGTAAGCGGCTTACCTCTGTAAGCCTCGCTCAGATAGCTCAACTTTTTAATCCTAACAAAGTTGTTTGTTCATGTTTAATGAGCTACGTACCAAACCGAATCGGGTTACCGACGTTACTGTACACACGTAATACGGATAATGTCTGTCTGTCTGTCTGTCTGTCTGTCTGTCTGTCTGTCTGTCTGTCTGTCTATCTGTCTGTCTGTCTGTCTGTCTGTCTGTCTGTCTGTTTGTCAAGACCATTTTTCTCAGGAACGCGTGGAGGTATCAAGCTGAAATTTATATCAAATACTCAAGTCTATTGTCCCTTGGAGCTGTAAAAAAATCAAACTTAAAAGCCAACTCAATCAAAAGATACAGTCGTTTATGCTGCAAATTTTAGAGTTTTTTGGCACTCGCAAAACCTACGGGGTACTTCCCGTGAACTCGGAAACTTGAAATTTGGCACGAAGCAACGTCATATAGCATAGACAATGGAAAAATTACAAAAAGTAGACATTTTTAGTAAAGTCATACAAAAAATTTTTTTTTAGTTTTTAAACTTACTACCTTTTTCCTCGTAAACGCGTGGAGGTATTAAATTGAGATTCATGTCAATTACTCAGGGCTATAGGACCTTTCAGATGTAGCAAAACCAAACTGTTATGTCTACGCAATCAAAAGAAATAGCAATTTAAGTCGCATATTTTGAAACTGAGTACTCGCAAGAAACTCACAACCTAAAGGGTACTTCCCGTAAACTCAGAAACTTGAAACTTGGCACGAAGAAACTTCATATAGCACAGACAAAGGAAAAATTACGAAAAGTAGACATCTTTAGTAAAATCATACAAAAAATTTTTTTTTTAATTATTGAACTTACTACCTTTTTCCTCGTAAACGCGAAGAGGTATTAAATTGAAATTAGTAACAAACATATATTGTTATAGGTTTGTACGGAACCTTTGGTGCGCGAGTCCGACTCGCACTTGGCCGGTTTTTTTCTATACGGAAATACAACCCTCTTCTAATAGTGCCTTTACATTCAAATGTATTACTGCTTTTGAAGTGCAACATTCATTATGAGGAATATATCGCCTTAAATCCCTTCTTTACCATTTTCTCTATTAAGATTTTCAGTCATTATTCTCTTGCATGCATCTTACCCCATGTTGAGCTTTATTACTTTATAGTACATTACTTACCTAGGGCTATAAAAAAAAGAAAGCCCGAAATCGCAGGTATTTGGGACCCGAGCCGCAGGCGAGGGTTGTAAATATGCGATAGAGGGCTTTCTTTTTTACTGCCCGTGGTGAGTACACAATTTTACGTCCCCACCTGGCCATAATGCGAGTTTTACCGTAAGCGTAGCGAGCGGTAAAACTCACATTATGGCCAGGAGGTGACGTAAAATAAATTATTAAAACACGAGTAGTTTTCGTTATGATACAAATAACACCCTTTTAAATGTCAAATGCATGTGATTTTTCTGTTCACATTTATAGTGCGATATATTTTCCCATTATTTGTTATTGACACGTTTCATAACTCATACCATTCTTCAACCAAGCTACAAAGCAAAGCACTCTTAAGTGTGAACATGTTAGTACAAGTACGTACACGCGACACAATTAATTTCTCGTCGAGGTTGACGCGTCAATCAATCATAGAGGAGACGGGATTGTCAAATCATTTAGTGAACCTAGTAAGTGCTCCCCGAGGGACGTGTTAATGTTTAGTAGTTGCTTGCCACTTGAGATGTTTGGAAAACTTTATATTGTTGAACTTAATTATCATACTTTTTTTCTAACGTCCTCCTAGCCCAGTCGGTAGTGCCCTGCCAACCGAAGCAGGAAGTCTCGGGTTCGAATCCTGGTCAGGGCATTTATTTGTGTATTTGTACCTGAGTTATGGATGTTTTCTTTGTATGTAAGTATTTATCTATATCTATGTATTGTATATTTGGTCGTCTAGTACCCACAAAACAAGCCTTATTGAGCTTACTGTGGGCCTAGGTAGATTTGTATAAGATTGTCCTTAATATTTATTTATTATACACTAGCGACCCGCCCCGGCTTCGCACGGCATAAAAAATGGTTATTGTGGGTTATCCCTAAGAGATAGACATATACCATCGCGGACTTTTTTATATACCATTTTAATAGTCGGTGGTGCACACGACAACAAAGGGCATTATACGGATTTTAGTGATGATGGGATCTCCTTTTGTATAGTGAGACTTAAGGACCCATAACCCATTTTAGGAAGCAGAGCCACCTAAATTTATGGTGCGGTGGGGGTAAAAAGGGGGGCTTAACATTTGCGCGACACATAGGTTGAAAACTATAAGTCTTAGCAACATACTTCAAAGGCAAGAATTGTAGAGAATTTCATGAAGAATATATCCTTTATTTAAAGTTTTGTGGTAACTCCAACAGTTTTTGTAAAAAAATATGATTTTTTTCTACTTTTGTGGGAAGTGGCGAAAACAATTGTTATATTTGTAACACATAACACATATTTGTAACATACTGCAGAGTTATCCAATAAAGATTTGGCTTGAAAGTCTCGTATCCAGGCCATAAATCAAATAAGTAAAATAATTATTTTTAACGTTAACTGTTTGGACTTGTATGTACGTACCATGTATGTTTAAGTAAGGTAAACGCCCCGTTCCTAATAGTGGTTAAATTAGTAAGTTAGAAATCGTATATTAAACGGAAGACGAGGGTAAATTTTCAATCACAAAATTATGAAGATGTGGGATGAAGCATTTTGCATTTAATTATTTTACGTTTTTTAAAGTGGGGCACTCATACAATAGTATGTTTGTATTTGATTGAATAACATTTTGCATTTAGTTATGTAAATATTATTTATAATAAATTAACTAATTTTCAAATAAGTTTGTGTAATGTCTAAGTAGGTATAACACGAAATTGTTATTAATATGTTATATTATATACCTACCACTTAAGTTTTCTCTCTAAAAAAATTAACGGGCCCTTATTTACAACCCGCAATGTTGTACCTTTCACTTTAAAACGTCATAAGATAACAGGGACCGGAAAACTCCTCTATTTGATTACTCTTTGCGATATTATTTGGTTACAAAATGATATGGTTACCCTATATTCAATATTATGTCCCTGTCTTATAATTTCTTAGCAATAGAGATGAAATTTTAGGTTTTCATTTCGGTAAGTGCTACATTATTACTATCGGCAGCAGCAGCAGCCAGTATTAGTCCACTGCTGGACATAGGCCTCTCCCACGGCACGCCAGCGCCACTGTGTTCGATCTTCTACTCTCCTCCTCCAATCTGTACCCGCCAACCGCTTACCTTTGGATAACGCAATGATGTGCTTACTAAATTCATAGTTTTTAAAAACAACGCTACCAAATACTTACACGATCTAATACCCCTTTATTGGTAACCGGTTCCGGTATCCCTTAAACGAACTCTTTATTTCACTTACGGACTATAACAAGCATACAAAGGCAAGGTAAATAATAGCGTTTAAAATGGTTGACGTCCATTAGTTAAGAAAAATATTATTAGGCAAGCATTAGAGCTCAAACCACATCGTTTTTACTACATAATGAGGTTGTGGTTGAAAACAAGCTTATTAATTTTTTTTTTCATTAAAGATGGAAGGGGAATAACAGGGCTTTATCATAAAAATATATTTTGTATGTTACGACCATAAATTAAAAAAATATAGGCATTTATTCAAAAAAATATTAAACATCGATTTCATATTTTTTATGTTTTCTTAATTTTCTTATATGGAAAGGTATAAATAAAATACCAAAAATGAATTCGGCATCCTTGCTTTACACGAAAATAATATCAAACTTATGGCTCTATTTTATTTATAATTAATTTTGGGGGTACCCCCCACTTCGTCAAAATTTTGCATCAAAAATTTGATTGGCTCCCCTTCTTAAATTTTTTTTTTTTGTTTTTTTTTTTTGTTTTTTTTTTTTTTTTTTAATACCACGACGGTGGCAAACAAGCATACGGCCCGCCTGATGGTAAGCAGCTACCGTAACCTATGGACGCCTGCTACTCCAAAGGAGTCACATGCGCGTTGCCGACCCTTTACAAAAAGGAGGATTTTTTTTTTTTTTTTTTTTTTTTATACTACGACGGTGGCAAACAAGCATACGGCCTGCCTGATGGTAAGCAGCTACCGTAACCTATGGACGCCTGTAACTCTACAGGAGTCACGTGCGCGTTGCCGACCCTTTACAAAAAGGAGGATTCACTGTGTTGACGGCTAAAGGAACAAGGTCCCTCATCGTCAACACACTGGGTCCTCTTTGAGCTCTTTGGCAACCTTACTCACCAGCAGGAACACAACACTATGAGTAGGGTCTAGTGCTATTTGGCTGTGGTTTTCTGTAAGGTGGAGGTACTTCCCCAGTCGGGCTCTGCTCCAGACTTGAGCGATGACATTCGCTGAACGTGCCCTACCACACTTAGCGAGATGCCATTCGCAGTGCCCATACCTCTCTTTTTGGCGTAGTTTAAGGACATACCCAGGTCCGGACGTAGTTTAAGGACATACCCAGGTCCACACAAATTAATCTAAGAGCCTAAAGGACTAGCTCTGCAAATGGAAATTCCATCATCATCATTTTCCATATAATAAACTGTACGCCACCGACCATAAGGTGTCCAATACTGTAGTACATTAT
Source organism: Pammene aurita (assembly GCA_947086415.1). NCBI lineage: Eukaryota > Metazoa > Arthropoda > Insecta > Lepidoptera > Tortricidae > Pammene > Pammene aurita. The sequence continues at coordinate 28,841,021 of OX352303.1, forward strand.
TTTCATATATCTCGTAGTATAGGGTTCAGCCAGCGTTTGCAATATAAGCTCAAAAAATGTGTTTATTTACGACATCATATTAGAAACCTCTAAAATTATCATTGTTTCTCTACTATATTTTGCATGTATTATACATATAAACCTTCCTCTTGAATCACTCTGTCCATTAAAAAAACCGCATCAAAATCCGTTGCGTAGTTTTAAAGATCTAAGCATACAAGGGACAAACAGCGGAAAGCGACTTTGTTTTATACTATGTAGTGATACGTACAACCAGCAGCGCGGAAGTATTTAGCTAAGTGAGTGAGGTTTTCAAAGTGAACTTCACACGAGTTTATTACGAGTATCAAGGAAACAAGAGTGTGTCAAGATAATTTTGAACACCTTGCCCGCTTAGCGACTTCTCCTGCTGACTGTATGCGATAAAATGATAATTTTTGTTTTACGTTATATTCTAATAATTTACATAAACGTTGATTTTTTAGTATTTAGAATAAGAATATTTATTTACTAAATAATGATTGTACAAAACACGAGATGGCCTGTAAGCCCCAAACTAGGCTGCGCCTGTATCTTGGGGCTCGGGGTTCAGGGGTTCACAGTTAATAAAATATAAATAAGTACTTAAAGATATTAATTAAATCTAAGTGCGGTTGTGTGTGATGGGTGTGTGCGTGTGTGTTTAAGAGCTCAAGTAAGAGCTGAATCAACCATAGGCCTAGAAGAGACAACGTAATATTATGTCTTCCGTGTCATTGTACGATAGAGTAGCAAACCATTTCTTTAGTTTAGATTGTACTACTGGCAAGGATCATGCTTTTAAGTCTAAAATTTTGCAGACCGCTATTTACGAGTATAGTAGTAACGTTTCAGCAAAACATTTGTTGTATTTTTCGGCAAACATATTTATATGACTTGTAGTCTTCATTACATTTCTTACATGGCAATATAATAACATTTAACACTAAAAAATGTTTTATATTCAAATACCTACTTAATCTGTGTCTTGTCTTGTTGTAAATAACAGTCAGTGTTGTTCCGTTTATATGTTACGATTCCTCCATAGGCGTCTTCCGTCTTCACTGGGGATTGAAAATTGACATCAATTTAAACAGTAGTTCTTATTATTTTTTTAACAGAATTAATATAATTTTAAATACATATATCCATTTTAGTCACCGAGAAAATGCTTAGGCTCAGTCTGTACTGGGTTTCTGAGACGTTAACATTAAGTTCAATACTATACAGGCGTTTTATAATATATTCGAGAACAATAACTAATATAGTTACAGTATAATTTGAATAGAATTTCCATAAATTTTTCATCACTGTATCTAAAGATACTCAATTTGGTATCACTTGAGGTCCCTAATAGCCACTCTGCAGGCAGTTGACATTACCAAGTGCCCTTGACTTTCTTTGTTCCACAGATAAGGTTAAAGCCTAATATAACAGAACTGAAATACTGCTCCATTTTCACGATACAAATTGTGTAACTGCAGCCAACTGAATTGTTTATGTTGTACTTAGACATTTTGTATTATGCAAAGTGATTAATGTGTTAGTTAATGTTTTTTTGTTGTTTTGTAAATGAATATGAAATAACATTGTACAGTCAGCAGTAGAAGTAGGTAAGCGGGTGAGGTGTTCAAAATGAGCTTGACACGTCTTTACTGTTAAGAGAATAAGAGCATGGGTAGCTAATTCTGAACACCTCACCCGCTTAGCTAATTCTGCTGGTGACTGTATCCCATAATGACGGTTAACACCTTAACAGTAAATAAAAATTACATTATTGTCAAAATATTGTAATTTGTAAACACAAATTACAATATCAGCCATTTAAATAAATACTCCCCCACCCCCATTCGTCACTTCCTCAAAAATCAATACTTATATCAATACTGAGGACCACAGCCCGGAATTTTCGCGGCAAAACAAAAGACTGTCGCAATCTAGCTAGTGTTAGAAACATTCTTTCAGATATCGAGTATTATTATATAAAAAAGTTATGCAATATATTATTTACATTATTTTATAATCATTCGCGACAGTTAATTTAAAATATGCAAAATTAATAGTAGGTTAAGGGATTGTTTTATACATGTTATCCATCTAAATCTTAACTATACTTTATCATATTAAGTAATAAAATTACCCTTCCTTTTGGCTTTGCCGTAGTCGAGTAACAAAGAGGTAAAACTTTGAATGACTTGACTATACCACCTCATTGAAAATAAGAGACACTTCAGAAAATGTCAAATGTCATTTCAGTACGTATGACAGCTATCATTATCGATAAAAAATGTTTCTTACACTAGCGAGATTCCGATAGTTTTTTTGTTTTGCCGCAAAAATTCGGGGCTCTGCTGCCAAACACCCGTTCAGTATATTTTAAAATATAAACATTTTTTAATATACAAACAAAAAATCGTTAATTTTGGTACTTCATTTGTCACGTTACGTGCTCTTCCAACTAGATAGGTGGAAGAACACGCAACGGATAAGGTGGAGTAAGTAAATAATAAAAAGGAAATTCAGGTAATGGGTTCTTTATTTCACAATATTTTTCAGTTGTAAGAGGTAAGTCAATATGGCCTTGATAAGATAAAAAGGTAAAGCCGGAGGTTCTTCACGGGCTCGCCCTCAAAGGCGAACGTAGTAGAGGCACGGAGGCTCGCCCCAAGAGGCGACCGGAGTAGAGGCTCGCCCTCAGAGGCGAACGAAGTGGCTGGAGGCTCGCCCACACTAGGCGAACGTAGTAGGTGGCTCGCCCACACTAGGCGAACGTAGTAGGTAGCTCGCCCACACTAGGCGAACGTAGTAGGTGGAGGCTCGCCCTCAGAGGCGAACGTAGTAGCTGGGAGGCTCGCCCAGACTAGGCGAATGGAGTAGATAGCTCGCCCTCAGAGGCGAAAGGAGTTGCTGGAGGCTCGCCCTCAGAGGCGAACGTAGTGGCTGAAGACTCGCCCTCAGATGCGAACGTAGAAGCTGGAGACTCAGGAATTAGTAACCCGGAGAGTTTATGCCAGGAGAGAGAGAGAGGTCGCTTCAAGTGCGGGGCCACTTCGGCCCCGCACAGACCTTTTGTTTGGAAAATAACTTCTTCGAAGCTAACCAGAAAGTGGCTGACGTTTGTCAGTGACAGGCTTATATAGGGGCAGCCAGCGAATTCAGAGTTCTTACATTGAATTTTCAAAAAAATATCACAGGCCAGGTCAACATGAGTACAAATATTTAACAAACTTAGCCAAAAGTATACAACCTAACTACATGCTTATGCAAATTTTAAGATTTGACAAACTAGACAGAGTACGTCACTATGGAGAAGTCTAAATAAACATTTCAAAATAGTATTAAAATGTACAATAACGTGAATAAAACGAGGAGGTTAATTACCAAACATAAGTTTTTTAACTTAGAAAAGGTGAGAAATCTAGGTTTCAAAAGTCGCTTGAGGCTGCAGGTCAAAGATCCGCGACAAGAAAGTGTATAAAAGTGTTTGAGAGTTAATAACTTTCTTCTGCGTATTTCAGAGCATGAAAATTGAGTTTCTAAGATGAAGACAAGGTTAGAAGAATAGCGCACGATATTTGAGAGCGCCACGGGATTTTCGTATGCGTGCGTGTGTTGAACAAGGATTGCAGAATAACTAGGAAAGTGCAACACAAATAAGATAAATGCTCAGCCCAGCATTGCAGCGAATCAATCCTGAGGTATGTAAGGGATATGCTACACATTAAGAAGATGTATTGAAGAATATAAAATAAATTTTATTCAAAAATCTTAAAGTGGCACCCAACGTGGGGCTATTATTTCCATCGATGGCCCATGGTACTTGCAAGACAATCGATGAGCATGCAGGTCTTTTAGCCTTACAATCGGGTCAAGAGCTTCGCTAATAATCGGACACGGTCAACACTTATCTTTTCTTGAGTTGTAATTGATTTATGGTCGCTACTAGTTGCTATTATTACTCCCCTATAATAAGCTCTGTATAGTCAGCTATAAGTTATCCTTGTTTATCTATTGTTATGCATTATGTTTTCCAAAGCCTCGGATTTATATGATATAGAATGATAGATTCATGCTAGTTAAAGTGTGGAAGATTATTTTCTTAGCATCTACTTGAGTTTTGCCTACGGCCACATTTAACATGGAGTACCTAACCGGATTAGTTTTTCAGTGAAGGAAAAATAGGATCAGGCAACTTTTTTTCATTTTTATGAAATAGGAGGCAAACTAGCAGACGAATCGCCTGATGGTGAGCAATTAACGCCGCCCATGGACGCCCGCAACACCGGAGTGGTCACAAGCGCGTTGCCGGCCTTTAAGATGGGAATACGCTCTTTTCTTGAAGGTTTGAAGGTCTTATCGGTCCGGAAATACCGCAGACGACAGTTCATTCCACAGTTTTGTTGCACAGTTCAGGACTGCCAACCATCTAAGTGGTGATGATGGTAATGCTGTCGCGTAGGACGATGGCGGAAAGAGGCGGCAGGGATTAATCCGAGCAATTCCTCGGAGCACTCTCCGTGATAGAGGCGGTAGAAGATGCAGAGCGAGGCTACATCTCTACGCAGCGCCAAGGAGTCAAGCCGATCCGTAAAATCCTGGCAGCCGACAATTCGAGTCGCTCTCCGTTGGATGCGGTCCAGAGGGAGAAGTTGGTACTGGGGCGCTCACAGATGAGAACAGTATTCCATATGTGGGCGTACCTGTGCCTTGTAAAGCTGGAGGCGGTGGGCCGGAGTGAAATACTGTCTCGATCTGTTGAGCACACCGAGCTTTTTTGAAGCCAACTTGGTCTTACCCTCTTAATGGCCGCGAAACTGGACTTCACTCGAAATGTCGACGCCGAGGATTCGGACACAGTTAAAGAAGTGCTCTCAAAACGAGGTGAAGCGACAAACGCAAGCTTTTTTGCGGTAAACGCGCAAACCTGTGTCTTGGTAGGGTTAAGTGGAAGTACGTTTGCAAGTTATATCACCAGTGCTTGTGCAGATTACCAATGGGGTCCCAGGTTCTCTTAGATTTCATTAAGTGTAGCGCTAAGATAAGGAGGAATGGCTAATAAAGATGTTGAACTTAACGTCAAATGACTGCCAGCCATGAATTCGCAAATTATCAGTCTTATTAAGTATCAACCACAGAAGAGATGAAACGAACAAGCTTCCGAATTTCGTTCACAGGAAGCACACCCCCGCAGTCTGGGAAAGTTGTTGTTGTTCATTGTTTCCCGGCAACTAGGCAATCCTCGGTCTGTGTTTGATGTTATAACCTGTACTTGACAAACTGCGGGTTTTGTTTTCTTGTGCTGTAAAAATCTCTGCTATACATATATTTTATTATAAATATGTGTGTTTAATTTATCCAAATTTTATCTTATTGTTTTAAATTAAAACTTTTACATTTCCTCTTAGTAAATTATATTTAGTAAAATACAGTATTCATATGTTTCACAAGACAAAAATATAAGAATTTATACACTGGATACAATACGCGTAGGTTTTGTTTACGTCTGAGTAAAATATTTACATTCATATAAAATCCCCCGCAACAAGCAATAACAGAAAAATCTTAGCGAGATTTATTCCACACAAAACATTCAGCACACTCGCCTTTAATACTAAACTAAGTCATAATACCAACATTACCGTTCAAACATGTCTCAAACTGCTGTTCTATGATGTTATTCAAATCCCCTAACAAACACTAGCTAGGATGTGTGACAGGCAAAATGAACCAGTGCGCTTTTCGTTTACTCATTAAATCTTTTTTTTCTTCATATTTCATGTTCATTGTTCAATTTCACCTTGATCTAATACGTTCAATTGTTGTGACTGTTGCGAGTATCATCGAGAACCCATGCGTCAGCGTCACAGCGTGCACTAAGCTTAAAAAAAGCATGCGACGTAGCCATGCCTGTCTTCTGAGTGCTTGCCTGTGCGCTTGTTGCATTAAAAAGGCCTAGTGTAGGCACATCTCAAGGTTATGTTGCTTGTTCGCCTTTACTCACCGCCATGCCCGCCATCAATGGGAATAGCCACCGCACGCGGCCAGTATTCAGCCCATTATTATGCAATTTCGGTCAGACTGATATTAAATACCTCCGTCGATGTAATGGCAATGTCTCCATCACGCTGTTATTAATATGAAGATTGAATGCTGTTACTTGGCTGCTTTAGCCTTTTTATAATTACAGCAAACTGCTAATTAATTAATTAGCATTCCTATTAATCGTATATCCGGCTTATGTATGATTAACGCGTCAACCGAATATGACCATATAATTGTCTAGTCTTTTGGTAGGAAAGACGCTACAATTTGATGCCTTGACCAACATTTTCACAGATATCTTTTAGATAGCAACACGGACTAGATAAATACTATGGACGCGGTACTGGGCCGGGCGCGCGTTACATGGTTTATGATCAGATGCGCATAAACTTGTCGAAACCTCATGCCGCGCGGTTCAGTCGTCGTTCGACCACGTGTGACGAATTTAGTGCCAAAAAACATGTAAAAATGCCGTGTTGTACAATTTTGTCGTGTCGTATACGAAGCAACGAATTAAAAGAGGCCCCTGGAGTAGTTACTTTCCACCGGTAAGTATAAAAACCGAGTATTTCACATTTTTTCCAAAAAATGTAGGCTTTTATTACGACATTCACCCATTATCTAATGGTACAACAGTATTCATATCAATTGCTCGCTGGCTATTGCTGGCGGTCGCAGGATTACGCGAGTGACGCGCAATGTATTTGGAAATACGAACGTCGCTCGTCAGTCTCGTCACACGATCGGCAGCCACGTTGCTGGGCAACATGGCTGCCGCGCGCCTGCCGCCACGAGAGTGCGGCCCGTTATTTATTATCGATAATTTCGAACACATTGTTTAAGGTGTGTAACTTTCTGTCCTATAGTAGAAACTAATTTTCTTTCTTTCGAAAACAAAATAACGTGATTGACTGGATTAATTACGAGTAATCCAATGATGATTTGTAATGGTACTTCTAACCATATTAATATTATTAATGCGAAAGTGTCTCTGTCTGTCTGTTACCTTTTCACACTTAAACTGCTGAACCGATTAAGATGAAATTTGGTATGAAGATAGTTTGCGTCACGATTATTTTTAGTATTTTAGCAGACACATACATTAGATAGACAAGGGTACATCCACAAATTACGTCAAACAAATTTCAACAATAATGTTTAAAATTACTATTTCTTTATTTTCCCATTTTACAAAATTATAATACACTCAGTCAAACACACCTTAACTAAAATTATTGCTACCGTTCGTTGTCGTTTCCGGTGCAAAAGTGCCCATAACGCTTGCAGCATTACCACGCTGAATAGCCATGGACAGTCTTTGCACCAGAAACGACTCAGAGCGGGGGTCCTCTCCCTTTTGCCGAAGTCGATGGCCTAAGTCTCGTACAAATTTTTTCGCGTCCGCTCCCCAACAGCCCGCCGTTTCCACCGCGAAAGGGACAAAAACGTAACCCGTGCCCAAGGTGGCGTACTTTTGCCGCTTCACTGCCGCCTGAGCCTCGGCTGCCGCTCCAGCCGCGCGCGTCGTGCGAACGATATGAGAGGCGGCGAAGGTGCTGACACACGTAGCGTCCCACACCAAGCACCGCCCCCTCTCCCACGGCACCAAGGTCAATCCATCAGGCCGTTTGCCATCCGTGCGACTAAGGCCCGGAGGCTCAAGCACGGACGGAACGCCAGCCGACCTGAGGGCCCTCTGGACTATGTCGTTGAGGGCATGGTGACGCGGATGCCTACCAGTGCATCGCCGGCAACTCAGAGCGTGATGGCCGTCAGCCCCCGCCATGGTACCGCAAATGCACATATGTGGTTGACATACTTCGCAGCCCAGGCGGAGAGCAACGGACACCCGCAATGAGTCACCGTCGAGTAGGGTACCCAACTGAGGAGAAGGTAACGCGTGCAGCCATGCCCCTGATTCTGACTGCGACACAGCCAGAAGTCTTGCGCGGTCCGCACCCACGGCATTCCCAATAAGCCCGTTCAGCATGGCCTTGCAACCCACGTCATCCCACGCGCGCTGAACTTTAGGGTTTTCCGGAACGTTTGCCCCAGGATTAAGAGCCAACCACTCCCTCAACGCATCGGCCTCATAGGGTAAGCTCGCCCTGTCGCCATCTAAGGATAAAATATTAGCAACAAGGTCCGCTACCCCATGGGCCGACGCCAAGAAGGCTGGCAAGCTTACGTCCTGTACACGCCGCACACCGATGCCCCCGTGCCGGACCGGCAAAGCCGCTTGCGTCCATTGGTCATCGTTGAGCGAGACGTTAACGAGTGACTCGATCGTGGCCTTAATGGTCTCGTCAAAGGAAACAATCTCGTCCGGAAACGACCAAACTGGGGCCGTACGCAACAGGTAAATTATCCTAGGGACGGCGAAACATTTCTGCATTAGGACCAGAGCTACGTGCGGACTAATACCCTTAAGACGCTCCCCGGCGAGCAGAAGGAGATCCCTGCGAGTCTGTAGCGCTTCCGGAACCGCGGACAGAAATATCGGAGCACCCAGTAAACAAAAAGAATTGGTGTCTAGCTCCTTCAGGCCCGGAAGTAAAGAAGAGAAAAAGGAGAAAAGACAAGAAGACTCCGGGCCACAGGGGAAAAACTCACATTTCGAAGTATTTACCTCCAGCCCCAACTCCCTCAGACGCGGCAGCAGGACGAGCAAGTCTTGCTCCACTTCATCCGGTTTGCCTCCAATAGTACCATCGTCGAGGTACCAGATATTGAGGGGAGACTTGAGCTCAGTGATGATTTTGTGTATCGCGAGACTGAAGGCAAGTGGTCCAAGAGGATCCCCCTGTTGGGCACCAACCTGAGAACTAATAAGGTTGGAACCATGAAAGAGGTTGGAAGGAAGTTGGTAAACTTGGTGAAGAAAAGGAAAAAGGGTTGGAATGTTCTCCCTAACCTCGTTCAACAAGACGTCCCGCTCCAAGGTGTTAAACGCGTTTTTTAAATCTAGTTTAACAACTACGCTAGCTGAATTCGCAGGGTCCATTGCGAAAGCTCGAACGGCATGTATCGCCGCCTCACACCCCAAATGAGTTCCGAACCCTACCTGATGTGGCTGAAGGTAGGTGGCCATCTCTCCTTTGACCGCACGGCACCCCAGTTTGGCCACGAGACGACGAAGAGTACATCCCACAGCTATCGGTCTCACCCCACCCTCCTTCTTCTTTAACGCACAAAGTGTTGCCCCATATAAATAAAGACACACCTGGGGATTTAACTTCCCGCCAAGCAAAAAATTACATAGCTTTGTGAGAGCCTCCAACAAGCGCACCCCACTGTCCCCCGCTGAGCTGGATATCAGCTCCTTCAAGTGAGCCGGACGAATGCCATCCAACCCCGCCGCTGATCCACAGTGAAAAGAGCCGACGGCCAGAGCCACATCGTCTACCTTAACCGACAAGGCCGGACAGTTCTGATCCGGCTCCGCCGGGAAACAGAGAGGACGGGAGGGACTCGGATGCTTGGACTGCAGTGCTGCGAAGGTGTCCGGTCCTGAAGGAGCGATTGTGTCCTCACTCATAAGTAGCCGGACGGCTCCCCTCAAATCCCCCTCATGGACCTTGGCCTCAATTGTCTTAGTGAGAGATAGTGACCGGGAGGCCGCGGCACCGTCGGAGGATAAGTATGAGAAGGCCTCTATATTTGCCTTGACCTTCGCTGTAAGAGAACCTGTACCGCCCGTTTCAGGAGTCCTCAGGGCCCTGTAAGCAAAAGACAGAAGAGCGCACCACTCGTCCACCCCATTAATGGTAATGCAACCCTCAATGATATTGCACAACTTGCTAGCCGCAGCACATCTCGCCCCCTTCGGAATATGCCGAAGAACCCGCACTGATTCCTTAAATGAGGCGAGTTGATCCAGGTTGCAGCCGCATGTCTGTGCATTAGGTACTGCAGGTTGCGTGAGATCCGAATGCATAGCAGCGGCACCGCCAGCGGGCCGCGACGCAGAAGGACGGGGAACATCTTTGTGCTTACGCGTAATGTGCACTTTGAGACCTTGGGAAGTAAATAACCGCGATGAGTTATGACAATAAGGGCACATCGACTTTAACGGGGAGCTCATAATGCAAAATAATTACTCGTAATTAATCAATTTAAACTAAAGTGGAAAAACAAAAAAGAACATACAGATTTCACTGATCCCACTAGCCAATTTCCAATGTTAATGTATAGGAAAAACAATTGTGAAAATAATACTTATACAAAATTATTAGAATTAGGTACTTCTTTGAAAATAATAGTAATAATAAATTTATAAATTGCACAACTTTCAGAGACTGTAATACCTAGTCTGTATTAAAAAAATTAGTTGTGAATAAATTAAAATACTACAATATACTACAAAATAGTAAAATGTTAATTCAATCAAAATAATTGTTTTTAATAATAAAAACCTAAGAAATTCTCTAAACCCCTAAAATTAATGACAGTTAATAATGACAATAAAAATACAATATAGAACAATTATAAGAAAATAAAGATAAAATTTCACAATACAGCATTAACATTCACGAATTTCACAATACCAAAAACATTCAACGAAATTAAATAATATATTAAATGAAATCAAAGCAAGAAAAATAATAATCCAAAGTGTTTGAATGTCAGACTAGAAGACATAAAGAGTTCCTTTCCTTCAAAAAAAGTGTACACAGTACTATACTATGTGTATATATGTACACGATATTTGTATTTGTGACGTCACAAGAAATAAAACTCCCCCTTCCCCTTATCAGAACTCGTCACACTTTGTTGATCCCTCCGTCCCCCTTAAAATCTGACGTAATTAATGGATGAACCCTAATTAGGGTAGATTTTTATCCAGCTATTAATAAAAATCGACATTGTTTTATTAATATGAGGTGTGGCGTGGTATTTTGGAGTTAATTATCGATAATCGATATCGATAAAATATATATATCGAAGGGCCACATCCCTAATGTAGGCGGAGCCTACGAGGCAATGGTAGTGGTTACGTATTTTCGAGTGTACGCACACATCCACACAGCGAATGAGAGACTGACATTTCTTTGTGTGTATCACCTCGTGCGTACTTTAATGAGAATGTGTGCGTGTAAATGCCGGCTACGCTGGTTTTGGAACAAACTACGGCTGATACCGTCTCCATATACTCCGTGGATAGCAATTATGTCACTTTTTAATGTCCTTTTTACGCAAATTCTAACGTTGCACAACGAGTTAATGTGTCTATAAATGTAGAAGGCAACTATTTAACTTTTGGAAGTCTTACGTCGGATTTTTGAACGTTCTTATTTAAATATTTTTCGACATTGACAGATGCTCAGATTCATCTTTCAGGGGACAGGTTTTAAATCGACTAAGATAAGAAATGTTCTTAATTTGGATTTGTATGAGATGTGATGTGATGTGACTTCTAACAAAACATTATTTAGCTTTTATTACTAACGCTATGACCAATTTATCGTCATCACTATTTATTTATTTAGTGCTTTTCCTGGTCGCATCCCTTGCAAAGTCAGGGTTCCGCTAATATTACTATTCTGTTATAGGTATTTATCTAGTATGTTCCTTCGAACTTTAAAACTAGCTTCTGCTCTGACAATTCATAGGTTGGGCTGAACTGTTTTATTTCCTGACCTTAGAAAGTTAACGCTAGCAGTATTAGCAGACTTGTATGTTAATTGCGGTAGGTCATTACTAACTATCACATATTGCGTGGCATCAGGCATAAGCCGATCTCCAATAAAAAACGAACGACGGACCCCTACAAAACTGATAACGCCAAAATAACACGCAAAAACCCCAATAAACCCGGAAATCATAAAAAGAAAGGGAATACTCTATCGAAACGAGAACCGTCGAATGACTTCGGCTCGTATGTACATACGAACGTGATGGACTGTTTCAAATAACTCACGCTGGATCCATAGTACAGGAGCTGGTTATCGGTCTGACTAGGTCGTTTGTGAAAAATGTTACACGTTGCGATTTATTAGACAACAGATCCTATATTTTTGTATGTTCATATGTGAACACAACCTCATTACATCGTATACACATATTTTTGCACTGTACCAGTACCTTATCTGAATCTGAGTTAACCTATAGATTGACCGAGGCGAAAACAAACTAAAAAAAGGTAGGATGACTTGGCCGCATTTTGGTGAGACTGCCCTATAGCCATGACCCAAGACAGAGAGTAGGTTCTCAACATAATGTTATTTTATAATAACCACTAACCATCATAACCACTAAACCAAAACCACTTGCTACCCCTTCGACTACAATCCGTGGTCATTCAAACGAGCCGATCGCGTTACGTGAAATAAATTGGCCAAAAAGGAATGGCTAAGCTTAATGGGAACCTATTATACAGTTCATTTTCATATAACTTTATCGTGAACGTCTACTGTATTGATTTCAAAGATAAAGTTTTACTTATTACCTCAAAAATACTCAATTTCGCTAAGGTTATTAACCACTTAAATCCAGGCGACTACTAAATAAAATACTCATGAAGGTACCATTTTGTAGCTTTTAAGAAGCGAGAGACACTGTGCTCACGCACATTTATTTTAATCATTTTATAAAAACTTGATTGAACTTTCATTAAGTGACATTTTAAAATACTGTCTCGTTGAACAAGCTTCACGTTACTCCATGTAGCACAAGAGCCTGAATTAAAGAACCGTCCGGCCGTGAGAGAAGCAATAAACAAACGCTATCTCTAGCGTGCACAGAAGATTACTGGCAGTAGAGAAACGTGTAAATAATATAGATTATTCAAGAATCTGTCGATTAGCAGTGTTAATTATCCTATGTTGTTACTCTTTGACTAAATCGAAGTAAAGGAAAATTGGAACCGTAAATATCTACAAAATTACAAAAAAAAGTTATATGCATAATTACGAGTATAGTCTACGATTTTTTTGCCAGTAGTCGTGACCCTAAAGTAATCTTTCTTTCATTGTTAAGCTTGATATTCCCATTGTGAATAAGCTTTAATCGAGAGCTTTAAGTTGATGATGACCTGCTGCTGGTTCAGTTTTCTCCTGGTCTGGTGGTGCAGATTTTTCCTGGTTCTTATAATGTTTGTTTAGACATTTCATGTTCTTATTGCAGCACATTTCACATCCTATCAGTATGCAAAAATGCAGTAGCATCTCGTTCAATCGGGTAGCAGCTTAGAGAATTCAACCAACCGGAGCGGCCATGTCTGTCATTTTCTATACAAACAAAGTCTGCCGATTTTAGCGGGGGAGGGGAATGTCAAATATATGGCTATTTGTACGTAACGTACAAATAGCCATGTCCATTACAATAAATATGACCACTGGTCATGTGTTTTAGGCAGAGGGGAATGACCGCTCCGGTTGGCTGAATTCCTAACGGTAGCAGAGCTATGAGTAGTTGCCGTACTGGTTATACCGCACTATCGAGTGGTTATATCGCACTATCGTTTGCGTCCCCAGTGTCAGAATGAATCCGTAATCCAGACTGTTGTAAATTAACTGCATTCCTCGGTGTGGCCGTTATTCAAATCGCCCGGAATACTGAGCGGGCAGGATTGCTGAAACTATTCGGAAACCATTTCGACTAATCTGGGGGGTTATTAGGGGCGGAGTGGATTGTTACGTGTTTCGAATTTGTGAAAAGAAAGTAATTATGTTTCTTTTATGAAAATATAATTTTCTTTAGAGTGCTCTTGATGGATTTTAAAATGTGGAACATTATTCAAGCTTTTGATGTACCTACATAGTATAAAAAACTGTTATGCGATTGAAAAGAGAAGTCTCGGTCACATTAAAATTACATTATTTCACATTTTTCGCCAAATTTCGAATTTTTTCACTTTATCCCATGGGCAGATTGGGCAGCTTAAAATTGTAGGTCTCTCCAAATACATCTGGATCTAACTACTTGTGTTAGGTGCGACATAACTTCACATTACAATCGGATTAAAGTAGAAATCCGCTGAATCCGCACAACAATTCCTTATCCAATTGGTAAAGTGAATTAGCCACCGTTGGACGCGTAATTGAAGAATGCAATTTTCTTTCTGCTGCCTGCAACTGTCTCTGCCCTTGTATTGTACATCTTCTGAACAACGTAGGAGGTTGGTATATGTAGCAAATATTAGATTTCGAATAAGTAAGTACCTACTTAATTTTGACAACTCAGACAGGATTTTTACCAATTACTATATTTCTATAGATGTTTTCGGTTCTTAGGCATTTTTTGATGGCTGTCACTCAATACACTTTTAGGTATTGAAGTCATTAATTTCACTGTAATGATAGCTGTCACAGAACCCTTAAGACATCAAATAATATATAGTAGGTACTATAGTAGGGGAGCCCACGACACTGAACCTAGTTCGATAAGTCTCCTAGATGATATATGTATAATTAAATGCGTCTTTGATGGGGGAACACGAAATGCTGATGCTGCAATCCAAAAAAAGTGGTGGCGTATTAAATTAAAAAAAAAAAAAAAAAAAAATCCAGTTTCTAGTACGATAAGTCTCCTAGATTTCCTTTGTTCCTCGAATCAGGAGAGGGGTAGGGCTACACGATAATGCGGTGCTGCAAGCCCCCGTGCGTGGCCTTGTCAGTGGCAGCAGCATCATAAGCGACGCCTCGTACTTAGGTATCTAGTAAGATCAGTCTCCTCAAGCAGCCAATGCTCATTCTGAAAGATCATTAATTTCTGTGTAAGAAAAACCACTGCTGCATTTCCCAAACAGTGGAGAAAGTGGTTGCTGCAGCGATTGAAGGTCCACGACACTGAACCTAGTTTGATAAGTCTCCTAGATGAGATAAATATAATTAGTCGCGTCTTTAATGGGGGAACACGAAATGCTGATGCTGCAATGCAAAAAAAGTGGTGGCGTATTTTAATTTTGTTTTGAAAAAAATTAAAAATTCCGGTTTCTAGTACGATAAGTCTCCTAGATTTCCGTTGTTCCTCGAAGCAGGGGAAGGGTAGGGTAAGCTACACGATAAAGCGGTGCTGCAAGCCCCCGTGCGTGGACTTGTCAGTGGCAGCAGCATCATAAGCGACGCCTCGTACTTAGGTATCTAGTATGATCACAAAAACCACTGCTGCATTTCCCAAAGAGTGGAGAAAGTGCTTGCTGCAGCGATTGAATGTACTAAGTACGAGGCGTCGCTTATGATGCTGCTGCCACTGACAAGACAACGACCGGGGGCTTGCAGCACCGCATTATCGTGTAGCCCTACCCCTCCCCTGCTTCGAAGAACAAAGGAAATCTAGGAGACTTCTCGTACTAGAAACCGGATTTTTTAATTAAAAAAATAATAATTAAATACGCCACCACTTTTTTTGGAGTGCAGCATCAGCATTTCGTGTTCCCCCATTAAAGACGCGTCTAATTTTACATATCTCATGTAGGAGACTTATCGAACTAGGTTCAGTGTCGTGGGCTCCCTTACTACTAGCGACTCCTTCGAATTCTAAGTTAAAAACGAACCACAGTCATTTATTTTTTATAATCCCTCTTACATGTGTTGTGTGCAGGGACCGGAAAACCCCTTCATTTGATTAATCGTTTCGATACGGTAACCCTATTAAAGTCTTACCCTAATGATAGGGTTACCCTATCATTGGGTTACCCTATCGATATGGAAATCATTTTGAATAGGCTTAACCCTTTTCAATGTGGTTTCCGAGTCGAATGGGGTAAAGATAGCTTTAATATTTACCGCTTACCCTATCATAGGGCTACCCTTTTCCTGTCTCTTTTCCACGCAGGCAGGCGGTTCTATCTTTCTCATTTGAAATGGAACAGGAGAGGTGGCGGCGGAACAAATTGAGTGAATATAAGTTTTGCTGTCGTTTATTCATTCTGGATAAGTCACATTCACAGTCCAGTCGTCTGCTCGCGTACACAACTTTAAATTAAATAATTTCTGTTAAAGAAATGTGTCTTACCTTCAGTTTATTTTTGCATAGTTCGCACGTACTGATGAGTTGGGCATTAATTATTTTGAATAAGAATAAAAACACAATTTTTATTCATATTCAAATCGATTTGACACAAACCAATACATTCATCCTCCTAGCGTTTGTCCCGGCTTTTTCCACGGCTCAGTTGAGCCTGTGGTCCGCTTGGCAACCTAATCCCATGAATTGGCGTAGGGATTGGTAGTCGTTTTCAGCTAATTATGGGATATACGATGTTAAGCTCACATGGTCATTCACATTATAAATATTATTTGATACCATGTATATTAGCGTTTTTGGGCACCCAATATTTCGGGTGCGAGGTAAATACCCCGTTTCAAATAATATTTATAATTAGGGGATGTAGATTTCGAAAATTATTTCTGTTTTATAATCCAAGATGGCGGTTATATACTTTTTACTGAAAAATCGTCATGGTAGTTATTTTCGGTTAATTATTCGGGGAGTATAAATTATATCTTTTTTTTTTCAATTCACGATGGACTGGTTTTTTATTATTATTATTATACACGGTGAATCTGATTAACCCGACAGATTTCAACCATAAATTCCTGAGGTCCTAAGGAGTAATAAATGTTTTATGAATTTATGTCGATTTCGCCAAAAAAATATTTTTTTTTCTTTTTTAGATTTTTTAAATACTTTTGAACTTAAAAACATAAATGTTATTGGTAAAACTGTCGTTTAAAATAAATTAGTACATTTTGGCCACGACCACTCTGTAAAGA
Organism: Pammene aurita; assembly: GCA_947086415.1. Taxonomy (NCBI): domain Eukaryota; kingdom Metazoa; phylum Arthropoda; class Insecta; order Lepidoptera; family Tortricidae; genus Pammene; species Pammene aurita. The sequence goes on from OX352303.1 coordinate 28,857,799, forward strand.
GTGTAACGACAAAGAAGAACTCTGAAACTCGGCTAATTCCAGAAAAGTTTATACGACATTTTAGTCTCAGTCAGTTATTTATCAGTCAATTATCAGGAATTTATGGTTAAAATCTGTGGTGTTACTCAGATTCACCGTGTATATATAAATATTTTTTTCATTTACATTCATTTTTTTGCACTGATACGCTGGCGGCGTCCTACCTCCCAGCAACCAGTAAGCGAGCGGCGGCGGACGCCCGGGAGCGCCTCAAGGTCACTAAGTATAGTTGTCTCGGCGTCCAGTACGACTTCTCTCTCACCATTTGGCGTCGAGACGCTCGGACCTTGGGGCAAGGGTGCACTCGGGCTCCACAAGGAGCTTAATAAACGCCTGAGGGAGGCAACAGGCGACCCTCACGCGGGCAGCTTTCTCGCACAAAGGATTGCTATTGCAATACAGCGCGGAAATGCTGCCTGCGTGATGGGAACCCTGCCAAAGGGTCCGGGTTTAAGTTTTTAGTGATTTATTTTAAGTTAGGTTTTTTAGTTTTAGTTAGTTTATTTTAATAGTAGTTTTAGTTTGATATAGTTCTGAAGTGTTAAATTTTTAATGTAACCAAATAAAGGTAATAATGTCACCTTCATTATAGGAAAGTAACCAAATATTGTATGTTATAGTTATAGTGTTAGCTACGAGACAGGCCGTCAGTTTTTTTTTTCAGTTAATAATATTTTTTTCATTTTTTTTCGTTTTTTTTTTTCATTTTATTGTCATTTTTTTTTAATTTTTTTTTCATTTTATTTTAATTTTTTATTTCATTTTATTTTAATTTTTTAATTTTATTTTAATTCTATTTTCATTCTATTTTCATTCTATTTTCATTCTATTTTCATTCTATTTTCATTCTATTTCATTCTATTTTCATTCTATTTTCTTTCTATTCTCATTCTATTCTCATTCTATTCTCATTATATTCTCATTCTATTCTCATTATATTCTCATTCTATTCTCATTCTATTCTCATTCTATTCTCATTCTATTCTCATTCTATTCTCATTCTATTCTCATTCTATTCTCATTCTATTCTCATTCTATTCTCATTCTATTATCAATCTATTCTCATTCTATTCTCATTCTATTCTCATTCTATTCTCATTCTATTCTCATTCTATTCTCATTCTATTCTCATTCTATTTTCATTCTATTTTCATTTTATTTTCATTTCCTGTTTATTTTTATTTCATTTTTATTTTTATTTCATTTTTATGTCATTTTTATTTCATTTTTATTTCATTTTTGTTACATTTTTATTTCATCTTTATTTCATTTTTATTTCATTTTTATTTCATTTTTATTTCATTTTTATTTCATTTTTATTTCATTTTTATTTCATTTTTATTTCATTTTTATTTCATTTTTATGTCATTTTTATTTCATTTTTGTTTCATTTTTGTTACATTTTTGTTACATGTTTATTTCATCTTTTGTTTCATTTTTATTTCATTTTTATTTCATTTTTATTTCATTTTTATTTCATTTTTATTTCATTTTTATTTCATTTTTATTTCATTTTTATTTCATTTTTATTTCATTTTTATTTCATTTTTATTTCATTTTTATTTCATTTTTATTTCATTTTTATTTCATTTTTATTTCATTTTTATTTCATTTTTATTTCATTTTTATTTCATTTTTATTTCATTTTTATTTCATTTTTATTTCATTTTTATTTCATTTTTATTTCATTTTTATTTCATTTTTATTTCATTTTTATTTCATTTTTATTTCATTTTTATTTCATTTTTATTTCATTATTATTTTATTTTTATTATATTATAATAGTAGATTGTACAAAAAGTGCATAAAACGTACGTTTTTACGCGAGGCGTTTTGATATAAAGTCGAGTGTAAAATGGATTTTATGGACGAGGGTAAAATGGATTTTATGATCTTATTTTTACTTCAATTGCGAGGAAATTATTTATCGGTAATCGTAAAACAATTTCAAGTTGTAACAATAATATTACTTTGAAAACAAATATGGTTCCCACCAATTATTTTTTTAATATTTTTTTTTAATTTTCAACATGTGAATTTAGAAATTTTCTGCCAAGTCATAAAATCATTTCGGGGATTTCTAAACTATTATCAACTCCTATTTTATTTGATTTCATTTATTTTATTATAGAAAACACGCAATTCAAATAATTATAGCAAGAATATAATAAAAGAACAAGTTTCAGTATTCTACGAAATTTTACTGCTCAATTAAATTGTGCAATATATTTTGACTCTGTTTGGCTGTTGAGCCACATTCTTAGTCTTAGAAGAAAATTTTACTTTATGCCCTAGAGCTTAAAATGCGATTTTATGTCGTCCACGCACGATTTAAAGTCGAACTTTACGAGCATGAGAAGTGAAAAGAGTATATCTGCCTACCTTGGATTTTAAAACAGATATAACTTTTGCTGGGCATAAGAGAAACTACGCCTTATTGGGATTAGGTCCAGTTTCCACACTATGTTTTCTTACACCGAAAAACCCAGATTACATTCTTATACGCGGAACATTATTTAAAATAAAAAGCATGATTTAAAAAATCTGTTAAGAATAAATTATTTTTATTACATTTTATAGCATATGATTTAGTCCCAACGAAATTATTTTGAATCATTTTAACGGGAATAAAATCAACATAAGTATATTCTTACGTTATTTTTTTAAAATAATGATTTTATTCTTGAGTGTCCAACACTGACTGATATTGATCGTTTCATTATACTAGTAGTATCGGTGAACGGCGTCACATTTTGCTGGAGCCATTGAAACAAAGTACTACCTATAACTACAATAACACAAAATTATATATTTTAACACTTCACAATATGCATTTGATTTTGGGTCCTATAAGCCTGGGCCTAAGATTCAATCCACACGAGCCGTCACATTCGAATGGCAAAAACAAAAACACCGGCATCACACTACGATCTTTTAGCGCACTAACAAGCAATAATAGCGTCTAGATCAAAGGCGTAAGTACGAAGACATATGCAAAAATATTCTTGTTTGTTTGTAGGCTCGCTCGTGCCGCCACACCGGCAGCGCTTAGCTCGCAAGTTGTTCGAATAATAAATAAGCCAAATGTATTGGTCACAGAGTTTAAAATAGCTAAATCGCATTTGAAAAACCCTATCTGATAGGGAAACCATATGCTGGGTTGTAACCACTTACCCGAATTAACTGTATTGATATGGTTAGCCTTTCGTTCGGGTAAGTCAAACGATACGCTTACCGAATTGATAGGGTTTTTAAAAACAACTCTATCAAATACCCAATCTAATACCCCTTTATTGGTTACCGGTTCCGGTCCCTGGTTGTGTGTATAATAGGTAAAGTAAAGTCGCAGGTTTTTGTGAACCCGTATTCAGTATTCACCTTTTAAGCATTGACCTTTGATAATGCCGCATTACCGTTGCCAGAACGCAGGTAAGTCAAGTCCTCGTGCGCCATTTTAACGTGAACTCTACACACATGCATATACTACACAATTTTTTGATGTCAAGTCCTACGTCAAATATGTTATTCCCTGCTTTGGTGCAGACTTTTAGCGTAATCTGACGACGACGACGATGACTAGCGTAGACGTTGTGCTTCCAGAGTGCGTGGCCAACGTGTCAATCGTTAACGCTCCGCAGCGTATCGTAGTCACCTCTCTCTCTCTATCATAATTGTTAATTATTTTCTTTCAATTATTTCAATGTAAATATTTTTATTTAAGGTTAAGATAATATTTTGAGTAGTATATAAGCGTATTGGTGTAAACTGTCATGCTTATTGTAAAATAAATACAATACAATACAAAAATCACTCTTCTATGTTAGTGCGACAGTGACAGTTGCGTTTCGTTTGCTACGGAGTGTTAACGATTGGCACGTTGGCTACGCACCCAGTACTCGTTTTTTATACAAAACCAGTCGCGGAACACCCCATACAAGATCAAAACTGCATTCCTTGCCAATAGTTAAAGCAACGACGCGTAGTTTCAGTGACCGCGAGGCAACCGGATGGCTCGCGGTATTTAAGCTCCTGAAGTGATGAGGAACCGCCCTGTGCAATCCAAACTGACCCAACTTGGACTGGAGCGGAAATAGAGGGGGGGGGTGCAATTTTTTTTTTATCGCAAGGCAACCGATTGAAACAGCGGTTGCCTAACAGAATGCACGCTGGTTATGTAACAAAATTTTAATGCCATCCCTCCTGGTTGGACTGGTTCCCTGTACGAGAGCGAAGAAAAAAATGAAAATAAAAATGGTCAGGCAACCGCTTGAAAATTAGCATGCTTGTTCTTCATCACATATAGACACCGGAAACAAATTGCCATCCTCCCAGGCCGGGCAGTTATCGAACCATCAGAGTTGGAAGCCGGACGCAAGGTGAATTTTTCGATCGATGGAGGGGAACTTAAGAAAAACGCACTTACAATCATTGAAATCGGATGGCATTAAATACTACCATGTCAAAAAAAGAGCGCTTTTTATACTGGTTATGGTAACACTGGGCCTTCGACTCGCGCGCTAGAAATGACATATAAGGTCATAGTCGAAAGTTCAACTATCGATGTCACAGCCCACAGCCATAAATAAATAAGTGATGCATTGTGAAGCCATGCCTGCCCTTGACTTTAAGTTTTGCTTGTCAAGTTGTCAAACTATCTGGAACATTTGAATCAGATATGCATCCTATGGGAGTTGTACTTCAACTAATAATAGAAACGAAATATATCACGGGACATTATAGTCAATAGCAGAATTAGCTAAGCGGACGAAGTGGTCAGAAATATTTTGGCATGACCTAACTGTAGAGACAACAAGATTGGTTTCAAAATAATTTTGATCACCTCGGCCAATAGCTCATCAAATTGGATAAGTCGTCAACCGATAGAGTGACATACCACTGACTTTACTTTCCACTTACAGTGGGTTAAATTTATCAAATTCACCAACAATTTCTTTCTTAAAAATGAACGCATTTAAAAAAGATGAGTTACTTAGTTATTATAACTTCATTTTGTAGCAATCTACAGAATCCATTAGTTTAGATAGAGTTAACAACAACATGTAGTTTTTAAATTGCTAATGCATTGTGCCGAAAATAGAATCGGCAAGGGCAAACTGATTGCCCTTGTGGGTATCTCGAACATATCTCGAATCGATCGTCAATATGCTTTACCTGAGGCATAAGTAAAGCAATTGAACAGTCAATTGCGTTTCCCCCTTATTCATAAACGTCTCTCTGTAGGCCTAGCTCATGAGTGTAGCGACAGTATCTCGCGGGCGAGATAGACATCTGTCACTTTCTGATGAATACAGTTAGACAGCGACAGATGTCTATCTCGACCGCGAGATACTGTCGATACACTCATGTGCTAGGCCTACAGGCCTCAATTAGTTAATTAATGTTATGTCATTATCCGTCACTTTGGCAGTTGTGTTTGTTAGAAACCGACAAAACATAAATTAACTAATTCAGGCCTGAGAGATGCTTATGTATAAGGGTGTTAGTATATTTCAAATAAGTACGACTAATGAAAATGTGTCTCATCGTGATTGTAGTCGCTAGCGTCTCAGCGCAATAATTGGAGCATTTGCGTTACAAAAGGTGGAGTAGAAAATGTTTTAATGGTTATTGGTCTCAAATCTAGTATTTTAATTACCACCCTATAGCCTAACAATAACCATTAAAATATTTTCTACTCCACCTTTTGTAAGGCAATGTATGGAGATGATTCCCCAATGATTGGATTATGTAGTTGTAGACAGTCCGAGTAATCCAATCATTGGTGCCACCCTATAGCCTACCAATAACCATTAAAACATTTTCTACTCCACCTTTTGTAAGGCAAATGCTCCAATGATTGCGCTAACATATGAATGAACAAAATGGCAGATCAACCTTTCTACCCATTCATTTGTTTTATACGAAACTAGAAGTTGTATTGGGATGATTTTGGATATTTAATTTTGAATTAAAATAAGAAAACTCCAATGGAATTGAAGAGATAGGGTCAGAGGGTTTAAATCCAACAAGCTGCACCCGCACCTTTTTCATTACATGATTTTAATTAAATATGATTCATATCCTTAAATTGTTACCTAACTTTTCATAAGTAACATAACTAACATAGACTACTTGCCTAACCTCGATACCTGTAAACACTGTGTACTGTAAAAAGTAATTAAATAAACGCATTTGTATTTGAGATTGGGAGAAATCCAGTTCTTTCTATCTTTTTAAGGCAGTATGTACAATTTTATTACTAATTCTGTTTTTTTATTACGCTGGTGCACTCTTTCAGCTCTTGAACTTATACATTTTGAATTAAGTGCGGTTACAACAAGCTTGAATCGGTCTTAGAATGACGAAGCACAGTAGGGCGCGGCCACTATTAACGATAAAACAAAGCAAAGGAAATTCTCAGAAAAGGAGTAAGCTACATACGAGACCAGTGAGATAACATCCTTTGTGGTATCACGTCGCTCAACCGAAACTAGTCCGGAGCGATGGACCTACATTATTTATTTGTATACCAAGAAGCCGGGACGCGGTGCTTAAGATGATAGTAACAGCGTATGACCTTGAAAGTTTGCAATAATTAAGTTTACAGTTTTAAAAGTAGTGAATGTTCATGTTTGTCTCACGATTTGAATAATTATGAAAATTGATCACGTTGAGTTGAATAGAAATATCCATAGAAAGTCTGTGTACTTTTTGTTTTCATAGTGACGACCAGGAACCCGACTGTCGGGTTCTCTCTTCGTAGCTACTACGCGCTACATACGACAAATACGTGGCTACGGGCTACGAGCGTAGCGCGTAGCACTAGGTGGTACGGAAAGTGTTAAACGAAGATATAAATGAATAGTGTCCCTAATTTAAGGAGTATCTAAAAATCTATACTAGCAATTTTTTATATTTTCACTGATTTGTACGACTTAAAAGATAAGAAACCTCTTATCTTATATTAATACATTTTTATTTATCGAACTAAATAAGTACACCGTTTACATTTCTTGCTTCAAATCAAACAGTAATCGCAAAAGTACGCAATCCAACTCTTGTCCACTTCTTAATTTGTTTCTAAACCCAAGACGAGAGCCAGATCTCGACGCTTAAGGACACAACTCAGCTGGCCACAATGCAACACGACCAATTCAAACAGACCTCTACTTCCTTAAATTGGAAAGTGTTATCAACTTCTTGCAACGCTGGTTGGTAACACATGACTGACCAACTGTTGCGGACTCTCGCCGCATGGAAGACGATGCATTTTACAGTCCAAGTTAAACTTGTTGTTTAATACGTGAGCGGGACACGGAATGCAACGGTATCGCTCACTGTCGCGCGCGACAAATAACGTTCGTAATTGAGACTTTGTCGCGGTACCACAATTTAACTTTTATTGCTATAATAAAAGTTTTTTTCTCGCATGTGCTGTCGCCATCTTGAATTATCTGGTTTATCTTGCTTACTTACCTTGCCGTATCGTATGCTGATCTGTAAAAAGTTTCGGGCGGTTTTGTCATTTCGGTTTTTGTTATTTTTTTATTGCTAGTCATATTTCACATTAATACATACAGTGTGCCTTTGACCATGGGGCTTTAAATGTAAGGATCGATTTTGCTCATAAACCTTACAAATTGTACTACAACTTTTGAAAATACCTGGATATTTAAAAAAAATACAACTCAAATGTTATTTGAGCGAGCAATATACTGCCAAATTCATCAGTACTTAAAAAGTGTGACAAACGATGTCAACTGCTTCATTAGATGACGTACACTGAAAATAGTATTTAGATTGTTTGAAAAAATATAATACTTAAATAACCTTTATTCAAATAGGTGTAGACTAAAAGTAGTTCAGTTATATAAGCAAAATCGATTGTTACATTTAAAGCCCCATGGTCATAGGCACGCTGAATATGTAACTACAAATTATAATCGAACTGTGATTTAACCTTTTGACCGCCGTCGTCTGATACATGAGACAAAGTGGCAACGTGAATGACCACCTTCATAAATTATGACAGAGTTCAAAATTTAAAGTTCTATTTTTGACGTATGGCGGTCAAAAGGTTAATTAACTTTCAGCCTGGTTATCAGAATCGCATGAGAGATATTCCTGAAATGTGTCAATCACATTTTATTGATAAATACACAAAGCCGTAATAAAAATTCTCAATAATGTTAAATTAATGCTGAAATTACCCAATAAATGTCATAATACCTTTTGTTTTTATAGCATAACTTCTTAAGCAGATAACCTTAATTGAAGTGCTTGATTTTATGGTAGCTATAAAATAAACATACAGAGTCTCGTACAAAGGAAAAAAACTGTTATTTAGAATACCAAAAAGTGTCATTCCATTTAGTTTATGACTCATCAAACTTTTATTTTTATTTTTTTTATTTAGGCAAATAAAAATTATGACTTACTTGACTTTATAAATACTGTTTTTAAGACAACATTTTAGCATAGATATCCCGAAAACACACATAATCATTTAAGTAATTTAATATTCTGAATAATTAAGCAGGAAGTTAAAACTCCGTCCTCTGATAAGGGTATGGGCGTAATTGACGATACAAGAAAAACCATTTAGGATACTACATTAATATATATAACAATGTTCAGTTTATCCTTTAAATTGGCACATGTACTGATATTACTTTGAATAAGTTTGTTGTTTTGATCTGCTATTTTATTCGTTTAATTAGTAATAAAAGTATAAATCTATTTTTACGAATAAGTATCTGGTTAAAAATAAAGCGGCTAGACAAAGAAGGTGTAGCGTACCTTCTTAGCACTCTGTTATAATCAATGTTGAGAGTGCTTAAACATGTCATCCATTCATTGGCATGTAACGTCTATGGCAGATTAGATGCAATGTCCAAAATTACAGACACTTCTTTTGGTTGTACAAACCAATACGGGACTAGCAAGCGCGCCCATATTTTGCACAGTTATATGTTGCAGCTGAAACTGATGTGCTGGTGTTACAACCCTGCCGTCTCGCCCTCTTATCACATACTAGCCTTTTCCCGCGGCTTCGCCCGCGTACTATAAGTACTCAAAAAGGATACGATACCCATGTTGATTTTCAGACTTTGTGACCACATTTGGGGGTTGAATTTCAAAAAACCTGAAACACGTGTTTACTCATTTATCGTTAGGAATACTCCTGTGAAATTTCGAATAAAATAGTCTAACAAATCTTGTTTCGCCATACAAACTTTGGACCCCATTTTACCTCCTTCGGGGGTGAATTTTGAAAAATCCTTTCTTAGTGCTCCCCTAGACCTTATAAGGAACCTATGTGCCAAATATGAAATCTCTAGACCCAGCGGTTTGGGCTGTGCGTTGATATGTGAGTCAATCAGTCAGTCAGTCAGTCAGTCAGTCAGTCAGCCAGCCAGCCAGCCAGCCAGCCAGCCAGCCAGCCAGCCAGCCAGCCAGCCAGCCAGCCAGCCAGCCAGCCAGCCAGCCAGCCAGCCAGCCAGCCAGCCAGCCAGCCAGCCAGCCAGCCAGCCAGCCAGCCAGCCAGCCAGCCAGCCAGTAAGGTCTAGGTAGAGTATAGGCCTATCAAGTCACGATTAATGTTACGAATGATTAATGAGGTATATCGTAGGTGTATTGCATAGTTTGTGTATTTATTTATAAACTAGCTGTGCCCGCGGCTCCGCCCGCGTGGAATTCGGTCTGTGTCAGTAAGCGGCTAATTCACCCTAATTTCTCTCCCGCTACCCTGGAGGCGGAACTTAAAGTAAAGTTGACAGATGGATACGCTAGAGGACAGTAGTCCTAATAAAATATTGTACAATTACCACTGAATGAAACTACACTCAAAAATGAATACTTTTTGTATCATATTTTTTTTGCATGATTTAAACGACATAGAGAGTAGTAGGTGTATATCGGACGATACAGACCACTTTTGTATTTATACGTTCATGGCCAAGGCAAATATCATTCAAATCGATCCTCCCGTCAAATCAGTCTAAGCATGAAAGGTAAGAACAGGCGTGGTTTAAATTGGGGGGGGGGGGGGGTCACAAATGCAGAAATGATTCTATTTGAGGTGCACTTGGAGGGGGGGGGGGGGTCCATGACCCCTGCAAATTCGAGTGTAGAGTGTATTCGTAGATGCCGCCCTGTTACAAAACATCCGTTCAAAAGGTCGTTTATTAAGGGATATTTGGCGGCGTTTACGTCATTTTACTATTCGGCACTTCCTTTCACTACGCGTTTTTGACTGATAATTAGGGTCCGGAATTTTGCGTGAGGTTTGTGAAACGTCATAGGGAGAGAACACCAATGTTTATCGATATATCGATAAATCGGGAGTTTTTTTATTAGTGTCTTTAAAAAATAATACCTCAAACTTTCAAATGATACATAAAGTAAAAGTACCAGTGCTCGACACGCTAATGCCCAATAGATGACACCCTTCTGACACCTCTTTTGTGAACTTTTGTGAAGTGACTTAAGAATAAAGGTGGTATCCATTGGGATAGTGTCGAGCACTCGTACGTTTACCGTACATCATCCTTTATAAAACTATAATTTATTATATTTTTATTATTTTTTATAATTTATTTTATATATTAACCTTTTTTCGTGAATGACCGTTAAAAATAATATGTATCGTTTGAAAGTTTGAGGTATTATTTTTTAAAGACACTTATGTAAAAACTCCCGATTTATCGATACATCGATAAACATTGGTGTTCTCTCCCTATGACGTTTCACAAACCGCACGCAAAATTCCGGGCCCTACTGATAATTCAAAAGCGGCTGAACCGATTTTATTCAATATAGTTTTTTCTCAAACATGCTCGGAAATGTTCCTGTTACGTTAGTAATTAGAGACCAGTAGGGACTCTATTCCAAGGCAGGTTCAGCGCGACGTACGTAAAGGATTTTCATACAACATTAAGTCACTCAGCCAGTAACTGAAGTTGTTTTAAATTTTTGATCAATCTTACTATGCCAAAGGCTCGAGTCATTCTGCCAGAAAAAAAAGGTCAGCAATATTTTTCTGTGTTTTCCGGTTTTTATGTAGGTACAAAAAGTAATACTTATAAATAAAACTATTATTAACACACCAAAAACTTTATTTTAAAACCGAATATGTTACAATAAATCGACAAAGACAGTTTAATCTCGAATAACCGGTAACAAGTTGAAAGAAAAATACGAACATAAAAAAAAAAAAATTGGAGGGAAAATACTAATATTTTATTGCATCGTTTTCTTTCATCGATAACGAATAATTTTATCTTGCTTGGATACTTGGATAGTATTAAAATTTTTAATAAAATGACTTCTAACGAAAGCGACATGGAAATTGATGGGACCCCTCCGGAACTACGAGCCGAGGCGCAATTAGCTTTAAACAATTTGCTGCCAGCTAAATCAAAAGAGAGGTATATCACATGTTACGAAAGTTTCCTTAAATGGAGGGCAGATAAAAATGCACATAGCTTTTCGGAAACAGTTTTCCTGGCCTATTTCACAGAAATGGCTCAATCGAAAAAGCCATCATCATTATGGGCAATGTATTCCATGATGAAGGCTACAATGCAGCTGAAACATAATATTGACATGCAGAGTTTTTCAAACTTACGTGCTTGGTTAAAAAGGAATTCAGCTGGGTACAAGGCCAAGAAAGCAAGAATATTTAGCAGTGAAAACATAGAAACCTTCCTCAACTGCGCACCTGATGATACATATCTTGCTATAAAGGTAAGCAAATCTGACTATTTAATCATATTTTACATACCTACTTGCATAAAAATGAAGTAACTACATAATCTTGATAATTTACTGCTCTGTCCAGTGTCCTAGCAAAACCACATTTGCACTAATAAGATACAAAAAATAACAAAAAAAGTCTGACTATAATTTAATAAATAATAATGAATGTACCTACCTAACAAAAAACTTAACTAAAACTAATCAGGACACCAATAACATATTCTACATATTAATTTTATGACTGAATATTTACAAAAAAGTCTTAATTCATTTAATAAAAAAGCCTAGGTAATGAAATATATATCTACTATTATCTATTACAGGTAGCCATGATCTTGGGCATAACAGGAGCATGCAGAGGATTGGAATTAAGTATGATTACTACCAAAGACATTGAATTTCAAGGCGATATAATCGTAATCCAATTGAGAGACACTAAGACAAAAATAGATAGATCATTTGTGGTCCGGGATGAATTTAAAAATATTTTTCAAAAATATTATGACTTGCGGCCCAAGGACACAATTACTGATAGATTGTTTCTCAATTACAAGAATTCCAAATGCACTAAACAAGTAATTGGACGGCATACCATAGCTTCAATGCCTAAGAAAATTGCAACTTTTTTAAATTTAGATGACCCGCACTTATATACTGGACATAGTTTCCGACGTAGTTCAGCAACACTTCTGGCAGACTCTGGAGCCGACCTTCTAGCTCTTAAAAGGCATGGTGGCTGGAAGTCGGATAAGGTTGCAGAAGGTTACATTGAAGACTCCATAGGAAACAAGGACAAAATATCAAAAAACATTACAGAAAACATAAAATTAAGAAGTAGCACAAACACAGAAAATCAATACAACTCTTCGCATCAGAATTATGAATCTTTGTATGAAAATCCACAACCAGGCTGCTCCAAAGATCCTCCAGGTTTCATTCGGCAAAATGTAAAACAACCTCCATCCATTCAAGTTCAACCTTCATCTTCAAGTACATATTGCCAGGTTCAAAATTTGACAGATTGTCCACAACCATCACTGCATGAATCAAATCCCCAGCCACCGCCTTCTCATCAAGATGTTGGAAATAGCGAGCAGTCCACCGCACATATCGTACCATCACAAGCAGGTTCTTCAACAGATATACAACAAACCAACATTTCTGTTCCTGGAAAAACAATAAAAATATCTATAAGTAACTGTCCTAACATGTCCAATATCACATTCAACATAAATTAATAATAACTTTGACAAAGTTTTCACGTTATGATTGATTCTAAATGTATGATAATGATAAAGTACGTAATATAAGTAAGTGGTCATATCTTAGACACTAAGAATGTTTAGTGAGTATTAGTAAGACTTTGCATTTCAATCTTACCTGTAGGTAGTCCCCTCATGATTTCATTTTTATGAATGTTGTACTGTACAGTTAATGTAAATAGGTAGCCACTTTATGTTTGTTTGTTCCCTTATTCCCAACGAATATTGCGACGTCCGAGTTCCGATATGTTGAAAAAATATTTAAGGTTATTATAAATGTCAATTTCCATTGGGTCGTTGGGTCGTTCTCGTTGTGACATATCGTTCAGAAACTAGTATAATGATTTTCTAAATTATATTTTGTATTAAAGGTTGAGCTGAAAGATATGACGGTGTACCATGTTGCAGTGTCTATTGAATCGAAACTGGCAATAGCAGCCAACCTTTTGAAATGATTTATAATTAAAACTTTTAGGGGGCGTATGCACGATCAACTTATTTTCAGAGCGATTTATTTCTCTTTGTCGCAGTTTGCTACACTTTATGCGCATACAAAGAGAAGAGTCGTGAAATGTATGGGGCACCATACATTTCACAACTCTTCCTAGGTATGAAGGGCAAAATAGTAGCCGAGAAAAGTCTCTTGTGTGTGTGTGAGCCCTTAAATAGTTTAGTATAATTATGAACTATTATAGTAACTATAATGGGCTGATATATCTAATACAATAACTATATATCTACACTCAAGAGCAAAAGTAACGGGTCACTTTGTACTGATTTCTCATACAAAGTGACCTAATATTTTTGCTCTTGAGTTTATATAAAGACTTGTCTCTGCAACTATTTTGTATGTAATGTAAATAACCCTGTGTTAATTTTAGCGATATACCTAATATGATAAAATAATTTTTTATACCCATATACCCCTGTGTTTTATTTTATTTTATTTCCTTACATGTTTGAGAAAAGCACTATACATGCTTCGACCGTAATCAGCTTTCCTGGCTTCGTATTATAGCCGTCCTCGTCTTCGACTCGGACGGCTACTAAATACTCAGCCAGGAAAGCTTACTTACTGGTCTCTGCAGTAATGTACTATTATTAAAAGTTCTTATCAGGCCTCACCAAATTTCAGCTTCCTAGTGCGAACGGTAACTGAGCTAGACCGCGGATAGAGACGGACGGACATGGCGAAACTTTAAGGGACTAAGGAACCCTAAAAAGAGATAAATAGTAGTTTATGTAACTGTTACGTAATAAATAAGGCCTAATTATGTACAGAAGCATACACTGCTTTACCTACACACATATTAAAAATCCATTGAAACCATTAGAATGACCGCCATTACACGCCATGACCAACCTTACTGCGCCGGCGGTCGGGAGGGGGGGGGGGGGGATTTTCATTACGCGGTAACGTAATGAATTTTTATATTTTACCACACTGTCACAGATAATACACTGATGTTACGTTACTGGTTGTAATAATGGTGGTAATTAATTACATACGGTTCCGAACGCGGAATAGAGGATTTATGATATTGGTGTAGATTAAGATATTTATTCTTCAATGTAAGCACATTACAATGCACTAATGAACGTTAGAGAAAAATAAAATACGAGTGTCGTGGAAAACTCGATTGGAACGAAGTTATGTATGTTATTTCATTTTCGACTGTTTCGTAAATTTTGTGGTTTTAATTTTTTTTTGTATTTTTTTGAAATTTTGGACATATTGGTAATTTTGGAAATTTTGGATATTTTGGAAATTTTGGAAATCTTGGAAATTTTGGAAATTTTGGCAATTTTTTAAGTTTTTGAAATTTTTGATATTTACAAATTTAGCCATTTTTGACATTTTCGACATTTTTTACTTTTTTTTACTTTTAGGTTCTCGACTTTCTTCACTTTGTCACTTCTCACTTTCACTTTTTATATATTTTTTATTTCATTTCATTTTACATGCTTCTCAATCGTATGGGTGTCGCGTTTTCGTGACGTGACGCATTTTCGTGACGGTCACGTGACTTTTTTTCGCCTAGCCCCCTATCCACGGACCGTCCGAGAAGGAACTTCGTTCCAAAACTACCACAGGTTCTAACCCTACACCTCTGGCCCAAGAAGTATTATGGCCGAATAGAAACTCGACGGGACTTATTTTTTTCAAAACAGTAATACATTATTAGATCTTAAAGATACAAAATAATGTGTAGTTCTTCAAGAAGACATATCAGAACAGCTTGAGAGACAGATAATGTACCTATTGTTTAATTGTAAAGAAAAATAAACCCTAATCTGACTGCTTCACAAAACGTTTGATATGTTTTCCTACCTAAACGGTGCCCTATAAATGTTAGATGATTTTGTAGTAGTTTTTTGGTTTGGGCCATGCATCTTGGTCCGTCATATATAGTCCTCGAACCTGCAATAACCCTTTGACATTCATGACATTTTCAAATATTTCTTAAGAGCGGGTAAAGGTAAAAACAGACAAAAATTCTAATAATTGTTGGAACGTGTTCTATGTATCGATTCTAAGTATCCCCAGCCAACTTTTTTTCGAATATATTCCATGAACAGACTTTCGACCCTCTTCAGCTATATTATATGTATAGATAGTTTTTATTGAAAGTATCTTTCAGGCTTCACTTGTTTTTTTTTTTTTTGGACCTACGGTTCCAAAGTAAGATTGGGGGGGGGGGGGGGGGGGCTTTTTTGAAGATGAAACTATCCTTTGTCCTTTCTCGAGACCCATACTATCTCTATACCAATTTTCATCTAAATCAGTTCAGTGGTAAAAAATTCCTCATACCAACTTCCAACCCCCACACGGGTTTGAAAACTATCCTATGACGTTTCTCGAGACTCAAATTATCTCCATACTCATTTCTATCTAAATCGTTTCAGCGGTTAAAAATTCTCCATACAAACTTTTAACCCCATTTTCACCCCCACCAGGGTTGATTTTCGGGATTAAAACTATATATTATCCTTTCCCGGGACTCAAATCCGTTCATCAAAATCCGTTCAGCCGTTTTCACGTGATGCGCGGTCAAATAAACAGACAAGCAGATAAACAGACAAAAATTCTAAAAATTGTTGGAACGTGTTCTGTTATCAATTCTAAGTATCCCCAGCCAACTTTTTTTCGATTATCTTCTATGTACAGACTTTCGACCCTCTTCAGCTTTATTATATGTATAGAGATAGATGTATAGATACGCACCGTGTTTTGTGTGTGTGTTGCCTTAACTTACGGCACGACGCGATATACTCGTACATGAAGGTTCCTAATGGATAAGTTGTTTTGTACCTGTCTTATCTGTGCTTTGTATATTGTTGCGTACAGTAAAAGTTATGAACAGGCGGCTTACCTCATGAATTATGTTACGTTGTAAAAGCACAAAATTACTGCTAACAAAGACAGAAAGCCGCGAAGTTTATTTTTGTGGCAATATTACGTATTCATTATTTCAGTTAAACCACCTAGCTATTCGCACGGGCTTGATTATCGTCGTGGATGTATTTGAATAGACGTTGGAAACGATAGTAGTATGTATTCTGGTGTGTTCGAGTTATATTATTGAAAATTTTCACTCACTGATAAGCTGCAAGTAATTTTTTATTTTTATTTATTTATTAATGTAAATTTATATTAAACATATTACTGTAAACCACGCCAAACTGTGACGTTTCATGGCGTTTATTGTCAACATTCTGTATGAAGCCTGAAAGGCTTAATGCGACTCTTTCCTTACTACTCCATTTAAATTGATCATTTATGTCATGTGTATCATATCACTTTAAATATACATTATTGGTAAGTGTACTTTTATCGTCGTTTATTATTTTTCTATTGCTTTCAAATGTCCAATCATGGAAAGCTTTAGTGAGGCAGTTAGGTGAAAAAGAAAATTGAAGTAATTAAAAAGCTATTATGTTTCTGATCCCTCCTCTGATAAATAACATTTCAAATTACGTTTACAATCATGTCATCTACAAAAAAACATGTCCCTAGGGTGATTAAACGTTAATGGAATAATGAAAATTAAAATGATTTATTTGATAATAAATATGCTAACAGGTATTTATTTATATAGTAAAAAGCATTAATAAACGCGTGATCTCAAGGGAAATCACGAGCTTCGGAGAAATTCTCACAGAGTTGATGTTCTTAGTGCTTTACAAAAGTTTCGCTTTGATCAAACCAGCATTCATATTTTTTTGAATTTGTGTATACTCGTATATAGGAGCCAAGATTGTCCCACTGCTGGGCAAAGGCCTTACCTTCCAAGTTTACCGGTCTTTACTCCATCTCCCACCAGTGTCTATCTATGGCGTCAAGGTCGTCTTCCTATCGCCCTCGAGCTTTTCATATAGGAAAGATATGTTAAATCGAGATCAAAAGTGTAGCCGTAATAAGTAGGACGTCGTCGAGCCAGCTATTATGAGGTTACGGATGTGGAGGTCAAGTTACATCAGATTAAGGCAAATGTGCGTGTACAAGTAGAAAGATGCTTATTGAACGAGGTAGCCGATAATAACGAGGCAGCAATATATTATACTACTATCGAAACCGAACGTATATCATCCTCTTTTCCGCAAGATATGTGGTTTTTTCTGTGACAAAAAAACCTATATTTCACAAAATAAGTAATAAGTCTCTACCTGACAACAGCAAGTGGAGTAGCATAATTGCGAAAATTTGTAGCTTTGTGGAAGTTGGTAGTTCTAAATTATTTTTAAGGCGGTTTGAATGAACGCCTGCAGAAGTATGAGAGGTTTGCCGCGTTCTGTTGACGTGAGCACTCGGTCGTTATGTACGGAAGCTTAAGGTCTGACAGATTTAATGCGCCGGGCCAAATCGTAGGAGTGACGGCGCACCTTGTAGTACCTTGTGCCGGATTCTAATTTTAAAATACATTAACAATACATTAAAAAAAATACAACCTATCTCAAACATAACTCCAACACACAACAAACATTCAACCAATATTGAAGTTGTATTGGAGTTGCGTTGGAATATTTCTTAAGCAAATTCTGATATTTCTGATTCAGATGTTTATGCCGTAGCTGTATTGCGTTGTTACTGCATTGGAGTTGTATTGAAGTTGGATCGTGTCTATACGTGTTTTAAACCCCTTCTCGTAAGCTTTTGAGTTGGGAGAATACTGAAAATATGATACCGTATTCGCAAGACAGTATCTTACTGTATTTTGATGTTAAAAGTATTAATAAATATTATATAAATATAAATATTATGGGACAATCTTACGAAATTAAAAAAAATTAAAATTGAAGGCCGTTTCGTGAATAAACATTTTTTTGTTACACAAATCAAAATCCATTAAATAGGTAAATGTCAAGCGAGAGGAGCAATGACGCTTCTACGAGTGATATCGCGTATTTAGAATTCATATCTTGACCCCCAATTTGAAGTTTTGGTTTCAACCCTTAAGTTATTGGTCAAATATTATTACAAATAAATGTTTTTATCTAGGGTTTTTCTTACTTAGCTTTGCGACCGAATGGTGTTGACAGCAACTGATAGTACTCTTCATAAAATGTAACAAGTGCCTAACGCTAAATTAGTGTGGTTACCTAATCTGCAAGCATAATAAGGTTTAAACGCTTTAAACGACGTCGCTGAAACTCTGAGATAGTAGACTGGCTAGAAATTTGAGAGCTACTCAGATGCCAAATCATAAATTAAACTCAGCTAGACAGTATCTTAGAAATTTTGAGTAATAATTCAAAGGTATTCTCTGCCTATGCTGCAAGCTCCCTGTTGGAACGTTATGAATATAAAGTATAATACCTAAATAGGCGCTCTGATAGAACGTTCGTTGAAATAATTTAATGGTCAGATATTAATATATAAAATAATCTTAGGTATAGTGGTATTTTTTTAAGATGTCGGAATCTTACTAAGAAGTTCTACCGACAATTCTGCCATCTTAAAAAAATCGTACTATACTGTGTCTATTGTCTATCAAAATTCTCTAATAATGATGAATCGATATATCATAGATATTTTATTGTCATTATATCTTTATACATGCATCGTAGTGCTGCTACAAGCGTTAATGTAGTCTAATATTTAAGTTTCAGAGCAGTTTTTGTACGAAACTCCCAAAGCAATTTACCTCGTTTCAACAATTTTATTTCACCAAGACCAGGACTAGAAATTCAGGTCAAACATTGCACTGCACCGTTTCCTGGCCGCCGCGACACAAACGAGCATTAAACTCGAGCAACAGGGCGGCGACAAAGTGCACTCGTTACAGTCGTTACACCTGCTGGGCGATTTCTGAATCATCCTGCACTGCGGTGTGGGACGACCAGTATATCCAGACCCAACACACTTAAGGTTATAAACGTAGAAAGAATCGTCAGTCAGATGGCTGGTCTTAAAAATCTGCTCCTGATGGTCAACCTCGATCGTGTGCCGCTATGGAAGCTTCGTGTGCTACAATTGTGCGTACGTTGGAGACTAATGCGCTGAGCCCTAGGAGGCTTTCATTGCGCGAGCAAGATTGAATTTTTAACAGGACGAGATGTCCGAACATTAGTCAAAATAGGCAAACCTATTATGTTACTAAGACAATACTGTTCTCAAAACTATTTTTGCGTCCAGTTGTCCGCTACATTGGCGTAATAATCGTTTTGCGAACACTGCACTGCTGAATAATGCAGCTGCTGGACGTGACCGCCGGGAAACCGGGTATTATTGGACGCGTGGACTCTTGCGGACATTGCTTGTGTTGTCAGTTCTCTGTACCGTTGCAATCCAGGAAAGATTGTTAAGAAAATTTTAGAAATACAGACCCAGACCTAAGTATATAGATTTTAACGCCTTAAGTGTTGTTAAACTAGTAGCCCACCCAATGAAGGAAAACTTAGAGGAAATAATTCGTGTATAGCCAAATTTTGGTGTAGTTGTAGGCAATGGTATCTTACACAACATACTAAAAGTACCGATGGATGGGGGCGCCGCTAGCGGGGTGGGAGGGGTGTAAAGATCCCTTATTTTGGGTTTTCGTAAAAAACTCGGTAACGGTGGCTCATACTAAAAAATGTTCTATTGCTTAATTCATCCAGATATAATTTTCTATAAAAAAGATTCTTTGCACTTTTTTGCTGGGATATCGCGGAAATACGATAAACACTTTTTTAAACTTTCGGAGCTAATATTTACGAAAGTATTGGTTTCATCCAAAAATTGTTTTAGAATACCCTTATTTTTTTAAAAGACCTATCCAACGATATCCCACACATTAGGGTTGGAGTAAAAAAAATATTTACACCCCCACTCCATCCGAAAAGTGTTTATCGTATTTCCGCGATATCTCATTAAACGTTGATCCCAGCAAAAAAGTGCAAAGAATCTTTTTTATAGAAAATTATATATGGATGAATTAAGCAATAGAACATTTTTTAGTATGAGCCACCGTTACCGAGTTATTTACGAAAACCCAAAATAAGGGACCTTTACACCCCTCCCTCCCCGCTAGCGGCGCCCCCATCCACCGGTACTTTTAGTATGTTGTGTATGATACCTTTATCTACAATTACACCAAAATTTAGCTATACACGAATTATTTCCCCTATCAGACAGTTAAGCGTCTTCGTTTGGTGAGCTATAGCGTCATTCGTGAAGAGAACCTAATATTTAAAATCAGACAAGGGCGTTTTTGACCCGCTTTATGAACTTTCCCGTACAGAGACCAAACTAGTTTTAAAATAGAGAATTTAATTTCACTTTTCTAAATATATATTTTTTTTTTAATGTATCAACCGGCAGAAAAAAGTTATTCAACAGTATGTGTACGAGATAGTGTTATTAATGTTTTTACTTTTAGCATTGTGCAAAACCGTGGTTCATGCAGCATGATAAATAGCACAATGGCAAATTAAATGTTGTCGCGTGTGGGTAGGTACCAAAATGCGCATACGGCAAATTAAATGTCGTCAATTGTGGGTAGGTACCAAAATGCGCATACGACGCCATCGCTTGGAGCGCCTCGCAGTCGTACGTCCTCTGTCGTTTCGATCTGTGCGCTTACATTTATGTTTCTGATTTTTTTATTTGTCGACTACCTACTTGTGCGTGTTTTATGGACTCCTGGTATTGCTTCACGATTGGCTTTACGTTAACATGGAAAGACAAAATAATTGTGTCTCATGTATCTAATCGATCTGTGTTACGTCGACGAAAACACGTGCGACGGATCACGCAGTATTATTATTGCAGGAAATATCTAAGGGCTCGCCGTATCTAGCCTATGAGATAGCGATGGAAAAATATACTATTAAGCATGCTTTTAACATTGTCGGTACGCTAATTCAGCGTCGCAGTTATTATCAAAAAGCCGCTGTTCTCCGATGTGATTCTTTGTATGTGATGTGACGAATTATTACAATTCGATTAACTACAATTAAATCATTTATGGATCCAGTTACAGTGTTATTAATGTAGGCGCCACAGAGGCATTGCTGCATGATCACAAACTGCGGAACTATGTTTATTGTAATGGTTGTTACAGATTCGTTTTGATGGCTCGAGGGCCATATGCCATGCTTGTTGGATAAGTTTGATCGTCATTTACGAAATGAAGCCGTACCAGACCAACCAGTTCAAGATCAACCTATACGAGATCAACCAGAACAAGATCAAGCACCCCCTCAAGTTGAAGGAGAGGCAAACGAGGAAAGAGAGGTTGCAGGTCCACAATTAGGTTTTGTTTCACCTAGAGGATATTGGCGAGCATCAAATACAGCGAGGCATTGTATTTTTGCAAACTACAGAAATGTGGTGGCCCATAATGTTTTACGATATGCAAAGTTCCTACTTTTACACAATCACAATTTTTACATACCAGAATTAGCTCGGGTTTGCAATGCTCATTTTATGAACAATGATTGGGAAGACTTGCTTAATAATCCAGCCTCCGAAAACTTTAACAGTGCTCATGATACTGGCATGATGAAATTATATAAATGGGGTTTCGAACGAAGAGGCCACCATGATTTCGAAAATATAGAAGAAGTAGATGAAAATGAATTTCACTTTTGGACGGGAGTTACAAAATATCATTTTAATGTTATTTTTAACCTAACGCCTTCAGTGCGTGATAGATCAGAGACCCATTTCTCAAAAGCTTGTAACTTGTAATACCAGCGGATGTCACTTTTCGACATCTTTTGCTAGAAAGGGACTTCCGCTTGTATTACAAGTTACAAGCTTTCGAGAAACGGGCCCCAGGTTGTCCCACCACGGTTCTCGGAATGTACTTAACAAAAATAAGAACTGGTGAACCAGATGAGCGCTTAGCAACAAGATTCAGTATGTCGAGAAGAACCTTAGAAAGGAACTTGGCGATAGCAAGAGAATGCTTAAGGGATGATTTTGTTCCTCAGAATTTGGGCTTAAATCACATTACTAGAGAACATGTGGTGGCCAGAAATGTTTTAATTCCAAGCCATTTCTTTGGTGGTAACCAGCAAAGCAATGTAACAGCAGCTATTAAAAGTATTTTTGAAATAATTCCAATAGTTCTGACTTAATTCATTGCAAAAATGCTATAATTATAACAAATGATTTTTATTTTTTTCTCAATTCTCCCATGGCTTGCAAGAATGCGACTCATACCACTGAGTAGCAGATACATTTACCTACATACCTAGCCCTATTTCGTTTGTCTGTGGGTCATATGTCCGATCAAAATGCCCAATGACCTTTTGCTATTAGATACTTTTACCTTAAAAAGGCATCTCTGGTTGGATCATCTTGGTTACTTAATTTCTTTTTGCCATCTTTAAAAGTTTTATATTAAAGAAACCCAGTTAAGGTGGGTGGTGCAGGTGGCGTTAACTTTATGACCCATTTAACCCCTTGTTTTGGCTATACTGGAGAACAAGGGCGGCCTCAAAGGAGCCAGCCCGGGGGTAATGAGACTAATGAGATTTCTGTCGTGCACCCGAATTAGAATCACAAAGGCCGCACGGTAGCCTTTTAGAAAAAAATAATGAAATAGAAACATGTCTATTAGGCAAGCCCAACTGTGCTGCGAGATTACGTGTCGTCAACTAAGGCATAAGACAGATATTCTCTCTGGTTTGAATGGTCGGATCCTATAAGTCGCATCGCATGGGACCAACTATTTTTTGAATCAACGAGATACAAGCGAAATTAAACTAGGTATCTACTATATTGCGCGCGTCATCTGGCGCAACACGTCGAAAGTCAGCAATATTAGAACACAAGTGAACAAAAACACTAATAGACTAAGAGCTGGCTACGTCAGATATGACACAATAATGAGAGCAATTAAACTTGTTTAGTTAGATTGCTTTACTATCCTTATTGCTAGATCCGGGCATCTGGCAGCTTTAAGACGATTGTCGCCGGAGTGTCCTTGAGCGTTTG
This sequence comes from Pammene aurita, assembly GCA_947086415.1. Classification (NCBI taxonomy): domain Eukaryota; kingdom Metazoa; phylum Arthropoda; class Insecta; order Lepidoptera; family Tortricidae; genus Pammene; species Pammene aurita. The sequence goes on from OX352303.1 coordinate 28,881,289, forward strand.
GGCGCTCTCTACCCGCGCCACCCGCGTACCCTTCTTATTGCGATCGTGCGTAAATCCGCCGCGATGCACCGCAATAATGTTCAAAGAATATGACTTTACTCAGAGGCGCGCGGGCAGATTTATAATAATCATACCTAATCCTTTTGTGGATGTTTTGTGATTTGAATACTGTGATTAAGTACTACGGTGACATTTTTTAGGAATGCTACTAAATAAGATAAGTAATAACGATCTCGATTAGTAGATTTTTATATAAAAAAATTAAAACCTAGATTTTGAATTTGAAGTACAGTGAGCGGCAAAATATTTATGAATTTACGAAATATGGATAAAAATATTCCGCATATCAGAAAAAAATAAAAAAATACTGACTAGTACAGCAAAAAAAACTGAATGCACATCAAAGCGGTGTTTTCATGTGAATTTGGGTTTTTTTTGCTGTGCAAGTGAGCTTAATATATGGTTATTTTTTTGTTGCGATTTTAAATGTTAACCTTAAAAATTCACTTAATTACGATAAATTAACAAAACTAAGCCTAATATTGTCTTCGGTTGCCGCGATAGTTATTCATGAAATAAAACAATTAAAAACGGATTTAATCGCGTATACTGAGCTTAAATTACATCCCGACGTTTCGAACACTTTACAGCATTCGTGGTCAACGGGACCCGTTTTATTTCATGAAAACTAAGTCTGTTGCGAGTTGCGAATAGTAAAAATGCACATGTAAGGAGCGGTATTTGAGCACGAAATCGTGATACAAATGAGAGCTGTAGGCCCATTAAATTTAGATCTTTAAAATATAACACAGCGCGAACACTTCTTAGGGTTCCATAGCCAAAATGGTAAAAACGGAACCCTTAAAAGTTTTTTGAAACATGTCCGTCTGTCCGTCCGTATGGCACAGCCATTTTTATTATAAAACATATATTACTGAAATTTTATCTAGAGGTGTGTTTCATGTGCCGCTACTTAGTTTTCTGGCTAAATTGCTAAAAAAATCTTTTAGGTGAGGCACTCCAAATACATGTAAATATGAACATGTTGTACGATACGGCTTTAAAAATATCTTATATATATAGAGTATTTTTAAAACTTTTTTATTAAGTCAATATTTTCAGAAATAATTGCTTCGAAAGTAGATATAATAGCCCCCATCTAACTTTTAATCCGTAAGTCTAAAAAATATGAAAAAATACCAAGAAGGCTTAGTACTTAATTTTCTACGAAAATTATTTCACATATTATCGGTTCATCCGTTTTTGAGTTATCTCCAAGAAACTACTTTCTACGGAACCCTACATTATACATGGTCCGATACAAACTTGGCCGGTCTTTTAAAGATATTTGATAGGTAGTATTAACCCTTAGTAGTAATTTATTTATTCAGTCTGCGCGTGAACGCGGTCTCGATCGGGCGTGCGCGCATAACGCACTAATGGTGGTATATAAATAAAAATTTAAAATGTCGTCTTCAAAGACTGTGAAATGTGCAAGCTGCAACATTCTGATATGCGAGCTATTAGCGTTTATCCAAAATAAAGTGCATGTCATGGATAATGATAGTATGAAGCTGATATGTGCATCTACTTTTAAGGAAGAGGAAGTGGTATCAGCTAAATGTATGCTGTTCGATGCCATGAAGACCGATAAACAGATGATCACACGTCGAAATGATGGAAAAATACAACGAGATCTTGCGGACATTATTGACGTGTTCCTGGAAACTGACCCGGAATTGCTCCCGATTTTCGTTGCTAAAGACCTGAACAAGTTGCCGCCGGTAACTTTTGACCATGTAGATGTATCGACTTTATTAAAGGACATCGTACGGTTGAAAGCGGACGTATTGGAAATAAAGAGTTTGTATGCAACAAACAAAAGGGTTGAAGAGCTGGAAACTAAGTGTCACAATGAGAGATACGCATCCTTTTTGGATAGCCAAGTTAATATAAACACCAGGAGAGGTGCGTGTACCATGCTAGATAGCGGTCCGATGGGTTTTCTAAACCAAAATGAAAGTCATAATTCGTTAATGTCCGTTAATTTTTGTAATAAGGACGGTGGCAATGATTCATTATCTCAACTTAGTGCAACCGAGCCGGCGGAGCCAATCACACAGCGGGCACCCTCCTTGTCACACCAGGAAAGGGATGGGAAGCTATCTCCCTCGCACTCGTCGTCTAACGAACTCGGATCCAAACCAGTCTCGCCCGTCTCGCCACCAACCACGCCAGGTGTCAAACAAAATCCAACTGTGCAAGGCAGTCATAAGTCGCAAAGTCCCGTAATAAGTGACAGTGTATTGTCATCGAAAACGACGACAATTTCTATTACTAACAAAGATAACCTGTCATCTGCATCGACAACAAGATCGTTTGCGGAAATGGTGGGCAGTAAAAAGACCTGGAAATCACCAAAGGTGGATGAAGAATGGGAAATGGCACAAAGAAAAAGATTGAGAAATAGGATTATAGGCTGCGACGGTAAAGTTAAGTCTGCAAAGGATATGAAGTTCAAGGCGGCGGACGTGAGAGTTCCTTTGTTTGTGTCGAATGTGCATAAAGATGTAGTGATAAGCGACGTAATTGAGTATATTCGTGAGAAGACAGATGAAAGGGTGTTTATGTTTAAAATAAAAACGCGTAAACCGAGAGATTACCAATCATACAAAATGTTTGTGGCAAAAGAAAAACTAAACACCTTTATGGACGACTCGCTTTGGCCGGCTGGCGTTACAGTTAGACGCTTTGTAGATTTCAAAGCGCAGCAGGATAAGCTGCCGAGTGAGAAGAGTGAGAGTGTGACTTAGTGATTGATATAAGTACCTAATATAAATATAGATAAATACATATAAATAAATAGATACGTACACAAATAAATAAGGATTCACGATGGTTTCATCGGCGGCGTCGTCGGATATTTTTATAAGTTACAATTGTAAAAACATCAAGCGAAGTCTAGGCTGTGTACAGTCTTTGTGTAAGACAGCTGATGTCGTGGCGTTGCAAGAAACTTGGCTAATGCCTCAGGATCTGGCGTTTCTTGGAGATATTGATAAGGATTTCAACTATACTGGTAAATCAGCAATAGACGTAACATCGGGTATTCTTCGTGGCCGGCCTCACGGTGGCGTTGCGTTACTCTGGCGAAGCAATGTACTCCGTAACGTGTCGGTGGTGAAGTGCTGTAGTGATCGAATCTGTGCGATAAGAGCGGTAATACCTGGTTGCAGTGAAATCTTGATAATGTGTGTGTATATGCCTACGGACCAGTGGGACAATCTAGCTTTGTTTACACAATGTTTAGGGGAATTGCAAGCGTTAGTGCAGGATAGTGGTATTGAGTCTGTCTATATACTAGGTGACCTAAATGCACATCGTACAGCTTCTTTCGGAAGGGAGCTTCTAAGTTTTTGCATTGAGAATGAGTGGGTTTGTGCGGATTTTGTAAAATTAGGAATCACTTCCGATACATATACCTATGTGAGCGAAGCGCATGGTTGTCAAAGATGGCTCGACCATTGTATTGTTAGTAAATCAGCTTGGAACACCATAAAGAATATAGAAGTCTTGTATGATGTCTATTGGTCGGACCATTTTCCGGTACGGGTTGAGTGTGACCTAGGTAATGTTAGACGTAAGTTACAAGTAAATACTGAAAACTGTAATAAGAATGTTTTTTGGGGTCTTAGAAATAGGGAAAAAATACAAAATTATTGTAGCTTATGTAGTGATAAATTGAAATTAATAGTCTTTCCTCCAGAGTTTCAATTATGCGCTGATAACTGTTGTAAAGATGAATCACATAAAAAAGTAATAGACAGGTTCTACAACACCATAATAAATGCTTTGAGGCAGGCCGCTGTCGGCTCACGTGCTGTGAAACCTGTTGGTACAGTAAATAAAAACAGATGTTTGCGAGGTTGGAATAGGCATGTGGCAGATGCGCATAAACAGGCTAGGCTAGATTTTTCTGTATATGTCCAGCATAATAGGCCACGCTGCGGACCAGTCTATGAAGCTATGTGTCTGAGTAGAAAGATATTTAAATCTAAACTTAGGTTTTGTCAAGCCAATCAGGAGCAAATCCAGATGGATATTCTTGCCTCGCAACATGCTTCTAAGAAGTTTGACAAGTTTTGGAAAAGCACAAAAACGTTGAATGGAAGAACTTCTCTGCCAGTTAGTGTCAATGGTATATCTGAACCTGTAGGTATTGCTAATATGTTTGGTCGTTTTTTCAAGGTAGACTCACCCTTAAATTCATGTGCGTTGCCGAATAAATTGGACACTCAGGCGAGCCCTAGTTTTGAGATAACGAGTAAAATGGTAGCACAGGCTATTACACACATGAAAAGGGGTAAGTCTCCTGGACACGATGGGCTGAGTATAGAACATCTCCAGCACGCAGGTCCGCATCTAAATAGAGTTTTATCTATGTTGTACACCTTTTGTTTACGCCATTCATATTTACCATGTGATTTAATGAGAACAGTTGTAACGCCGCTGATAAAGAACTCGACAGGTGACATTTCTGATATAACAAACTACCGTCCCATTTCACTTGCTACAGTTGTTGCAAAAGTGTTGGATAAAATACTGGATGTGCATCTTAGTCAACATATAACACTGTGTGATGCACAGTTTGGCTTTCAGCAAGGTCTAGGTACTGAAAGTGCTATTCTAACACTTAAGCACACTGTTGATTACTATATCAAGAGAAAAACGCCCATATACGCGTGCTTCCTTGACTTGTCTAAAGCATTTGATCTAGTCTCTTATGATCTGCTTTGGAACAAGTTAAGGGAGACGGGCGTAGCACCTGAGGTAGTCAGTGTTTTTGCGTATTGGTATAGTAATCAAAAAAATATAGTGAGATGGGCAAATGTCTACTGTAGGTATTGCTAATATGTTTGGTCGTTTTTTCAAGGTAGACTCACCCTTAAATTCATGTGCGTTGCCGAATAAATTGGACACTCAGGCGAGCCCTAGTTTTGAGATAACGAGTAAAATGGTAGCACAGGCTATTTATTACACACATGAAAAGGGGTAAGTCTCCTGGACACGATGGGCTGAGTATAGAACATCTCCAGCACGCAGGTCCGCATCTAAATAGAGTTTTATCTATGTTGTACACCTTTTGTTTACGCCATTCATATTTACCATGTGATTTAATGAGAACAGTTGTAACGCCGCTGATAAAGAACTCGATAGGTGACATTTGTGATATAACAAACTACCGTCCCATTTCACTTGCTACAGTTGTTGCAAAAGTGTTGGATAAAATACTGGATGTGCATCTTAGTCAACATATAACACTGTGTGATGCACAGTTTGGCTTTCAGCAAGGTCTAGGTACTGAAAGTGCTATTCTAACACTTAAGCACACTGTTGATTACTATATCAAGAGAAAAACGCCCATATACGCGTGCTTCCTTGACTTGTCTAAAGCATTTGATCTAGTCTCTTATGATCTGCTTTGGAACAAGTTAAGGGAGACGGGCGTAGCACCTGAGGAAGTCAGTGTTTTTGCGTATTGGTATAGTAATCAAAAAAATATAGTGAGATGGGCAAATGTCTACTCTGACGAGTACTCGCTCAGTTGTGGGGTAAGACAGGGAGGGTTAACATCGCCACGATTGTTTAACTTGTATGTAAATCAGCTGATTGGTGAGCTGAGTAGCATGTATATCGGTTGCCGCTTGGATAATGTTAGCGTAAATAACATAAGTTATGCGGACGATATGGTGCTGCTCAGTCCGTCTTTCTACGGGCTGCAGAAGTTGACTAAAGTATGTGAAAGGTATGCGGATACACATGGCCTAAGGTATAATGTTAAAAAAAGTGAGTTCATGATATTTAAAGGCAAAAACAAGTTGTCAGATTACATTCCACCACTTCTTTTGTACAATTTACCGATAAAGCGTGTTTCGGAAGTTAAATATCTGGGTCATGTGCTAACCGAAAACCTTAAAGACGATAAGGACATTGAACGTGAGCGAAGGTCATTGTCCGTTCGCGGCAATATGCTGGCTCATAGATTCGCTCGCTGTACTGTGCCTGTGAAGCTATCGCTTTTTAAAGCCTACTGCCAAAGCTTCTACACGAGTGGTCTATGGGTTAGTTTTACTCAGCGAGCGTACAATGCACTAAGAGTGCAATATAATAATGCCTTCAGGGCCCTGTTAAGGCTCCCTCGCTATTGCAGTGCGTCGGGAATGTTCGCTGACGCGGCCGTCGATGATTTTTACGCGCAAAATACGCAATACGCAAAAAGTCGGCGTCCATTATACGACGTGTGCGAGGGAGCAGTAACAGTATCCTGCGGATGATAGCGGACAGGCTGGACTCTGCCGTCCTCGGCCGCTTCATAGATCTGCATGTTATGGGATAGATGAGGCGGGGGAGGGGGATGGGGCAGCTGATTCTGTAGTGTGTTAGTTGTTGTTTTTTCTTTAGGTTATAGAATTTAACATAGTTTTAAGTTAAGTTAAGTTTTACTAACTGCACTATGGAATATTTGAAAAATTCTGAAATAAACGATTTTTATTTTTTTGTTTTTTATTTATTAACTTGTGTTGATAATTAATATAAAATTTGTATTTATTTGCATTTCACCGACATAGTAAAGTTTTTTTAGGGTAGTCAAGGTGCATGTGAATCTTCTGGGGTTGCAGGCGTCCATAGGCTTTATAACTGCTTTCAATCAGGCGGGTCGTGTGCTTGTTTGCCAGCGTCGTGGTATAAAAAAAAGCTTTTTTTCCTTTATTCTTACATACATTGAACTCTTAAATATCACCAATTTTTTATTAGATTCTCAATCAGGCTTTGCTCAGTGATAGCTAGTAGACTGAAATTTGGTATGAGTAATTATGTGTTTTAATTACGCCTACAAAGTGGTAAAACAATAAGTATCTGAAACCCATTGTTGGATATGTCTTTCAAGAAGAATATGCCTTAAACAACTTTTGGATAAGACGAATACTTTCGTAAATAATAGCTTCGAAAGTTAAAATGCTCTTTGATTTTTGAACCGTGGGTCCAAAAAAAAATGGGAAAATTCCTGGAAGTGAGGCCATTGAAATACTTATCACGTATTTTCAATAAAAACTATATGGAATAAAATCGGTTGAGCCGTTTTTGAGTTATGCCTATAGTAAAATAACGTAAGTGCCACAAAATATTTCTTTATAGACTACCTTTTGAATGGATGTATTGTAACAGGCCGGCAACTACGGATCCCTACACTGAGCATAGCCCGATATTCTCTTGGCCGGTTTATCTGCAATCCTTTGCAGTTTACTTCGCAATTTCTAGATTTGAGAAATTAGTATAAAGTATAACATTAAAGATTGTGTTTAATCTTAAAATAAAACGCATATTACATTCGTTTAGAACACGGTATTCTTAAATAAATGTTTAAATAAATTCGGTTCTTTGGAGTTTTTTATTAAATTAATTATTAGTCTATTGTATTGCAGTACTAGCAGATTTCCGCAACTCGACGACTAATGCCTATTTTGCGTGATGCATGCGTCTACACATAATAATTTTAGTTTATTTACATGACCAAATTTGTTTTCAGAGCAATGTGAGATTCATGATTTTTGTTTTTCTCCATTTTTATTTCATTCGTTTTTTACTTGTATTATAATCTAAATAAAATACACTTTTTATACCCACGCACATAAACATGCATACGAGTACATTATCTTAAAAGATAAAACGTCTATACGTTATTGATTCCGGGAAGACACGTTATATCCGCACCGCATGAACCCTCTGCAGTTATTTAGTCTTTAGGCACAGTAAGTCCGATATTATTGCTCACGGGCCAAGCACAAGTATATGTAGTACAAGGGAAGCACGGAGCGACGAGCGACACAGCCTCCTCGTCTCAAAGCTAGCTCACGACTGCCAGCAACGCCGTTTTCGAGCTAATAACGCACGAAATGTGGAATTATGATCAAGTTGTTTAAGAAAATTTAATCAATTTAAATATCCTACGTTGAGTTTGTAGTGTTCTGTAGTACATATTTTTTAGTTCAACAATATGTTAAATCGAATGAGCCGTTCAGTAGATATAAGGAAAATTAACCGTAAAACGACATTTGGTTACATTTACATAACAGAGAAACTATACGTTACACGAGTTATTCAAACGTTGACAATATTGTACATAAAATGGTAAATAACATATATTTTTTTCAAAATTTTTGAATGACCCGTTATTGAGATATATCCCTTAGAAAGTAACAGTTTTCGGCCACAATCAGCGCCTAGCGCCTTAAATGGGTGGAGGTCAGAGTGATAGACTAACAACATTTTTCAGTTGGATAAAAGTAATACCAAAATAGGTAAAAATTGCGGAATTTGTGTCTTAGAATAAAAAAACATTGTGTATTATTGCGGAAACATAAACAGTAAGCGAATAACTAGAAATTGCATTATACATTATTTGGCACTACTTTCCCCCAACAGAAACTTCTGGCTATGATATAATCAAATTAATCCCTCCCCACATCTGGGCACTCTCCTTGACGACAACTTTTTGCGGGTGGCGGTGGCTCTCCGCCTGGGCTGCGATGTTTGCGAACCACATCTATGCATCTGCGGTACCATGGTAGAGAGCAATGGCCACCACGCTTTGAGTTGTTGTCGGTGTGCTGGGAGATTCCTTCGTCACCACGCCCTCAACGACGTTATCCGGAGGGCGTTGGTTTCGGCTAATGTCCCCTGTTTGCTGGAGCCCCCGGCCTTAGCAGGGCGGACAATAAGAGACCCGATGGTGTGACCTTGGTGCCCTGGCAGAGAGGTAAGTGCCTCCTTTGGGACGCCACGTGCGTCAGCACTTTCGCTGCCTCAAACTTGGGTCGCACTACCAGGGTTGCTGCAGCTGCTGCGGAGGCGGCTGCCAGCGGGAAGCATGTTAAATACTCTGCTCTCCACAATTACATATTTGTCCCGTTTGCGGTCGAAGCTACTGGATGTTGGGGATCAGAGGCCAAGGCTTTTGTAGCGGAGATTGGGCGGCGGTTGCGAGAGAGGGGTCTTGACCCTCGCTCCGGGTCATTCCAGGTACAAAGGTTGTCAATTGCGATCCAGCGTGGCAATGCTGCGAGCGTAATGGGAACCTTTGCGCCGGGAATGACACGGGGCGGGTTATTTGACTAGTTCCTCTTGTACTCTTGTCTTGAGTCTGGTTTTGTACAATTTTTATAGTATTATTATTTTGACATTTGTAATCCGTTGACAAAAATAAAATATTACTTATCTAATAAATTACATAATTTCAAATAATATTGCATTAAACTCAGCACTCTTCAAGTTATTTCCATTCTTTGACCTCCACCAATGAACAGCTGCCAGTTGTGCGGATCTAGAATTAAGTATAGTATAGCAAACTAGCTAGAGGGGTTTCGTTGCTCTCATTATTGTGTCATATCCGACGTGACCAGGTATCCGTCTATAACGTTCCAAATATTACATAGAACTGTCGGTTTCCTTTGTCCTACAATTACTTTTAACGACGACTGTTAAAAGCAAGTTACTTCTACGGTGTTAAAGTTCTAAATAGCTTATTCTTATTTCTTTCCGTGATATGCAGCATAGTGCCTAAAGGTTCTATGCGTTTGGTTATCTCTGATGTTAAAGCGTTTTGGATTCGCGGCGTCCAACCTTGTCGCAAACTGAAATCGTAAGAATAAATAACTTTCTCATTACCCAAAAGGCATAAGTGTCGTTAGGATAACTTTAAGATAGTCTTTTTTATAAGTAGACGAGTAACGGTCTCCATACACGAACCACAGACAATACAAAGCGGACGGACGCGCAGTTAAGTTTTATTTCGCAAATAACGCCCTGTTCGCGCCCTCCGGACAAGAATTAGGGTTGCCACCCTGTCGTTAGGCACATCCATACTTAGAGAACACTTTCTTTTGACTAATGATGTTGGCAATAGCATACATTGTCGTAAAACGTGTTGTAAAACAAAAACAAATAGAGGGAGTCGGATGCAGTGCCTTTGTAAGAGCTATAGTACAGATTTGATGAGAAAAATAAGGGAAAATATTTTAACAAGTGTCACTTAGATCCAGCAGATATTTTATGTAAGCCAAAACTAATGATACTGCATAAGTAGCTACGTTATTTTATTTCACAATATTTAGTATACATTTTATAATCTTTACTTGTATTGGAATTAGGGAGTAAACGAATACGGAGGTAAATTCTGAGCATTTATAATTTAGTGATTTTTGCTTTCATAAAATAGTCTGAAATCAATGTATGTTTTTTTAACGCAAATAAGCACCTGACCGTCCAGGTTCTGTTAAGAAATATAGAATCTTAATAGCTTAAAACATGGTAATTTAGTTTGGGCAGCCCTAGCTGAGACGGTAGTCGTTAGTGCGGGCGTGGCGCAAAGTGGCGACGTGGCATCCCTGACCTTCTTACGAGTTGCAGTTAGCGCTGTTTGAGACACGTCATGTTAACTGTGGAATTTGAAGCCGTATGTCATATAACTTGACTCACTTGTAACCCTGTAGTAAAGATAATATAGTCTACAGTATTACCTATACAAGACGGTACTTCTGAGAATGTACTAGTATTTACCAGCATTGAGCCTGTACATACAGTAATACTCTCAATTCTGCACATAATTCAATAATCGGTGTAGATAACAGGTATTGGTACGCTACAGGGTGGTTATTAATATTGTTAATAAATAATAAAAAGAAAAATAATAAATTCTAGATGTCAGACCTCGAAGGGGGGTGGGAGGGGGCGTTGGCTGCATCTTGGTTTAAAGATTTGTCATGTTCGCCTGCCCGCCCATCCATCCGTCTGTCCGTCCGTTATCATACTGACAACCGTTTAAGCATCAAGGTTAAAAAACCGAATTTTGGCACCTTTAAACCAAGATGGCGGCTAACACTCCGATCCCTCAAGGTCTAATATCGAGATTTTTAACCACCCTGTATCCTACCAATACCCATTAAAACATTTTATCTACACTCATACTGTAAGTACTCTAAAATGCGTTCAAAAACCGTAGACAATGACAAGCATTACAACAAACGATTTAACTATGATAAGTTTCTTATCTGCGGCAGTAACGTAATTTTAACTTTGCATGCTCAAATATTGTTAAGCAATGAGTTTCAAATTTGGAACATCGAATTTGATAACATAATGTTACCGCCATGGCCAACTCGATTGGTCCCGCGCGAGCGCCGGCACAATCGAGTTGGCCATGACGGTACAATGGCCGTCATTCTATGGTTTCCGAACACTTAATTTAATATATATAATATGAGTGTAGATAAAGCAGTGTATGCAACTGTACGTAATTAGGCCTTAAAACACTCGTGTGATCTTATTATGAAATTCGCCTGCGGCTCATTTCATAAAACCACACTCATGTTTTAAGGACCCTTATTACGTAACAGTTACATAAACTACTATTCTACACCACCTATTGTAAGGCAAAATGCTATGACTGATCTAACAGTTAAAAAACGTAATGATGAAGTTCGAGATTGAATTCATAATTCACTTTTGTATTGGACACAATTCATAATGCAAATTTTTTCGCGTGAATTTTTTTTTCCTGGATATTCACAATAGAATACGATACCAGTTATGCCCTTAAACTTAAACGGATCACCACAATTTTTGTTTTGTATAGATTTCTAAACTTTTAACATGTAAGGTTCTAAATTTCTGTACTTAACGAAAAAATAATAAAACAAATCGAATTAATTTCTCCCAAACATCTCAATAAGTATTAGAAATAAATGTAACAGATAAATAATGATTCGTAACATTTTGTACCGAAACTTTATTATTCCATTGGAGAATTGACACCCGCATATTGACGTGCTTAGGAGCGGGCGCTTTTCTAGAAGAGTAGGTAGTAGGTATCATCGATAAACTTGTTTTGACATCCCTTAAGCTCCAAGTATGATGGATCAAACTTTTAATCTGTATCTTATCATCGCATATTGCTTCGCATTACAGAAAAGTTTATAAAGCCTGACCAGAAATACTCGTATATGATCACGCACCATGTTGCGGAATTTCATTGAAACTAATTTCTTACACTGGCAATAATTTTAATGACAGAATGATAAGCATGTGTGAGGGCATGTGATGGCTGTCACAGTTGTCAGTGCTATTGAGGCGGTTTACTTGAATAATAATAAGTGTTGAACATTAAATAATAAACGACAAAAAATTCCCAAAATTATCCATAGTCACGAACGAAACATTGTAAATAGTGTATATAATAAACTGCTGTAAATAATACGCTCGGGAAATTAAACTATTTCGCTGTGAAACATTTTCAAATTAACATCAGAGCTGACGCGTAAACAAATCAAGATGTCACTATACCATAGAGAATAATACGCTCTATGACCATACTGAACTGTTGCCATATAAATGAGAATAATACGCCCTCTTGACAATAATCATATATTTCTGGTCAGGCTTTACATGCATATTTAGGTTTAAATATATTTATGTGTCTTAACGTTATTATGAATGTAACGTTAATTTGCTACAATGTGTTGTTTACCTAAATATAGCGATTCTTCTCCTTTTTGCGAGACCGTGCGGTTAAGTCGATTATCACACTGGTGCCGTAACCGGATGCGATGACGGTGTGCAAGCGTGACAGCCCTATACTCATGCAGAGCGCTATCTCGCTCGCGCACCGGTCCCGCATGCGGAAACCGCAGCAGTGTGAAAGCCGCCTAAGAGAGACGTATGATTTTAAAATTCGCCATTTGGCATCTTATTGGTTTAAGCATCACTAATAATAGAAAAAAGTAGTATCATTTAAATTTTTCCCCAATATTGCTAAAAAAAATAAAAATACATTGGCAAAATCGACCGTTATTTTTCTAATCAGAAAAAAAAAACGCTATACCTCGTTTTTTTTTCTAATTAGAAAAATAACGCTCTTAGCATGAAGTCGTGTTAAGCTCATTTTGAACGTCTGCTCCGCTAAGCTACTGCTGCTATGCAGGAGACGCAACCTTGGTCGGGACCATAAATCTTCGCATGCCTAATAAATCTCCAAGGTCTAAGGGACAAGGCGTCAGTCCCTCAAGGACTGTACAAAGGACAATCGAAAAGCCAGCTCCACTGTCCTTGTACATTTCAAATGCTGGGCACAACAATGAAAGTTAAAAAACGCTGACAACTACCTAAGATATGTAGTTGTGTAAAAACGTAATAAAGTAAAATTGTGTAAAAATCTACTTTACTTTACTTTACTGTTATAAATGTGGATATCGTCAGGTGGGGTTTATCACTTTCCGTACCACCTAGTGCTACGCGCTACGCTCGTAGCCCGTAGCCACGTATTTGTCGTATGTAGCGCGTAGTAGCTACGAAGAGGGAACCCGACAGACGGGTTCCTGGTCATGAAAGTGTCATGAAAGTCAGATCAATGTATCTATTAATAATTTTAAACAAAAAAGAACCGACTTCACTTAGCATCCACCTTTCCAAAAGGAAATGCTCAAGCTGCTGTAAAAAATACTCAAATCACTATAAGTGTGCCTATAATAGTTGAAGAGTTCCCTCGATTTCTCCAGGATCCCATCATCAGATCCTGACCTGGTTACAATGGGACCAACTGTGAAGTATACTCTTTCAAACAAAAAAAGAATTTTCCAAATCGGTCCAGCCGTCTTCGAATAATTGCTGAACATACATAAAAAAAAACAAGCAAAAACAAAGATCCCGACGAATACCTCCTCCTTCGAAATCTTGAAGTCGGTTGAAAATTATAATTTTATTGCTTGTAGTGTTTCTTATTAGGTTTAAATAATGCAGACTATCCACGCGTAGATTCCAGTGTTTTATACATAAGACGTTTCGTAATGAGTGCTTTCTCATTAATTATTAAACTCTGAGATGGGACTTAATTTGAAAGTCAAATTTTTGTCTAAATAATTTACAAACTCATTTAGTGCACGACTCAATTTGCTCAAAGGCAACGTAATCTGTAAAAAATCAGCCAAGTTCGAGTCGCAGAGTCGCACGCGTGCCTCAAGGGTATTTTTTTCACCCACCCACGCATGACTACTTTTTATTAGGTACCTACTTATTTGCTATTATGCAATTTTATTTTTATTTTGTGGACTGTATTTTCAACCGACTTCAAGATTTCGAAGGAGGAGGTTATCAATTCGTCGGGATCTTTGTTTATGCTATTTTTTTTTTTTTATGTATGTTCACCGATTATTCGAAGACGGCTGGACCGATTTGGAAAATTCTTTTTTTGTTTGAAAGAGTATACTTCACAGTTGGTCCCATTGTAACCATGTCAGGATCTGATGATGGGATCCTGGAGAAATCGAGGGAACTCTTCAACTATTATAGGCACACCTGTAGTGATTTGAGTATTTTTTACAGCAGCTCGAGCATTTGGTGTTGGAAAGGTGGATGCTTAGTGAAGTCGGTTCTTTTTTGTTTAAAATTATTTACAGCAGATCGAGCATTTGGTGTTGGAAAGGTGGATGCTTAGTGAAGTCGGTTCTTTTTTGTTTAAAATTATTATTTATGTCTTCGGAGTTACAAAAAATAAGAAAGATACGTTTATCTACACTCATATTGTAAGTCCTCTAAAATGCGTTCAAAAACCGTAGGCAATGACCAGCATTACAACAAACGATTTCACTATGGTAAGTTTGTTATCTCTGGCAGTAATGTAATTTTAACTTTACATGCTCAAATATTGTTAAGTAATGAGTTTCAAATTTGGAACAGCTGTCAAAACCAACACAATTTCAATGGGTTTCTATTCTAGTATCCATAGATTTTAAAATGTTGTCGATACGAAACGTCCGTACGATATATTTTTTGACATAAACCGCACAACATTTTGATCTCGGATGACATGAGAATAAGGACTTCGTTCGTTGGCTAATATTAAAAAAAAAACTCGCGACAGAAGTTTGTACATATTTGTCTATGGTTTGTACGGCCGCCATTTCTGTTATCAACTTGTCAGTTATTGTTTGTCGAAACATTTTTAATTGCGAAAATGTAAATGTTTACTATTAACGATATTATAATAAATAAATATACTTTCCTTATCAGTTCTAATTTATTTATCAACCGACTTCAAGATTTCGAAGGAGGAGGTTATCAATTCGTCGGGATCTTTGTTTTTGCTTGCTTTTTTTTTTTTTTTTTTATGTATGTTCACCGATTATTCGAAGACGGCTGGACCGATTTGGAAAATTCTTTTTTTGTTTGAAAGAGTATACTTCACAGTTGGTCCCATTGTAACCAGGTTAGGATCTGATGATGGGATCCTGGAGAAATCGAGGGAACTCTTCAACTATTATAGGCACACCTATAGTGATTTGAGTATTTTTTACAGCAGCTTGAGCATTTCCTTTTGGAAAGGTGGATGCTAAGTGAAGTCGGTTCTTTTTTGTTTAAAATTATTTTTATTAAGCTTACACCTAAGGGTATGTTTCAGCACTTGTATATATCTACCTAGTAATGCAGGTCAATTGCCTTCGGCTTCTGAACCCGTCTTTGAGTACTTACAATATGTGTGTAGATAAAGTAATGTATGCAACTGTACATAATTAGGTCTTAAAACACTCGTGTGATCCTATAATGAAACTCGCTGCGCTCGTTTCATTAAACCCCACTCGTGTTTTAAGGCCCCTCATTATGTATCAGTTGCATAAACTACTATTTTTATACAGGCTGTAACAAACATACTGGTGGTCCGTTTAATGACATATTTGGTATCGTATTGCGAGTGCGAAAAAGTAGGAGAAACATTTGTTGTATGGGACACGTCGCACCAGCCGGCCAACCCTCCATACAAAACCAATTTTTTTTTTTCGCGTTTTTTTTTTCTCTTAGTTTTTATAATTATCAGAGGGCGGAATTGCTCATGGCAAAAATCAAAAGTCAATAGAGTTGGAACCTTGAATTTTATCGACTATTGAATAGACTGAAATTATATTTACCTAGCGTATCTTTATTTATTTATTAACAAAACTAAACCTCCAATCCATAAGCAAACAATAATAGACTTCATATGAACATTACGGAATAACATGTGGGTTATTATTAATTTTTTTTTTTCCATGGAATGTTGCAACAAACGAGAAATATTATCAAATCTAGATAAAAACTATTATCGTTCTTTACCTCTTTAAACTCAGGTGAATGTGTTTTTTCGTTATGTGAGTTTCAACTCAATATTTTTTTTAGTTGCTTTAAGTGAACCTTACATTTAGACCAGTATATTGTTGAGTTGTTTTCGTTGTAAGTAAGACAAGGTACTTCTTTATCCATTTGCTAATTGTTTTTCTTTTTAGATTAACCAATTTTTACAAACGTGAATAAGTTGCAAAAAGACTAGTGGCAGTAATGACAGTTAACTGCCATGCAATTTACTTTTAATCTAATCAAAGAGGTTAATGTTAAGGTGAAAAAAAAGGTGACTGAACTTATCGATAGCTGAAAAAGTCGATAAAATTCAACGTTCCAACTCTATTGACGTTTGATTTTTGCCATAAGCAATTCCGCCCTCTGATAATTATAATACGATACCAATTATATTCTTAAAAGGATCACTAGCATTTTTGTTACACTTTGTATAGGTACCACCTTAATTCTGAATTTTATTTAATTTTTACTAGTGATGTAGTGGCAATATAAATAAACATTACACATTCTGTAAAAATCATCCGCCTACCTATTGCGGCTCTTTAGATATAGCCCATTCAGTGTAACGACAGTAATAGGGTCACGTACCCCTACAAAGTCCCCTTGGGCCCGCCACCCTTTGACTACGGAACCCTAAACCAGAGCCATTTTCTGGAGACGGTAAAAAAGTTTTAATTACTCTTGGCTTTTCCATCATTAGACCTAAGGCCCGGATGTCGGATCCATCAATTAAATGACTTCATTGAGGCTATATTTACAAAAGGGCATTTTCTATTTACTTTGCCAAAGAACATATTAACTTAGACTACAATGTCTACTTAATCGTATTACAATTCGCGTTCCTTGAAACATCAGGTTGCCGCAGCACCATCTCTTGCACTGGAATTATTTTGACAGCGAAAAATTGTCGAATAAAATGTACGAACCTGAAATTTTCTCCTTTGAAACGCTATAGATGGCGTTTTCCTAAATTTCGGGAACGCGATTTTGTATTTATTGTACTACGTATAGTATGAGAGGGCGCTGCTGAGCCGTAGTAAACATCGTCAGTGCATTCTTGAGGTTAAAAAAATAGAAATATCGTAAAAAAGTTACTTGGAACAAATCAAATCAACAGTTTTTGTCTCAAAAAACCTTGATAAATAAAAGGAACAGTGAAAAATATCGAATACATAGTGAACAATAAAGCTACTACATTTACGTGACATTGCTTTGAGAATAGACTAATTTCGTGATTGTGATTTAAAAGATATCAGAAAAGCCTCGGCCAGTGATTGTAACTTTTACTACGCTTGGAATAAAGATAGAAATCCTCAAGAAAAAGAATGTACTGAAGGACACCAACTACTACATAAAGGAAGACTACTCCCGGCATATTCTAGAGATAAGAAAGGAACTACAGAAACAAGTCAACATCGAAAAAGAAAAGGGAAACAAAGCTGTAATTAAATATGATAAATTGATAATACTTAAGAGACCAGAAACAACTAACACACCAGGAAACAATAAAAGACCTCTACCAGCTTCACCCCAGGAAACTACCAGCAACCAAACCAAAGCACCAAATAGAGTTCCAGCTAATAAGAAAAACAAACCTACTGCACCTTCTACATGCAACCCAAGCTACCAGCAAAAACCAGTAAATGTTCCCGAAGGTGTAGTCAAGCCAGGGATATTAAACTTTCTCATTAACAAAAGCCACACCAATGAATCGCAACAAATAAATAATAATTGAAACAAATAGAGCAACCCCTCTCAGCAACACAAAAAAAGAAACAATGTAAAAAATGGAAAATATCTTCCAAGCCGGCTGGTCACCGTGGAAGAGTATGACCACAACCCTCCAAAGAAAAGAAAAAAAAACCCAGAAGTGAAACAACCCGTGCAGTACAAGCTCTATGTTGCAACACAATGTCAGAACACTTTCATTTAGCTCACCAAACGAAGACGCTTAACTGCCTGATAGGGGAAATAATTCGTGTAAAGCTGAATTTTGGTGTAGTTCTAGATAAAGGTATCTTACACAACATACTAAAAGTACCGGTGGGTGGGGGCGCCGCTAACGGGGGGAGGGGGGTGTAAAGGGCCTTTTTATTGGTTATTCGTAAATAACTCAGTAACGGTGGCTCATACGAAAAAATGTTCTCGTACTTAATTCATACAAATATAATTTTCTATAAAAAAGATTCTTTGCACTTTTTTGCTGAGATCAATGTTCAATGAGATATCGAGGAAATACGATAAATCCTTTTTTAAACTTTCGGAGCTATTATTTACGAAAGTATTCGTTTTATCCAAAAATTGTTTCAGAATACCCTTATTGTTTTAAAAAGACCTATCCAACGATACTCCACACATTAGGGTTGGAGTAAAAATAAAATAAAATAAAATTTACCCCCCCACTTCATGTGTACGGGAGGTACCCGAAAAAATAATATTTTTTCAGATTTTATTTTAAAACATTGTCGGCGTGATTAAAACACATACTCATACGATTTTTTTCTTTTCTAGTACTAACCACCACTGAGCAGGCTGCTCACCCTGCTACCTCACTTCCTACCCTTATAGTTTCGCCATGTCCGTCTGACCCCATCTGTCCGTCTAGACGTCTAGTACTAACAATCACTGAGCAAAGCCGTGGACGGACAGCCGTCTGGACAGACGGACATGTCGAAACTATAAGGGTAGGCACCATGCTCACTCTGCTCAGTGATGGCTAGTACTAGACAAGTCACATTTCGTATGAGTATGTGTTTTAATTACGCCGACAAAGTTTTAAAACAAAATCTAAAAAACTATCATTTTTGCGGGTACCTCCCGTACACATGAAGTGGGGGGTAATTATATTTTTTTTACTCCAACACTAATGTGTGGGATATCGTTGGATAGGTCTTTTTAAAAAAATAGGAGTATTCTACAACAATTTTTGGAAAACACTAATACTTTCGTAAATAAATAGCTCCGAAAGTTTAAACAAGTGTTTATCGTATTTCCTCGATATCTCACTAAACATTGATCCCAGCAAAAAAGTGCACAGAATCTTTTTTATAGAAAATGATATGTGGATGAATTAAGCAAAAGAACATTTTTTTTTTCGTATGAGCCACCGTTACCGAGTTTTTACGAAAAACCAAAATAAGGGACCTTTACACCCCCCTCACCCCGTTAGCGGCGCCCCCACCCATCGGTACTTTTAGTATGTTGTGTAAGATACCTTTGCCTACAACTACACCAAAATTTGGCTATACACGAATTATTTCCTCTAAGTTTTCCTTCGTTGGGTGGGCTAATTATTTATGGATTATTAAAAGCTGAGGAACCTGTAAAGGAAATAAAATATGACATCATCGGTTTATTCAAAGTCAGATAGAAAAAAAAAGAAACATGATCTTTGGAGCAGGCCTTTACCTGAAGAGGGTCCATGCTTAATATAACCTAATATAAAAGTAAACTTTTATAAAAACAATATAAGAAATATATAGGTACCTAAAGTGTAAATAAAAGAATATACTCGTACATGACTAAAAATATGTGAATAATTCATGCAATAAATTTATAAATACCTAGATTTGCAACTGTATACATAATATAATAGAAGTAAAGTACAAAAAAATATGATCATTAAAATAATTAAAAAAATATATACTTATATAATTATGTTACTAATGTAATACATAGGATGATATTACACAATGTTAACTAATACTTAAAAGGATGGAATAATTGAAAAAAAAAATTGTATGCTTATTTATTGTAATTGCATGGAATAAAAAGGCTTTTTTATTTTTATTTTATTTATAGTATGAGTTCCGTGGGCCGTATTCTAACTGTAAAACACGTATAAACACGATCCAACTTCAATACAACTCCAATGCATTAACAACGCAATACAGCTACGGCATTAACACCTGAATCAGAAATATCAGAATTTGCTTGAGAAATATTCTAACGCAACTCCAATACAACTTCAATATTGGTTGATTGTTTGTTGTGTGTTGGAGTTATTTACGTTTGAGATAGGTTGTGTTGTTATTGTATTGTTAATAGGCCTTTACCTGAAGAGGGTCCATGCTTAATATAACCTAATATAAAAGTAAACTTTTATAAAAACAATATAAGAAATATATAGGTACCTAAAGTGTAAATAAAATAATATACTCGTACATGACTAGAGGGCGGAGTACCGGTGGCAAATTTCACACTAAATGTATGGAGTCGCCTAAGTATTCTTATGATTGAATAAATAACGAATAAATGATTAATTTTGCATAATAATTTTTAGGAACTTATAGAAATTATCTTACGAGCATACAAATATAATGTAATATGTTGTTAATATCTATAATACATAATAATATGTTTTCTTATCAAAACATTATCATTAGGTACTAAATACTAGACTAAGAAGTTATACCTGCCAAACGATATATTATTTTCAAGACCATTCAATTACAATTGAGGACTGGAATTATGTGTAGATTGTGAGGAGGACCTCACAATCTACACTTAAGTGCGTATCCATGTTATAAAATGAATGGACTATGGCCACATGTTCCTGGTTTTTCGGAGTGAATCGGTTTCTTAATTTATTGAAGATCCATTTATGAGTGGAAAACGATCGCTCTACATCTACCGATGTCATGGTTGCATGTTTAAGGACTTGTTTATAATTTTCCATTGTAATCATATTCCTTAATTCGTCAGCATCTGGGTTTCTATCTAGAACCAATTCGAGTTTATTTCGCACGGTTTCACTTCCTTGGAGGCTTAAAATACTCCTAACTATATCTATTACCAGAAAACTTTCTTCTATCGGAATTTTAGTGCATTCTAATTTTTCTATCGGTATAATTTCGTAACAATTTTTTATAAAGCTTAACTCATTTTTTAAATTTTCATTTTCAAACAACTTCTGGGCTTTTCTAATGGCAATAGCTTCTTTACTGTTCAATTGCAAATCACAACATTTTTAATCACGTCAAAATGTCTATCGTAGTAAAAACTTGCATTTAACCAGGTGCCCCAACGAGTGATAATGGGTTCCGGCGGTTAAGGCACATTCTGCGCATGGTCCCTGAAAAATCGGACGCGGTGTGGTGATTTAAAAAAAATCTTCTTGACATTAGATATTAAAGAATTGACCAATTTATGTTCAGATCTTATCTGCTCCGCGACTCTGTGTAGTCCATGAGCGAAACAAGTTACGTGTCGTACTTTAGTGTACTTTTTCTTCAAAATCTTGCCGGCAGCAAGCATGTACGCTGCGCTATCCGAACAGAATATTAAAAATTTGTTCATATTATCTGTAAAATTATCCTCCCACAAAAAATTCAAGCTTTCGTCAACCACCGCTGCAATTGAGTTCGCGTTTACAGTACTAACGACTTTACACGCTAACAAATATGGCCTTTCAAGTCAAAACTGGCCGAGATAATGGACTTTGAACTTAAATAAATATTATTTGGATTTTGAAAAAAAACCATCGACGGGATGTCATTATAACATGTACTTTTTATGAGTTTTCCATATAGAATACGCTAAAATAAGCGTGTTTTATTTAAAAAACTTTTCTCTCAAATCAAAAATGGCCGTGATAATGGACTTTGAACTTATATATTATATGGATTTTGAAAAAAAACCATCGACGGGACGTCATTATAACATGTCCTTTTTATGATTTTTCCATATAGAATACGCTAAAATAAGCGTGTTTTATTTAAAAAACTTTGCTCTAAAATCAAAAAACCGGCCAAGTGCGAGTCGGACTCGCGCACCGAGGGTTCCGTACAAACCTATAACAAGCAAAAGTTGTAGTATGTTTATTACTAATTTCAATTTAATACCTATACGCGTTTACGAGGAAAAAGGTAGTAAGTTTAAAATTAAAAAAAATATTTTTGGTATGAATTTACTAAAAATGTCTACTTTTCGTAATTTTTCCTCTATCTGTGCTATATGAAGTTTCTTCGTGCCAAGTTTCAAGTTTCTGAGTTTACGCGAAGTACCCTTTAGGTTTTGAGTTTCTTGCGAGTACTCAGTTTCAAAATATGCGACTTAAATTGCTATTTCTTTTGATTGGGATGACATAAAAGTTTGGTTTTGGTACATCTGAAAGGTCCTATAGCCCTGAGTATTTGACATGAATTTAAATTTAATACATCTACGCGTTTACGAGGAAAAAGGTAGTAAGTTTAAAATTTAAAAAAATATGTTATTGTATGATTTTACTAAAAATGTCCACTTTTTGTAATTTTTCCATTGTCTCATTTTTCAACTGTCATATGACAATGCTTTGTGCCAAATTTCAAGTTTCTGAGTTCACGGGAAGTACCCGGTAGGTTTTGCGAGTGCCGAAAAACTATAAAATTTGCAGCATAAACGACTGTATCTTTTGATTGCGTTAGCTTATAAGTTTGATTTTTTCACAGCTCCAAGGGACATTAGACCTAAATATTTGATATAAATTTCAGCTTGATACCTCCACGCGTTCCTGAGAAAAATGGTCTTGACAGACAGACAGACAGACGGACAACGAAGTGATCCTATAAGGGTTCCGTTTTTTCCTTTCGAGGTACGGAACCCTAAAAATGGCCGAGGTAATGAACTCTGAACTTGTTCCTCCTTTTTGTAAACGCGCATGTGACACCTCTGGTGTTCCAGGCATCCATATGCACTGCTTACCATCTGGCGGGCCGTATGCTTGTTTGCCACGTTGTGGTATAAAAAAAAAAAGAGTAAAATAAGAATACAATTAAACAAAATAAATGGAATAAAAACAGAATCAATACAAAATGACAAAATAAAAACAAAATACAGACGAAAAGAAAAAACAAAAATAAAACAAAAGTAAAAAAAATACGTTAGTGTCGTGGAACACTCGGTTAGAACGAAGTAATATTATTTAATTTTTGACTTTTTCGTAATTTTTTTCGTTTTTGAATTTTTTGAATTTTTTGAAATTTTTTGAGATTTTTGAGATTTTTGAGATTTTTGAGATTTTTGAGATTGTTGAGATTTTTGAAATTTTTGATATTATAGAAATTTTTTAACTTGACTTTTTTCACTTTGTCACTTCTCACTTTCACTTTCACTTCACTTTATTCTATTTTTCATTTTTTTTATTTCATTCCATTTCACATGTTCTCAATGCTTTTTCGTGACGGTCACGTGACTTTTTTTCGCCTAGCCCCCCATCCGCGAACCGTCCGATAAGGAACTTCGTTCCAATAAAACAGAACTAAATAAAATTATTACGTTGCGTTTTCTACCCATAATTCACGATGCTTGAAATCTTCGAAAATGTACTCAACAGTCTAGTCAAAACACAAACAAAGCGGCTACCGCTCAAAAAGGTACGTATTGGCGAGACACGCACGAGTTCAATGCCCTACTCGCCGGCTTCCCGCGACTCGCTCCTCCGCTCAGTTCCTTTGTCGAGTATGTCAGCTTTATCACCCCGCGCGCGCCTCCGTGAGTACCTACATCGTAACAGCTAAGATGCCAGCGCCTGGTTGACCCATGGATTAGCTTGTTAAGAAGCGAGCCGGTGGTCTACTTCTAGTGGTCATTACAGAAGTAAGCCGAACAGGCGTACCATCAAGGTCACGCGCTATAGTTAAGAAGATTTCCTCTGAACGCAAATATTGTTTCTGTTTAATTTTAGACGAAATATCATTGATGAAAGTGACACAAATTGAAATATCTACTTTAAAATCCCTTTTTGATTATTAGAATGTGAACTCTGATGACTTTAATAATTTATTAAAACGATAACAGCCTAAAAAAGGATGGAATAATTGAAAAAAAAAATTGTATGCTTATGTATTGTAATTGCATGGAATAAAAAGGCTTTTTTATTTTATTTATAGTATGAGTTCCGTGGGCCGTATTCTAACTGTAAAACACGTATAAACACGATCCAACTTCAATACAACTCCAATGCATTAACAACGCAATACAGCTACGGCATAAACACCTGAATCAGAAATATCAGAATTTGCTTGAGAAATATTCTAACGCAACTCCAATACAACTTCAATATTGGTTGATTGTTTGTTGTGTGTTGGAGTTATTTACGTTTGAGATAGGTTGTGTTGTTATTGTATTGTTAATGTATTTAGAATCCGGCACCGTGTCTTGTCATCTCACAATTTGACTGCTGTCTTGCATTTTAGTACGGGCAGGTTTCTGCAACTTTACGACTAGCGCCTATTTAGCGTGAAGTAAAAAACGACGGTGTCGCGTCGATGAATAATAATCTACTGAAAAATAATACGTAAAACTGTGAGCAGTATGTTACGGTTCACAAACAATTTTACGGCAACATAGACATAGCAGTTATTCATTATTATAGTCCTTTAATTTCTCGGAGATGGTAGTTTTGTTTGATCTTCGAGACGGTCTGATGCTTATGCTTCGTTTCTTCGCCACGTGCCGAATTCTAATTTTAAAATACATTAACAATACATTAAGAACACAACATAACTCCAACACACAACAAACAATCAACCAATATTGCAGTTGCGTTGGAATATTTCTCAAGCAAATTCGGATATTTCTGATTCAGATATTTATGCCGTAGCTGTATTGCGTTGTTAATGCATTGGAGTTGTATTGAAGTTGGATCGTATCTATACGTGTTTTAAAGTTAGAATACGGCCCCATGCCACTGGGATTAGACTGTTGGAGATGATATTAGATGTTATTCAGTAGCGCTAGCATCGTTAACAAAAACTTTTAATTTGAAACTAATGTTAATTTTCTTTGATTTTATTACCTACTGCAGTTTTTCTTATCACAAAATTCGAATTCGTGGGTAATAAAATAATGTATCTATCGTCCTTACTAGAGTATTATTTAGCGGTATTAACAATTGTCCGGTGACATATTCATTGTATATTACTCGTATAAAAGTAAGTAGCAGTAAATTTTAAGCGGGGGCGTGCGGCTCGTTTCATAAAACCACACTCGTATTTTAAGGACCCTTACGTAGCAGTTACATAAACTACTATTTCAGTTTTATTTTAAATTTATATTTACCGCCACCTTTTTCATCCTTGTCCCGTAATATCATTATAAAACACCTGTTTTCCGTCCAAGAAACCATTTAGCTCGCCTCACGCTACATAATCGGGTTCCCCTTTGATCTCCAGTTTAATTTCTCCCTCATTGTCCGCCGAGATTTCGTGTGTAATGGAAAAATTCCCGGCCGGCCCTTGATTGCCTGCCTTGGCTGTTTGGATGCGGCTTATGAGGGTTAAAAATGTAATTATAATTTAACCTTTTAAAGTTAGAGTAGTGTAAAGCGTTTTATTGCATGTTAAATCAAAATTGATGGAATCGATTGAAATAATCAGATAAAAGGCATATTTTACTACCTACATATAAGAGGCCGTTTACTAATGTATTGCCAAAAATCGTTTCCCAAAGTATTACTTCCCAAACTATTTTCCGCAAATTATCACTTGGCATAAAAACATTTCTCAAAACAAGTTACCGCAAATAAACAGTTAGCAAAAGTTATTATGGCAAGTTATTGTTTACCAAATAAATACTTGGTCAAAATTCATTTTACCAAGCATTATTCATTCAAATGTATCGTTTGGCAAAAAGTACCTTTCCCAAAATATTGAATGGCATACCATTTGATTACCAAATAAGTACTTGACCAATATTCATTTTACCAAGTATCATTTAGTCAAATGTATCGTTTGGCAACAAATACTTTTCCCAAAATATTGGGTGGCATATGATTTGCGTCCTAATTTAATAGAACATAGAATACAGATTAGAGTTTGATTATATTTCGTGATGAGGGTAGACTTTTTAAATTGTTAAGTGAGTAGCTGTCACATAGGGATAATTGCTGGTCATTTGGTTGTATGTGGCATTCTTTAACGCATTGATTAGTTAATAGCGTAATAATTGTTATTGTTATCATAGTTATAGTAATTACATATTTCTGTTTAAGTGCTAACAATGAGTGCATCTGAAGGTGACGACGAGTGTGAAAGTGTTATTTCTAACAAAGGGCGTATAAAGTTGTGTAGGAATGGTTTTATTTATGAAAATAGTTCACATCACAAAGATAAATATTACTGGTATTGTGAATTACGGCGAGATAAAGTCAATCATTGCACTGCATCTATGAGTACTATATTAAAGGATGAAAAGCATGTAGTA
The DNA here is from genome assembly GCA_947086415.1 of Pammene aurita. Taxonomy (NCBI): domain Eukaryota; kingdom Metazoa; phylum Arthropoda; class Insecta; order Lepidoptera; family Tortricidae; genus Pammene; species Pammene aurita. Next base: position 28,907,689 of record OX352303.1, read on the forward strand.
CAGAAATGCAGCGAAAATCACAATCACGGTACCAGATCCTAGTAAACAATCTGTAAAGAAGTTTATCCAAAACATGAAAAAATGTGCTGAGTCCGGAATTAATGTTTGCAATATAAAACAAACTAATAAAGCAAGTGTTCCTTCTTATGTAGTGGAAAGTTTACCATCGACTTCGGCTTTAAAGCAAACAATTTACCGTCACAGAAGGAATAGTGACCATATAAAAGAATCCGATGATATATTTTTCGAGTTTGATAAGTCACTAACATCAATTAACGGTGAAAATTTCGTGTTAAAAGACCGTATATTTGACGAAACCAAACGAGTCGTACTAATGTCTACATTGAATTTGATGACCATTTTAAGCAAATCTGCTTATTGGATATTAGATGGTACCTTTAAAATTGCACCTGCATTATTTACACAACTTTACACCATACACGGTAACATTTTCAATGACAACCCAAAGACGTTGCCATTATGTTTTTGTTTAAGTACAAACAAGGACAAACGGACGTATGACGTCATGTTTGAATTAATAGTAGAATACGGACAGGAACATAACTTGAATATTAGCCCGAATGTCTGCATACTGGATTTCGACAAAGCTAGTATTTCAAGCTTACGATCCAATTTCGAAAATATTACACTGCATGGATGTTTGTTTCACCTGGGACAAATAATTTACGGGTAAAAAAATTTCTTACTTAACCTACTTTCGGTTTTTGTCGCAGTTCGTTTTTGTGGGGTCGCAGTTCTAATCTAACTTAACCCACTTTTCTGGTAACAGTTGCTGTCTGTGGGGGGTCACAGTTCTAACCTAACCTAACCCACTTTTCTGGTAACAGTAGGTGTCTGTGGGGGTCGCAGTTCTAACCTAAGTTTTTGCCAGAAGAAGAAATCCCTGTATATTTCAATAAGATCTTTCAGTATATAAAAGATCAAGATTGGAAAGATATAGCCGCTTGGTTTGAAGAAAACTACGTCAGCGGCACTTGGAACACTCAACCAAAATATGCACCAAGTTTTTGGACTTGCCATAACAGTAACCAAATGAATACACCCAGAACATCAAATTCAGCTGAATCTTGGCACCATAAAATAAATTACATAATTGATAAACACCATCCGGGAGTATATAGCTTGATTAATACATTAATCAAAGAGTCCTTGGCAAACTCGGGTGACATAGAAGGAATATATTCAGGTGCACCGCCACAAAAGAAGAGAAAGAAATATGCAGATAAAGACGAAAGGATTAAAACAATTTTGCAACACAAAACGGAATATTCCGAGGTTAAATTACTCATGTGTATTGCAAGTAATTTAAAAATTTAAGCTTAAGATACATTTATTTGTAGTATTATATTCTGATTTTTAAAAAAACTTACGAAAGCAATTTGGTATAAAAAGTGTGTTTAAAATTACTGAGAAGCAAAAAATAATTCTATTTTTCTTTTATGTTGGCAATAAATGCTTCCTTATTTTGTCGTTCTTTCGTTTACGAAACTTATGAAAGCGATTTTGGTATAAATATAAAAAGTGTGTTAAAATTGTTATGTTTTTCTATTATGTTAGCAATAAATGCTTCCTTATTTTGCCATTCCTTCGTTTTTTTTCTTCAAATTCCTGTATAATTTATGAAGAGTAAAAGTAAATAAATCCATGTAAGTATATAATGAAAGTGACCAATAAATTGATGTTTATCTATTTTTGGTTCAAAATTAAATGAAATGGTGCTCATAAGTATTTATTACTATAATATAACTAAAAAGAACTCAATATTTTCAAATAAAAAATAGAAGCTAGCTCAGCGCCCCTCGGTAAAGTAAATGTTTAATAATTAGTACCTAATCGTCAACTATATTTATGCCAAATAATAATTTGACCAAATGAATAAAATGCGAAATGTAAACTTGAACAAACATTTTTTTGCTATTTAATACTTGCCAAAATCAAACGTTTGCTTAATAAACGTTTGTCTTAATAAGACTTGACGAAGTAAAATTATGCCTAATAATATTTGATCAAATGAACAAAATGCGAAATATAAATTTAATCAAACAATTATTTGCTATATAACACTTGCCAAAATAAACGTTTGTCTTAATAAACCTTGACGCAGTAAAATTATGCCAAATGATAATTTGACTAAATGAATAAAATGCGAAATAAAGACTTGCTAAAGTTTAATTTGGGAAATGAAACTGATGCCATAAGTTTATTGGGAAGTAAAATTTGGCGAAAAATACTTTGGCTAAACGGCGGTATCCCATAAGAGGCAGCTCTTAAAAAAAATTCTTAGTACGGTCATAACATCCCATAACAAGGTATTATCCTTTAAAACATGAATGTATAATTTTAGTTGACATGAATATTATCGATCCAATTTTAATGAATGTGTTTTTTTTTATTTCCAGGTAAGGCCGAGGAATTTTTATTCAAATACATACCACGGTAAGTTACGACTATATAAAGCATTCTGCTAATGTATATTTTGTAGCTTCTACCAATATTAGTATCAATGAATCAATTAGGAATTTATTCGAAACACAGACAACAAACCAGGATATTCTTAAACTAGACAAATGAAAGTTACAATGCTGCAGGTGGTTCATGAAAAGGATAGCACTCAGAATGTGTCGCAGCATTAAGTGTTACGCCACTGATTTTCACACCCACTGAACCCACTGACACGAAAATATTTACAAACACAAATTACGCAAAGCGAAATACAACAGGATGTGAAGTTGCGTTGTGAAATTGCTAAAATCAAAATATAAAAAATTATACAGATAATGATATACTTTATAAACAATAGTTTGTATACAATATTTTTTCTACGAGTGATAAAAATAGGCAAGCCGGTAAGAATTGTGTTCCAAGAACACCTTAAAACAGCGGTAGCAGCAGCAGAGGCCTTCACTCTATACAATTTACTATACTATACTACTACTCCCTCTATACTAAAAAGCTCTACGGGTAGTAAAAAGGGATTTATAGTTTTTTTTTATGTAATATGAAACAAACAGTTATACAATGGTTACAATTACAACATATTTGCTTAGCTTTAGACCTATAATTTCCAGTATTAGTTTATTTAGAAGTAAACACGATGTAGCACAAAATACCAATTACTCAGTTAATATAATTTGTGGAACATTAATATCAATTTACGAGAAAATAGTACTCGTATGGTTTACTTATAGTAGCTGATCTATCGGCATCACCCGGTATTCATGTCGATATCAATGCCTCATCCATTTAGTTAATCCACATTTATCCTAATCATCATGCACATTTTATTCACAAAGACGTGACAACAGAGAGCTTAATGCCTAGCTACTAAGGTCGCATTTCGGTTGCGTTCATAACTTACATGGCAAAGCTTTGTAGTCTCGCGCAGATGTCGGATTTCTGTTGTGAATGTTGTGATACTGCAGTGGATTAGACTTGGTCTCTTTGCGTCGCTATCTGAACAAAGATGTGTGACCTACTCGCTGACTTTTTGAGTGACTTTTTACTGAATTTTTGAGATTTGAACACTCGACTCTGACATTTAAAACTTTGTCAGAAACGATGGAAAGATATTTTCTAAATCACACAGGATTTTGGAATCGTGGTTAAACTATTTTTTTTTATACGACGACGGTGGCAAACAAGCATACGGCCCGCCTGATGGTAAGCAGTTACCGTAGCCTATGGACGCCTGCAGCCCCAGAGGATTCACATGCGCGTTGCCTACCCTTTAGGAACCTATACACTCCGTTTTTGAAGAACCTCATACTGTAGCCCACTGGGAAAACCTCGGCAGGGAGTTCATTCCACAGCCGCAGCGTTCGTATTTAACTTAATGCGAAAATTATTATTTTGTGCGATTATTTTCATCATTGATTTCTTTGACTTTGAGCGCTCGAAAGTAAAAAATCGCGCAGTCTGGGCTGAAGAGCAAGCAAGTAATTTAGTTTTTCGGTCTTTAGTCGTCAACACACATTTTAAATGGTCGGCAACGCGCATGTGACACCTCTGGAGTTGCAGGCGTCCACAGGCTACGGTAGCTGCTTACTATAAGGTGGGCCTAATTCTTGTTTTCCACCGTCGTGGTATAAAAAACAATTGCATGCGTTTTTATTTACTCGTGTAGGTACTGTCTACTGCTTTCTTACATATTTGCGCTAATTTATATTGTTCTTAAGTCTCAATTCGATGGGAATCGAGTTGTTTCGACGCTCATCACCAGAGCTCGGATTTTTCACGGCAAAACAAAACACTAGCGTAATTTAGCCAGTGCTTGAAATATTATTTTATCGACACCTATCGAGTCTTACTAGAGACAGGTATTGCCTCAGTACATTTTTTCTTTTTTTATTCGATGGTACACCTATCAGTGTGAATGTCAAAATTTAAAAACTAACAAACGTGCGAAAATTTCGAAAAACAGGAGACTTACTAGAGCTCAAAATCAATATTTTTGACCAGTCTAAGGTGACCTACTGGGGGTTAGAAGGTTGTGCATTAATTACCGGACATCCTGTATAAGTAATAAAATAACTTTTCATTTTAGCTTTGCCATAGTCGAGCAACAAAGAGGTAGGTCTGCATGTACAACTTAGAACGAAGTAACTATACCACCTCATTTAAAATGATAGAAACGACTGCAAATTTCATCTCACATGACATATGACATTCACACTTTAACTGTCATTTCATTACGTATAAAACGTAAATTGCATCTAGGTATTATTTATTTCGCAACGCATTGAATCCGACGTGTTGGATATACGTATAATAACTTAATATTGCAAGGTATCAATTAATACAAAAATGAGTAATGTACAAGATCGGATCAAAACGTGGATTGAAAATCACCCTGAGTTAGTCTATAATGAAGTGACCTCCACTATATACTGCTCTATGTGCGATATGCATCTAAAACTGAAGAAATGCAATATTGAGAATCATGTGAAAAGCAACCGCCACAATTACCGTTCGGGGCAACCAAATAGGAAACATCAATTTTATTTCGATTTAATTATTTTTCTTATTTCATGCAACATACCATGGGCAACAGTCAACAACAATAATTTTCGTCATTTTTTTAACAAGTATTTATGTTGCGACTGCTCTATGACTTCTTTACCGGACGAATCGACCCTGCGAAAAATTTATTTAAATCTCGTGTACAAAAAAACTATACAGGGTATAAGAGAGGTAAACAAAACCAATTATTTGTGGATATCTATAGACGAAACACCAGATTTCATGGGAAAATGTGTGACAAACGTGGTGATTCGGTCTTTGCAAAAAAATTGTTCTAAGCAATTTTATTTTTTGGGGTCGAAGGTTTTAGAGAAGGTAAATGGGGAAACAATAGCAAACCTAATAATAAACCAATTAAAATTTTTGTTTCAAAATTCTTTCAATGATAACGTAAACAATTTGCTTTTACTTTGCACAGATAGTGCCGCATATATGCTTAAAGCCGGTCGTATTTTAAAAGCAACGTTTCCTCGTATGAAACACATTACGTGTTTAGCTCATGGTCTGCACCGGGTTGCCGAAGAAGTGCGAGATAATTTCAAAGGTGTGGATGGGTTGATATCGAATGTCAAAAAGATATTCCTAAAATCTCCAGAGCGTGTACGCCTTTTTAAGGCAAAATATCCGTCCATTCCCCTACCTCCCGAGCCAATTATCACCAGATGGGGAACTTGGATATCTGCTGCGGTATATTACGCTCAATACTATGAGCAAATACGTGATGTCGTCTCCATACTTGCTAATGACTCGGCAGCTATAAGAGCTGCAAAAAAATGTTTTCAAACACGCAAACTACGACCGGAGTTAAATTTCATTCGCGACAACTACGAAGTAATAGCCTCTTCAATAGAACAATTGCAATGTTCGACTTTATCCATTGCGGAATCCTTCCTCATTCTGGATACTGTTCGTTGCTACGTAAACTGGAGTAAACTTTTACCAGTGATACGTAAATTTGAAGCCGTGCTCGAACGAAATCCTGATTACGAAATTTTAAGAGACATATCTGAAAATATTACCCGAACTGATAATGAATTCTATAAATTTGCTCCCTTGACGTCAACTGAAGTTGAACGTACATTTAGTGTACATAAATGGATTTATAGTGATAAACGCAACTGTTTACTCCCAGAGAGTGTTGAAAAGATAATGATCATCTACTCCTATCACTATTACCCAAATAAAATGTCTTGTGCTGCTGTGTGTACTGACGTAGATTTTGAAGAAGAAATTGCGTCTGTTTCTAATATATAGTAACTTTATACAAATGTTTTTATTAGTTTTATTACATATTCATTTTATTTGGTGACTTTTATTTCTTCTAGTTCTGAATTATCGATATCGATAAAATAATATTTCAAGCACTGGCTAAATTACGCTAGTGTTTTGTTTTGCCGTGAAAAATCCGAGCTCTGCTCATCACCTATGTCAAATAGGTATAAAATGTATCAAATAGGTATTTGTATTTTTTTTTAAATAGGTTACAAATTCTATATTATTATTATATTACTATTAATTATGTTACGGGTGAATTTCAAAAGTAGAAGTAACTCCACCACAAAACTCACTATATTTCCCTCAAGAGAAATACGTTCTTACAAGTATCGCCTCTTAGTCCTCTTACAACGCTCCTACAGAATCGGCCGAATTGAATTTCCTCGTAGCACGTCTACGCCGTAGCGGCCGCTACGAGCTGTAGCGCTACCGGCGCTACGACAATCAGTCTCACTGTGAATATAAAATGCTACGTTCTACGATTTTGCACAAGTAGATTGAAGATTTTAAAGATTTTAAAAATATACCTTATGGTATTTTTTATTATAAATAGTAAGTAAGTTATTAAGATCAAAGAATTACAACTATCTATACATAATTTCTTAACTATAATACATAGGATGCACTGTCCAAATATTTTTCACTGATACTTAAAATAGGATAACCTGTGCTATAAGTACCAGCTACCTTCCACTTCACTAAGCATAAATATTGCTATAAAAGACTTATTGTTCATTAAAATGGTATCGTGTATTTAAATACGAAAATAGGTATACGGTTAAGTCTACATTTATATCATCAGCCAAGGGATTAATCCATTGGGTATTAATGGGAAAATTTGAGTGACCTTGACTTATTGTTCATTAAAATGGTATCGTGTATTTAAATACGAAAATAGGTATACGGTTAAGTCTACATTTATATCATCAGCCAAGGGATTAATCCATTGGGTATTAATGGGAAAATTTGAGTGACCTTATCTTTTTCAACGATCTGATCCCCCATGCATTTAAATTGCCACGTTATGGCGACGCCTTTGCTCATGTGCGTTAAAGATGATTTTACCCGAAAAATCTTTGGGATAACTTTCCTGTTTTTTTGTTGCTTAAGGCCCTCTAAATTCGAGACACGACAAGATAGTCACGATATTGCTCTGGTTTAGCCCCTTTTGTATTATTCAATAAGCGTGCTATCCTTAAGGCTCGTTGTTGTCGTCCTAAGGCACCCCAGAAGTGCAGAGGGCCACAAACAACACTAACAAACACAATCTATTTCAAACATAACTTCAACACACAACAAATAATCTACCCATATTGAAGTTGTATTGGAGTTGTATTTTCAAGCAAATTCTGATATTTCTGATTTAGACTTTTAGGCGATAGCTGTTATTGCTTTCTTTACGTATGTTCACCGATTATTCGAAGACGGCTGGACCAATTTCGAAAATACTTTTTTGTTTGCAAGGGGTAACCTAAGTGAAATCGTTTTTTTTTCTTTAAAATTAATTAATCTCTTTCAACCGTTTTGGCAATCATTGTAAGTAGCAATTTCAACTGAACAACGCCTTTATTGTCAAGTCGATCATAGAGTGCATGTTCACATGTTTTTGAGTTCCTTGTTCGCTCCGATATATTTGATGGCGACTGTACATAGCTGCTCCCAAAACTGACATTAATTTTTTGGAATCATTGGCTCAGATTTTGCAGCCAGGGGTGTTATAAAATGCATCGGATAGATACAAAATGGCGGCGGCCGTGAACTTGCGGCTCGATTGTATTGGATTCGGAACACGTGTCGTGCATTATGTATCCGACTAGGTTTCAATGCTATAACAAGCACACAGGACGCGTGGGAATCATTTAGTGACCAGGGGCCGTATTCTTATTTTAAAATACATAAACAATACATTAAAAACACAATCTATCTCAAACATAAATTCAAGTTTTATATGTATGGTTTATGTAAGTTTATTTTTATTTTATATGCGTAAGTTTATTATTGTTTAGCTAGTTGATCTGAATTTGCAACACCTACGTATTTCTGATTATTTTCAATGGTTTCCGCTTCCCAAAGGTTGTCTGGAGATGGCTTTTTAGCGATAAGACCGCCAATTGTTTTACCTCTGATTATTCTGTTTGTAACTTGTATTTTACGTGTTTCTTTTTTTGAGGTGTGCAATAAAGAGTATTTATGTTGTGTTATGTTATGTTATGTCAAGACACAGCAAATAATCAACCAATATTGAAGTTGTATTGGAGTTGCATCGGAATAATTTTATTCTAACTTTAAAACACGTTTAGACACGATCCTACTTCAATACAACTCCAATGCAATAACTGCTAAATACAGATAGCGCCTAAACGTCTGAAGCAGAAATATCAGAATTTACTTGAAAATTATTCTGATGCAACTCAAATACAACTTCAATATTGGTTGATTATTCGTTGTGTTTTGGAGTTATGTTTGAGATAGATTGTGTTTTTAATGTATTGTTTTTGTATTTTAAATTGATAATGCGGCACCATGATATAAACCTAACGACAGAATGTTCCGTATTCAGTACCCCGACCTTGGTTCACGCGAGCTAACTTTGCTGTAATATCTATTTATCGCAGAGCGTCGGTTCGATTGACTAAGTATCTTAGATAAACATTTTTAAATCTCAGATTAACTTCCATCCGATAAGATCTGTACATGAATAAGTTAAGCAGCGTTTTACTTATTGTGCACTTTGCTTTTAAATAACTTATTCTTAATCGAACTAGACAAGATGAGACTGCATCTTTATGCAGAATAAGTACGAGTAGTTTTTAATAAAAAAAGGAACTTAATCACGTACATTGGGCTATGTTCGAAATTTAAAACACGAAGACACGGTCCAACTTCAATAAAACTCATTAATGCATTAACTACACAAAACAGCTACCACCTAAACATCTGAATCAGGAATATCTGAATTTGCATGTATATTATTCCGATGCAACTGCAATACAATTTCAATATTGGTTGATTGTTTGTTGTGTGATGGAGTTACGTTTGAGATAAATTGTGTTATTAATGTACTTTCTTATTATTTCGGCTGACGTTTCGAACGGGACATTGATTTAATAGATAAATAAAAATCGTGTAAGTTAAAAGCAGTACCATCAAGTGCAATCAAATCAGTGATTAGTCATAAGTAACTTCTTGATAACAATCTACACACCACAGCACTCATAGAACGTAATACGCATCACCTATCAAAAACAAAAACAGTTGTTGTATATAAATAGTATGCTTTTGAAAGTAACACTTTGATTAGTATCGATTGTAACCTTAGAAACTTGTACATTATTAATTAGTCCTTGCATACATGTGAACTTGCCGACTGCTGTAAAGGACAGCATTATAAATGAACCGTGTATAACTCAAAGTCATAAGTCAAATTAAATATTTACATAGAACAGAAGCAGAAGTTGCTGAACAATAATTAATTAATTAATATATGTATTGACATATGAGTAAAATAAAAACAAAGACGTACTATTGAAATATACTACACAGGTTTCGTCAAAATCAAAATAAAAGTAAAACATGCAATATACCTAGTACAAATGCCAATAAAGTACTACAAAAAAACCAGAAAAACACAAAAAAATATAATTTTAAACAAAAAAGAACCGACCTCACTTAGACTCCACCTTTCCAATAGAAAATGCCCGAGCTACTGTAAAAAATATTGAAATCACTATAGATGTGCCTATAATATTTGAAGAGCCCCTCGATTTCTCCAGGATCCCATCATCAGATCCTGACCTGGGACCAACTGTCAAGTATACTCTTTCAAACAACAAAAGAAATTTCCAAATCGGTCCGGCCGTCTTCGTATAATCGGTGAACATACATAATAATAAAAATAAATGCAAAACAAAGATCCCGACGAATTGAGAACCTCCTCCTTCGAAATCTTGAAGTTGGTTGTAAAATTATCTCCTTGTCTGGTGTACGCCAGTGATATACAGTCCACAATGTTAACTGCCATCGGTGGACCTTATGCCTTTTGTAATAAGGTCCACCGATGTACAGTTAAGAGCCTTGCTGTTAAAGAATCCTGAGAATAGTAATAACTCATTATTTCTTGTCGTAAATCGTCGATCTGCCATTACACATGGAGGCATTGAATGGACCTATTAGCCGAAGTAAAAGCTCTGTAATTTGCTCGAAGGTCGTGTAGTTATGTCGGACGACTCTAATCACCGCCTTTTTGTTCTAGTTTCTTATAATCAGAGCTCGGATTTTTCACGGCAAAACAAAACACTAGCGTAATTTAGCCAGTGCTTGAAATATTATTTTATCGACACCTATCGAGTCTTACTAGAGTATATGACAGGTATTGCCTCAGTACATTTTTTCTTTTTTTATTCGATGGTACACCTATCAGTGTGAATGTCAAAATTTAAAAACTAACAAACGTGCGAAAATTTCGAAAAACAGGAAACTTACTAGAGCTCACAATCAATATTTTTGACCAGTCTAAGGTGACCTACTGGGGGTTAGAAGGTTGTGCATTAATTACCGGACATCCTGTATAAGTAATAAAATAACTTTTCATTTTAGCTTTGCCATAGTCGAGCAACAAAGAGGTAGGTCTGCATGTACAACTTAGAACGAAGTAACTATACCACCTCATTTAAAATGATAGAAACGACTGCAAATTTCATCTCACATGACATATGACATTCACACTTTAACTGTCATTTCATTACGTATAAAACGTAAATTGCATCTAGGTATTATTTATTTCGCAACGCATTGAATCCGACGTGTTGGATATACGTATAATAACTTAATATTGCAAGGTATCAATTAATACAAAAATGAGTAATGTACAAGATCGGATCAAAACGTGGATTGAAAATCACCCTGAGTTAGTCTATAATGAAGTGACCTCCACTATATACTGCTCTATGTGCGATATGCATCTAAAACTGAAGAAATGCAATATTGAGAATCATGTGAAAAGCAACCGCCACAATTACCGTTCGGGGCAACCAAATAGGAAACATCAATTTTATTTCGATTTAATTATTTTTCTTATTTCATGCAACAGTCAACAACAATAATTTTCGTCATTTTTTTAACAAGTATTTATGTTGCGACTGCTCTATGACTTCTTTACCGGACGAATCGACCCTGCGAAAAATTTATTTAAATCTCGTGTACAAAAAAACTATACAGGGTATAAGAGAGGTAAACAAAACCAATTATTTGTGGATATCTATAGACGAAACACCAGATTTCATGGGAAAATGTGTGACAAACGTGGTGATTCGGTCTTTGCAAAAAAATTGTTCTAAGCAATTTTATCTTTTGGGGTCGAAGGTTTTAGAGAAGGTAAATGGGGAAACAATAGCAAACCTAATAATAAACCAATTAAAATTTTTGTTTCAAAATTCTTTCAATGACAACGTAAACAATTTGCTTTTACTTTGCACAGATAGTGCCGCATATATGCTTAAAGCCGGTCGTATTTTAAAAGCAACGTTTCCTCGTATGAAACACATTACGTGTTTAGCTCATGGTCTGCACCGGGTTGCCGAAGAAGTGCGAGATAATTTCAAAGGTGTGGATGGGTTGATATCGAATGTCAAAAAGATATTCCTAAAATCTCCAGAGCGTGTACGCCTTTTTAAGGCAAAATATCCGTCCATTCCCCTACCTCCCGAGCCAATTATCACCAGATGGGGAACTTGGATATCTGCTGCGGTATATTACGCTCAATACTATGAGCAAATACGTGATGTCGTCTCCATACTTGCTAATGACTCGGCAGCTATAAGAGCTGCAAAAAATGTTTTCAAACACGCAAACTACGACCGGAGTTAAATTTCATTCGCGACAACTACGAAGTAATAGCCTCTTCAATAGAACAATTGCAATGTTCGACTTTATCCATTGCGGAATCCTTCCTCATTCTGGATACTGTTCGTTGCTACGTAAACTGGAGTAAACTTTTACCAGTGATACGTAAATTTGAAGCCGGGCTCGAACGAAATCCTGATTACGAAATTTTAAGAGACATATCTGAAAATATTACCCGAACTGATAATGAATTCTATAAATTTGCTCCCTTGACGTCAACTGAAGTTGAACGTACATTTAGTGTACATAAATGGATTTATAGTGATAAACGCAACTGTTTACTCCCAGAGAATGTTGAAAAGATAATGATCATCTACTCCTATCACTATTACCCAAATAAAATGTCTTGTGCTGCTGTGTGTACTGACGTAGATTTTGAAGAAGAAATTGCGTCTGTTTCTAATATATAGTAACTTTATACAAATGTTTTTATTAGTTTTATTACATATTAATTTTATTTGGTGACTTTTATTTCTTCTAGTTCTGAATTATCGATATCGATAAAATAATATTTCAAGCACTGGCTAAATTACGCTAGTGTTTTGTTTTGCCGTGAAAAATCCGAGCTCTGCTTATAATGGTTAGCGAAGAGAAAGAAAATGCAATTATTTCACGTTACAACTTAGGGCGTCTTACGTAGTAGGTACTAATAATGCAAAAATATTATAATAGAATCTACCTAAGCCTTATGGCCACCTTTAGGTTCCAAAATGCCTACAGCTAGTATGTACATACTTATTTTAGTAAATCCAATAGGAACGCATTTACTATCAATAGAAAAATATTAAATATTCGTTTCCTACGATAAATATTAAACCGGTCCGCTCGTAAACGCATTGACTTAAAACGATAATGCCGGTCATTATTCGGGTGCAGGTGCAGGAAGATTTGAATCACAAAGTGCTTTGAGCTGTGCGGTACGGACTGCTGCATTAATAGTTAAATTTAAACTAAAATCTATAAATGTTTATATAGGTATCACAGATTCAGAAGAAAAAGAGTTGTATTCTACTGTGTCCGAAAGAATTAGAGACTAGTTTATTTATTTTATTTCTCAAAAACAAATTAAAGATAAGAACGTGCCAAAGAGCATTGGAAAGGAGCATTCTCAGTATAAAACTAAAGGACAAGGTCAACAGCAAGTACATCCGATCCAAAACAAACATCATAGATGCACTCGAGTTTGTGCTGAAACAGAAATGGAGATGGGCCGGCCACATAGGAAGGTTGACAGATTACAGATGGACCAACAAATTCACAAAGTGGCCAGGACCCCATGGCAAAAGGAAGGTGGGAAAATCCATAACAAGATGGTCCAAGGATATCATAGCCACAGCTGGAGAAAATTGGCAAATCAAGACTAAAGACCGAGAAAGGTGGAAAGATATGGAGGAGGCCTATACCCGACAAGGGGTCCTTAATATAGTAAAATAAACAACAATATTGCTGGCACGGGATAAATAAAGAATTGTTAACATCTCCATCATAAAAATTCGTGCAGGCTCCTGTGAATTTACCTACATACGATGTAGCTATAAGTATATAGTTTAGTATATATTTAATATTGCGATGCCCTTGCAGGGTTCATGTGTACCACTTCAACAATTGTAACATCATATCTACCATGTGCGCAATAAATAAATGAATATGAAATGAATATGAATATGAATATGAATATTATTAGAAAACTTTTATTATATAAAAATATTTAAATAAATAATATAAATATATTATTTATTTTCTTTCCTGCTAGCATATTATGGTCGGGTTTTTATCGCCTGTCACCACAGCTGTCTCGTTCTAACAAATGGGTAAGTGCGAAAGTGACGCATTGCATGATAGGTGATAAAATGGGAACCATGTTATCCGTTCTGGCGTTACACTTTTGCTTAAGTTATCGTGGTCATCGTGTTGACTATGTGGCCTGTTTGAGCCGATTGAGCCTAAGAACTGGTTGGTTAACGTAGGTTTTTCCTGTGCAATAATGTTGGGCATTCGTTCCTTCACTGAAGAAGTTACATACGTGTAAAGAGAATACCCCATATACCATCGCGTCGAATCATTTATGTGTAACCAATTTTACGTCTAGCAAAACCTTGCTTAAATTTTAAAATACATAAACAATACATTAAAAACACAGTCTTTCTCAAACATAACTCCAACATATAAAAAATATTCAACCAATAATGAAGTTGTATTGGAGTTGCATCGGAATAATTTTCAAGCAAATTCGAATATCAGATTCATACGTTTAGGTGTCAGCAAAGTTACAATGCGGCCCATGGCCAGCACATTTGCCACTTCTACTTGTAAATTAAATGCAATGCTTGTCATATTACTCAAACGCATAGCTCGAATCAGTGAAAATTGAGAACATTGTACTCCATCCGGTGTAGATTTTAATCGTAGTTTACTCACTATAAAATACTCCATCAAAATACAGTCGCTGTTGACAGAAGGCTTAAGATCCTTTCCCGAAGACGCCGCTTGCAATATGCATGCCCTTTGATCCAGCGCCACTTAGCCGCCCCTACCAATGTTGTCTCCCAAGATTCTGTTATATTACTAGCAAAATCCCTAGGGCCGTATTCTAACTATAAAACACGTTTCGACGGGTATGTAATGTTTTGTATACAAACAAATAACCTAATTGAATTTTTTATAACAATGAATTGCTTAATTCCATTTTGTATAATGGATTACATAACATAAAAACAAAATGCATCACAACTATTTTCATTAATTATAATCATTTTGCATAATCTTAAATATTATAATAAACCATTGATATAACGGTTCATTTTGCATTAACACGAAAACCATAATTTTAATTTCTATAGGTAAATGATGAAGTTGTATTAAAACAAACAGCGTAACAATAATCATAACGTCGATATTCCGGCTTAGATAGCGGGCTTATCGTATATGGCGGCATTTGGTTGGTATACGAAAAATTTCATGGAACTCATGCCTGAGTGTAATCAAATTCCTAGGCATATCAAAACACTAGTTAACAAAATGAATCGGCACTGTTTGTTCGCAGTTCATTTAACACGATCCTCGCTTCGCTCGTCGTCGCAGCTATCTTGATTCTGACAAATGATAACCTTCCGTGATTATATTTTATTAAGGTTCCTCTTACCCTACTTATGATATGTCAAACGTTTAAAGATGAGCGTCTTTTTGAGCAGTAGTTCGTTTCCAAAGGGGGTTGCAGTTCTTACCTAATCACCTTTTTAACAGCAGTTAAAATACTATGTCAAATTTTATTAGTTAAAATATACGTTATACTTTATATTATTATGATTAGTAGTATATTATTAAAATGTATGTTATATGAAGTTATATTAAATTATATTAGGCAAAAGAAACGTAACAAATGTCGTTAGGATAAATGAGCATTATTCAAATTATTCGTTATGGCATATCAAATTATGAATTTTGTTAAGTAAAACGTTTCTTACGCTTTCCAACCGTATGCTAATTGAAATTATGAATTTTGTTTGTATGAAAGTATTCCTATGCAACTCCAATACAACTTCAATATTGGTTTATTATTGGTTGTGTGTTACAGTTATGTTGTAATGTTTTAAATGTATTTTTTAAATTAGAATACGGCACCCAGATTATATTACGTTACCCGCGAAATAATAGGTATGGAAGAATTATTTATCTACCAAACGCAGATACAATCAGTTTGATGGCCGCGTTACTCATGGTTTTCCCAATCTCTTGGCATCTTGCCAATGAAATATTGTGGTATGTCAGGGCGGCATATGAATTTTTCGTTATAAATAGATGACGTGGTAATACAGTTGCATTGGGAAAACCTGGGCCTGCATTCTAACTTTAAAATGCGTGTAAGATATGATCTAAATCGAATGCATATATTATGCATTTTGCATAGGTTTTACACAGAGTAGTATTCCGTCTACGTTTAAAGCCGTATATAATGGAAATCAGAAACTGATAATAATCCAATATGATACAATAAACGTTTTAATGTTTTATGTTTTTACGCCTGAATCAAAATTTATTTAAATTTGATGTTGGTGCAACTCCAATAACACTCTAGTTTTCACACGCTTTCAGTATTTGTTTGTTACGTAAATAATATGGCAATTAGCCACTTATATTGTTTAGCAGTAACGCTTTCGTTTACTGCGACATAAACGCATATTGCTTGTGTAAGCGACAACCTATGTGTATAAATAGATAAGAATTCATAAATAAATGATAATTCTTCACTCGACTACTAAGTAGTGCGTTTCTATACTACGCCGTCTACCCTTACTCTGCCCGTCCATCCAGAATCCTTCAACCTTGTTAATATTACAGCTAAAGCTTGTCCCAGTAAAAAATGTCGTTAGTTTACGCAGCGTTGGTATATCAGGTTTCAATAAAAATGGTTGTAACTGGCTGGTTATATGTTAAATGCATCTCGGTTCTTTATTTAATATTAGAAAAAAATCTGTCACAGTCACATTTTCAAAGATCTCGTCTCCACAAGAAAAACTTCATGAGAAAATATTGTACAAATATGTCCAATATTAATGCATTTTCACGAAAAAAGTGGCAATGGAGCTAAACACGTCTGTTAGAACTGTGCAAAGGGTCCTAAAACAATTCAGAGAGACTGGCGGTATTCGAGCGCGTCCTGGAACTGGTCGGAAGACCGGGTTTGTTAAGAAAAATATTGAGAAGAGTATCATAGCTGCTTTGCTGTTAAAAACCTACATCATCTGTAAGAGATTTAGCTAAAAAGTTTAAAACGTCTAAATCCACTGTGCAACGAGTAAAGAAAAATAATTCTATAAAGACTTTCAAACAAACTAAAGTGCCTAATAGAAATTCGAAACAAGAAACTGACGCTAAAACGAGATCCAGAAAACTGTATTCAAAATTAACGACAAAAAAATACTGTATTGTGATGGACGACGAAACATATTGCAAGCTTGATTTTAAATCACTGCCGGGACATCATTTTTATTCGGGGACCGATAGAAAAACTATCAATGACGAGTACAATGTCATAAAAACGGATAAATTTGTGAAGAAGGTTCTTGTGTGGCAAGCGATCTGTTCTTGCGGCAAACGCAGCACTCCATACTTTGCTAAAGGAACTATGAAAGGCGATATATGCCTTAAAGAGTGCATGGAAAAGCGATTATTGCCGTTTTTTAAGCGACACAAGAAGCCAGTTCTGGTTTGGCCTGATCTGGCCACGTGCCACTATTTTAGAAATGTGATAAAATGGTACAAAGCCAATAATGTCGAATTTGTGGAAAAATACCAAAATCCTCCTAACTGTCCTGAATTACGACCTATAGAAAAATATTGGGCTCGTATGAAGCAGAAGCTCTTAAAACATAAAACTAACGCCACATCAGTTGAAAACTTCAAGCGAAAATGGAATGCAGCTTCAAAACTAATCACAGACACTGATGTACAAAACCTGATGGCAGGTATCAAAAGAAAATTACGAAGTTTCTGGATGAATAAACAATAGAACAAAAACATAACAAAAATACGTTTTGTTTACTACATTTCTAATAAACTGTTGTCAAAAATTTGGTAACTTTTTATTGCTTACATTATTTCATACTAACTAATAAACGACATTTTTTTCTGGGACAAGCTTTACTGATTACTTTAAATGAACTTTATGGTTTTAATATTTTCCAGAAAACTTCATGGTAGGGGCAGCGCCTTAATTCTAAAGGATTTATTCAGACAAAGACTCCTCTATATATAACGGAGAGGGTTTATGAGAGAACATCAATATGGCAGTTCCGGATTACTTAATTAAGCGGCGGCCAGGATAGCAAACAAAGATTACTATTAGGGAACAAGTACAGTAAAAACGTTACGCATTTCGTATATTATTTGTATTTTACGTTAGCGTTTAATAATAAAAAAAGAAGGAAAATATATTTGCTATCACACAATCAACTGAAAGAGACGATATAAATATTAGGTACTAAAATAAGATTGCTACTAATCAATTTCTAATAAAGTAGCCACATACATTAATGGATGTTTTACTTCTCTTTGTCTATATCCAGACGCTACTATAGTGTCGAAGTCCTATCTCCCTCGATGAATACTGCACCCTTCCCTCCCACAGCTAGGGACAGTCAAGTTCGCCCGCTCATTATAATTTCATTCGGAGCGGTGAGCAGATCTTACTACACTTGAAAACGAATTGTTAACCCTATTCTATTTATGGCCAAGTAGTATTGTGATTTGAGAGTTTTAGATAGGTAGTTGCTACTTGCTGAAGAAAGAAAGTAATCATATGTATTTATAACTACAGTACAGAGGGCATACCGTGAACCTCGAAAATTGAAATTTCGTTATCTGCACACAGGTCTACACAGTGAACGAAATTTCGCTTTTCAAGGTTCGCGTAGGCCCGTAAATCCCTCAATATATTTACGTCACTTACGTAACTTACTATAGATAAAGTTAATGTTAACTTGTGTTGTGTTGTGTTGTGTGGGGGATTAATGTTACTCTGCGTCCGTAGGAAACACCTTTGACAGCCCTACATGTGATCCCTGGGTGGTGCTAAAAGAGTAACAAACTTGGCAGCTGCACTGTCCCATCTGGACCTCGCAGCAATCACTGGATTTTCTTCATCATCTGTTTTCCCACTACTACTAACTACCCCAGGGCAGGGAATAAATGCCTATCTAATAATTAGTACTCGTATCTACTTATATATCCAGTGATATATGGCCATACGATAAAATAAAAATAGATAAAGTTTATCAAAATTTAGACATGCAATCAATTTATTTAAATCTTCTGGAATGTATAAGTAATGTTGTTTATCAAATAGAAACCGTGTTTATATTAAGCTAGTATTATTTACTTACTAAATCTCGTGTAGTTTTCCGAGACCCCACATACCTTTCCGAGCTTTAGTAGACAAGCTGTCGGGTGGAATTTTAAGCAAAACGCATCACAGTAGAACGCCAAGGCTTACCACATAAAGCATGCCGTTTAATCCCTAGCTTATAATGTTCATTTTGTATTTTGTTTTGATAAGCTGTTCACGGTATACAAATACAAATACTTTATTGAGGAAAGTATAGTACATGTTGTGGTATGTTGATTAATTCCTTGTTTCATTGTATCTTATTAATCTTTCTTTGTGTTACCTGTCGTGATTTTCTCACCTGATCGTCTCATCGGAAGATCAGCGCTAGCAATCGCTAGCACCATGCTGAGATGAGGCCATTTCGTGGCACTTTCTCTTTTAACTTCTTTCCCAATGTATTATGTCTGTGTGTGTGTCTACAAATAAACTATATTCTATTCTACTCTATACTGACTTACGAAAATAATGTTGTGAGATAGCTTTTTATAAATTGGAATAATATTTAAAACTCTATCAGTAATTTGAATAAGGAGCGAAAGTCCTTAAAATCTTGTTTTGCCATTAATACGGACTTCTTTTGTCAATAAAACTAATTATGATTCTGATAAGTTATAACATAACCACATTAACCACTGACAGTATTCCGTTTGACGTGTCGTGTTGACGTTAAATAATATCCTTTTCACCACTCCACCTCGGAAACGCGCTGGGGAAAAATGCATTTTATCCACATATGGGAAAAGTAATTTGGTACTATGTAGTTATGACTTGGTTTTTTCACGTTATCTGGCAGGATGGACTTTAAAAAGAAGATTTTGAATTATATTATTTTGAAAGCATTCATTTAACTTTGATTTATTATATTTTATAGCTTATTTTTTTCCTGTGGTGGTGTGTCGAAAATTTTTGTATTATACTCGGCAGCAAAGTGTTCAACCTCTCTTGCCTTGAGGCCCTCGTATGATCAAGATTCCATTTTTGAACCACTCGCTACGCTCGTGGCTCAATTTTGGAATCTTTCGCTTGTTCGGGTCTCAATAATAGCACGAGCGGTTAAACATCAACTTTGCCCCTTACCCTTTTGCCAAATAACTTTTTTAACCCCCTACACAAAAATACCGTGTTAAAAGTTTGGCCGCCTTGCATGTCTGTCTGTGGCACAGCGGTAGCGATATTCTAAGGATAAACGTCAATTAGCTGAGCCCCGCTCACAAGTTTAACTCTGTTCAATATTAAATCTAAATTAATAATAATTAAATCTCCTTGAATAAGCTTCCTGCATAAAATAAAGCATACATACCTATATATACAATTATCCGAAAAATAAAAATTTGTTTAGTTCAAATTTGACTATGCATTGAGTAATTAGTAAAACTTTAACTCATATGTACAAAACTAGTCGTATGTAAACGAGACGGTCATGTCAAGATCCGACACGATAGCGAGTCGAATAGGCCCCCAGGTCTTGCTAAAATCAAAAACACATCAGGCGATCTTTCGTGTTATTTCTGTAGTTGTATTTTAGCAAACGTTAAATGTATTTTGAACTGCAAGTGGAGCGAGAACAGACTTCTCGGGCCTCGGTTTGAAAACCGTCATCTTAAATTTAAAGGAAAAGAAACCTGATGTAAATATGCTCTTTCCAGTAACAATAGAAGCAAAAACTATACTCATCCCTTTCTTAATGGTGATGGTAAGAAAAAGACGATGTGATTCTCTGTCTCTATGCTCTGAGAGAAACTTCTTCCTCAAATTAGAGATCCTATTTTCTTAGCAATCGAAATTTTAAATACTCATAATGCCTGTTTCTCAAAAATGAGTTTCACGAAAAAGGCCCCGAAAGTTTCACGCGAAAAAACGCTCCGAGCGATATCGCTCGCTATGATGCTGTCGTGTAAGCGGCGAGCATGTGATACAAACGTATGAGCTTCTCCGTCTCGTTCACGAACATGAACGGCAATTTGGAGCGTTTTTTCGCGACTGACGCGTAAAGGGGATGACAACAGCTAAATTCCATCCCTATCTTTTCAGCGTGAGTGAAAGAGAAACACGTTACTGCGTCACGATTAGTATGGGAGCTCATTGCAAATTTCGCAAAATGATGAATTAAAAAAAACTAAGCATTAATTAAGAAATACAAAATAATGAAGTTTTTAGTATTAGTGTGGTGGAATTTGGTCCTGAATTGCATACATATAAGTCAATAAACTAAAGGCAACAACTTTTAAAAGCTAATTTTAAGATGTACCTTTGGAATTATTTTCTATGGAGCCGATTTCGTCCAATCGTGTATCGGAATTAACAAAGTTCTTCCAAATATAATGGATATTAACATTTGTTTTTCCCAAAACAAGTAGTTATAGCAAAAAAAACTGTTTAAGTAATGTCAATTTGAAGGTCATCGGGTGTTGTCAGCCTCTAAAACGCTATGTTTTCGTGGACGAGGCATTTTTTTTTATCACAGTCAGCAGCAGAAGCTATGTGGACGAGGTGTCCAAAATAACATATGAATAAAATATTACCAGTGCAATATTAATCATCTATTGGTATCAACTGTGAAAATGAACAAATAGGTCACATTATTCGCTACGAGTAGATAATGTTTTACCGGCTTTGTTATTATGGCTTTGCAGTTTTAATCAGTAAACCGTCATTTTATAGCAGCTGTTTAATCGTGAAAAGAGCGCTCTATCAGTGACTAGGACTATATAATACCTGGACTGAAATGTCTATACACAATAGAGTTTACGTTATTCAGGCAAGCGGAAGGTCCCGTTTACATACATTTTGTTTGGTGACTTGATGCTGTAAAAATATCAGTCCACCCGCTTTATCACTTCAATACACCGATCAAATAATACTAGGGATACCCAATCAGCCCAAAAAAATTGGCCCTACAATAGTACCGCAAGAACGACTCGGGCGGTACTTTCTTTGACAGTCTTATTACGGTATAAGATTGGCCGGTTACAACATTTTCAGAATCCATATTTTCAGTCAATTTTGTTTGAAATTGTACCGCTTTTACATTGTTACTCGTAGCTTCAATAGCAGTAATCTCGCTGGGAGCGCATAAGCTCGGTAGGAGTATTCCAGTGTAGCAAATTTATCACGTCTGGTCATGTAAGGGTCCTGGATTTTCCGCTGACTACCATCTCACCAAACAGTGCGCCTGCTTTGCCAAAATGATAGTTTTAGTTTATTTTATTATGTAATATGTATGCTAGATTTTTAGATATATGGGCCACTAGTTGCCTGGAAATAAAGATATTTCATTCCATTTCATTTACCGCTTCAAAAGCATAAAGCCCAAGTCAGGACAAAAAAGCTATTAAAATACTTAACTTCCCCTCAATATAGCGTTGCGGCGCCTGATAACGAAAACAGAGGTATAGCCTTAATTTTAGCGGAACGCAATTTTGTAGAGACACAGTACAGGTATTATGATGGTCCCTCGATCAGGGTCGATGAATCTGGTAAATGATTATGATGTTTATTATTAATAGTGGTTTGATACAGGAAGGCTATTGTGAATTTTATAATATTGTGTCACAAGAGCTTTTTTTATGACATAGGACGCAAATAAGCAGACGAATTATCAGAGTAAGCAATTACCGGTGTCCATGGACACCCGCAACATTAGAGGGATCACATGTGCGTTGCCATCCTTTAAAATGGGAGTACGCTATTTTCTTGATGGTCGTATCGGCACGGCACGGAGATTATGGATATAAAATATTAATATCGGCATAATATATTTATATTCATGTTTATAAAACAAAAAAAATAAAACTAGGTTTAGTATTTAAGTAAGGTATATAATATAATATAAGGTGTTGTGCATTTATATGCGATACGAAGTGCTCCTTATTTTTTTCAGACTTTTGTATAGACTTCAAAGCAAGAATTTAACTAGAGACCGCACATGCGTACACCCATAAGGGATAGACATAGTTGACGATAAAATCACTTCTACAGCACAAAACAAAACAATTCACCATAGTTTCCCTTAGCCGACACAACTTTCTAAGAAAATATCTGATTTTCTGTGTCGTAGTAAACATAGAAATTCTTGAAGAAAACGCGAATTATATCTGTTTGTGACCCTCCACTGCTATAAGAAATGGCGTGGAGAGTAATAAAAAATGTGAATCTATGACAAGGACGAACGATAATAGCACCTTCTTCGTCGTACCTATTAAAAGTGTAATAAGACCATCCCGTTCGATCTTGGTATTGTTATTACCATGACAGGTCTATGGCTACTATGTCTATGATAGGCATGCACACCGTAAATCAATGCTGAGACATGACAGACGCGCTAGATCACGCACGGTCGGTCCGAACAAACACCCAACACACCATTCGTTCTTGTAATCCACCCCGTGTACACAGTGTGACAGGCAGCCTGTCATGGCGAAACATGGGGACTATTGTGGCTTAAAAGGTTTCATATTAGTGAATATGCTTTGGGTCTGTATAACAAAGCATTATCAGTATTATCACTAATATAAAAACTTTTTACAGACTGTATGGACCGGCAAACATTTGTTTTTAAAATTTGCGAATCACTACACTACTTACGACTAGGATTTTCACGGCGAATTTGAAATGTATGGAAGCCCAGTTGGATCCGGAAAATTCCATACACAAGGATCCGGATTACAAACCTACTTAGGATTAGGACTTGTCCTAAGCTTTCATTACGTTATACTAAAGTTTTTACCATAATTGGAGCTGTGTGTATTTTTCCTTACAAGGGTTCAAGATAATGGGACATATACATAAAAAAAAACCTAAATTCTACCTATAAAACTAAATAAATCTAAAAACTACAAACTAGGTAAGGTCACCGAGGTCCGACCCTTGCGGAAGGGTTCCCATAATGCTGGCTGCGTTCCCTCTTTGGACTGCTATACCTATCCGTTGTGCAAGGAACGAGCCAGCTCTACGGTCCCCGGTGACCTCAACTAGTTTATTCGATAACTCTGTCACAAGTTTCCGAGCGCTTGAGCACCACGGCCCTAGAGTTTCGACAGCGAAAGCCACGAACATATGCTGATTTGCAAGAGCGATATATTTGCGGCGTTTCGCCGCCTCGGCCACTGCAGCCGCCCCGTCTGCTCTCAGTGAAGTCGTGGAGACATGGGACGGCGCTAGGGTGTCCACACATGTGGCATCCCAAATAAGGGGGCGTCCCAGTCTCCACGGTACTAGAGTCATGCCGTCAGGCCTCTTGCCATCGTCACGCACGAGACCAGGGGGTTCAAGAACCGCTGGTACGTTGACGCTGACAAAGGCCCGGCGGATGATGTCGTTTAGGCAGGCGTGGCGGGACAGGCGGCCGGCGCTCTTAATGCATGAAAGGCCGTGGTGCCCAAAGCTATCAACCGTAGCTCCGCAGAGGCAACGATGGGGTGAGACTATGTCCGCGCCCAAACGGAGTCCGGCAGCTAACCTGAGGGTGTTGTTATCCAAAAGTGTGCCGAAATTGGATGATGGCAGGGCATGTAACCAGGAACCGCACTCCCTTTCAGACACGGCTAGTAGTCGGGCTTTTTCTTGGCTAGTGGAGCAGGTATTTACTAGGTGGCAATGGACTTGGGTGCAGATGGGTTGGCAAATAATATGTAAATTTAGGGACAAACAAGCAGAAGCGTAGAATGAAAATAGCCATATGAGAGTTGTTTTCGAGAAGGCGATCCGAAGTTTCCGAAAAATGATTGATTTTCGAATTGATGAATTCTGGTACCTATTGATTCCTCGAAAACGGGTGTACCTAGGAGGTGAAGCGAGTCTTTTTGTAAGATTTTTATGCCCGGGCAGGCGTTTTCGAAATCATGCTGAATTTGTGATTTGTTTGTAGCGGCCGAATCTATATAAAGTTCGCATTTGCTTGTGTTCAGCTCTAGACCTATGGATTTAAATCGATTTATGATAGATGAAAGGTCGTTGAGAACCGAATACGCATCCAGGCTACCGTCGTCGAGGTACCAAACGTTAAGAAGGTTCGACAAGCGTGCACGGCTGCCTCGCAACCGCCTTTGATACCGAAACCTAATTGGATTGGTGTGAATTTTTTTTTGTAGGTTCGAAATGATATATTTACAGCAGTTTTTGGAAGCAAGTCTCCGAAAGGATGAGCCGATGGCGATAGGCCTGAGTCTGCCGTCTTTCTTTTTTAGAGCGCAAAGATTAGCGCCGTAGAGGGTTGGTACTATGACGGGGTTTACCTTGCCTGAAAACATCAGGTTTACAAGACGGGTTATACTTGAGAGTAAGTTGTTGTTTTGGCCTCCGGGCATACCTGTAGTAAGATCTTTAAGATGCTGTGGTGTTAACCCGTCCAGTCCGCCTGCTGAGCCGTTCTTGAATGAAGCAATCGCTGCTTGGACGGCATCATCAGAGCATTGCAGTGGGGGTAAAACATGGCTGGGGGGGGTCAGGAAGGTCAGGTACTGTAGGTGCTGGTGGGTGCTTGTTTTGCAGAGCAGTTAGAGTTTCCGGGGTGTCTGGAGCTGTTGCGTCGCTGGAAAATAGGATTTGGGCAGCGCCTTTGAGGTCACCATCATTTATTTTGGATTCAATCAATTTAGAGATTTTATGTGGTTTATGGTGGTGAGAATTTTGGATACGATTGGTGTCAAAAGTTTGGGAGCGGGTACAATTTAATTTAATTCTGGAAGTCACAGACTTATTGTCGTCTTTATCGACGTGTAGGGTGTTGTATGCGAACGACAACAAGCTTTCCCAGCTTGATGTCGAGTTTTCTGTTGTACAGTCATCGATAGTTTTGACTAAATGATTGGCAATGGTTGATCTTGCGCCTCTAGGAATGCGTTTGATTATAGGCACAGATGCCTTTAACGTTGCACGTTATAGACTATGTATAGTCTATCTGAAAGTTGAGTGTGATTTAAAGCTGTCGGAGAAGATGAGATGTGGAGTGGGGTGGGAGATTGGCTGACGGTGGGTTTGTGGCACTTGCCTAGATGAATGTGGAGACCTTGGCGACCTTTTAACAGTTTCGGAGCTGGGCAATGTGGGCATTGAACATAATCATCGAGTGACAAAGCGGTTGGTTGAGAATCGATATTACGCTGACTGTCGGCATGCGGAAGTGTAGTCATCAGTATTTAAATAAAAACGGGAATTAAATAATAACTAAGAATAACACTAACTATAATTAAACACAAAAATGAAGTTTCAAAATGACATCGACGTCAGGGCTCCGTCGTCGCGAGACTGCTTCGTCTTCGAGAGTATTTCCAGCCAGGCCCTCAGGCTTCTGGGTCGGCGCTTGGAGTCAAACCGCTAGTGATGGGCAATTGTAACCGTTTCCGGATATGGTTTATTTTCGCGAAATTACAGAATAGGTAATAACAAAATTTCGGTAAACGTTGTCCTTGCACAACTCTTAATGAAGTGATGACTTTTTCATTATGAAGAAAGGCTATTTGCACAGGACATTCAAATAGTGCAGTTCACTCCTGGGTACGAAATTTTTCAGCATAAATTGGATGTCAACGTCTTTTACGTTGTTATAAAGCAATTTTGCTTAAAATTCCGGCGGTAAATGAATAAAAAAGAGTATTTAATTTCGTAGGGAAGCTGCGTACAGATCAAGCTTTGACAGTTCACACTTGCTTAAACAATCAAGTACCTACCGTGTTCCTGCACGGCTCTGTCTAAAGCGGATTACATTAAATATTTAGGCTTTAATAATCCTTATGATAAGCTAAAAAAAAATATCAGTTTTAGTTAAGTTAACCTTATTTTATATTTATTCCCTTGTATGCTTATTGTGTAATTATTATTATTTTTAAATTTTTAAAATAATATTTACGAGTAGTGTGTAATTTTTTCCATAGTATTCTTCAAACGAAAGCATGTTCATATTTTTCTATTGATGATGCTCCTCCTGACCGACTTCGGCCACAGCGACTGTTTGTGGAATTCAGGCATTTGAGGGTTGCTGCTCTGCTCTCTGGTGCGCCCTTAGGTGGCTTATGTATCCAATCTTTTTACTAAAGATACGAGCGCACTTTAGACATGTCAGCACACCATCATTTTTCTATTAGTACTATTTTAACAAGTTTTCCTTAGGTATCCTTGAGTGTAATTACAAGTTGTTTTTATACTTTCTCATAATGCTCATTAAAAAAATGGACAAAAATATTACCTCGTTTTAAACTGTGTGTAAGGCTAATGAAACTCGAAACTCTTCAGTCCAACAGCCTGCCAGCTTTAAGATACTGCTTGCGACGTCCTAAAATTTTTAAATGTTTTCTACCCTGCCCTCTTTTTCATAAAACGTCGCATTTGATGCTGGGACCACACTTCGCCTATGCGGACGAATATTCGTGTTGCGTCTCTTTCTTATTGTATAGAATAAGAAAGACACGCAACACGAATATGTGTCCGCATAGGCGAAGTGTGGTTTCGCCATTAGTAATAACTACACATAACATACGTCTTTCTGATGCTGTTTGTGTAGCACGATTATTTATACTTTTTCTACGAAAACAGTTGCACGTGAAAAGCTGTGTTTAACATTTCTTTATAAATTGACCGTATTTTTTCATAGCTTAGAAAGACGATTTATTTATTATTGTAAAGGAGGACCTTTCGAAGCGGATGTTATTTTTGGAAACGGCAGTCGAAGTATGGTGAAAGTTTGCCAGAATATCAACTTATAATAGTAGTTTATGTAACTGTTACGTAATAAGGCCTAATTACGTATAGTTGCATACACTGCTTTATCTACACTTATATTATATATCCAAAATAAAGTATTCGGAAACCATAGAATGACCGCCATTGCACCGCCATGGCCAACTCGATTGTGCCGGCGGTCGGGAGGGAGCGTGCCGTTGGTCAGGAAGGAGCACAGGATTTACATTATGTTATCAAATTCGATGTTCGGAATTTGAAACTCATAACATATCAATATATGAGCATGTAAAGTTAAAATTACGTTACTGCCACAGATAAAAAGCTTATCATAGTAACATCGGTTGTGGTAATGATAGCCATTGCCTACCATTTTTGAACACGTTTTAGAAGACTTACAATGTGAGTGTAGATAAATATTTATACGTTGCAACAAGTTATAAGGTTTTTCTATTTATTTAACAATTTACTCCTCCAACAAAAAACAAATTCCTCCCACAATAAAACGAATATAACGACTCTTCATTCACTGAATATATCTAGTATTAGCATTAGGCGATGTTAACCAAAATCAGAAGTTTTAAGTATACAGGGTGTTTCCTGTAATAAGAGCAATAAATTAAAACGTAGATTCTACTCCTCGAACAATGAAACGTTTGTTCTACAATAAAAAAAAATGAAGTTTTTATATTGTCTCTTTTTCATACATACTAAATAGTATTTTCAATATACGTTAAAATCCGTCTAATTGACATTGCTTGTCACTCTTGTCACCCAACAGAAATAATCAATTTCGCAATACATTGCGTGTTCGAATAAACATTAAAATGAAATAAAAATCAAATTATAAGTTATTTTTTAAATTCGCTGAACTAATATTGTCCAGTTTGAGGAGTAGAATCTACGGTTTAATTTATTGCCCCTATTACAGGAAACACCCGGTATGTAACTTATCCTAGTTTGTAACTTAACGCCTTCAAGTATTATCCGATCAGAAGCTGTATTCTTATTTTAAAATTTTAATTTGTTATCAATATGATTTACTTCGTCATTTAAACGACGTCTATTAATATATGTGATTGTTATAACCACTGCCACTAAAACGCATCGTTTTATCTACAGGAAAATAACTTGATAAATAATTGATAACAAGAAAATAATGATCAGAACACGCCATGTTATCAAAGTGTGGTAAGGTGTGGCCTACCACACTTACCATGGCGTATTGAGTTGTGACTCAGCTCAATTTAGAGCAGAGTCCGCATTACAGAAAACCACAACTAAATAGCACTAGACCCTACTCATAGTGTTGTGTTCCTGCCGGTGAGTAAGGTTGCCGATAGCTCAAAGAGGATGCAGTGTGTTGACGACGGGGATCCTCTTGTCAGTTTAGTTGTCAACACAATGAATACTCCTTTTTGTAAACGGTCGGCAACACGCATATAATATAACACCTCTGAAGTTGCTGGCGTTCATTGGCTAATTACTATCAGGCGGGCCGTATGCGGGCTTGCCGCCGTCGTTGTATTAAAAAAGGTTTTTCTGCTAGATCAAATCCTGTTTAATATCAAATTAATGACAAATAGCTTTCTTTGAGTAGGCGTCCAGTTTACTAACCAAATTTTCAACGCAATTTAACTTTCAATTGTTTGATCGCGTTGATTAATTCCCAGAACGCTCGTTGTTTGCCCATCTTCAACCTTAACTCGGGAAAAATCCCCGCCCTGATAACATTTTCAGAATGCCTACTTTGAATTAAACTGTCTTTTAATAATCAGATTTCTGAGTATTCTATGTACATATATCTATGTCTGTGTAATTTATTATTATGTATAATATAATATTTAATACTTATGCTAAGGTTGCTAAGACAGAAAAGGTCTCAATTCATGTGTTTTATGTAGATGAAGAAAGAAACGGGTAACTTTTTTAAGTTGAATATTACCTCCATAACGAGGAGCTTATTCAAGAACCATCCCCCGAGTCACTGTTTCTATATATTTAACATGTCTGAGCCTCACGAAAGATTTGTGTTTAAAATAGTTATAGAAATATTTATATCCGGCCCTCACGTAATTTTCTTTGATTTATTTATATGGACACAAACTTAAAGAAGACATGCAGTCATCGTGTACGTCCTTGCATATGAATGTTCGACATATCAAACCATGTTTAGACAACTTAACCTTTTAAATACTTATAGTGCCCGTCTGGTACTGTAGGATTTGTAGGTATATGGTTAACTCTTTTAAAAAAATTATCGGACATGTTGAGTTTTCCTAAAGTTTTCAAAACCTCAATTTTCTCTCCGTTTTACCTCACACGTGTTTCTCAGTTATCGTAAGAAAGCAGGCCAAAACTTTGAGTTTCTCAATCACGTGGTATTAATACGTCACTGTGAACAAACGGGCGCCTGCGGGCGGCTCGGATGAGTGGCAAGTTGAGCGCAGACTTAGAGCACGAGCGAGGCTCCATTGTCGTCCGACACGTTAAATATAGGGCTATACCTATAAGTATTTAGCAGAGTTTTATAGCACAGATAAGCGACGATTAGGAACACTAGGAATTTATTCAATGTTTACATGAGAACAGACATTGATCGACTGACTTACATAAAAGTAAACAAACAAGTCATCGAACCGTTGCCATACAAGTATAAATTTGACAAGGTTCTAACTTACAGCCAGTACTTATTTACTGCCAGTAGTCAATATCACATTATACCTAATATACCTATGTAATATTTCAATAATAAACAGACTCCAAAACTATAAAACCGACCACTGAAACTGGGAGAAATTCGCGAGACACTAACGGAGTGGCAAAAACGTGTCGTAAGTTTTGCGACGAGACCTGGTTCGCGTCACTCGCTGACAAGAAGCAAAAAAGACGGTAAGACAATTCAGTACCATCTTCTGCAAATTTATCTTGCCTGGCCTGTGGCAATCAAGCCACTCTTGCATCGGTATATTCAGTCACCAAAACCGATGTCAAATTAATTTTACACCATAAATCGTCAGCAAGTAAGGGCTAGTGAAGATGACCATAGCGAGTGATTTTATCTAAAGGCCACGGACAAAACCCTGTGACGCTTTCGGCATCGAGCGTGTGAGTCAAACGTCTGAACTCCCTAGCGTTATAACTTGCCGATATAGGCTTCGAGCGTCACGCTTGTGTATTCCGTGGCCTTCGGTTGTTTTTTTAGATCGGATTCTTGTTACACAGTGGGCATTCATCAACAATATGCTACTTAGATCTGAAACCATACAGGGTGTAACATAATTGGTATCGTATTGCGACTGAGAAAATAAATAAATAAAATAAAATTCATTTATTTTAGACCCATACTGATCCATAAATGTTAGTTACAAAATGATAAATAATAATGAATAACAATAATTAAAACTACATTAGAATTAAAATTAGGAGAAGTACACATTAAACATAAAATAATAAATATACCAGCAGACATTGGCTATTGTCAGAGCAAGCATGTAGCTACTTAGCTCTGCCAATAGCCACTTCCACCCACACCTTCGTAATCGGGCAGTGGAGTCTCTCGGCCAACACCCTTAGCCTTAGCAAAGAGCAGACTCTTTTTCGCCTTATGGCAAAGAAATCGTCTACTCGTGCCTCAGCAAACATTCCAGACGCAAAAAAAGAAGAAAATTTTTTTGGACGCAATTTTTTTTATCTCATAATTAGAATACGATATCAATTATGTCCTTAAACGGAGCACCAGCATTTTTGTTACACTTTGTATATCATTGATCTTGGAACTATACTAAGTCCTATGGATCCGCGCACCGCGCTCGCGAGGCGACACTTCATTAAAACTTCGAACGGCAAGTTCCCACTTACAAAATATACCATGCGGCTGTTAAGTAAGCTAAATTTATTTCCACGAGAATGAGTAATTTTCATAAATTATAATTCATGAGGTTTAAAATGCCTATACCATTCTGCGGTATGTTTGCTGAAATGCTGACAAAGGGAATCGCGCCTTTACGACTTGGTGCATCATTGTATAGATGTACCAATACCAATTATACAGGATGAAATCGGGGTCATGTAGCAAGCGATCAAGGCATGATACACAAGGCCATACTGAACAACCTTTACTATGGGACCAACTCCGAAATCACGACAAAATTTTTGGCAATTTTATAAATTTCGGCCGATCACATGTTGTTGTTTTCTATGGACAGCCGAAATTTTTTTTCGCGATTTCGCAGTTGGTCCCCTAGTAAAGGTTGTTCAGTATGGCCTTGTGTATCATGCCTTGATCGCTTGCTACATGACCCCGATTTCAACCTGTATAAGGCGATTATCACACTGGCGCCGCACTCGGATGCGGCGACGGTGTGCAAGCGTGACAGCGCTATACACATGTAGAACGCTATCTCGGTCGCGCACCGGCGCCGCATGTGGAAGCCGCTTAAGATATGTAGATGTAAATAGTTGGTACCTACACTACCTACAACAAGAATAAAACTTTATGTTTGACCTAAATAAAACAAGTTGACGTTTCTAGCCAGCACTTCAGGTTGTCATATAAAAATTATTTTAAACAAAAAAGAACCGACTTCACTTAGCATCCACCTTTCCAAAAGCAAATGCTCGAGCTGCTGTAAAAAATACTCAAGTCACTATAGGTGTGCCTATAATAGTTGAACAGTTCCCTCGATTTCTCCAGGATCCCTTCATCAGATCCTGACCTCGTTACAATGGGACCAACTGTGAAGAATACTCTTAGAAACAAAAAAAGAATTTCCCAAATCGGTCCAGCCGTCTTCGAATAATCGCTGAAGATACTTAAATAAAAAAATAAATAAAAAATAGCAAAAAAAAACGAAGATCCCGACGAATTGATAACCTCCTCCTTCGAAATCTAGAAGTCGGTTGAAAAGAGCTTTTATCTACACTCATACTGTAAGTACTCTAAAATGCGTTCAAAAACCGTAGACAATGACAAGCATTACAACAAACGATTTAACTATGATAAGTTTCTTATCTGCGGCAGTAACGCAATTTTAACTTTGCATGCTCAAATATTGTTAAGCAATGAGTTTCAAATTTGGAACATCGAATTTGATAACATAATGTTGGTCAGGAAGGAGCACAGGATTGCTCCTTCCTGACCAACGGCACGCGCCCGCGCGAGCGCCGGCACAATCGAGTTGGTGGTACAATGGCGGTCATTCTATGGTTTCCGAACACTTAATTTAATATATATAATATGAGTGTAGATAAAGCAGTGTATGCAACTGTACGTAATTAGGCCTTAAAACACTCGTGTGATCTTATTATGAAACTCACCTGCGGCTCGCTTCATAAAACCACACTCGTATTTTAAGGACCCTTATTACGTAACAGTTACATAAACTACTATTAACACATAATTACATAGTAATTTTTCTCGATCCTAAATTCTGATAGTGGGAGATCCAGTGTATGCATTTTACCCTTATTGGTACCAAATGGCCCAAACTAAGGATATATATCTTATACTAAATACCTACGTTGAAAATTTGAACATGTATTCTAATTTTAAAACACATAAACAATACATGAAAAACACAATTTAACCCCATAACTCCAACGCACAACAAATAATCAACCAATATTGAAGTTGAATTGGAGTTGTATCGGAATAATTTTCAAGCAAATTCTGATATTTCTGATTCAGACGTTTACGCGCTAGTTGCGTAGTTAATGCATTGGAGTTGTATTGAGTTGGCTCGTGTCTAAACGTGTTTTAAAGTTTGAATACGGCCCCATATCATAAAAGTGATGGTGTAAAATGAAAAACAAAACTGTACATCGAAATATGTCTACAAATATATCTAAATATTAACATACAGATCATGTAGAGGTATATTGTTAATAATTGGTTAACAGTCATAGTCATATATAACAAGCCGACTGACATTCTAACGTATTCTATTTACTGCATTCTAATTCTAACCTACGATGGCCTAATCCGTGCCGACGTGAGGCTCCATAAAACAAATCAATTTACTTCTCGATTATTAACATTATTTAGATGTCCCTATCGTCATAGTGACCGATATATCTCATAGCTCATTAGCGGAGGCGAAGAAGCAAATATCATCCAGACGCCTACATAATGAAGGGGTATTTATAGCCCAATTTGGCATGCCATCAAATATTAATACGCATATGGTTCGCAGCTCACCTACTAACTCATACATACATATTCATGTGAACGCGGATTCTAAGACGTACATAGCAAAATTATTATTATTTGCTGTGGTTTCAGTTAAATTCGTTATTATTATTTGCTATGTTTTTTTTTAATACCACGACGGTAGCGAACAAGCATACGGCCCGCCTGATGGTAAGCAGTTACCGTAGCCTATGGACGCCTGCAACCTCAGAGGATTTACATGCGCGTTGCCTTCCCTTTAGGAACCTATACCACTCCTTTTTTTAAGAACCTTGTAGCCCGCTGGGAAAACCTCGGCAGGAAGTTCCTTCCACAGCCGCAGCGTTCGTGGGAGGAAATTCCTCTTAAACCTTACTGTGCGCGACCCTTTAGGCTCCAGCTGCCATCATATCAAACAGTTTTTTAGAGCACAACCCATTGTACAAGCGATAGAACACACAAGGATCCGCGATTGACACATACATACATAGGAGGATAGGGTTTTCACGATTGTTACTCATTTACACAACATAAAATGGCTGATTACTTGAGAAAAATAGGCTAACTGTGTACACACGTTAATATAGTAGATAAATACAGCCGTCGGATGTCCCGAGGCGATTCTCAAGATACATAAGTACAGTCGAGGACAAAGAGATGTATACACTTTTGGACCTTATTGCGTTGTAATAAGGTCCAAAAGTGTATACATCTCTTTGTCCTCGACTGTACATAAGGTATAACGAGTCCGGTCGGAAGGCACCAACGGGATCAAACAAGACAGGAAGGCTGAAGGAACATCGTCCCGTGAAGACATTTTCATCTCGTGATTTTAGCTTCCACATATACCGATCTTGAATCTTCAAAACATTTGTTGGCATCGGGTGTCTCCGGCGGACATTGCTGTCAATGTGTGGTGGAAATCGGCCATAAATGTGTCTACAGACTCCATGACAGCTGGCTGGCAGATATATCTGTATCTAATCCTCGCCGTGTATTGACAGATTTCTCCGCCAAACACAACATCTGCCAGACACCTGTATGACTGTACGTGTATCTTAAACTATTACTGATAAGCCCAGCTTAAAATATAGGTACCGTACCAGGTGAATCTGTCATGTCCTTACTATCATAAAACGACAGAAATAAGTGTTTGACAATTAAAAACGAAACCATAAACAATACAGTTGATAATGAAGTTTTGAGTTTCTATGTATACAAGCACAATAAATAGCTGAAAGTTAGTATTTTTCTCAATTGCATTCTTCTACAATTATAACGCGAGTTCCAAATTACAAAGAGTAAAAATTTTTTTTATTTGCCCGAAACAATCCATCGTATCCCAGATCCCAGCCATTCCGTTGGCGTATCTTATAATGTACCTGGCGGAAGGGTAATATGACTCTTGAGTGCAGCCAATTTGCTACGTTCCAAGCTTTCGCATTTCTGTACTCTGTACAAAAATTGGAATCATAAGGTTACATCTTCATTGTTTAATAAAATTCTTGGTGGTTAAATAAGCTTTTATTTGTATATTTTTTTTATATCGTAGGTATACTAGATCGCGATAGCATAGTTAGTGTGAAAGTGCGCGCAAAGTTTGTTAGTTTATTTATTCAATTTCTATGTGCTTTCTATAATTGTCTCATAAGTCTCTATAATGTTTTAAATAAATAAGTACAATGAAATTAGGCCTTAGATCTGTAAATATTTTTATAAAAGTGTTGTTTAATTTTTAAAGCCCGTTTTTAAACGCAAATCTCAATTTTCTTACTAAAACCACCTCGAAATCATTGAAAATACGAACAACGATAATATCAAGGTATTTAAGTACTTATTTTAAAATATTTTTCACTTCTCATGCTCAAAAAGTTTGTCATATTAAGCTTACCAAGGCGGACTAAAGTAGTACATTTAGCCTCTAGGGCTAATATGTATACATATTTATGGTTTACAAAACATTTTAAATTGACCAATCGGAACACTTCAGCATATTAAATCCACCAATCACAACACATATCGAAGTTAATCGGAACGATTTAATAGATAATAGATACTTTTTTGGTGCGTATACTGTGTAAATAATTTAAGTCCTTAAAAAAACATTGTATTTAATATCAACCAATCAGAATACAGCAGTGTTAAAGTCGACCAATCAGGAAACGCAATTTATTTCTCAAAACACGAGGTGTTTTTTAGTTCCTACTTCACAATCATTAAAAAAAAAAATTTTTTTTGGAAGCGCTTTAAAGCGTGTTTAAGCTGTTTAAAGACCTGATATACAGTTGTCTGTGGCATTAATTCGCGGTGTTTATATTTTGTATCTATGTCAAAGAAGTTAAAAAAATTAAAAGACCGTCAAGTTAAACCATAATTTCACCTTAGTTTTATTATTGTGCGTAAATAATAAGTATTTTTATCTTATTTTCTCGCAATCGAAGTGATAAATAGTATGCATTACTCTGGTCTAAAAGCCATATTACCACTCGAACAATTTTCCCTCACTTCGTTCGGGAAAATAAATGGGTGCGTAACATAATGAATACGCACTTTTGGTATAATTTCAGTTTACAATCGTTCAAAAAGTATACTAACGTTAGGTATAATGTATTAAATGTCTATTTTCAATTAGTATAATTCAAAAATAATATAACGTACATTATACATACCGTTGTTTAGTCTAACGTACATATAGACGAATTCCGTTTTGCATAATAATAGTTACGTATAATAGTTAAAATATCGACTAACATCTGAAATAACAATCTAGGTTAGGTCAGTAGGTTAGGTTAGGTTAGAACTGCGTCCCCACAAAAAGAAAACTGCAACCAGAAAAGTGGTTTAGGTTAGGTTAGAACTGTGACCCCCACAAAAAGGAAACTGCTACCAGGACAGTAGGTTAGGTTAGAACTGCGACCCCCACAAAAAGAAAACTGCTACCAGGAAAGTAGGTTAGGTTAGAACTGCGACCCCCCCACAAAAAGAAAACTGCTACCAGGAAAGTAGGTTAGGTTAGAACTGCGACCCCCCCCACAAAAAGAAAAGTGCTACCAGGAAAGTGGGTTAGGTTAGGTTAGAACTGTGACCCCCACAAAAAGAAAACTGCTACTAGGAAAGTAGGTTAGGTTAGGTTAGAGCTGCGACGCCCACAAAAAGAAAACTGCTACCAGGAAAGTAAGTTAGGTTAGGTTAGAACTGCGACCCCCACAAAAAGAAAACTGCAACCAGGAAAGTGGGTTAGGTTAGGTTGGAATTGTGACCCCCCCACAAAAAAATACTACCCAGAAAGTAGGTTAGGTTAGGTTAGAACTCCGTCCCCCTACAAAAAGAAAACTACTACTAAATTGTAATTTTATAACAGACAAGAAATGCTCATTAAATTTGTCACCTTACCCACACACATTATGCATAAAATAATTTCGCAATAAATATCAGTTACAAGAGTCATTGCCAATTAAAAGTGGTAGGCGTTTATAATTTATGTATGATATCTGTTTTGAACATTAGATTATTTCAACGTTATACTACATTATCACTATCGTAAACGATATTATTTGTGAAGTTCATTATACATTAGTCAATTATATATTTTACGTCACACCTGGCCATAATGTGAGTTTTACCGCTCGCTACGCTTACGGTAAAACTCGCATTATGGCCAGGTGGGGACGTAAAATTGTGTACTCACCACGGGCAGTAAAAAAGAAAGCCCTCTATCGCATATTTACAACCCTCGCCTGCGGCTCGGGTCCCAAATACCTGCGATTTCGGGCTTTCTTTTTTTTACAGCCCTAGGTAAGTAATGTACTATTGTTATTATTCAATTTGTACATTATACTTCATGCACGTTATACAAATTGAAATTATATAAATTGAATTTATATGTTACTATCAATATAGCATAAATTCGTATACGTTCTATTACTTACTCAGCAAAATTAATATTTATACTTATAGGTATACTTAGTTAAGGTACGTTAAAGATTACACTGATAATAATAAATTGTAAAAATTATTAATACTGATTATTTCTTAATTTATAAGTATTTAGTAAAGCGTATGTATGTTGCTGTATTTTAGACTCTGTATCTTATTCCACATTGCGAATTTTATTTCAATAATAAATAAAAAAGCGTAGGTACATTTGAAAATTAATGTCGAATATAAATGAATAAGGAATGTATGGTACAAGGTCGTACAAGTAAATAATACGGCTCAGATCCTACGTATATTTTTCGCCTTACTCTTTACCTTCGTTTTAATACTAAATCCTTCCTAGAAATCGGGTAAGTAATAGAACGTATACGAATTTATGATGTATTGATAGTAACATATAAATTCAATTTATATAATTTCAATTTGTATAACGTGCATGAAGTATAATGTACAAATTGAATAATAACAAAATATATAATTGACTAATGTATAATGAACTTCACAAATAATATCGTTTACGATAGTGATAATGTAGTATAACGTTGATATAATCTAATGTTCAAAACAGATATCATACATAAATTATAAACGCCTACCACTTTTAATTGGCAATGACTCTTGTAACTGATATTTATTGCGAAATTATTTTATGCATAATGTGTGTGGGTAAGGTGACAAATTTAATGAGCATTTCTTGTCTGTTATAAAATTACAATTTAGTAGTAGTTTTCTTTTTGTAGGGGGACGCAGTTCTAACCTAACCTAACCTACTTTCTGGGTAGTATTTTTTTGTGGGGGGGTCACAGTTCCAACCTAACCTAACCCACTTTCCTGGTTGCAGTTTTCTTTTTGTGAGGGTCGCAGTTCTAACCTAACCTAACTTACTTTCCTGGTAGCAGTTTTCTTTTTGTGGGCGTCGCAGCTCTAACCTAACCTAACCTACTTTCCTAGTAGCAGTTTTCTTTTTGTGGGGGTCACATTCTAACCTAACCTAACCCACTTTCCTGGTAGCAGTTTTCTTTTTGTGGGGGGAGTCGCAGTTCTAACCTAACCTACTTTCCTGGTAGCAGTTTTCTTTTTGTGGGGGTCGCAGTTCTAACCTAACCTACTGTCCTGGTAGCAGTTTCCTTTTTGTGGGGGTCACAGTTCTAACCTAACCTAAACCACTTTTCTGGTTGCAGTTTTCTTTTTGTGGGGGTCGCAGTTCTAACCTAACCTAACCTACTGACCTAACGTAGATTGTTATTTCAGATGTTAGTCGATATTTTAACTATTATTCGTAACTATTATTATGCAAAATGGAATTCGTCTATATGGGCGTTAGACTAAACAACGGTATGTATAATGTACGTTATATTATTTTTGAATTATACTAATTGAAAATAGACATTTAATACATTATACCTAATGTTAGTATACTTTTTGAACGTTTGTAAACAGAAATTATACCAAAAGTGCGTATTGTGATAGGCAGATGCGCATATCTACACGTAGTAAGCGTAATGCACGTAAACCACGTAGTAGAGCGGCTTACAGAGCAAATAACAGATAAAGCGCCTCTCCATAAGAGAAGGGATTTCCTCTCATAAGCACGTAGGGTCGTAGTATATATAGTGATGTATTGTAAGATTAGGGAGATTGGTTTGGAGATTGGAAGTGACATAAACTATAGTCTGACGAGCTGTGTGTTTGGTGTTAATACCCCTCTACATCCCAACCCGGCGCTGTGCCTATTACAGTATTCATTATGTTACGCACCCCTAGAAATCAGGTCATCAACGAACTGGGTGTTTTAATAATATTACATGAACGCAGAACGTGGTAGATAATATAAAGTTCACTCCATACATGTTACTTTGATCCTTATTCCCCGTTAAACAAACCGTATAATATACAGTGTATATATTTTTTGCTGAACAAACTGTGTGAGACATCTGAATACGCCAAAAATTTTGATACTGAAATAAAAGCAAAACAATAACAAATTATATTCCCCTATAGGGAAGACCGAGGCGAATCGGGTCGCGGCGCGAAATGTATCATGTTAAGCATTCTTGACAAATTCATAAGCCTATTAAGACCGCGGTGTGCGGGGAGGTCAAACCCAACGCTGATTGGCTGTCCCTGGCTACCCGCGATCTTATGAATGTGACAAAACGTTTTTATATCCGTTTCACCCCGCGATCCGATTCACCTCGGTCTACCTTATTCTTAGAATACGGCCGCAAAGTCGCTTTTACCAGAGATAACCATATCAAACCAGAATCACATAATAGTCCCGCCCCAGCTGGTCCTTTTAGCAGCGTTAAACAGTAAAACTTAATTATCCAGTACCTTTGAGGAATAATTAAGCTTATCATTAAATAATGAGCTGTTCTGACCTTTGCTATTTTTTGAGGTAACCTGATTTTTGTGTCGCTCGCTACTATCATCATCATCATCATCATCATCATCATCATCAACCTATATTAGTCCACTGCTGGACATAGGCCTCCCCTAATGAGCGCCATAGCGCCCTGTATTCAGCTTGCCGCATCCAGCATCTGCCTGCAGTCTTTCGCAGATCGTCATCCCACCTGGCCAGAGGGCGTCCTACACTACGTTTGCCGAGACGCGGTCTCCACTCAAGAACACGTTCTCTACTACGCTCGCTACTTTATTTTTACTAATTAGAAGCACAGACGCTTAAAAAAAAGGTTTTACCTATAAATTCTATTTAGAAAACAGAAACAAAGAAAATATGTGCAATTAAATTGTGGTGTTGTTACGTTTATGGAATATAATTTTACTGCAATGGACGATAGTTTTAGATGAATAAAATGTTAGTATAGAAAAATCATTTCTCTTATTGTTTAATACCTAACGATAATAATACTGAACGGTTCATAATAAACGTGCCTAGATTAAGAGGCTGACAACACCCGATGACCTTCAAATTGACGTTACTCAAACAGTATTTTAGCTATAACTACATGTATTGAGAAAGTAAAAAAAAATATGTTAATATTAGTTACATTTGGAAGAACTTCGTTAATTCCTATAAACGATTAGACGAAATCGGCTCGATAGAAAATAATTCCAAAGTTACATCTTAAAATTAGCTTTAAACTGTTGTATGTCTTTAGTTTGTTGACTTATATGTCTGTAACTAAGAACAAAATTCCACCACACTAATTCTAAAAACTTCATTGTTTTATATTTCTCAATTAATGCGTAGTTTTTTTAAATTACTGCTTACGAAGCAGGAGGTCCCGGGTTCGAATCCTGGTAAGGGCATTTATTTGTGTCTTTGGGGCATTCCACGAGCTGTCCCGTACAAACGCATGTGTATCTCTGTCATTAGAGTTATCTTTGCAATTTTAATTGGAATATTATAATTCTGACCATAATTTGACTCTATTGTCACAGAAAAATGAACTCCAAAACCTTCCAATTTTCAGAAAATTCGTGTTTGTACGGGACAACGGTGGACTTTTCCGTGGAATGCTCCCTTTATCACAGATATTTGTGCCTGAGTTATGGATGTTTTCTATGTATTTAAGTATTTATAATTATCTATCTATTATATATATCGTCGTCTAGTACCCACAACACAAGCCTTATTGGGCTTACTGTGGGACTAGGTTGGTTTGTGTAAGATTGTCCTATAATATTTATTTATTTATTTATTTTATTTATTTTTTAATTCATCATTTTGCAAAATTTACAAGAGCTCCCATACTAATCGTAACACAGTGTTTCTCTTTCACTAGCTGTTGTCAGCCCCTTAAGTACATATAATTTTTAGTTAACAATATCAACGAACAAGATATTAAGTAAAATAAAGGCAAATGAAAAAAACAGTTTCTAAATACCAAATATATAAAATATTTACTTCTACATAATAACATTCACTTACACATTCAGAATTTGATCGAATAAGAAACCGAAAATCATAATCTTCCAATTCGTTTATTATACATACATATTATACATGCCTACAAAACTCGGGATATATTTACTTATTACTTTTTACTTATATATATAATGATATCACACTCTGGTAGGTAAAATAAAGACGTAATTGCGTTTCTCTGTAAAGACAAAAGTTTATTTATAAACCGATCTTATTAACTTAATACAATTATATTATTTTGTTTGCATTGGTTACACAAGCTAGTCGCTCACCTGTAAAGACAAAAGAAACAACATTTAAAGCCTTATTTCAGGGTTTTGTTATTTCTTTTACAGAAAGTTTAATCTCACAATAATTAACCTCACTCAGTCTCGTGGCTTTTTCATAATGTCACCTGTCAATGTCAATGTCACAGCTGTCAGTCTGTACTCTGTGGCTAACGCGGCAATTACAAATTTAACCATGAAGAAAAGCGTCAACGCTAGTTATATGGATGGTGTACGGTTTTCTTTACATCTCCCCCACCAGAATAGAACTATTGCAGGGGAGAAGTCACGCAATTGTTTAGTTATGTATTGATTGATACAGGTGATAATTTTGTAATATGGTAAAGGTTCGATTCCGCTTTTTTACGTCCGGCATCCACTTCGTAGATTGAGTTTGATTTTAATGGTATTCACGTTTTCGCCTTCCAGAAGGTATTTTGGTGTAAACTTTGTGACAGTATGCTCTGTTTCATTATATTTTTCGACACATTTTTGTGCAATTGTTGTCCATGCTAGTTTCTTTTCATTTTCATTTATTTTACATCTTATCTTATTGACTAAAGTTTGATTTAACCTTTCATTAAGCCCGTTGGAAAAAGGTGCATCTACTGCTGTAAAAACCATTCGAATGTTTTCGTGCTTTAGAAAATCTTTAAACTCTTTAGAGTTTATGCCAGGGTATTGGTCTGTTAACATTATTTCAATATTGTAGTTTTGTGTCCCATATTTTATTAGTTTAATGAAATCACCCGAGCTTTGACTTTTTGATGTCAGTATATATGCATATCTTGTGAAGTGATCCACCAGAAGATGTAAGTATTTTTTCGTTGACCGTGTTCCTCCAAAGCCTCCAATGGTGTCAATTGATACAATTTCAAAGGGGCGAGTTGCTGGCCCTAATTGAGACATTAAGCCAT
This sequence comes from Pammene aurita, assembly GCA_947086415.1. NCBI lineage: Eukaryota > Metazoa > Arthropoda > Insecta > Lepidoptera > Tortricidae > Pammene > Pammene aurita. The sequence goes on from OX352303.1 coordinate 28,950,647, forward strand.
ATTTTGATCTCCTCCTCGATTTATTCTTGATACATATTTCACATTCATCACACATTTTCTTAATGTTGGTGATTATATTTCTTGCTGTGTAGAATGGTGTTATTTTATTTATCATCTGACTTCTTCCAATGTGGCAATATGTGTCATTTACATCTTTCATTAGGGTTTTGCTGAGTGTTTCTGGTAGAATGATTTTTATTCTTGTGCTTTTTGTAATATATTTTGTTTTCATATGTCATGTTTGTTTTACCATTTTGTAGGTCTAGATTATTTTGCTGGTAATTTCTGATGTCTTCCATGGTTATTAGATTAACCACTTTTAAAAAATCATCAGCATTCTCATACGGCTGGATTTCTACTTAAGCAGTCTGCTTCTTGATTAGATTGTCCTGGGTTATATTTTATTTTAAAATTATATTGGGACAAGTAGTATGTTAAATCGCCAAGCTCCTCGTCAGTTCTCGCTTTGATGTTTTATGATCTGAGTATAGCACAAATTCTCTTCCCATGAGCCAGTGCTGCCAATATTTCACAGCTTCTTTTATTGCAAGACATTCTAGGTATATGGCCTTTTTCTTTTTTTGAGTTTCTGTCAACTTCTTTGAAAAGTACGCTACTGGCTTACTGTGTCCTTCCTTGTCTAATTGTTTTAACACAGCTCCCACTCCATTGATACTAGCATCTGTATATTATGTTTATTGCTAACTGTGGATCAAATATTTTCAGAATTGGTTTTGAACATAGTAAATCTTTTATGGTATCAACCGATTTTTGGCATTCCGGTGACCATTGAAATTTCACATCTTTTCGTAGTAAGTTGTGTAATGGGTCCAGGATAATTGCGCTGTGTGGTATAAATTTGTGGTAAAGGTTTACTTTTCCTAAGAACTGCCGTATGTTTTTCTTTGTTTTTGGGGTTGGAAAATCTTTAACGGCGGTTAAATAATCTTTAAGAGGTCTGACAGAATTGTTCTCTATTATGTGACCTAGGTATTTAGCGTATTTGTTTGCAAAAGAACATTTCGAGAATTTAAGTCTATAGCCTTCTGTTAGTATTGCTTCAAGTAATCTGGATATATGTTCTATGTATGTGTTCTGTGAAAGTTTTGGAAAAAATTAAGATGTCGCCTATAAAATTTACTGCAAAATCAGAAAGTTTATATTTTCTTATGATGTTACTTAGTATTCTTTGGAATATGGCTGGGGCTGTTTTCAAACCATAAGGGAGGCACGTCCATTGGTAATGGCCCTCTTGTGTGACAAAAGCTGCCTTGTATCTGTCTTGAATTTTTAAAGGTATGGACCAAAATGCTGAATTTATGTCGAAAGTAGAAAAGTACTCACAGTTTACAGTTTTAACCATTAAATCCTCAATTAACGGGAATGGTTGTGATTGAGGTACAACGATTTTGTTTAATTCTCTGAAATCTATGCATAGCCTTGTTTTTTTTCCTTCTTCTTTTTTATACGCCAGAGTCACTGGGGCAGCGAAGGGGCTATAAGATTCCTCTATTAAATTATTTTTCAGTAGTTTTGCTATTTGGTCCTCTATTTCCTTCCTGTCCTCTGTTGTGCATCTATACGGGCGCTTGTAACAGTATTTATCAACCATCAAGTCTATGTGAGCTTGATATTCTCGTACAGTGCCGATGTCGTATTTATCTTTAGCAAAGACTGTTTTATATTTTTCAATTAGCTTATCGATCTCCATTCGCTGATGTGAATCGAGATGGCTCACTGACATCTCAAATTTATCTGCATTTATGTGTTCATTAAAGTTTATTTCATATTTATTTGTGTCTCTGGTCTCTTGATTTAACATTGAGAAACATTTAGAGCAAGAAACATCTTCATCTTTGTCACCTAGTACATCAGGAATGTTGACATTAGAAATGTTTGAAGAGTCTGTGTTTAAATCTTTATTTTGTATATTTGTTTGTTTTAAAAACTTTTCTTTGTCATCTGGACTGTTACATTGTAAAATGTTCAGGTTTTCATCTTGCATCAGTTTGAAATGTTTGATACAATCCAGACCTATTAGAAAGTCATAAGGTAGATTTTCAATGACAAAAATATCCATATTCCTTTCAATTTTGTATATTTTAAATTTTAGGGATACCCAACCTTTTGTTATCTTCGCTTCATTAATAGTCTTCAAGTTTGCCGTTTGTATGTCACTTGTACTCTCGGTTTCTTTTATCTTTAATAATTTTGCATTTATTAATGACACGTTTGAGCCCGGGTCATAAATGCCCGAAACAGTCATAGTGTCATTTAACAGCAACTTTACTTTTATTAATGGTGGTACCTCTAGTTTTATCCTTGATCCACTGGTACGCATTTGTGTTTCTGACTGTAAACTTTTCAATCATAAAATCCTTTGCTATTTTCCCCAAGTTTTGTGTTTCAGACTTCTTCTGTTTTTCTTCAAGTAATTTTCTAATAGTTTTTCCAGCGCTTGATTAGAGCCACTAGGTATAGTTTCAACACTATTTGTACTTTCTGAAATTTCTTCAAGATAAATATCATTGAACTGCAAGTTTTGGTCTTCGTCCAGGTAAACTTTTGATATCTCATCCGTTAAAGTAATCCATATTTTCCTTGTTTGATGTCTTTTAGTCAAAGATTTCCTCACCTTGGCATAGTTAGAAGTACTTGTAATTACTTGATGCATATGCGCAGGCTGATATTCAGGTGGTATTCCAAAAGTTTGCCCACCTTGAGTAGCAATTGAGGTTATGCACATCAGATTTGATTTCCCATCTGTCGCGGGTTTTACGGCAAAATCAAACCTCAATTTTTCCATGTTTCTTGAAATATTTGCAGAAAATGTTGTTTTATAATGATATCACACTCTGGTAGGTAAAATAAAGACGTAATTGCGTTTCTCTGTAAAGACAAAAGTTTATTTATAAACCGATCTTATTAACTTAATACAATTATATTATTTTGTTTGCATTGGTTACACAAGCTAGTCGCTCACCTGTAAAGACTAAAGAAACAACATTTAAAGCCTTTATTTCAGGGTTTTGTTATTTCTTTTACAGAAAGTTTAATCTCACAATAATTAACCTCACTCAGTCTCGTGGCTTTTTCATAATGTCACCTGTCAATGTCAATGTCACAGCTGTCAGTCTGTACTCTGTGGCCAACGCGGCAATTACAAATTTAACCATGAAGAAAAGCATCAACGCTAGTTATATGGATGGTGTACGGTTTTCTTTACATATATATACTATTTACTTATAGATATCGTGGGATGAGAATCACAAGAAAAACTATTGACTCGCTAACATTTTTCCCGAAAACTGAACACGATAATGGCTCTGCTAATACCTCACTCAATAATATTAGATGATACGACACAGCAATGTCTTCAACGAAATTGTACCCTCACCAATATATTATTTATTGTTAAGCGAGCTAATGGATGTTTTATACGGATTCTGCTGAACATGTATGTACATAATATGAAAATACGACGATAATGAGCTTTATTTGGTTTGGATAAAGATGATTGTCCCCTGCGGCTTAAAGTTGGTAATGATCATATTTTAGATAATCTAGACGCTAGCGCGCTACGAAATTACATATTGATATGCAATATGCATTAAATAGGGTCTCCTATAACAACGAACAAGAGTTTTTTGCACTTCAGTCTGAATCTTTTCATTTTGGACGACAAAATCTCTTGCATGATGTAGTTCACTTGACCAGGAAAGTGATATTTAGAAATACATATGGAGACGTTTGTGAAAATAATTATGTGTCACAAATTGATCTAAAACGACTATTTAGTATTTTAGTAAGTAAAGTTTGAGCGGAAAGAAAGGTCACGTGGTTCGTGGTTTATAAGGAAACTCATATTTGATACGGAACTTCTCTTTCCGCATAGACTCTAACTAAGGGCCGGCAATTCATCATCATCATCATCTCTTCCTAGTCGATACGGCTACGGCGACTGCTGCTTGTATTATGGGCTCCTCAGCCCCTCTATAGTATGACTCACATTGTCGCGCGACTCTCCATACTTCAGGCGCGACTCGAAGTATGAAGTCGCGCGCGACAACGCATGTTATGCTAAGCCACCAGGTGTACTCGAATGTGACTCACATATCCGACTTTTGTAGTGAAAGTACGCCCGCATTTGTCACATCCCATTAATATAATTGTAATTGATTGCCGCAGGTGGTCGGGCTTTGGGTTGATCTCGTTTAATATCGCAATTACATTACAATCAACAGACTGATTAACGTTACTCACGACAGAATATGAAACTGACCATTAATTAAAATTGTACGATTACGAACGGTTAAGTATGTTGCTTAAGGGAATATCATTTATTTCAAACTAAATTATAAAATAAATAAAACAATTAAATTCCTATCATATAAAACTAAAACTACTATTAAAATAAGTTGCTTAAGTGTTACTGATTTGATTACCTCCGTGACAAGTGTATGGGGACCCATTATTAATATTGTTTGACTGCACACATGAGCTTTGTTTAAAAAACGTAGAACTCGTGAAACGCATGAACTAACGGTGCTCTAGAGAATTGTGGCATAGCTAGCTCAAGCTTCGTAAATAGACAAGCAAAGCATCGCTTTGTATGTAGACTAGATAAAAGCCGGTTTTGAATGGGATTGTATGTTAAAGTGTATGAATGTATTAAGTTTACACTAAAGGAAAACTGGATTAAGCTTGTAAGATTACATCAACACAATAATCCAGCAGTTATGTCGAAGAACTTTAACGGGTAGTTTGGGGGTATGCCACGAAGACTCATAAGTTTTCGACCTCGAGGACCTTGTGGAATTTGGAGGGGGGACAAAAACCTATTTTTTTTTTCAGTTATTTACTTTCCTTAGTTTGGATTACTTTCCAGGTGAAATGTACATAACTGCTGGACTATAACCATCAAAGGTGGAACATATTCCTTACCTATTAAAAACGGTTTTATTGACTGTTACGAGTAAGCGGTCGTTTTTTAATCGACTTTAAGATTTCGATGGAGGCGGTGGGTCGTGAATATCGTGATATTTGTTTTTATTATTAAGTCTCCTTAGTTTTCTTTATAATCGATTATACCCGCCGGTATTTAGTAATAGGTACTGCTGACAAATAAATTACCGAGCCAAGGGATCAAATTACCAATGTGTAGTACCCGTCATTGTTTTCCTCGTTAGCGCACAAGCCTGAAGAATACCCGACTAATAATGCAGCTAACGAAGGCAAGCTATTGACTTTCATAATATTTACTGCCCCGGGGCATTGCCTAACAATGCACGGATCACGGCTGAGCTGCAGTCTGGATAAAATTACATGTTCATATTCTTTTAAAGCATAGCAAAGTTTAACATGTTGTGTTCCTAGATACGTATAATACACATAAGGCTTACAATATTAGACTCTAAATAACAGGATTTTGTAACACTTTATTCAATCATTTTAATACCAACGTCGTCTCAAGGACATGGAAAATGATACCAGTCTTTTGATCTAGAACCCTTTAAACATTAGTAGAAAATTACTATGTAAGTACGTACTTTAGTAACGTTTTCCTTCCCAAATCCTTGAGAAAAAACCAAACTCGTGACTTTCCCTTTGTTCCTTAGCCTTCACAGATGTATAAATCAAAGAAATGTACAAAGCCGGTCTGGTAATACTAACAGTAAATACCGAAATATTCGTAATCCATATTTGCTGTATGTCTACAGGCGTGTATTATTCAAACGAAGTTGAATACGCCGGCCCGCTGGGATCGAACCCGGAACCGTTAGCAAATGCTGCGGGCGCCATGGAGGCTTATTCGCTAAAGAGCAAGTATCAAAACTAATATCATAAACCAATTTGATACGCCCGTTCGTTCCAAATAGCGCAATTAGATGAGTGTGACAAGGGCACGTGAAATTAAAATCAAATTGGTATCACAATGAAATCGAATTTTCCGTTTCTGAATGGGACTCATGCATTGTTAACCGACTGCGAAGTGCGCTTGAAGCTCCGTCAACTAAACTAAGTTAGCTTTCCCCTGTATGGATGGAGTTTAATTCAGAAATCTTTACCGGTACCTATAACTAAAAATCGAATTAGTATCTACCCTATATTCTCAAATGTAATAAAATAACATAAATACAAAATAAAGAAACGCACCAAATATAAGTTACAAACAGTAAAAGTAGAGGTAAAACAATTGGCGGTCTTATCGCTACAAAGCAATCTCTTCCAGACAACATTTGGAAAGCATAAATTATTGAAAAATATGAGAACAAAAAAAGATTTTGAGTAAGGACAATAAATTATCAAGACAAAAATAAAAATAAATGTTTATTAAAAATCAAGATAACGACATCGAATACCAGTATATTTGTATGAAAATAATACAGGGGCTCGATTCGATATGGCATAACTGACAGTCGCTTGCGAGACAACTATGATAATTGATATCACACTTTTGTGACAGTTGAAATTTGGGATGGAATCACTCAAGAGTGATATCTTAAATGGTGGCCATAGCCATAGACAAAACGCTCTAGCGACCTACTGACAGATTGACAGTTAGGTGTGGACACGTGAGGACAGATGGATATCACTCTATCCACTAGCGATACAAGTATGACATCCACGTCTCACAGTTTGGCATGTCGAATCGCAGTTAGGTGTGGACACGTGAGGACAGATGGATATCACTCTATCCACTAGCGATACAAGTATGACATCCACGTCTCACAGTTTGGCATGTCGAATCGAGGCCCAGGTATTCGGTCCCTGGTTTAATTGATGATAACACGTTTAGGTTTGATATGAAACGGACTAGGAAAATTATTACTAATTAACGTACTTAACCTGCAATACGCGGTCGAATTATCTGGACGTTTTCAGAAAAGTAAAAAGATATACACATATTTTTGAATGCTCAAAATAGCGATAAAGCACCACCTAATGATACCTTATTGCAGAGAGTGCAAAATGAAAACATAAATTACTCCATAATTCTCAATTCCTTTACAAAGAAGTTTGTGTTACATTGAGTTACTATGGTAATTACGATCTTTCAATATTAACAGCGCTGTCAGTGGCTGCAGAAATTATGACCACGAGTCTTTCGTTTCGCGAACACTGTGCAACGAAAAGCGATGTATAACCACTATTTCATTGTAATATGGCCCTTATGGGTATACAGACGGAGAGCTGGCCACTGGCCACGTCAGATATGACACAATAATGAGAGCAACGAAACCCCTTTAGTTAGTTTATCTACACTCATATTGTTAGTTCTCTAAACGTGTTCGAAAACGGTAGGCAATGGCTAGCATTACCACGACCGATTTTACTATGATTAGCTTTTTATCTGTGGCAGTAACGTAATTTTAACTTTACATGCTCAACTATTGATGTGTTATGAGTTTTGATAACATAATGTACACCTGCATCCTCCCGCGCTACCGCCGACAGCCCGACACGCGCCCGCGCGACCGCCGGCACAATCGAGTTGGCCATGGCGGTACAATGGCGGCCATTCTATGGTTTCCGAATAGGGCATTTAGAATAAATAATATGAGTGTAGATAAAGCAGTGTATGCAACTGTACGTAATTAGGCCTTAAAACACTCGTGTGATCATATTATGAAACTCACCTGCGGCTCGTTTCATAAAACCACACTCATGTTTTAAGGACCCTTATTACGTAACAGTTACATAAACTACTATTGCTATACTATGCTTATTTCTAGATTCGGACATCTGGCAGCTGTAAAGTGGTGTAGGTCAAAGAATGCAAATAACTTGAAGAAAACAAATCCTTGAGTTCTGGGTTTGATTCAATATTATGGAAATTTAGTAATTAATTAGATTATATCATGTCTAGAAGTTTCGGTTAGGGGAAAGTAGTGCCAAATGATGTATAATACAATTTTTAGTTAGTAGCCTACTGTTTTTGTTTTCGCAATAATAGACAATGGTTTTATATGTTATATTAAAATATAGCCCCTGTCCGCTATAAATAACACAACGTTGGCAGTTTTTACCTTCGTGGTATTACTTTTTTCCAACTTAAAAACTATGTTGGTCTGTCACTCTGAGCTCCACCCATTAAAAGCTGCCAGATGCCCGGATCTAGCAATAAGGGTGGTAAAGCAGTCTAACCAGACAGCTTTCATTGGTCTCATTATTGTGTCATATCTGACGTGGCCAGCTCTTAGTCCAATAGCAAAGCACACAATTTAAAAGCTTGGGTGATTATTGTCATGTCACTTCATGTTTTATTGATTTAAACTATTTATGAACCTTGGGGTTAGGGTTTGCTCCCGATACTCGTTATCTATACAAATGCAGTACCGAAACCGGGAATTCCGGATTCTCGCCATACAAAATCAGAATATGTCTATGCATACGACCTTTGAACTAGGGAATGCTCCCGTTCCCTAGTTCAAAGGTCGTATGCATAGACATATAACATAGGAAGACGTGATCCCACGAAGATAGAACTGTGATTCCATAATAAGCCGCGGTCTCGTGCACACACACTCACTTTTGACGTTTGAACCAATCGCCGCTCGTCCACGAGTCGTATGTGTTAGTGTCGCGTGTAAACACGAGGAAATCGGCTTATTATGGAATCACAATTTTGTCTTCACTATAGTCTTTACGGCTCCGTGTCTACTTATTTTATATGTCTATGGTCGTATGTTTGGCAGATGAATTTTAATAAGATTTTCCTTTGCAACATAAAAACATTAAAAACCCCTAAATAACCCCATGGTTTCTCACAATACTAAATATGTATTCCTGTATTTCCTGTCTTTCCATCGCAATAGTTGTTTTCGTCCGCATTAATAACTAATGGAGTAACCTTTCATCTCCCATCTGAGTTCTTTTCAGGGATATTTTAGGAAGAATAGACTTTTCATTCAAAAATATGCCACGGGGCATGACGTGCAAATCTGGTGTGGCTCAAAAGCTCCTATGGCGTCAGGAAGCCAACTCGATCGTTACTTGCGTTTTCGGTTTTTATAGTAAAAAGGGTTCCTTAACCTCTAGCACGCCGATACGTGGAACCGTTTTAGCTGATATTTACCTCAAATAATTATAAATTAGAATGCAATGCATTATCCATTGCAAGGATTCGCATTCCGCTTTTCGGCTTACGGGTAGGCAAACTAACAACTCTTTTTCACATCCAAAAAGTACAAAAAATGTAGAAAACCGCGAATTAAAATACCTATCGATTCGATCTTAGCGATAACATCGTTTGTCGAACTTTTTTTTTTAGTTTTGCATGTTGTTACTTTTTATTTTGTATTTTTAGTAAAGCATAAATAATATTTTATTGTATGATATTAAACAGGATTCCTGCGGCAGATTATGCGGGACTGCATCTATAATATTTATACTTAAAATCCACAGGTGAAAAAAATACACTTATAATATACTAGCTTTTCCCGCGGCTTCGCCCGCGTACTAAAAGTACTAAAAAAGGAGGTTCTCAGTTAGACTCGTATGTTTGTATGTACGTATGCAGGAATGTATGTTTATCCGCGATCATCTCGCGTTTCGCTGAACTGATTTAGATGCAGTTTTCGGAAAGGTATTCGTTACATTCTGGAGGTTTCGGTATACCACGTTTTGGTGAAGGCGGTTCCCTTATTTTTTTTAAAGAAATGATTGCAATAATTGTTTAATTGTTACGCCAGCAACGACTTATACTACTAAGAGATTATGATTAATACAGATTTCTACTCTTGAATAGAAGCTTTTCCCCGCGACTTCATTAGCGTGGAATTAGTAATCCTTTTTACCCGCTTAAGGAATGACTTCTGGGATAACAACTATTATATATCCTTCCCCAGAACTCAAACTATCTCCATACCAAATCATCTAAATAGGATCAGCGGTTATTCATTACCCATACAAACTTTCCACTCACGTTTCACCCCCTATAGGGTTGATTTTCGGAATAAAACCTATTCTATATTGTTTCCCGCGACTCAATCTATATAATATGTACCAAGTTTCATTTCAATCGTCTATTCAGCGGTTAATAATTCGCCATACAAACTACCAACATCTCTTCTACCCCTCTAAGATTGATTTGCGGGATAAACAATATTCTATATTGTTTCCCAGGACTCAAACTATATCCACAACAAATTTTATCTAAATCGGTTTGCGGTAAAAAATTCTCCATACAGACCTTCAACCCCCATTTCACCCCCTTAAGGATTGATGTTCGAGATAAAGATGAGATGTCGTTTCCCGGGACTCAAACTATCTCTATACCAAGTTTCATCTAAATCGGTTCAGCTATTAATAATTCTCCATAAAACTTTCAACTATTTTGAAACTCTTTGTCCCTGCCCGGGATACAAACTATTTATCTCTATACCAAGTTTCATCTCAATTGGTTCAACGTTTAAAAATTCCTCATACAAACTAACAACCCCCATTTCACCCCCTTAAGTGTTGATTTCGTAATCAGTGACCCGATAAACCATAGAAACAATACTCATGTTGATATTTAAATTTTGTCACCACATTTCCCCCTTCTATGGGTTGAATTCTCAAAAAAAGCTGAAACACTTGTTTACTCATTTATCGTTCGGAATACTCCTGTAAAGTTTCGAATAAAATAGTCGAACTAATCTTGTTTTCCATATAAACTTTGAACCCCCATTTCCCCTCCTAGTGGGGTGAATTTAAAAAAAAAATTCTAAGTGCATCCCTAGCCTTATAAGGAGCCTACGTGCCAAATTTGGAATCTTTAGAACAGCGGTTTGGGCTGTGCATTGATATGACAGGCAGTTTCTTCTTTTATATATTTTGAAGAAGATTGCTATTTGGTACAAATACTGTCAATAATTTTCATGTCCACAATATTAAATTTCAAAATCGATGCCTTTTTTGTAATTAACGTTCAAAAAAACACAAAAACTACACCTATATTGATATTTAGACATTTCAACCCCATTGTACCCCAACAGGAGAGATGGTAGTTATTTCACGTCCGCCACGTTGGATTTTAAAATCGTTGTTGTTTTCGTAATCATGGACCCGATAAACCATAGAAACAATACCCATGTTGATTTTCAGATTTTTTGACCACTTTTCCCCCTTTTAGGGGTTGAATTCTCAAAAAACCTGCAACACGTATTTACTCATTTATTGTTAGGAATACTTCTGTGAAGTTTCGAATAAAATAGACTAACTAATCTTGTTTCCCCATACAAACTTTGGACCCCCATTTCACCCCCTTAGGGGATGAATTTTGAAAAATCCTTTCTTAGTGCACCCCTAGACCTTATAAGGAACCTACGTGCCAAATTTGGAATCTCTAGAACCAGCGGTTTGGACTGTGCGTTGATAGATCACTATGTCAGTCAGTCAGTCACCTTTGAGTTATATATATTTAGATTGTCAACGGTAGCCAATCCCATCAACGCAGATTTGTCTATATTATTCATTATTTCTTAATAGAAATATATTTTAAAAGCAAATATTGTAGCACAGGCCCCTAAAATCATAAGAATCGACTTCAAACATTTCAGACAACCTTGATAGATTTTATACGAGCATATAAACTGCTAAGTCTTAAAACGATTCTCATATTATTTCCTCTTTTATTGTGCTGATACGATATCATTCCACATATTGTAATTTACGTCGAAAATTGCATAAAATAAAACTAAAGACGTAGTTTGTGGACTTGGCAGTTATATTTCACTGCTAAGTCAATATTTTACGTGAAAACAGGTGGAATTCGGAGCGGAACACGCTGAAATCTCGGAAAACTACGATCTTTGAAAGTAAGTTGGTAGTACCTAAAATGCGCATTTAATTTTGTGTTGGGACAGCTATTTGCTCTATCGCACGGTACTTTCCGGCCGGACCACATCATAGGTTAGGAAGAATCTGTGTGTATGTGTGTATGGTAATGTAGGATTAGGTCAAGGAGATTAGAACCAATATACTATGTAAAAATTGTAGAAGGAAAACGCAAAATACGGCCATTCCTTGACGGGACGTTGGAATTGCCGTGCGTTTCTGCAGAGTGATCTCTTGACAGTAAATCAACAACTTCGGTCATACGAATTCAAAGTTACTACATAAATCTGTAGAAGAAGACAAAAAACGAATCACGGGTGAGCAAACTTTTCTTCAACTGGGTAAAGGAGATGGAAACTATTGGTTCTAACACTTCCAATATCTGGGTTTAAAAGTCCATATATTAATAATTGATGATACTAACTAAGACGCATTCCTAATTATTATGACATAATTACATATTCTCTTATTCTAACGCCAGTTTCAATTCGAAATGCGAGATAGAAACATCTAAAATTAACAATTACCTAACCACGTAGCAGCTATAAATAATTTCAACAAGACTCTAGTGCACAAAAGGTATATCGTGCCTAAGGCTAGACAGGCCGACAGGAGAAGATTATTCTTATGCTAATATCGTGTGATGCTGATGTGGGCCGTGTTATTCACGGCCTGCTAACTAAAGTAGTCGACCGATTTGTAAAAGAAATGGCCTTCTAATGTCTAACCAAATATCTTCTAGCATTTTTACACAGTAACACTCATTGTAACTTCTTACACCGGTTGACTTAGCCCCAAAACTAATACTTTAAAGTTTGCGTTATGGGCACTTAAAGCGCCTAGTACCTCCCATACATACTAACTTATATACATAAAGACATGCTTTTGCTTAGATGCATAGAAAAAATATATAACTATAAGAAGAAACAAATGGACTGTGTGAGAGATGATATGAAAAGAAAGGATGTGAGTGATGAGATGATGGGTGATGTAGATGTGTGGAAGAGAAAGACATGCTGCGCCGACCCCAAGTAAATGGGACATGGGCAAGAGGATGATGATGATGAAGAAGAAACAAATGTTCTTGATAAATGATAAAATAAATGCCCCTACCGGGACTTGAACCCGTTTCTCCGGCGCAGGTATTCGCATCCATATGAAAACCGTTTTAGCAGTCAAAATGTATAGGAGTGCCATATATTGCCAATGATGTAGCAATTGGCGTGAAAACATAGCGTAGTCAGACTTCAGCCAAGCGGAGCCAAGCGGTTACATTATTGAATGAAAATATCTAATTACGTTCTACGAGTATTAGTTAGAGTTTAAAAAAATAGAAAACTTGTGTGGCGGTGGAAACAACTGCTGAATTTTTAAAACTGGTATAATAAAAGATTTTATCTACACTCATATTGTAAGTTCTCTAAAACGTGTTCGAAAACGGTAGGCAATGGCTAGCATTACCACGACCGATTTTACTATGATAAGCTTTTTATCTGTGGCAGTAACGTAATTTTAACTTTACATGCTCAACTATTGATGTGTTATGAGTTTTGATAACATAATGTACACCTGCACGCTCCCGCGCGGCCGCCGACAGCCCGACACGCGCCTCCCCGACCGCCGGCACAATCGAGTTGGCCATGGCGGTGCAATGGCGGCCATTCTATGATTTCCGAATACGGCATTTAGAATAAATAATATGAGTGTAGATAAAGCAGTGTATGCAACTGTACGTAATTAGGCCTTAAAACACTCGTGTGATCTTATTATGAAACTCACCTGCGGCTCGTTTCATAAAACCACACTCATGTTTTAAGGACCCTTATTACGTAACAGTTACATAAACTACTATAGCAGAATTTCTTTATTCACAAAGTTCTTTCATAACCTTGCGAACTTGCTGTGTACAAAGCGAGAGTTCACCGTAATTACCTCCATACTGTACAGTCGACACAATTAGCAGGCCATTCGTATACCAAAATACACCTTATTGCGTCCAAATAAGGTCTACCAATGTGGAGAAGAGTGTTGCCGTTAGTTAGGCCGGATAGAAAACACCCAAGTCTGTCCAGTGCGTCCGAAGTTTTGTAATCTGCCTTGTTCCTTCAAGTAGCCAACTACGGCTAAGCACTAACTTTTTTTGCGCTTTCGCTTAAGCATTCAGATATTGCGAACGCGCTGCAAATGCGCGTTTTTGCACTAGCTCATTGTTCGCGTGCATATGCAGTGCGAGGCTTACTCGCGAATGGACGGACCTTTACGAGTCGGTACGTATGAATAAAAAAATTACCTGATGTCCACATTAACATGCCTTTAATCTATAAGAATGAAGCAAACATCGCATCGATTTATATTATCTACTGATTAAATTTGAAAAAAAAAAAAAAAAGTTTATATCAAAATTTTGGAATTTTTGTTTTTATCTTAACATCCCCTTTGAGCTCTTTGGAACGTGATAATGCGGACTTTTTTAGACAAACAATTGTCTTTAAAAGTTGACAAGAACTTACTTGTAAATATAATCCTATCTTACCAAACCCAAATATGAAGAAATTGAGTAAGCTATCCTGTTTAGTAAGTATCATCGAGATCTATTTAGAATCGATTCCGTCGTACTTTTAACTGTTCCTCTCGTATATACTAATGTCCCAATACTGAATAACGAAAATGTTCATAGATTTTTTATTTCACTAACATCTCTATGGACATGCAAGTAGGATACCTGCCGATGCCGTAGCTACATACCAGCCTCGATATACGTGGTCTATTAGCTAATGCGGGCCTGACCCGGTTTCGATCGGGGAATATGCTGATAGGCTGCATCATATCTCGTTTTCTATTTTGTTTGTTACGGGAATTTCTCAAATTGAATTCTTTTGACGGAGTTTCAATCTTGGATTAGTTTGTGTTTTGATGTGATGTATTTAGATATGTTTGAATAACTAACTTCATTTATTAAAAACTAAATACTTGTATTTTGGACGTTCCGCTTATAGTGTAGGCTCAAGATCAATGAATCAGAATAAACGAAAAGGGTGACTTGATGTAGAATCCGGCAGATCAACCGAAAAATGAAATTGCACTGGATAAGCAGTATATCATGTGACTCGACTGAGGAAATCCGCTGCCAATTTTAAAATAATAGTACTGTGGAATCTCAGGGTTACCTAGAATTTATCGTTGTCTGCTTTTGCACTTACGAGGTTCGATTTCTTTGAGTTTTTCTGGTTTATAATAATGGTTTCGTTGTCTATTGTAATATAAAAGCTCTATCCATCCAAATTTAATTAAACCTTATAATATCAAGTATAAAAATCTGTACATATTTAAGACCTTGAGGAATATGCTGCCTCGAATTGATCTCATCAAACCAACTACTCTCGTAAGTTTAAATATATTGAGAGCTCTTGACCGTAGTGAATTACGTGGTGTATTATTATTTAATCAACTCTAAGGTCCGTTATTCTGTGCTCAAAACACTCGTCTCTTTCTTCCACAGGGCATCTTCCGCCTGGCCTGCGAGCACGTCCTCCGCACCATGCGTCGTGGACGCGAGACCCTGTTAACCCTGCTCGAGGCCTTCGTATACGATCCACTGGTAGAATGGGGCGGCGCGAAGAAGAGAAGAGGCGAGCGAGATCTTCGTGCGGCCGTAGCAATGTTGGCTGTACGGGCGCATGAGCTTAAGCAACAGTTTGCTGACGTCACGTAAGTACTTTTACCTAGTCATGGTCTTCCGACTTCCGGCGCGTCAGTACAGTGCTTTGTACACGCGAGACTGCTAATCCTGTTTGAGGCCTTCGTATACGATCCACTGGTAGAATGGGGCGGTGCGGAGAAGAGAAGAGGCGAGGGAGATCTTCGTGCGGCTGTAGCAATGTTGGCTGTACGGGCGCATGAGCTTAAACAACAGTTTGCTGACGTCACGTAAGTACTTTTACCTAGTTATGATCATCCGACTGCCAGCGCGTCAGTACAGTGCTTTGTACAAAAAAAAAAGTTTATTTAGTACTAACTGCTTATGACTACTTACATGTTTTGTTGCAAATTCGCAGCGATTTGTCCCGATAGCTCAGCTGTTTAACCATATAAGAATGCAAGCTGTTTTTATTTAAATAGTGTGGCTGAATAACGGATGCACATTATGTGCAGTATCATAGGTATTAGGTGAAGCTAATTCAGCAAGCTCGCGGTGTTTACACCGTAAAGTTGCTACCGTATAGGCACAGCTGCCTGACATAGCATTATCTACTACAACGGTAAGTTTACATAAGTATCAAGTTAACTAGGTATTAGAGTATGGTATTGGACTAAGAGCTGGCCACGTCAGAATGACACAATAATGAGAGCAATTAAACTAGTCTAGTTAGATTGCTTTACCATCCTTATTGCTAGGTCCGGGCATCTGGCAGCTTTTAATTGGAAAAAAGTAATACCAAAATAGGTATAAACTGCCGAAGTTGTGTCAGTTATAAAGCACAGGGCCTATTTATATTTTAATATAAAAACAAAAAACATTGCGTATTATTACGGAAACTAAAACAGTAGGCGACTAACTATAAATTGCATTATACATCATTTGACACTACTTTCCCCTAACAGAAACTTCTGGCTATGATATAATCTAAGTAATAAATTACATCATTTCCCATAATATTGCATCAAACCCAGAACTTTAGGATAATTTTCTTCAAGTTATTTGCATTCTTTGACCTCCACCACTTTACAGCTGCCAGGTGTCCAGATCTAGAAATAAGCATAGTATAGCAAACTAACTAGAGGGGTTTCGTTGCTCTCATTATTGTGTCATATCTGACGCGGCCAGCTCTCCGTCTATATGTAAAAACAGCCTAATGTCATGTCGGTGAAGGGTGATAAACATGATTAATTCGATGAAGGCTAAAAGCTCCTCGTGTGATGTATACGTAAATTACATAACCTACATTTTGTCCGAGCCATAATATATTCTATACGTTACATAAGCGCTCAACTACATTTCTGTGCATCAGTGGTTGACTGTACTCTTTCAGTGTGTCATATCATTAAGGCAGCTGTGCAACCAGTGTAAATACTTAGTCAGAATGAGTATAATTTTTACCAACTAGGTTATAATTATTACTAACTTTAGGCTAAGATATTGTAACTAATCTTAACTATGTATTCTAGTTGGTCGAAATAAACGTATTGAATTTGAATTGAATAAAGAATCTACCTTATTTCGCGTTTTATGTCTAATATGTACGTACGTTTCCTTAGAGAATTCAACCAATCAGAGCGGCCATGTCTGTCATTTTCTATACAAAAAAAGTCTGCCATTTTTTGCGGGGGAGGGGTACGTCAAATATGTATGGCTGTTCGTACGTAACGTACAAATAGCGACGTCAGATAAACGTCAGTCCATACAATAAGTATGACCACTGGTCATACTTATTGTATGGACTGACATAATTTAGTGGTGCTGCGGCGTAGCAGTTTGGCAGTCAAGGTCGAGCCCCGAATTCTACACGTGGCTGCAAGTAATGTGCTTGCTGGAGTTTAATGTTTACATAAAATTAAGTGATGGCCGGAACGCGCAAATTGGCGGAAACGTGACATTGTAAGGAGATCTTACAATTTAACTGCTGCCATGTGTTTAGTTTAGTCGTACGCAGTTTCCATGACAAGGCAGTGGTATACAGTCAAATCAGGTTTTCTTTCGGAAAAGTTAAAACGATGTGTTAAGGGCTTCAATGTTAGGGTGTGCATAACGTATCCATAGCTATTTTACATGTTACAAAGGACTTCTTAAGAAATTCTATATGTAATTTATAGACTACGTAATTAAACAAAAAGAGCAGTAAAATAAAGTTAATTAAATTAAGAAACCGCCAGTTTTTTCATAAGTGTGCGAATTTTACTTGGTGGGTCGAAGTGAAAGTCACAGACATCACTGTATTCATAAGCGACCTGATAAAACCTTCCAAGTGGAGAGTTCCTACCTGCCACAGAGCTTTTGATCTGATTGGTGGACACAGGAGTGTTATAGGGTTTCGTGGGACTCTAGATGGAGCTCTAAATCGTAGGATACCTAATAATTGTGGGCATTCGATTTTATAGTTTACTATTTTAAGTAGGAATAAAGCATCAAGAAAGGTTCTACGAATCTCAAGGGAGTCCATTTTAAAATACCACAGTCTTCGATTATACGCCGTTCTCCTTCTAGCAAGTCTAGCAACTATCGAAACGCGTTCATGGAATGCTAAGTGACGTACAAAACGTTTTTGCACTCAAAGAGGTGTAGTATTTCAGAACGCTCCGTACTAAGCTATTGTAAAGTACTAAAGTAGTAATTTTGATTTGCTACATTTGAAAGGTTTACCGTTTCTAATAACAAACCCTAACATTCTTGATGCTCTATTGACAGTATTCCCAGATCGCGACTCCCAGATCCCGAATGCTATCAACTTCATCCAACTTATGGTTATTTATAAATTAGGTGGAAGGTATAACATTATGTTTCCGAGTAAATTTTAAGTGAACACATTTCTGAGTATTTGGTTTGGTTGCAATGACCATTTGCACACAAAATGTTATCCAGTAGATTTCTATAAAACCTCCCCTATTATATGACAGACGGTATGGTGCAAACAACACTTATTCTGTTTATTTACGTATCAATTAAATAAACGAATGAAACCACATTCCTCGATCATCCAGCCAATGACACAATATCACTGTGATTAATTATTACTGTGAATGTCCGACCGAGCGTGGTTTTGTTTCAACTTGCCACAGGGACACGTTTCTTCTGAATTATGAATTGCGGATGCAAGCGATAGGTAATTTGGGATTCTTTACATAAAAGGGAAATGCTTTTACTCGTTTTCCTTCGCGCAAATGATCTCATACTGCCGTGCCTGAAATAGAAAAAGAAATATCTTTATTCGTGACAGAAAGAGAGACAACATATAAAATACAGATAATAATAGATTATATGCGGAATGAGAAAAGCCTCGCACAATCTATGAATCTACTGGTCATATACTTCAGATCAGGTTCAAGTAGTCATCCCTTAAAGGTGTGAAAAGGGGAAAGATTTTTGTCTGCTCTATTTGTATGTTTGCTATTACATACCTATAGGTATATTTTATTTAGGCGAGTAAAGAAACGAACAAAGCTAGTATGTTTACAAACTTATCATGGGTACCGGCAGCAGGGTGTATGTGTATGCAAGTGTGTCGGTAAGTATGCAGATAAAGATTGATCTCACTCACTAATAACCCACCAATTGGTCTTCGTTGTGTGAGCTAGCTCCTGCACGGCGGCGCTTATGATTCCAATACTTACTTTAAAAAATTACTAATGCATAACCCCATCATACGGAAATTTTGTCGCCTTTACTCTAAATATACGACACAGTAGGGTCACATGAAATTGCTATAGTCAACCGCGGAAATGAGATGCCAATTTTATTGCTTATGACACGGTCTGGTTGTTGCTCCCTAACGCATCATCAAACCAGAGCTAAGAGCTACACATACGCATGCGAGAAGTTGAATCTACATATATAATTCTAAATACAAATTGTGGAATCTAATGTTGTGTACTTTCCCTAAAGAATGATAATTCTCTACGCACTGTGACAATGCTTCTGGCGCAATAAATACAAATAAGTCCCCTTTATGGTCGCGATAGCAGACCAAGTGTAAGCCGCGAGAGATAACGCGTAAACAAATGTTATGTTACTGTGCGATGGTGGCGCGATTTGTCGAGCCAGTTTACCAGACGAATATCGCATCTACACTGGTACAGACTAAGTGGGAGGAGGTGTGGATGGTCTATGTATAACATTAGCTTTAATTTGGTATAACCTGAGTTTCTGGGCTACTAGCCTTATACGTTTAGTACATTTTTTATTTGCAAAGGATTACATCTCGTATTTAATTTTTTTTTATGGAATTTAAGATCCTGATTAATTCAATAGATTTCATGGCATACATTTTAATTATCTAAATTTACAAGGCAGACAAATATCACTAAAAACTTAACCTAATTTAACAACCCTATTATTAATTAGATACCAAAAACTATTCAAATAGCTTAATCAATATTTACCCAATCAAACTTTTCATTATCATTGTTATCCCGGATAAAAGTTTCTGTAGCAAATATTGGTTTTGTTATAAAGCTAGGAATGAAACAATAGGCTATTTCTATTTAAAGCTCGCAGCCCCGCGCATAAAGCCGACATGTACGTGTTATAGAATTATTAATCGCGACTGTTTCACTGAAGGCCACTTTGATTACACACGCCCTATATGCATTATTAAATAGTCTTGTCATCAAACATTCACGTTCCGATATTGTTTCAGGGAACAGTTCCTAGCTGTGCTGCCAGACGTCCAGACGAGCGCCGACCAGTGGCTCCAGGAAACCGAAGAACTAAAGTCCATCGAAACCAGACTCCATGACTGCCACCAGCAGATGGCGCTGGTCAAAGAGATAGAAGCGTACGGACCGAATTTAAGCAGCCATCCTCTGTACGCTATCTCGCAGAAATACTCGTCGTACAAAAAGGCAAAGAACGCCGTAGAGGACTCTATGAAGGCCCTCGTAAAGATACTCAACGACTTTGACACTCAAATAGAAAGTTTTGCGGCAGCCAACGAAGCTATGAATGGTCCCAAATTGGTTACTTGGGTGCAAGAATTTTCAGGCCCCAGTGAAGATGATGACAAACCAATATTCGACCACATCAAAGAATTCCTCGCGAACGCTGGACAGAGCACGATGATCACGCAGTGCGAGCAAGCAGAGAACGAACTGAATCAGAGCATGCAAGAGACCATAGTCCTTGTCAGATCTTGCTTAGAACTCCTTTCGCAATACGTGGCAGTATCTCAATACTACCCTCAAACACACACCGAGTACCATCGCGTTGTAATGTTCCGCAAATGGCTAGCAGAAGCTTTAGAGAGCAAATCCCCTGAAGTTTGTCGTGAAGTCTGCAGCCAAGTGACTGCTCTAGTTAATGCTGACAACGCAAACAACACGGAACAGATTATTGCGTACAACTTCCAATTACAAACTATTACTGCTGAAGCCAACGTCAATTTGAACAAGGCAATCGATAGACTACAAGTACACGGCGGGCCAGATGCGGTAGCAATAGCTCAAGAGGCATACATTGAGGCAAAAACGAATATTAGCACTTGGGTGCGTTCTGAAGAGGGAGCCGGGGCAGCATTGGAAAGTGTTGTTATAGGAATGCTCTGCAACTTGAACAGACGTTACCTCATCTTAGAGAATAGCGCGCAAAGCGCAGGCGATTGTCTGGTCGACCTGACGTCTAGAGAAGGAGAGTGGTTTTTAGACGACATGTGCGCTTTATCTATGCAAGCTGTTGAACTACTATCTCTAATACCTTTACAGTCCGCTTCGGCTGAAGACTCCGCCATGCCCGTAGCAGTTGAATGTGTCCGCAACGCCAATCTACTCCTATCGGACTTGGTCCAGTTGAACTACAATTATAGCACCATAATTCTGCCGGAGGCTATGAAAAAGCTTCACCAGGAAGACCCGTCGACGCTGATGATGATGAGTGAGCTGAATGCAGTGATCATGAACACTCCGATGCCGTTAAATGAGCTGCTCACTCAATTGGAAATGAACTTCAGATATTTGCTAATGGATATGGAGGTTAGTGAATTTTAATTGAGGTATGTGTTCATATTCACCTATTAAGACCAGCTGAAATCCTTACGTAATCATAAACCTTATTGTCACTTTTTAAGGTTTACCAATGATTACCTAAGACAACCCAAAAGCCCTGATAAAGTGATTCTAGTTTAGTTTGTTCAATATGAGGTTACCAGTTGACTTGGTTTCACCCTTGACAAGCAAATTTTTAGCTTCATAGCAAGTTTTCCATTTTATCCATCATCGATATTAACCTATTCTTTCTTGTATTAAAAGTTCGACAGTTTTCTATGGGATGACAGCTCCGGCGCCATATTGATCAACGTTAAATATGGCGACGGAGCTGTCATCCGAAAACTGTCAAACTTTTCATACAAGATTTTTTAACGATGACGTTGATGTTAACAGATGGTTTGGTGCAACCAGCCCTTAGTCTGAAAATAACTGTTACTAATACAGTGTTCCAAATCGTTGTAACATCAAAAAGTGACCCGTATCTTAGAATTCAAAGACGCGCCAGTCCCAGAACTTACAACTTATCGACATCGCCCGCATCGCAATTTGCTACTTGCGAACTTCGCTCAGATTGAATCGGAAACTTTTGCTATATCTGCATCGTATATTTTAAGATAATCTGAACACGTGAATGCTGTAGTGATTTTGCACTTACTCACAAGTTTTGCAAGTGCGCTGTTTGTGGGTGTTCAAAGCGTTTAGATTATTAAACTTTCTACGTCGGTATTGAAATGCAGTGGTATTTGGAACTTTAAAGTAAATACCTATTTTGAGATCTACTTTAGCACCGTCATACATAATTTCATCACGCATACACATGAAATTAAGCCTCAAAGCATAAAAAATATAATGATATAATTTGATGGTTTATTATAATAGATTGTTATTAAATCAAATACAAACATTGAAAACATTGAAAAAAAGGCAAGGCGTATCGATGCAGGTTCAAGTCCTGCTGGGTTGATTATTTTTTCAATGTTTTCAATGTTTGTATTTGATTTAATAACAATCTATTGTATGAGTGGAATGTCCCACTTTAAAAATATGCAAAAATAATTATGGGTTTATTATAATATAGGATATCAATTCTATAATCGAAAGAAAAATGGAAAAATTCACCGCGTCGAGCAAGATTCGAACTTGCGACCTTTCGGAACACCGGTCCGATTGCTCTGACGTCTCCCTCTAACGTAAGCAATGAAGGAACTGATGGAAAGATTCACCGAGGTTGAGTAAGCGTCAATGGCTCAGTTGGTCAGAGCGGTCGGACCGGTGTTCCGAAAGGTCGCAAGTTCGAATCTTGCTCGACGCGGTGAATTTTTCCATTTTTCTTTCGATTATAAAATTGGAAATTTCGCTTACAGACGTTTCTGCTTAGTACAAAATTAATATCGGATATCGCTGGACGTTGGTAGCTTTAAAGGGAGTTATTTCGTAGCAAAGGCATACAATACAACCAAATAGATACCTTCGAAAAGCGTCGCGCGTTGTAGCTTGTAGCTAAACATGTGTTCGTTGCGGTTGTATGGCGAATTATAATTACCCAAGCAGTTAGTTTTATTAAAAAGTGAACGTCGTTCTCCAGTGTCCCTCAGGCGCCCAAGTGCTAGCCGCGGAACTCCGCGCCCGCTACGAAGGCCTACTGTCCGGCGACACCCCGGGCCGCATGGTGCTGATGGGCCTCAACGGACTCTTCGCGGCTGTAGAGATGCGGACGAGAGAGCTGGCTGAACCGCTGTCCTCGCCCGTGCCGCATGCCTGGAGGAAGATCGACCACGTCAGCGACGCCATGCATATGTCGGTAAGTAAACTTCAGTGTTGTTAGTGTTAGCAATAACGGACGTTTTCTTTGTATTGGCACAGATAACCTCAACCACTAGATAGATCATAACTAAAAAACGAGGTCACCACACATCAGCGCTCCCGTACTAATTTAGTATGAGAGCGCGGTTTTAGGGACTAACCTGGATTGTTATACTACAAAATGGTGTAGAATACTATTGATGTGCTGTCGAATAGTAGAAATTAACGAATAAAATTGCGCTGATGTGTGGTGACCCCGTGCTCCTTGTAAAAACTTAATGATGAGTAGTCTGTGTAGTGTGTGGGTATTGGTGACTTGGTTTTTAGATTTTAGATATTGTGAATGCGAATCGTTAAGACCTGAATAAACAGCGAAGCAGAGACATTGTACAATGGAATCTTACTCTAAACTCTGTACTTAAAACGAATAAGCTGTAATATAAAAAATAAAGAACTTCCCAAGCTCATTATGCATTATTTCCAGGCCGCCCTCCAAAGCCCGGCGCTCCGCTCGGTCCTGGAAGACTTGTTCCTAGTGCGGCGCGTGCAGGCCGTCGGCGAAGCCCTGGCGCTGTGCGCGCAGACCGCCGCCGCCTTCCGGGGCTCCGGGCCACTGGCTGTCTACGACGACACAGCACTCTGTAAACCAGTCAAACGGTGCGTATTTCACATTGTACAGGCCGCCCTCCAAAGCTCAGCGCTCCACGCGTTCCTGGTGCGCGCGCAGTGGCTTATTTAATAAAAATACAAGTGACAATTTACAAGCGGTAGTCTCTTTCTGACACATAGGGCTGGGCCGCTGCTTTGGCCGCTCCCATATACAGCCTTGGCCAGAAGCGTTGAGCATAGCTGTTTTTTGTTTACAATTTTGATGTTCACTATTAATTCCCTATCCTATCATAACAAAGTACGATGACGTAAAATGTTATATTTTATTGACATATCTAGAAAACTTCACTTAATAACACTTTCAAGGTAAAAATATGAAAAGTGGAGGTAACAAAAATGCGAATTTAACTCTGTGCGACAAATTGCAAACACTCCATGCAGTTACTACTAACTTCAATAAAACGTGCTTGTTCAGTTTGAATTGATTGATAAAATAACTTCAAAAAAGATAGAAACGCCGGGCTAAACTTTCGAGTTTTGTATGAAAATCGCAAGGGTGCTCAACACTTCTGGCCAAGGCTGTATGTATTTGAAAGTGTATTATGCGTATAAGGGTTATTTTTGTTGTTATTTTTCTGACTATGTTTCCGACGGTTTTAGGTTCACCGCTGAATACGTGTCGCGCTGCGTTCTGGGCGTGCACTCGAAGGCGTTAGCCTCGGTGCTGTGTTTGTTGCTCCGAAGACAACGGCTGGACCTCGCGGCTGAAGTGGAACAGAAGGAAATTGGTACGTCTTTCATAGTTACTTATGCGCATTTTATGCATCGGATGTGTCAATTTTTGAGCGATAGCCTCGGTGTTGTTTCCGTTACTCCAAAGACAACGGATAGAGCTTGCCGTTGAAGTGGCCAGAAGGAAATCGGTATGATTGAGATACCTTTGTCTTACAATGGCTTGGTTACAAGTTGTTCTTTTAAAAAATACTGACTACAATAAAAACAAATGTTCTAGGTATTTCAAAGAGTTTTCAGAAGAAGATTCTACCGTGGCAGTATAATTCAAAGATATGCAAATAAGGACTTCTTTGTACGAATCAAGTACAAATTTTAAATTGTTAATATTTGTGTGACAATTGTCAATAGGACAATAAATACGGTTTATGAGGCAAAAAACATCGTTTGTACGAACTCATACTACGTGACCCGTTTAGGTGGGGCGGGAAGGGTCACGTGGTATAGGTAAAGATGCCTTATTATTTTTTCACTTCTCATGCTCAAAAAGTGTGTCATATTATGCTTACCAAGGCGGACTAAAGTAGTACATTTAGCCTCTAGGGCTAATATGTATACATATTTATGATTTACAAAACATTTTAAATTGACCAATCGGAACACTTCACCATATTAAATCCACCAATCACTACTCATATCGAAGTTAATCGGAACACTAGATACTTTTTTGGTACGTATACTGTGTTAATAATTTAAGTCTTAAAAAAAAACATTGTATTTAATATCAACCAATCAGAATACAGCAATGTTAAAATCGACCAATCAGGAAACGCAATTTATTTCTCAAAACATGAGGTGTTTTTTAGTTCCTACTTCACAATCATTAAAAAAGATTTTAATTTTTTGGAAGCGCTTTAAAGCGTGTTTAAACTATTTAAAGAGCTAATTATACCGTTGTCTGTGGCATTGATTCGTAGTGTTTATACTTTGTATCTATGTCAAAGAAGTTTAAAAAATTAAAAGACCGATCAAGTTACACCATAATTTCACCTTAGTTTAGTTATTGTGCGTAAATAATAAGTATTATTATCTTATTTTCTCGCAATCGAAGTGAAAAATAGTAGGTATGCATTACTCTGGTCTAAAAGCCATATTACCACTCGAACAATTTTGAACATAACCACCTCGTGGAAATATGGTCTACTTTAGACCCTTGTCAAACAATCTACTATTTTATTATTCTAGGCGCGTCATGGAGCGTATCACTCGAGTCCCTATGCGAGAAAGTCCTGATCACGTCACCACTGACCGAGCGCGCGACCGTGCTGGCGGCGCGAGTAGCGGCCACGAGGAGCGCGCAACATCGTGCGGCGCACGCTAGCGCGGCGCGCGCGCGCGCTCACAGCGCGCATCACGCCGCACGCTCCAGGCTCGCGGCGCACGCTCAGCTACACGCAGAGGTGAGTCCTTCCAACCGAGCCTTTAGAAAGCACCAAATAGCCTTTTCATCTCTCCTGTTCGGAAAGTTTTATTTTCCTGGGTAGATAGCCGAGTGGAAAATTGCTTTTCCATCCCTAGGGTGGAAAGTAATTGGCTGTGTTAATTGTGGATTGAGCCGGTGCCCACCCGGATGTCCTCCTCTCTGACCAACGGCAATATACCTGTTTTATAAAATGTGCGTGTAGTATTGTACTTTCCTCACAGTCGAAATGAAAAGCAGTGTTTAAATCGGGTAAAATTACCCGTGAAATGGGTAATCTCACTTCGTTCGAGCGCCAGAAATATATCAGGTGAAATGGGTCACTTTCAACCTTTGGTTAACAATCTACTATTCCGTCGAATGCGAGATATTCCTTTCAATATTTTTCCACAGTAGGTATTAGTGATTCGCGGTTGCAAAAGGGATCAAATCGGCGCGGTGTACAGTCAGCAGCAATCATTTTGAACAACTTAGCTACTTGTATTATAACGGTACAGGCGTGCTTCACACAACTACTTGTGTTGAAAGGTGTAATATAGTATGTAAATCTAGAATGAAATAAATTAGTTACTTTAATTGTTACGCACATTTTTATACGTAAGAGGCATCCATATTTTTTATATTTAATAGGGTCTTAAGGCAAGTAGGGAGTAAAGATAAACCACAGAAAAATTGCCCAAAACATGAAACGTAATCAAAAGATTCATAATTAATCATAATCGTTAAAATAATTAAGATAAGAGGGTAGTATTTTGTGAAATTTCCAGGTATTGGGTACAAACCAAGAGGCCCCGATACTGGCTCGTCGTGCCAGAGATTTAGGCGTAGCCATGGAACGACTGTCGGCTGCCGCCGCCAAGGCCCAGGGCCTGCTTACGGCCGCTCATCAAAGGTATTTAGGAAATTTTACATGACAATGCATGTCTATTTTTTGTCTTGTTTATTTTGACAAACAGAGAGATACAATTAATCAATTTCATCTATTTGTCAAACTGCATATAGTAGTTTGTTGGCAGAAAACTTATTTTATCTACACCAATATCATAAATCCTTTATACCGCGTTCGGAAACCGCATGTAATTACCATCATTACTGCAACCAGTAACGTAATATCAGTGACAGTGTGGATAAAACGTATGAAAATTCATTACCTACGGTAATATGCCCTCTTCTCAGACCGGTGGCACGCGCCCGCCCGACCGCCGGCACAATCGAGTTGGCCATGTCGGCGCAATGGCGGTCATTCTAATGGTTTCCGAACACTTCCTTTAGGATTTATAATATGTGTGTAGATAAAGCAGTGTATGCAACTGTACGTAATTAGGCCTTACAACGTAACAGTTACATAATAGTAGTTTATGTAACTGTTACGTAATAAGGCCTAATTACGTACAGTTTAAACAATTAATAGTAGGTAATAAAATAGTAATAATAAAATAAGTTTATATAATTTATGATTGTTTTATATTCATTATTTTATTATAAATCAACGATGTGTGAAACAAGTTTAGTTACTAAAAAAATGTAAAACAAAATCTAGCTTTAAGCAAACTCCGAAATCCCATCATCAAAATTTAAATTTTGTTTTGCTAAAAAAAAAATTAGCTAAAACTCCTCTCACATGAAGCAAATTTAGTACCACAATTACATTCGGAAGATCTTGTAAAATACCATTTTCACAATTAATTTCAAATAGTCCAGAGTCGCATAATTCCCTTAGCACAACATTCCTAAAACAAATATAGCAAAAACATGTCAAATTGCCCTGCATGCTTACATCAGGCATAAGGTTTTGAGCAGCTCCTTTGGTATCAAAATTTGCTTGTTAAGTATCCCATCAAAATGTTCAGCCAATACTTTTATTGCAGCATAATGTGTACTCCAGCGCCTTGTGGAAAGCTTTTTAACTGATACTTTGCTCTGTTTGAGAAGCACTTCCTAGCGGCTTGTGGAGGCAGAAAAAAGTTGAATATTGCTTCTACTGCTCTGAAAAATCACATTTTGTACGAACAAATGTTGACCCCATACAATGAATTTTGAATGATCTATACAACCAACAAAAAATGATTTTTTATTTTTATAATAGCTTGCACTCCCCCATGTAACTGCTGCACTTATAACTGCTGCATTATCATAATCTTGATTAACCATCGTTTGGAAGTTTTTGTAAAAATATTGTAATTCTCAATTTATTATTCTCGTGACACCTATTTAATTAAGCTCACCGTGAAACCAAATAAAAAAACCCTACAATCTTTCTAAATGAAAAAAAAACTTACTGACTATTATTACATGCGACACTTTTACAAATTTTATAGGTGACACTACTGATGCGCCACCCCCAGTGGCGTAACTATAGGGTGGCAGGGCTGGCACAATGCCACGGGCCCCCGACCCAAGAGGGCCCCGGCCCAAGAGGCCGCCAGCTCAGCAATATTTTTTTACGTCACACCTGGCCATAACGTAAGTTTTGCCGCACGCTACGCGTACGGTAAAACTCGCATTATGGCCAGATGGAGACGTAAAATTGTGTACTCACCACGGGCAGTAAAAAAGAAAGCCCTCTATCGCATATTTACAACCCTCGCCTGCGGCTCGGGTCACAAATACCTGCGATTTCGGGCTTTCTTTCTTTTACAGTCCTTGGTAAGTAATGTACTATTAACATTGTACCTGAGTATTTTATTTTACTTGAAAAGTATATTTTTTATTTAATTTTTTAGTTTTGCTTAAAATCTAAAACTGATCAAAAAGATCTTGATCAATTTTAGAATGCATCGATTGGTTTCTACTTTTTTTGTCGCGGTATGTACGTTGGCAGTGCGGGTCGGGGAATTCCCTCATTTTGTTAACCAAAAAGGACTTTTTTCGTGGCGCTGCCGCTGGGGCGAGCTAGCAACACTATGTTAGGGGAATCCCGGATTTGCTATTTTTTATGAGGGCTCTACTGACTGCGCATTCTTTGTGTGACTGTTTTGACAATTGATCATTTGTATCTTTGTTTTTTCGTAATTGTTGTTTAATTGAACCTGCAAATAGTGGTAAAGTAAAGTTGATTGTGAAAGTTAGATATTAAAATGTCTAGTTCCAGAAAATATTTAAGTGGGAGCGAAAAACGAAAGAGAAAGAGAGAGACTGAAGAAAACAATAAAAAGCTTCCTAAAATTAGTCAGTACTTGAAGAATGATGACTTTAAAAATGAAAACTCGAGTGAACAGTGCTCCAAAAGTGAAGATTTGGACCGTATTAAAAGTATACCAGAATTACCAGATGCAGAACCCAATACCAGTGTCTATCCAGATCCAGAACAACCACAACAAGGTACTAGCAAAAATCAAAGAGAAATATATTTTAGCGTGAACAATATTGTATCTTCGCCATATGTTACTGATAAGGGTAATTTTAAAGAGCTAACTGATCAAGTGAAAAGGTTCGTGATTGAAAACGGACATTGTAAACCTAAGGGCCCTTTCTTAAAAGATAGTGACAATAGATCTTTTCTAGAAAAACATTACTATATTGTTTCCAAGTCTGGCGTGAAACTTGAACGTACATGGCTATCCTATTCTTTAATACTTCAGAAGGCGTATTGTGAACCGTGTTGGTTATTCGCAAATCGGGCATCTAAAAAAATACAAAATGTTTGGATTGAGGGCTATGACGACTGGAAACATATTGTAGATGCCATAGAAAGACACGAGACATCCAAAATTTATCTGGATTCTTGTCTTATGTATCGACAGTGGCGGCTACATGGAACACTCGATGAAGAGCAAGAGGCCATGATTAAAAAAGGAAAATCTTTTTGGCGCCAAGTACTTTCTAGACTCCTTGATGTTACTCTGACACTCTCAACATGTAATTTAGCCTTTCGTGGCCACAGAGAAAACGTAGATAGCAGTGATCCAAGCTCCCAAGGAAACTTTTTGAGTATTGTTGAGTTATTAGGAAAATACGACCCGATTTTACAAGAATTGTTAAGTAAACCAAAGGGCCAGATAAAATACTTAAGTCCAAAAATACAAAATGAGCTAATTTCTGTCCTGGTTCTAAAAGTAGAAAATGCACTCATAAATGAAATAAATGCCGCACCATTCTACTCTATCATATTCGATACAACTCAAGATATTTCAAAAATTGATCAAATGTGTGAACTTTACCGTTATTGTATGATAGAAAAAGATGGCAATGGGATCCCAAAGGCACTTGTCATTAAAGAGACATTTTTAGGATTTCATGAAGTTAAGGATCAAACTGCCTTAGCAATGTCCAAGCAAATTATTAAATCCATAAATGACAAAAATATTCCTCTAAATAAGTGTCGAGGATAAGGGTATGATGGTGCTAACACAATGAAAGGGACTTATGGTGGAGTTCAAAAACTCATAAAAGATGTCGAGCCAAATGCGGTATATGTTCACTGCGCTGCTCATAACTTAAATCTAGTACTCAATGATGCAGTGAGAGAGGTTATTGATATGCAAACTTTTTTCGATACAGTTCAACAAATTTATAATTTTTTTGGGCATAGATAGTATCAAGAGATGGAATATTTTATCAAGTTTTATATCTAATAAAGAAAGTGAGTCTTCAACTTCAATAACATTAAAAACATTAAACCCTACTAGATGGGCAGGACGTTATGATGCTGTTTTTGCTTTAAAAGTTCGGTTTGTTGAAGTCCAAAAAGCACTAACGAAAACAATTCTGTTAAGTTGCAAATCAGATGAAAGAAATGAAGCTGTTTCACTCAAGAAGAAGATCGAAAAAGTATCAAGAGATGGAATATTTTATCAAGTTTTATATCTAATAAAGAAAGTGAGTCTTCAACTTCAATAACATTAAAAACATTAAACCCTACTAGATGGGCAGGACGTTATGATGCTGTTTTTGCTTTAAAAGTTCGGTTTGTTGAAGTCCAAAAAGCACTAACGAAAACAATTCTGTTAAGTTGCAAATCAGATGAAAGAAATGAAGCTGTTTCACTCAAGAAGAAGATCGAAAACTACAATTTTAAAGACTGTGTACGATAAAATCTGGACATGTATGATCTGGTATATCTTTTTTTCAGTACCACATATTCAAGCATTTCTTTTATTTTAATAATCTGGAATTGTAGTAATATATACTAAAAATAAAATCATATTACAATTGTATGGGCTTGTGTGAGTTTTTGCCAAATATATTCCATCATATCTTGAATTATTTGTCCAGCATTTTTTGATAATCTTCACTCACTTCCTGCTACAATACCACAATTGTATTTATATTTTCACAAGCTGTTTTATGCTCATTAGAATGTTATCTTACAAAAAAAATACGATTTGAAACTCTTTTCTACTTGAGGCAGTCAGGAAGACTTTTTACTCCAAGCACTAAAAGTAGTTTTTATATGGGAGGCATATTTTTGTAAAAAAGTCAAACTCACCAAAGCTAGAACACCTCAGAACTATTTACATCTAAGTACAATTAGAAAAATTTAAGCTATTATGAAAAGATAATGTAATAAGGTATAATTTGGTTTATCTAGTTAAAAATAAAAAACTATTTTTCACAGGAAAATTTGGTGGACACTGTCAGAACACTGTAACGAGTCAGAAACTCTCTGCCATGTTTCATTATTCTTACATTGATATTTATTTATTTATAATTAGTTAATATTAATTAAATATTATTTGGTTTAAAAAAATATCTAGTATTAAGTTTCACACGATAATAAATTTACTTGTAATCTACACCATGTCTAATTTTTTAAGTCAAGAGCTTAATGATTTGTTTAAAAGCCACACTTAGTAAACTGAAGAGCAAACTTAGAAACGCCAATAAAGATGCTAAATAATTACCCATAAATTAGCAACTATACAATTCGGAAATGTAATAATTTATTAAATAATACAAACCAAATAGAACTGTAATACAAGAGCGTTAAATAAAGAAATGCAACAATACAAACATGTGCATATACGTTACAAAAAAGGATTGCAGTGAAAAAACTTAAGTAGGCCACAGACTAGAGTTTTTGTATAGACGACCGAAGCGTTTAGAGGTATAGAACACGGGTATGTTCGAACGGATAATATTACAAAACATGCACATCGCATTTACTGTCTAGTTTAGTGTTATGGTCTGTGATTATTATGGGTGGTTTTAGGGCGGTATAACGCTAAAGTAAAAACAATACTGGGTCAAACTCAATAAGTAGGTCAAATTAGTTCTTATTTTATTTTGTTAATAAGGTGCAATTTGTACTAATTAATATGGAAACTGATAATTTGGCAATAGGGTGGAACGGTCATAGGTGGGAAGTTTTAGAGGCGTCGACAAAGTAGCGTGGTAGGAGAAGCTTACCGAGGTTTTAAAAGGGGTTTTTCAGGAGACGCGAGAGAGATTTTTCTGGGAAGCATTCGGGGCATCAGTTTTGAAGATTACGAGGGTTACAGTCGGACGTGTTCTCTGTGTTAGTATTTTGGGTTAATGTAGGACATCTATGTTATGACCTAGCCTGGACTTTGCTAGTTTCTTATGAAACTAATGAAGTTTGGATTGGGAAATAACATAATGTATTTAGTTGTGGGTTTTTAGTTAAAATTATGTAGTGAAGTTCATTTAATCAGTGTAAATTGTATTGATTCTTAAATAATTAAAAGTTTGTTGTTTTCAAGCTTGAGTTACGTTAGTGTTAAATATATACTGACGGGATTCGGACTTTAAAGCAATAAAACTCAATTGGGAGTACTCAGTAGAATTTTAGTGTTAAATATAAATTATGTTGTGGAATTTATTTGTGTTAAATATTTGGAGATTTATTGTTTAGATTAATTAGTGCTATTTTAATAGTGGTTCAACAGTTAGTTTCTGATTTATTTTAATTAACTTTATGGGGTTAGTTATTTGAGTAGAGAGAACAAGTCTGATCTAGCTATAGTCGAGCTAGACTTTCAGTTGATTTGGACGGGTAACTTAACAGTGTCAACTACAGTCCAAGTTCCCTGAAAGGTGTTGGGTTTTCAGTAATTAGCGATTGAGCGTCGCCAGTTGTCTCGGTTTACGAGGAGAGACGTCTGCTCCTGGTATCTGGACGGCTTGGGTAGTCACCTAGATTTCCTAAATCAGCCAGATTACTTGTCCATTCCAACTTCCTTTACCCATTTATCCTTTCCACTCTTTTCGTCAGCTCACTCGCTGTCCCAAACCCAAGTGTGAGTGACTTGACCACGTGAGGAAATAGGGTGTTAGTCTAAATCGGAGTATCCTCATCCGTCTTAGTTAGCTGTAGCTAGAAACTTCCATTGCACATAGGAAGTTTACGCGAGTAATTTAAATGTGGAATCCGGATTCCTAGTTTGCTAATATTTCGATAGAATAGTTGGATAGTTTAGCTGCTAGTCTACGTGTCATTTGTAGGAATTTAGGATTGTAGGATTTTATAGGAATGTTATAGTTCAATCATTTAATTAAGCCATTAGACATTCATGTTTTTATAGCTAGGATATTTACTTACGTAATTATTTATATGGCTTTTGTTTTGAATGAGTTTTTGACCACGGGGTTTCATGGGTTTTCTTAAAAATATAATTAGCTAGAATAAAATTGGGTAAGGGATAACTAGGACATTATTATATATATTTATCTATGACATTGACAAACACGATTCATTTACAAAAGACGTTGTATATAGTTTGGTCCTTGCTACTACTGGTAGTTAAAGTATTGTGGGATCATTAAAAATAATAACTCACAATATTAAATCGTAACGTTAGAATCATTTTGCTTATTATAAAAAAATACTTTGCAGCCTGCTTCTCTCATAGCAGTTAGTATTTAGATTTCATACTGTTATCTACGGATCTGTAATTTATTTCAGACCTTAAAATACAAGGTTCTATCACTATTCATTACAAAATTTATAATTAGACATCAGTGAATGTTTTATCTTGGCTTGATCGAGGCAGAAGCAAGATCGTAGTTTATTTTGGTACCAAGGTGATCCAAATGACTACAACTAAAAGTCTAGATGGAATTATTTCATTGAATACTAAAATTGTATACAAAAACTATATTACTAAATTACAGAAACTAGAGAACCAGATTGGATCTAATACTGCTGTTATCACTACCAGTATTTTGTTGTGTTAACGGTCCCTTTTGATGTCCTCTCATTAAATGTCACAATATAATGACAATATGGACAAGAATGTCTAGTCATTATTAGTTCCTTCAGAACTATAGTTGTTCCTTCAGAACTGGAAAAACCATCCGCAGGCGTGGGGCGGGAGTCTGACCTGCAACTGGACTGATGACTACGGGTGCCGCGGAGGAGGAGCGGTATCTCTACTCCAAAAACAAAATATGTTTAATAATTTACAATTCTAATTATTTGTGACATTCTAATTTGATTTAAATACTTTGACATCTGACATACTGACTTGACATACTATGGACTTTTCTTACATACTGACCTATTCATGACATTGACGTAATTGACGATTGTTTATTTAGTTGCTATTTACTACAATTAGATACATAACTCTTTCCTACATGCGAAAAGGATTTCGGTTACTATTAGCGGTTACAACATGGGTTCTACAGACACACTAACGATCATTTGGCCAATTTACTGATCCAATTCAAGATATTAACTTTATTAACTTTATTAACTTATTTATTTGGTTTTAGTTTATTTATTAGATTCTATAGATTGAAGAGTAGGTATTTTAGATTACCTTCAATATATAGTGATCAAAGTCACAAATAACGTAACGTTATATTATGTTTGTAATTTGATTATGTAGCTTGATGACCACAAATTATTTAAAAGAAGTTTTGCTGCATATGTGGTACTGAAAAAAAGATATACCAGATTATACATGTCCAGATTTTATCGTACACAGTCTTTATTATATTATTGGTTTTCCATTGCAAAATTCTACAAACTACCGATGCAGCCTCTAAAGCACTTCAGTCTAAAGCCACCGATCTTTCAAATGCCTTAAAACGTTTGAAAATTTGTCTAGAAGAATTGGAAAGGTATCGACATGAATTTGTAAATTTAAAAATGGAAGCAAATAAGGAGTGGTCCTGAAATAAAGTAGCAGTGTACAATCTTGTGTATTTTTTAATTTAGTGCTAATTTTGAAGCAGTATATTTATTTTATTAATCCGTAGATACAATACTAATAAATAAAAATACAATCATAATAGAATATGTGAGCATATTTAAGTTTTCGCGTTTTTAATTCAACATACTTTGTAACCTTTTGAACAACATAATTTGACAATCTTCAATCGACATCCGCTACAATGCCACAATTGTATTTCCATTTTCACAACCCGTTTTATGCTTTTCAGAATTTCATCTTACCAAGAAGCTACATTAATTAACTGTATTTTAGCTAGGATAGTCAGGAAGACTCTCTAATCTAACCTCTGACAAAGATTTTTCTATGGGAGATAATTTTCTATGAAAAAAGGCAAATACATTTAATTAAAAATTACTGTAACTACCTTAAAATGAAGCCAGATAAAAAAGTTTACTATTGAAGAAAGACAATTTATTAAGGGATAAAATAGCTCATCAAATCAAACTATAAGAAAAAACATGTTTTTGAGAAACACCTCAAAAATTCTGTCAGAAGACGCTGTTCAAAAAATTATGTGTATGATGGAATACAAAAGGCGAAAACTTCCAAACGCTGTTTTATTTAAGTATGATTGTATTTATGTTTTGTATGATTGTATCTAGAGATTATTTAAATATAAATACTGCTTCTAAATCGGCACAAAATAAAAAGATAAATCAAAAAAGGCACGGCTACTTTTTTTCCGGACCACTCCTTAGTGTAGCTGAAAAATGGTCCATCACCCCTGAATTTTCTAAAACTCGTCAGAGGAAGGTAGAACGCCATTTTGACGAACTTTGCGAAGATGAGCGTCTCCAAGATCCGGAAGGTTTGTTCAGAGTGAACATATTTAATCGAGTATTGGACATCATTATTAATCAACTGAAATCGCGTTTCCTTCCGATGAATAAAATAGTTTCAAATTTCAATGTTTTGCAGCCTTCAACTTTAAAAGTTTTAAATGACACTGATCTATTAAAAAAAGCTCTAGAATTTGTTGATATATATAAAAAAGACATATCTGAATCATTTGCCAGGAAAATTCTCAGTTTTCGGTCCACTTTCAGAGACGAAATAGAAAAGTCTTCGTGCATTAGAGACCTCGCAGATTTATTAATAATACAGAATAATTTTATGTCCTGCAGCTTTCCTGAAGTATGCACTGCATTAATGTTATTTATTACAATTCCTGTGACTACAGCTAGTGCTGAACGATCATTCTCAAAACTAAAATTAATAAAAACCTATTTAAGAAACTCTATGGGACAAGACAGGTTACGTAACTTGGCTATTCTGTCTATTGAAAATTCTATGGCCCGATCTTTAAACTTTGATGATGTTATAGACACTTTTGCGGAACAGAAAGCTCGAAGAAAAGATTTTTCTTAATAAATATCCTATTGAAATTAAATTGTTATTTTTATTTCATTGTAAATGTATGCAGGTTTCCTCACGATGTTGTTCCTTCACCGAAAAGCTAGCAAATGGAAGATGAATATGAAGTCTCCAATCCGAATTGAGAGGCGGCCTATGCCCAGCAGTGGGACGTATATGTATAGGCTGGTGAATGTGATTGAATGTAAATGTATAAACCCATGCTCTTCAAAATAAAATTGTTATTAACTGTTGGATTACTACTTTAAGTGGTTTATTAAATTTAAACTAAGTACAACGTGACGGGCCTTACTGATAGGGCCCCATCAAAAGAATTTGCCACGGGCCCCAGATGGTATAGTTACGCCACTGGCCACCCCCCACCCTTAGCTACGCCACTGCATGTCGGACCGACATCCGATATCCGATACTTTGCATCCGATACTGTCGGACCGACATATAAACCGCGGAGGTCCTATAGACGTTACAATTTATCAGGCCTCTACGGACAAGAACGACATGACGGGGCAACAAAGTGAGATGGAACTATTAATATACCTATGAGTAGAATGAAACAAAAAACAAACCAGTTGCCGCTTATAATATGTGATGGTAAAATTTTGCTGTCTTAAACATTAAAATTATACAATTATTACCAGTATAGTCCGCCTCGAACTGAGAACTCGCTACTGCGACTGATAAAAAATCGGTTTGCTAGGTTTTACCAAATAACTAGAAAACTACGTCTTTTTGCATACACCCATAAAGTTATTCATAGTCAATCCTTTCCAGTAATGTCAATAATACGCAGGTATACGTGAAATAATCATTCTATAAGATTTTTTTTTTAATATACAGAATGGATTTTCTTTTTGGATTAGTGAGGGCAGCTACCAGAACCCGTGCTGCTACGCGAAGATGTTCTTTCTAAGACCTTTCCCCAATTTTTAATTAATAATGATTGGCGTTTACAGATTTTAGGAAAAAACATACAGGATGCAGGTAAAAAGGTCATATTTGACAAACTTTTTTTTGACATTAAAAAAGTGAAATTTTATTCACATTTTTCTATCTCGCCAATCAGTCCTGTTACGTTTAAGGACTATGGTCCTTAAACGTAACAGGACTGATTGGCGAGATAGAAAAATGTGCTGTTACTGTAATGTTTTCATACATACAGTATCATAATACTCAAAATACGTTACGGTGAGAGAGACGGGGTTTAACTGTGGCAAATAATAGTTATTAATTTCTCCATAGTAAAGGCAAGGAAAAAGTTTTCTTCAATTCGTGACTTTTTATTACCTACATTACAGTAAGTAGAACCCCTAGGAAACTTGATACTGGATAGGAATGGAATCGATTGGCATAAAAAAACTGCATGTGAAATATAAAAGTTTTGATTTTTATACAAATTCAAGTTTTCCCCGATTTCTGGCTTTTCTAGCCGGAATTGATTGTTGGTCCCATACAAGCTTTTGATTCAGGATTGGAATGGAATCGATTGGCATTTAAAAAAAAATTCTCAACAAATTACCTTTTTCTCGCAACATGTACGTATGGTGTTTCCAAAATCTGTAAACGCCAATCTTCATTAATTTGAAATCGAGGGAAGATTCTAAGACCATTTTTGCGTAGCAGCACGGGATCTGGTAGCTGCCCTCGGGAAGAAAATCCGTCCTGTATATATTCATGTATGTTATTTATTCCTGAATTTATGTATTACTATCTACTGTACATATAATATTATTATTATATTTATCTCTCATGGCTGTTTGTGTTCTAAAAAAATCGTATTAAAATTTGGTGTCCGATTATTTCGAGCATTCGAAATTCAAAATCCGCGCCGGCGGCATCACGCACACTACAGCAAATCTATATCTACTCGTGCACGCACACAAGGAAAGATTATCGGTCCGACAGCTGTCGGGGCTCCGACATGCCCAACGATATCGGAAGTGCATCGCCGATATCGGATGTCGGAAGGTCCCTAATAGAAAGGCAGCTTTTATAAAGTGCCTTGTGGCGCCAAGTCCGCCTTTTTGCGTTGTTTTAGTTATACGAGGGCTGCCTTTTAACTTGTGTCGTTTGAAATAAGTATAGACAATCTAATATATTATTACCATTTATTGTTTTTCAAAGAATTCGCCGCGATATTTAATACACTTTTGCATGCGTTCAAACCAGTTTTTAAAACATTTATTCCACTCCGAAGTGGGGGTAGTCAAAATGGCCGATTTGTATGCGTCAACAGCTTCTTCGGGTGAGCTGAAACGTTGACCACGAAGACTTTGCTTAATTTTGGGGAACGTAAAAAAATCGTTAGGGCTTAAGTCAGGACTGTAAGGTGGGTGATCTAAAATTTCCACGTTTTGGGTGTTCAAAAACATCTTTGTCTGGCGGGCGGTGTGCGAACTTGCATTGTCATGGTGCAGTATCATACGACGTTCCGAGTTGTTTTTTCGAAATTCGGTGATGACTTGTGGCAAACAAACCGTGGTATACCAGTCGGCGGTAACCGTCTTGCGATCTTCTAGTACAATAGTGGCGACGTGACCACCCTTTGCCACAAACGAAGCAACCATTTTTTTTGAAGTGCTCCGAGAGCGTATGACTTTGGTCGGTTTTGGCTCGTCCTGGAAGACCCAGACAGTTGACTGCTGTTTGGAATCTGGATCGTAAGCATATATCCAAGACTCGTCACCACTAACCATATCATAAACATGTTTTGACTCTCCTCGGCTGAATCGCTTCAGAGTTTTGCGACACCAACTAACACGGGCTGTTTTTTGGTCGTCGCTAAGCAAATGTGGTATCCAACGAGAGATCAACTTTTTTACAACAAGTTCTTCGTGCAGGATTTTTTGGATAGTGGTCCCTGAAATGCCCACGGATGCCTCTATTTCACGGTATGTCACATGACGATCTTCGAGTATTAGCTGCCGCACGGCTTGGATATTTTCTTGCGTCATGGCGGTTTTTGGACGACCTTCACGAAGCTTGTCACTGAGGCTAGAGTGCCCACGTTGAAATTCTAAATACCAGCGTTCTACAGTCCTAAGACACGGTGCTGCATCACCAAACACAGATGTGATCTCCTCAAAGCACTGAAGTCGCGATAATCCCCTTTTAAAGTTGTAGAAAATTATCGCACGCAAATTTTCCTTAGACATTTCCATTTTTACAACCGACTTGTCACCTTTGAATAGACGCTGTAATAAAACTATTCGACCAATTTGAAAACATTCTTTTGTTTTCGAATTCTAAATTCAAAAGGATGAAAATGCCATATGTTTTTTTTTAAATAATCGCGGGAGGTTGGCAAACGACACAACTTAAAAGGCAGCCCTCGTATTGATTAGTTAAATGAATGAAAAAATACAAAAGTACACATATTTACTTCCCTGTAGTCCTATCCTACATCCGATATCGGATAGGATAATGTGAAAGCGCTCTAAGCTCTGCATCGATTTGATGCGGAGGCGAATGAGGATGCGGATTTTGAAAATAATGCGGAAGATCCGCGGTTGCAGATGCGAATATTCGCAACTATGTTGTACTTTAGTAAAATGATAGTTAGAGAACGTGTTACAATTTCAGAGTGAAGTGGGGCGCCGGAGCCAACCCGGCGCTGCAGTCCCCGCTGGCGCTGCTGGAGGCGGCGTGGGGCGCGCGGCGGGCGGGCGCGCGCCGCCGGGCCGCCGCCGCGCCGCTCGCCGCGCACGCCCGGGCCGCCGCCGCCATGCGCACCCGCCACGCCAAGACCGCCAAGACGGCGAGGCAGGCGCTCGCGCATTGGGAGAAGGTCACATTCCTATTTAATCAATTGGGTACTTTCCTGGGTAACAAAAATATAATTGTATTTAGTCCGTCAATATATCAAAAAATATTGGACACGTATTTTTAATTTTGTCAATCAAACAAAAATTGGCGAAGATATAGCCCGTTAAAGTTCCGCGTGACGTCACATTTCAGTACAATTCTTAGTATAATGTGACGTCACGCGGAACTTTAACAGGCTATATCTTCACCAATTTTTGTTTGACTGACAAAATAAAAAATACGTGTCCAATATTTTTTGATAATCTAACTGACGGACTAAATATTTTTTTTTTAGGAAAGTAGCCAATTACGTTTTCACTCTATCTCATGCGATATTGGATAGGATCACCTGCCACCGACATTGGGAAACAAGACATTATTTAATCACTCGCTATCCATTTTAATAGTAACAACAAGAATGTTCAAACAAAACACAAACTAACTAAAACAAAAAAAATATCGATGCTCAGTAAGGCCAATGCCATTTCCACATTGAATAGCAATACTGATCGTCCGGGCAAAATAATGGCCAATACTGTCTGGTGAAATTCGACATTATTTTGTCTCCGTCACACACTTATACGAGCGAAAAAATGCAAATAACGATGAAATGAAATGAAATGAAATGAAATAGTGTATTTGTTTAACACAGGTGATATAAAATACGGTGATAATTTACATTAGTTTCTCTGTGCTTTGCCTATAGGCGTACAAATTTATATTTAAACTTAACTATCGTAACAGTAGTGCAGTTTGTTAGTAATACATTTATTTAAGTAATATATTATTATAATGTCAACAATATATACAGCATAGATCCAAAATAAAAACTACAAATAACAAATAAGATAACAGAACATAGATTATATTAAAATTTCAAATAAACAATAAGTCAGCCAGTTAGTATAATACATTAGAGTCAATGTCATTAAAAAAATCATTAAGAGAGTAATAGTTTTTACTAATTAGATAGGCTTTAAATTGTCTTTTAAATTCATTTACTTCTTTCAATCTAATGTCGTTTGGGATCTTGTTATATATTCTAGAAGCCATTCCCAGGATGCTTTTATCTAGTAGAGCTGTATTACTTTTCGGATTGCAGATGTCGTTTACATATTGGGGTCGTACAGGAAGTTTGCGACGCTGAGTCACCATTGGAAACATGTCAGGATTCATTTTTACAAAAGTTGCAACTTCATATATATAAAGAGATGGAAATGTCAAAATGTTCAATGGCTTGAAGTGTGGGTCACAGCTTTCTAGAAAGGCAAGTCCACAGACGGCCCGTACGCAGTCTTTTTGGGCTATGAAAACGGACTTTCTGTAGGTAGTGTTTCCCCAAAAGATAACTCCATACCTTAAGACAGACTCCACGAGGCCATGATATGCTGTTAGTAATGCGGTTTTATCTACTATCTTTGCAAGTTTACGTAGGGCAAATGCCGACCTACTTATTCTATTACAGACATACTCCGCATGATCTTTCCAGGTAAGTTTTTCATCAATGAAAAGTCTTAAGAATTTCGTTACACCTACTCGTTCAATAGCGTTTCCATTATAGTGTATGTTCATGTCCATTACTTCTTTCCGTTGGTGAAAGTGCATTACATTTGTTTTATTTAAATTAATTATTAAATTATTGTTATTAAGCCAAGTCACCATTTCATTAATTACTAAATTTATGTCATTTTCATAGTCAATATTATTATTACAACTTACAATTGAGGTACTGTCG
The DNA here is from genome assembly GCA_947086415.1 of Pammene aurita. NCBI lineage: Eukaryota > Metazoa > Arthropoda > Insecta > Lepidoptera > Tortricidae > Pammene > Pammene aurita. Next base: position 28,992,837 of record OX352303.1, read on the forward strand.
TCAGCAAACATAATCATTGGACGATGAACATTTTTAGGAAAGTCATTTATATATATTAAGAAAAGCAGGGGACCAAGTACACTGCCTTGAGGTACACCATATTTTACAACCAGTTCATTTGAGGCGTACACTTTTTCAGTTTTACATTTTAAAGAGATTCTTGATATTTCAGTATATTGCAAACGATTTGTCAGATAAGACTTTAAAAGATTTAACACGTTGCCTCTAATTCCGTACCTATCTAGTTTTTGAAAGAGCAACTCATGATCAACATAATCGAAAGCTTTTGTCATGTCTGTAAACACCGCACAAACCGGTGTTGTTTTGTCTACATTTTCAGTTACTAGCTTAACTAAGTCGTAAATTGCCATATTTATCGATATGTTTTTCCTAAAACCCTTCTGTTCGTTGCATAAAATATTACATTTTTCAAAGAAGCTATACATTTTTTGGTAAATTACCTTTTCAAATATTTTAGCAAACACGGGTATAAGGGCTATTGGTCGATAATTGCGTGGTTCCTCTTTATCATTCATTTTAAACAACGGTTTGATTATAGTTTTTTTTAGACTATCGGGGTATATGCCCATAGAAATTACTAAATTTATAATGTAGCTTAAATGTACGCATATAATGTCAACTACAAGTTTTATAACACGAGTGTTTATATTGTCATATCCTACACTGTTCGTGTTCTTTAGAGAACGTGTAATTAATTTAATCTCATGAGGTGATGTTGGAGTCATAAACATAGATTTAGTGTTATACTCTATTTTCGTGTGCATAAAACTATTTTGCTTATAAGTATTGGGTCTATGTACAAAGTAATTGTTTAAGGCATTTGCTATATCGGTTGGAGAAGTTAAGATTTCAGCTCCATGTCTAATCTTTGAAATACCTTCTTTAGGCATATTCATTTTATTCGTATTATTATTTATAATTTGCCACAATTTTTTTGACTTATTCTCAGAAGTGTAAACTTGATGCATGTTTTGAGCTTTTTTAGTCAACTTTATAATTTTCCTATACTGTCGCGTATAGTTTTTTAATATAGTCTTATTTGTATCAGTAGGAGAATGCCTATACTGCCAAAGTAATGTTCTCTGCTTTCTACTACAAAGTTTAATACCACGAGATATCCATTTGACTTTTTGATCAGTTCTTATTCTAACTATTTTTTTAGGAAAGCATAGAGAGTAAAATAAGCGAAAAGTCTCTATGAAAGACTCGTAAGCTTTATTTGGATCGCTTGTTTGGTAAATATCAGAAAAGGACAAACATGATAAACAATTTATAAATTTTTGTACATTTTCGTGTGAGTAATCATATTTTACAACTCTCCAAAATGACAATATACACGTTTTTTTAACACGGACTTTAAGCACTTGTGCAGTGTGGTCAGAGAGACCTAGGTAAAGAACATAACTTTTTAGGTTTTGCCTAAGGTTATGTGCAAAGTTATCTATGCATGTGTTACTTGCTAGTCTTGTTGGCTGCTTAATCTCTAATTTTAAGTTATGGCTATATAAAAATGATTTAAATTCTAGTGTCAAATTATTTCTGCTTAATATGTCAATATTAAAATCCCCACAAATTATAATCTTTTTGTCTAGCTTATTATATATTTTGTGCAATAATTTGTCAAATTTTTCATAAAAGGTATTAAGATTACTATTCCTTGGGACTCTATATATACAAACAATTATAGTTTTATGTTGGGGAATTTCGATTGCACAGCACTCAATTACTTCTGGTATTGAAAGCTTTGCAATTTCTGGCAGAATTGTATACTGTAGGCCTGACTTTACAAGTATGCACGATCCGCCACGTTTTTTGTTGGGTCTTGAGTAGTGTGCAGCTAGACGATAGTTCGGTAGAGTTAGGAGATCTTCATATCCATCCATCATGAAATGTTCTGTTATGCAAAGAACGTCTATGCTAATCTGCTTTAATTTCAGGTCATTAAGACTTACAGTTAATAAGTCTGCTTTATTCACGAGGCCAGCGATGTTTTGGTGCATTATATGGAGATTGTTATACACGAAAAAGCTCGTCATCTTCAGTGTTTACAATACTTTCGTTTTCAATGTTGTTATCATAGCTATTAGATGCGCTTTTGTTGATTTGATCTATGTATAACATAGCTTGGCGTACGTTCATAAATATATTCTTTATGCCACGGTTATTAATATTTCCATTTTTCCTCTGGAACATGTCATAATCATATGAAAGGTCTTTGTTGGAGTCTAGTAAATATGCGTATTGATGCGTTTCTATGTCGAGATGAAGCAAATTATTGAACGTTTCAATCCTCCAGTTGTATATACTGCTGCTGTCGATTAATTTATACGTCGGTGTACAGATTATTATATTGGTGTTAACGATGTTCATTAACTGTTGTCTTATGTAAACAGTCAGGTCGAAATAATTATTTGTCGTTAGAAAGTCAATCTCGCCAAAAAATAGAATACAGTAATCTTTCATCGTTAGATGTAGAGTTTTTGACTGTATGTCTTTCAGCATTTCAGTAATACTAGCATTAGGTAATTTATAGTGCATGATTTGTGAGTTACGTTTGAGCTCATTGTTAGCAATATTTAGAATTTTATTGTATTTGTTTGTACTTAATATTAACACTTGATTACGGTTCTCATCGTTTTCTACCAATTCGGGTTCATTACTCGACTTGTTCGAAGACGGCGTTATTGAAGTACATTTAGATTTTTGAGTTTCGCGGTAAGCCCTCTGGTCTTCAGAATCCTCAATAGGGCGCGTCGAAATCTCGTTGTAAAACCAACGCACGGATACACGTAATTGGGTACTTTCCTGGGTACAAAAAATATAATTCTATTTAGTCCGTCAGTTAGATTATCAAAAAATATTGGACACGTAATTTTTATTTTGTCAATCAAACAAAAATTGGTGAAGATATAGCCCGTTAAAGTTCCGCGTGACGTCACATTATACTAAAAAACCGGCCAAGTGCGTGTCGGACCACGCATAGGAGGGTTCCGTACCTTCAATGGAATAAGAACCAAACTAATACCAAAAGGTCGTATCTGATGCCCATGGAAGAAGTTTTTTGGAGATAACTCAAAAATGGCTGAACCAATAATGTTCAAAACAATTTTCGTAGGAAGTATATGTTAAGGCGCATCTCTTAAATTTTTTTCATATTTTTTGAACTTACGGTTCAAAAGTTACGGGGCGGACTACACAACTTTTCTGACTTTCGAAGCGATTATTTCAGAAAATATTCACTTAATCACAAAATAGTCAAAGAAACCTCAATATTATTTTGAAAGACCTATCGATTGGTGTGTCACATGTTGATATTTGGTTATTTTTTTATTTTTATTTAGTTACCTGTAATGGAGCGCCCCCCTAAAAATTTTTTTTTTTTTCAAATTTAACTACATAACTAAGTAGCTGCATACAAAATACACCTTATGTGTAAATTTTATTCAGATATGTCTTATAGTTTCCGAGTAAAATGCCTGTGACATACGGACGGACAGACAGAGAGACATGACGAATCCATAAGGGTTCCGTTTTTTGCCATTTGGCTACGGAACCCTAAAAATTGTACTGAAATGTGACTATGAGTATAGGTAAGTGTTTTTCAAATGTTGTTTTAATTGTCCACAGGCCTGCACGTTGTCACAGAAGTATTCCCTGAAAGTAACGGACGCACAACACGCGCTCATGGAAATGCTACACCCTGAAGGGAATATCGACCAGCATTGGGTACGTAACGAATTATTATAATATAATTAACGTCATTAATTTCAACAACTTCAGTTAAACATTGTAATAATTTTACCGATAGATTTATTTTCGGCTGCCATAAACTTTAAATATTGTTTCTTTACGAGTGCGCTGTTCCAGATTCCGTACAATAAGAGCAAGAGACAAAAGACGAATGGTCCTTAACTAGTATACAGTCAAAAAGTTTTTCCTAGGCAAAAACCTTCCCTATGGCGTTATCCACAGCATTTAATTTAAGTGTATTTCAGAAGTGGGTGGATTTAAATTTCGGAGCAATATGAGATAAAACATTGAGTAATTTTCGCGAAAATATATAGAAACAAATTTAAAAAGTAAAAACGCAGCGGAAAACAATGAGTTTCAATAGAATCATTTTACTCCTAGGAATAAAATGACTGTATGAAAATCCATTTTTTCCGCTGCGTTAACTTTTTAAATGCTTCTATTGCAAATAAATGACTAAGGAAATGTTGCATTCAGCCAAGTGAAACCATCGTTCAACCAGACAAATGTCAAAATAATCGCAAACATGATGGCGCGATTCGAGATGCGCGCGCACTGGCGCATGCGCGTATGGGACGATTAGTGTCTGTGGTAATAAACTCAAAAAAATATGCAAAATAAAATGCGTTGTGAAATAAGTTATCGTTTTCTTTAAAATTAATTAAAATAGTAAACAGCATGAGCTCAAATGACGAAAGTGAGATGGAAATAGACGGCACACCGCCTCATTTGAAAGAAGAAGAAAGCTTAATGCAGCATAATGAACAACTTGCTTCCTGCTAAGTCGCGGGACAAATATAACAGGATTTACGACACGTTCATGCTGTAGAAGGAAATTTGTTTGATTTTCTCACATAATTTGAGAAAGCACTATGTATACCTCAATGGAAACAGGCATTTTCCGACTCGGACCTTTGCCAGCATCTAGGTACCTTGTCACAAACTGCCTTTCTTTCCATCCCTCGGCAACAATGTACTATTAGCTTTTCTAAGGACCAATGTTGGAGATGTCACTTTGACAGTTGCCTTCCCCATTTTAGCCTCAAGCACTCCCCGAAGTTATTAAATATCTGATAGCGACTGTACACATATTAAAAAAATGCGCCAAGAGTAAAATTGTTTCTAAAGCCATTCACAGCTCTTTTCTTTACTTTTTAATTCGAATTTCGTCTATACAGGTGGAAAGCGTAAATTCGCTTCTAGTAGACATGATATCGTCCCTGACGCGCGAAGCAGCCACACTGAGGCAGCGAGCCGCGGCGTCCGCAGCACAGCTCGCCGCGCGCGCGCAGCGCCTGGCGGCGCCCGCGGCGGCCCGCGCTGCGCTCGCGCACGACGTCAGACCGCCGCTGCAGGCCTTACAACACGTCAACGATGTGAGTATAACACCAAGTGCTAAAATGTCCACTCACGAAATGGGTACACATGCCAGGTTTATGATTTCAAGAAAGTAACCGAGGACGCGGTTGATGAAAATTGAAATTTATTGAAAATGAAAATATTTATTGAGAGTATAAAAAGCAAAGGACCTAAGACTGATCCTTGTGGAACGCCGCAGTAAATCTTAATATCATGTGAATCGACTACTTAAATTAAATACCTGCTGAATGATGCTTGGATATTGTGAGTTCTACCCGTTATTTAAGAATGCTTAAAGCTTATATATTACTGCAATTCCTCAGTAAGTAGCTACCAACCTCATGAATGATTTAGTCAAAAGCTTTTAGAAATTCGTTATTCAATAAATTCAACAAATATAATAATGATTAAACACCGCTTCCCGTTTTAGTTGTCGTTAAACAAAGGGGACACTTTAAAAAGTATTTTAATTAATAGTTTAGTCATCTTATAACATGATGAAGATATTCATATTTTTTCAATATAATTTATTGTATTTTATTTTTAGGGAGTGAATCCAGCAAGCGAAATCCTAGCTCGAGAGAAACGTATCACGGAGCTGTTGAACATAATAAATGATACGAGTGCAGGACCCGAAGCCGTCACTGCCTCTGCCAAGGAATTGACTGCCCAGTTGCCCGCTGTTTATACGGACTTGGCTGAGTAAGTACAGTGCTTAAAAAAAGTGTCTTAGAGAACGTTTCATTAATTTGGAACGCTCCTGTTGATAAGAAATTCAAAAAAATTAAGAATGTTAAGATGCACCTACGCACATCTTGTCTAGCTCTTAATTACTTCATTAGTTAAAATGTTGTAAAATATTGGTAGCAAGGGATTTTCTCTTTTGGCTTAACTTTTTTTTAATGTTTCGCGTGACTTTACACCGTGCAATTTTTGTTAATGAGCTTCCAATCCCGAACTTTGGCGCGCCTTATCTTTGAAAATTTTTCTTTACCAAAATAATAATATTTTTGATAATATTATTGTTTTTTTTTATTAAACCAAAAACATAAAATAATAAACGTCTGGTCCAAATTTTTTTCACAGGCCAAAACTTCAAGTTAATACAGTAGAGGTATAGAAATTCCACATTATACATATATATGTATATAAAATAAATGATTGTTGCAGGCTGGGGCCTCGCTGGGCGGCCGAGACGGGCGCGCGGCGCCTCGTGCGCCCCGCCGGGGCCCGGGGCGCCAAGCACGGTCAGTACTTACTCGTACAGTCAGCATCAAATATATAGTGACAGGGAATACTTCCAAATTTACCGCAACATCTACAATAACCATTAATACCGGTTCGTCCAGAGTGATCAAATTCTTCGGACCATCCGACGAGTACAAATATACCGGAGCACGCACAACGCCTAATACTTGGTTACTTCCAATCCGCTGTTAGCACTGGAACACCCACAACACCATCGGTATCGTAGCATTCAAAGTATCCAAAATTACGGGACACGCTAGAAAACTTAACTTTATTTTTAATGACATAGAGCTCAAAAACATATTGATGTCAGTACAACGTATCAAATGTAAGTGACAAAATGAACGATCAAAATTTAAAGTTCTAAGAAGTTTAAGCTACGTAATCGTTATAAGCCTTATTGCATCCGGAATAAAGTTTGATTTCATGTTGTATACATATTTATGAATACTTTGGCTGCTACGCAACCAGTGGCGGTGTGGTTGTACCGGTATTATTGCCGGCTTGACTGTTGTCAAGTATTAGGATTTGTGAGTGCTCCTGTATATTTGTAAACGGTAAATGGTCTGAAGAATTAGATTACTTTGTTTGAGTTATTATTAATTATTACTCTGGATGTGACAATATATTTGGGTATCTTAACAGCCACGGTATATATGATGCTGACTGTACAATACGAGTACGCACTTAAAGCTGAATTTGAGCTCAGCTCAAACAATTTAAACCATACCATTCACGTTCCTTTTCAACGGACTTCAAGATTTCGAAGGAAGAGGTTCTCAATTCGATTGTTCGAAGACGGCTGGATCGATTTATTTTTTTGTTTAAAAGAGTATACTTCACAGTTGGTCCCATTGTAACCAGATCAGGATCTGGGATCATGGAGAAATCGAGGGAACTCTTCAAATATTATAGGCACACCTATAGTGATTTTGTAGTAGATTGTAGGTACAACAAGTGCATAAAACGCACCATTTTACGCGAGGCGCTTATCCATCCGAGCTAGTTTGCGAGCGAGGATTGATATAAAGTCGAGTGTAAAATGGGTTTTATGGACGAGTTTTACACTCTAATTTTCACTTCAATTGCGAGGAAATTATTTATCGGTAATCGTAAAACAATAACAAAAATTACAATGGTTATGGTTCCCTCCAATTAATTTTTTAATGTTTTTTATTTTATTTTCCAACATGTGATTTAGACATAGATACTTGTTATCTGCCAAGTCATAAAAACATTTCAGGGCATTTTATAACTATTATCAACTCCCATTTTATCTCATTTCATTAATTTAATGATAGAAAACATTGCAATACAGCGGAGAAATGCTGCCAGAATACACGGAATTCAAATAATTACAGCAAGAATAAAATAAATCAATAGGTCAGTATTCTACGAAATATTACTGCTCCATTAAATCGTGCAATATATTTTGACTGTGTTTGGCTGTTGAGCCTCATTATCTTAGTCCTGGAAGAAAATTCTACTTTATGCACTAGAGCTTAACAAGCGATTTTTTATGTCGTCCACGCACGAGTTAAAGTCGAACTCCACGAGAATCAGAAGTGAAATTTTAATAAAATAAAATTAAATTAAATTAGTCGGGATATTTTTTGAGGTTCCTTAATTCTCAATTTTACCAATTCTTATCAATGTAGACTAGAATTAGTATCCAATACAATCGCTTGCAGGAGGAGGAGAACGCAACGCCGTGGGCGCGCAGGTGTGGAAGCGAGTCCGTCTGAAGCTGGAGGCGCGGGATCCGGACCCTGCTCGCCCCACCAGGCCACAGGAACAGGTCAGATATACTTGACAGATCTTTCGGACTACCATACTAATCATCGAACGAGCGGAGCGTAAGCGAAGTGAAGTTCTTACAAACAACTTCGGCTACTGGGATGTCTCGGCATTTCGCTGGCTTTTTGATTTTGAGGGTTTGTTCCGCGATAACTTTAGTAACGTTTTTCTGATCATCATGAAATTCGTTGGGGTTGTAGCAGAGATACATATACTTTGAGAGTTCGTATATGAGCAAGATCGTTTAAGGGGTTCTGGAGTTAGAAGGCAAGAAACGATCTTTAAATGTGTGTTATTATACTGGACCCGGGTGGCAATTAAATAAATATAAATCCCTCTAATTATTGTTGATTGATTTCAGCCAAACAACTTTCCTATCAATAGGTCAAAGACATGATACTAAGTAACCAAATACTTTACTTCAGAACCCGCTTTCAGAATTTTCAGATACATTTTCTTTGACTACATTTTATTTACAAATTTTCCAAAAAACCTATTTATGAAACGCCAATGTTATTAAAAATGACAGAAGAAAAACCCATAATTTAGGCTAAATTTATTAGATGGCAACCCCATACAGATAAACACAAGGTGTATTTGAACGGCGCTGTTTGAAGCATTGTTATACCTGATCGAATCGAAGATGTTGGAATTGATTGATAAGAAACTAATTTAATTAGAACAAAAAACAATGTAACAACGTTACAGTATGTCCTTAAACTGCGTCCAAGACCACCGGTGGACGGGCAGCAGCGTCCCTCAAGTTCGGTGTACTCGACTGCGATCGCCAACCCGCCTGCCAAGCGTGGCGATTATGGCATTCACCCGCCATCATATCATGCAGAGCACAAAGAAACCACGGCCCCGAGGTACCAGCGACCCCCGGTGCTCTGGTTATGGTAGCGGGGTCAGGGTGCTAGGACGTCCACCCACAAGATGGACACACGATCTTATTAAGGTCGCCGGAAGACGCTGGATGCGGGTCGCTTCCAACCGGTACGTGTGGAGGTCCAAGGGGGAGGCCCATGTTTAGCAGTGGACGTCTTATGGCTGAGATAATGATGATGATACTGGTCATCTCGTTTGCAAGTATATCGCGAGTTCTCAGTTTGAGACGGACTTACTAGTTTATAGAATTTAAATACACATTAGTAGTTCGCCTCGAAATGAGCACTCTCGATTTAGTTGCAAACGAGATGACCAGGCCAATGTAACAAGACCCGTATGAAGATTTTCTTTTTGCTTTCTAACTCCACAACCCTTTGATCGACTCTGTTCATATCATCATCATCATCATATCAGCCGAAAGACGTCCACTGCTGGACATAGGCCTCCCCCAAAGAGTGCCACAATGACCGGTCCTGCGCCACCCGCATCCAGCGGACTCCCGCAACACTCTGCTCATATACGAACTCTCAATTATATGTATATCTGCTACAACCCAATCGAATTTCATAAAGATTAGAAAAACGTTACTGAAGTTATCGCAGAACAAATCTTCAAAATCAAAAAGCCATCGATTGCTTAAACGTCCCACTAGCCAGAAGTTGTTTGTAAGAACTTGCTTCGCTTACGCTCCGCTCGTTCGATTATGACAACAGTTTTTTTTAGATTTGAATTTGAATATCGAACTTATTTCGCAGGTGGAGTACATAATATCGGAAGCGACAAACGCAGAGAACTTGTGCCTGATGTACGAGGGTTGGATGGCGTGGGTGTGAGGGCGGTACTTCCCCCGCCTCGGAGCTCCCCCACCCCCGCCCGCGCCTGCGCCCCGCGGCCCGCGCGCCCGGCGGAGTGACTACCCACGAGTACTCTACGTACTACGTACTAGGACGTAACTCGCACTACACCCGTACTTGAATGTCCAAGGACGTTATTGAAGGGTCGAATGCTCGGAGATTGACTCGCTTGCGAGCTGCTACCCCTTTTAAGGGGCTACAGGCAGGTTTATTTTTCGTTTTCTGTTTAACTCGGTGTTTACAAAAGGAGGTTTCGTCGGGCAATGATGATTTGCCCGTGGAGTATGTAAGGCGTCTTACTGAGCCTGTGTAACGAACCTGTCGGGAATTTTAGACTTAAGGAGACCGGACACGAAATACGGTATTAATTGGAAACTGCTCCGACGAGCTGAAATTATAAATAAACAGCTGCTGCTGTATAAAGCAGTATTCGTCCGACCACCTGGACGTCAACATTTGGCAGCAATGTCGAATAATCTGGTAGATGTTTTAAATTCGTGGTTATTTTTTAAGCTCTCTAACCGGCTTGGGTTATGTCTTTATCTGCGGTGACGACAATATACGTCTTTATGAAGACTGTACACGTCAATAGCACAAAAAGCTAGGCCGAGAGCTAGGTTTAGATTAATTATAGAATGCTTATATATGTAATATTACTGTAAGAATCCGATGGCTTGTAACATCAAGCTTTGAACGCTTTTGAATAAAAATATATCTATAACAAAACATAGCTTCCTCTTGAAGTTCTTTATGAAATTTTAGTATTTACATACTACGACAATTTAGTTCTAGAACTTAAAATTGCCGTAAAAAATTAAACTTTCAAATAGATATGCGCTTACACGGGCAAAGGAGAAGGCCAATGAAAAGTCATCATAGATGGCGCTGCGTACTATGGTCCTTTTTTGTGGGAGTTTTGACATATACCATAGACAAACAAATTGACACTTGCCTTCTATGTGTAATAAAGAACGGGATACACAATCAGCACAAACAAGTGGCCCGACAATAGTTCTGTAAGAACGACTCGTACAGCAGTTTCTCGGTCAGTTTTATTAGTTTAGTCAGTGGTAACACTGGGCGGTTGCAAATTTTCACGAGCCATATTTTCGGTTGAGACTGTATACTTCTACTATATCCTAAACTCAATGATTCTAGGCAATCTTTGTCAATTATGACTTTACGACCGCCCTGCAAGCAATTTACGGCTATACTGCAATAGTGCTTAATAGAAAACTCATTCCACATCGTATTAAAAAAAATGGATCTACTTATATATAAGTTAAAGGCAATTGGTTAATAAATAAATATTCAGAGAAAATTTTATATACCCCCAAACTAAATAAATACTTGTACTAAGGGTACCAAGCGATGATAAAAATACTTAAAAAGATGAATAGATGCTTAGATAACATCCGTAACTCTATTACAAATATCCAAGATAAACACACAAACAAATGCCACCGGGATTCAAACCCAAGACTTCCAGCTTCGTGAGCAGGGTCAATACCAACTAGGCATCATCTCACCCTCTCCCCGGGGTCGTCAATCACACTTGCATCCCTCTAGACATAATGCCCTTCGACTTAGCAACTGCTTACTTGCCTATAGGTATAAACATAAGCAAGAGGCTAAGCGATTCCCGCATTTGATTAACATGCTCAAATTTCTCAACCAATAACATTAGATCGATCTAGTACTATTGACGAACAGTTATTTAAAAATCCTGTTTAAGCGCATATTTAAAGAACAGTAGACTTCATTTTTAAAACACCCGCAAAGAGTAATTTTCACGTAGTAGATTGATCTTATTTTTCACAATTTATAATGCATTTCTGTATGGCAGTAAATAATTTTCCGTAGATACCTCTGAAATACTTAGAGTAGGGGGGTCATAATTGATTTTTTTGCATTAAATAATAAAACATTTTAACGAAAATACATAGGATGAACCAAACATTTCCTTTTTTACGTACATTTTAAGTTATCTGAGGTCGAAAGCTCTTATTGGAGGCTCTAAGTATACGCAGATAAACTGCCTTGTTTAGGATATCAGTCAGTCTCTACTCTACTGAACAGGGATTTAGAAAATAATTCGATACTCATGTACCTACGCAAATTGCTTCCTTGTAAGCGCTAAAATTGAAAATCAAAGACAAGCCAAAACGAAAACCTCCACGTTGTAATTCAAATTAGACATCCCAACTATGTATTTTACATTGTGACATTCTTGAAAATAAATCTCAAGTGATTTCTTCATAACATGCAAGTAGGTATTCGTGTAGCGATTCAATACATTCAAAAGCGTTCTTACGAACTCATTTTCTGTAGTACCTTTAGTTATTACCAGATTATTTAGCAAAACTAAAGCTTAAATCCAACTATATATAAAATGCAGTCAAAAATACATACAAAAATAAAATATTATAAATAATTTTTGACCCTTCTTAAAAAACATTTTGTTCCCAAAAGAGAGAAGAATGAGTTTTTAATTGAAAGGAAAGCATGAAAAATCAACGAAAAAAAGCGCAATGCATAACATTTTTAACTCAGTATTATATAATAACATAGACCTGATTTTTTTTTCCAAATAATACTACTTTTCGTCATCATCTTATCTGGTTTAAAAATTCTCTTGTATATGCATTTACAGAAAATGAGTTCCATATTCATTATATTACCCGCATTATTGTAGTATCATGTGTGGCTGGCGAGAGAACGTGTAGCATTCATCTTCATTCTTCATACTTATGTATTCTAAGAGTGGTTGGGCAGTGGAGCATTTTTGTAAAATTACGTCGTAAGGTTTGCGTTATGAATGTACTTAGTGAAATCATCCTTAAAAAAAGACAACACAATTACATGTCATGTTAGATGAATAACTTTAGTTATCTAAATAGATCATTTACTATTCTAAATAAATAAATGTCGATATTTTTATTTGAAATTAAGCCAGCATATACCTATGTCAATAACTGTTACATGTTAAACTGTGTAAAAATGTAATTGTCTACCTGCTGATACCCGCAACCATATATCTTGTAGATTAACTACTGGTTACTATGATAACATTTTACTAAAAATAAGTAACACTACTTAAAAATTGCAAATCAAAAAATGTTCAACGAAATAATTAGATTTGCTTAAATATTCATAGATGGCAGCACCATATCTCGCTATACCAGAATCGCGTAAGTGATTCGGATAGGAGGTGCAAGCACGTACTGCGCATGCCCTTAGAGTATGGTCAACGGCGCCTAGCCGTTTCAAATCCAGAGATTGCATATACTTGAGAAAATTCGACAAGTTCCGCCGTGACCAGGTCTAGTGGTCAGGGCGTCAGCCGCGAAAGCTGAAGACGCCAGTTCAAATCTGGCCTCGGACACCGGAGGACTTGATCACTTTTTCTGAAGTATATGACATCTATTTCAGTTTATAAGTACCACACAATTAACTGAACTAAACCGAAGTTTTCCCGGAAGTCTATAGACGATGTCCTAAAAATATGATCGGCAAAAGCTTTTAACTACGGTTTCCGGTACTCATTCTATTATTTATTTTGCGGGTATTGGTTTTAGTCAAAGCAAAAAAATCAAGAATATATGTATTTTAAATGCTATTTCATAAATTGTTGTTTTCCTAGACTTGGAATGCATCCACTGCTGTATGACTGTTACTTCAATATTAATAAATGATGTATGTCAAATTATTGTTTTATTTTATCGAATAATCTACCCTGTCCTATATCGCCAGGTGGCAACCGCAAGTGGTGATGAAATAGTAGAATGTACAACGACAGGTTCTTGTACATTCTACTATTTCACTTCTCATGCTCGTAAAGTTCGACTTTAAGTCGTGCGTGGACGACATAAAATCGCTCTTTAAGCTCTAGTGCATAAAGTAAAATTTTCTTCTAAGACTAAGAATGAGGCTCAACAGCCAAACAGAGTCAAAATATATTGCACAATTTAATTGAGCAGTAAAATTTCGTAGAATACTGAAACTTGTTATTTTATTAAATTCTTGCTATAATTATTTTAATTCCGTGTTTCCTATAATTAAATTATTGAAATCAGACAAAATAAGAGTTGATAATGGTTAATAAAAAAGCCCCGAAATGTTTTTATGACTTGACAGAAAACATGTATCTATGTCTAAATTCACATGTTAAAAATTAAAAAAAAAGATAAAAAAATTATTGGCGTGAACCATATTTATTTTCATTGTAATATTTTTGTTACAACTTGAAATAGTTCCATGATTAACGATAAATAATTTCCTCGCAATTGAAGTGAAAATTAGAGTGTAACCCTCGTCCACAAAACCCATTTTACACTCGACTTTATATCCATCCGAGCTAGCTTGCGAGCGATTTAAACGCCTCGCGTAAAATCGTGCGTTTTATACACTTGTTGTACAAACTACTATTTTCTCGGGAATTGTAAAGAAACAAACAGATACTCGTTTCATTTTTATTTACAAAAACATACAGGCAGCTGTGAATTATTTAATAAACGTGTCGTTTACAGAAAAAGGAACCTCCATGGAGCAGACCCTTGCGCTAATCAAAGCAAGTCTTCGACGTAAAAACTTATCACCCACAAGTCCCTTTTCCGAGAACAACACAAACAATTATAATTATATTATTATTGTAAATTGCCATAAATTGCAGAAGATCCCCAGCCCTCGACATAAATGTATGGACACCGAATCTGACTAACGATTCGGTTTAACAACTCACTGGTCTTTACATTCACATATTGTATGTCTGCGACTCTTTTACAATAACTTAATTTTAAACTATACATCTTTACATAGTTTGCTATACATTCGTTAAAATTTAGGTAATATCTAAGGCATTTTGGAAATACCTAAGTACACATCGGTCATATTGTAGCGTTTAAGTGGCATTATGGCCGAGTAAAGGTGCGACCACACCGCTACTTAAAATACGGTGACGCTAAGGAATCGCAGTGACGCATCGTATCCGTACCGTTTTTATCGCATGCCCTCCACACCGCTGCTCAAAACTGCTGCTGCGGTAAAGTCGTGACGTTTACGACACGTCATTGCGATTCCGTACCGTCAGCGTTTTTTGAGCAGCGGTGTGGGGGGCATGCGATTAAAACGGTGCGGATAGGATGCATCACTGCGATTCCGTAACGTCGCCGTATTTTAAGCAGCGGTGTGGTCGCACCTTTAATAATTTTTAAAACTATTTTTATAAGGAACGTAATTGACTATCTCTTCGAATTACCAGTACTAGAGATAATTCTCTAAATCAATATAATGTCACCACTATCTTCCGAGATTACTGATGTGTACATTGTGTACCAAGTAACCAATAAAGTAATATGTGTAATTTAATTATATCGAGACCATTACACGTCGAATTTTTCGAATTTACAATTAATGTTTTGGCCAAGAATTTGAAAAATTCCGATTTTTTTTTTTTATGAAAATCGATTGATAAAAGAAGAAATAACCCACGATTGCCTTAAAGGGTCTTCACTTGCATACAATTGATAACTATTCTATTATTTTTTTATTAACTGAAGTAAAAGGTTAAAATGCTAATAAGTACTTATTTTATGTATTGAATCGGATTGAATCGTGACAATTGAAATATGGCTAAAAATAAGATTTTCACTAGCAGTAAAATTCCAATACTTTTAATAAACGTGTCAAAGAAAAGAAAACCTATAAGCCCCTAAATTACATAGCGGTAATATCATTATTATTATTACGTTCGGCTTTACATATCTATAATCACTAACAATAAAAACCGGTCAACTTGTACGAAAATTCCTATACGAAGTGACCGGTTTTCATTGTCATTCAATAGGTTTTTTAAAAATTGTATTAACCTTTTGACCGTCAAAGACGTCAAATCACGCGCACGGAAAGTCGTGGCCTCAGCGCCAGGACGTGATATCACGTCTTTCGTTTTTCGTCTGATTCTTGGCGGTCAAAGGGTTCAATATTTATTTTTAAAGATTTACGATGATTCTCGTATAATAAGTAAGTATAATAAAGGCATATCACAATGTAAGCTATGTACATAGCACGTGGGTGCAAAGTCGTGGTTTTTAAGTTTAACACATTAACCAACATTCTTAATTTAAATGGCAATTACAGCAACGATTATTTTCTTAAATTTCAATAAAATATAATTGGCATATTTTTTTAAGATGAGAAAGGTAAACCTGCAGGGCTGTTTATAAAAGCTTTAAAGCCTGACCAGAAATATATGATCATGCGCCATGTTGCGGAATTATGGTATTTCTTAGTCGAATGAAATGTTTAAAAGGTAAAAAACAATACAGTAATGGATTTCAGTACAACTTCACGTCCGCTAAAACAGGAAAATATTTTTTTTTTTTTTTATTTGTATTGGTTAATAAGGAAGAACTTCACGTAATAATATTGCTACAGTAAGGTGAACATTTCCAAGCACATTGGAGAAAAAGAGCTTACTAAAACTAGTTAGCGGAGGCCCGTTCCTGGCCCTCGGGTAAAAGTTTGGAGACCCTTGATGTACAGTCAAGTGTAAAAATATGGGTGTACTCATCTTACTCAAAAATATGTCCCATAGTATCTTATTCCGTTTTGTAATAAGTGCGTAGTACCATATTTATGAGACGATTATTTCGATACGTATTTTTGCACTTGACTGTAGCATGAATGCAAGCTCGCCCTATCTGCGATAGCTGCTTGTGTAGTTTCCATTACAAGCACAAGTATTAGTCTTACATGAATTTCAAAATGCCGCAATTTCCATGTCATTACGACGGCTTATCAGACTTTAGAAAGTCAGTTGCAACCACAACGACGGATAAATCACCGTAACTTAGCAGAAAACTACAAAACGGCGTATTATAAAAAATAACTGATATTTTTCGGTGACTGATAATTTTGGTGGAACAGACCCTTTCGATGATGATTCACATGAAATCCTATCACCATGTCTTACTGAAGCGACCGGAATTTGAATCTTCTATACAGTAGTTAGATTTCAAATTCAAATAGCAGCAGCAATAGTTGCATTGTCATTTAAATTTTAAATTCAACAACTGTGTACAAATTTCTTTGGCTCTACTAAGATGTGAAGCGAACATTAACGTTTCATATGCGTTTTAGTGCAGCGTCTTTTGCAGTCTTAGTACAGTACGCGAACAGTTTTGAGCTTCGATAACTCACAAGGGCGATTTTCTTTTTTAGTTAGAGAATATGATATGATTACTTATAGTAAAAAATATTTTCTAACAGTTTTTGACGTCGTGCTATGTATTATATAGATAGTTCTTAGTAACAACAAGAAAAGATTATACAAGATATATTTTCCTTTACCATACTATTGCATTCAACTATTTCAACATCATCCGTCATTTTATAACAGTTTGGTTAATAGATTATGTAAGCATAATCGAAAACAATTTGTCAAAATATAAGTGACCTTGAATTCTAAACGAATTACAAATGGCTAAGACGACGTATGCTATTGACAAAATCGTTATAAAATGTGAAGTTATGTTGCAATAGTGAAAAGCGATAGCCTGGTGGAGAAAAATAAAACTTACATAATCTTTTCTATGTGTAGCAAACAAGGACATGTATTATACCTAGCGCAATGCTAACAATTGTTAGAAAATAATTTTTATTATTAGTACTTAACGTATTCTAACAGGTCACAAAATAAAATCGGACTTGTGATTTATGTCATTTTTATAGGTTACAAAGGCGTTCCTGTACTCCACTATTTCTGTGTCGTTCGCTACTACGCTTGTAGCTGATACCAGGGTTTTCCCGCTTTGTAGAGGAAATCCGCTACACACAGAGCCCGCCTGTGTACCTGGTACTCAATGTGTTTGGAAGGGGCACGAAGCAGGTTGGGAGCCGGCGGCTACCGGCGCTTGAGCGCGAGCAGTTCGTCCAGCTGCGCCTTGTACAGCTGGGTGACGTCTTGCAGGTCCAGGCGTACCTCTTCCAGCTGTTCTTCCTTTTCACCATACATTTGGAGGAGAGCGTCGTATTGCTCTTGGACGCTCTGTGGGTAAAAAATTGAGATGTAAGTTATAGTCTAGCAAACCATTTCTGTCACTAGTAAAGCGCGGCAAATTCAAAATACGTACATGTGACAACCCTTTGTCATGAGTAGAGGGCGGAGTACCGGTGGCAAATTTCACACAAAAGGTATGGAGTCGTTTTTATAATTATTATTTTAGGCTTGAATAATAAAATTATTCATTTACCTAATGTACTTAGTATGGTACCTACTCGTAAATTGGAAGTAAGTACTTAACATTTATTTTCATAAATCGATTTCAGGAACACCTAAATGTTATGTCGTAAATGTTTTGGGTTATTTTTCAATTTCTTTTAACAAAGTCACCATTCATCGATAAATATTTTTTACCATATGCAACCTTTCTTTTCAAAAAGTTACTAATTTACAAATTTATGAGACATTTAGAAACTAATTATTTGACATTGTCAATTTAGACAGCTGCTTTACATCTATATTATCTGAATTATTATTGCGTCGGCTAAATATTTAAAACCGAAAAATATCAAGATGAATAAGCCATGTGAAGCAACAATTCTGCGGATGATAGAACCGTACGAAAATCTTATATATAATGAAGAAGAATGTAGCATTCACTGTATTTCTTGCTCAGTGGATTTAAAGCAGTTGAAAAAATATAATGTCGAAAAACACGTTAACAGTAAACAACACCAAATTAACTGTGGAAACCAAAATGGCACCTTTGCCTATGATTTATTCGTTTTCCTTATAGCGTGTAACATCCCATGGAAAAGAGTTAACCATCCAGAATTTAAAAAGTTCTTTGGAAAATACTTAGATAAAGGCGTAAAACTTCCCGAAGAAAGTGTTTCGAGAAAATACTATCTTACCAGAATATACAATGCGACCGTCAAGCAAATACGAAGTACATTTTTCGATTCCAATTTATGGCTTGCGGTGGATGAGACTCTTGATAATTTCGGTAATTGCGTAGTAAATGTAATTATAAAATCACTTGATGATGCTTTACAAAGGCCATATTTGTTAGCGTGTAAAGTCGTTAGTACTGTAAACGCGAACTCAATTGCAGCGGTGGTTGACGAAAGCTTGAATTTTTTGTGGGAGGATAATTTTACAGATAATATGAACAAATTTTTAATATTCTGTTCGGATAGCGCAGCGTACATGCTTGCTGCCGGCAAGATTTTGAAGAAAAAGTATACGACACGTAACTTGTTTCGCTCATGGACTACACAGAGTCGCGGAGCAGATAAGATCTGAACATAAATTGGTCAATTCTTTAATATCTAATGTCAAGAAGATTTTTTTAAAATCACCACACCGCGTCCGATTTTTCAGGGACCATGCGCAGAATATGCCTTTACCGCCGGAACCCATTATCACTCGTTGGGGCACCTGGTTAAATGCAAGTTTTTACTACGATAGATATTTTGACGTGATTAAAAATGTTGTGATGCAATTGAACAGTAAAGAAGCTATTGCCATTAGAAAAGCCCAGAAGTTGTTTGAAAATGAAAATTTAAAAAACGAGTTAAGCTTTATAAAAAATTGTTACGAAATTATACCTGAATCGATAGAAAAATTAGAATGCACTAAAATTCCGATAGAAGAAAGTTTTCTGGTAATAGATATAGTTAGGAGTATTTTAAGCCTCCAAGGAAGTGAAACCGTGCGAAATAAACTCGAATTGGTTCTAGATAGAAACCCAGATGCTGACGAATTAAGGAATATGATTACAATGGAAAATTATAAACAAGTCCTTAAACATGCAACCATGACATCGGTAGATGTAGAGCGATCGTTTTCCACTCATAAATGGATCTTCAATAAATTAAGAAACCGATTCACTCCGAAAAACCAGGAACATGTGGCCATAGTCCATTCATTTTATAACATGGATACGCACTTAAGTGTAGATTGTGAGGAGGACCTCGAACACATAATTCCAGTCCTCAATTGTAATTGAATGGTCTTGAAAATAATATATCGTTTGGCAGGTCTAACTTCTTAGTCTAGTATTTAGTACCTAATGATAATGTTTTGATAAGAAAACATATTATTATGTATTATAGATATTAACAACATATTACATTATATTTGTATGCTCGTAAGATAATTTCTATAAGTTCCTAAAAATTATTAACAAAATTAATCATTTATTCGTTATTTATTTAATCATAAGAATACTTAGGCGACTCCATACATTTAGTGTGAAATTTGCCACCGGTACTCCGCCCTCTAGTCATGAGACACCGTAATTTGTGACGAACATTTAAATTCACATTGAATTTGTTTTTTGTGCATTTCACTATCTCATCTTAAGTGCGAGTAAGATAGAACTCCTGCAACGTTCTAAATTAAATTTAAATTCGTTTTTAAGGCATATGTCAATTGCCTCAACCAGATTATCTGTTGCATTTGTTGACAGATTAGACAAAGTATATCCGTCTCCTTTTTACACACCGTAAATGTCAACTAATGAAATATCAAATGTCATACCAAATAAAATTAAAAACATAGAATTTAATGATCATTGCTGCTTTTTTCACTGATTCTTAGTGTTGTCATACTTTTGTTCGCTGTACATTGCTACTGCGCACTGTACATTGCTACTGCGTTCGTTGGCTGGCCAGACTATAAGATAGAAATTCTTATAACTTTGATAATGCAAACTTATAATGTATATTTTAATATGGTTATTTCCAATTTTTTGAAACGCAAGTATAACGTTCTATATTGACCAAACATTGCTCTAGAATTAATTTTTTGCCTCGAAAAGGGCTTAAGGTATAGTAAAATAACAAAATTTATTTGGACAGATGCTTCGCACATAAAACGCTCTTTAGAAAACATGTGACGTCACAACTCACGCTTTGACACATAATTACATACACACGTAACACACACAGAATATTTGAATTGTCAACTGCAATTGAATAAGTGTGTTTTGTTTTATGAAAATTAGTTCCGTTTCTTCTAAATCACGATAAATAAATCAGATTGCCTAGAACTATTATATTCTTGTTAATCTTGGTAAGTCTAGTACCAGTAAATTATTAGTACATTACTTACCAAGGACTGTAAAAGAAAGAAAGTCCGAAATCGCAGGTATTTGTGACCCGAGCCGCAGGCGAGGGTTGTAAATATGCGATAGAGGGCTTTCTTTTTTACTGCCTGTGATGAGTACACAATTTTACGTCTCCACCTGGCCATAATGTGAGTTTTACCGTACGCGTAGCGTGCGGTAATACTCACATTATGGGCAGGTGTGACGTAAAGTATTTTTTCTACTCCTGTACTTTTATCTGTCATTTATACATTCATCAACACCAAATAAGAACATAGATAATACACTCGATGAAAAGTCTATCTAGTCTATTCCCCAAAATAACACTTGTTCTATAAAAGCGCCAAAACAGTATCGCGTAATCGCGTGCAAACACGACTATTAATATAATAGTACATTACTGCAGAGACCAGTAAGTAAGCTTTCCTGGCTGAGTATTTAGTAGCCGTCCGAGTCGAAGACGAGGACGGCTACAATACGAAGCCAGGTAAGCTGATTACGGTCGAAGCATGTATAGTGCTTTTCTCAAACATGTAAGGAAATAAAATTACTTGTTTAGTGCTTCAGTTACTGGCTGAGTGATTTAATGTTGTATGAAAATCCTTTACGTACGTCGCGCTGAACCTGCCTTGGAATAAAGTCCCTACTGGTCTCTAATTACTAACGTAACAGGAACATTTCCGAGCATGTTTGAGAAAAATAAATTACTGCCAACCTATGAAACCTAAATAAACGCAGCGTTTGTAGAAAAAAAAAACTTTAAAAGAGAAAAAATTAAAAAAACCACAGACCTACTTCGTAGTTTTTTACGTTTCCCGTTCGTTTGTTGGGGCGAATTGCAAACTTTGAAAGTAATTTAGGTATTTTTACTAAACTCTGTAGCTCTTTAATAATTGATCAAATAACGACGGTGTGTATTTGTGTTAGTAATATTAGTATTATTGAAAAATAGTGTTTTAAAAGGTAAAACTTAAATGATTGTTGATTATGTGGGCAAAATAACTGCGATATCCATGAAGTTTTCAATTTCGCATTTTATGTAAAAGTAAGTGTATTCGTAGAAAAAGTATTGTATGCAACGTCGTATAAGTAGGTAAAAAAATGTTGGTGGCGTTTTTCTTAACAATTTTCGCATACGGCTCAAATTGTTACCCACGCCACTCACCTTTTTTGACCCCTCTTATACAACTGTTGCATAAACTACTTTTTTCTACTCCTGTACTTTTATCTGTCATTTATACATTCGTCAACACCTTTATAAGAACATAGATAATACACTCGATGAAAAGTCTATCTAGTCTATTCCCCAAAATAACACTTGTTCTATAAAAGCGCCAAAATAGTATCGCGTAATCGCGTGCAAACACGACTATTAATATAAAATAAATTACTGCCAACCTAAGAAACCTAAATAAACGCAGCGTTTTTAGAAAAAAATAACTATAAAAAGAAAAAAATTAAAGAACCACAGACCTACTTCGTAGTTTTTTACGTTTCCCGTTCGTTTGTTGGGGCGAATTGCAAACTTTGAAAGTAATTTAGGTATTTTTACTAATCTCTGTAATAATTGATCAAATAACGACGGTGTGTATTTGTGTTAGTAATGTTAGTATTATTGAAAAATAGTGTTTTAAAAGGTAAAACTTAAATGATTGTTGATTATGTTGACAAAATAATGCGATATCCATGAAGTTTTCAATTTCGCATTTTATGTAAAAGTAAGTGTATTCGTAGAAAAAGTAGTGTATGCAACGTCGTATAAGTAGGTAAAAAAATGTTCGTGGCGTTTTTCTTAACAATTTTCGCCTACGGCTCAAATTGTTACCCACGCCACTCACCTTTTTTGACCCCTCTTATACAACTGTTGCATAAACTACTATTATGCAACAGTTGTATAAGAGGGGTCAAAAAAGGTGAGTGGCGTGGGTAACAATTTGAGCTGTAAGCGAAAATTGTTAAGAAAAACGCCACGAACATTTTTTTACCTACTTATACGACGTTATTTTGTCCTATATTAAAGTGCTTGCACGCGATCACGCGATACTATTTTGGCGTTTTTATAGAACAAGTGTTATTTTGGGGAATAGATTAGATAGACTTTTCTTCGAGTATATTATCTATGTTCTTATAAAGGTGTTGACGAATGTATAAATGACGGATAAAAGTACAGGAGTAGAAAAAAACAATTTATGTCACACCTGGCCATAATGTGAGTTTTACCGCACGCTACGCGAACGGTAAAACTCGCATTATGGCCAGGTGGACACGTAAAATTGTGTACTCACAACGGGCAGTAAAAAAGAAAGCCCTCTATCGCATATTTACAACCCTCACCTGCGGCTCGGGTTACAAATACCTGCGATTTCGGGCTTTCTTTCTTTTACAGTCCTTGGTAAGTAATGTATTATTTTCGTCTCCCGGTAACGTATAGTGTGGTAAGGTAAGGTATAGTGAGTCACCTGGTAGTCGTCCAGCCTGGCCCGCAGCTCGGCCGCGTGGTCCCGGAGCGCGTCCCGCTCGGCCCCGACCGCGTGCGCACGCGCATGCGCCGCGCGCAGCTCCCCGTCCCGCCGCTGCAGCTGCGCGAGCAGCTCGTCCACGCCGGCCGCCGACGTTACTGCTGCGGCCCCGGTGGGGGTCGCGCGCCCCGTGTCCTCCTAGTAACATATAACATTATTCAAAAACTGCACCTCCTTATGATAGCAATTGTACCCTCCGATGCGGGTAAATTCGTATTTCGATTTCCAATTTTCCACAGTTACGTTGCCGGTTAACACACACCACGGAAAATAGAATCGATTGAGATCTGGCAAAAAAATCAAACCTGCGACTCGTCATATAAAGAACCGCCTAACAACATTTAGTAAGATAACAAAATGGAACAGAACTCACCGATGCCCACAGCGACGACGACAGTGTGTCGGACGCCACGGAGTGCGGCGGGCTCACGTCGCCGCGACACGACACCTGCTCCTGAAATTGTATACGAACTTACTTATTAGGGAGACAGTTTGTATCTTTTCACGAACAATTTCAATGGTACATTACATCAGAGGCCGGGAAAACACGGATTTCCGGCCGAGGCATGTATAGTGCTTTTCTTAAACATGCAATGAAAGAAAATAAAATAAAAAACCAAAAGGACAATGTTATATTTAATCTAAAAAGCGACCATGAAGTAAAAATTAAAAAGTTAAAATCAGCTGTTCGTAAAACCTGCCGCCATCTTTGACGCTGTCTGAATGAGGTTGGATGTTGAAACAAAAAAAAAATTACTGTGCAGGCCTAGGCCTGAAAAGTTGTATGAAATCCCATTTCAGGCCGCCTCGAGATGCTGCGCCCGAAAAAGGATACTTCCGAGTCTATTATAAGGAACGTAAAGAGAATATTTCATTGCATGTTTGAAAAAATACATTTTAATACGCCACTGCCAGTCAATCTATCAGGGACACCCAATTCTATTACGCAATTATCTGTATTACTTTATTTGATTTTTTATTTAGTTTTGTTTTCGCATTACTTGTATAACTGTCGGGAATGTTTTTTAATTTTTTCTTTTCAATGGTATTATAACAATGCGAATTTCGACGCTCCAATACTTTCTCGCTCGCACAACGCTACGTCATACTTCACGGCTGGTTCGCCGAGCGCACGCGACCACAACGTCATCGAGCGCCCGACCGGACCGTATAAAAGCCGCCGCCTGCGCCGATTAAATCACTCGCGAAGCTACGTCCGGTGCTCAGTAGCAGCCTCCCGTTCCGTACAAAGCTTATGTCAGGTCCAGACTGACATACGCGGCTCCCGCCTGGTATGCCAGGACGGCAGAGTCAAACAGGCGGAGACTCGGGGCGCAGGAGTCGCAAAGCCTCAGGACCATCGCCAGAGCCCCACGCTACGTACGGAACAAGACAATATACAGGGACTACGAGATACAGACACTGGACGAGTTCATCGGCCAGCTCGCGCACAGGATGTTCGCCGGAGCCGACAACTCCCGACACCAGCTGCTGCAAGGGATAGCCCCCCTGCATACCCGCCCCCCCAGATGCCCGCCAAGCACGAGCCCAACCACGTGACCGCCAAGTCAAGATGACCACCAACCAATTCGGAGAAGATGGTCGAGAGAAAGAACCATGCCGGTTTTAAAAATCGTGCATCGACAGCCCGTGTCGTACTTACGACACGCGACAGAAGCAGCCACAGAGGACTTAAAAAAGCCATGAGATGGCCTGTTCATCTGTTCCTACCTACGTCTTACAGTATTAATATTTGCTACTTTAATTTAATGTATTATCTCCGTGACCACACCTACATGTGGCCCCGACGGAAGACCAGCGCTGGCCCTCCAGGCTAGCACCACTCTGAGTCGGGACCATTTCGTAACAAATTAATCGTTTAGTCTTATTCATTAAGTACATGTGTACCATTTATTAGGCTTAAGTATTACGTCACGGATAAACGTTTTTTCTTTCATTCTTTTTCTTCTAATATTTATTTATCTATTCCAGTCAATCCATTTTGTAAGAAAGTAACTATTTTGACACGAATTCTAATAAAACGACAATTCAAGTCATTACCTGTAGAATAGCGTTTCGTTTCTTCTCCGTGACCAAGGCATCTTGAGCAGTGGACAACGCAGACTCGGCGGTGGTGAGCTGTTTCCGCAACTCGGCTATCTGTTTACTCGTCTCCTCCTTTACTCGTGTGAGCTCTCTGGATTTACTGAGAACGAAAGTTTTAACATTTAATTTTGTAGTAAGTTGAGCTGTTTGGTATAAAGTTTATTATTATTAATGGAAAAATTGTGCGCGTTGTTTAGTAACCGTCTTTTTTCATATTTTTTGGAGTTACGGTTCAAAAGTTACGGGGGACACACATTTTTTCTGACTTTCGAAAAGATTATTTCTGAAAATATTCAGTTCGCGCCGCTGCTAATAAAATTGCGTCATCAGACGACCGCGGGGTGAGGCCCCCCGCCACCAGCCGCCGGCGCGGCTCCCACTCCTCCTATTTGCCTCAGGTCGCCGGACCGAACACACGCGGCCGCGATCCATACATTTTTATTACCTAGCTATTACAGCTTAAGTAGTGTTATAAATCGTCGTTGATCATTTATACAACCCTTATGTGCGCTCGCACATATTCACTTAATCACAAAATGTTCAATGACACCTCTGTTTTTTTAAAGACCTATCGATTGATGTGCAACATGTTGATATTTTTTTTGCTAAAAAATAATTTTGAAATTTAGTTACACGTATGAAGCGCCCCCCCTAAACATATTTTATTCTGCAATTTAACTACTTAACTAAATTGCGGCATGCAAATTACACCTTACGTGAAAATTTTACTAAGATACTTCTTATAGTTTCCGAGTAAAATGCCTGTGACATACGGACGTACGGACGGACATGACGAAACTATAAGGGTTCCGTTTTTGCCATTTTCGCTACGGAACCCTAATGATGACAAAGATTGAGTTATTTTAACCCTTTGAATGCCATAAGTCATATACAAAAACGTCACTCACACGCCAAGATTACGAACGCAAGCGAGCTAATATAAACATTATTGAAATTCTGAAGCTTACTTTGACAGCGTCCATAACACTTATGTAGTTCTTGGCGTTGAGGGCACGACAGACGTTTAAGCGTCCTTGGCGTTGAAAAGGTTAAAGCTTCTCCGTAACATTCGTATTAGCATTTTAATATTCGTTTCCTGAATATTCTCATTCGGAAATGTGAAATAACGCTATTATTCAACGTATTAACTCGTCACACACTTACCTAGCCAGTTCATGCTCCAGTGTGTCGACTCTAGCTACTAGTTCGCGGCACTGACTGGTCACTATGTCCAGCCGGCCCTGCGCGTCGTCCAATAACCCTTCGGATGCGGACAGTCGACGGGTTAACTCTTCTAATTCGTCGCGGGATAGGCGCTCGCGTTCGACCGCTTTGGCGAGGGAGGTTTCGGCTTCAGCTGGGGTTAAAGATTAGTATTAGTAAATGTCGTGTAAAAAAAACCTTCGGTAATACGATCCCCGCAGACAAGCTGTGACGCAACCACAGAAAGATTTCAAGATTTGATAAAGGGAATTTCTTGAATTTTTAAATATTTTTAAGAGTGCGGGGTTTTAGGGTCATGCAGATGAGCTTGCGTGCTTCAGATAATATTACCATTCAGCAAAGTGTCATATAAGTCTAAGGCTCGAAAACCGGTATTTGCTCCATACTAAAATACCAGAATTTTCTCCGTTTTTTTTTCGGTCTTTCGTTTACTATTTCATTTTTTTTTTTTTTTTTAATTTATTTAGAAAACAAACAGCCATATACAAAAACAGTCATTACGAAAATAGACACAAATTAGGCCTAAAGTTTCCTATATTGCTACGTAAACATTTATAAATTTGTACAACTAATGTTACATATTTAATTGTGAACTACACGCCAATAAAATATCGAAACATAAAAAAAAGAGAACTGTTACTAACAATATAACATAATCGCTTACTTCTTATTATCAAAACAAAATTTGTCGAACCTTATTCTTGAAAACGGACATACTATGAGCGAAAATATCTATTTGATTAAGTGAAACATTATACATACTACAAGTGCGCCTAAAGAAAGAATATTTTGCATACTTTGATCCCCAAGATGAGATAGAAGAGGTAGGCTTAGAACGTGAGTGGAAACGAGAAATTTTGAACGAAATATTTTCTAATAAAACGTTAGAATCTATATGATTTATAATAATTTTAAATAAAAACAAAACATCCAGATAGACTCTTCGATTTTCTAATGGAGGAAGACTATGTTTAGCTGCCGACGCGAGATAATCCTGGTTATGGACACCGGTTCTGTAATCCAAGGACTTACAGAGTATTTTCTGAATCCTTTCAAGTCGAGACTTATGAATACCATAGTGTGGACTCCAAACAACACTGCCGAACTCCAATATGCTCCGGACGAAAGAGTAGTACAACACTTTTAATGTTAATATATTTTTGAAAGGTTTGCTTAAGCGCAGAACCATACCTAACTTTTTATATGCTCTTGCCACAATATTATCTATATGTTCATTAAAGGAAAGCTTACTGTCCAGAGTGATAGGTACCTAAATCTCGAATTGACGACACACGTGAGACACTATTACCAGCTAATTTATAATCATAAGTAATAGTATTCAATTTACGGGAAAACGTGATAGTATAGCATTTATCAGCATTGAGAATTAAACGATTGCGCTGACAGTAGTCCTCAAACCGAGACAAATCTGATTGTAGCGCCACACAATCATCATAACTTTTAATAATTTTATAAATTTTAGTGTCATCTGCATAAAGAATATGAGAAGAAGACTGAAAGGAAGTATTAATATCATTCACATACAAGACAAATAGAAAAGGTCCTAGGTGCGAGCCCTGGGGTACCCCTGAGGGAATGGGTAAAAATTTAGATCTATAGCCCTTCAGTGCCACCGCCTGACTTCTATTACTGATGTAGGACTTTAACCATCTAAATAGGTCACCGTGTATACCGATCTCAAACAACTTCTGAAGTAAAATAGAATGATCTATTTTATCGAAGCACTTCGAGAAGTCGGTATACACGGCATCAACCTGAAAACCGTCATCTAAAGCATTAATAATATGGTCAGTATACTGAGTGATTAAGTTAGTGTCGACGCTTCTGCCTCGGAAAAAACCATGTTGGTGTACAGATATGTGGCGAGCGACAACAGCGGTCAATTCATTAGTAATAATTTTTTCGAAAATCTTGGCGAATATACAGAGTTTTGAAATCGGTCGATAAAGCTTTATGTCATGTTTATCGCCGCCCTTATGCACAGGTGTAATTCTGCTGGTGCTTATGCTGGTGTGTCAGTCTGCGCACGAACGCAGTCTCGCTCGGGCGTGCGCGCTTAACGCACTAAGCGTGTTTTCGAAATGTCACCGTCTAAAAGGTTGAAGTGTATTAACTGCAATATTGTCATAAGTGAATTGCTGGCGTTTGTTCAAAACAAGTATGATGTGATGGATAATGAGAGCCTTATAAGGATATGCTCATCAGCATTCAAAGAAGAAGAAGTGGACACAGCCAAAAATATGTTGTTTGAGTCCTTAAAAGGCACGAAGAAGCAAGTCTCGAGAAGAAATGACGGAAAGAAACATCGAGATCTCGAGGATATAATTGGTGTATTTAGTGAGACTGACCCGGAATTACTTCCGATATTTGTGGCCAAGGATCTGAATAAATTACCAGTGGTTTACTTTGATCACTTGGATGCGTCGTCGCTATTGAAGGACATAGTGAGGTTAAAAGCAGATATAAGTGAAATTAAGACTTTATACGCTACGAACCAAAGAGTAGATATTTTAGAAAATAAATGGTATAATGACAGATATGGATCCTTTCTGAGTAGTCAAGCCAATGTGAACTGCAGAAGAGGCGCCTGTAATGTGTTTGATAGCGGGCCGATGGGGTTTTTAAACCAAAGTAATAAGTCGGTTATGTCCGTTGAAATTGAACCTGAGGATAACCGTCATGCATCGTCATCACAGGTGATCGCGCCCGAGCCGGCGGAACCGAGCGCAGAGTATGCGCGCTCCTTATCGCACGCGGGAGGAGAGATAATGTCTCACTCGCACTCATCGCCAAACGAGCCGGCAAACAAACCAGTCGCCTCACCTGTGTGCGAAACTGACCAAGTGGAGGACAAACCAAAGTCGAACGATCTTAGTGGGAATAAGATTCAAAATGGAACGTCGTGTTATGAAGATAAAAACAATTGCACGGATAATGTAAACAAAGATACCTCCGAAGTGAAAATGAAGGGATTATCTTTTGCAGAAATGGCTGGAAATGGAGATACGTGGAAATCACCAAAGGTGGACGAGGACTGGAAGACGGCGCAACGAAAGCGGTTGAGAAATCGTTTTCTAGGTTGTAAAGGCAAGGCAGAAACTGGAATAAGTACAAAGTTCAAAGCGGCGGAGGAGCGGATTCCGTTGTTTATATCTAATGTGCATAAGGATGTTGCGGAGAGTGACATAATGGAATACATTTACCAAAAAACGGGTGAAAATGTAAATTTGTACAAGATAAAATCGCGAAAGCAAAAGGACTATCATTCATATAAGATTTATATACTACAAAGAAATCTAAGTACCTATATGGAAGGCTCGTTATGGCCGACAGGTGTGACGTTTTACTGATTTCAAGGACAGGCAAGATAAGCCGTCTATTGATAAATGTGATAGTGGTAGTGTTTTAAAACCGTTTAATGGGGGACAATAATATTACAAGACTAATTAGTTATAACTGTAAATCGTTGAAACGGTCAATAGACGGTGTGAGATCTTTGTGTGCATCGGCTGATATTATAGCGGTACAGGAACATTGGCTCTTAAGCCATGAAATTCCGTTACTAGGCACTGTGAGTGATGACTTTGCATACACGGGCTGCTCGGCGGTTGATACGGGTGCCGGGGTACTTGTCGGGCGCCCCTACGGAGGCGTTGCGGTACTCTGGCGTAAGAATGTCTTCCAGTCGTCGTCAGTAATTAGAACTGTGAGTACTAGAATAGTAGCTGTGAAGTTAGGACTACGAGACCGTTCAATTCTAGTGCTCAGTGTTTATATGCCGGTCAACGCGACGGAAAATCTACCATTATTTACTGAGTGTCTTGGCGAGATTAGCGCGATTATGGAGGACAATAGTGATGTAGAAGTAGTGTATATATTGGGGGATTTCAATGCACATCCGACGGAGTTGTTTTATAGGGAATTGGACCAGTTCTGTGTAGAACAGGAGTGGTATTGCGCCGATGTGGATGTGCTGGGCAGATTTTCTAATACTTATACATATACTAGTGAGGCGCACGGTTGCCACAGGTGGTTAGACCATTGCATAGTCACAAAGTCAGCCCGAGAAACGGTAAGAAATATCACAGTAAGACAGGACGTGTACTGGTCTGACCATTTTCCTCTTATTGTTGAGTGTGACTTGAATAAGGTACAAATAAAATGTAAAACAGTGAAATCATCTCTGGATGAGGTGTTTTGGGGTGAAAGGGAGCCTGCTCAGGTAGATCTGTATCGTGCTTTGTGTGACAATAGGCTGAAACTGTTGAATTTTCCAACAGAGTGTACCAACTGTGCTGATAAATCATGTGCTAATAGTAACCATTTTAATGTGCTTGATAAGATGTATAACACGATAACTAATGTATTAACTCTTCAAGTCCAAACTGAAATGGTGCCAAGAAAGGCAGGAGCAAATTAAATGTGACATTCTAGCCTCATCCCATTCAGCTAAGGATTTCAAGGGCTTCTGGAAAATAAACCAATAAGCTAAGTGTAAAGCCCGGGGTCCCTGTGAGCGTCGGAGGTATAAACGACGGGAAGAGGATCGCTGATAAATTCAGGGAGCTGTTTACTGTGTCATCTTTATACCAATCTGGCCAGGGTGGGATGTGCGATGCTGGGGCCACTGTGGGAGATAGTACCATACATTTCACTGCAAAACAAGTCGAAAAAGTAATTAAAAACATGCAGAGGGGAAAATCTCCGGGACACGATGGCCTCAGTATCGAGCACCTTAAATATGCAGGAATACATCTGCCTCGCATATTAGCGATGTTCTTTACCTTATGTTTAAGGCATGCGTACCTACCTGAGCAGCTAATGAAAACGGTGGTTGTCCCGTTAGTTAAGAATAGGACAGGGGACGTGGCAGATTTTGCAAACTACAGGCCCATCTCGCTTGCCACTGTAATCGCTAAAGTGCTTGACAGCTTGCTTAACGACCACCTTAACAAGCATATACAACTACACGACGCTCAGTTTGGGTTTAGGGCAGGGCTGTCCACTGAGAGTGCTATATTGTGCCTTAAGCAAGCTGTCAGGTACTACAAGGACAGGAACACACCAGTTTTTGCCTGTTTCCTCGACTTGAGTAAAGCGTTTGACCTGGTGGTGTACGATTTACTATGGAACAAGCTAAGTGAATCTACGGTCCCACCCGAGTGCGTGTCCCTCCTAAAATTCTGGTACGCCAATCAGGTCAATCAGGTAAGATGGGATGGTGAATGGTCTGACCGGTATAGGTTGGAATGCGGGGTTAGACAGGGAGGGTTAACGTCTCCTGTCCTGTTTAACTTTTATGTAAATGGATTGATTGAGGAATTGAGCAGCATGCATGTCGGATGCCATATAGATGGCGTGTGTGTAAACAATATAAGCTATGCTGATGACATGGTGCTGCTCGGCCCCTCAATCAACTCCATAAGAAAGCTTATTGTAAAATGTGAGAAATACGCCACTCAGCACGGACTTAAATATAATGCAAGTAAAAGTGAGATGGTGGTTTTCAAAGCCCGAAAATACAATCCACAAAATATACCTTCGGTCATGCTGGGTGGGGTGGCGCTCAAGATTGTAAATAGGTTTAAATATCTAGGTCATATAGTAACAGAGCAGCTGGACGATGACCTAGATATAGAAAGAGAGAGAAGGGCCCTAGCAGTTCGGGGCAACATGCTCATTCGTAGATTTGCACGATGTACAAGGGAAGTCAAGCTCACACTTTTTAAAGCTTATTGTACATCCTTCTACGCGTGCAGTCTATGGGTGAAGCATACAAAACGCGTTTATAACGCGTTGCGTGTCCAGTTCAACAATATCTTCAGGATGATGTTTAAGCTGCCTCGCCACTGCAGTGCGTCTGGCATGTTTGCTGAGGCGCATACAGATGGTTTCTATGCCATTCGACGCAAGAGGGTAGCCTCTTTGCTGAGACGAGTGAGAGGTAGCGAAAACAGCATCCTGAGGATGGTGGCTGGACGCCTCGACTGCCCCATGCTGGGGCATTGGGTAGGTATTGTGACGGGGAGGGTAAAATAATATAATCTGTATTTGTATTTGTATTTTGTATTTGTATTTTCCGTATTTTACTAACATAGGTTTAAGCGTCTTGTTTAGGTTAAGTTTTGTAGGTATAAGTTTAACACACATTATGGATTTTTAAAATCTGAAATAAATAATTTTTGTTTGTTTTTGTTTCTTTGTAATGATAGCACGCTTCCAGATGCTAGGTACAAAGCCTTCACTCACAGATTTTCTGAAAAGCTTAGCCAAGGGAACCGTAAGCTCAGCGTAAAGTCTAGAAACTAAAAATGGATGAATGTTGTCAAAACCAGCACCTTTATTAACGAATATAGATTTTAAATGCTTGTATACTACATCATCAGTAATATTAATACTAGAAATATCTACAAGGGAGGACGAAGACTGATGAGAAGAAAGTCGAGATTGATTACCATCCGAGACAAATACAGAGCTGAAATAGCTATTAAACAAATCGCAAATAACATTACCATCAGAAGAAGAATCATCGTCTAAATGCATGTTAGATGGAACCTCATTTGCAGAAAATTTAGATTTTATAAAGCTCCAGAAATACTTGGGAGAAGAAGTTATTTTCTTTTCACTGAGGGCAATATATTTAGTATAACATTCTTTACTGAGTTTCTTTTCTCTTTTTCTTAGTAATTTAAATTCGGCATAGTCAATCTGGTTATTATATTTTTTCCACTTGGTATGAGCATTCAATTTGTTTTTAATAATTTTAATTAAGGGTCTGTTATACCAAGGTGGATACCTAGAAGATGAACAAGTCTTACGCTTCGGAACGAAATCCTCAATTAGAGCATTTAAAATAGAATAAAAATGATTTGTAGCACTTTCCATATCCATATCATCGATGACGGACCAGTCAACATCGGAGAGACCCTGCCGAATATTGTCAAAATTGGCTGCATGATAAAGATATTTATAATGTATTGATGAATTTAAGGATTTCATTAACGACAAAGGAAAATAAATTACTAAGGATTTGTGATGTAAATCTTCTTGTGTAAGAGGAGCCGAACAAACTGATACTTCACAATTAACACTACTAATGACAAGGTCTAAGATACGATCATGAGCATTGACACACCCGTTATACTGCTGTAGTCCAGAGAGAGCGAGAAAGTCAGAAAGTGCAACGGCTAAGGGATTGTTATTATGATTAAGTGTCAGGGTTGAAAAGTTATCGCGGCTCCAAATTGCATGAGAAATATTAAAATCACCCAATAGCAGATAAGTATCGCTAGGGTGACGGCATATAAGGTCATTGACGTTATAAAAAACAATTGCAACGAATCGGCATGATTACGATTGTGCGGGAAATAAGCACAAGCTATGCGAAAAGAGCTTGCTCGCTCCGGCACGGCATCGGTAGGCGACGAACCCGCTGCAGCGAGCGGCAGAGACAGCCATACCTCCTCGGAATGTGTAGTACTACAGAAGTCGTCAGTACGGCGTGCGCGCAAGCCGCGCCGCACCGCCACCAGCACGCCGCCACCGCGCGCCGCCATCGTCGCCGGTCGATCCCGTCGATAAACGACATAATTAATTATGATAGAAAAATTCTGCGTCGCTAAAGTCCTCCGTGAGCCAGGTTTCGGTTAAGCATATAATATCGTAATTAGACAAAAGTACATTATCTAGAAAAGAGTGAGATTTGGTTCTGAGTCCTCTCACGTTCTGATAATAAATGTTTAAGTTATTAATGCTAAACACTGTAAAGTAAGATATGGGGTTATAGCGCGGCTCAAGTATGTCCAGAATTCATTAGAAAAATTATGATTTAAAAGGTACCTAAGAACATTTAATAACAACAGTAAATTGCATTTGTACAAGTAGAAGCATAACAACAATACATAACATACGCGATAATACGAGATAAGCTTGGAATAAAAGAGAGAAAAATATATATAACATTTAACTTCAAAAATACTCCGACGGGGCATAAGAGTAGTACATAGCGTGGCACAAATTAGTTAAGAATAAAAGTCACTTAAGTTTTAACAAATCGGATTCCGTGACAATGCGTATAACCCTCGAGGCGTCATTTTTACGCAAAAATATCTTGCCTTCTTTCACCCACACATAAGCATAGTTCAACTCAGCTTTTACTTGGCGTGCGCGCTTTAACAACAACTTGTTTGCGGGCGTAAGGTGCTCGTTCAAGTAAACGTTAGACGACGGACCGTCTAAGCCAGCGTCGGCCGTGGTGAGGCCACGGCGCGCGCGGGCCGCCGCCAGCAGCTCGTCCCTGCGCGCGCGCCGGGTGAAGCGGACGATAATCGAAGGGGGCCGAAGATTTTGTTGTTTCGCTTCCGTAGAAAACACTCTAATCCGATGTATACAATCAATTTCCGATTGGTCAAGGACAAAGCCAACCTTGATACATATGTTGCTAAGTATAGAATTCAAATTCTCTCCCGACCGAAGCGGAACGCCGATGATCTCCACATTATTTTGCCTTCCAAACTGGTCACGATCATTATTTTCTTTCTTGAGGCAAGTGACGAGGTCCTGTAACTCTTTCATTTTCGGCGGCAGTGGCGCAAAGGTCTCCAATTTATCTTCTGTACTCGAAATTCTGTTCTCCATACCATCTAGGCGTGATTCCAAGATGCTCCACTTATGACTCAAATCAGTAACTTGCTGCTGAACGTTATCAATTTTTTCCTCAATTGAAGTTCTGGATATTTTAACTTCAGCAAGCAGGTCCGTTAAAGTGGTCTCCTGTGAAGTTTGGGGCGTTTGCTGGTTGGCTCGGCACACGGGGCAACGCCAGGATGCTTTTTTCTCATTAGTCATCCGCCTGACAGTGGTTTCCGCTAATCCAGCACATACAAAATGTAAATACTTTTTACATGCACTGCATAAAACTCCATCATTAACAGGTTCGGTACATTTGGCACACTCCATTATAAATTTAGGGTAGGTAAAATACAGGTAAGAGGCAAAAAGATGCGAGGAATTGTAAACAAACTTATCAAAAACCACGCGTGCGAGACACCGACCGCCGGGTTAAGGTCCGTAAGCGAGAGCTCTAAATCACTGGTTTCAAGTATATTACGTCTGAGAACACAACTAATCACAATGGTGGCATGGGCCGAACTGACTGATTTTTAATCGAACAATCTTGTAAACGAAGTCATTTCCTAAATTCAATACCTAAATGAATTTCCTGAGTTCTACATAAATACCATAAAATAATGAAATATATAGTTTTTTTGCGAATACCGCTTTCAAGCCCTGTATATAATCATCAAGTCTAACAAAATTTTTAGTACTACTGTTACTTATAAGCAAGTGCTTCGTATCCAGTGTACATGGATATGACGCAGTTTCTACGTACGGTCCTACTGACTGTGCCAAAGCAGTCATTTTATAAACAAACGCCTGTCTCTACTAAGCAGGGCTTGTAACCGGTTTTCGCAAAAAGCCCCGAAATAACCCAATATGTTTACATATTTTATGGTTTTTACGTAGAACTCAATATTGTTTTTAGGTTATGACTTTATTTTGTAAGATTTTTCGATTAAATATGAAATAGTAAACGAAAGAACGAAACAATAACCAGTATTTTAAATATGGAGCAAAATACCGGTTACAAGCCCTGCTACTAAGGCCCGAAATACACTTGTAAGTTTTGCGTAAGCTACTAGTATAGTTCGCAATGAGAGACGAATATCACTATTTCATTCTAGCAATAGTTTCGTCCCTTCTTTCGTAAATAAAACTTAGTCCGCCAAGCTTAAGTGGGACTGGGTAGGACACGTATGCCGAATGCATCCAGATCGATGGGCCAAATTGGAGACACAGGAAGGCAGAGGCAGAGGTAGGCCAAAGGGTGCGTAGCCAACGTGAAAATCGTTAACGTTACGTAACGAACGAAACGTAACTGTCACTGTCGCACTAATATGGAAGAGTGATAGAGAGAGGTGACTACGATACGCTACGGAGCGATAACGATTGGCACGTTGGCTACGCACCCTGAATTCGTTTTGTGGTGATTGGCAGGAGAGTGCACTGAGCCGTGACAGTGGCTCAAAATAGGGGAGGCCTTTACCCAGCAGTGGGACACAAAATAGGCTGTTAAAAAAAGTGTAAATCTGGCCTAAGTAAAATAAAGTGAAAATGTTATGAGTGTGTCTTACCAACTTGCTGTTTGAGCCCCCTGACAGTATTGACATGTGCTTGGTCCCTCTCCACCGCGGACCTCTGTAGCGCCGCTAGTTGTGCTAGCAGGGCCGCGGCGCCCTCCCCGCCGGCCCCCGAGGCCCCCGCGCGGGCCTCCAGCGCGGCGCACAGCTCCCGGGCCTCGGCCAGCTCGCGGCGGAGCGCTTCTTCCCGGAACACCCAGCGACGCTCCTCTGTAAACGTACATTACTTTTTAAAATGAATAAGTTTGTATCGGAAATCGACCAATGGGAAAACGGCAGTTGCTGCCATCTGGTCACTAGTTACATCTTAAGATTAGCTTTAAACAGTATGTCTTTAGTTTCTTTACTCATACGTTACAGACGTATTAAGGACAAAATTCCACCACACTGATACAAAAAACTTCATTATTTTGTATTTCTCAATTGCGTGTTTTTTTAATTCATCATTTTGCTAAATTTGCAATGAGCTACCATACTAATCGTAACGCAGTGCTCCTCTTTCACTCGCGCTGAAAAAGATAGGGATGGAATTTAGCTGTTGTCAGCCCCTTTAAACCGGTATTCGACATTGCAATTTGTACAATCTGTCAGGTTGGGAGGTGTAATAAGAGTTAGGGCCCTTAGGGAGCTGAAGGAGGGGAATGGGAGGCAGGGTACACAACAGATTGGGCCCTACAAATTGCAATGTCTAATACCCGTTTAACGTTACTAAATAAATAAATATTATTGGACAAACTTACACAAATCAACCTAGTCCCACAGTAAGCTCAATAAGGCTTGTGTTGTGGGTACTAAACGACGATAGGTATATATAATAAATAGATATAGATAAATACTTAAATACATAGAAAACATCCATAACTGAGGAACAAATATCCGCGATGAACACACAAATAAATGCCCTGACCAGGATTCGAACCCGGGACCTCCGCCTTCGTAGGCAGGGTCACTACCGACTAGGCTAGGAGGCCGATAACTAACCTTGCACCACCTCCGCCCTCAGACTGGCGAGTTGTTGTAGCAGCGCGTCGACCTGCGCGCGCTCCGCGTCGGCGTCCCGCTGCGCCCGCGCCGCCGCGCCGCAGCGCGCGCGCAGCTCCGCCCGCTCGCACTCCACGTCTGCGAGCTCGCGCTTGGCGGCCTCGAGGGACGCTCGGGTCGTGGTTAGGCGTTGGGTTGCGTCGTCTAGTGCGCTTTTTGTCTGTGGAGATTAATGTATTAAGCTAATAAAACAATTAAAAACGGATTTTATCGCGTGTACTGAGCTTAAATTACATCCCGACGTTTCGAACACTTTACAGCGTTCGTGGTCAACGGGTTGACCACGTGCGTGGGTTTTTAATTGTTTTGTTTCATGAATAACTAACGCGGCAACCGAAGACAATATTATGTATTAAGCTAAGTTCATAATAAAGGTGAGATTAAATAGTCAGGTGAATTATTTCTGTACGTAAAAAGGCGCATTTTAATCGAACGAGCGGAGCGTAAGCGAAGTGAGTTCTTACAAACAACTTCGGCTACTGGGACGGCTCGGCATTTCGATGGCTTTTAGATTTTGAGGGTTTGTTCCGCGATAACTTTAGTAACGTTTCTCTGATCTTTATGAAATTTGTTGGGGTTGTAGCAGAGATACATATATAATTTCAGAGTTCGTATATGAGCAGGATCGATCAAGGGGTTGTGGAGCTAGAATACGAAAAAAAAAACTTCAGAAGGGTCTTGTTATATTGGTCATCTCGTTTGCAAGTAAATCACGAGTTCTTAGTTCGAGCCGGACTATTAGTATAAATAGCTTTTTTCGACTCCTGTACTTTTATCTGTAATTTATACATTCGTCAACACCTTTATAAGAACATAGATAATATACTCGATGAAAAGTCTATCTAGTCTATTCCCCAAAATAACACTTGTTCTATAAAAGCGCCAAAATAGTATCGCGTAATCGCGTGCAAACACGACTATTAATATAAAATAAATTACTGCCAACCTAAGAAACCTAAATAAACGCAGCGTTTTTAGAAAAAAAAACCATTAAAAAATAAAAAATTAAAAGAACCACAGACCTACTTCGTAGTTTTTTACGTTTCCCGTTCGTTTGTAGGAGCAAATGGCAAACTTTGAAAGTAATTCAGGTATTTTTACTAATCTCTGTAGCTCTTTAATAATTGATCAAATAACGACGGTGTGTATTTGTTGATGTTAGTATTTTTGAAAAATAGTGTTTTAAAACGTAAAACTTAAATGATTGTTGATTATGTTCACAAAATAACTGCGATATCCATGAAGTTTTCAATTTCGCATTTTATGTAAAAGTAAGTGTAGTCGTAGAAAAAGTAGTGTATGCAACGTCGTATAAGTAGGTAAAAAAATGTTCGTGGCGTTTTTCTTAACAATTTTCGCCTCCGGCTGCGCCTACGGCTCAAATTGTTACCCACGCCACTCACCTTTTTTGAGCCCTCTTATACAACTGTTGCATAATAGTATTTTATGCAACAGTTGTATAAGAGGGGTCAAAAAAGGTGAGTGGCGTGGGTAACAATTTGAGCCGTAGGCGAAAATTGTTAAGAAAAACGTCACGAACATTTTTTGACCTACTTATACGACGTTGCATACAATACTTTTTCTACGACTACACATAGTTTTACAAAAAGTGCGAAATTGAACACTTCATGGATATTGCAGTTATTTTGTCAACATAATCAACAATAATTTAAGTTTCACCTTTTAAAACACTGCATTTCAAGAATACTAACACAAACACACACCGTCGTTATTAAATCAATTATCAAAGAGCGACAGAGATTAGTAAAAATATATTATTTTCAAAGTTTGCAGTTTGCCACCACAAACGAATGGCAAACGTAAAAACTGCAAAGTATGTCTGTGGTTCTTTTCATTTTTTCTTTTTTAATGTTTTTTTTTCTAAAAACGCTACGTTTATTTAGGTTTCTTAGGTTGGCAGTAATTTATTTTCTTCTAAAGTCGTGACTGCACGCGATTCTATTTTGGCGCTTTTATTTAAAAGTTGTTTTTTTGGGGAATAGACTAGATAGACTTTTCTTCGAGTATATTATCTATGTGTTTCTTCGAGTATATAGATGATGACGAATGTATAAATGATAGATAAACGGGAGAGAAAAAAATATTTGTTGGGTTCACAGGGCACCTCTGTTAGCAGTTGCATTATATCACATAATAACCCTAGGGTCATTATGAAGAATAGACTAGATAGACTTTTTTGAAATTGCATAAGACATGCTTTTATATTCGTTTGCGGGACCATATAATTGACAGATAAAAGTACCGGAGTAGAAAAACTACTATTTTAGTCACTTTTTCTTTTGTATTTGACATCTATTTACCCGGCTGCCGAAAGAAAGGTGGGTTATGTTTTTCGAGAGTTTGTACGTATGTATGTATGTATCTTTGGCACGCCCTACAGCCTACAGCGCTTGGCGGATTTCAACGTATGAGATGTCATTAGATTTGCCTGAGTTGTGGGAGTGACATAGGGTACATTGTTTTCAGGAATTCCCACGGGAACATGAAGTATAGGGGAAATACTGATCTCGAATACTACTTATTAGGCATCCGATTGCGTCACTCCTAAGAACAGAAGAAAAGAAGAAGATAGGTTAGATCTTACTAAAATGTATACTATATTGAATTTGACTACCGAACCCTCTAAATGCAACTAAGCTGCAATTTTTTTTTAAATTAAAAATTGTTATATTCAAAAAGATACTGAGGTGTACAGTTTTTACTGACCGCCACACTAGGCAAAGCCTGTCCCGTGGAGGAGAAATAACTTTATAATCTAGACAGAAATAGTGATTACATACATTTCCATATTTGGGTTGCAATGTTACATTTACTATAGGAAATACAGTTTTACAACAGTATACCTAGAGATATTAAGGACTGCAAGAATGACATTATTTACAAACGCAAATTATTGGACTACGTAATCCATAATATCTGAATCCCGCCCTGGCGCGCATCCACATGGGAACAAAAGATAATGCATTATTAAGAATGGATAATGTCGCTCGACTCAATTAGCATGTGTTCAAAGTAGACAATGCATTGCACCTAAATTGAAAAGGACTTATCAACACGTTGTAGTTATTCGAATAGATAATAAAAACATTTTGTTGTAGTTAAGACATACCCACATGCCTAAATAGTGTTTGCACTTATACCTATTTTATTTGTAAGAATTGTTTGGCTCGTAAGTTAAATAGTATATTATTGGTATGCATGCTCACTCAAACAATATTTTAAGTCTAAATATTTTCTCTATTTAAGTGAAATGTAAATTTCTTTTGAGAAAAATAAAGTTTCTTTAACCACAAATATGATAAAACATTTGATAGGTCTTTAGAAATAACTGAAAGTTTCCAATGAAAGCTGTTTGATTGAGTGCGCGGGCTGTGTGCTCGGCGCTGGCGGGCTCGAGCGTGATGCGACGCGCTTTCTGCTAGCTCCCCGCTAACAAAACGCGCCTGACTGAAGGTTCCGTCACCTTTAGATTCAAGTCAAAATATAAAATGTCTAATTCTGAGGTATATATACGTGATCTAGCCATATCTGCCTATTTTCATCGCATGCTAATTACATCTGTTTAATGATAACTACGTTGCCTTAAATTACAACATGATGCCGACACTTAAAAGATAACATTTCCTTATCAATATCATCGTGGAATTGTTACAAGAGATAACTACGTGTCTATAACTAGACTAGATCCTATCCCAAGATACTTGACAAGTGTTATTGACATATTTTTAGAAATAATCACCTCGAAAGTCTAAAAAGTTGTGTGGCCCCCGTAAATTTAGAACTGGAGATCCAAAAAAAAAAATTGAAAAGGTACAGTCACCGGCAAACGTATCTTCCTACACGAATGCCGCAAGAATATGTGACACACTCTTATTTGTAGGGCCATAGGAGCGTGTCACATATTTTTGCGGCCTTCGTGTAGGAAGATACTTTTGCCGGTGACTGTACATCATTATCTATTCTTACAACGAAAACTGTTTTGAACATTATCGGTTCACACATTTTCGAGTTAACTCCAAAAAACTTCTTTGATAGGCAGATACAGACCTTTTTATATTAGGGTTTTCATTAGTATAGTCAACAGCAAAAGTAGCTAAGTGGTGGAGGTGTTCAAAATGAAATAATAAACGGCCTCCTAGCCCAGTCGGTAGTGGCCCTGCCTATGAAGCAGGAGGTCCCGGGTTCGAATCCTGGTCAGGGCATTTATTTGTGTGTTCATCACGGATATTTGTTCCTGAGTTATGGATGTTTTCTATGTATTTAAGTATTTATCTATCTATTATATATATCGTCGCCTAATACCCACAACACAAGCCTTATTGAGCTTACTGTGGAACTAGGTTGATTTGTGTAAAATTGTCCCATAATATTTATTATTATTATTATTTATTATTATTAAATGAGCTTGACATGACTTTATTGCTACGAGAATAAGAGCGTGTAGGGATAATCGTTTGAGCTCAAGATGGCTGCAGAGTCTTTAATAGAATAGTTTTTTGTTTTTTGCTCATTTACGTAGTTCACTGTGTAATATTGATAGCTTATTTTGCGGTGACCTAACGAATAAGTGTGCAGCTAATGAAAAATTAGTCTCAAAACGCGCGTAACCACCCTTTAGTTGAACAAACGGTTATCCGGGGTCTCGGCCACCCCCGTGTTTGTAAGGAGGCTATCACTTTACAATCAACAAGGCCTTAACCGAACAACGTTGCTTTTATTTTATTTGAACCAAAATTAATAAAATCATAAGTACATCCTGACATTGGCAGAATTCACCTCGCTAAAACCGGCGAGGAGTAAAAGCCATTATTAAAAAAAAAAAAAAAGAGCGTGTAGGTCATTTTGAACACCTCACCCGCTTAGCTACTTCTGCTGCTGAATGTCGTTACGGAACCCCCCCTTATGCGGGGTCCGACACGCACTTAAGACGGTTTTTACACATTTATTTACCATTCGCTACTTTTTATGTTATGATTTTACAAATATTCACAAGCCTCTTTACGATTAAAACTCTCGCATAAACACTGTTTGCTATACACAAGAAGATTAACTCTTTACACATCTCAATTTTACAAAATAAACTTTATTACCATTTAATTAGAATTCAATTTAAAATGGCATTAGGTGTCAGTTGTACCATTTTGTATTTCAGCGATGATTTTACAATGTGATTACTGATAAGGAAAATGCATTTACATACGTCATGTAATGTACACTTTTAAATCATTCAAGCCTTGGTAAAAAGCAGTTATAACACGTACATATGAACATCTTTAACACTTGTTTGTTTGACTTGCTTGCTTGTTTGTTTATTGCGATAAAATGACAATAATAGTAGTAACTCATTCGTCATTCGCAATGCTCGTGAATTTGACAACCCCTTTGTCATTAAACTTGTCTACACCGCCCTAATTAGGAGTAAACTGGAGGCAGCGTCTGTAGTGTGGAACCCCCACGAGGTCACTTATGCCCTGCTCCTAGAGACAATTCAAAAGGCGTTTTTGCGATTCTTATATAAAAAAATCTATGGGTACTATCCCTTCCTTTACCCAACGAAATTTCTGCTTGGCACCCTGGGCTTTAACTCCCTGGAAGTGAGGCGCAATTATGCTCTCGTGACCGGGGCATGCCGAATAATACGTGGGGATTCAGAATGTCCACAGCTGGTCTCACAACTAGTACGCCTTCTCGTACCCCCTCTGTTTCAATCAAAGATTAATATAATTTAGGCCACGTAATCGCAACTTACTGGCAGTTCCTAATGCGCGCACTGTGGCGTACAGGAACTCGCCATTAGTTGGCGCCTTACATTACCTTAACGCACTTCTCGAGTCAGCACCTGACTGCGATGTTTTTGCCAGTAGTTGGAAGACGTTATATGACGAATGTAAGAGGTTATGTGAGGCAATGGATGATCGGCCGTCTTCAGTTAGTATATAGTATTTAAGATTATTGTTATTGTATAACACAACTCTATGTTAACGTTATTCTAATATAATAATAATATTGTATGCATACCACAGTGCCTTAGTATCTACTGTAATACTGTGTAATATGTTTGGAAAAAAATAAATAAATAAATAAACTTACGTTTTAAGGCCTAATTATGAACAGTTGCATACACTGCTTTATGTGTATAAATACACACATAATTATATCCTAAATGACGTGTTCGGAAACCATTAGAATGACCGCCATTGCACCGCCACGGCCAACTGGACTGTGCGGGCGGTCGAGGAGGAGGGCG
The DNA here is from genome assembly GCA_947086415.1 of Pammene aurita. Taxonomy (NCBI): domain Eukaryota; kingdom Metazoa; phylum Arthropoda; class Insecta; order Lepidoptera; family Tortricidae; genus Pammene; species Pammene aurita. The sequence continues at coordinate 29,037,246 of OX352303.1, forward strand.
GGATTTTCCTTACGTTACCGATATATCGATGTCGTAATGAATTTTCATACATTTTTTCAACACGTCACAAATAATAAACTGATGTTACATTACTGGTTGTTATAATTTTCTGCCTCAATTTGTGATACTTCCAGTTCCTCTTTGGCAGCGATTGCCCCCTTATGTGAGTTTGTAAATTAGATTCTATAACTATAATAATAAGCTTCACTTTACCTCAGCGAGTTCCACCTCGAGTTTTTTGTTAGCTGTAGTAAGTCGGTAAACGGCCTCAATTTGTGATACCTCTAGTTCCTCTTTGGCAGCGATTGCCCCCTTATGTGAGTTTGTAAATTAGATTCTATAACTATAATACTAAGCTTCACTTTACCTCAGCGAGTTCCACCTCGAGTTTTTTGTTAGCTGTAGTAAGTCGGTAAACGGCCTCAATTTGTGATACCTCTAGTTCTTCTTTTGCAGCGATTGCTCTTTTTAGGCGGTCTAGCTCGGAAGTCTGTTCCGCTATTTTGTCCCTGAAATCAATAATAGTTATACTGATTATGTTTTTTTTTAGTTCAAATTGTATGCGATTTATCGTACGAACGGAGCGGAAGCGAAGTTCTTACAAACAACTTCGGACACAACTGTCACCTGGCTACTGGGACGTCTCGGGCGTCTCGGCATTTCAATGGCTTTTCGAATTTTAGTAACGTTATTCTGATCTTTTTGAAATTTGCTGGGGTTGTAGCAGAGATACATATAATTTGAGAGTTCGTATATGAACAGGATCGATTAAGGGGTTGTGGAGCTAGAAGGCGAAAAACGATCTTCATAAGGGTCTTGTTATATTGGTCAATTCGTTTGCAATTCGCGAGTTCTCAATTCGAGGCGGACTACTAGTTTTATTAGAGATTTTCGAACAGAAACACCAAAGAGAGTGAAGTAGGGAATGACGTTCAAAGAAAGACCTTACCTAAGTCCCTTAATAACTTGCTCGTTATCCTTCTCTTTCGCTCTCAGCTTCTTGATAATATTCGAATGCTGCAACTGTTGACGCGCCAGCTTCTCTCCTTCCTCCTGCATCTGCGCTATAACTTCGTCTCTTTCCCTCAGACTGCTCTCTAGTTCCGAGGAGTTCTTGCGAGACGAGTCGGATTTGAGGCTGTCAAGCTGTTTGCGTAACTGGTCCTAAAAAAAAAGAATAAAGGCTTAAACCGGTATTAGACAATACAATTTGTAGTGCCCAATCTGTCAGGTTGGGAGGTGTCTCTTACTACACCTCCCAACCTGACAGATTGAGCCCATAGGTAGCTGAAGGAGGGGAAAGGAGAGGTAGGGTACAAAACACATTGGACCCTACAAATTGCAATGTCTAATACCGGTTTTAGTTACACACGAGCGCGAAGCCGGCGTTGCGTGAGGCACGACGCTGACGTCCGAATGTATATTGTATACCTTATTATTACTCGTATTATATTGTTTACGTCACACCTGGCCATAATGTGAGTTTTACCGCTCGCTACGCTTACGGTAAAACTCGCATTATGGCCAGGTGGGGACGTAAAATTGTGTACTCACCACGGGCAGTAAAAAAGAAAGCCCTCTATCGCATATTTACAACCCTCGCCTGCGGCTCGGGTCCCAAATACCTGCGATTTCGGGCTTTCTTTTTTTTACAGCCCTAGGTAAGTAATGTACTATTAATACACTAGCAGCTATGAGCTGATGCGTGTATATCACTGCACTTGTTTATAAGCATAAAGTTAAATAATATTTTTGATTTCAAATGTTTATCTAGTCTGTTTTTAAAACTGTTTACTGAGGGGGCACTTATCACTGTCTTTACATTAGGCACAATGGTGTCACGCTTACGACACGCCTGCATCGCGCTCGGGCGTGACTAAGCTTTTAAAGTGGCGGTTTCAATAGGCAAGCCGGAGCTAATTTGGATACTCTATTAACGTAAGACACGTGTTTGATTTAAAAACTCATTAAACTTATATAAATATAGGATAATTACAGTCAGCACGCGCAGAAAAGCTCCTAATACGATTCCTTTTGAAGAAAGCTAAGCAAATGTAATTCTCTGTTGAGGAAGAGAGAGAAAATGATCATAGATCCTTTTTTTACCCCGTTGACAAGTGCCTTCCTCAAATGGTGTTTCCGGGAGTAAGCATGAGTTACTAACAGATCCTTTTTTTACCCCGTTGACAAGTGCCTTCCTCAAATGGTGTTTCCGGGAGTAAGCATGAGTTACTAACAGATCCTTTTTTTACCCCGTTGACAAGTGCCTTCCTCAAATGGTGTTTCCGGGAGTAAGCATGAGTTACTAACAGATCCTTTTTTTACCCCGTTGACAAGTGCCTTCCTCAAATGGTGTTTCCGGGAGTAAGCATGAGTTACTAACAAGTGCCATTACCTTTTGGCTTTGTTATAAAATCTGTAAAATGTAATGTAGTAGGTTACCTTTTCTCGTATGGCCTGTTGAAACTTCTTTTCCAGCGCCGACATCCTCTGCGTATAGTCCTCCGTGATCGTACTGATGTCCCCACCCTCATGGGTCCCATGCTTCGCCAGCAAACCTTCCACCTGCGTCTTCAGGTCAGCGTTACTCTCCGCTAGCTCCGCATTGCTTCTACTCACTTCAATCAGTCTGTTCTCTCTGGCTTCCAGTACTTCAGCCATCTCACATAACCGACGCATCAACCGGTCATTCTCTGTACTACTGTCATCACTAGTATTACTTTGAACCGATGCTTCCGATAATTCTCTATTATGCCCACGGATTTTAGTCGCTAAAGATTTCCCTAATACTAAATCCACCAAGTTTGGTGAGGTGGTGCCATCGAATTTCTTGAGGTTGTATTTGGCTGGACTGCTTCGGAAACCGTGGTTGTCACCGTTTGGGCTTGGAATTATTTCGATGTCGGATGATGTGGTAGTTTCGAGCTCGTCACCTGAAGTGTGTCCAGATGTTCGGTCAGAACCGATCTTGACTAAGTCACTTTTGCTGTCGGAACTGGTGGGTGAGGTTCTTTCTTTAACGCTTCCTTTTTGAGACTCAGATTTGTCAGACTGGCTACATTGTTGCTTTTCCACGTTAACAAAAGCAGAGCTTTCTGACTGAACCATTTCTCCCGAGACATTTACATTGTAAAACGAGGATGAATCGCTCAACTTCTCCATAAGGACATCTTCTTGTTCAGTCTCTTTCTTTGGCTCATCAACGGTGACATCTAGAATGATACTGTCGTTGTCTGCATTTAAGGTCCGATCAGACCAGGATCCATCGTTAGAAGAGTTCTCACTGATCTGCATTTTCTGTGGTAGCAACGGGGGATCTAAGTGTATAAACTCCTTTTCTAGCAATTTTTTTCCTTCTCTTTTGGGGAACGGACTTATAGGCTTATCGTCAGTATCTAAAACTGTGGGTGCCGTACATTCTGAGATGGAATTATATGACATTGTGTCTTCATCATCATCGGCAACCAAACTGACACTGTCAGCTGTCTCCGCTTTCTCAGTCCTGTCAACTGGTGTGGATTTCTTATCGCTCAACTCACTGGGTGATAGGTTTGACGATGTACTGCTGTTTTTGTCACTAGAATAACTATCAAAGCCTAAACATTCAATAGAGCTTGGACTCACAAGGCTGTCCGGTAAAATTTCCACAGACTCAGAATTAAGTTTCTGTCCAACACTACTACTGTGGGAGATGGAGTGAACAGACGCAGCTTCAGAATCTGGTGTAGTCTTCAAACTCTGTGACAATACCTCAACAGAATCAGAACTATTCCTACTAGATACCAGAGACAATCTGTTTGAACGAGATGAATTTCGTCTTTCATCAATCTTGACTTCATCTTTCGCCTTTTTAACATCAAACTCCATATCATCAGACATTACAAGCTGGCTTTTAGAGAACAAGTCAGTGGCACTGCCATATTTTGAATCATTAATGACATTCATAGATTTAGCTTTTGGAGGTTGAACAATAGCTGTATCTGTTTCAGAATTCTTTGGATGTTCGAAGAAGGAGCCTGCAAAAGAGCCCCAGAGGCTTTGAGAGCCCTTGGAAGGGCTTTCGGTGACTACGGTCTGCTCGTTGGCATCCTGCGGGCCCTCAGCGCTCACTGTGAGGCCCCAAGAGGAGAAGAAATCAGAGTTATCTTTTGGGGTCGTTTCACTTTCACCTGGCGGCGATTTCATCTGCGAAGTCGACGCCACCGCCTCCTCCTCCTCACCACTCTCGTCCTGGATGTCCAGCGCCTTGTCCAGCGTCTTCTGGGCCTCTTTCAGCGCCGTCTTCGCCAAACTCGTCAAGCCAGACGTGTCGAACCAATTCATGTTCAAATCTCATTGATTACGCACACAAACATGACGTCTCACTATTTAAAAACTTCCGAAGTATTATATTACGGTAGGAATGTTTTAACTCGCCATTGTTTAATCGAAAAACATTATTCACATTATCACAACACAGGAACTAAGTGACGTTTCCATTTTGTAATATTTGTATTTATGTTTTTCTTTTTGTGTTCTGCGACGGCACAAAAACTTTGACCATTCGTTGAAATATTACTGAAAAACTGATTCAAATAAAATAATTAAATTTTATAGCAATTTGAAACAGTACAAAGATACTTCTTAATTTCGTGTACACGAAATATGGACTGAATTTTCTGAAACAATCTGCAACTCGGTCAAAAACAAAGTTTGTATTGACGTGTCACGATCCAATCAGGGATATTTTTAGCTGAACGACACTGTTTCCTATTGGTCGACTAGCTGTCAAAACAAACACTGTGTCTAGTGAAATGAACAGTTAGAAAACTGCGAAATTCTGACATTTGGTATCACGAAAGAGGACGTCAGTTGACCAAAGTGAGTAGGCTAAAGTGACGGGCTATTTCGATCAGTGTCACCATAGCTCTAGTGGCGCAATTGGTTAGCGCACGGTACTTATAAGACAGTGTTCGTGTGAGATATGCCGGGGTTGTGAGTTCGAGCCTCACCTAGAGCATAATTTTTGTATATGGGGTTTTCTTTGTATGGCAAAACAGTTTCGCTCTTTGCATAAGAATTACTTATTTACGGCTGGTTTTGCCGTTTTGGACTAAAAAATAATTTGACCCTAATGTTTAACTCACCAAACATAATTTTGTGTTTTAACAGTAATTCACTTTTAGTATAAACTAAAGTGGCCAAGGTTTTGAACGGTGGCCAGTTACTGACGATTTACCCTACCTAAAAGCTTTAAAAGTTACTTAAAGGTTTTTTTTTTAAAGTAAGCAAATTTAACTAAGCATGAACCTTATTATATTTAACCTTGTTACGGTCGCCTCATTGAGTGAAAATGCCTAAAGAACACTGAAATGAAAACTTATCCCAACGAAAGGCGTGTTTTAAATGTCCACTAAGGACCTAAGGTAAATATCATTAACCTGTAAACCAGTTTGAAATTTGTAAAACGATGACAGTGTTTGTGGTATCAAAATAATAATAAAACAACATAAATTTTAATAATTATATTTGATAGTAATCTAAATGGTGATCACAAATAATGGTTCTCAAATTATAATGACAATACAATATGTAATGGAATGAGACATTAAACAAATTACAATAGAAGTAATAGAACATACTAAATAGTGTTACATTTTAACAAACGATGTGCCGATGTGAGACATTTATAAAAGATAATTGATCACTTTCTTTTATTAATAATATAGTTATTTTAATAAATAAAATGCTTAGAAGGAACTTTATTTACAAAGAAAAACAAATCTAATAGTAAAGGTGATTATAGTATTTATACCTACAAATGCGTTTGCGATCTATATAATATTATCTATATTTTAATTATCTACCGAAAAAATAAGTGTGAATATTACTGACAAACTTATTATAGTTTCGTGACGAGTTAATGTTTTGAAAAACGCCTTAGCAAAGTCATCACTTTATAACAAAATCACCCTTATCCCTTACAGTTAAGGGACAAAATGGTATCTACGTCAATTCTATTCTCATGTTATATATAAATTAAAAACTATCTTAAATAAATATACACTAAAACAAAAAATCCCATGGCATGGTACCGTAGATGCTGGCAGCATTTCCCCGTTGTATGGCAATACCGATACGTTGGGCGAGGAAGCTGCCAGCTCTACGGTCACCGGTGGCATCTATTAGCCTCTTCGAAAGATCTCTGAAGAGGCCCTGTGCACTGGGACCCCACCCCTTTATTCTCATTAGGTGGCGAAGTCTGAAAAAACATAAAACGAGATAGCGTTCCGAAGTTGCTGTTTCTTCATGAAGTCTGTGGTGGCTGATTGGTAGTTTTTCTTTACCCCAAACCTTACAAGGGATTTCTTTTTTAAAAACCAAAAAAACGACCACTCAAATGTAGAAAAATCATTAATCGAATAACCATTCGAAAAACAGACTTACGCTTGGAGGTTTTCATAAGAGGCATTCCTCGCGCTGTCTCGTACAAACGCGTGTGTGTCTCTGTCATTAGAGTTATCTTTGCAATTTTAATTTGAATATTATAATTCTGATCATAATTTGACTCTATTGTCGTAGAAATAGGAACTCCATAAATTTTAAGAAAATTCTTGTTTTACGGGACAACGGATTTTTCCGTGGAATGCTCCAGAAACGCTTTTAGAAAAACGCCGAGGTAAAGTCATTTACACATTTACGGCAAAATCACCCTTACTCTCTTAACTATAAGACTCTAAAATGGTTAAACTACACCAGTCATATTCCCACCGGCAGCATTAGGCGGCGAAGGTTGTGAGAACATAAACGAGGTAGCGTTCTGAAGTATCTGTTTCTTCACGAAGTCGGTTGTGGCTGACTGTAGGTTTTCCTTGGCCCCGAACTTGCATTTGATGTAGCCGTATAGGTTAGCGCCGGTGAGGGTCAGCGCGATCAGGACTAGGAGCTGTGAATAAAGAAACAAGTGAAGATTAACAAAAAAAAAGTATTTTAACACTCTTAATAATTTCTCGGAAACCACGGACACATTCTGCCCTGCTAAGCCAAAAAGCGCCATCTTAAAATTAAATGACTTTGAAAAAGGAATTCTGAGGAAATACATTTAGGGTATATATTTGCGTATTTTTTTTTATTCGGCGTAGGAGGGCAGTATTTATGGCTCCCGTGCTCGAAAAATCGGTGTACTTCAATTTCGTCGAAAATCCTTTCTCTTAATTTCATTTCCCAAACAAGTTATCGCAGGTTTACTAATGTTTCGACTAAAATTATTTAGCAAATTCTTAACTCCCCAAACTACGTATCCCATATTTTTATTTGGGCAAATTTTTATTTCCCAACTCAACGTTTCGCACTGATATCATTTCCCAACGAATGATTTGATAAATTATTGTTAGACAAATTATTACCTGGGATTTTCTTAAGATGTCAATTATGTTTTCGTCAAATTTATTGATTGGCATACCTTGATTTAGCAACATATTGAATGGCATTATGAAATCTAACCTAGTTTGTTAGAATGCAAGGTTCCTAACCTAACCTACATCTCTGGAAGCAGTTTCGTTTATAGGGTCACACAAAAAAAACCCTAACCTACCTATTGCCGGTATTACACCACCCTAAATCAGGCCCTAACGACGAGGTTGCTGCATTACGTTAGACACGTTTGGAGATATTGCTTAACGTGTCTAACATATTGCGGCATCCTTGTCGTTAGGGCCTGATTTAGGGTGGTGTAATACCGGCATATCTCTGGGAGCAGTTTCGTTTTTAGGGTCATAAAAGAATAACCCTAACCTCCCTATCTCTGGGAGCAGTTTCGTTTTTAGGATCATAAAAAAAACCTAACCTACCTATCTCTGGGAGCAGTTTTGATGAATCGTTATTTAAGCAAATCATTTGCTTCATAATCAATTTGACAATATGTTACTTGCCTTAGCAAATCATTTGCTACACAATTATTTACCATATAAAATTTGACGTAATAAAATTTTGCAATAAAAAAATTTAGCGAAATAAAAAAATTACAAAGTAAAATTATGCCAAAAATTGGTTTGCAAAATAAAACTTCGGCGAAAAGTTGGTTGCTAAATGAAATTTGACGAAATATAATTCGGCAAAAAGACAGTACACCATCAAGTTTAGTTAGCATACCAACGTTTACCAAATTAATCGCAAAGTTTTATTTGGCCGATTTTTCATTTGGCATCTTAGGTTAGGCTAGGTTAGTATGCCAAATAAAAATATGCGAAACGACATTATGCCATCTGATAATTCTGCTAAATGAAACTATGGGAAAAATTGTTTAGTAAGTGATCTGCCATACAATATTCGGCCTCAAATTAGTAAACCTCAAATTTAATCGTAATACTCCTTTAATTTTAGGTATGGTTTTAGTGTAAAAGAAGACCTGACCTTGGTTTTTTTATTGTTTCGCAAGAGGTGAGAAAAGTAGAGTATACTCCTCGAGGATAAAGCTGTTTATGTCACGGGCGCCCCCCACTGCACACTCACTGCACTCAGGACTCAGCCTTAATTCCCTCGCGAATAACTCATGACCCCCTCGCTGCGCTCGGGAGTTAAATATGGAGTGCTTAGTTACGTTCAGGATTCAATATCGCGTCCGTGACATAAAACAATGCTTTATTTTATCCCCTTGGTGTACAATCACTATTATTAAATTGTAACATTATTTCGCTAAAGGTACCACCTGGCGGCTGGCTCTTACGTTGTACGTTGTGTAGTGTAGTCCAGGGGGGTTTCACTATGTCCCTCTCCATTGTAACCGTTTTTCCCGATGCTCTTCTAAATATATAAAAGAAGAAACTGACTGACTGACTGACTGACTGACATATCAACGCACGGCCCAAACCGCAGGTTCTAGAGATTCCAAATTTGGCACGTAGGTTCCTTATAAGGTCTAGGGATGCACTAAGAAAGGATTTTTCAAAATTCACCCCCTAAGGGGGTAAAATGGGGGTCCAAAGTTTGTATGGCGAACCAAGATTTGTTAGACTATTTTATTCGAAACTTCACAGGAGTATTCCTAACGATAAATGAGTAAACACGTGTTTAAGGTTTTTTGAAAATGCAACCCCTAAAAGGGGCAAATGTGGTCACAAAGTCTGAAAATCAACATGGGTATCGTATCCTTTTCGAGTTCTTATAGTACGCGTCTATTTTTTTCAAAGAGCGCATGACAGCTAACGTTTTCATCTCTGTAGCTAAATGTAAAATTCAAGAAGGAAAATCTTCTGTACTTGTTTACTTATTATGTAGTGTAGTGACAATATTGTATATGAGCAATTACACAGATAATTCAACCAACCGGAGCGGCCATTGACAGGCGTTCCTCTCTGCCGAAAACATATGACCAGTGGTCATATTTATTGTATGGACTGACGTTTATTTGACGTGGCTATTTATATGTTACGTATGAATAGCCATACATTTGACGTTCCCGTCCCGCGCAAAAATCGGCAGACTTTTTTGTATAGAAAATGACAGACATGGTCGCTCCGGTTTGTTGAATGCTCTAAGGCTAAATGGTACCTTGGCCGAAATAATGTCACGATTACTTTTCTCTGAGAGTGACAACACAACATTACCATCCATTTGAACTTGAGCGTGAAGAGGCACATGAGGAAGAACCCGCTCCATATGAGGGGACACAGGATCAGCCCCAACCAGAACAGACGGCTTTCATTTCTGTTGACACGATTCTGAAAGACATAAATGTAAATATTATATCAACTATAGTTTGGCCAGGGTTTGTTTCACTTCAAGCATAGACAGAGAGAATCATACTGTCCTTTTCTTACACTAGTACCCTCACCCCTAAGAAAGGGATGAGTATAGCTTATTACTTCTACCTGTTACTGCACTTTTTGGTTACCCAGACTATAGCTAACAAACACGGATATACTTGTATACGGATAGCTCTGACATATTTTTTCACTTCAGCAGCTTGAACAAGCCTACTTCCCTGCGAATACACAGTGACGAAAGTCGCACTTTCGTCACTCCCTGAAGTGCGACTTTCGTCACTCCAGGGAGTGAGAGAAAGTAGTTTTTTAATTTAGTGAAGGCCATGAACTGCCACTTCATATTTCGGGGTCTATTACAAATTCGAAATACATATTTTTAACCTTTATGTTCTCACTACTGAGGTGAAAAGTTGTATGTGTCACACGAGAGCAAAGTTATTTTACATCTCGTGTTTTTGAGTCCCTCGCTACGCTCAAGATTCTAGCTTAGAATCACTCGCTTCGCTCGTGATTCAATTATATAATCTTTCGCTTACTCGGGATTCAAAATCAACACTCGCAAGAAAAACCAACTTTCCTCTCTTGTTGCACAAATAACTATTGCCAAACTAAATCGAACCTTATTACTGAACAAAACAGGTGTTTATAGGAGAACCGAGACAATGGTTCGCAAGAGGGCATCAAAGTAGGGACCGGTGTGTCACTCGGAGTTGTTGAAACATTGAGTCACTATCATGTTTGTTGTTTAATGAAGTCATAACTCTGTTAATCACAACAAGATATAATAGGCGTGTCCGCACCTGACGCACCGCCTCGCAAGAAAATTGCCGCGCGAAGCGGCTCAGCTAGTGTGGACGTGCCTCGCCCGGGCCATTGCGGCCGTGCGTGCGTTTGCCTCGGCCGATGCACGTCCACACTAGCCGATCTGCCTCGCGCGGCAATTTTCTCGCGAGGCGGTCCCTTACGTCTTCTTTGGGCCTCACTTTCGAAAGTCGAAAAATGCACACCATACAACGGATAAAACTATAGAAGAATTTTTGTGGGTCTATATTTTCTATCTCCCGATAGGGAGATTCGATCGTCGATTTTCAACGTTCGAGGTAGCCCGCTTGCTAGCTCAAAATAAAGTCCCACAAAAATGTTTACATCAGAAATGGGACATGAATTCCGAGGTGGTTTTACGTCTTAAACCAACCACAACTTTTTCAACCGACTTCAAGATTTCAAAGGAGGAGGTTCTGGGATCTTTGTTTAAGCTATTTTTTTTACGTTCACCGATTATTTGAAGACGGCTAGACCGATTTAGAAAATTATTTTTTTGTTTGAAAGACTATACTACATAGTTAGCATTGTAACCAGGTCAGGATCCTTGAGAAATCAAGGGAACTCTTCAAACATTATAGGCACACCTATAGTGATATTTTTTACAGTGGCTCGGGCTTTTCCTTTTGGAAAGGTGAAGTCTAAGTGAAGTCGGTTCTTTTTTGTTTAAAATTATTTTAGTGTGGGTTGTTGCGTATTGGATATTGGGTACGAATCAAAGCCGGTAAAAGGGGGTGAAGGGATTATTGTGAGCGCGTATCAGGACTGTGTATGGGAGCCTTTTTTACTGAATTTGGTAAAACATTTCTGACTACCTTGAGAAACAAGGTAACGTCATACCTGCTTGGATTCGAAGACCCAATGGGATTTTCCGTCGTCATCCACGTAGTTCCACCATCTTAGACCCACGAGGAGACGACCTGTAATGTAGCAATGAATTTGAATTAGTTATAAATACATACTTTCAATAGGTACGCCAGAGGTGTTATTATCGTTCACGCAGCGTGCTGTGTGCTGCGCAAGCGCTGCGCCGCGACGCTCCGCAGAGTGCGCGCCAGCCACAAGTCTCCTGATCGTCGTGGCTGAGAGATGGGACAGCGTCCTAATCAGGCAGTGGACCTCTCAACACTTAAGTTTAGATACTAACATAGTTATTTGAGTTTTATTGTAATACTAACACTATATGGGTTCCTTTGTCCGAAATAAATGCTTTTTTTTATCGACCGTCTTTGTACATTTTTTAAACAAATTGTCTAATTTCTTGTCCCATTCAGTTCTTTATCAGAGAGTGTAGTGTTAGAACCGTTGGTAGGTTTTTTGATGTTCATAACTGCATTGTAATCTGCCTAAATTGAATAATAAAGACCTTTAACCTTTTTACGAGCTAGTTTATCATTAACCCTAAAAATATTAGAACCCTGCTGTTGAGATTACCAGTGATATTCTTCACGCTCCAGAAGTCAGCGGACAGCAGTAGAACGACCAGCACGAAGGAGGCTATGAACGAGTCCGAGAACCAGCCGCAGAGGATGTACACCACAATGGCTGAGCAGCGGAACACCAGGTGGAAGAACACGATATATGGGTGGCTGGAAATTTCGGATAGATAGTTAAAGCTTAGGCTAGATGTAGGGTTGCCAACCGTATTATAATATATAGTATCGTACTGTTGGAAAAAATGCAAAAAAGGCGAAAATACTATATTTTTGGAACGTCTCAAGGGGTAACAACAAGGTGTGTATATTTTTTTTAAATGTAGGTTTGGAAAATACTATAAGTATGTATTTCTCTAAAAAAAAAATTGGTAACCCTAGCTACATGTGCAATACCTACTTTGGTCCACCAATATGGTAAATACTGATGGATTACATTTAGTTAACGCAATACAATGGCAAGGCTACACGTTCAATATTTATCACGCTGACGTGATAAATATTGAACGTGTAGCCTTGCCATTGTATTGCGTTACTGATAATGTAACGTGTTTCGTAGAGTGCAGTCGTGTAATTGGTCCGTCTCCGAAGTCTCCGTCGCCATTGCTGTCGCAATGCGTGATCGAAGTATTTGCTTATGGATGGTATAAGGAGGATGGGTCTCTCTTATAGGAAAACGGTCGAAAAAGTGTCCAGCGGTAAGCAGTAAACAATAGTTCCAAATATCTCCGGGTGGCGCTAGGTATAGTTGAGCGTATGAAATGAACTTTATATAGTAAGTGCCTAATAATGTAAATATTCAAAATTTGCATTAAATACGCTTCCCTATGACATTTTTTCATTTGAAATTATCGATATTTAATACTTATATGACGTTCTAAATAAAAATTATATTCAGTGTGTTTTTCTTCTCCCCAAATAATTATTTTGCATTTATGTATGGTTTTTTTTTATAAATCAAAAATCATAATATACATAATAATATCCGTTAATTTTTTTTTTTAATAACGCTCTGACCGGGATTCGAACCAGGGACCCTCTGCTTCGTAGGCAGGGTCACTACCGACCGGGCTAGAAATGTATGCTCATGCTATTGTTGCGCCATCAGTTTAACGCCTTTTGAGGGACACTTTTGTAACATAGAGATTGACATCCTCCTTATACCATCCATATATTTCCGTATATTGACAGATGTCAATATTTATTACATCCTTCAGGTCTTCAGACACATGGCGAAATCGGATCCAGATAGATTTATTCTGGTTAATCAAAGGACTGTGGTAGCTACCTGACAAGGATACCTGATAAACAACAACCTAGATGAAAAAAACAACAAGCTTATGTAGTCACGAGCCCCTCACTAAAAGGATTATATTTATTAGAAAAGAATATACCCGGGTAGTCTTTAATTAAACTACGTCCAAAAGAGGTATGGGAACTGGGACTGTCATCTCGCTAAGTGTGGAGGGCACAGCTCAGCGAATGTCATCTCGCTCAAATCTGTAGCGGAGCCCGACTGGGGAGTGAGGAAGTACCTCCACCTTACAGAAAACCACAGCGAAGCAAAGAGAATGCTGCAGGGATGTAACAGATGTGGCTTTATCGGAACCGAAAGTGGAATCAGATATTTCAAAATTAGTTTATCGGAATCAGAAACGAAATCGAAAACGGAAGCGGAACCAGATTCGAAGCCTGAGTGATCGCAGCACGAGGCAAGCGGGGACATGAGCAAATGCTGAAAAACTGGTATAAATCTGTTTGTTTGCTATGACGCTAAACGCTGCGTTGCTATGACATCCGATGTAACAAAACCGAAAATCGAAGCGGATGTTTAAAACCAATCGGAAGTTCCGATGTAACGGAACCGGACCCGGAGCTCTGTGCCATCCCTGACCTACAGTATGCTGAATCTATACTAATATTATAAATGGGAAAGTGTATGTGTGTGTTTGTTTGTTTGTCCGTCTTTCACGGCAAAACGGGGCGACGAATTGACGTGATTTTTTAAGTGGAGATAGTTGAAGGGATGGAGAGTGACATAGGCTACTTTTTGTCTCTTCCTAACCCCCCACTTCCCTAAAATGGGGGGTGGAAGTTTGTATGGAGCATTCCGGGGGGCAATCAGGAAAGGGGAACCGTGTTACCCCGAATTTAACGCGAGCGAAGCCGCGGACAAAAGCTAGTACTTACATAAACTTTTTTCCCGCATTGTCCTCTTCCCCAAACGCCAGGGTATCATCGTCCAGCAGCGGCACCTGGGGCACACCGGGCTGTAATATAAGTAGCGACTACTACAGGCCAAGCCGTGCAAAGCTAATGCAAACAGCATACAAACTTAGTAAAATGGAATGACATTAAATTAATATTTTCTGGCAACTATAATACTATTAAAACTAGCAAAATGATGAAATGATGACAGGTAGAAAAACTTTAGGCAACAACGAGATATATGTATGTGAAGGTACAGTCGCCATATATACCGGAGCGGTCAAGGTACTCAATAATATCTGAACATGCACTTTATCGTCTTGACAATAGAGGCGTTGCGTTGTTCAGATCTTTGTGACCACCTTGGCCACTCCAGTATATATGGCGGCTGTACTATAAGACAAGACTTGACAAGAGTAAATTTTTCAAAGATATGATAATTGTCAAAAGTTTCCCCAAGTTTTGTTATAGAGCCACTCTGTATTGGTTAAAAAATAAACCGATTTTATAACACAACTTAATTTTCAATGTGTCAATTTAATGAGTATAGTGTAAAGGATATCTATAATATTGTGACCAGTATAGCCTTGAAATAAAAAGCCAAATATTTAAATTGGTACTGACTAAGGGCAGCTGACGGATGCAAAATGGTGACGAAAGCATAAGATGGATAAGACTTTTATTACATTTCGAGTATTATTTTTATTTATGTTGAAAAAAATATGCAGCTTTTTCTTTATAAATCAGTATACTCGTACACTCTCACAGGGGTGAAGTTTAACTTTACGAATACGCGCTTCTTACGCCTATCGATGTTGAGAGGTCATTTTGCCTATAAGGGATTAAGTGGATAATGAACTATATAATGAATGGACTGAAAATACCTAAGTGTAAAAATATATGATTATTGACTACAACAATAAAATTATATAACTTTATGCAACACTGTTCTCTTTTCTTTAAATAAATTGTAGTCATATCCATAATGCTTAGAAATAAAAGAAAAGTAGAAAAATCCACTGCCTCAGGCGAGACTCGAACACGCGACTCTGGGATACATGCCCATCGCTCTGACCAAATGTTTTCAATCAATATCATTATCATCTTATTTATACTTTTAACATCTGAATATAGTATTATAATAATTGTAGTTCTAAATCGTTTTTATTATTATAGACCACAGTATTCTCGAGGAAGCAGCCTTCAAGTCTAAAAGTTGCGACACCAAATCAAGCTAGTGAGGAGACCCATGGTGTAGTCATGCAATACTGAATTAAATGGCAGTTTCCATTACAGATTGTTTTAATATTTTTTTGGATCAACAGAATCAGTAATTTTGATACTGGAATTCCTTCTATGCAGTCCCGGGGTTTTGGGGTATTACCTGGGTTATTCATACAAAAAACATCTGGATTGCATTGCCTAACGACGACGACTTCTGACAGTCATAAGTGCATTGTAATGTGCCTAAATTGAAGAATAAATATTTTTTATCTGTTTTTTTTTTATCTAATGCAGATATACTAAATATATTATAAAATTCTAATTTCAAAGAGTTAAACCAAAGATATGTTACATTATATGAAATAGGTGGAAGGACTGTACAATATGTGACATCGAGTTCAGGCTTCATATTTTTTTTGTAGCTTCTACTCGCCAAAAGACAACTCCTCACCAAATTTTAAGTTGCGGAAACGCTTGGTTTGCGAAATAAAAAATAATCAAAGTTCCATATAAAATCCCGATTTTACACCGCCATGACACAATATTTTGCAGAGGAGAGGGGGGGGAGTGTGATAGTGTTAGGTTCTGGCGCTTCGCCGGCCGCTACCGCGGCACGCTCGCTTCGCTCGCTCAGCTCGCGCGCTGTAGGGTCGCAGTTCTACCTAACACTCCTCCTCGCTTCGCTCGTCGTCGTACCTACACCGACCTGCCTTAGAGTCTGTCTGAAACTACTTTGAACTAACCTAAAAAGTTCCTACAAAGTGTCATGTCTTATCCCCCGCCCACAGACCCCGCCAATTCTATTTGCGTTTTGTTTTACGCGTTTTAGTAAAATCGTACCATTTTTGATAATTATTAATCAACAAATTTCCACAAAATAATGCTTATAAATTAAAAGAATCATTGAATAAATATCATGTAACTATTATTGTACACAAATAAGTCGAAAAAACTGTATTTATGTAAAAACTGAACATAAAACAAATCATCACGTTTTAGTTTTTCTCAACACGTTTAACGAAACGCACATTATTGTGTCATGGCGGTGTAAAATTGGGATTTTATATGGAACTTTGATTATTTTTTATCTCGCAAACCAAGCGTTTCCGCAACTTAAAATTTGGTGAGGAGTTGTCTTTTGGCGAGAAGAAGCTACAAAAAAAATATGAAGCCTGAACTCGATGTCACATATTGTACAGTTGAGCCAAATAGGTTACTGATTAAGTATTAAAACAGCAAACAAATGGTATCGTTAAATTAAACCTAAAGCAAGATATAATCTGCGCAAATGCTACTTAAATATGTACTCAAAAACACAAATTCATCACAAAAGAGCAAATCAAACCTGCTTTCAGAATGTTATCGTTAAAATAAAGAAAACATATTATGAATCAATCATGAGTAATGATGGTTGTAAACTTTTGGCAATTTACTGCATTTTAAGTAAACATTTTGTCTTATAATAATACTTACAGTTGCAGAATTCATCTCTGTGTCTTATAACTTAAAGTAATAATTATATTCTCGGTAAAAAACCGAGATAAACACTGAAAATCGAATATTATTTTCGTTTTCCGTGAAAAGTTGACGTGAGTGACGTGACATGACATATGACATGTACCAAAGCAGCACAGACTGTAAATAAACTAAATATTTATCTGTGCTGAACATATGTTTGCAATCTTTGTATTTTAGTTAGGTTGGCTAAATTGTTTTAGTATATTAAATAATTACGTTTTTGAAAACATAGTGACTTTACAAAATTTGCTAACTACGCATTAATGATTTCGTGTAATCACATTCCGGATCTGTGGTGTGTATGGTTCGGGCAGATCTGTCAAAATTTTGCAGGAAAGCAGTGAGCTACCGCACATGCATCGCTGTTTACTTTGCGGAGGCCCGTCGTTTCCCGAGATTATTGTCGTTTTACACGTAAAAGGCCGCTGTTCGAGTGCTCCGTATAAGATGCGTTCCGCCGCCGCGGGCGTAGCAGTCCGCGCGTGCTCATAGTTTAATCCACGGTGCTTGTGACAGGTGTTTTTTGCGTAACATTCAGTGCAGCAATGGGTGCAAAGGCGAGTACGGCCAACGGGGGGCAGAGTCCGCGGGCGAGGACATTCTCGACGAGCTCGAGCAGCGAGGTGGTGTCGGGGGGCGCAGGGTTTAGTTTGTTGCGAGCGATTCCGGGGATCCAGGTGACGAGCGACAGACAGAGGGCTAGGTCGCTGTCGTCGGTGCCGGACCTGCACGCGTCGCACGAGGCGATCGCGATCCCGCCGAGCTCGGCGAGCTACGAGGCCTCCGCGGCCGCGAGCCCGGACACGGACTCCAGCTCCAACGAGGAGGCTGGCCCGGGCCCCGGCGCGGCGCTGGCGCTCGGCCGTGTGTATGCTGCTCACTCCCTGCCTTCACATATCTGGTCCATAAACGGTAAGTTTGCATTTCTTATAAGATTTTTAAAACTGATGTAATGTCAGCGGTGGAACTAATATACTAATACAATGTAATGTAAATGTACATTACGGATCACCTATTCTCTGAAAAAAAGAACTATGACCTACTATGCCGAGAACAGTTATACTAACTTAAGACATATGTTGAGGTGGTTTACCCTCAATATGATTAAATTTGACCTCTAAACTTTAACAAAACATCCAAATTACTGAGTTTAATAAATTAGTAAATTGACCTATAGTCTATCAACTTAAAGAGACCTAAATGTGACTTTAAATTTTGACAATACTAGTCTGTTGTTCTTTTGTCTCCTCTTGACTCGAATACAAATTGCACTTATATGTTATAGACGTTATAGTTCACTATCCCTTTTTAATACATCAATGGTTTCTAAACCCCAGAGGATTATCCTCAATTGATCTTTTCATTGTAAAAGAAATTAAGACTGATAATGGTAGTGCTGTAAATTGAGTGATAATTAAATGATACACATCAGAATGAACTAGTCTATACTTTATGCTATCTTACTTTTCTGGGATTCAATATGATTGATTGGTTTAGTGTTATATGTATATATAACACTGAACGAATTAATTATTTCCTAGGAGTCGTAAATCCAGAAAACCCAAGAAGTGTTGCTCTATGTCTAATCTATTACTTCTATGTCGAACCCTGGAAATCATAAATCTTAATTTATATAAACTATTGGAACCAAGTCTTTTAAATGAGACTGTTTTTGGTGAATTTTATAAGGGCTTAGACTAGGGTTACACGATCAGTTTGGCGTCAGTTCAGTCCATCATTCTGGATGGATGGACTGACGAATATTTTCTATTTGTATTGAATTTTCATCAGTCCGGATCATTCTCTTATCATTCTTGACCAGAATGATGGACTGAACTGACGCCAAACTGATCGTGTAACCCTAGTCTTAAATTTATTGGATAAGCAGTTCAGCTAAACTGGTACAACATTGTCATTAAACGATTTTAAGCTAGCATGGTCATTAACATAACAAAAACTATTCAAAATCGGGTATTTACCATGTGTATTTGTTTTTTCGAGTTTCCGATACTTTGTTAAATTTCGTTTTATTTAGTTTCGGAAAAAACAAATACACATGGTAAATACCCCATTTTAAATAGTTTTTATAACGTTGTCATTGGCTGAATGGCAGAGTTAAATTTGTTTATGTTTTTAATTTAAGTATACAGTCAGTAACAAAAGTTGCTAAGCGTTGGAGGTGCTCAAAATGATCAAGACACACTCTTGGTCTCTTTACAATAAAGGTGTGCCATGCTCAATTTGAACACCTCACCCTCTTAGCAACTTCTGCAGACTGTATGGTCAACCAATTTGATTCCTAGGCCACTGTAGAACCATGTCATAACGACAGTTACCCGTGGATACGTATAAACGTAACCTATTCGCTACCAAACTAGCTATTTTGACAAGGTTCTAGAGTGGCCTAGGAATTAAATTGGTTAACTGTACATGTGGAATGAACTATAGTGCAGCTACTCAAGTTTTATTGGATGCAATAACTTTCCTCTGTTCAGTGAGCTCAGTTATGGACCATGAATCATTTGTAAGTGAGGTTGATGTCATTTCCTAATAAGATTGGAAAGTCTTATTGGAAGTGAAAAATACCTTTTCTTATATGACCATTGTGTGTCAAGCATTTGGATATGAATGAAAAATGCTGATGTGTGACTATCATGATTTTTCATTACATTATTGTCTTTTTTTTCTTGTGTAACTTTACCATGTTATAATTTTGTTGTTAATTATACAAACATTAAAACAACTGAAAAATAACTCAAATAATAAAGAAATATACACACAAATTTCTCTGGAAAATTACGGTTCTAAACTAGATAAACAAAATGCCAAAATACGAAATATTAAAGATATAAGATAATAACAACTATGGAAAATAATATTTAGGTATCATATACATACAGTCGTGGCCAGATAATTAAGAACAAGATTATTTTTGCCATACAACTGCATACAAATATGACATTTTAAATTTGATAAAAATATAAATTTTGCTTATGCTATTTATATTTTAAAAAATACTGACGTATCCGTGTTTAAACAAGACTTAATATGGGCCATAAACATCTTCCATAAAATTTGAACTTTAAAAAATACAGACGGTCAAATCAATACTTTTTGTAATTAGGAACGATTTTCATACATCGTTCCTAATTATAGTATGAACTTATAAAAAGTGTTGATTTGACCGTCTGTATTTTTTAAAGTTCAAATTTTATGGAAGATGTTTATGGCCCATATTAAGTCTTGTTTAAACACGGATACGTCAGTATATTTTTAAAATATAAATAGCATAAGCAAAATTTATATTTTTATCAAATTTAAAATGTCATATTTGTATGCAGTTGTATGGCAAAAATAATCTTGTCCTTAATTATCTGGCCACGACTGTATATGTTTATTTTTAACGGTCTCCTAGCCAAGTTGGTAGTGACTGCCTATCAAGCAGGAGGTCCTGGGTTTGAATCCTGGTCAGGGCATTTATTTGTGTGTTTATGTTTATCATAGATATTTGTTACATAACTCTATGGATGTTTTCTATGTATTTAAGTATTGTCTATATATATTGTTGTGTAGTACCCACAACACAAGCCTTATTAAGCTTATCATGGGACTAGATCAATTTGTGTAAGATTGTCCCATAATATTTATTATTTTATTTTGATTTTCTTGGTATATTTATTGTTTATTTATTGTTACCACAAATTACATATTTCTTTTTATTTGTTGGAATCATAACTAACACATAACTTGCAGAGAACAATACAAGTGAGAAAACATACAGATAGTAAGAGTAATAACAATATATAGATAAAAGCAATAAAGGTAAGTAAAAAAACATGTAGTCTAAATATGCATATATTTGTAAAGTTCCAATCTTTTTCTTTCTCCAAGCGTTTGTCCTGGCTTGGAGTTCACTTGAAAACCTAATCCCATGAATTAGCGTAGGCACTAGAATTTACGAAAGCGACTGCCATCTGACCTTCCAACCCAGAGGAGAAACTAGGCCTTATCGGGATTACGTCCGGTTTCCTTCCGATGTATTCCTTCACCGAAAAGCGACTGGTAAATATTAAATGATATTCCGTACATAAGTTCCGAAAAACTCAGTGGTACGAGCCGGGGTTTGAACCCGATACCTCCAGATTGAAAGTCGGGACGACTTACCGCCGGGCTACCAGCGCTCTACAACGTCCGTTTAATAATATTGTGGTTTTGTGTAACAAGCTTGTTTAAGATAATATCTACTTGATAACCTTGATTTGATGAAGAGCATGTTTTAACGCTTTTACCACAGATTATATAATAGTTCTAACGAACAGATATGAATCACTCATAGAAAAAGCAAATACCTACGGTTTACGTACCTACGCAATGCACAATTTACCATGTTGTCGGTTGTCAATAAATGGCCTAATGATAATTAGGCATCTGATATATCGGAGGCTCAGATATTTTTAAGAACCTTGCCCGCTCCGATATACTTGGTGGTGACTGTACAATAGTTTAAAAACTATTGACTCCATTTTCATTGCAAGAGCGATATTTTCAAAAACAAAACTGGTAATTGACTAACAATCAAACGCAAACTGTAAAACACTATCAGACCTAACCGCTTTCCCACCCGCCTAGCTCCAGCGTACTATAATAAATCCACCACTACCTCAACGGCAAAGCGTCTTAAACACCCGACGCTGTGATTAAACGGACGTCGTTTCGTTTAAACTGGGAGTTGTTCCGGGATGCGTAGGCGCTGATGTGTATTCCTATTCAGTTAGCAAGCGCGGGCGAGTCGCTACCCCACAGTACCGTGACCCCAAGTTTCTTAACGTTTACAAAGCGCGCTTATACTGGTTTTGCTTTTGTATTGACTTTGTAAGCAACAGGAACATAAAGCTTTCAGTTCAGCTTCAGTTTTCAACGTACCACCGCCGCGTGAACATGTACCGCCGTCGCTACCGCACCACGCTGGGCCTAGGTCTCGGGTCGTCCTTCTCCTCCGTGTCTACCACATTGTCGTTCAGAACTACGACATCGACAGCGACGGACTCGGTGCGTTC
The DNA here is from genome assembly GCA_947086415.1 of Pammene aurita. NCBI lineage: Eukaryota > Metazoa > Arthropoda > Insecta > Lepidoptera > Tortricidae > Pammene > Pammene aurita. Next base: position 29,059,251 of record OX352303.1, read on the forward strand.
AGATGCGCGTGCGACTGCTGCTAAGCTCAAGTCCAAGTATGAGAATGCCGGAACGGCGCAAGGTGCGTGTGAATGAACTTGCCTTTTTAGTTTTTCGCTAAGCTGGTTGCAATTTGTTATGTAAAAGCCTTTGAATACTTCAAATGCGTCTTCGAAATTCGTTGATGCACTCTAACTACATAGAATAGGTAAAGGCCGTTATGATCTCAGATTGTTTCGGCTGAAATAAAGTAGAACTGCATTTACTGCAAAAATAATCTGCTCAAGAACTTAACGGTTTGGCACATAGACAATGCTTGCTAATTTCCTCAAATTTCCTGTAATCATATGTAATGTAATACGTTAAAAAATTGTTTTTGCCGTGGCCAATTATCGACCTTTAACAGGTATCTAGTTTTTTTTTGGTAAAATACTTCTGGTTTGGAATTTTTTAGCAAGGCATTTTTTTACGTATGTTAAGAAAAGTTTTAAACCGCATTTAGTTTCAAAGTTTTACGTTCTGCTTGTTTGAGTCTCGTCTCACCAAAGAGTATAGTGTCTATGGTCGGTCCGCATAGTCTTTATATTTTATTTAAAAAGTTCCCAGTATGTTTTTGCGGTTGTTTATGTAACGTGTTGGCTTTGCCTTAGGCTTTGCGACTTGCGTTTAGTTTCGTGGTATTTTATGTTCCGGTTGTTTGCGTTCCGTCTCGTCTCACATTGCGTGCAGTTTGCATATCAAAGCAAACCGGTTAGGTACTTCAGGTACTTGTTACGCTAGACAGCCAGACGGTGCTTGACGGCATTTGTGAAGCCAACCTCACATCATACTGTGCTATAGGACCAAGTAAAAGCGTGAGCACCTGAGATGCAAAGCAAGTTACTCAGGTGTTAGCGACATGTTTCGAAACTACCCAAAGTTTCCAAATTCAATTTAGCAAATACATAAAACTCTAATACATAAAGGACAGATACAACATTTAACAGAAATTAACTAAGTTTTATGAATAATTTCTTCTTCAAGCTTACAAAATCCCTAGCTTTACCGAATACAATGTTTGCAAAACACAGCTTTCGACAATACACCAAATAAGAGATATGATGAATTATCGAGATCATGGAATTGCATTTGTAGTGGTTGTACCGTTTGCAACAAAAGGAGAATAATTTTCTCTTAATTTAATAAAATTACATACCCTTAAGAAATGGAATAAGTAGTTTAGTCCTCTGTTTTTTGCTTTTAGTCGCTATCATGTTCTTCATCTGAGCTGTCACAAGTATTGATAATAAGATTGTTTGAAATTCGATCCATTTCCCCTTCCTGACATCGATATTTATTTTCTTCACTTTCGACACGGCGAAAAATATTTTCCCAGTCCTCAGCAGTAATAGTATTCATTCGTTCAGTTGCTAAACTCATAATGCCTTGCATGATTAATGAAACGTTTCTTTTCGCTACATATCCTTTTACCATGGACCAAATATTTTCGATCGGATTGAATGTCGGGTGATACGGTGGCAATCGTAAAACGGAGTGGCCATATTCTTTTAAAATTGCATCTATGTGGTACTCACGAAACCGCTCTTTATTTTGTTTAATTAAATCATACAAACTGGTTTTGTACATCAACGGGCTATACGGAATGTTGTGTTCTGTCAACCAATCCATCATTTCTTGTTTATGAGAATTTGACGTTGGAGCAGGATTCAAACGTTTGTTGTGATAGGACGCATTATCTACGATAAGTACGCTATTCGGTTTAATTAAGGTTCGGTATTAATTTTTCTTTTAACCATTTTTCGTAGTTGACAAAGTTCATCTGGTCATGGTAATCTCCCGTTTTTTGGTTTGCCTTAAACATTAACAAAGCGTTGGGAATAAAACCATCTTTTCCTCCTGCGTGCATGCACTATTATTAACCGCTGGCCTGTATTGATTTGTTTTTTTTACACCAAATTCTGTTCCATCGGTCCAAGCCTCATCAGTATAAACTAGTGGTCTATCTTCAGACCGATATTCCGCAATTTTGGTAAGGTAATTTATTCTTAGCAGTCGTATGTTCGTCTTTCCATTAATATTTTTCGGTTGTCCTCGGTCTTTTTCCATTTCAATCCTAATTTTTGTATTTGTTTTCGTAAGGTGGAAATGCCAAATTTGTAATCTATATCGGATTTTAACACAGAGTGGAGTGTCTTTAAGGTTAGAAATTGCTTATGGGACAGATGAAAATTGTATATAGTTCTCCGGATGACTTCCTGATAAAAATCGTCTACTGCTGATGACGGACAAGTACGTAACTTTTTATTTCTCGGGGAGGTGAATTTCTTTGTTGTTGCGAATTTCGCACTATTGCTCTCAGACACAATGTTTTAAACAGTAGAGAGACAAACACCTGTAGCTTTTTCAACTAACTGGGCAGCGGTGTAAGGAGAATTTAAATTTTTCTTCAGTTCAAGTTCAAAATATTTATAACAGTTAAAAATAATTTGCTTACTTTGACTCTCAATCGGACCAAAATTACTCACTGCAATATTTTTTGAAAATTATGTAACTTACACTTAGTCGTACGGGCTGACACAAAATTATTCTGATAATTGTGAGAATACAATAAAATCAGACGTAAAAATATATGCACAACGTAAATAATATTCACAATTTGACACTGGCATTATTTTGGTATTTACTTCTTCAATATATAACAAACCTCTTTTTATGATGATAGTACGAGAAAATAGAAAATTCAAATATAGAATGCCTGTAAACATACAATACTACTACATATGCAATTCCATGCTCTCGTTAATTTATCTATACTCAGGAACAAGAGGGCATTGTCAATTGTCACGTCTGTCGTGTACTCAAAAACAGGCTCGTACTATTGTTACAACAGTATATATGTAGTCTACGTATAGGAAACTTTAACAAGAGACGCATGTATTGTCGTTCATCTCAAAAGAGGATGGATCGCGTCAGGAAACGGTATAAATAAGATGAAAAGTCTGGAACTGATTGTGTTACAAGTACCCATAGCCTGTTACGAGTATTCTGTTCTTGTGATTTTTTTAAACTGAAAAACTATAGTTTGTTATTAAATCAAATACAAACATTGAAAAAATAACCACGATTACCACCACCGCCACCATTATCACCACTAACCACTTTAAAAACATGCAAAAAGAATTATGAAAAACAGTACATATACATTATATTTTTCCAAGAAACGTTAGAAGCGAGTGATGTTTGTCTAAAATTTTACGTAAATAATGAGTGACGCTTTTTATTTTTAAATATTCTGCGTCAGACAACTGCGTGTGTTGACCCAAATATCACCAAAATCACTAAACTTGACCGACAACTTGCCAAGTTATTACATTGCAATTTAAGTCATCCATTCCTCACAGCAAAGCGTTTATTTGAACACATACTAAACGCGGACTCCAATTTCAAGTATACTTAGGTTTAGGTGTAGGACATATGTTACGCCTCCTTTTGTTCAGAACAATCATTTGTCTTCAGACGCCTGCAGGCTGACGAGGGCGGACAAAAGGGGGACGAAAGGGGGACTGGGCCTTGTTTGTCGGAAAGTTTTTATTGCCGAGACTGTTGACGCTAGTTGCAATATCGCCTTGTGCTGCCATTGGTTACACTAGTATGTTTGTCGGACGCCAATGTTATGTGAACTCGAGACTAGTGTTGGTAAAGACTCGAGTTCTTTAAGTCTAAATTGAAGAACTCGACTCGTATTTAAGGGACTCTGAGCTTAAAAGACTTCCGAGCCTTTTGAGTCGTCAGTCGAGTCCTCTTTGTAGTCTAAATCGAGTCCTACAGTCAGAACTCAAGTCATCATAATATCTTACAGTCCTTTTCAATTGTAGTCTTTGTTAAGTGACTCGAGTCCTATAATGAAGACTCACTTTTGAAGTTTATATACAAATTTATATTATATACAAGTTTATATAGAAAAGGTCTAGACTCGAAAGAAGTAGGTTTTTTTAGGTTCATAACATACCTTCTTCCTCTTCACTTTTACTGTCATCTTTTAGAACCTTCAAAACCGAGTGATTATATGTTGAGTAAGAGTAATATTATTGAATTAAGCTCAATCAATTGGCGAGAAATGAATGACGCAAACAACATTTTCCATAAAATACACGTGGAAAAGGAAAAAACACTTTACAATCTCGCTATGCTTCAGGTAGTTAAAGGCATAAATAAAAAAATTAAAGCTCACTTTCAAAGTGGAAACGACTTTAATGGTGTAAGTGTATTTAAACAAGGTTTAGACTGGCAAGAACTTGCATGCAAGTTGCATTGCCTGCTTGAGGTGCATTGAATGCAACGATTGCTAAAACGCCGCAATGTGATGCAACTTGCAAGCAAGTTCTTGCCAGTCTAAACCTAGCTTAAGTCAAACTTCCGTTATGCTTTGCATACGAACACGTGTATGCTACGCACTGCTTTTTTAAATAAGTAAGCATATTTTATTATGTTACAGTTTGATCATATTATACAAAACATTTTAAAACTTTGTCTTCCGAAATCAATCAAAATGGGGATATTACAAAATGCTATATTCGGATGGAGCATCAACATTTCATATATCCAAAGAACGATAGCAGATAGCTGTACTGTTTGCAATAAGCTAAACCCAAATCTCTATAATTTTCCTGACATCGATATCTCTAGAAAGTACTGTTTGGAATGTGGCGGCAAATTATATATTTAAAAAAAAAAAAAGGTTAAAAACTTTTAAGCTTGTGTTATTTATTTTTTAATTTTCGGTTATATATTTTTACTACCTATATACGTACAATACAACCATATTTCATAAGACACCTAACGTAGAAGAAAATAATAAGTACCCTAAATTACATGGATATTCTAATCCACTGTATACACTGAACTAGAAATAAAGTAGCCAAGAGGAGAGGCACATTGAGGCTCTAATCGTTTTATTGCCCATTCGGTTTCTTCTTTTGGTAATTAGATTGGCCGACTTTGAGAACGCTTGCTCGCTGGGCACACTTGATCCTGGAATAACTAGGTAATCAAAAGCCATTTTTTTCAATTGAGGCATTTGTTTTTCGTGATTTTTCCACCAATCAATGACATCTGTGTCTTCTGATTCTAGGGGTAGTGACAAGTATTTATCGAACTCGTCTTGGAGTATATCTTTTTTTCTGTAAATAGTTGACAGAAACCTGTTTCCGGACAAGTTCATCTCAGTGGTTTCATCTTCATTATTATTATGCAGCTTATAATTGGCGTCAAAAATTGTCTTTGTTTCCAATATAGTTTCCAAATTCTCACGTTCATTGAAATAACAATTCTTTAATCTTGGATCTAATATAACTGCAATTTTCGCAACTTTGGAACGAAGTAACGATATATATGATTGCAATTTGTCAATCATTGTTGTTGCACAATCATTCAATAATTCATGGCCCAAGTTGCTTAAAATATGTTTTCTTAGTTCGTCTACAATGGGCACGACACAGAATATGGTCGGATACTTTGTCATAGACATCAATAACGTGGCTTCGTAAAATGGTTTAAGGAAATCAAGCAAAACCTTTACTTGTTCCCAATTGCCTATTTTATATTTTTTAAATTCGGTTGCGTTGTCACATAAGTTATCCAAAACGGACCTAACATCAAAGGCCCGCAACAGCATTAAGTACGTCGAATTCCACCTAGTGGACATTTCCCGTAATAGTGACAAATGTTTCACACCGTTCAAATCGCAATATTCGAAGTAAGTCTGTTTTTTCTTGGGTGAAAAATTTGTAACATTCACCAATCTAGAAATATTGTGGATAATACCTTCAAGTTTTTCTATACCACTTTTGACGACGAGATGTAAAACATGTGCAATGCACCGTGTATGAACTACATCTTCGTAATCTTCATGGAAGAGTGTCAACATGTGCATCATTTTTACGTTGCTCGATTCGTTGTCTGTAGATATTGAGACAATTTTTCCTCTTAAATCATAGATATCCAGAATTTCTGTTACTTTTGATAACGAATGTTCACTTGTGTGAGGATATGGCACTAAATCAAAGTCCAAAATAATAGCATTTAGGCTATTATTTAGCATAAAATGAGCAGTCACAACAATGTACGGTTTGTTGGTTACCGACGTCCAGTAATCCAAAGTTATGGAAAATTTATTCTCAACATCACGCAAAAGGTTTATTAATTGGTGCTGTGTATGATCAAAAAGTGTTTTAATGCTTAAGGTCAAATTATGACGATTGGGCAGTGAATATCCAGGGTTAAGTTCGCTTATAAACAATTTAAAATGCTCCTCTTCAACGATACGAAATGAATGGCTCCCGTGTACAATGAAGTTGATTAATAATCGATCCAGGTATTTATTTTTTTCATTGCGACGTTGTCTCTGTTTAACAACAAAATTTGGCTGGTGCACATTAGAATGTCTCTTGAGTATAGTGTGTGATGTTTTTGCCGAGTATTTTTTATCGCAATGTTTGCATTGCATGCAATTATCCACCAGTTGATAATATGTGGACTTTAGTGATAAACCACGCTTACGTTTCAAGGGGTTAACCGCTAAAGTAACACCTGGATTGTTCGTATTCGACGTAGAACTCATTATTTGTATTCTACTACTATCATCCGTTGAGGCACAATAAATATGAATTTCATTAGTATGTAATTTTATTACACTTGACGTAAATCACGTAAATGGCAAGTTTGACAACCGTGTCTACAGACTAGAGCAGTGTAAGGGCAACGCAACCTAACCTAAGTATCAATGACTAACTGGCTATCAAAATACGTCCACTCATAATGATAATGTCGCTAATACTAGCTTTTGCCCCTAACTTTGTCTGTGTATATTTTGTTTTCGTTGCGGTTAGTAGGTATGATGAAATTACATTATTAACCGAAGGTGTTTGGTTTGAACCACGATAAACCAGATGAAGTGGATACCTTCACACAGTTAGAGATCCGAGGAAGATTATATAAAAAATACCCGATAGTTCTAGACGTAGAAAATAGTCGCTGTCATCCAGTTAGGCACAATTAAAATTCGAAAAAACCGCCTTCAGTTTTAAGTACCTAGTTCCCTCGATTTCTCGAAGATTTCGTGATCCAACCCTGATCTGCTGGCAAATTGCCAGCAGATCAGGGTTGCATTGCCAGTGGCAATGGGACTGACTATGAAATCTACCCTTTAAAAAAAAAAAATTTTGTAATCGGCTGAATAGTCTCCGAGTAATCAGTGAACATTCTTAAAAAAAACAAAGATTCACGATCTCGAAGATTCCGAAAGATTCGCGAAGTCGGTTAATAAAATACTCAAGTCATTTCCTATTTTTGTTTCATTTCGTCAAAATAGATTCTTATTTTACCAGCAATAACGCTCATAAGATACCTACACGGTAAAAAAAATAGGTGTTGTAATAAATGAAGGAAACCATACAGACAGACAATTCAAAACAAAAAATAATGATAGCTACACTAGGTACTTGACAAAGTCGCGTAAGTAATCTCAAGTGAGCACTGTTGAGTTCATATAATAACTCAGTTGTTTCAAAAGACTTGAGCGTAACGAAACACTCGAGTCAAATACAGAAGACTCGAGTCCTTATAGAAAGCTCAAGTCCCCCCGCAAGTTCAAGAACCCGAGCTTAATTTAATGGCTAGAGTCTCAAAAACTGAGTCTAGTCTTGGATATGGCGACTCGAATGACTCGAGTCTTTACCAACACTACTCGAGACTCGGAATATTTATGCGTATTTGGAGGTTTGTATGTTATAATGGTGACGAGGCGATTGGTCTGTGAGCGGCGGCAACAACAGCCCTCTTATACCGGAGTCGTAAAATTTGCTGGAATTGCTGTTTTTACCCAAGCATGGTACAAATTTTAGATAGTGAACCACTGTTTGGACTAACTTTATCGTTAAATGCATCCCTTATTATTTTCTTACATGATGCTATTTTGTATGCGTTGTTTCTAGCTACTCAATAAACTTGATCGTATTTTACGCAGTTCGTGGCACTTCCCGTTTCCCCATGTTTTCCAATAAAAACATCTGCATTGTAGTTTATAAACTCGCATGAAATACGGACGACATTTAGTTCACCCGTGTCCCGCCCACGTCGAGTTTTACGTCAGGAAATATAAGATAGGGAAAGCGTTGTCATTAATTTAAAGTGTCTGTAGATGCTGGCCTTGACTGTTTGGCGAAAAAACTAGAAATTAAAACAACTGGTCTGCCAAAAAACTACACATTAATAAGATGCTGACAGTATTCTGTGGGATTTAATATTTAATTTGTTTTCAATTCTTTAACTGTGTCTATATTGTTAGGTAATTTAAAAAAACATATCGATTTTGTATAATAAATCCTGTAATTTAACAACAAATTTTCAACTAAACAGAAGTGGCAGAAAACGAAACAAATAATTTAGCATGAAATTTATTCGTCGTCTGGCTTCATTCGTCCGAAGCCAGACCCCAATAAATAATAAAATTAGTTCGTCATATTCATACGGGTTGTGTCATACCAATCACTCACCAGTCAATCTCCAGCTTACAATACAAGTATATCTTCGAACTCTCTCATTTTAGCATTCATGTCGCGTCTTCATTTACTGCTTCGGAGTCAAGGGTGGGTTTGCTTTCCAACTTTTCTCCAGTTTTCGGGATTCTCTGAAAACAATTACAACGCATGATGTCATCCCTCGCAATCGCAACGCCCAGACAGTAGAAATCATCATTCAGCCAATACGGCATATTATATGGAATAGTCCTTTGCACTTTGCAGTGCTCAATTGTATTTCGATGTTGCATGTTTGCGATATAAATCAGAAGTCAGAAAGGTAAGTAGTAGTGTAGTGTCGTAGAACCTTAGAGAAGAAGACTTGCCGGAAAACGCAGTTTAGACTCAAGTCTAACTTTATCTAAATATATAAAAGAAGAAACTGACTGACTGACTGACTGACTGACTGACTGACTGACTGACTGACTGACTGACTGACTGACTGACTGACTGACTGACTGACTGACTGACTGACTGACTGACTGACTGACTGACTGACTGACATATCAACGCACAGCCCAAACCGCTGGTTCTAGAGATTCCAAATTTGGCACGTAGGTTCCTTATAATGTCTAGGGGTGCACTAAGAAAGGATTTATCAAAATTCACCCCCTAAGGGGGTAAAATGGGGGTCCAAAGTTTGTATGGCGAATCAAAATTTGTTAACGATAAATGAGTAAACACGTGTTTCAGGTTTTTTGAAAATTCGACCCCTAAAAGTGGCAAATGTGGTCACAAAGTCTGAAAATCAACATGGGTATCGTATCCTTTTTGAGTACTTATAGTACGCGGGCGAAGCCGCGGGAAAAGGCTAGTTTTGTACATATCTCATTCCTACTAATAGACGATACTTAAGAAATATCTTCAATCTTCGTCAGAGAATATAAAATGACAAATTCATCAAAACTGGCACAGCAGCCATCAATCAAACGTTATTATGTATGTTTACGATTTCGTGGAAACCCCCAGTTACGTAGAGCGTATAAAATTATATAGGCTACAGCCGGATATTATAAAGTTTATTTGGCACACTGATGTTATTAGCTGTTTAGCCTGTCATCTGAACGTGGGTTTAACTGGTAGTTTAATAAACGCTTCTCAAAATTAGGATTAAATCTCAAATATGTTTAAAATAATAATAATAATTGAGGTTGATTCGGCGATCATTGTGCCGATAGTTGTTTCTGCGAACGGTCTCATAGCGACGAGTTTCGACCAACATCTTGAGAGACTCTCGCTACGGGGTTGTGGTTGGATCAAGGGTCAGATTCAGAAGGCGGTAATCCTGGACACAGCCTGCATAGTCCGAAGGTTCCTCTCTCTGCGGTCCTAACCACTGGCAGCCTGGGCCTTGTTTCGTTGCCGGCGGCACCCTAGGTTAGGTTTTTTATAGTATTTCTATTGTTATTGTGTGTTTTAGATGTATTTTTATATTGTACTTTTATTAAAATGTTATCAATTACCTAGCCTATAAGAAGAGAAATAAATAAAGGAGAATAATATGTTAGCGCATATAGCCTATGGGCACAGGCCTTCTTTGCACGAGAGGGATCGGGCTATAGTCCCCACGCTGGCCCAAAGCGGGTTGGGGATTTCACGTACACTTCGCTTTTTTAATTTATTATTCCTTCCAGTCGATTTCGACCATGGCAACCACTTCGACTCCTAGTTAGTTCAGCGCTCATGCGCCCGAAGATGGCTGACGAAGCCGATCTTCGAGGTGAAGCCCTGCGCACAGCACATTGAGGGCAAGTGGGGACACCAGCCACGTAATGGTAGTTAATGGTAGCAGGCTGGCTTGTTTTCAGCTCGTGGCGTATAGCGTCGAGGTCAAATTTATGTTGCTCCGCGAAATCGCGTACTTTATCCTGTACCAGCCTGCGCCACTCAGGACGTGCTGCCAAAACTTCCCACTGATAGGGCTCGAAGTTGCATAATTTCATGTGTCGTTTCTGAACATTTGCTTGACGTATTAAGTAATTGATATCGAACATGGGTGTCGGACATCGGATGTCGGCATCACGTTGTTGACGTTAAATTTTGGATGAGCTCGCTACATTATTCGTCATCTTCTTCTTCGTAAATTTAAAATGTATATTCACAAGTTATACATGAGTAAGTAACGTTTATTGTTTTATTTATAGGGTGCAAATGGCACTACTGCACGCATGTTTTTTTAAATTATTGACGCTCAATAACCTACTCTACCATCATCATTATCTACTTAGTTATGAGTGTCTTTATATATTACTGCCTTTTTAGTGTATTTTTACTCTCTTTACCCTTGCACTACTTTAATCGAAAACTTAAGAAACATACCGCGTAATACTCATAATTCTCATAAATAACGTCACGTGTATTCAAATATTTGAGTATAAATCTGCTTAACCCCCGATATTTGCCCCAGAAGGTACAGGGTCGTAATAAAACCCCCAGTAAGGCTTGTAATGATTTATAAATGTCATATTTCTCTGCCCGCCGCGTCGTACTGGGTCAGATATAAATTGTTGAGCAAAATTTATTTCATGGTTCACCTTGAGTGCATTTGTAATTTTTAAATACCTAACTTTTTTCATTTTAACATAAGTGTTTTACTGCGGCATAAAGGTCTGTTATAAACATCCACATCTGCATCTGATTCAGCATCCTAAATATGAGGAACTGCTTTACGTTAGACATCTTCTAGGCTACATTTCCATACTGGACTAAGATCTGGCCATGTCAGATATGACACAATAATGAGAGCAACGAAACCAGTCCAGTAAGATTGAACTACTATCCTTATTGCTAGATCCGGGCAGCTGGCAGTTTTTAATGGGTCAGAGTGACAGACTAGCAAAATTAATCAGTTGGAAAAAAGTAATTCCAAAATAGGTAAAGACTGCCAAATATTATTTATATATACGGTTCCTACATTTCAACATTAGAACAAAAAACGTTGCGTATTATTTCGGAAACAGAAACAGTAGGCGAAAAACTATGAATTACATTATACGTCGTTATGGACTAGTGTCCCCCATCAGAAAGTTTTGGCAATGATATAATCTAATTGTTCGTATAATTTCTCATAATACTGCATCAAAACATCAAATCTAGGATTTGTATTTTTAAAGTAGTTTGCATTCTTTGACCTTCACCACTTTACAGCTGCCAGATATCCGGATCTAGAAATTCTCTCCGTCTAAAAACTACACTTGTAATTAATATGAAACTATATAAGATTAAATTTGGTAACATGGCGCTGATTTGATGATGTGCCGGGACTGCCGGGAGGTGTGAGTTTTGGGCTGCTATTAGTAAACCCCTCAACTTTGGTCTTATACTCATTTTGTTTGACAAGACCAATTCAGAGATAAAGAACAGTCTTCAATGAAAGTTTTTATCAAAATTATATTTTTATTTGATACCCTTGCTTAAGCGTTGGTGGCCTAAGACTTCCAATCCGAAGGACTCGGGTTCAAACCCCGGCTCGTACCACTGAGGTTTTCGAAACTTATGTACGAAATATCATTTGATATTTATTAGTCACTTTTCGGTGAAGGAAAACATCGTGAGGAAACCGGATCTAATCCCAACGAGGCCCAGTTTCCTCTCTGGGTTGGAAGCTCGGATGGCAGTAGCTTTTGTAAAAACTAGTGCCTACGCCAATTCCTGGGATTAGGTTGCCGACCGGACCTCAGGCTCAATAGAGCAAAAAAAAAAAACGTTAGGAGGAAGAAAAGACTTTGATACCCTTACTTATTGTTTGAAATACAGCTAAAATTCCTGTAGTGGCAAGTTTCCCTACGACAGAAAAACAGTTTCTCAGATTATGCAAAGAGGCGATGCCATAAAAGTGATTTAGTCGACTCAAAGAACCTATGAATATCGCGCGTCGAAACCTTACACGATTCTATCGATCACCGTCTATTGTAGGAGATTTTATTTAAATTGGATTGGTTAATGTGGACGATTAGAAAAACAGCTGTGTTTTCAACCGATTTCAAGATTTCGAAGGAGGAGGTTATCAATTCGTCGGAATCTGCTTACTTATTTGCTTGTTTTTTTTTTATGTATGTTCACCGATTATTCGAAGACGGCTGGACCGACTTGGAAAATTATTTTTTTCACAGTTGGTCCCATTGTAACCAGGTCAGGATCTGATGATGGGATCCTGGAGAAATCGAGGGAACTCTTCAACTATTATAGGCACACCTCTATAGGTGTGATTTGAGTATTTTTTACAGCAGCCCGAGCATTTTCTTTTGTTTACAATTATTTTAATAGTAGTTTATGTAACTGTTACGTTTTAAGGCCTAATTACGTACAGTTACATACACTGCTTTATCTACACTTAATATTATTTATCCAAAATGCCGTATTCGGAAACCATAGAATGGCCGCCATTGCATCGCCATGGCCAACTCGATTGTGCCGGCGGTCGGGGAGGCGCGTGTCGGCGGCCGCGCGGGCGCGTGCAGGTGTACATTATGTTATCAAAACTCATAACACATCAATAGTTGAGCATGTAAAGTTAAAATTACGTTACTGCCACAGATAAAAAGCTTATCATAGTAAAATCGGTCGTGGTAATGCTAGCCATTGCCTACCGTTTTCGAACACGTTTTAGAGAACTTACAATATGAGTGTAGATAAATAAAATTAAAAGTAGAAGTAGATAAAATAACAATTTTAAGTCCGTAATCCATCAATTCAAATCCGTAATTTAGATTGACAGTTCTAATAATTCGAATCTGAATGTCAAATTGTCAATCAAGTTCTGAAATCCGCATTACAATTTATAATTTTGGGTTGCTCTGTCTAAATTCGTATTGAGCTAGTTAGGACACTTTGGATATTATGCTTACCTACATATTGATTATTCAGAGATTTTGGTAGTATTTTTTTTAGAGATTATTATACCAGGACTCGGAAAGAATATTTATGATTATGAATGATAGTTATCTTGATAATTATCGCGATTTTTATCGCCTGCTAATTATCTGTTTAATAATAACATTAATAACCTATTTATTTGTTAATGGGGAATGCACAATAAAAATATCGCACGTGAATTTAATGTTAATATCCATACTAATAATATAAATGGGAAAGTGTATGTGTGTGTTTGTTTGTTTGTCCGTCTTTCACGGCAAAACGGGGCGACGAATTGACGTGATTTTTTAAGTGGAGATAGTTGAAGGGATGGAGAGTGACACAGGCTACTTTTTGTCTCTTTCTAACCCCCCACTTCCCTAAATGGGGGGTGGAAATTTGTATGGTTTGTTACCCCGAATTTAACGCGTGCGAAGCCGCGGGCAAAACCTAGTTGAACTATAAAATAAAATAAATAAAGCACCATCCGTACCTGGAGACAATTATCGCAATAATTATCACACTATAATTGTCTTGATAACTTCGAACCCTGTTTCATACATAAAAATTATGTACTAAACTAACTACTTTTTGAATGAAGACTTGCCGTCTGAGAATCACAATGATGATCTCTCAGATATTTTACCGCTACGCTACGCCCGTAGCGCTACGCCGTAGCCGACATAAGTTTCCCCCTATGCACTGAAAGTACTTCGTAGGGGCCTAACCGTCGTTAACTGTTAAGCTTCTATGAAGCATTTTCGCTACGCGTCATGATTAGCGCTGATTCGTTAAATGGAATGAATAGCTGTATGGCTTTCAATTCCAAACCACCCATTAAACTCTTGTAATTACATTCCTTTCTTAAATTCCCTTGCCTCGAGACTCCCAGTGACTCTCAGACAGCTTTTTAGACCAGTAGGCCTAGCACATGAGTGTAGTGACAGTATCTCGCGGTCGAGATAGACATCTGTCACTCTCTAACTGTATTCAACAGAAAGTGACAGATGTCTATCTCGACCGCGAGATACTGTCGCTACACTCATGTGCTAGGCCTATAGGTCTTAGTCTAAAGACTTATCGGATGCCAGTACTCCTGGCTTCTAGAATGCGCCTGGTAAGTCATACTAAAGCTCATTAGCGCCGGCTAGCCGTGCAGCCAAACCAAGGAGTTAATTACTAATTAATTAATTATATTCAATATATCCTTGCTATTCCTTTCTTCAACACACCCCTCATTAATTGTTCCTTGCCTCGAGAAGTCTAATCAAAGAGCTATCGTATGCGTACTTCTGACTTCTAAAATGTGCCACGAGAGTGCCGCGACAGTCCCACGCGCGAGATGGGCTTTGTCTTTCTAACTGTATGACTTTGAAAGAGACAGTGTGCTGGTAAGAGTTATACAAAGCTCATCAGCGCCGTTTAGTGAGCAGCCGAACCGAGGGGCTAATTATAAACCAGTCTTGCGGCCAGACGCCCCGACGCCGCTTAATTGAGCTATATGAACTAAGACAGAGGTATGTTTGGCTTATTTCTGTGGCTGGCGGTTGGAATATGGTTTTTCGAGCCTTATTTCCCACTTTATTCAAAATGTATATGTGTACTCAAGGATAATGAAAACGGGTCACCTTTTAAGGAAGTTTCTGTACAAGGTGACCAGTTTTTGTTGTCGTTGGCTATAGCTAGAACTATGAACACCCTGAAATATTCGTTATACTACTGTATACATATATCATATATATGTAGAAGAGAATAGATAATAATTAGTTTATTCGTGAACACATACACAAAAAAAAGGAAAGATAACATATAACGAGAACTTTCTCTAGTAAATGGCCTCATCTCAGCATGATTGTCAGTGCTGATCTTCCGTTGAGACCACCAGGCATCATACATATTTAAGACAACTTGGGGTTCCTTCAAAAATCATGTGATCAGATTTAGCCTTCTTTTGGTCGCCCTTGATTTTCAATTCAATTCAATTCCGAGGGTTTAGTTAACCTAAATCAGTTTAATCTGTTCCAGTCTACGTCTTGCTTATTTACGGAAAGAGCTCGTTTGATAAACGATGATTTTAACTGATACTTGGCCTGACCTTGGAAGCCGATGCTTTCGGTTTTCTCATTAGCCTCAACGTGTCAAGGCCAGGAACTGCGGTTGTTGCTGCCTTTACCCAATCAATGTCCAGGTGCCAAGTGTGCCAACGCGTGAAGTTAGATTTTTAGATAGGAAAGCATATTCAAACGTTTTGTGAAGCAGTCAGATTTGGATTTTATTATTTATTTATTTTTTCTTTTTAATTAAACAACTGGTACATTGTCTGCCTCCTAAGTTTTTTTGATATGTCTCCTTATAGAACTACGCATTATTGTGTATTAATATATTACTGCTTTGAAAAAATTCCCGCCGAGTTTCTTGCCGGTCATAATACTTCTCGGGTCAGAGGTGTAGGGTTAGAACCGGTAGTAGTTTTTTTCTCTCTCTGACGTACATAAATTCATTGTAATGTGCCTAAATTGAAGAATAAATATATTTTATCATTATCTTAAAGGTTGAACACGCCAAAACCTGGGCACGCAAAATTTGTTTTTAAACCAGTTTGAAAATAAATAACTACATTATGAATACCACATTTAATGACAAATTTAATGAATTCTAAAATCACATTTTTAATTTTAATTAATGTTTACACAGTAAGCCATAGATCGAACTTTTCTACGCACACGGCTCATAAGACTTTGCACCATCTCTTTAGAAAAGATTTTTGTCGCCCAGGTCCATATTTTTTGTAGCTCAGGGACCGATTTTACTGCTCCGCCTTTCTTTTTTAGAATTCCTTTCATAATACTCCAGTACTCTTCAACAGGCCGCAGTTCCGGACTATTTGGCGGATTGCATATTTTGGGTACCACCATTATCCTGTTAGCGTTGTACCATTCCATAACTGATTTTGCGTATTAGCAACTGGCTAGATCTGGCCAAAACAGCGGTGGTGAGGCATGCTGTCTTATAAAAGGCAGCAAACGCTTCTGTAAACAATCTTTCTGATAAATATCGCCGTTTATTGTCCCGGTGGTGATAAACGAGCGACTTCTTTTGCCACAGCTATATATTGCCTGCCAAAGAAGGTATTTTTTTGGAAATTGGCCTCATTTTTTTAATTCAAAATTTTCAGGATTATCTGTTTGAGATTTGCTAGTATAAAACTCTTGACCAGGTATTTGTTTACAATCCAATTTTATATACGTCTCGTCGTCCATCACCGCGCATTTAAATTTTGTAAGAAAATCTTCATAGAGTTGTCGCGATCTTTGCCGATAAGTTCTGTTTTGAGTCTCGATCTGGTGCGGCCTGGGCTTTGTAACTCCTCAGTCCTGCCATCTGTTTCACTTTTTGGACATAGGACTAAGACATTTTCACTTTTTTAGCAACATCACGAGATGAAATCGTATGATTTGAGGCAAAAATCTTTAAAATACTCTTTCCTGTTTCTTATTCTTGACTCCCTGCAACCCACAACTTCCTGGCTTTCTATCTATTGTCAAGCGTTCACGGAAACTTTTTAACACGTGACCAACGGTAGATTGTGGATATTTCAGCCTTTTCGCGATATTTATGTAGCTTAACTGTTGCAAAATGCGTTCACGTTTTTGATATTGTACGCTCGACATTTTGCCAACGAATAAATAAAAGAAAATAAAACTATCATCATTTTATAGCCCAGTTCCTTGTGAGAAAATTGTTGTTTCAAAAGTTTAAATATCTCCATTTTTCGAATAACTATAGCTATTTTTATATGCCCAGGTTTTGGCGTGTTCAACCTTTATCTTTTCTACCCCACTGGTGGATTTATACCTTGAAATGTTCTCTGCGTCGTACTTAATGATTTTTTGCAAAAATATAGCACTAATATAAATTAGTTCCGTTAAAAATGTTAGAAATAGTTATATCATCAGATAAATTCGTAAATATTTTCATATCCAGTGAATAATGGTTAATGTGGACGTTAAACTCCTCTTCATTTACAATATCAAAAAAGATTCCTCGAAAGAGTGCCAAAATCAACTTGCAAAAAAAGCCAGTAAAAAGATGTTAGCCAGAGTTATTAAAGAGTTAATGAATTAAAATAGCAGTGTTGGTTAGTGACTAGCGGTGGGCTCGAATCCAATAGTTATCTTTGATGTTTTTTGCAATCGCAGGACGTAGCGTAAATGTAAACAAGCGGTCACGTAATTTACAGTTTATGCTGTCAAATTTAATGTACTTTAGTGGGGAGACGGACAGATTTTTTACGCTATGATGCGATGGCGGCAAACAAGTACGACTTCGGATTGGAAGCTGTCAATGTACCTTCTTAGTTGACCAGCTAAAAAGTTCGAGCGCGCATTCCATTGCAGCAGAATTAGCACAAGGGCGAGATAGACATCTCCCACTTCCTAATTGCATTTATCAGAAAGTGACAGACGTCTATCACGCCCGCAAGATACTGTTGCGGCACACTTGTTCTAACCGTGCAGGCGTTGCTTGGAGAAGACTCCACGATTTTATGTATAATGCCTCTCTAAGGCGGATCTCACACTGGCGCCGCGTCCCGCTCCGGTGAACGAGACAGCGCTATCCCGCACACACGCAGAGCGCTATCCTGCTTTATCAATCGACTTCAAGATTTCGAAGGAGGAGGTTCTCAATTCGTCGGGATCTTTGTTTTTGCTTTTTTTTAATGTATGTTCACCGATTATACGAAGACGGCTGGACCGATTTGGAAAATTCTTTTTTTGTTTACTCTTTATACTTCACAGTTAGTTCCATTGTAACCAGGTCAGGATTTGATGATGGGGTGGTGAAGAAATCGAGGGAACTCTTCAACTATTATAGGCACACCTATAGTGATGTGAGTATTTTTTACAGCAGTTCGAGCATTTGCTATTGGAAAGGTGGGGGCTAAGTGAAGTCGGTTCTTTTTTGTTTAAAATTATTTCCTTTAAAGCTGTTCTCTTGTTGTCTTATTATGCATGCTTAACAATTAAATGATACAAGAAGCAAAAAAACGAAAAAATAATTTGTCTACAAATAATGGAATATCTCATAACTCTCTTAACAGTAGAGGTCCGCGCCCCAGGCTGATAGGTCGGTGGCGGCGCGCCGGCCTCTGGACCCGGCGCGGCGCGGCGCCGCCGGCGTGAACTGTTTTTTTTTTGAGAATTAGGAACTTTAGAAATAATCCTCTAAACCTTATACTCGATATATTAAACACCCCTATGATGGACAATGCACCAGTAATGGGATGTGTACAACAAATCCTGCTGGTAATGCTGATGCTGACAAATGCTGATAGTAATCTGGCCCATAGTTCAACAGAGAAAGCTGATCTTCTGGGTACTCTTTTTGCCTCGAACTTGACCCTGAACGATGATGGCAGCACCGTGCCGCCTACCATCCCTCGGTGCGCATTCTCGATGCCGGATATTAACATCAAACAGAATGATGTCCGGCGGGAGCTGCTATCTTTAACGTTCACAAGTCGAGCGGGCCAGACGGCATACCAGCAGTTGTGCTCAAACGGTGTGCTCCTGAGTTGTGTCCCGTGCCAACGCGCCTTTCCGCACTCTCGTACCACAAACGGCACAAGTGCCGTCTTCATAGAAGACTGCCCTCGTGCACCCTGTGCCTAAAAAGGGCGATAGTTCTGATCCATTGAATTGCAAGCCTATCGCTATAACATCTGTTCTCTCCAAGGATATGGAGCGCATAGTCAATGCGAAGCTTCTGGGATACCTGGAAGAGCATGACTTGGTCAGTGACCGCCAGTATGGCCTTCGCCACGGTCGCTCGACTGGTGATCTTCTAGTGTATCTCACTCACCACTGGGCTGTCATTGAGAGTCAAGGAGAGGAATGTGCAGTCAGCATTGATATGGCTAAGGCGTTCGATCGAGTCTGGTAACGGGGTCTACTATCGAAGTTACCAGCTTACGGACTGCCCGAGGGATTATGCAATTGGGTTGCCAGCTTTTTGCCCGGCAGAAGCATACGACCGTAGTCGACGGTAGTTGCTCTGAAAGCATGGACATAAACGCTAGTGTTCCGCAAGGTTCCGTGCTACGTATACCTAACGCTATTTTTGCTGCATATCAATGAATGTTTACCGCTAAGAAAACTCAGTTCCAAGGCACAACTCTCAAAATGTCAGGGAGTATCGGGATCCTCGGTGTCGACATTCCTAGTGACGTCCAATTCCGTAGTCACCTTGAAGGGAGGGCCACGCTGGCATCCAAACGGCTCAATGTGCTCAATAGAACCAGGAGATACTTCACTCCGAGGCAGAGACTGCTTCTATACAAGTCGCAAGTCAGACCCCATATGGAGTACTGCTGTCACCTTTGAGTAGGAGCGCCTGAATACCAGCTGGGGCCCTTTGACTCGGTACAAAGGCGCGCTGTGCGAATCGTCGACGATCCCGAACTCACAAGCGATATTGTTGAACCTATAAGTCTAAAGAGAGACTTTGCCTCCCTATGTGTATTCTATCGCTTGTACTTACAATGGGTTGTGCTGTGAAGAACTATTTGACATGATGCCCACGGCCGCTTTTTTACCATAAATGACAGCCATAGAGAACAGACGTTTCATTAATTTCTGTTTATTTTAAAATAAATGGTACCATACTGCTCATGACTAAATATGAATAGGTGAATGAGTGAGGTGAGTGAGGTGATCTTGTGAAACCTGCCAGCCAAGGAAACGTCGAACTTATAAGTAGACCCCGTTATCGGAGGTGCAATTTGGTAGCTTGACGTTTTTAGGGATTGGTAAAAATATTTATGATGTCGATATCGATACTCTTCCTAATTTTTTTTTTTTTTTTTTATACCACGACGGTGGCAAACAAGCATACGGCCCGCCTGGTGGTAAGCAGTTACCGTAGCCTATGGACGCCTGCAACCCCAGAGGATTTACATGCGCGTTGCCTACCCTTTAGGAACCTATACACTCCTTTTTTGAAGAACCTCGTACTGTAGCCCACTGGGAAAACCTCGGCAGGGAGTTCATTCCACAGCCGCAGCGTTCGTGGGAGGAAATTCCTCTTAAATCGTACTGTGCGCGACCCATTGGGCTCCAGGGTGTGGGGATGAACACCCTGCCGGCGGCGAGCGGTGCGGGGATAAAAAGCTGCCGTGGGCATCATATCAAACAGTTCTTCAGAGCACAACCCATTGTACAAGCGATAGAACACGCATAAGGAGGCAAAGTCCCTCCTAAGACTCAAAGGTTCAATATCGCTCGTGAGTTTGGGATCGTCGACGATCCGCACAGCGCGCCTTTGCACCGAGTCAAAGGGCCCAAGCTGGTATCCAGGTGCTCCCGCCCAAAGGTGACAACAGTACTCCATGTGGGGTCTGACTTGCGACTTGTATAGGAGCAGTCTCTGCCCCGGAGTGAAGTATCGCCTCGCTCTATTGAGCACACCGAGCTTTTTGGATGCCAGCTTGGCCTTCGCTTCAAGGTGACTACGGAATTGGACGTCACTGGAAATGTCCACACCGAGGATCCCAATACTCCCTGACATTGTAAGGGTTGTGCCTTGGAACTGAGGGGCCACAGTAAATGGGGTTTTCTTAGCGGTGAACGCGCAAACTTGTGTCTTTGTGGGGTTGAATCTGACTAAGTTGTCCTGACCCCACACTGAGACTCCAGAAAGAGTATTCTCGATATCGGACACAAGTTTAGCACGACTCTCTACCACAACGGATCGAGGGATATTGGCACGGCCCGTGTAACAAGCATCCCCAGTACTGTCGTCCGCATAACAATGAATGTCGCCGATAGACAACATATCATAATATAATTCTTGGCAATTAGTTTTTTATACCATTTTTAGACTAAAATTTTACATGTTTTTTTGTCACCCATGATAATCATTGTCATCAGAAGTAGAAACCATTATCAGTAGAACAATAACGACATGGTTGCTATTTCACTATTCTTATGTTTCGAGTTGCAGGGCCGTGCCTGAACGCTCTTGAAATAAACCTTACCATAGCGGTATAATAATGGCCACCTATACTGAAAATAAATTATTTACGTCAATAGATAGTCAATGTCATCTCACAACATTATTTCCGATTATTTAGCTTTACGAGCATATTTTATTGGTGTATAATATTTCATAATAATGAAAATGCAGTGACTTCTCGCAGAAAACCCTGAACTCCAAAAAATTTAAGATTGAAAATTGTTATTTTAAAAATGAAATTTGTTAATAAATACTATTTTTTTTATTAGTCATGTTTTACAAAATAAACAGGTTTAATTAAAGTCTTAGACTAATTAAAGAAAAAATATCGACATACAGCTTATTTCAAAATATTTTTTACCCATCCCTAAGAATGTCAAGCTACCAAATTGCACCTCCGATAACGGGGTATACTTATAAGTTCCCAGACCTTCAATACATTTCCTCTTTGGTCCAAATTATCTAAATCCGAGGAGCTTGCCGTAACTAAATATCTCCAATAGATACTATTGGGAAACGCGTAATTTGAATTTTAAGTTTGGAATATTTGGAGTCGGCGTGGGTTTTTCGACGACCCGGCGGCGGCGGTGGCGCGCCGGCGTGGCGCGGACCTCCACTTAAGGCTCCTTATTCCCTAAAAGGTCGAAAAACTCTATTAATGAAAAAAGTCGCATAAAATGCTATCTATAAGATAGTTTGAAGTATTAGTAATACAAAAAAATACTTTTGAACCATATTTATTATTATTAAGAACCCTTTCACAGGACACTTTCTGTAAGAATATGATTCTTACAGAAAGTGTCCTGTGAAGTGTGATTTATAGGTTATTTTAAAAAATTCATACTAAATTAAAACGTACCACTATAGTAATGATATTTTTTATCGTAATAGAAATCTAGAAAACTTTCCTATGATAATCTTTTTAGGGCAAAATATTCATAGAGTTTTCGTGGAAAAAATTAAATGTAAACGTGTTTTAATCAAAAAACTGGCATATAATCAGGAGGTATTTAGTCTATTACCCAAGATGAATCTTCGATATTTATTTCCATGGCCGTCTCAGACATGATATACTCAATTGAATTTTATTCAAGTTGAATAAGAATTGTTACCCTTTTTTGCGTAATTTGGAAATGAGCGGTACATCTAACTGGAAAATCCGGAAAGGCCTTCCAAGACGACCAATTTTTTCCATGTTTTACTCGTTAAAATGTAATATTTGCTCCGATGGCCGTCTAGATAAAGAAATGAACTATTATATGCATCAATAGTTGATTAAAAAAAACTAAGTACTTTAGCCATAGCCTTCGAAGAAAATGAAGCATTTTAAGAAATTCGCGCGTTTTGGGAATAAGGCCTCTTAACAGTACCGTTTGCTTTCATTTTCGTAGTTCAGTGTGTAATATTGATAGCTTATTGGGCGGTGACCCAACGAAGAAGTATGGATCTAATTAAAAATTCTAACCACTGTTTGGGTTACACAACCGGCTGTCTTGGTTGTGTTATTTGTAGGGAGCAGCTATCTCCCTACAAAAAGCAAGGCCTCTGCCGCACTCCATCTAAGAGCAAACTATATACTTCTTGTCACGCTACCTTAACACTGGCGAAATTGTCCCAATGGACAGAAGCCATTTAGTTTAAAAAAACTGAACTGAACTGAATAATTCTAGACAATTTCCACGCAGCTCTATTTTCACCCATTCCTCAAGACCTTATCCCCGTGAATCTTTTTAATTCAATGCCACTCTCGGCCAACAGTATATCTCAATACAGGGGTGTCTGTGTCATTCTAAACGCGACGAGTTAATAGCTCGGGCTAACCAGTATAAAATGGTTTCCTAAATTTTATAAAGGTGTTCAAAAACGACGGCCTCCTAGCCCAGTCGGTAGTGACACTGCCTACGAAGCAGGAGGTCCCGGGTTCGAATCCTGGTAAGGGCATTTATTTGTGTGTTTATCACAGATATTTGTACCTGAGTTATGGATGTTTTCTATGTATTTAAGTATTTATCAATATCTATCTTTATCTACCCGTAGTCGTCTAGTACCCACAACACATTGAACACAAGCCTTATTGAGCTTACTGTGGGACTAGGTCGGTTTGTGTAGGAATGTCCTATAATATTTATTTATTTATTTTATTTATAAATAAAAAAAACGTTTGCGAACGCTCTTATTCCTCTTCACTTGTCGATATATTGGCATCTTCATTCAACTTTAGCTAGCTTATTAGGGGGATGCATTGAACAAATATGCACTTTTACGAATGCTCTTTATATTTTCGAATATATGTTTTTAGGCTGTACACTTATATGGCACAAGCCGAAAGTGCCGAAACACGATTGCCGAAAGTTGTTTAGATAGAAAAAAATCCGAAGTTGCGTCCCTTTTTTCCCCCCGTTTTCCTTACTTTACGTATTGCAATTTAACCAAGTTAAAAATATGGCATTCTGGTTCATCTAAACTTATTCAAAGAAATTTAAAAAAGATTTATAGGTTCGTATATTTTTCATAATTTAATCAAAAATTCTGAATCGTTAGTGCTGCCTCTATTATTTCATCAAACGAGAATCGGCTCGACAACAACCATAGTCTGTGCTATAATTGCAATGTAGCCCTCTCTCCTTTCTACGTCAGATTTTCTATAACGATGCATTTAGCGTTATTCCGTTCGATATGTTACAAAGCATAGTTATATTTATTACAAAGCTTCTTACACACTGGTTCCAAATATCAAATCACCTGGAGTCGGTATGCAATCAGAACACAACCAGGTCAAATAATGGCGTAAATCCTGATTAGTTCTGACGTGCCTGAGACGCACGAACGTAAACATTTAGACTGTAACTCTTTATAAGGGATACCCTTCACTATCTTATGTAGACTGGGGAAAAACTCGATTTCACCGAAACGTTTATAATAATAGTAGATTGTACACCAAGGGGATAAAGCACTGTTTTATGTCACGGGCGCAATATTGAATCCTGAACGTAACGAAGGACTCCAGATTTTACTCCCGAGCGCAGCGAGGGGGTTATGAGTTAATTCCCGAGCGAAGCGAGGGAATTAGTCCTGAGTGCAGTGAGGGGTTCAAGCACGCCCGTGACAAAAACAGCTTTATCCCCGAGGAGTATACTCTACTTTTCTCACCTCTTGCGAGACAATAAAATAGCTAAGGCTACTAGAAACGGATTTTTATTAAAGTAAATCAAAAGTAAAAACCGGCCAAGTGCGTGTCGGACCACACATAGCAGGATTCCGTACCTTCAATGGAATAAGAACCAAACTAATACCAAAAGGTCGTATCTGATGCCTATGGAAAAAGTTTTTTGGAGATAACTCAAAAATGGCTAAACCAATAATGTTTAAAAAAAATTCCTAGAAAATATATGATAAGGCGCATCTCCTCAATTTTTTTCATATTTTTTGGACTTACGGTTCAAAAGTTACAGGGGAGGCACAATTTTTCTGACTTTCGAAGCCATTATTTCAGAAAATATTCACTTAATCACAAAATGGTCAAAAAACCTCAGTGTTATTTTTAAAGACCTATCGATTTATGTGTCACATGTTGATATTTAGTAAAAAATATAAAAAATTAAAATTTTGTTTCATGTATGGAGCGCCCCCCCCTAAAAATTTTTTTTTTTTTCAAATTTAACTACATAACTGAGTAGCGGCATACAAAATACACCTTATGTGTAAATTTTATTCAGATACGTCGTATAGTTTCCGAGTAAAATGGCTGTGACATACGGACGGACAGACCAGACAGACATGACGAATCCATAAGGGTTCCGTTTTTTGCAATTTGGCTACGGAACCCTAAAAATTGATTCTTGATACGTTAGTCCATTTTATTCTAATTTTATCTTCTATTTTTATAGAACCTGCAGTTTTACTCCGTATACTGCAGCGTCTTATGACACTCGCGGCATTTGTTTTAGGTATTTAAAATTGAGGTGGCCAGCACGATTTTCCGAATAAATTCGATTTTCAAATCAGCTCGACGCGGCGGCGCGGGCCCCGGCTGGCGTCGCGGGGCTGTGCACCGTGCGGACTTTACGAAATTAGACTTTAAGCACATAACAATAAGAGCTATGGGAAGTGAATTCACATTATTAACCAGCGGGTTATAATGAGATTTAGTACAACATTATAACCCGGCTAAAGCCAAGGGCTATAATAATTTGCTTTCGGTGAGGTTTGCATGATATATAATTTGGCATTGTCGAGCAGGTGGTGTGAAAATACATTTTCGTTTCGACAACGGCCGTAAAGTTTTTTGCAATTCTTATATTAGAATCTGCTAGGCGGTCGCCAACAAGCCCCTCCGGCAGAGCGACCTTGGTCTGGACGGCCCGTGTAAACAGTTGTTTCCAGCAAAATTGTATGAAGCACCAACCAAGGTCAGGGTGACCTTGGACCGTCGGGAGCCTTGTTGGCGACCGTCTCGCAGACCCTTAAGTGTGATAACTCAAATAACCTTGTAACTCCTTGGTATACTGTCCAGAACAGGGTTTCTCAATTTGGGTCCTGTTCTCAAACCTTTAGAATTGTAAAGGGCTCGTGAAAATAACTACATATAGTGCAGTCATTGAAGCATTATTGCTCCGAATTTTTTTACTGTGAACCGAATTGCATACAATTTTGGAATTAGGTTCATCTTACCCTTAACTTCAAAAGTGAAAATGATTTGAACTCCGCAACCACCCTGGGGGTGGTTGCCACCCCTTCTCGGGGGTGAATTTCTTTTTTTTTCAAAATAACCTCGGATATCGATAGAAGGCCTAATTTTAAGCAAAAAATCATCTATAAAGTTTTTCAAAAAATCCAATACTTTTCAAGTTATTGGCAATTGAAAATTCGCAATTTTTTCACGTTTTTCATCGGTTTCTTGCAAATATCTCCAAAAATATACGTTTTATCGAAAATTTTATACAAAACAAAATTGTAGCAGGTAAAACAATGAACAATTTGGTTTTTTATAAAGTATTCTAAGTGCAATATTAAGCTAGATATTAAAGATCAAAGCCGTTTTTTATTTTGTCTGAAATTTAATCGATGTGGTCAATGCCATCTAGCGGCGAGCAGATGCATTTTATGCATTCTAATACAATAGGGTTTTGTAGTGCTTGAAATAAGCTTTAAAATGAGCACTATTAAAAGTCTTTTGCACGTAAAATAAGTGAGCTGTATTGCAAATAAGGGGAGCATCTAATGTTTTTTCTTTTAAATCAATGGGTTTCATAAGTGCCATTTCCACCAAAATTAAAATTAATCGTATTCCGCCTAGAATTAACTTTATTATGAAGAGTTTGATAGATAATATCAGTTTGGCTGCTTCAGGACATATATTTTTCAAAAAAGTCACGATTTAAAAAAAAACAAAATTTCAAATTTTTTAAAAACCCACTTTTTTTTCATAATATCTCAAAAATGACGACAGATACGTATAAAAGTGTATGGATTAAAAATTTAGGTATTTTTCTGACAAACAATTTGGTTTTTTTGTTTTTTCTGTCAAACAAAAATTGACGGAGATATGATTGTTTAAAGAGCGCGTGGCAGCGCAATCACAGCCTCTCTTAAGCCCTTTAACCCTTCACCGTTTTAGAAAAAGGTTTTTTACTATATATTGCAATGAAGGATGTTGTAGCTCTCTTAATTACCTTTACAATGGTTTTTTATAAATTGTGATAGCATGAAAATTGAAGGAGTTATGGTCCTAAACAAACCTGGAGTGCGATTTTTGAATCTCACCAAGTGACTAAATCTCACCGATGTGAGTGATTTACTATCGGAAATCACTCACATCGGTGAGAATTAGTCACTTGGTGAGATTCAAAAATCGCACTCCTGGTAAAAACTTATCATATTTTTTTCTACTTAGTAACTGAAAATTTCGGAGTGTGAATATTTGGAGCAATGTGAAAGTACGCAGTATAATAGAGACCCACAACTATTGTAATGTGTATATATTGAAATGATTCTTGGTTTTGTAAAATGAAAATCCCAGGTTGTGCGACAAGATTTATTAAACATCCCACACTTATATTCAGCATTTGCAGTAAATACCCCTCCACTACACTTCTTTTATATCTTAACTCCCTAATTAATAACAAACAGGGTTTGTGCTTACAATTGGTCAGTATATTCTCGGCTGCGGAATCCCGCGCTAGCTAACGGTTCGGTACCTGGTTACACTACGGCAGGCCTACAGCTGTCGCAGGCCCACGGCGTACCCGTTGAACTCTCGTGCTGGACAACCGGCACGTCGAGCGCCAGCGTCGCCGACAGCCTGCTCGCAGGAACAGCGAGCCACCGTCGTGCAGCTTCCATCAGTTTGACGCGACGTGGTCTATAAAGACCATAACTAAACACCTCCTAAGAGGGAATACGAAACCCGCGTATGCCGCTCGTTGTTCCGATGTCAACCTCCGGAGGTGTTAGGCCTTTAGGGACGCTACCGCATGCGGCCCAGCGTCCGCATCACCGCCTGCGCTACCGGCAGGTTACAGTTTTGGGCTAAGCGAAGAAGGATAACACTTTATTCAGTGTCATGGATCGATTCGGAATCGTAGAAGACTTTCATATTTCATCAATCTAGAACGAACCATAGACTATAATATTTTTAAATTATTTTTAAATATGTAATCATATATATTTACTGTTTTAATTTAGGGGTAGTTTTAAGGGTAGAAAAGCTTAAGAATATGATAATCATTTTCGAGAGTGTGAAATAATATTTAAATCCTTTTCATTTTATAAAAAAAAAAAAAAATTTTTTTATCAAGGGGTAGTTTTCAAGGGTTAAAAGGGGGTTAAAAATTTGATAATTATTATAGAGAATATAAAATATTACTTACTCTATACTTACATCTTTTTATGTCATACCAAAGTATTTTTTTGTGATTTTTTCAATTTAGGGGTTGTTTGCAAGGGTTGTAAGATTTTCAAGGGGTTGAAAATGATTTTAATATGAGGTAATTATGTTAGAAAATACTTTACAATTTCACCACTTACTATTAGACATGTTTTCTTGCGATAAAATGGCTCAATGTCAATTTTTCCATTAAGGGGTTGTTTACACCCCTTAAAAATAATAGGCGGAGTTCAGATCATTTTCACTTTTGAAGTTAAGGGTAAGATGAGCCTAATTCCAAAATTTCATGCAAATCGGTTCACAGTAAAAAAATTCGGAGGTAAGACCGTATTTTTCGCTTCAATGACTGCACTAATATGACAAATAAATATTGGGCGTCACCGTCGCACTCCAGCGGGCAATACGAGTATGCGGGCACGTCATTTGGTATTACTTAGTATTTAACTATTTACTACGTATTAGTATTTAAAACATACCTGTTATCATGTACCAATCTTAAATTATCTACATAGTGTGTCAGAACTCTTTATTTTGTAAAGATTATATACCGTAGCAAATGACGTGCCCGCAAAATGCCCCCTGGAGTGCGACGTATTGTGAGAGTCGAGTAACAAAAATGAGTTTTGAAAAAGAGTACGCTGAGAAACGTGGGGAACCTTGTTCCAGAAGATCTAGACCAATTGTTTTATTTCATCTAGAAACATGTATACTGCAAGAGTTGGAAGAGCACTTTATAAATCGTCCGTTAAAAATATCGACTTAGCACACGAGGTTTCAGTGCAACCTTGGACTCGTAAGAAACATCTTTACGTGTTTACTGTTGCAATTATTTCTCTAGCGTTAATATACATCCGTCTTTTATATAAATACGAGTTGATTTCACTTCGGACGGGATGTATCTATGATTTTAATATCTGATATTTTAAATGCTCTGATTATTTTGCTAATGGTTTATCCTTGAATCGCGGTTCAATCCATATCCATACTAATATTATAAATGGGAAGTGTATGTGTGTGTTTGTTTGTCCGTCTTTCACGGCAGCTTTTAAGTGGAGATAGTTGAAGGGATGGAGAGTGACATAGGCTACTTTTTGTCTCTTTCTAACCCCCCACTTCCCTAAAATGGGGGGTGGAAGTTTGTATGGAGCATTCCGGGGGGCAAAGGGGAACCGTGTTACCCCGAATTTAACGCGAGCGAAGCCGCGGGCAAAAGCTAGTATTTAACTAAATTCGGCGTCCATAGGAAAATAAAATAAGATATAAAGGTAAGGTATAGAAAAAGCATTGACACAATATTATTATTTAAAGAAATTCGTTTTCACTGAAATGCTGACAACAATAAAAGTAAATGCGTTTGTTTACATTATTTTACTTTTCTATTGAGCCCGAATATAGCTCAAACGTTTTTTTCAATTATATGACACGATCGATCAGCCAGATCTTAATATGTAGCAGTGTCTAGGTAGGTTAAGGCAATTTCATATAGAATAGAATAGAATAGAATATCATTTATTTCAGTGTAAGTACACAGTTATACAATACAGACAGTGGATAAAAAAAGAAAAGAAAATGAAGACTTATAACTTGTATACTGTAACCACACTGAAAAAGGTGAACACTCAGCATGTATAATTAATGGACATAGATACGAATATGATTTTCGAAGGATAAAATATCAATTTTTCAAGGGCTAAAAAGAGCCTAGGAGTTCCAACAAACAACATTAATTCCTTTTATTGTAAAGGGCCACAGAAATACGACATCACCTAATGTAGGAATCCTTATAAAGGTCTCAGACATCAAAGGCTGTGCGTGTCTTTGTAATGTTTATTTACTTGGTGTTCTGTGATTTTCCATCGGAGTTTCGTTTAGAAGTAATTGCTTCAGTGTTGGGTACAATTCCATTATGTGAGATTTTGACATTGATAATATAGATTTTATCTTGTAGTCGCCCTTTTTAAAGTATGGGAAAATAATTCATTTACGATTTTGACCGCGTTTATGTATACACCGTGGGCTGGAATAACCCGACAGATCTTAACCACGAATTTCTAAGACCAAAAGAAGGAAAAAATATCATGTGACTTTAGGTAAATTTCGCCAAAAAAAAAATTATTTTCGTTTTTTTTTTCAATTTTTTGAATGTTTATTGCACATGAAAAGCAAATATTATTAATAAAATTATCGCCTAAAACAAATTGGTGCATTTTTTTTTGAAAAAATTTAGTTACTGCAAAGTTTTCCTTGTCACTGTGATATCTGTCAATAAGGACGTGTAAACTATGTCCAATAGTGGCAACAACGCCATTAGAAAGGCGTTTTGTGATGAGTTATAATAAAAAGTGTATTTTTAAAAAATTGGTATTAACTCTGAAACTAGGCGTATTCCAGAAAAGTTTATAGGACATTTTAGTATCTAAATATGATCAGGAATACACTGTTAAAATCTGTCTAGTTTTATGGGCCGACGGTGTATAAGGTGCTAACAAATTAGTCACGGATATTTTAAGAGATAATACATTACATTAAAACAATTAACTTTTAACTGTAATTAAGGAACCTTTGTATATAATTTTATTGTTTTCATTTACCGAACAAAAAAAAATTATAATTAATTTTTAAAATAAACATCCCCTGTAATGTACCTGTCAAGATGTTTAACACTGTCTGTCATGTCACGTCAAAAGTTTATCTTCTTAAATGTCATTATGATTCGGGTCTAAAGAGGTCTCATTAATTATCTTATTAACAGGGTGTTTTAACGTAGGAAATTTTTTTTCTCGTTTTCTCCAAAAAAACATAACAAAATCTATGATGTTTCATACTTAAATATACTCCGAGAACCGAGTACTATCAGCGGTAAAAATATCCTTGACTAATTGGTTAGCACCTTATATAGTTACCATACAATTGATACAATAAATTGTGAGAAATCGACTGGTATTGATTTTTTTATTTCGTTTTATAAAATTTTGTAATTTCAATCTTTGGACCATTTCAATAAAAAATGTTTTTTTTTCTTTATTAAGATATCATGCTCATTTAACTAAATTATGTTACAAAATTTAACATGTGTCATCATCCCTATTCGTCCTTCAGGCGGTTTTTACACCGCAGCGGTTTCCGCATGCGGTGACGGTGTGCGAACGAGATAGCGCTATGCACGTCTATAGCGCTGTCACGCTTGCACACCGTCGCCACATCCGGGAGCGGCGCCAGTGTGATAATATCAGTGTATCGTGAATTGTTGTAGATAATTACTCGTACATATTGGGTACATGATTGTTACATGGTGTGCCTCCGTCCCATTAATTATGGAGCTGTGTAATATCTAATTATAATAAGCGTACTTAGTGGTGTAACATCTATTTACTGAACAGTTAGTGTTTATAATGGGTATTTATCAATTTTTTTGGGGTTCCTATTTCCTGATATATTATTTTCGTAATTAAATAAATAGTTTTGAGGCAGTGTTGGCCGTTAATTTCAATCAGAATTGAAAATTGATCAATAAGATTGAAGATTAATTCCGTAACTAATCAATTACACTAACATCAATTTTTACTAACGTTACTTCGCATTGATTTTGTGACGTCGTCAATTACACTAACCGTCAATTAGAATTAACCTATTAGTTACACTAACGTCTCGAAAATTTAATAAGAATTACAGTTAATTAGATTAACGTTAGTGTAACTAAATTAATCCTGTCTTACACTAATAATTAATTTTAAAACTGCATCTCGGGTTCGGAAGTCGGGACCAATATCACAAGATGGAGCTCATGCTGGACCCTAGGGCTACCTACTGGATCTCGGGTTTGGCTCATCATAGACTCATGCTGTTTGGGCTCATTCGACTTGTACTGATGAGCAGATGGTACCGGTTTCAAAATCTGGAGCTCATGCTGGACCCTGGGGATCCCTACTGGATCTCGGGTTTGGCGCATCATAGACTCATGCTGTTTGGGCTCATTCGACTTGTACTGATGAGCAGATGGTACCAGTATCAAAATCTGGAGCTCATGCTGGACCCTGGGGATCCCTACTGGATCTCGGGTTTGGCGCATCATAGACTCATGCTGTTTGGGCTCATTCGACTTGTACTGATGAGCAGATGGTACCGGTATCAAAATCTGGAGCTCATGCTGGACCCTGGGGATCCCTACTGGATCTCCGGTTTGGCGCATCATAGACTCATGCTGTTTGGGCTCATTCGACTTGTACTAATGAGCAGATGGTACCGGTATCAAAATCTGGACCTCATGCTGGACCCTGGGGATCCTTACTGGATCTCGGGTTTGGCGCATCATAGACTCATGCTGTTTGGGTTCATTCGACTTGTACTGATGATGGTATGGTATGGAATGGTATGGTATGGTATGGTAATGTATGGTATGGTAAAGTATGGTATGGTAAGGTATGGTATTGTAAAGTATGGTATGGTAAAGTATGGTATGGTATGGTAAGGTATGGTATGGTAAAGTATGGTATGGTAAGATATGATATGGTAAAGTATGGTATGGTAAAGTATGGTATGGTAAGATATGGTATGGGAAGGTATGGTAAAGTATGGTATGGTATGGTAAAGTATGGTAATGTATGGTATGGTAAAGTATGGTATGGTAAGGGGGCGTCCATTAATCGCGTCATATTGTATAGGGGGGGGGAGGGGGTCAAGAAAAAATCACCAAAAGCAGAGTAAAATTGCACTAGCACTATGATTGTAAATAATTTTTAATGGCATTTGACATATTATTTTGTGAAGTAGGTTGTTAGGGAAAGTGGCAAAAACGTAACCCTTATAGTTTCGTTATGTCCATCCGTCCGTCCGTATGTCTCAGCCATTTTACTCGGAAACTATAAAACGTATCTTAATAAATATTTAAATATAAGGTGTGTTTTTGTATGCCGCTACTTAGTTTTGTAGTAAAATTGCTGAAAAATATTTTTTACTAAATATCGTCATGTCTCGATAGGTCTTTATAAAAAAAATTGAGGTCTGTTTGAATTTTTTTTATTTAGTGAATATTTTAAGAAAAAATCGTCCCGTAAGTCTAAAAAACTTATGTCCCCCTTGTCACTTTTGAAACAAAAATTGAGAACATTATCGGTTTAGGCGTGAAATACACACAAGCGGCGTAAGGCATAAGGCATAAGGCGTGGAACGGATACGGCGCGGACGCGATTTAAATTATATAGAAGAGGTGAAGAGACGGCACGATGCTTCATTATACAGGCTGATTTCGTTGCGATAGCATGTCTTCCTCTTCAGATGACGAAGATGCGCTTGCTTTACTGCAACTCATTAATGTGCAGAGGTATAGAAGATATTGGATACACCCTGTGTGGAAATTATCAGAAGAGCATAGGTATTTTAAAATTATGGAAAAATTACATGAATATCCTGATTGTACTATTACTATACTCCGGCATGCTAAAGTCGTAAAGAGCCGGATATTGTTGGACAATTTCTCAGAACTGTATATTAAATTCTATATCATCCCGCATCTTTGTTGCTGATAAATAATACTCGTCCTAAACGAGGTGTAACATTAACAAAAATGCTGGTGATACGTTTAAGGGCATAATAGGTATCGTATTATAATTATTAAAAACTAAGAAAAAACATTATTTACGCTAAAAATAAATTTGGTTTTGTATGGATGGTCGGCCGGCTAACATGACGTGGCTCATACAAAAAACATTGTCGCGTCCAAAAAATTTTTCTTCCACTTTTTCTTATTCCAATTATGCCCTTTAACGTATCACCAGCATTATTGTTCCACCTTGTATAGCAAGCGACGTGCCGCCTGCCGCGCCTGCGCGACGCTTCAGTTGTGCCTGCTGTTGAGTGTAATTCAAAATACGTCTCCTTAGTACATTTTGTATACAAACGTTTTGAAGCGGCATCGTGCCTGCGCTGCGCCTGTGCCTTACGCCGTTTGTGTGTATTTCACGCCTTAGGAATTATTGAGTTATCTCCTAAAAACTCATTTCATTCATACGCAGATACGACCTTTTGATATTACTTTTTCGAAACCGCGCGTGGTCCGACACGTACTTGGCCGGTTTTATTCTATCCTCGTAAGGCCCAGTCCTATTTTTAGGACAAGTGAAATAGTGACCCAGTGTCCTAAAAATAGTACATCATATTTGAAACTTTCAGCTTCTGGAACAAAATCTAATTTTGAACAAAAAAGTTGACCTCGTGGGTCATTAGGGCTAAATTGTATTGTCCTAAAAATAGGCCATTGGGCCTTACGAGGCTATTAAAGATAATTTTATATGTATACATGTAGTCTCATTTTTTTACCCTTTACGTGTACGTACGTTACGTAAGTAGGTTCACGCGTTGGAAAACTGTACTGTACTTTTAGTTAGCAAAAAATTACACGTCATATTGGACAGGGGGGGGGAGGGGTCCTGAAAATATCACCAAAGATCACCATGGGGGAGGGGGGGGGGGTCTAAAACAAGCCAAAAACGTATGACGCGATTAATGGACGCCCCCTAAGGTATGGTATGGTAAAGTATGGTATGGTAAAGTATGGTATGGTAAGGTATGGTATGGTAAGGTATGGTAATGTATGGTATGGTAAAGTAAGGTATGGTATGGTAAAGTATGGTATGGTAAAGTATGGTATGGTAATGTATGGTATGGTAAAGTATGGTATGGTAAGGTATGGTATGGTAAAGTATGGTATGGTAAAGTATGGTAAAGTATGGTATGGTATGGTAAGGTATGGTACCATACCATACCATACCATACCATCAGTACACGTCGAATGAGCTCAAACAG
Organism: Pammene aurita; assembly: GCA_947086415.1. Classification (NCBI taxonomy): domain Eukaryota; kingdom Metazoa; phylum Arthropoda; class Insecta; order Lepidoptera; family Tortricidae; genus Pammene; species Pammene aurita. The sequence continues at coordinate 29,094,361 of OX352303.1, forward strand.
CATGAGTCTATGATGCGCCAAACCCGAGATCCAGTAGGGATCCCCAGGATCCAGCATGAGCTCCAGATTTTGATACCGGTACCATCTGCTCATCAGTACAAGTCGAATGAGCCCAAACAGCATAAGTCTATGATGCGCCAAACCCGAGATCCAGTAGGGATCCCCAGCGTCCAGCATGAGCTCCAGATTTTGATACCGGTACCATCTGCTCATCAGTACAAGTCGAATGAGCCCAAACAGCATGAGTCTATGATGCGCCAAACCCGAGATCCAGTAGGGATCCCCAGGGTCCAGCATGAGCTCCATCTTAGGATACCGGTCCCATTGCTTATTAATACAAGCCCCCGAGTCCAGAGTCAAAATCGAAACAAAAATCAAAATCTCGTAGCTTAACCTAAATTCGCGTTTAGTTAGGTAAATTATTAATGTCAATTACCAATTCAATCTACACTAAAAATTAAATTAATGTTTCAATTTTTGAGAAAGACTAAAAATTAAATATCTTCAATTATTAGTTATTCGCAAAGGATTAACACGTTAGTTACAATTAATTTCAATTATAATTGAAATCAATTTGCACTAAACTATTAGTGTTCAATTTTTACTAACGTGTGTCAATCTTCAATTTTTAATTTTCAATTACACTAACGTTCGGCTAACACTGTTTTGAGGTTTTATTAGAAAATAAAGACTGTCGAGTTTATAGCTACTGAACTTAAGTAGTATATTTGGTTGAATACAGGCAGGAATCTGACAGATCTTGCCATACAAAGTGGTTTACAAAGGAGATCGTCAATTTTTGTTAGGTGATCTGGCCTAGATTATTTAGGACCGTTTAGGAATGGTTCTTACCTTTGAAGAATCGTCATAATTTCTAGATCAGGATGGTGGTGAAAATATTGCGAAATCTAATGGAAAAATTGAAAAATCATGCATTTAAAACTTGAATCTGACAAGGACAATATTTGAAAGCGTGCTTGCCTATGATTTATATAGTAATGTAAAAAAAGTACCGATTTTTTGAAGATAATGTACAAAAGCGGACTTGAAAACAAAACGGGAATCATGATGAAATAATAAAAAGTCATATTTTGATCGTATTTATAGTTCCTGTATTTCGGTAAACAAAGACGGCTGTCAAACCATCGTTGATACTATTAATTGAACATTCCTAACACCTATTGCGAAGGGATAAGGTTTACCACCGTTAAGTACGATAGCACTAGTATCTGACATTGCAAAATTGAAAAAAAGATGCGTTTCGTTATCGAAGGAGCATGATATTATGCCATTATGAAACCCACTTTTAATATTCAAATTCCGATCAAAAATGCAAAAATACGCATTTTCAATCTTTAGGCGTTTTAATACAGTCGATTTCTAATTTAAACTTTCGCATTCGTAGGCTTAGATACTATTTTAATATTACAATGTTCTAACTTACCGAACAGTATCAAAACGCAGATTATGTAACGGTATACTTTGACAGTGTCAAACCAAAAAACAATCCCGTTTCAGGACAGAGGGTGAAGTTAAACTTTATGTCAATGCCATAAGGCCGTTAACGACTTGTCTTGCTGTATTTTAATCGCGGAAAGATCAACATAATGTTTATTTATTTAGTATTTCTAATTCCCGTTTCATTTTTTTGCAATATTTTGTCTACTTCAGTAGTAAAATGAGTATTTATTTTACATTGCAGTACAAACTGTATACGGTTTATATCAGGTGGCCCAGAATTGACGATCTCCTTTTACAATGTAAGGCAGCTGTCAGATTAGTTAAAAATGCTACTTTAGTCGAAATCGAATCATTTGTGAATGCTAGTGTTCATATCCTGCCAGTTCGATCAGGAAAGTGAATAGACTAAAAATTTAAAACATAGTCTGGCTAAATCTGTCTAGCAGATATCGAACCTAACCTATAAGTAACTATGTGTGTCATCCATCTGGTCATTTAAATAAATTTGGTATTTTTTTGGTTTTATTTACATGAATCTACCACCGAAGGCGCAATTATAAAAGAATTACTTACCTAACAAATTAATTATAAGGCACGACGCAACAAGGGAACTCCTTCACTAATACGAAAACTCCAGTTGGGTCAGTTTCTGTTATAATTTTAAAGAAAACAGAACCGAGTTCACTAAGGCCTTTTCAAGAGCAAATAACTGAATTTAAAAAATACTCGAATCACTATAGGTGTGCCTATAATATTTGAGGAGTTCCCTCGATTGCTTCAGGATCCCATCACCAGATCCTGACCTGAATACAACTATACCCTTTCAAACGAAAAAAAAAACAAATATTCAAATAATCGGTGAACATACATGAAAAAATAGGAAAAAGAGCAACAAGGATCCCGACGAACTGAGAAGCTCCTTCGAAATCTGGAAGTCGTTTGAAAAAATGAGATCTCTATTCCATAGAGATATATATTACTCTAGCTAGGTAATTTACTTTTATGATTGTTGTACAAATGCGGTCTTTTACTGATTCATAATTATGATTAATATGTTCTGAGTTCTAGCGGCTACAAAAAGTTCATTTCTATTTATTGGTATATTTCAATACTTGTATGTCTTGTATTTTTATTCTTCAACCAAGTACACGCCTTCGGCTTTGTTGGCTTCGCGGGAAATATCGATCAATTTTCAACGCGATCATCTCCAAACAACGCGATATCGCTTTCAGCAGTTTTAGCTTTGTTTGCTATCACGAACATAAATCTTGAGACTACTTTAAAACTTTATCCGCAGTTATGATCAGTTTTCAGTGGATCTTATAATTAATCCACGTTTAAAGTAGTTTGCTGATATTCTATAGGTAGGCTAATCTCATCTGCATACACATTTGTTTGGAAACTAATAAATAGTACGGGCGGGGACCGCAAGATCTGCTACTTTACGAGACACAAAAATAATCCTCATGGTACATTTAAAAAAAAGTGATGCTTAGTTCCGAAAAAATAGTAAAAAAATTAGAATTGGCCGAAAGCACAAAAAAGTACCACTTCCGGTGTAAAAAATGGATGGTATTTACCTACGTCATTTGATATAAAGATTACACTTGTGGCAACACACAGCAATTTCTATGTTTACATTGCAGTACAAACTGTATACGGTTTATATCAGGTGGCCCAGAATTGACGATCTCCTTTTACAATGTAAGGCAGCTGTCAGATTAGTTAAAAATGCTACTTTAGTCGAAATCGAATCATTTGTGAATGCTAGTGTTCATATCCTGCCAGTTCGATCAGGAAAGTGAATAGACTAAAAATTTAAAACATAGTCTGGCTAAATCTGTCTAGCAGATATCGAACCTAACCTATAAGTAACTATGTGTGTCATCCATCTGGTCATTTAAATAAATTTGGTATTTTTTTGGTTTTATTTACATGAATCTACCACCGAAGGCGCAATTATAAAAGAATTACTTACCTAACAAATTAATTATAAGGCACGACGCAACAAGGGAACTCCTTCACTAATACGAAAACTCCAGTTGGGTCAGTTTCTGTTATAATTTTAAAGAAAACAGAACCGAGTTCACTAAGGCCTTTTCAAGAGCAAATAACTGAATTTAAAAAATACTCGAATCACTATAGGTGTGCCTATAATATTTGAGGAGTTCCCTCGATTGCTTCAGGATCCCATCACCAGATCCTGACCTGAATACAACTATACCCTTTCAAACGAAAAAAAAAACAAATATTCAAATAATCGGTGAACATACATGAAAAAATAGGAAAAAGAGCAACAAGGATCCCGACGAACTGAGAAGCTCCTTCGAAATCTGGAAGTCGTTTGAAAAAATGAGATCTCTATTCCATAGAGATATATATTACTCTAGCTAGGTAATTTACTTTTATGATTGTTGTACAAATGCGGTCTTTTACTGATTCATAATTATGATTAATATGTTCTGAGTTCTAGCGGCTACAAAAAGTTCATTTCTATTTATTGGTATATTTCAATACTTGTATGTCTTGTATTTTTATTCTTCAACCAAGTACACGCCTTCGGCTTTGTTGGCTTCGCGGGAAATATCGATCAATTTTCAACGCGATCATCTCCAAACAACGCGATATCGCTTTCAGCAGTTTTAGCTTTGTTTGCTATCACGAACATAAATCTTGAGACTACTTTAAAACTTTATCCGCAGTTATGATCAGTTTTCAGTGGATCTTATAATTAATCCACGTTTAAAGTAGTTTGCTGATATTCTATAGGTAGGCTAATCTCATCTGCATACACATTTGTTTGGAAACTAATAAATAGTACGGGCGGGGACCGCAAGATCTGCTACTTTACGAGACACAAAAATAATCCTCATGGTACATTTAAAAAAAAGTGATGCTTAGTTCCGAAAAAATAGTAAAAAAATTAGAATTGGCCGAAAGCACAAAAAAGTACCACTTCCGGTGTAAAAAATGGATGGTATTTACCTACGTCATTTGATATAAAGATTACACTTGTGGCAACACACAGCAATTTCTATGTAGGTACAGAAAAAAGTGACATTGGAGTCAAACTCGTTACTTTTTAACTAGTCTGCCGGGCACTTGCGGCCATGCCTGGCAGACTGGGTTTTTCTTGACCTACATACAAATTGCTATTTGTTGCTACAACTGTCATCTTTATATCAAATGACGTAGGTAAATACTAGGGTTGCAAATAGAAAAAAAAACAAAATGTTTTTTTTCAAATTTATGAAAAAAAACCTGGCACCATTGTTTTTTTTCTAAATAAGGTTTTTTTTTTCAGATGAACAAATATTACGACAAACACGGTTTTTCGTGATTTATTCATATAAGAAACTTAAAACTAAGTACATTAAAGTAGGTATGTCTATTATGTAACTAAACTATTCTCAGTAAATGAAAAAAAAAACTTTGAACTTATTCACTAGAACTATCAGCAGCATAGTACCACTACATATTTCATTAATATAAGTTTAATAAAACCAGAAATTAAAGTTGTTAAATTAAATTAGTTTAATAGTTAACATAAAGTCTAAAACAACCGTATAAGAGTATTAACTGCCTTGCAAATTTTGAGATTTCGTACTTTTGAAAAAAAAAATATTCCAGAAAAAAACTGTTCTTTTTCACGGTTTTTTTTCAGGTTTTTTTTCAAGACAGAAAAAAAACCGTTTTTTTGCAACCCTAGTAAATACCATCCATTTTTTACACTGTAAGTGGTACTTTTTTTATGCTTTCGGCCCATTCTTTTTTTAAACTATTTTTCTGGAACTCAGCAACACTTTTATGAACATGTGCCATGGGGCTTATCTTTATATCACGTAACGTAGCAGATCTTGCGGTCGGCGCACGTACTATAATGACGGTTTATTACCGAAGCGCAATCCAATATTGTCTCTTAGCAACTGTTGATATCGCCAATTTAGCACACGAAATGTTCTTGTCCAACTCAACTTGTTTTCACATCATAACTTGACAATTTTGCCCACTGACCAATATGTAGGAGGTAAATTGTAAAAGTTGTTGTTGTTAAATATTATGTGTATTTGAACTGTTTGGTAAGTGTTTTACGTTTTTCATACTTGTCTTGTCATGTTCAGTCATTCATCTTTATTTCGTCTCTGATGGCGCCTAATTTGTGTTTGACCAGTACCGATGTAACCCGATGGACTTAACGATTATTATTTATTATGTCTACGTCATATTTCTCCGATGTTGATACCCATTTTTGAATCGGCAGCTGCCAATCGTCCGCAGGCACGCACTATTTCAAGACTGGGTCGATACATTGACTTTCGATTTCTTCAAGCGCTGGCTGTGCCATTAAGACCAGGCGATACTGAGAATATCTGTATAAGGGAGGACAGCTCTCGGCAATAAAAGAGGTGCCACACACACCACTAGTTGTGTATCTAGTGTGCATCATGAAATGTCAACACCAAATTTTGAATTCTTATCTTCATACTATTTTGATAATGTAATTTGGTTCATTTCATTTACATCTCTTTAAACGGCGAGAACGCCGAGAACTGTTAGGTACCTACTAATATTATCTGATAATTATAAAGATAATTTAATCGCTCGCATGCTATGATATATTACAGCGGCAGTATGTTTGGTGCTCTGGTTACTGTCATTCATGCCTAATTTGGCTAGTCCATAACTCTTGAAGTGGCAGGCCACCGGCTCAGATCTAGATGATTAAGTCCATCAAATTAGAAAATTTAATAATTCACGAAAAAATTGTTTTCCCAATGACACAAAAATGACGTATGTCTTTTGAAAGGTTAAAACCCATCTCCAACATTCATATTAAGGAATTGAGTACGGGTGGGTATTCGCCTTACAGTTCTGAATGTTATCTTTGTCTTTTGTAATCATATGTCTGTCACTCACTTAAATCATTTATCTTTCACGGAGAAAAAAGTCTCGTCCAGGATACCAGAATACTTTAATCTGAACGAGAAAATCTAGTAAATTCTGGGACAATTGTTCACATAGTATAAATAACTAAACCAATCTGTTTAAATTCGTTGAGCTTAGTGAACTAATTATCTTGTAATTGCCACACATTAAAATAGCGTGTATTACTAGGATATTTAGTAATCATAACACGTGGATCGTACTAATAAATATTTTTTTTTGCGGAACTTAATAAATGATATGTAAAATTAACAATACATTCTTGTAAAGGTAATATATTCATTAAGTATGATGAAATAGTTATATTGTAAGTGCCACACAGTCAAATTGTGTGTGTTACTAGATTATTCAGTATTTATAACACATGGAGTGTCTAAATAAACAATATTTATTGTAGATATTAATAAAAGTTATGTAAACTCTACAATAAATTGTCCAAGAATATGTATCGTTAAGAATACAAGTCATCTGATTTATGTTACATTGTCTTTATTTATGCAAACTTCATTAAATGGTTGACGGAAGAAGAAAATATGTTACAGCAACTGCATTTATGGTACTCTCTAATAAATAAACAATTGCGTTAACGTGTTATATTGTTTATCGGTACCTATTAATTTGTGTGTGCACAGTATAGACAACTAACATTTCTTGTTAATTTAAAAAAAGGTTCGTTGTCTATACAAGGTGGTATAGTAAGGACTTAAGGCTGAGCCACGCCAGATGCGTGTGCGTGACGTGCACGTAGACGTGCGCGTGGCGTGCGCGTTGTAAAGTACGAATCCTTATAAGAGATGCCACACCGCTTGACGCGCACAGGTAACACGTCTCCCATGCGGTGTCATCTCTTATGAGGATTCGTCTTTTACAACGCGCACGCCACGCGCACGTCTACGTGCACGTTACGCACACGCATCCGTAGTGGCTCGGCTTTTAGGCGGGATGCAAGTTGCTAGGACCAGTTCCAGGAGACAGAAGCTAGAGTTGAGAGTTGAGTGATCTGGAAGTAAATAAAACATTTATATAATGTGTATGCTTTATCTTGGTATACATATTAATTCCTACAATAACAATTGCATCTACGGAAAGGTGCAACGTGTGGTTCTGCTGGACGTCGACGGCAGAGGTATGTATGCTGTTCAGCCACACTGCTGAGCAGTACTCAGCAGACGAGTACACTAGTGAAAGCGCAGTTGTTCGGAGTGTGGCTGCGTTGGCACCCCAGGTGGTACAGTGAGCTTCTGAATAATACTGTTCCGGGCCATCAGTTTTGCCGACAGGCTGCTTAGGTGCTCTCTGTAGTTGAGGCTTACCGTAATTACCACCCATAACAAAGTGTAAGTACTGGGTGGGAATACCCCTATTCTTTATAAAACAAATAATTAATAAATTTATTACGGCACTACTGGTCAGAACCCACTTAAAAAGAAAAAAAAAACATTTCTAAAGAAACGACTTGGACTTATTTAAACAATTAATCTTCATAAGAAATAAAAATCTTTTACGTCACACCTGGCCATAATGTGAGTATTACCGCACGCTACGCGTACGGTAAAACCCGCATTATGGCCAGATGGAGACGTAAAATTGTGTACTCACCACGGGCAGTAAAAAAGAAAGCCCTCTATCGCATATTTACAACCCTCGCCTGCGGCTCGGGTCCCAAATACCTGCGATTTCGGGCTTTCTTTCTTTTACAGTCCTTGGTAAGTAATGTACTATTAATGTCTCTTTTTGCACTAAACTTGGTCCTAGTTCTTTGCACGATCCACGCACGATGACGGTAATCACGATAATGGCCGCCGACCGAAACCGGAGCAACGCCGCGCGCGCTGACATTGAGCAGAATTATTTGTTCGATATATATTACGAGAATATTATTGTAATATTTTTACAAGAACCGCAAAGTAACGCCAGCTATATCAACTAGCATTCACTACGATACAAAATGGTGCTTAAAGCGCTCCGACATGGCGTTTCGTTACACAAACGAAACACAAATTTATGCTAACTAAACATTTTTTAAACAGAACTATTTGTTCACCAGTATACATTACGAGAATATTATTGTCATTTCTTTACAAGAGCTGCAAAGTAATACCAACTTATATACCAGTCATATAAACTATACTGCGATAGCATTCACTACGATACAAATAGTAAAGCGCACCGCGACTGCGTTGAGTTGACGACTATGCACACATATTTATACAAACTTAATATTTTTAAACAGAACTCTTTGTTGAGTATACATTACAAGAACATTATTTTTATTTTTTACAAGAGCTATAAAGTAATGCCAACTTATAAAAAAGTTACAACAAGTATACTGTCATAGTATTCACTACGATGAACATTGTAAAGAGAATTTTTAGTTTTTTAGCATTACAAGAAGCTTCTTGTAAATATAATTATTGTAACGTTTATTCAATGAATTGTAAAAAAACTAGACTTCTCGTAAATATCATTAAACAGAACTATTTAGTGCATATTAATGTTTGAATAGTTCTATTGAATTCAAGATATAGTAAACGTAAAAATAGAGTAGTTTTCCATACAATATTGTAGTATCGGTTACAATAAATCTATTTTACTAATCGTTCTGGTAGTATTGTTGGAATTTTTTCTTTCCGTGTTGTCGCAACGCTTCCTTATTTCCTACTATATTCGTTGTCACACTTGTCACCCTTATGGATGTGTCTATTATTATATATGAGATAGTTTGCATATATTTTGGAAATCTCTGCAGCCATCAAGCCGTCTATCCCAAAAAAACAGTTAGCCGATGTTCGTGTACAAATCTATTCGCTTTACTTTTCTAAAACCAGACCATGTTGTCAAATAAAAGAGAAACCAATCCTCAAAATTAAAAAAAGAGAATATCAACAACAAAAATCATTTCATTGTTGATTGCTTCATGATTGCGTCTAGTTCCGGAGAAAGCTCGTCTCCCCCACCAGACATAATAATCCCTTAAAAGGATATTGTCATTAAAGCATATCAAGAAAATTAATCATAATCGTGCACTGCCGATAGTGCCGATGCGTCTTCTTCACGTAATATTCTTTGGTATAATTTCTCGGAAGTTTCATTTAGCTGAAATCGGCAGCTGCCAATAGCACTAATTTGGGACTGGGTCGAGTCAGTGGGACGCTGCCGGGTGGATATAGTTCTAGGACCTAATAATGGCCAGGCGGGCATGGCTTTGGCACAATGATCAATCAGTCTTTTGTACGATATGAAACCTAGATGTTTTTATTAGGTTAACAAAGTGTCGACTTTTCCTTCTTGCTTTTTTTATACCACGACAGTGGCAAACAAGCTTCGCCTGATGGTAAGCAGCTTGTTAGGGTCCTACTGTGACGTGGAAATAAGAGAGGACTGTATCAAGATAGGCTGGTTTATTCCGCCTTAGTTACACTGAGAATCCCGGCCAAACAATTATAAAAAAGCTAATTCCGGGTGTCGTCCGTTGCCGACGGAGTAGGTAAAGGTGAGTGTCGTCCGCGGGTCGCTCGCGGTCCGCGGTGGTGACGTCGCGTTCCGCCTGCTCCCCGCACGTCTCCTCCCGTAGCCTATAGACGCCTGCAACTCTAGAGGTGTAACGAGCGCGTTGCCGACCCTTTCCAAAAAGGAGGATTCTTGGTCCTCTTTGAGCTCTTTGGCAACCTTACTCACCGGCAAGAACACAACACTATGAGTAGGATCTAGTGCTATTTGGCTCTGGTTTTTTGTAAGATACTTCCCCGGTCGGGCTCTGCTCCAGATTTTAGCGAGATGACAATGACATTCGCTGAGCTGTACCCTACCACACATAGCTAGATGACATTCGCAGTACCCATCCATACCTTTCTTTTGGACAGTTTAAGGACATCAGTGAAATAAACGATTTCCACATGTTGAGGTAATAGTGGTATTAGTGATCGGTATTTTTTATGTAAATCTATTAATAAAATATATTTGTTATGTAAAAGTAATCGTATATTAATATGACACATCCAATCCCTAGGGAAGATAAAATGAAATTCTAGTATTTAACCTCGATTATTTGCTAAAATTTGTTTTCGATAACACAATACTTCAAATGTACCTAATGGTTGTATGTTGTATTGTTATGACGACGACGTAATCATGCCAAGTCTTATCATTTTCCTTATGGTTTATAATAATATGAAGGTATATCACGTACATTATTTTAACTGGTTTTTAGGGTCGGAACCCTAAAAACGCGTCCCGTTAAAGGTAAACAAGGGTCCCGTTTTTACCCTTTGGGTACGGAACCCAAAGGGTAAAAACGGGACCCTATTACTAAGACTCCGCTGTCCATCTGTCCGTCGGTCACCAGGTTAGTTAGTTAGTTCTCATGAACCGTTATAGTTAGACAGTTGAAATTTTCACAGATGATGTATTTCTGTTGCCACTATAACAACAAATACTAAAAAACACATTAAAATAAATATTTAAGGATACAACAGACATGATATTTTTGCCGTTTTTATAGATAATGGTTTTTTTTTTTCATTTTCATGGTACGGAACTCTTCGTGCGCGAGTCCGACTCGCACATGGCCGGTTTTTTTACATCATTAACAACAGGTACACCTTAAGAGTCTTCAGCCAAATGGCACTTTTCCAAAAAAGCGTCACATATGTGGTTGCTGGTTGCCACCGTAAATTTGACGTGGCTTTTCACACTTTGTCACTTACAAAGTTGGTGCATATTTAGTAGGTTTGACTATATCGTTAAATATTTCGAGGAAACTCTGTAGCTGCATTAACATTTTGTGTGTGTACGTCTGAAAAGTTAAATAACATTCTATGCTCCCTTTAAATTCAGACAATAGTGGTTAAATTGTGTAACTGCAGGTATTCCTCTGGGTGTGCGCGAATAAATAGCTTATTAGCTGGCTTGTGTTCATGCTCATGTATGTTGATATAGACCGAGATATTATAAGTATAGGTGTTATACATAATCTAACATAAATACCACATTAGTGCTCTTTTGACATAAATACTACGAACATCAGATACTGAGAGGTGTATCACAGGTGAGGTGAGAGGTGTATTTACTATCTTATTGGGTACAATAACCTATCTTCGAATATGTCTTACGTTCTAAATTAAAATCTCAATACATTTAAATTTCCTCACGTGACGTGCGCCCTTAGAAATCATGTCTAATCATGCTAATTCAGGCACGTCGTCACTTGTTGTAAATCTTACACGGACCACAAGAGTAAAGCTGGAGACGGGAGATGAGTTTTGTTTCGACTGATTTGTTTTTGACTTATCTCTCCAGCTCTATCAGTAGGGCTAGCATATCTTACGTTGTTGCCTGTCACTTCATACTTCGAGTTGCGCTTGAAGTATGAACTCGCGCGTCACACCACGGCCGCTATTCGAAAAATAAAACTCAACTCAACGCTATAACGACATTGACATTTGTTATTCGAACAGATTTTCATTCAACATTGGTCTCACATTGGTCTCACATTGGTCACACATTGGTCTCACATTGGTCCAATGTTGGTCCAATGTGAGACCAATGTGAGACCAATGTTGAATGAAAATCTGTTCGAATAGCAAATGTCAATGTCGTTATAGCGTTGAGTTTAGTTGGGTTGAGTTGGGTTGGAGCTGTGTCTGTCCAGTGTGTGTTTATTTTTCGAATCGCGGCCCACACGTCAAGACATGCTAGGCGTACTGCAAACAGTTACATCTAAACTCTAAGACTTGTAAGTCTTATGTGATCCATTATGTGATGATAGTATGGATCAATAGCATATTGTATAAGAAACGAATGGAAAAGATTTTAAGACCCATTTTTATACTGTATGCTAAAATGTTTTATTTCGCATTGTAAGGCATACGTGTCAATCAGTGACAGATATGTCGATATAGGCAGAGTGCTAAATCAAATTTGAATATTCTATTCTACAAAGAAATTGTTTATTCACGTGTAGAACCTGTCATTAGCAATTGGCGAAAGGAGACGTCTAAATTAGATACGATTAAATGATACCATATCTTTATGATAGAATACGCCGAAGTCATCGAATTAAGGAAAAACACCGGATCTTAATGCTGCTATGGATACGCTGTGACGTGCTTACTAAAAGTGGAAAAAACCGAGTACCTAACATATCAGGTAGTTATTAATTTCCTCGAATCTTAAGACCACCAAATGTATTTTTATAATTGTAGTGACTATCAATTCAACAGATTGTTGTAGATGGTTAGACGTTATTAAATCAATCTGGTAGATTTTATGGTGCATCAACAAGTTTAAAGTGGCGTTGTAGTTACCTAATCTGCTTGTTTGCCGCTTAATGCTGAACGTCTAAGATGTTTACGAACTCAGACGCTATAACTCAGTCTCAAGAGTTCTATGAAGAAACAAACGCTAGCTTTATTGATTACGCTCATCGTTGGACTTTCGCCAGGTACGGTCTTTGAACCTGGGCTCTGCGCTCGGGATGCAAATTTCCCATAATTTGTGTATTGTTCATTTTCTTAATATCAAGTTGTCTTCGTACTTTGGGTCCTGTATTCTGTTAGATTTTTAGCGCATTAACAATTTTGAGCGACTTTATGGCTGATCTGTTTGTTCTGATGTTTGCGAACTCAGATGCAATAACTCAGTCTCAAGAGCTCTATAAAGAAACAAACGCTAGCTTTATTGATTACACTCATCGTTGGACTATCGCCAGGTACGGTCTTTGAACCTGGGCTCTGCGCTCGGGATGCAAATCTCCCATGGTCTGTGTATTGTTCATTTCCTTAATATCCTGTTGTCTTCGTACTTTGGGTCCTCTATTCTGTTAGATTTTTAGCGCATCAACAATTTTCAGCGACTTTATGGCTGATCTGTTTGTTCTGATGTTTGCGAACTCAGACGCAATAACTCTGTCTCAAGAGTTCTATAAAGAAACATCTGATTGATTCCTCATAGTTGGACTATCGTCCGGTACGGTCTGTGAACCATTCAGTCTACGCTCTGGATGCAAATCTCCTATGGTTTGTATGTTTCAGTGGCGAAGCGTCCAAAAAGCTCGATCCTCACCGGCCCTCCTACCGTTTCAAGTTCCTACTGAACATCTTGCAACTTTCGTCATTTCAAAGATTATCTATGCTACATCATTTCCTTAGTATACTGTTATCCTGGTACTTGTGCCGTGTGTTCCTTTTGAACATGTAGCGACTTTCGCAATTTCAAAAATAATGCTACCATTTCGGAAAGCTTATACAACGTTATTAACTGTCGAGATAGTGCCTATTAACTTTTCCGACTGCGACTATATTTTAAACATGTACAGGTAAAACTGAAAAATAGATGTCATATACTTCAGAAAAAGTGACCAAACCCTCCGGTGTCCGAGGCCAGATTTGAACTGGCGTCTTCAGCTTTCGCGGCTGACGTCCTGACCACTAGACCACCCGGTCACGGCGGAACTTGACAAATTTTCTCATGTATATGCAATCTCTGAATTTGAAACGGCTAGGCGCCGTTGACCATACTCTAAGGGTATGCGTAGTACGTGCTTGCACCTCCTATCCGAATCTCTTACGTGATTCTGGTATAGCGAGAGAGATGGTGCTGCCATCTATGAATCTTGAAGCAAATCAAATCATTTTTGTTCAATATTTTTTGATTTGCAATTTTTAAGTAGTTACACTACTATATATAAACTGAAAAATAGATGTCATATACTTCAGAAAAAGTGACCAAACCCTCCGGTGTCCGAGGCCAGATTTGAACTGGCGTCTTCAGCTTTCGCGGCTGACGTCCTGACCACTAGACCACCCGGTCACGGCGGAACTTGACAAATTTTCTCATGTATATGCAAAATCAAAAAATATTGAACAAAAATGATTTGATTTGCTTCAAGATTCATGTACAGGTAAAAGCTAAATACAGTTTCTAGACAGTTTGTGTATAGACAGACATAATAATTGTTGATTGTACCGTTTATCGTTGGAATATCGCCAGCCAGTGAACCTTTGCTTATTTCCTCGGTCTCCTATTATCCAGTTGTTAATATTTGTAGACAAATTTCGAGAACGTGTACACGTTCGCAGTGGCTGTTCTCAGTGGTGCAGTATTAACGAGGCTGTTCTCAGTGGCAAACGTCCAATGTTCAGCGTTGACCAGGGTAGACTAATAGTTATTCGGCGCCTTTTTTGTGGTTTCGGGAGGAAAGTCCCTCGCACAACCCTTAAGTTAAGACTAATGTTGCCCTTTTTGGGATTTGGCACCTACCCCTCCATTTGGCACAGAGAACGACCGTTCTACTACCTTTTCTCTCCGGCCCTGCGTGTCTCTACACTCTCTACCCAACACCTAATATATAAAATAAGCTTTTATCTAAAGTTGTCAAGCTAGGTGTAGTATAAACATCATAATGTAATCTGTTTAGTTTTGTGTAGACTAATATTATAGATTGAGCGAGTGTTGGAGCTCCGCCAGCGGTCTCTGAACCTGGGGTCCCCGCACTCGTTGCAGATCTCCCACGCGTGAGCGTCAATTGGGTCGATCGTCTTCCGGCCTGTTCTGTGCTCCTAGTTTTCTTAAACAATCATCTGAAGTAGTAAAGCGAACTAGGTGTTCATATGAGATTGACACGACTTAAGTAAAGTGCGCGTTAAGATTTTGAACACTTTCCCCCCTAAGCTACTTTCTGCTGCTGACAAAGCCACGTCGGTGGAAATTAAAAACACAGACCGTTTAGTGGTAAGTAGAGAATACTCATGTTCTGATTTTGTATAGGGAGAACCGGGAATTCCAAATGGCAAAATCTATCGCTGGATGTTGGATTACAGATTTTAACTATTGTTTTTATAATCCTCTGTGACTGGGACAAAGTTCCTGATCATCGCCTCTATTGATGTAGATTCTGAGCATTGTCTGGTTAGTCATTGAGAGTGGTCGTTTTGACTTGAAATTTAGAACTTATGGATCTATTCATATGTAAGTTGGATGGCATTTTAGTATTATGATAACCTCGAACTGATAATCAAGTCCAGGGTTGGCCATAGGAACTATGGTTGTCAGATCGAATTACCCGATTATCGGGAGAAACAAACAATTTTTCGGGATTATGGGACTTTAGTCGGGAGAAACAAAAATAAAATCAAATTAAAATAAATATATTAAAATGAATATCATTTAACATTATTTTTAAATCGTCCGCTGCTGGTAGAAATGTCTACATAATTAAAATACTGACAAAAAACCGGCCAAGTCCGAGTCGAAGTCGAAGTCGAGTTCGCGCCCTCAAGGTTCCGTACATCACACAATTTTAACAGTCACCGAACATTGCGTAATGAACGGAAAAATTGGATTTTGAACCGGACCGTTGAAAAACTTATGTCGCGGTTAGTTTATCAACAGCAAATAAGTTTGAAATCGCAATGATTTTTTGTGATCGTCCATTTTCGGACTTTTTCCTTTACTGGTGCTGTCAGACCTTTCTTCTTGCCAAATTTCATGATTTTAGGTCTAGGGGAACTATGGGAAGATTAGGAAGTACCCTTAAGAGGCCTTATTCCCAAAACGCGCGAATTTCACGAAATGCTTCATTTTATTCGTAGGCTATGACGAAAATACTTAGTTTTTTAAATCAACGATTGATTCATATAATAGTTCATTTCTTTATCTAGACGGGCCTCGAAGCAAATATTACATTTTAACAAGTAAAATAAAAAAAGAAATGGTTGTCTTGGAAGGCTTTTCCGGATTTTCCAGTTAGAAGTACGGTTCATATCCAAATTACGCAAAAAGGGTAACAATTCTTATTCAACTTGAATAAAATTCAATTGAGTATATGATGTCTAAGACGGCCATGGGAATTAAAATCGAAGATTCATCTTGGATAATGGTCAAAATACCATCTGATTATATGCCAGTTTTTTTATTTAAACACGGATAAATTTCATTTTTTCTACGAAAAACTTACAAATATTTTTCCCTGATAATATTACTATATTCTATCACGATAAAAAAAAACATTACTATACGTATGTGTACATTCAGTATGATTTTTTTTAAATGGCCTATAAATCACATTCCACAGGACTGTAAGAATCGTATTTTGGGTACTTAAGAATAATAAATATGGTTCAAAAGTATTTATTTGTATTACTAATAATTCAAACTATCTTATAAATAGCATTTTATGCGGCTTTTTTAATTGATAGAATTTTTCGATCTTTTAGGGAATAGGGAGCCTTAAAGATTTTGATTCCCCTGCGAAGTGTTCAAAATCTCAAGTATTTTTTGTGATGGAAGAAAAAATTAGCAATATTCGGACTTCTTTTTTTACTTGTGCTACTTTACCTTCCTTTTTGCAAAATTTCATAATTCCAGATCTATGAGAATTATCCTACTATTTGATTTCCCTGCGAACTGTTAGAAAGTAAGGCTCAAATGGTCGTATCTTTGGATTGCGTTGACTTAGAAGCTTTATTTTACAGCTTCAAGGGACCGCAGACATAAGTATTTGATTCTATAAGGTATCCGATTTTCCTTTTCAGGTACGTAACGTAACCCTAAAAATTATCAATAATGAACAAAATTTATTGATTATTTATATTTTAGCTTGTGTTTTGTGTTACAATTCATAGATTTTACCATATTTTGTACTTGTTCACTATCAAGGTATAAAGAAGACTTGAAATTTAAAAAAAATTGAGTCGAATCATTAACTAGGCTTTTACTAAATCTATGGTACTAATCTATCTAATTCGGTTTTGGTCTTTCTTTTGTGTAAAGATTATTTAGTCAACTAACACTCTTTCACAATAAATAAGCATTGCCTACGGGAATCACGAAACACATGCTCCGGAAATTCGGAACTAAGTAACTTAATTATTGTTTTACAAAATGAAGCTGTTTTTCGGGAGATTGTTTAGTTTGTCGGGAGTCGGGAGGACATACAAAAATTCGGGAGAATCCCGCCAAATCCCGACCATCTGGCAACCCTAATAGGAACCCTGTTTTTGATATAAAAATTAAAAACAGAATGTCTTGAGTAGAATCTTGCAATGATTAATAGAAATGGCTGCTGAAAGAAAAGTACAGTAGTCATTAAATGAAAACACTTTTTAGAAAACGTATTTAAATATTCAAAATAACCAGTGCCCTGTTCCCCTGCATCGTTCCGGAGTGCAGTATAAAAAGCCGAAGGCGGGGTTCGCGCGGCGGTATATTTAGACGTTACTGCGGGCGACAGCGGTAGCGAGTGTAGCGACGCTTGTCAAAATGGCCAACAGCGAAACGTTATAAAACTACGGATGGGTAAATATGATGAAACAATGTAATGGAAAAACCAGCTAAGTACGTGTCGGACCACGCATAATGGAGGGTTCCGTAGCATCAATGGAATAAGAACCAAACTAATGCCAAAAGGTTACGACCTTCTGATGCCTATTGAAGAAGTTGTTTGGAAATAACTCAAAAATTACTTAAACAATAATGTTCAAAACAATTTTCCCACGCTGCGCCTTCCGCTTCGTGGTCGCCACTCGAGAACGTGCCTTCGTGGTTCTACGAGCAATGTGCCCCGCCCACTGCCACTTTAGTTTAGCGATTCGGAGGGCTATATCGGTTACTTTGGTTCTGCTGCGGATGGCCTCATTTCTGATGCGATCACGCAGAGAGACTCCAACCATAGCCCTCTCCATTGCCCTTTGGGTGACTTTGAGCTTTCTTATGAGGCCCATTGTAAGCGACCACGTTTCAGTACCATATGTCATCACTGGCAACACACACTGGTCAAAGACTTTCGTCTTGAGACACTGCGGAATATTGGACAAAAAGATGTGCCGTAGCTTCCCGAACGCTGCCCAACCGAGTCGGATTCGTCGATTGACCTCTTTCTCGAAGTTGGATCTACCTAACTGGACAGTATGTCGTAAGTAATCGTCCACAACTTCGAGTGTAAAGTCTCCGATTGTAACGGGAGTTGGTGCTACATGGGTATTTGACATGATCTTCGTCTTATCCATGTTCATCTTTAGACCAACTCGCTCGGAGGCTTTACTGAGGTCATCGAGCATCGTACTCAAATCCTCCATGGTCTCAGCCAAGACAACTATGTCGTCAGCAAACCGAAGGTGAGCGATGTACTCGCCGTTTATGTTGATG
Source organism: Pammene aurita (assembly GCA_947086415.1). Classification (NCBI taxonomy): domain Eukaryota; kingdom Metazoa; phylum Arthropoda; class Insecta; order Lepidoptera; family Tortricidae; genus Pammene; species Pammene aurita. The sequence continues at coordinate 29,112,910 of OX352303.1, forward strand.
CCTAGCCTTCTCCAGTCCAGAGTCTTGAAAACATCCTCCAGTGCAGCGGTAAACAGTTTAGGAGAAATAACATCTCCTTGCCTGACTCCCCGCTGCAACGGAATAGGCTTCGAGTTCTGGTCCTGGAGTCGGACTGACATAGTGGCGTTCTCGTACAAACACTTCAGCACTTCGATATAGCGGTAGTCCACTTGGCACCTCTGGAGAGATTGTAGTACAGCCCAGGTTTCGATCGAGTCGAAGGCTTTCTCGTAGTCCACGAACGCTAAGCAGATGGGCAGGTTATACTCCTCAGTCTTCTGTATAACCTGACGGAGCGTATGGATGTGGTCTACGGTACTAAAGCCTCTTCGGAAACCGGCTTGTTCGGGAGGCTGGAAGTCATCTAGCCTGCGTGCGAGACGGTTCGTAATGACTCTTATAGACATGGCTCAGAAGTGAAATGGGTCGGTAGTTCTTCAGTAACGCGTTATCACCCTTTTTGAAGAACAATACCACCACACCTCTGTTCCATGCCTTAGGCGTTCTCCCTTCTAGTAAAACGGAGTCGAACAACTTCTGAAGGGCCATAAGGACCGGTTTACCACCCGCCTTCACCTTCAGAAGTTCTGCTGTAATTCCGTCTTCACCAGGTGCCTTATTGTTTTTGAGCTGTTTAAGAGCCATTCTAATCTCGTACAGGCTGATGTCCGGGATGTCTTCGGTATAATGTCGGGTCAGTCTAGCTCTAGGGTCTTCCGCCAGATCAACTTCAGGTCTGCTAGTTGATGTGTATAGCTGTCCATAAAAGTCCTCTATCTCCCCCAGAAGCTCGGGTCTGGATGAAACAATTCTACCATCCTCAGTTTTTAATTTGGCGAGCTGACTCTGCCCAATAGACAAATCTCTTGAGAAAACTTTAGAGCCCTTATTCTGCTCAATGGCCTCTTCAATACGATTTGTATTGAATTGGCGCAAATCACGGGTAAGGGACTTAGAGATCCGTTTATTGAGCTGCCGGTATAATGACGCATCTGCTGAGGATTGCAGAACCATTTCTCTCCTTTCCTCGATGAGTTTCTGAGTGGAGTCAGAGAGCCTTTTCGTTCTGTTGCTCCGCTGGGCCTTAAAAAACTTAGACCCAGTACTATGGACAGCTTCCACAAACCCGTCGTTAAATTCGTGCACATCGCCGCCTAGACAATCAAAACGGTTTTGGAGTTCCAGCTGGAAGCTCTCAGGGTTTTGGATTTGAAGTGCTGCTGGACGGAGCGTAGACTTCATCAGTCGAGAGCGCTCTAGCTTAACACATATATTCAATGTGCCTCTCACCAGACGGTGATCACTTCCGGTTTTAACCGTATTGATCACAGAGACATCATTGAATACATGCTTCTTCGTTGACATGATGAAGTCAATCTCGTTTTTAGTTGCACCGTCGGGACTCATCCAGGTCCACTTCCTGTGCTCACGTTTCTTGAAGAAGGAGTTCATCATGTAGAGTCCCTCCTTCTCCAAGAAGCCAGCCAGTAGTTGGCCCCGGTGGTTCCGACCTCCAAATCCAAATTGCCCCACTCTCAGCTCTTCACCATCTCTCTTGCCCAGTTTCGCGTTGAAGTCCCCCATAACCACGGTGAAGTAGGTTTTGGAGCTATGTATGGCCTTCGATATATCCTCATACATAGCCTCCACCTCGTCATCGGAGTGTGCCGAAGTCGGCGCATACACCTGTTTGACCTTCAACGAGTACCTCTCGGATACTCTGAGTACAAGGTACGCCACCCTAGTCGACACACTCTCGATCTTCACCACGTTGTTCACGAGGGACTTATGGACGATGAACCCGACACCTCCCTGGGACTGTTGGTCGCCCTCCCGGAAATAAAGCAAGTTGCCGGACTTTAGGATTATCGTTTTCTCCCCCTCTCTTCGGACTTCAGATAACCCTATGACATCCCAACGCAACTTGCTCAATCCTTAAAGGTAGTCTATAAAGAAATATTTTGTGGCACTTACGTTATTTTACTATAGGCATAACTCAAAAACGGCTCAACCGGTTTTATTCCATACAGTTTTTATTGAAAATACGTGATAAGTATTTCAATGGCCTCACTTCCAGGAATTTTCCCAATTTTTTTGGACCCACGGTTCAAAAATCAAAGAGCATTTTAACTTTCGAAGCTATTATTTACGAAAGTATTCGTTTTATCCAAAAGTTGTTTAAGGCATATTCTTCTTGAAAGACCTAGGGTTTCAGATACTTATTGTTTTACCACTTTGTAGGCGTAACTAAAACACATAATTACTCATACCAAATTTCAGTCTACTAACTATCACTGAGCAAAGCCTGATGGAGAATCTAATAAAAAATTGCTGATATTTAAGAGTTCAATGTATGTAAGAATAAAGGAAAAAAGCTTTTTTTATACCACGACGCTGGCAAACAAACATACGACCCGCCTGATTGAAAGCAGTTATAAAGCCTATGGACGCCTGCAACCCCAGAAGATTCACATGCGCGTTGACTACCCTAAAAAAAACTACTATGTCGGTAAAATGCAAATAAATACAAATTTTATATTAATTATCAACACAAGTGAATAAATAAATTACTACTAAGGGTTAATACTACCTATCAAATATCCTTAAAAGACCGGCCAAGTTTGTATCGGACCATGTATAATAATGTAGGGTTCCGTAGAAAGTAGTTTCTTGGAGATAACTCAAAAACGGATGAACCGATAATATGTGAAATAATTTTCGTAGAAAATTAAGTACTAAGCCATCTTGGTATTTTTTCATATTTTTTAGACTTACGGATTAAAAGTTAGATGGGGGCTATTATATTTAGACTCTCGAAGCAATTATTTCTGAAAATATTGACTTAATAAAAAAGTTTTAAAAATACTCTGTGAATTTTTACGGTTAATATTTAAAATCGCAACAAAAAATAACCATCTATTAAGCTCACTTGCATAGCAAAAAAAAATCCAAATTCACATGAAAACACCGCTTTGATGTGTATTCAGATTTTTTTGCTGTACTAGTCAGTATTTTTTTATTTTTTTCTGATATGCGGAATATTTTTAACCATATTTCGTAAATTCATAAATATTTTGCCGCTCACTGTACTTCAAATTCAAACTCTAGGTTTTCATTTTTTTACATAAAAATTTACTAATCGAGATCGTTATTACTTATCTTATTTAGTAGCATTCCTAAAAAATGTCACCGTAGTACTTAATCACAGTATTCAAATCGCAAACATCCACAAAAGGATTAGGTATGATTATTATAAATCTGCAAGCGCGCCTCTGAGTAAAGTCATATTATTGTCTTCGGTTGCCGCGATAGTTATTCATGAAATAAAACAATTAAAAACGGATTTTATCGCGTGTATTGAGCTTAAATTACATCCCGACGTTTCGAACACTTTACAGCGTTCGTGGTCAACGGGTCGACTCACCCGACCCTCGACCCGTTGACCACGAACGCTGTAAAGTGTTCGAAATGTCGGGATGTAATTTAAGCTCAATACACGCGATAAAATCCGTTTTTAATTGTTTTATTTCATAAAGTCATATTCTTTGAACATTATTGCGGTGCATCGCGGCGGATTTACGCACGATCGCAATGAGAAGGGTACGCGGGTGGCGCGGGTAGAGAGCGCCCAAACGCTCAAGGACACTCCGGCGACAATCGTCTTAACTATAAAACTTTCGTGAGACTCTAACATATTAAAAATATTTATAACGGGTTACTCACGTAATTTAAGTCGATTTTTGCTCGACATGTTTCGGTCAATTTACGATGACCATCTCGGCAGTTCGTAAAAATGGTCATCGTAAATTGACCGAAACACGTCGAGCAAAAATCGACTTAAATTACGTGAGTAACCCGTTATAAATATTTTTAATAGCAATAACTATCTTTACGTGCAAACGCAGAATTTCTTCTGCAAAAGATGTTTTTTAAAACGACAATTTACAAACTATACCTAATTAGTACTAATTACATACATAATTATCAAGTAAATTATAATTGATCATTTTCGTTCCCTGGCGTCTAAATAATGCTCAATCGCACCTCAGCCCTCAGTTTCTTTTTTGTATTACATACCATTGTTCCAAAGATCAGATGAAGCATTAAATACTACTCTTATCGCGGCAATGCAAAGCTCTGGCTAAAACGCAACTGAGCGATGAAAATAAAACACAATAAAGGACTTCAGTGCGCAGTACTCTAAGTAAAAAAAACAAAAGGATCTTCAGCAATCCCCTGTTTTGTTACGTTGGACGACCAGTATAAACCGTGAACTTCGACTAGCCGGAGTTCATGTGGATCCTAGAACATCGGATTATGAAAATGCTTTGATTCTAGCAGCATAACTGGGTAGAATCCTGCAACATTTTAAATGACATCTTTATAACTTTTTTATTTTTTTTATTTACTCGAATACAGGTCGTAAACGTGCAAACGTGGTTGCAAGTACTAACTAAATTAGTACCGGAACGCGATTAGCTTGTGACCCCGACCCCTAACCACGTGTTGTCTTATATGTCGTACGTTTCGTACCGACCACACTGACTTAAAGCGATCGATAGTAGAATAAACACATCAAGTTGTACTAGAGGTGAACACAAGACGAACAGAGTATGGCTTGTGAATAGGTAGGGAAACCTATTAACAGAGCGTTTTAGCGAACTATATAGTTGGGCAATGTCGGTTATCTTTAAGTTTTAGACTAAAAGCTATTCAAATAACCCTCCTTTGGCAATCGAGTAAAAAATATAAAACATGGTACCGTAAAACCAACCAACCAACCATAGTCCAGTTGTGCAACTATGTCCACAAGTTCAATACGTAATAAACTATCATTGCCAATTTTCGTTTTGGTTTTGTATAAGGTTTTTCGTCAATTAATGCACAAATTTTTTGCTTTAGGACTGAAACATCTAATAAATAATTTTAAACAAAAAAGAACCGACTTCACTTAATAGCATAAAGCTCTATAAATGGAGTACGCTTCGCCTCATCTCTTCCAAACAAAAAAGTCTGCCAAAATCTGAGGGGGGCGAGGTAGCACGCATGTGATATTTTCTAGTCATAGGTACATCATTGTCGGTTGTTAATACAATGTATTTCTAAATGATTTTTTATGGCAGCAACGCTTTATTGACAACCGACAAAGATGTACCTTCGACTTGAAAACACCAAACATATTTGACATATTCTTTTTATACTTCATAACACTAAATGGAGCAATAGATAGTCGATTGTACATACGTTAACACATGGTTCATTATTGGATGCAGTCTTTGCAAATGTCAAACAAAAAAGCCAAGGATCATTTTTGATTGTATTTTCAAACAAAATATAGAAGACAGCAATCCTTAAGCGCGTTAAATATGGAGAAGTGTCAAACGTCAAATAGTTACAGCCCGTCAGAAAGAAAACGATTGTCTTTGAATCGATTCTGTAAACGGAGCTTGATTTTCGATTTAGGTTAAATCTTTTATTACGAAAGTCATGATAAATAAAGTAAAACTTTACTTACATCTGAAATGGTATTTCATCTTTTTGTAAACTAGACGAAATATAGCATTTTTTACATCCAAAAACAGCGCATAAAGGCATTTCCACGGAGCTTGTTATCCATCGACAGCGATGACGAAAGTGTGTAACATCGATTATTGAAATAGTTTTTATAGATGTACTAGATTTTCCAGCCAATACTTTTGACAGAGGGGAAATGATACCTAAGGCCTCTCCTGGTTTAGAACTCTCTGCTTAATAGCCTCCATCTTTCCAAAAGCAAATGCTCGAGCTGCTGTAAAAAATACTCAAATCACTTTAGGTGTGCCTATAATAGTTGAAGAAATCCCTCGATTTCTCCAGGATCCCATCATCAGATAGTGACCTGATGACAATAGGACCAACTGTGAAGTATACTCTTTCAAACAAAAAAATAATTTTCCAAATTGGTCCATCCGTCTTCTAATAATCGGTGAACATACATTAAAAAAATAATAGCAAAAACAAAGATCCCGACGAATTGATAACCTCCTCCTCCGAAATCTTGAAGTCTGTTGATAAGCAAAGATATTCAAGGTTAATTTTATAGCCATAGGAGCTTTTGACCTATGGTTTGGTAGTTTTGCGGGACCTTATTTATGGTTTAGATTTAATAGTGGAAATTGGAACATATTTTGATATTTAAGCTAATTGTTCTTTGTTTTTTTTTTCAGGTAAGCATATGGTCTTTAACACTGATTCAGATGAAATATGCCAAAAACAAGATGAACTAAGCAAATCTCCCTTTGAAACTCTTCACTTTGGTAAGTAGAGTATTTTGTACTGTAGTTTTAAGGCAAGCTGCTGCCTCTAAAGAAAATATAAAAATATATTGAAACTTTGACTTTATCAGAGAAAGTACGAGTAGGGAAACAGTCGGTTTATATATGTAGCATGTATGTATAACCTTATTTACGGTCTCTTGTACAATTTGACCGGACGACTTGCATCATAAATCTTGTATTCAGGACGGGACATTCTTGTATTCAAGGCATTCGAATAGCATTTTCTTTCCCCGTCTAGCTTCTGTAAAATGACAGTCGTGTGAGTGGAATGAGAATTTCATACCGAAATGGAATTTGCAATGCATTGTTGGTCAGTCAATATTTTATGTTGGTGGTCACTTGAGTTAAGGTGGAAATATCAGGACACTGAAATGTATAAATAATACGCCTGTAAGATATTTTTTTTTTTTAATTTAGATAGTAGACCGTTTGGTTACCTCTACACTCGCCAACAAACTGTTATCGCAGTTTGGCGAGTAACATAAAATTGTTAAATGTTTTGTACTTTCGATAAATAAAAATAAATAAATAAACTCTGGCCTACTTCAAGACCAAAAATATAACTTCGCTCGCTTACTTTTCGCTTGTTTTTATGCATATGAAATAGCTGTTTTACATCAGATAATTTTAAATACCAGTAAATACACAAAACCGGTGAATGAGTTTTTAGCCGACTTTCGAAGGAGAAGGTTCTAAATTCGTCGGGATCTTTGTTTTTGCTTTTTTTTTCATTTTTTAATGTATTTTGAGTTGAACGATTATTCGAAGAGGGCTTGAGCGATTTGGAAAATTCTTTTTTTGTTTGAATATACTCTTTAAAAAAAATTGGTCCCTTTGTCATCAGGTCAGAATCTGATAATAGGATCCTGGAGAAATTGAGGGAACTATTCAAATATAGGCACACCCATAGTGATTTTAGTATTTTTTACAGTAACTAGGACATTTACAGCCTCCTAGCCTAGTCAGTAGTGACTCTGCCTACGAAGCAGGAGGTCCCGGGTTCGAATCCTGGTCAGGGCATTTATTTGTGTGTTTATCACAGATATTTGTTCCTGAGTTATGGATGTTTTCTATATATTTAAGTATTTATCCATATTTATCTATTATATACATATATCGTCGTCTAGTACCCATAACACAAGCCTTATTGAGCTTACCGTGGGCCTAGGTCGATGTAAGATTGTCCTATAATATTTATTTATTTATTTATATTTCCTTTTGGAAAGGTGGATACAAAGTGAAGTCGTTTATTTTTTGTTTAAAATTTTCTTATATTAAATGTGGAAGCTTGTGTCGATAACTACTGCCAATAACATTTTTTTTCCACAAAGTTAAAATAGCAAAAAAAATATTTTTGCCTACTTGGGCAGAAACTTTATTATCGTTTATTTTACTGCCCAAAGAACAGTACAACCTATCTTCTTAATCTTGCAAAATCGACTTTTGACAAAAATGATTTGGATCATCTTTTAAACCAGATCATTTAAATAATGATTCCTCCGGACGTCATTTCCGAAGTGCTGGATGGAATCATTTATCCGACGCAGAGACAAGTAATAATAAAGAATTACGTATAGACACTGTACACAGTCTTGGACCCGGAGTATGTCCTAAAACTACGGCCAAGACCACCGGGGGATGGGCAGCAGCATCCTCGGAGTGCGGTGGAGATACTGCGATCGCCAACCCGCATGCCAAGCGTGGCGATTACGGCATTCACCCCCCATGGAAAGAAGACAAAAACCACGGCCCCGAGTGTCCGGCGACCCCCGGTGCCCTGGTTATGGTAGCGGCCAGGGTACTAGCGGGGTCAGGGGTGCTAAGAATCTCCGGCAAAGATCCGGCTACCACCACCGACGACTTCTGGCCCTGGCAACTTATAACACGCGTACACTGCGGACCGACGAAAAGATAGTGGAACTGGAGGAAGGATTGAGCAAGTTGCGTTGGGATGTCATAGGGTTATCTGAAGTCCGAAGAGAGGGGGAGGAAACGATAATCCTAAAGTCCGGCAACTTGCTTTATTTCCGGGAGGGCGACCAACAGTCCCAGGGAGGTGTCGGGTTCATCGTCCATAAGTCCCTTGTGAACAACGTGGTGAAGATAGAGAGTGTGTCGACTAGGGTGGCGTACCTTGTAATCAGAGTATCCAAGAGGTACACGTTGAAGGTCATACAGGTGTATGCGCCGACTTCGGCACACTCCGATGACGAGGTGGAGGCTATGTATGAGGATATATCGAAGGCCATGCATAGCTCCAAAACCTACTTCACCGTTGTTATGGGGGACTTCAACGCGAAACTGGGCAAGAGAGAAGGTGAAGAGCTGAGAGTGGGGCAATTTGGATTTGGAAGTCGGAACCATCGGGGCCAACTACTGGCTGGCTTCTTGGAGAAGGAGGGACTCTACATGATGAACTCCTTCTTCAAGAAACGTGAGCACAGGAAGTGGACCTGGATGAGTCCCGACGGTGCAACTAAAAACGAGATTGACTTCATCATGTCAACGAAGAAGCATGTATTCAATGATGTCTCTGTGATCAATACGGTTAAAACCGGAAGTGATCACCGTCTGGTGAGAGGCACATTGAATATATGTGTTAAGCTAGAGCGCTCTCGACTGATGAAGTCTACGCTCCGTCCAGCAGCACTTCAAATCCAAAACCCTGAGAGCTTCCAGCTGGAACTCCAAAACCGTTTCGATTGTCTAGGCGGCGATGTGGACGAATTCAACGACGGGTTTGTGGAAGCTGTCCATAGCACTGGGTCTAAGTTTTTTAAGGCCCAGCGAAGCAACAGAACCAAAAGGCTTTCTGACTCCACTCAGAAACTCATCGAGGAAAGGAGAGGAATGGTTTTACAATCTTCAGGAGATGCGTCATTATACCGGCAGCTCAATAAACGGATCTCTAAGTCCCTTACCCGTGATTTGCGCCAATTCAATACAAATCGTATTGAAGAGGCCATTGAGCAGCATAAGGGCTCTAAAGTTTTCGCAAGAGATCTGTCTATTAGGCAGAGCCAGCTCGCCAAGTTAAAAACTGAGGATGGTAGAATCGTTTCATCCAGACCCGAGCTTCTGGGGGAGATAGAGGACTTTTATGGACAGCTGTACACATCAACTAGCAGACCTGAAGTTGATCTGGCGGAAGAGAAGGCTCTAGGGAGAGCTAGACTGACCCGACATTATACCGAAGACATCTCGGACATCAGCCTGTACGAGATTAGAATGGCTCTTAAACAGCTCAAAAACAATAAGGCACCTGGTGAAGACGGAATTACAGCAGAACTTCTGAAGGTGAAGGCGGGTGGTAAACCGGTCCTTATGGCCCTTCAGAAGTTGTTCCACTCCGTTTTACTAGAAGGGAGAACGCCTAAGGCATGGAACAGAGGTGTGGTGGTATTGTTCTTCAAAAAGGGTGATAACGCGTTACTGAAGAACTACCGACCCATTTCACTTCTGAGCCATGTCTATAAGCTGTTTTCAAGAGTCATTACGAACCGTCTCGCACGCAGGCTAGATGACTTCCAGCCTCCCGAACAAGCCGGTTTCCGAAGAGGCTTTAGTACCGTAGACCACATCCATACGCTCCGTCAGGTTATACAGAAGACTGAGGAGTATAACTTGCCCCTCTGCTTAGCGTTCGTGGACTACGAGAAAGCCTTCGACTCGATCGAAACCTGGGCTGTACTACAATCTCTCCAGAGGTGCCAAGTGGACTATCGCTATATCGAAGTGCTGAAGTGTTTGTACGAGAACGCCACTATGTCAGTCCGACTCCAGGACCAGAACTCGAAGCCTATTCCGTTGCAGCGGGGAGTCAGGCAAGGAGATGTTATTTCTCCTAAACTGTTTACCGCTGCACTGGAGGATGTTTTCAAGACTCTGGACTGGAGAAGGCTAAGCATCAACATAAACGGCGAGTACATCACTCACCTTCGGTTTGCTGATGATATAGTGGTCTTGGCTGAGACCATGGAGGATTTGAGTTCGATGCTCGATGACCTCAGTAAAGCCTCCGAGCGAGTTGGTCTAAGGATGAACATTGATAAGACGAAGATCATGTCAAATACCCATGTAGCACCAACTTCCGTTACAATCGGAGACTTTACACTCGAAGTTGTGGACGATTATATATACTTAGGACAGACTGTCCAGTTAGGTAGATCCAACTTCGAGATAGAGGTCAATCGACGAATCCGACTCGGATGGGCAGCGTTCGGGAAGCTACGGCACATCTTTTTGTCCAATATTCCGCAGTGTCTCAAGACGAAAGTCTTTGACCAGTGTGTGTTGCCAGTGACATATGGAACTGAAACGTGGTCGCTTACAATGGGCCTCATAAGAAGGCTCAAAGTCACCCAAAGGGCAATGGAGAGGGCTATGGTTGGAGTCTCTCTGCGTGATCGCATCAGAAATGAGGCCATCCGCAGCAGAACCAAAGTAACCGATATAGCCCTCCGAATCGCTAAACTAAAGTGGCAGTGGGCGGGGCACATTGCTCGTAGAACCGATGGCCGTTGGGGCGGAAAGGTTCTCGAGTGGCGACCACGAACCGGAAGGCGCAGCGTGGGTAGACCCCCCGCAAGGTGGACTGATGACCTGGTGAAGGTCGCGGGAGTCCGCTGGATGCGGGTGGCGCAGGACCGGTCATTGTGGCACTCTTTGGGGGAGGCCTATGTTCAGCAGTGGACTTCTTTCGGCTGTATCATAAATATCATAATTGTAGGCGACGCATTTAAATGCGTGCGTAAGCACAAAAAAAACCGGTTTGCATTCTCTTACCCAAGTAACAAAAGCTTCTATAACTAAGGCCTTTTATCACCAATCAGTGATATAGTAGGCCTATAATGGTAACTATTGTGACTGCTTGTACTATAAAGGTTTTTAATAGAGCGTTTTGGTTCTATAAATTAAAGAGCAATTTAGTTCTATAACTCAGCTCTTAGAACGCTTAAAGGACCATAAAAAAGAATCTTTAAAGTGTTGCACTGTAATAGATTTTCAAAAAGCGATTATAGTACTATTTAATACTATAGACACTTTACTGACACTTTTATGTACCTATTATGCACTAATAATGCGTCGAATTAACTTTTATAGTACTAGTATTGTAGCAGTATCGCAAACACTATTACAGGATCAATCTGCACTATAAAAGGACTTTGCACGACCATTACATAACGTTTTAGCTTTTTAAATGCTCCCTCTACATCGCTATAGGGCTACCCAAATCCGTTAAAATATGGCTGCCGTTTTCTGAAAGTGATAGCACATTAACAGCACGACTGGAGCCCATGTGTACTATAGCAGGCACAGTCGGGACAAGTCCTAATTTTATTAATTAAAATTTAATTAAAACAGTAAAATTATGAAGGCGCATTGTCAAATTTGAAATCAGCATAATGATTTTGTCAATACAATTATTTTCGCAAGTGCAAGTACCGGCAGAATTACGGTTCACGAATGTTTTTAGTATGTACCTTTATATGTCACTTTAAGGAACTAAAGGGACATGGCGAGTTCCTAATTGTGACATAAACATTGCTGACATTTCAGTCATAGAGCTGATTTATCACAGTGAGAGCCTTTATGTAATGTTTATAGAATAAATCAGTGATAAAACTAGGGCCTATTTGGGGTTAGGTAAAGGTTTACGACACCATTATAGTGCCAATCATGAACACTAATTAGCACGTTCTAAAATGTTCTCAGGACTTTTATAGTGCCAAATTTTGCTACTTGGGTTATACTTAACTATATAGTTATGTACTATTTATTTAAATTCTTTAAAAAAATCATACTGAATACACTAAGAGCATTACACGAGGTTTGCGTGTTTTCTCTTTTTAACTATTTTACCTTTTATTGTTTTTGGGTTGGACAATTATTTACTTACTCATTTGTCACATTAATATAAATTCTTAAATCAAAACTCGAGTCTGTACGGGAGAACGGTTGACTTTTATGCAGAATTCTTCCTATTTCTATAGAATTCTTTCTATAGGTAGACAGTTGAACACCGACTGATCGCTATGCTCACGGGTCGCGTCAATCGTAATCACACGATTGACAAGGCCTATAACCGCGAATCACTGCGTTCATTCGATCGTCTATTTGAATCACTATCTTTCGAATATGCAAGAGCGATAAAGAGGGAGATAACGAAATTTCTATTTCCAAGTTGACCAGGCCATGTAGCCGAGATGATAATCGTTTGCAGAAAACGAAACGAAACGCTACACGCTCTCGCTCACTCTTCATTACTGCGATAGAGAGACGGATACCGTTAAGATTCGTTTTCTGCAAACGATTGTCATCTAGGCTAAGCCCCCTGGTAAACTCACGAGTCGCTAAAATTGTGGTGAGATGTATTTTCTGCCATATATTTAACAGCGCTAAGCGGGTGAGGTATTCAACATGAGCTTGCCACGGCTTTATTGTTAAAAGAATAGCGTGTGAAGCTCATTCTGAAAACCTCTCCAATTAAATAATCTAAGTACTTATGATGCTGACTGTAACAATAAAGTTATAATCCTAACCAGTTTTATGTATATTTTTGGCCATGATTATTTTTAATAAAATAGGTTTGACATTATGTATAGGTACACTAGTTAAGATAATGTTGGTAAATAAATAAATATTAAAATTCTTACCCAAAAATACTGGTATTGCCCCCATTGGCATCACAAATAAGCTGACAAGTAAGTCAGCAATAGCTAATGACAACAGAAAGTAATTTGTTACATTTTGTAGTCTTTTATCCAAACACACTGCTAAGCAAACCAATATGTTACCCACACCACCGGCTATTATAAACATCATTACAAATAGAAAGCTCCAGTCGTACTCGATTCTTGCATTCGACTGCCAAGACTCATTTTTAAACCTCCAAATACACTTCTCTTCTAAAGTATTGCTTTCTATTTTATTATCCCTTTGATTGCCGAAATTGTGAAAACAAGTTAACTGGTCCCAATGGCAAACTTGAGGCACCGGAAGACTAAGCCATAAGTCCTTTAAAGCACTTTCAAATACAACTGACATCATATTCAGTTTGATGTCAAGGTCGCAGATCGAGTTGTTGAGATAAATACCCAAAGTCTCATTGAAACACCGTTTACAGGAATAGGATGTTTCATTTTGAATGTCAATATTTAGACTGCAATGATAGACGTCGTCCAGCCATCCAAAGGTTGAACCAGTCCAGCCCCCTATTAAAAACGGAATGTTTAGAAATACAGGATGAAGTATTAATCACCGTTCATATTGAGCAAAGCAAATTAAAACCCCATATTGTCACAATGCCGCTTCAGAATCCGTTTACCGCTAACAATGAATTGTTCGATAAATCGTCAATTCGATCACAAGGGCCCTTTTTCATCGGCAAGTCTGGTAATGGAATCGTTTCATATTGAGCAAGGTGAATAGGCAGGTCATACTGAACAACTTTTACTATGGGACCAACTTCGAAATCGCGAAATTTTTTTTGGCTGTTTCATACATTTCGGTCGATCAGATTCAAATGTTGTCGTTTTCAATGGAGAAGCTAAAAATTTTTTCGCGATATCGGAATTGGTCTCATAGTAAAAGTTGTTCAGTATGGCCTACCCAATTACCTCGCTCAATATGAACGGTGATTAATATTTCACCCTTTATATGACTACCAGTCCTCATTATTTACATGTCTCTGTCGGACGCAAAGAGCTAACAGTCATTTCCGGCCTATTTGTCGGATTGAATGATACGGTTGAAATTCGAGATTTAAATTATGAAGCTTCGATTTACTGGCTTTTTTTACCTGAAAAAATTAAACTTGTCATCCCAAAGTTCATTTAAAGGATTTTTAAAGATGTCACACGTCAAAACTTACTTATTTATCTATGGTAAGTACAGTACCAGTTGTAGTGGGGTCAAAGAACTCGATTCCAACCGGCTTACCAAGACAAATTAATATCCTATCTCAAGAAAAAGCCAGTCAAACCTGCTGCGGCTTGCCTTGCTTAATATGATTGACGCGCTGCTACTCTACCTATTGTGACGGGACGGTAACTACGGAACCCTACTGGTCTAAGAGCTGGCCACGTCAGATGTGACACAATAATGAGAGCAATGAAACCTGTCTAGTTAGACTGCTTTACCATCCTTATTGCTAGATCCGGGCATCTGGCTTTTAATGGGTGAATGTCAGAGTGACAGACCAACAAAGTTTTTAAGTTGGAAGAAAGTAATACCAAAATAGGTAAAAAATGCCAAAGTTATGTAATTTATAGAGGACAGGGCCTATATTTTAACATTAGATTAAAAACCATTGTCTATTATTGCGGAAACAAAAACAGTAGGCGACTAACTAAAAATTGCATTTTACATCATTTGGCACTACTTTCCCCCAACAAAACCTTCTGGATATGATATAACCTAATTAATTACATAATTTCCCATAATATTTCATTAAACCCAGAACTCTAGGATTTGTTTTCTTCAAGTTATTTGCATTCTTTGACCTCCACCACTTTACAGCTGCCAGGTGTCTGGATCTAGAAATAAGCATATTGTAGCAAACTAACTACATGGGTTTCGTTGCTCTCATTATTGTGTCATATCTGACATGGCCAACTCTCCGTCTATACGTTGAGCATGGCCCGACCGACTCTTAGCCAGTGTTTTACAAGCGAAGTCGTTCACTCTTGACAGAGTGGCTAACTTCCAACAACATTACGCTTATACAAAGTGGAACGAAGCTTCCTTGGCAGTGACACAACACAAGCCAGAATCTAATAAACTCGTTAACGTCACATTCGCTTATCATGTACGAGTAGATCCGGAACCTAGCCAATTTTTTTTTGTAATTTTTTATGCGAAAGTTTTGTTTTACCCACGACCGCATATTTTAATTTAGTTTTGACAGATGTTGTCAAGGCCGGGGTAACCATTTCGGGGCCCCTATGGACTAAGAGCTGGCCACGTCAGATATGACACAATAATGAGAGCAACGAAACCACTCTAGTCAGTTTGCTATACTATGCTTAATTCTAGATCTGGACATCTGGCAGCTGTCAAGCGGAGAGCTAGCTCTCCGTCTACTAGGCCAGGGGTCGGTAAACTTTTTTGACAAAGAGTTTGACGGCGGAAAAATTTTTGAAAGCTCAAAGAGCCGCAGTTGTCTGTTTTATGTTTTTTAATATAATATTTGATTTAAAAAAAAATAGGTTAATTCGAAGACCCACAGCTGACCCTTCAAAGAGCCGCATGCGGCTCGCGAGCCGCGGTTTCCCGACCACTATGCTAGGCAATGCACAAACAGAATCCTTTAAGTACCTATTCAGAAGAAAAAAAAGCACATCTACTACATGCTGGCGCCGCCACTAGTAAATATTATATAAATTGCTTTACTCTGCAATGTCTGCATTCATTTAATAATTAAATCATCAACTCCAAATTGTAAGCATGCCGCATCAGAATCCTTTTACCGCTACAATGAATTGTTCGATAAATCTTCAATTCGCTCACAAGTGCCCTTTTTCATCAGCAGGTCTGGTAATGGAATCGTTTCCATTGAGACTGGTGTTTTTAAATTGGATTTGTTGGGTGCCGGATTGTTGGCCGAAGCATTCGGATGATTGCTCTTCGATGGAAGGGATTGATAGTTGTAATTTATGTCGTTCTATAGGCCTTTTCGTTCGAAATCGTCGTAAATCCAAGTATTGTTGGATAATTAAATAAAAGTTATTCTCATTCAGAATTGTGAGATTGATTCCACTAGGACACAAAATCATCCCAATCCCAATTAACAAAACATCCCATGCAGCTACCAGATCCAGAAATGATTTTAGGAGACCTTCCTTAACGTTTAGATTGCCGACGATTGTCATTTACAGATTTAAAAAAAACCAACGGTGACAAAATCGTAATTTTTGCAAAAAAAATTTTTTAATGCTAATCGCTCCTGTTTCAAACAGGGATTACCATCTCTATTAGACTAATCCAGATTTGGGCACTAGAAAAGCGACAAGTCAAATCACGTATAGGTACTTAGGTATTACATTTTTAATATCCTACGAAACCTGTTTAGCCCTATGATATATAATAATGACAGATGAGTTATGCACGCCCCAAAAGTGAAGCACCTAAAATGAGTAAATTTAAACAATGGTCGCTAGTCGCGCATTGGCAAGCGAGAGATGCGAACGTGCCGATGAGCTCCTGTCACCAGTGTGAGAAAGAGTAAAACTGTAATTTTCTAATAATCAGAATGACAATAGTAGTTTATGTAACTGTTACGTAATAAGGGTCCTTAAAACATGAGTGTGGTTTTATGAAACGAGCCGCAGGCGAGTTTCATAATAAGATCACACGAGTGTTTTAAGGCCTAATTACGTACAGTTGCATACACTGCTTTATCTACACTCATGTTATTTATCCTAAATGCCGTATTCCGAAACCATAGAATGGCCGCCATTGCACCGCCATGGCCAATTCGATTGTGCCGGGTCGCGCGGGCGCGTGTCGGCGGCCGCGCGGGAGCGTGCAGGTGTACATTATGTTATCAAAACTCATAACACATCAATAGTTGAGCATGTAAAGTTAAAATTATGTTACTGCCACACATAAAAAGCTTATCATAGTAAAATCGGTTGTGGTAATGCTAGCCATTGCCTACCGTTTTTGAACACGTTTTAGAGGACTTACAATATGAGTGTAGATAAAGATGTAATAATTGTCAAAATAGATAAACATAACAGGATCGTTGCTAGGTTATGAAATAACTCTGGAAGTATTTTTTGTGCTCATTTTGTTAGAGTATAACCCATCCATAGTAAATAGCATTGGTTTAGCCCATATATTTACTTAAAAGACACAACCCAAGTGCCTAAACTTAAATCAAAATTAACAATTGAACTGAGCCGAAGTTTAATCTCTTGCACCGATAACTCCAGTATTCGTGGATTCGTGAACCACTGGTTTGTGTGTTGAACTTTGCCATGCAACGTTACTAGGGTGCAATTTATTCACTAGTAACTAAATCATGTAAGCGCTTAGTTGCCCTAACATTTGACCTAGTTCAGGGAAGTTATGATATCAGAATCGGTTTTGAAACGTGTAATTTAACTTGTATGTCTTGCAATTTGGAAGTAGTTTTCTGAGTGGACGGATAGTTTGCAGTTTGCAGTTGCATAAGTACGATTGTTGTTGGAAGCCCTACTTTTTATCAACTTTGGTTATTATATGGGTTTTGTTCCTATAAAATGCAAAATATGCGCCAATTGCAAAAAATAAATTTTATTTTGCAAAAGGTATTCAACCATAGTATACGCTATAATTAAGAGGAAAGAGAATTAAATAAACAAACGTCCCTACAATAATATTTTAAAATTATTTTGAGCTTCGCTAGAAAAATATCTAACATGAAAATTTTACATCAAAACGAGAGCAAACGGTTTTCTAGAGACTACTATGGGGTTCTTCAAAATAGGAGTGTACGGGTTTTAAAAAGGCGCTTTGTTTTTTCATACATCTACAATCTTTTGATGCTGCTGCCACTGACAAGGCCACGCACGAGGGCTTGCAGCACCGCATTATCGTGTAGCCCTACCCCTCCCCTGCTTCGAGGAACAAAGGAAATCTAGGAGACTTATCGTACTAGAAACTGGATTTTTTAATTAAAAAAAAAATTTAAATACGCCACCACTTTTTTTGCATTGCAGTATCAGCATTTCGTGTTCCCCCATTAAAGACGCGTCTAATTATACATATCTCATCTAGGAGACTTATCGAACTAGGTTCAGTGTCATGGGCTCTCCTACTATAAGCCTGCCAATATTGGCGTACGGTCGGTAAAATTAAGGAATTAGTTACGCTGTTGGACTTAACTTGACGTAACTCGCTTTGAAGCAAGATACACAGCAGCTCGCAACTCTGTGTATCTTGATCTTGCTACAAACTTTGCTATTCGCAAGTTTCATACAATAATATATACCTAATAGGGTTTGTAGACGGACTCGAAGCAAAAAGCTCTCTTGTTCGTAAGTTTTGTTACTCTCTTAAGCACAAAGTACTATATACTCTACTGTAAGTGCATTCAAGGGTAATTAATGTAAAAGGGCCACCTGGCGTGGAAGTTTATTTACAAAGTGACCTGTTTTCTTGATAGAGGAAGATGTTACTAGCATTAACCCTTTTTTGGTATCCTGGATACGTTGGGTGAATATGATAATGTCCAGGCAGTTAATCATGTAAACTGCCGTATAAAATTTAATAAACGATGTATTTCCTTAAAATTTCATAGCGTGTGTATTTGGCTGATGGCCAATTGTTAATATATTATGTGACGCAGACACGTTTTACTAGGCGGTGTTTTATATTAAACTCTTCACACGATGACTTGATAAAGTATCGCCTCAAACTTGACATTAAAAAGACTTGCTGACCTTGACAAGTTTTACAGGTCCGGTAGTTATTATTTTTCGCCGTTTTAACAGTAAATTGAATGAAGTTAATGAACAAAGTAAAAAGTAAAAGAGAGAAACGTCAATTTTGAATAAGTAAACTGCTTATATAAACTGCCCAAACTTGTAAAAATTAGAATCCATGGCAGTTTTTATTTCAACTGATTTAATTCACTGTGTTTGATAGTATGCTATTTAGTTTGTTTGTTTTCTGATGTAGCGATTGAATTCCGATTTAAACTTTAAAATAGACTTTGTGCTCTGTATTTGTCTTCGAAAGAAATTGAAGAAAAGAGTACACGGATACGTACTCGTAATACCTAACATGCGTACACTTATTTCTTTCATAGGAACTATTTTGTTAAAATTAGACTAGATGATCGGAATACTGTGAGTAGTTTTTATAAACTCATACTTAAACGGTTGGCTAGACTTTATTTTAGTTATTTCTAATATACTTTGTGGACCAACAATAGTGGCGAAGAATCGATAAAACTACCGACTGCCTTATGCAAAGAAACGAGAACATTGACTTCAAGAAAAAGTGAGCTATGTTCCCGGTCTTTATTGTGAAAATATTATGGCCGTCTGGCACTACGTTATTAGGTTTCTTTGTAACTATGCGTTTCTGTACATGCACATTGAAATTTTCTAATGTTTTTGCAATAAACTAGCTCGCATGTGTTGAAATTTTGTTACGATTCGGTAGTACAAACAGCAACACTCTTAACTATACATCGGTGGACCTTATTACAAAAGGCATAAGGTCCACCGATGGGCAGTTAACAGTGTGGGCGATGGTACTATATTTACGAGTAGATATATGTAGGTACGGAAGTATAGTAACTTCTAAAGAATTATTTCTATTAATCGAACATCTTAAAACTAGTATCTAAGTATTGTTGTTGTTGAAAGTTGTTGCATAAGGCAGGCACCGTCCGAAAGATTCTCAAAAATACACAATGGTGTCAATGGTGGATTCATTTACAAGTATACTTGCACACAGTTTGCCGCCCTTGACTTGACGTTAAATTTGTATTTCAAGCTAATCTTCTCTGTAGTTATAAATACACTAAAAATCAACTAACTAGTTATCATTGGTTAGCGTGCCGCTGCCGGTTACGCGACTTAGTGTAGTAATGAATATGTAATAGCCGGTTAACGATAGTTGGGACTATCTGACTAAGCAGTGTGCTTTAATATTGCATGAGACCGATTTCAGGGTGAATTAGAAAAAAAAGTGGGAGGGTCCATCCATATTTCGAATGATTAGAGGGCGTTCATAAATTACGTCTTAGATTTTGGGCGATTTTTGAGATTGATTTTTTGATTTTGCGCACATGAGATTTGGCTCCAGTAATGCAATGCTTGATTTATGTTTTTCAAATATTTAATATGATTTTAATATTATTATGATGGGATTTCAACATTTGCTGTTTTGTGCTTTATTGTATTGTAATATATATCACGTGTTGGGCTAGTCTAGTCTGTAAGTGATATGTATAATGGATTATTAAATAAACTAATAACAATTTCAGCGCCTAAAAATTACTTTGCGCTATTTTCCTCATTGTTGTTAAAGTCAATCCGCAGTCTATTTGTAAAGCTTAGTTAGAGAAACATGCTGCGAAGAAAACTTGTGTGACTAATGACACTTATAATAATACTGTCAAGGCTGTCATACACAACGGGGGGCCAATCTCTGGTGATTAATGTTTCTGAGAAACTCTATGGGCAGTATAGCAATAGCCAAGTTAGCAAACTCGGTTTACTCGGTATTTTGAGAGATGCGCGCGCCGAAAAGATAAGAAAAAGTATGGGGACGCGTTTTTATGTGCTGCCTTTTCGGAAAGAAGTTGCAAGTTAGAAAATGTTCGAGTATGAATTAGTCGGTAGTGTTCTTAAAATAATTTTAAACAAAAAAGAACCGACTTCACTTAGCATCCACCTTTCCCAAATCAAATGCTCGAGCTGCTGTAAAAAATACTCAAATCACTATAGGTGTGCCTATAATAGTTGAAGACTTCCCTCGATTTCTCCAGGATCCCATCACCAGATCCTGACCTGGTTACAATGGGACCAACTGTGAAGTATTAACTCTTTCAAACTAAAAAATAATTTTCCAAATCGGTCCAGCCGTCGTCGAATAATCGGACAATGACGATAGAGCTACATCATTGCTACATAATATTGTTAGGGAAATTCGTAACTGATTGCAACTAAGCTGACCGTGATAGACTAAGCATTTTCGGGTGTGCTATGAAATTTTCTGTTGCAGCTGAAACGTTGTGAATGCTAATTATAATTATCTCGACATCTCGGCAAGACAATGCACGGGGGAGCGATGCAACGAAAATAGCGGTCGACTGTACAAGGCCAGCCTTCAGTTTGCTAAAATTAACGGAGCTGGGCAATAATAACGGCGGTTTAGTTTTGGGGAAAGCGGGATAAAAGAGGATGCATGTTGTGTAGAGTACAGTTGATATATTGGAGCGGCCAAAGTTCTTTACAATATCTAAACACACCTTCATTGAAAGATATGAAAAGATAATAGTAGTTTATATAACTGTTATGTAATAAGGGTCCTTAAAATAAGAGGGCGAGTTTCATAATAAGATCACACGAGTGTTTTAAGGCCTAATTACGCACAGTTGCTTACACTGCTTTATCTACACACATATTATAAATCCTAAATGAAGTGTTCGGAAACCATTAGAATGACCGCCATTGCACCGCCATGACCAACTCGATTGTGCCGGCGGTCAGGCGGGCGCGTGCCGGCGGTCGGGGAGGAGGGCAGATTTTCATTACGTTACCGTAGGTAATGAATTTTCATACGTTTTTACCACACTGTCACAGATAATACACTGATGTTACGTTACTGGTTGCAAGAATGGTGGTATTCCGTGTTTGGAAACCGTATGGTTTCCGAACACGGAATGGAGGATTTTTTATATTGGTGTAGTTTTTATAATAGTATTTTATACAATCATAACATAATGAAGAGTTTTTCAGTCGAGTAATGTAATTCGGTCACGAAGCTTGCTGAGTGGAGATTGACATGCTTAATTATGTCACTTTTGTATACAGTGTTTTTTTCTACGAGTGCTCAAAATAAGCAAGCCGGTAAGAATTAAGTTCGAGGAATGCCTTACAACCTACTCCCTCTATACAATTTCAATCTCCCGGTAGATTGTGCCGGGTTATGCTATAATATTGTAAGAAAATCCATTCTGAAATGAGTTTATAATTTGTCATATTAAATTTCGAATAAACCTATACTTTAGATCACATTAAAAGTCAATCATATTAATAATGTAAGCATGACACTCAAAGCACGTGTAGGGTGAATATATACGGTCATTCTCGCCCTAACAAGTATGCGACAAAGGCGGTTATCAGTTAGAGGTGGTACAAGTTATAGGAGAATAGTACATTTTGAATATTTTGATGCATGAATGGAAAGCATATCATTACTTCATGACTTCTGAGATAGTAACGACGAAGAGTGAAGAATGACATTTCAGTGCATCAAATGACGCTTTTTAATATTGTTGAGAGAAAATTACAATAAAACAAAAGTTTGAGGTTACTTTAATAGGTAAGGTCACGGACTTTAATTGTTAAGGGTTCTCTTTATGAAAATGAAAAAATGAAAATAAAAATGTTTATTTGTTAATAATATAGGGTACATCATTTAGAGGTTGGAGTCTTCTAGTAAGTATTGAATACCTGTGACAGGAGACCCCGCTCTTCCATAACAAAAATTATAGTAATTAATTAACAAATCTAAACTTCATCGTTGATACAATAGTATATAAACAAATGTAAGTTTAGTTATTTTAAAATATTTACAATCTAAACTATCCTACTGCTAAGTGTGTGTGTGTGTGTGTGTGTGTGTGTGTGTGTGTGTGTGTGTGTGTGTGTGTGTGTGTGTGTGTGTGTGTGTGTGTGTGTGTGTGTGTGTGTGTGTGTGTGTGTGTGTGTGTGTGTGTGTGTGTAATAGTGTTATAAAGTTTAGTATATTATGTACATATATGTATAGTATTATACATTATGTACGTAAGAGTGCTTCCACCTCCTCGTAATTTAGTGTCTATTACTCCTATCCTTAGCAGCGTCTACAACGCCCGTCTTCGGAAATAGGCTTCCTCTCAATTTCTTCCACGTTTGTCGATCCGTTGCAATGCTTGTTGATAGATGTCGTCCTTCCATTTCATGGGTGGTCTTTATTTCATGGTGTTAGCGGGATTTTAATCAGAGGTACATATCGCCCAGCGACTATTGTCTGCCCTGTCCAGGAAGTGTGCAATTCCCATCACCTCCAGTGTTACTTAAAGTCTTAAAATATCGACAAAAAGTCTTACTTTAACACTTTACCTACAAACTAGTGAAATATTAAGTATTTTAGATTTTAATTATTGAGAAATATACAGGTTTCTAAATAGTATAAAAGTTAATAGATAGATATAGGTACGTGTTCTTTTTAGCAGATAAGTTTATCATAAGAGTCCGTGACCTTGACATTCATCGATCGCTGCTGACCTTGTTTTTATTTTCTTCTCACGGCCACACGTTACCACTAAATGTCAACCACACTTATAAGTTTTCAAATATCATGAAAAGTCAATACTTGTTTCTTGGAACTCTCGCCTAGATCTTCATACTTGTAGCACACACGAGTCTATAGTAAGAGTCCGTGCCCTTGACATTCATTGATCGCCGCTGACCTTGAACTCCAACGCTTTATATATCGGGGAATATCATAGGATGTATTCAAATCTCAAAATTAGATATATCTTGATATATAAAACAATTGCCTTATATTGATACTGATAGAATGCATAGCCTAACCGGGTTTTGTTCATAGTCATAATTTTAAACAAAAAAGAACCGACTTCACTTAGCCCTCCACCTTTCCTGCTGTAAAAAATACTCAAATCACTATAGGTGCAGCCTATAGTGAATAGTTGAAGAGTTCCCTCGATTTCTCCAGGATCCCATCATCAGATCCTGACCTGGTTACAATGGGACCAACTGTGAAGTATACTCTTTCAAACAAAAAAAGTATTGTTATAAGTATTGTTTTACCTCTGATTATTCTGTTTGTAACTTGTATTTTATGTGTTTCTTTATTTTGAGGTGTGCAATAATAGTACATTACTTACCTAGGGCTGTAAAAAAAAGAAAGCCCGAAATCGCAGGTATTTGGGACCCGAGCCGCAGGCGAGGGTTGTAAATATGCGATAGAGGGCTTTCTTTTTTACTGCCCGTGGTGAGTACACAATTTTACGTCCCCACCTGGCCATAATGCGAGTTTTACCGTAAGCGTAGCGAGCGGTAAAACTCACATTATGGCCAGGTGTGACGTAAAGAGTATTTATGTTATGTTATGCTGTAAAAAATACTCAAAAAACTATAGGTTATAATAGTTGAAGAGTTCCCTCGATTTCTCCAGGATCCCATCATCAGATCCTGACCTGGTTACAATGGGACCAACTGTGAAGTATACTCTTTCAAACAAAAAAAGTATTTTCCAAAGCGGTCTAGCCGTCTTCGAATAATCGGTGAACATACATAAAATAAACCCGACGAATTGATAACCTCCTCCTTCGAAATCTTGAAGTCGGTTGAAAACAAAGATTCCGACGAATTGATAACCTCCTCCTTCGAAATCTTGAAGTCGGTTGAAAACACCCGGGTCGCATTCCCTACGTAGAAGTGTCAAACGAGACAGTCCCCAAGATAACCCTCTCTTTCGGCCTCACTTTGTGACCGAAGAGTATACTCCAGTTTAAAATGATAACTTCATGGCCCTAAGTACTATCGCAGCTTACTCGTGCTAACTGCGCTGGTTGCTTTTTGCTTAAAACTTCTCTATAAAATATGGAAACTTTTTGGACCTAACTTTACTTCAAGTCTTGCTTTGTGTACCGGATAGAAAGTTACTTGTTAGCATTACTTACCGCCATCTTAAGAAAAAAAACTAGAAGTGAGTTTGTCTTAAGTTAACTCTTAAGTTTTTTATAAGTCTCTAAACTTAAAAACAGCTTATGCTATGAAATGCTATTAAAAGTTTTGAGCTTGAGAAAGTGGAGAAGAAAATTATAAGAAAGACGTAAAATAACTATTCAAAAATACAGTATTTTTCTATACGTTGTAGAATTATTAGATACTTATCTAGATTACGATAGATATTTATTTAGGGGGTAGTCTAATAGCAAAAGACAAGAAGTTTTTAGAAAGGGCGCGTAAAATTCCTTCTACCTTTAAGTTTCCTCATTCAACCTTTTTTTCAAACTATATCCTCCTCCTTCCTTCCTTCCTTGTTTATTGTATCTATGTTTTTTTGTGTTACCTGTCGTGATTTTCTCTCCTGATGGTCTCATCGGAAGATCAGCGCTAGCAATCGCTAGCACCATGCTGAGATGAGCAGTGATCAGAATAGGTAGTGCCATTTCGGGTGAATGACCTTAAACATTGTAAATAACATGGATAAGACTTGAAGATTCTTCGACTCGTATTTCACACAGAAAATTTTCTTCAAAACGCAAAAGTAAAAAAAAAATTCATTTTAAGTACTATCGGGTTCAGAATTGCATGGCCAATTTATGAATGAATTCATTGATAAATTGACCATGCAATTTTGAACCTGATCGTACATCATTCATTTAAAATTACTTTCGTTTAACAGTTACAATTAACAATAATACAATCATAAAATAAAACACGAAACATCAACATCATTATTTAAAATGAACATAATTAAATTATTACTTTCTTTGAAATTATAATAGCAAACCATATTTTTTATCAATATTTTCTACTGTCAATCTATTTCTTCACATTTTTCATTCTTACGTTAGGCCCGCGGTTCTTTAAAACATTTTTTAAACCAAACACAAACTTTAAAATTTTCATATCAAATCCCGGGGTTAAAAACTATATCCATACTAAGCTTACGCACCGAAGTCCCGCGAAATGGCACTACCAATTCCGATCACTGGAGATGAGGCCATTTCGTAGCACTTTCTCTTTTTTTCTCCTTCTTTCTCAATGTAAGTATTATGTCTATGTATGTAACTAATAAACCATATTCTATTCTATTCTATATTCTTAGATACTTACACATTTTATCTAAATATTCTGCGGTTTAAGCATAAGGCGGTGCAGACAGGCAGATTTACTTTTACTACTATAAATTAGCAGGTATTAAGTATGGATGCCCAAACCAATTCCAAAATGGTACACACTGAAACTAAAACATGAAAAATCTCAATTCATTTCAATTTAGGGCTGTGCCAATATTTGAACATTCGCTTCGGGTATCGGAAAACGCGCAGCAGAGCATAAGATACACAACACAGGCAGATACACAGCCAGCTGCTGTGTTCGATTAAATGTTTTGTGCAGGCTTTTGTCGAATAGTTTTTTTTTACAAGAAAAACTAGTTCATGTGGCCTCCCTGGTTCGTTTTATTCGGGAAATATTAATCCGCATATCAAAAAATACTTGTACAGTAAAAAAACGGAATGCACATCAGAGCGCTATTTTGATGTAATTTTTTTATGTTTTGCAAGCTTGTGTAATAATTAGGTTATGATTATTTGTTGTGCCTTTAAATAGTAGCCGTTTCGTTTGGAATTCATTTACAAGATGTGTGCTCCTGGCTTACTAGACTGGCCATGATATTTCAGACAATCATCATATCACCCATATGTCCAGTTTTCTGATAAAATGTATAGGTGGACGATAGATAATGTGGCCGTTGTTTCTTTACCGGCCTCCTAGCCTAGTCGGTAGTAACCCTGCCTACGGTGCAGGAGGTCCCGGGTTCGAATCCTGGTCAGGGCATTTATTTGTGTGTTTATCACGGATATTTGTTCCTGAGTTATGGATGTTTTCTATATATTTAAGTATTTATATGTATATATCTATTATATATATCGTCGCCTAGTACCCACAACACAAGCCTTATTGAGCTTACTGTGGGACTAGGTTGATTTGTGTAAGATTGTCCCATAACATTTATTTATCAACCGACTTCAAGATTTCGAAGGAGGAGGTTATCAATTCGTCGGGATCTTTGTTTTTGCTATTTTTTTTTTTTTTTTTTTATGTATGTTCACCGATTATTCGAAGACGGCTGGACCGATTTGGAAAATTCTTTTTTTGTTTGAAAGCGTATACTTCACAGTTGGTCCCATTGTAACCATGTTAGGATCTGATAATGGGATCCTGGAGAAATCGAGGGAACTCTTCAACTATTATAGGCACACCTATGGTGATTTGAGTATTTTTTACAGCAGATCGAGCATTTGGTGCTGGAAAGGTGGATGCTTAGTGAAGTCGGTTCTTTTTTGTTTAAAATTATTTATTTACCGTCTCTTCAATTTCGAAATTAGTTTCCGAATGTTTTCTTGTACAATATTAACCTATTAGTACTTATACAAATACAAGTAGAACAAATGCTTCGTTAGAAAAAATAAACCTTTATAATATATTTTATTCCCGCATCGGGTTGGTAGGTACGTACGTAACTATATAGTAAGTACCTACTTTGAGTCTAGGTTTAATATGAATCTAGATCCTCCTTATACATGAATTTACTAACTATTAACTTACATAACATAACCAACCCGTACAATACAGTCTCCAGCTAACGACACTCATTCGTTCGGTCACACATGGCTTTACAAGTTCCATTACATTCTATTAAAGTCGAGTTAGCAGTCTCCACAGATTACTTACCTTATAGACGGACTAAGGCGAAACATGGCAGTAGCGACTCATTGGCGTTCCTATGTTTGTTTAGTACATTATGGGCGTGCGTTCGCTTACTGCAGTGGTACCTACATTTACAACCAACCACCATACCATTTAGTAAGTAATTTAAAAAAAACCTTAACAAAACTCAGTTGGAAAAAAGTTGAGGGTGGGCTGTTTTAGTTCATGATTTGCTTGCACTTTTACCTATTTATATTTGGCGCCGCAGCATATTTTTTTCTCATATCACAATTACTGAACATCTTGACTTACCTACTTCCATTATATTCATATCAAATGTTGGAAGTCGTAGGATGCAATTGACGGTTTAGCCCCAGGCTTAATATTGAACCAGTAAAAGAGATATAATGTATGCCTGAATACTACTCGGTGTCCCTGAATGGCTTATGAAGTTTGCTTAATCAATCACGCTATTACGGTATTTACATATTTTGGAGCACGCGTTTCTTCTCGTGCAGATGCATCAAGTCGCGATCTCACATTAATGAAGCCAGCTTAACATCGTCACTTTGAGAATGCTGAGGCTAAAGGTTTTTCGAGCGGAGTCTGGTCGTAGTAGTCTAATGGCATCGTTGAAGCGTCTGGCACGCAAACTATAACGTTTGCGAAGTGTTTCCACCTGAAAAGAACTCGGATCCAGATTTGGACTCGAATCACAGGGCTTTATTAAGTAGTTCGGGGATGGTAGTCTATGGCGTTCAATCGTCGAAGCGTCTGGTGCGCACTATAGCCTTTGCGAAGTGTTTTTACACTTTTTACCTCAAAAGCACTCTGATCCATACTCGGGTTTGAATCAATTTGTTCTTCCGAGGGCTTTTAGTCAGATTATAATTTAATACGTTTTTAAGCTTGATAAATTATTGTTTTTGATAAGATATGAATTTTGATAGAAAGTTAAGCTAAAGGTTAAGGCGTAAGCTTTGAAAAAACTTAGATTAGAAAATCGTTGTTGTAAAACATTAACGTAGATCGGAAGTCAGTAGTTTTAGGTTAATAGGTTATAAAATGTCAGGCGTGAACAAGATTTGCATTCGAAGCTCCATAAAAAGTAGGCGTCAAATGTAAATAAAAAATATGAAAAAAAGAACTTTTTTTTATATAATTTCTGTTTGGATTTTTTAGGTTTTTTTAGGCTTGTTAGCCATAAATTTTACACCATGGCTAACTTTCTGATATTTCATATTTTTGTTACTTAATCTAAAATCGCATAGCGCGGATATACCACTGAAACTAACTTATAGTTCCGGTGAGTTACAAACAAACTTGATATTTACTAGACTAGTTTTTTGCCTTACTACTCTAAGAGCTAATAAAACAAGAGCCTACGACACTGAACCTAGTTCGATAAGTCTCCTCGATGAGATATGTATAGTTAGTCACGTCTTTAATGGGGGAACACGAAATGCCGATGCTGCAATGCAGAAAAAGTGCATTTTTAAATAAAAACCCCGGTTTCTAGTATGATATGATAAGTCTCCTTAGATTTCCTTTGTTCCCCGAAGTAAGGGAGGGATAGGGCTACACGATAATGTGGTGCTGCTGTTTGATGATATAATTATCATATGTGTCAAAGATTACGACTTGGACAGACAGCTTTTTCAACTTATATCTTTGTAACTTTATCCGATTTTATTCCAAAGATTGTTCCAAAAAGTCTTTATGAAGACTTATTGAAATCTTTTCGATTCATTGGTCTCGAATAAGTCTCATATTGAAACGTAATTTAGTTTTTTGGTCGATTTAGCTTAAGGGATTAGGTTGGGTAAAATGGGTACCCTTCAATTTTGTGAATTGTGTTGGTGATATGATATGATATGATATGTCTTTGTCACATCCAGAAACAACCGAAGCGACAATTTAAAAAAAAATGGAAGTTTGTATGGAGCCTTACGCAATTTTCAAGGTATATAGAAAGCTAAAAATTGGTATGCGGACTATTTGTGTGCGGTTTATTCTGTTCCGAGTTCTCTTCTGTGTTTTAAATCAGGAAAGGGGTACCGTGTTACCCCGAATTTAACGCGAGCGAAGCCGCGGGCAAAAGCTAGTAAGTAAATGAATAAAAGTAGAAGAGCTCAAAGAGGACCCAGTGTGTTGACGACGAGGGAACCTCTTGTTCCTTTAGCCGTCAACACAGTTAATCCTCCTTTTTGTAAATGGTCGGCAACGCGCATGTGACACTTCTGGAGTTGCAGGCGTCCATACTGTACATAGGTAATGGTAGCTGCTTACCATCAGGCGCCGTATGCTTGTGTGCCACCATCGTGGTATTAAAAAAAAGTCAATCCAAACAGGCAGGAGTTTGTCTATGAAACAAATTTGAGCTCATTTATTAAAATAAAAATGGGACTTGATCACGTACACTTCTTTCGTTATTAGGTCTTTTTAACCGACTTCAAGATTTGAAAAGAGGAGGTTCTCAATTCGGCGTGTATGTTTTTTTTTTTTTTTTATTTTTTTTTTTTTTATGTTTGTTACTCCATAACTTCGTCATGTCTGAACCGATTTTGAAAATTCTTTTTTTGATTGTAAGTATATATATACAGATTGGTCCCGTTTTTTTCAAAACGCAGTTCTGATGATGGGATCCATGAGGAATCGAGGGAACTCCTCAAATCTTAAAGGCATACATATAGTGATTTTTGTATTTTTATCAACAAAACCATCATTTTCATTCAAAACAGTGACATTTGATGAAGTAGAACTGCTGATGATGATCAGAACGGAACTCTTCAACGACGCATAGTTCACGTTTGGCGATTCGTCCTCTTCGCTGTGTTTGTTTAGCAAGTTTAATTGTCAGAACAAATGTTCGTCAAGTTCAAGTTCTGATGATGGGATCCATGAAGAATCGAGGGAACTCCTCAAATCTTAAGGGCTTACACATAGTGATTTTTGTATTTTTATCAACAAATCAAGCATTTTCATTCAAAAGAGTGACATTTGATGAAGTGGAACTGCTGATGATGAACAGAACGGAACTCTTCAACGACGCATAGTTCATGTTTGGCGATTCTTCCTCTTCGCTATGTTTGTTAAGCAAGTTAGATTGTCAGGACCAATTTTCGTCAAGCTCAAGTTCTGATGATGAGTTCCACGAGGAATCGAGGGAATTCCTCAAATCTTAAAGGCATACATAAAGTGACTTTTGTATTTTTATCAACAAATCAAGCATTTTCATTCAAAAGAGTGACATTTGATGAAGTGGAACTGCTGATGATAATCAGAACGGAACTCTTCAACGACGCATAGTTCACGTTTGGCGATTTGTCCTCTCCGCTGCGTTTTTTAAGCAAGTTATTTCATTGTATGAAATCTAAGTGCACCATCTACAATAATCCTTCACCGGCTACCCCCATTGAAGTCGGTTTTTTTTTCTTAAAAATTATTTCTATTTAGACAATGAGTGAAAATCGTATGAGGGAATTATTTCGCACTCGAATCCAATTAGTCGTTAGTGATTGGAGGGTTTCGCGGCCTCGCTGGCTATTTTACGCCGATGCCGTTGACTCGTGGACAAAGCCCTATATGTGAAGACGTGTTGATACACATTTAGAACATCATAACTACTAACGGAAACATGTCGAGGGATGTAGGAGAAGAGGCAAACCTATAGACGGAAAGCTAGCCACGTCAGATATGACACAATAATGAGAGCGACGAGACCCCTCTCGTTAGTTTGCTATACTATGCTTATTTCTAGATCCGGGCATCTGGCAGCTGAAAAGTGGTGGAGGTCAAAGAATACAAACCACTTTAAGAATACAAATCCTAGAGTTCTGGTTTTGATGCAGTATTATGAGAAATTATACAAATAATTAGATTATATCATTGCCAAAACTTTTAAATGACGTATAATTCATATTTTGTCGCCTACTGTTTCTGTTTCCGAAGTAATTCGCAATGTTTTTTGTTCTAATATTAAAATATAGGCCCTGTCCTTTATAAATGAGACAACTTCGGCAGTTTTTACCTATTTTGGTATTACTATTTTCCAATTCAAAAATTTTATTGGTCTGTCACTCTGACCTCCACCCATTAAAAGCTGCCAGATGCCCGAATCTAGCAATAAGGATAGTATTGCAATCTAGATGGGTTTCATTGCTCTCATTATTGTGTCATATCTGGCGTAGCCAGCTCTTAGACCACTAGGAAAAGGATGGACCGTGTGAGAGATGATATAAAAAGAAAGGATGTGAGTGATGAGATGACGGGTGATGTGTGGAACAAAAAGACAGCAAAAGGCAAGAAGATGATGACATACTAACAGAAACACTCTTTAATCAGTTAAAGAAAAAAAGAAAAAGAAGAAAGTGTGTGTGTTGTGTTCTGTGTTAGGCGATGGTCAGCCATCGCAGTTTTAAATGCTAACGCCATGAAATGGAGCTCTGCGTATGCGTCGCGCCATTAAATCCTATTTTCATCCCCGTAGAGGTTGAATTTCTAAAATACTTCATAAATACATAATTTTAGTGGAGTTTCACGTCATTTGAAGAGTAAATAAAATAATAAATAATAAACTACAAATTTAAATTTCATATTTATTTAATCGTTGTCTAGTTACTCTAGAGACAAACTCCAAGCTTAGTTTACGACTACAGTAATAATCTTCTTAGTCCCCTGAGATTTGTTTATTGAAATGATTTGACCAAATGAGACAGCGAGACACGCAGGTGAACGACCCCGCAAGGGCACAGCGATTTGCTAAATATAATCTGATGTCGACGCCTGATTGTGACAAGGTACATCCTTTCAGTGCATTGTAAAAACTTTGTTTATATTTCTTTGTCATTTTCATGAGTGCTTTTTGTTGACGTAGGTCATGTTTGATGGCGGGATCAAAACAGGGATATTTTAGTTTAGCTTCTTGATTTACAGCATATCTACCGGCTTCAAGATTTCGTAGGAGGAGGTTATCAATTCGTCGGGATCTTTGTTATTGCCATTTTTCTTATGTATGTTCATTGTTCACCGATTATACGAAGACGGCTGGACCGATTTGGAAAATTCTTTTTTTGTTTGAAAGAGTATACTTCACAGTTGGTCCCATTGTAACCAGATCAGGATCTTATGATGGGATCCTGGAGAAATCGAGACGATCCTTATAAACCTTATACGACTCCCCACTTCAGCGATAAAGTATTAAACAGACTGACCAAGTAACGTCGACACAGCACATACAATATTGAAAACGCCCCCAGAATTTAATACACAAAGTTCGCGATGCCGACAGCGAGCCATTAATGTTTTACTGGCACTCATTTCTGTAGTTTTCAGACTGACATGAAATGCATCAGTTAAATACGTCTGGCTGGGCTGGACCGGCCATCATCATGAACTCAGGCAGGGCTTCTTTCATGTATCACTACATAGTATAAAACAATGTATGCTGGTTGCTACTTATATATCCGGAAACAAAAAAACAAACAAACGTACACGGCTGAAAATGGTTTTATTGTTTTTCAAAGTATTCCCCTTGATGATCTATGCACTTTTGCATTCGCGTGAACCAATTTTTAAAGCACTTCTGCCACTCCGCCTGAGGTACCTCCATAACGTGTTGTTTGAATGCGTCGACAGCATCTTCAGCGGTCGAAAATCGTTGACCGCGTAATTTATTCTTTATATTTGGAAATAAATAAAAATCGTTGGGTGCCAAGTCAGGGCTGTACGGCGGATGACCCGTTAATTCCACATTTTGACCCTCCAAAAATAGAGTTGTTTCGCGTGACGTATGACAGCTGGCATTGTCATGATGAAGAATGATTCTTCGTCGCTGGTTAGTTTTACGAATTTGTTCAAATACTTCCGGTAAGCAAATGGTCGTGTACCACTCTGAATTAACCGTTCTACGGTTTTCTAGTGGCACTGTAGCTACATGGCCATTAATACCGAAGAAGCAGGCCACCATTTGTTTCAATGTACTTTTTGCACGAGTAACTTTCGTAGGGTTCGGCTCATTTTGAAACACCCATACCGTTGATTGTTGCTTCGTTTCGGGATCGTATGCATAGATCCAGGATTCGTCACCTGTATAGATGTTATAAACGGCTTTTGAGTCACCACGGTTATATTTTTTTAACATTTTATTGCACCATTCGACGCGAGCATCTTTTTGCTCTTTTGTTAAGTTGTGGGGTATCCAACGCGAACAAATTTTTTTTGCAGCCAAATAATTATGTAATATGCTATTAATGCTGGTCATAGAAATACCCAGAGTCGCCTCTATCTCGCGGTACGTAACATGTCGGTCGTCCATTATAAGTTTTCGCACAGCCTCGATATTTTGTTGTACAACGACCGATTTCGGGCGACCTGCCTTAACTTCGTCCGTAAGCATACTACGTCCACGATTGAACTCACTAAACCAGTGATACACAGTAGTTTTAGATGGGGCTTCATCACCAAAAGTTGAAGTTAGTTGATCTATGCACTGTTGTTGCGTTAAACCACGCCGAAAATCATAATAAATCATAGCACGAATATTTTCACGAGTGAGTTCCATTCTTGCTGCGAGATGACATTTAAAACCCGTCAAAAACAAAACACGAGCGTTAATAAGAAAGAAAAAGTATACCGGCCAGTACTTAAAAAAGTTCAAATTTTACCATGGAGGTCAAATATGCTATTTAAGAAGATTGTAATCCCGGTTTCCGGATATATAAATAGCAGCCCTCGTAGAACTTAAAAACTTCGCAACGTATTTTGATGCGGGTTTTTTTTAAATAGATAGACTGATTCCAGAGGAAGGTTTATATGTATAATACATTCTTAATATAGTAGAGAAACAGGGATAATTTTTGAGGTTTCTAATGTGATGTAGTAAATAAACACATTTTTTTGCGCTTACATTGCTAACGCTGGCTGAACCCTACGAGATAGATCAAAATAATGTATTACAGTATTGTAAACCTTAAAAAGGTCTATAAAAAATCCACGATGGTATATGTCTATCTTTGAGGGATAACCCACAATAAACTTTTTTTTCCTGTGCGAAGCCGGGGGCGGGTCGCTAGTCATTAATATATGTATTTATGTAGATATCTAGTTGAGTGGTTCATTCCAAAAAAAGTTTAGTGTTACATGTGTAAACGCATTTTATCCTCATCCTCAAGAAAAAAATTAGACTCGAAAAAAATCGACAGAATTGTGGCTACTCTATAATTTTTACTGGAGTTGAAGCGGTTAAAACACGTAAACGCTCCGGATAACAACTTGGCACACTATAATTTAATGCAGTTATATGAAAGGTCAAATTCTCGAGTAGCTTGATGCAGTTGTACGAAAGGTCACATTTTTGACTATTTAGTGCGGCAAGTCAGTTAGCTGCTCCGTAAGTAAGAGCAATTTGAGCAACTTTTTGTAAGAATAGTTTTTATAAACCCTCTACTTTTTAGTTTATGTCTCCACTGAATCACTAGTAGGTACGTAATTTTAGAATCTGAATGGTAAGAAATTAAAATTATCTATTTGTAATAACGGGACTTACCTAAATATACATATTTTTAAAACACCACGGGACCACGGGGACAATGTTGTCCTCGAAACGTCGAAGGTAATTTAAAAAAATATATACGCGGTTAACTCCCGTTATTACAAATAGATATGTGTACAAACCGTAAAAGTTTAAATCAGAAATTAAAATTAGTAAAGATAGAGAATATAATGAGCGCAGGTCAACGCAAAGACGGCAAAGCTTGTTTTTCTTGTTTGCGTACTTATAAATGCTAAGCCTAAATTGAATATTAATAAGTTTTTTCCCTACGCACTCTGTTGGGAACAGTTTCGTTGACCTCTAAGTAAAGTATTTGGCAGCGGGGATATTATTTTCACTTGTCGTATTTGTTTTTTTGAATGAAGGGTGAAATTTTAATCATCAGCCATATTGAGCTAGGTGATTAGGTAGGTCATACTAAGAACTTTGTTTATAGGACCAAGCCAGAAATCCAAAAAAATGTAGTTTCTCCATTACCAACAAATCAATATCGACATATGATCGGCCGAGATGTACGACACAGCCAAAAAAATCTGTTATTTCGCAGTTGGTCCCATGTAAAACTTGTTCGCTATGGCTTAACTAATCATCTCAATCTATTATGGTTATATGGCCAATGATTAAAATTTCACCAAATCTCAATGGAACAAAAAAAATACAATAATATTTTACATATTTTAAACTAAAAAGTTAACCCGCGAAAGCAGATTTTGGATCCCAGCCTAATTATTTAACAGCACCGGAGGCTTAGGTCACTTTTTCCTTTGTATACGATATCTATATGTTTATAAAAACCTAAAGTACAGCGGGACAAACTCGATTGCTAGGAAAATTCAACTGAATTGAAATATATTCGCCGTTTACATCATGAAGAGTGTCATCTATGTCCGGTAGCGGAAATGCGCTTTTCCCGCACAATACCGATATTGGCCGCTACACTTTTAACTTTTTATTATTTCACGTTACTGACCAAATAATATTCCTATCATGTTAAAAATCAGTTAATATTTTTTAAACAAAAAAGCGACAAGTTAGTATTTCATAGTAAAATATGTAAGTTTCAAACAAGAAAAAAACATATCCGTTACGACTGCATGCGTACCTACTGATGAAATATTCCGTGCTTAACTATTTACTCAGGAGAAGCTTGTTTAAACTTTTGTAAGCAATTTCTTTATAATAAAGCCGTGTCGTTGTCAGTCTGGGGCTTTGTTTTGCCTAACGAATGCCAAACATAAGCAGCTTTAAGATCAGAGATGTTGCTGCTAATTGAACGACATTTCTACCCATCAAAAATATCACATGTACAAAAATGCCAATTTCGCAACGCAGTTCTCCTACAGAAAAATAGTAGATTGTACAAGGGAGCAAAATTAAATATTTACGGCGAGGGCGTGTATTGAATCCCAAACGAAGCGATGGAGCCTATATTACCTCGCTATGCTCGGGATTCTAAAGTAGACTCATAAGCATAGTGAGGGATTCAAGTGTTACCACCCAAGGTGAAAATAGTTTTG
Source organism: Pammene aurita (assembly GCA_947086415.1). Lineage (NCBI taxonomy): Eukaryota > Metazoa > Arthropoda > Insecta > Lepidoptera > Tortricidae > Pammene > Pammene aurita. Next base: position 29,149,493 of record OX352303.1, read on the forward strand.
CTCCTATGAGACACATACTGCTTTTCACACCACCATAGAGGAAAATAATAGTACATTACTTACCAAGGACTGTAAAAGAAAGAAAGCCCGAAATCGCAGGTATTTGTGACCCGAGCCGCAGGCGAGGGTTGTAAATATGCGATAGAGGGCTTTCTTTTTTACTGCTCGTGGTGAGTACACAATTTTACGTCTCCACCTGGCCATAATGCGAGTTTTACCGTACGCGTAGCGTGCGGTAAAACTCACATTATGGCCAGGTGTGACGTAAAAAATATTTTTGTTGAATTATATTTATTTTAACTTTAAAAAGCGCTTAGTGTGATCCTTAATTATAATGAATCGATTAATATAATAAGAAATTGGTTTGTAATGACGGACTGGCCGAAAAAAGACCCACGTCTTAAAACAAAAAGTGCCACCACAGATAAGTGGTAATAAGCCTTAAAAGGCGAGTTGCGGTCACCACTCGTCGGTACCCGTGCACTGATAAATTGCGCGGTCGTCCGCCGTGCCATTCAGTTGCGTTCATGTTTTAGACCTGCACGCAGTGTGCGTGTATGGAAGAATAAAAATGAATACGTATGAAAACTATTCGAAATCATGGCATATTGTAGTATCCACCCTACACTACAACTGGCTACTGTTCCTAAACTTGTGGAAACTGTTCCTAAACATTAAGAAAAGATGGAATTACATTCCACTTGAAAATTTAAATCATGTATTGGCTGAAAATTTGTTGCTTTTAAACTGGTCACTGAGAAGTAGTTATAGTGTGCCCGTCTCTTTTCATCAAGTTAAAAATGCAATGTGCCATTCTTTTCTTACGAAAGTACGTGCGTGATGTATATCAACATTCGTAAAATATTGTAGAAAACCTCGAATGCCCAGTTTTAAAACAATTTTCAGCAAACTACTCAAATTACAGAAAATGAAATGAGTCCCATCGCCATTAATAAAGTGGAAACGCTACCTGATCGCAGACCCAGACCGTTTTTTCATCGTCTACCCTCTCCCTCCCCTTGGAGACTAGTTGGCTAGCCTAGACTATAGGTACTAGTCCGATTAACTAAGGTGTTGAACTGAGGCAGAATATTTCCAGCCTGTGAACTTTTGTGGCTGAATTAAAATTGAATAAGAAAATTACGCATAGGCCTGTTTAACTCTCCAGGTTGCTCGAGTAGGTTTTTTGTAGTCCAATAGTACCGAAAGTATTTTGCTATGTAGCTTAATTGAGAAAACTCATAATTAATTTTGCATGTTTTTTAAAGTGGGGCATTCCACTCATACAATAGATTGTTATTAAATCAAATACAAACATTGAAAACATTGAAAAAATAATCAACCCAGCAGGACTTGAACCTGCATCGATACGCCTTGCCGGGGCTAACTTTAGTAACTTGACCCATAGCTTAATTGGTAAAGCGATCGAGCCCCGGCAAGGCGTATCGATGCAGGTTCAAGTCCTGCTGGGTTGATTATTTTTTCAATGTTTTCAATGTTTGTATTTGATTTAATAACAATCTATTAATTGAGAAAAGTTATGCACACGTTAAATAATTGACGTTTCAATCAGGAATCAAGGAAATTGACAGATAACTACATTACATACTATATTACGAGTTACGACTATTAAGTTTTAAAATGTTTGTAACAATTTCTCGCACCTATTACCTTCTTTTAATATCTGTTTGGCCCGGCGGTCTAAGGCAACTGATACAGAATGCCTTTTGGCATTAAGTTCGCCTTATACAGTCTTTTCTATTGTGCAATAAAGTTTAAAATTAATAAATATATAACTCTTATGTATAATATAAATTATAATACTTAAAAAAATAAACCTTTATTGTATTACAATAAAAACGGATTAATTGCGTGTTAAGTTCTAATTTAAATATCCCGACGTTTCTAGCTCAATACATAATATACATATTTCGGTAATACAATAATGAATTATTATCGCGGCAACAAAAGACAATATTAAAAATAAACCTTATTGGTTGGGGTAAACCCCCTAGACTGAAAGGAAACTAGTGCTCAATTATCCTTACTTCTGCATAGTTAGAACATAGAATAAAAAAGTCCTAACTAACTGTTGAGTAGTTTTCATTTTAATTTGTATGAAAATAGACGCAGAGTTTATTTTTATTAGGAGGACCAGTTTCATTATTGATTTCGTGCTTAGATTGTAAATTTAGAGCGAGCTATCTTAGACATGTTTTATCAAAATCGGTTCAGCTATTTCGGGGTTTTTCATGCATTTTGAGTTTTAGTTCGTTTGTTAGTTTTATTTTTTTTATATACCAGCTTTCCGCCCGCGACTTCGTCCGCGTATAATACGGTTCCTCATACAGAGTTTCATATCCAATTTTATCTTCTTAACTCACGTTTGTTAATCCCCGAACCATAACATAACATAAATACTCTTTATTGCACACCTCAAATAATAGACACAAAGTATACACAAGACACAAACAAAAAAGCAGAGGCAAAACAATTGGCGGTCTTGTCGCTAAAGAGCGATCTCTCCATCCATCAAACCATCTTCTTAATCTATTTATACTTATAGCTATACAAACTTTCAACCCCTTTTTTACCCTGTTAGAGGTTGAATTTTAAAAAACGCTGAAATTACTTTTATTGTTTTTTAATTATTAGTAAACGTACGAAGTTTCAAATTTCTAACTTAAAATTTTAAACCCCATCCATACAAACTTTGAAACCCCTTTTTACTCCCTTAGGGGATGAATTTAGAAAAACCCCTTCTTAGTGGATACTAACGTTATAAAAACAACATATTGTGAAAAAATCAGCTCTCTAGGTCCAACGGTTCGGGCTGGGCGTTGATTTAAGTGAGTCAGTCAGTCAGTCAGGACTTTTACGTTTATATATATAGATTAAAATATATACAGTCAGCAGCCGAAGTAGTTAAGCGAGCGAGATATTCAAAATAATGATATACGTCATTATTGTTAAGAGAATAAGAGCGTGTATAGGTCATTTTGAACACCTCACGCGCTTAGCAGTAGCAAAAGTATGTGCTGCTGGCCGTACTTGGTTTTGATCAAGTACGGCCAGCAGCACATACAGCGAGCGTTTCAGCCGGTGCCGTGCCGATATCGCTCTGACCAGTTTTATTACATACCAAAACAAAATTAAAGTACAACCTCGCAAAAGGCGGGACAAGGTCTAGTAACTATGTATTTTAAATCACCACGAGTACCTAATTATATAGGTACAGTCGACGTCAAAGATATGTATACAATCTTGCACCTTATTACTAAGGCTTAAGGTGAAAAAATGTATACATATCTTTGACGTCGACGGTACCTGCCAATCTTTCGTATATCCATACTAATATTATAAATGGGAAAATGTGTGTTTGTTTGTTTGTTTGTCCGTCTTTCACGGCAAAACGGGGCGACGAATTGACGTGATTTTTTAAGTGGAGATAATATTATAAATGGGAAAGTGTGTGTGTTTGTTTGTTTGTTTGTTTGTCCGTCTTTCACGGCAAAACGGGGCGATGAATTGACGTGATTTTTTAAGTGGAGATAGTTGAAGGGATGGAGAGTGACATAGGCTACTTTTTGTCTATTTCTAACCCCCCCACTTCCCTAAAATGGGGGGTGGAAATTTGTATGGAGCATTCCGGGGGGCAAAGGGGAACGGTGTTACCCCGAATTTAACGCGAGCGAAGCCGCGGGCAAAAGCTAGTATAGATATACATATTAGTTTAGCGTGGTAATGATGTAGCGGCTGATTCGTACATTTTGAATGAATATAAATGAAACATTTACAAAATTGTCATCTGAGAAACTCGGAGCACTCTCAGGTCGTTCCCGGCCGGTAATAGGATATTTCCCTGTCAATCGATATCTGCCTCTTCAGGCTTCCTGTTTTTTCCATTTCCATTTCAGATGTACAGTCGACATCAAATATATGTCTACACTTTTGCAACTTATTACAAAGATGTATGGTGCAAAAGTGTAAATATATCTTTCACGTCGACTGTACGTACAGTAAAATAAAAAACCGGCCAAGTGCGTGTCGGACCACGCATAGGAGGGTTCCGTACCTTCAATGGAATAAGAACCAAACTAATACCAAAACGTCGTATCTGATGCCTATGGAAGAAGTTTTTTGGAAATAACCATACATCGTTATCGCGGGAGCAAATACAAATGTGTTGAAGAATATGTATAACAGAATGTCCGTTTATTATAAACAGAATATTATGCCTACGCGTCTTAGCCTCTAAGAAGTTCTTCATATCTAGCACAATGTTTTTGCTAGAAATGATTAATCAAACTCGACTTGCTCCTTTCCGACGTTCGTTAAAGTGGGTCTTTTTGAGTAGAAATTTCGTTTAACAGAAGATTTATTTTTTATGAAAATTACGAGTACCTAACGTTGATTTTTGAGAAAAAAATACTCCTCGTGTGTCTAAAGTAATCCTTTATTTACAAGTCCAGACAAATCGATCATGAATGAAAATTGTTTTGAATAACAGGTGACTGAAGAGGTTGTCGTTAGGATTGCGTGGCTAATCCTTTTAGTATGTACTATAATCAAGTCGATTACGAACTTTAGATATTAGAAAAACATCGATAAATTTTGAACTTGTAGGTACAAACGCGTTGGAACTACTGTCATTTCTGTTATTTCTTATTTGTCATAATCTTTGACTACTGTCAAATCGTTTTTGCTCCCGCGATAACGACGTATGGAAATAACTCAAAAATGGCTAAACCGATAATGTTCAAAACAATTTTCGTAGAAAGTATATGATAAGGCGCATCTCCTCAAATTTTTTCATATTTTTTGGACTTACGGTTCAAAAGTTACAGGGGGGGCTACACAATTTTTCTGACTTTCAAAGCGATTATTTCAAAAAATATTCACTTAATCACAAAATGATCAAAAAAAACCTCAATATTATTTTTAAAGACCTATCGATTGATGTGTCACATGTTGATATTTGGTAAAAACAATTTTTTATGAAATTTAGTTACATGTATGGAGCGCCCCCCCTTAAAATATATTTTTTTTCAAATTTAAATACGTAACTAAGTAGCGGCATACAGAATACACCTTATGTGTAAATTTTATTCAGATACGTCGTATAGTTTCCGAGTAAAATGGCTGTGACATAAGGACGGACAGACAGACAGACAGACATGACGAATCCATAAGGGTTCCGTTTTTTGCCATTTGGCTACGGTACCCTAAAAAAGCGCTGGTAGCCTGGCGGTAAGACGTCCCACTTTCAATCCGGAGGTCTCGGGTTTAAACCCCGGCTCGTACCACTGAGTTTTTTCGGAACTTATGTACGAAATATCATTTAATATTTTTATGCCAGTCGCTTTTCGGTGAAGGAATAAGAGCGCGACAATCGTTTTGTGCCTTGGAAAAAAAAAACAGCACAATTACGAAGACTCGGCACAGAAGGTTAGGAAAACCCTCCTCGAGAATAATGTACATTTGGAAAACTTCCGCGCAACTACCTCTAGTAACTAAGAAAAACTACCAAAAGTTTATTCTTAGTGACATTGGCATAAGAATGATTTTCGTCTGGCTCCACGCGTCTATGCCTATAAGGTTTCTGTAGCGGCAAGGGAAGCCACCTCGGTAATTATGCCGCTCCTTCATATTTTATAATGGCCACTAGCGGTAATAGTGCGGCGTTGGCTCACTCTAACGTTACGTAGAAAGGATGTAGTCAGCAGAAGTGTCTGGACGGGCTAGATGTTCAAAATGAACTTGACACGACTTTGCCGTCAAGGGAGTAAGAGTACAGTTGTGCTGTTCTCGAGAACGTATGGAGAATGTTCTGGCTAAAACTAGTGTTAACTTTTATAAGAGTTTAATACCAAATTGTAGTATTTCTTAAGGCTCATTGAACTGTTTCATTTCTGTTCAGATTAGCGGTTGGCGAACTTTAAACTCTAAAGTGCCACTCTCAGTAAAAATAAGTAACAATCATAAGTTGCTGGAAATTCATAGAGAGCCGTCTGTTTAAATTGTATTTTTGGCACATGAGATACCCGCATGTTTACCTCGGTGTTTGTTAAACAACGTAAAAACTGACGTCACAATTTATTCAACCGAACCTAATGTTATTGACATATTAATATCAAGAGCTTGATCTACAATCTAAGCACAGTACAAATTGATTTACAGAGACTAGAATATATTAGTAAGTGTAGGTAAACAACGAATCAATTTCTCTTGGCGCCTATCCAAATGCCCGTAGCGTAATGTTTTGCGAACGAACGCTTTGTTGCTAATATGTTTGCTGTAGGCGCTTTAATATTGTAATTTATTCAAAACCATTGGCACGGACACGCTTGTTTGCAGAGCATTTGGACTGATATTAATTTATTGGTGCTAGTATATAATTCTATTTATGTAATTACACTTAGGTATAAACCTTGCTTGGAGTCGTAATACGTGTATAAAGATGTCAGTGCTACATGCAGATTGTTTTCTTTTAATACGGCGACGGTTGCAAAGAAGCATACGGCCCGCCTGATAGTTAGTAGCTACCATAGCCTATGGGCGCCTGCAATTCCAGAGGTGTCGCATATGCGTTGCCGACCCTTTAGAAATCTGTACTCCTTTTTTGAAGAACCTCATTCTGTAGAATCATTGATCGATCGATGTGATCGAGCGATGTAGATCGATTTATTAAGACGTCAGAATTGTAGGAAAAGCTCAGAACATCTTTAAAAAATCCTGTTACAATCATTACAAAATATATCATCATCTTATTTAAAAGCTGGGCTATTGTCGGTGGGTCAATTTCCATGTTTGTCCTTTACGTACTTCTTGACAGCTTGATATGATACGACACGACGTTTATTTTTTCCTTTATTTGATCCATGTCTTGATCAGATTTGGATTTTATTATTATTATTTTATTTTAATTAGGCAATACGTACATTGTATGTCTCTCAAGCTGTTTTGATATGTCTTCTTATAGAACTACGCATTATTGTGTATCTTTAAGATATAATATTACTGTATTACTGTTTTGAAAAAATAAGTCCCGCCGAGTTTCTTGCCGGTCATAAATAATACTTCTCGGGTCAGAGGTGTAGGGTTAGAACCGGTGGTAGTTCTTTCTTTTTCTCTCTGACGTTCATAAGTGCATTGTAATGTGCCTAAATTGAAGAATAAATATCTTTTATCTTTTTTTTATGCTGTTATTGCTCTTCCTTCCCTGACTTCATCTTAGCTTCAACTTTTCGTTCTTTGATGAATATCCAATTTATTGCACACCTCAGAAATTACAACACAAGAGAAAATACATGATGCATAAATAAAAAGAGGCAAACAACAGACGGCCTTATCGCTAATGAGCGATCTCTTCCAGACAACCTTAATCTCTCGTCGTATGCCGCGAAGATGTTTTTCCTTGTACGTGGATCCACGTTCCAAGGTAGCGGAGAATAAGGTAAAGCAGAAAATAGTTAATAGGAGGTGCAAAAAACCGGCAAAGTGCAAGTCGGACTCGCGCACGAAGGGTTCCGTACCATTATCTATAAAAACGGCAAAAAAAATCATGTCTGTTGTATGGGAGCCCCCTTAAATATTTATTTTATTCTGTATTTTAGTATTTGCTGTTATAGCGGCAACAGAAATACACCATCTGTGAATATTTTAACTGTCTAACTATCACGGTTCATGAGATACAGCCTGGTGACAGACGGACAGCGGAGTCTTAGTAATAGGGTCCCGTTTTTACCCTTTGGGTACGGAACCCTATGATATTCTTCTTTTAAGTAATTGTTTTCTATTGTATATAGAAATAACAGGATGTAACAAGATGATTGATGGCTTTCATCACGACACATCATCTGTTCAAGGAAGTCTAGTTTATACTTTCGCGGGAAGATAAACAATCTTGCAATGACGTAGATTAATAATTTAAGAGCTAAGTCACGTATACGTTAAAATCGCTGTTAAAAATAATTATTTTTATGCACGTTGACTTGTGTTTGGATTCTCTTTGTTTTACTGGGCTAAATATTTTCTGTTCGTGTTCTTTCATTCTACAATAGAATCATACAAATGCTTGCAGACATTTTTAAACTACCGCTAAAGGCGGTAAGATTGTCGCTCTTATTATTTTAATATTTAGGAAAGCTGAACACATGATAAGAAACTAAAACTAGGACACGACATCCGAATAACAACTGTAGGTATTAATGTTATTTCGTATTAAGACTATTAACTTTAACAAATGTGCCTTTATTTTGGTAAAGTACCATTTGATGGCCTTCGCTTATGCGTTTATTTATTGCTCAAATTCAATATCGAATCTGTCTGCTTGTAATTAATCTGAGTCATTGTTTTCTTTGTTTGGTCGGGTTTGCCTTGTAAGGCATTATTGCCACTTGTAACAAAATGTTTCAGTTTAATATTAGTAAAATCTGAGCGGCGTTTATTGTCAGCTGTGGTTCCTCTGTATACTACTCTCTTGCATCAGAACTGCACTTACGCAATTCTGCAATCGAGTTGCAGCAGACCAGACCGCTGACCGTCGTAATGTCGTTATAGATAAATCTGTTTATAATTACTCTGTGCCATTGTATTCCATCTTTGTTAACTTCTCGGTTCGCCTTGTACGGCTGTATTATTATTTGAATGGGAATCTATGTACGGTTACGGTTATAGATTTAATTGTACAAAATGACAACAAGCTGTGTTTTAAATACTATTTTGAATGAGGTAAAATTTTATAGATTTATAATTGGTTACAAATATCGTTTGTTTTGAAACTATACACAAGTTAACAGACTTTTTTGTCTTTGGATTATCCAAGATTTGGGATATCCAAAGATGAAGAGGCCTGTCACTGCACTATCTGGGTATCTAAGATATGGATGGTACAATGAGGATAAAAATATCTATGTTACAAAAGTGTCCGTCAGAAGGCGATAAACTGATGGCGCCACAATGATATTAAATTAGATTAAATTAATTTAATATTTTAAAAAAAATCCATACATATTTACAAAATAATTATTGGCGGAGAAGAAAAACACTCTGAATATAGATTTTATTTAGAATGTCATATATGTATAATATCGGTAAGTGTAATATCGGTATTTCATTTCAAATGCTGAACTATACCTAGCGCCACCCGGAGATACATATTTGGAACTATTGTTTACTGCTTACCGCTGAACACTTTTTCGACCGTTTTCCTATAAGAGAGACCGATCCTCCTTGTACCATCCATAATCTAAGATTTGATGTGAAAGTCACTTGTGATTATTTGACATATGCTAGCATAGCAGTGAGCATATATCTAATTCATTCATTTATTGATATAATAAGCAATCTTTATTGTATAAATTTCTTATAACCAGTGATCGGCACCACCCGTGCAACACCGCGGCGTTCCTATAGTAATTTTAATATGGACATAATTATAATCACACTATTTAGTTTGAAAAAAATATGTTCAATTGGGTTTAATATAATAATAGTATTCTATAAATTATTATAGTCATATTCCTATTTTTTTACGCGAAATCCCGCGTTGTTGCACGGGTCGTGCCGATCACTGCTTATAACATTGTAAAACATAATAAAACAGATTATTCAACACTACTTATAAACATTACCTATCAAAAAAAGTTTCGTTCCCACCTAGTCCAAAAGTGCCAAATATGCTTGCAGCGTTACCGCGTTGCACGGCCAGTGAAATTTATTTATTGATTCAATCTGAATAACATACGTGTTCAATACCTACTTAGAACCTAAACGTAATATTAGAAAAGTTTTAATTAAATGAACTATCATATCTTCGATAGGCCACGGTGTAACTTTACTGAACATATTTTCCAATTAATAATTAAGTACAGTCACCGGCAATAGTATCTCCCTACATGAAGGCCGCAAAAATATGTGGCACGCTCTTATTTGTAGGGCCATAAGAGCGTGTCACATGTTTTTGCGGCCTTCGTATAGGAAGAAACTATTGCCGGTGACTGTACGTATATATCGCTTTAGACATTTATTTTAATTATTTGAAAGATTAAATATGAATGTGTTTGTTATTCTTTTTATAGATACTATGTGGTACGCATATTGGGTATATCTAGTTAATTAATATGGTAATAAAACCTTATCTAAGTATATTAACTATTTTATTGCTATTTTAATACCCGACTTTATTAGCTTTTTACCCTCTGGTAGTCAGGAGAGGTCTTCTGGTTTGGCCGTCTGTTCGGTTTGTTATTTATTAGTGTGAAAAATACTGACGGAAAAGTAGAAAGTGTAACGTTTTCATGTCAAAGGTACATCATTGTCGTTTGTTAATAAAGTTTATTTCTAAATGTTTTTTTATGGCAGCAACGCCTTGTTTACAACCTTTGACTTGAAAATATCACAAATCTTCTTCTTCCTTCTAGCGTTTAGCTTTTAGCTCTATGCAGCCTGAGGCCCGTTCGGCAACCTAGTCCCATGAATTGGCGTAGGCACTTGATCCTAGTTTATATTTTTTGAAAATAGGTATCGCAAGTGTTATTAAATTTCTTTAAAACGTCAAGTTCTTAAAAAAATTGAGTGACTTCAAATGCATTATCAAAAGATTCTTAATGGTATGGAAACTCTGTATATTTCGACCTGTGTGCAACCTCCACTAATGAATCAATGAATTTTACGCCTTTGGCATTTACTTTTTCCGATTTATTTATAAACTAGCTTTTGCCCGCGGCATCGCTCGCGTTAAATTCGGGGTAACACGGTGTGTTTTAGTCACAAATAGTCCGCATACCAATTTTTAGCTTTCTACCTTGAAAATTGTGGAATGCTCCATACAAACTTCCACCCCCCATTTTAGGGAAGTGGGGGGTTAGAAAGAGACAAAAAGTAGCCTATGTCACTCTCCATCCCTTCAACTATCTCCACTTAAAAAATCACGTCAATTCGTCGCCTCGTTTCACATACACTTTCCCATTAATAATATTAGTAAGTATGGATATCATCAGGGGCCTATTTCTCAGAAGCTTTTAAGTTGTAAACTAATCAAAGGTGTCAAAATATGACTTGCGCGAGTATTACATGTTACAAGCTTTTGAGAAATGGGCCCGAGCACTTGATCTATCCCGTGACTTGTATTTTTAAGGTTTTTTTTAAAGTGAGTTTATTATTCGTATGCGTTTAGCAGCGATCAAATAATACTAGGGATACACAATCATCCCACAATAGTGCCGCAAGAACTACTCGTGCGGTACTTTCTCTGAGTCTTATACCGGTTACAAATTTTCACAAGCCATATTTTCAGTAAATCTTGTTTGAATCTGTACCTCCTTTACACTGTTGCTTTGACTCTTTTAAAGTATTATTGGTAAAACATTTATTTATCTACACTCATACTGTAAGTACTCTAAAATGCGTTCAAAAACCGTAGACAATGACAAGCATTACAACAAACGATTTAACTATGATAAGTTTCTTATCTGCGGCAGTAACGTAATTTTAACTATGCATGCTCAAATATTGTTAAGCAATGAGTTTCAAATTTGGAACATCGAATTTGATAACATAATGTTACCGCCATGGCCAACTCGATTGGTCCCGCGCGAGCGCCGGCACAATCGAGTAGGCCATGACGGTACAATGGCGGTCATTCTATGGTTTCCGAACAATTAATTTAATATATATAATATGAGTGTAGATAAAGCAGTGTATGCAACTGTACGTAATTAGGCCTTAAAACGTAACAGTTACATAAACTACTATTATCGTATGGCTACATGTCACTGGAAAATGATAGGCATTTCTAGGATTGATAGCGATAGTAGTAGTGGGAAAGTAGATGATAAAGAAACTCCAGTGAGTGCTGCGAGGTCCAGATGGGACAGTGCAGCTGCCAAGTTTGTTACTCTTTTAGCACCACCCAGGGATCATGTGTAGGGTTGTTTAAGTGGTGTGTTGGTGTGTAAACACATATTCGAACGAGCGAAGCGTAAGCGAAGTGACGTTCTTACAAACAACTTCGGCTACTGGGACGTCTCGGCATTTCGATGGCTTTTTGATTTTGAGAGTTTGTTCCGCGATAACTTTAGTAACGTTTTTCTGATCTTTATGAAATTTGTTGGGGTTGTAGCTGAGATACATATAATTTGTGAGTTCGTATATGAGCAGGATCGTGCAGGGGGTTGTGGAACTAGAAGGCGAAAAAATTTTTCGGAAGGGTCTTGTTATATTAGTCATCTCGTTTGCAAGGAAATCGCGAGTTCTGAGTTCGAACCGGACTACTAGTTTATATTAATGACGAAGAATGGTGACCATATCACCCTGTGTTGTAATTTCCTTTTTTCGCTACTTCAAAACGTGCATTAACGAATGCCTTTTTCCAGGTATGTACGAGAGACAACATTCCGGTAACGTATGCTACTCGTCCTCACCCTATTACCGTAAAGTTGACACTACACTTTATCACGTAGCCGTAACACGAGTAGATGTAAGTACTCATCAGTCGAACTATACATATTTAGTTAAAGCAAGGGCGCGTAGTTACAGTGTCCGAGAGGCAACCGGATGGCGCGCGGTATTTAAGCTCCCTACGTGTTGTGGTAGTGGTACTACCCTGTGCCATCCGAACTGACCCCCGTCGGACTTTGTTTTTCATCTCGCCCCCTCTCTGACTTTTTCCGGCTTCCAACTCTGAGGGATCGATAACCGACCAGCCGGTGTGAATGACAATTTGCATGCTCGTTCTTCATCACATAAAAATACTGGAAATTGAGTGGGGAGGATGAAAAACGAAGATCAACGTGGATCTGTTCGAGTTGCACAGGTTGGTTCCTCAACACGGATGGAGCTTAAAAACCGCGAGCCATCCGGTTGACTCGCGGACACTGAAACTACGCGTCATTGCTCTGAATAATAACGAGTAAAGGCATTTTTCATAAATCCTCTATTCCGCGTTCGGAAACCGCATGTAATTACCATCATTACTGCAACCAGTAACGTAATATCAGTGACAGTGTGGTTAAAACGTATGAAAATTCATTACCTATTACGGTAATATGCCCTCCTCTCAGCCTGCCGGCACGCGCCCGCGCGACCGCCGGCACAATCGAGTTGGCCATGGCGGGGCAATGTCGGTCATTCTAATGGTTTCCGAACACTTCATTTAGGATTTATAATATGTGTGTAGATAAAGCAGTGTATGCAACTGTACGTAATAGGCCTTAAAACACTCGTGTGATCTTATTATGAAACTTGCCTGCGGCTCGTTCTTGATTCAATCTGAATAACATACGTGTAAAACCACACTCGTATTTTAAGGACCCATAAACTACTAATACTTATTGTTATTATCTGTCTTTGACATGAAAATACAACACATAATTCCCCAACAGTTTGCCATTGGTGTGATAGCTTATTTTTAGAATCTGATTGGTTTTCCTTGACCACAGAAAATATAAATTTTATAGGTGTCTCTATATGATGGTTTAAATGCGTATGTATATTTATACCAAATTATATTGTTTATATTAAAACATCGACACAAAATGCAAATAAACAGGCTGCTCAACTGAGCGAATCAGAAAGTAACACTAAACGTTTTGATGTGATATTTGCTTGGTGTCATCCATATTTTCACCGGCACACGTAAATTGGTTTACAGTTAGTTACAATTTTGTGACACGGATTTGGTATGACTAAGTGCTGTGGAACATTTTGCAGTAGCCTAGGAAAATTGTGAAATCATATTAAATCACATTTCTGTCAAGTATGGGTATACTAAATTAATTATGAATATCAAAGGAAGCTGATAAAAGTTTAATAATGATATCAAGGTTTTTTTAACAGTTTACAATTTTCTTTTTGATTCGATCGCGGTCATAACTATGATTTATAATAATGACAGATGGGTTATGCACGCTCCAAAGGTGAAGCACTTAAAATGAGTGAATGCAAACAATTGTCGCTGTCGCGCTCCGGCAAGCGAGAGATGCGGACGTGTCAATGAGCTTCCGTCACCCGCGTGGGAAAGAGACAAACTGTAATTTTCTAACAATGCGAGTGACTAAGATGTAATGATTGTCAAAATAGATAAACATAACAGAATGCTTGCTATGTTATGAAATAACTCTGGAAGTATTTTTGTGCTCATTTTGTTAGAGTATAACCCATCCATAGTAAATATCATTGGGTCATAACTATACATTTAGCACACATATAATGCAATTTATATGTACCTTTTCTTGAACATTTTTTTTATCTGAACACATAAGTAGTCAAAGACCGTTTCATAAAACACGGGCAAGTATTGGAACAACCACGTAGAATCTAAATTTTAAATATGTAGTATTGTTAATGAACATAACTTTTTCTAACTAGCTGCTGTAACTAAACAAGTGCGTAGCTCACAGTAGGCATAGAGAATCAGAAATTGGATACAAGCACTTTCGAGTTTAAAATAAACGAATACTACCGTTTGCTTCGGACTTTGGACACGGTGGTAGCACGATGTTTTGTACACATGCTTGCGTAATACGTGCACAAATGTGTCACTAACAATACAACGGATTTTATCTACACTCATATTGTAAGTTCTCTAAAACGTGTTCGAAAACGGTAGGCAATGGCTAGCATTACCACGACCGATTTTACTATGAGCACGAGCTTTTTATCTGTGGCAGTAACGTAATTTTAACTTTACATGCTCAACTATTGATGTGATATGAGTTTTGATAACATAATGCACACCTGCACCCAGTGTTGGCCGAACGTTAGTGTAAGTAATTGAAAATTAAAAATTGAAGATTGAAACACGTTAGTAAAAATTGAACACTAATAGTTTAGTGCAAATTGATTTCAATTAGAATTGAAATTAATTGTAACTAACGTGTTAATCCTTTGCGAATAACTAATAATTGAAGATATTAAATTTTTAGTCTTTCTCAAAAATTGAAACATTGATTTAATTTTTAGTGTAGATTGAATTGGTAATTGACATTAATAATTTACCTAAATAAACGCGAATTTAGGTTAAGCTACGAGGTTTTGATTTTTGTTTCGATTTTGACTCTGGACTCGGGGGCTTGTATTAATAAGCAATGGGACCGGTATCCTAAGATGGAGGTCATGCTGAACCCTGGGGATCCCTACTGGATCTCGGGTTTGGTGCATCATAGACTCATGCTGTTTGGGCTCATTCGACTTGTACTGATGAGCAGATGGTACCGGTATCAAAATTTGGAGCTCATGCTGGACCCTGGGGATCCCTACTGGATCTCGGGTTTGGCGCATCATAGACTCATGCTGTTTGGGCTCATTCGACTTGTACTGATGAGCAGATGGTACCGGTATCAAAATCTGGAGCTCATGCTGGACCCTGGGGATCCCTACTGGATCTTGGGTTTGGCGCATCATAGACTCATGCTGTTTGGACTCATTCGACTTGTACTGATGAGTAGATGGTACCGGGATCAAAATCTGGAGCTCATGCTGGACCCTGGAGATCCCTACTGGATCTCGGGTTTGGCGCATCATAGACTCATGCTGTTTGAGCTCACTCGACGTGTACTGATGGTATGGTATGGTATGGTATGGTATGGTATAGTATGGTATGGTATGGTATGGTATAGTATGGTATGGTATGGTATGGTATGGTAAAGTATGGTATGGTAAAGTATGGTATGGTATGGTATGGTAAGGTATGGTAAGGTATGTTATGGTAAGGTATGGTATGGTAAGGTATGGTATGGTAAACTATGGTATGGTAAAGTATGGTATGGTATGGTAAAGTATGGTATGGTATGGTAAAGTATGATATGGTAAGGTATGGTATGGGAAGGTATGGTGTGGTAAGGTATGGTAAAGTATGGTATGGTAAAGTATGGTATGGTAAGGTATGGTATGGTAAGGTATGGTAAAGTATGGTATGGTATAGTAAGGTATGGTATGGTATGGTATGGTAAAGTATGGTATGGTAAAGTATGGTATGGTAAAGTATGGTATGGTATGGTAAGGTATGGTAAAGTATGGTATGGTATGGTAAAGTATGGTATGGTATGGTATGGTAAGGTATGGTATGGGAAGGTATGGTGTGGTAAGGTATGGTAAAGTATGGTATGGTAAAGTATGGTATGGTAAGGTATGGTATGGTAAGGTATGGTATGGGAAGGTATGGTGTGGTAAGGTATGGTAAAGTATGGTATGGTAAAGTATGGTATGGTAAGGTATGGTATGGTAAGGTATGGTAAAGTATGGTATGGTATAGTAAGGTATGGTATGGTATGGTAAAGTATGGTATGGTAAAGTATGGTATGGTAAAGTATGGTATGGTAAAGTATGGTATGGTATGGGGAAGGTATGGTAAAGTATGGTAAAGTATGGTATGGTATGGTAAAGTATGGTATGGTATGGTATGGTATGGTATGGTAAAATATGGTATGGTAAAGTATGGTATGGTATTGTAATGTATAGTATGGTAAGGTATGGTAAAGTATGGTATGGTATGGTAAAGTATGGTATGGTAAAGTATGGTATGGTAAAGTATGGTATGGTAAAGTATGGTAAGGTATGGTATGGTAAGGTATTGTATGGTAAGGTATGGTATGGTATGGTAAGGTATGGTAAGGTATGGTATGGTATGGTAAAGTATGGTATGGTATGGTATGGTATTGTATGGTATGGTATGGTAAAGTATGGTATGGTAAAGTATGGTATGGTAAAGTATTGTATGGTAAAGAATGGTATGGTAAAGTATGGTATGGTATGGTAACGTATGATATGGTAAAGTATGGTATGGTAAGGTATGGTATGGTATGGTATGGTATGGTATGGTATGGTAAGGTATGGTATGGTAAGGTATGGTATGGTATGGTATGGTAAGGTATGGTATGGTAAGGTATGGTATGGTAAGGTATGTTATGGTAAGGTATGGTATGGTAAGGTATGGTAAAGCATGGTATGGTATGGTCAAGTAGGTCATACAAATTTCCACCCCCCATTTTAGGGAAGTGGGGGGTTAGAAAGAGACAAAAAGTAGCCTATGTAGTGACATGGAGAGTGCTCCATCCTTTCAACTATCTCCACTTAAAAATCACGTCAATTCGTCGTCCCGTTTTGCCGTGAAAGACGGACAAACAAACACACATATACACTTTCCCATTTATAATATTAGTATGGATTTACCTTAATCTAACAGCTGTTTGGCGATTTTTGGTTTGGTTTTAAATGATTAATAGTACATTACTGCAGAGGCCGTGAAGTAAGGACAAAAAATAAGGCATGTTATTACTTAATGTTAAATGTTATATTAGACATTCCACGGCAATTTGTGAACGAAAAAGTATTTCTAGCATTTCGGCTGTCCTTCCACAGCATGAACGTACCATGTCGTAAGTCCTGTTATATTTGTTCCGCGACTTAGCAGGAATAGGCCAAGCAAATAAGATCTATAATGTAACGTTGTTACATTGTCTTTTGGTTCTAATTAGAATAGTTTCTTATCAATCAATTTCAACACCTTCGATTCGATCGGTTATAACAATGCTTCAAACAGCGCCGTTCAAATGCACCTTGTGTTTATCTGTATGGGGTTGTCATCTAATAAATTTAGCCTAAATTATGGGTTTTTTCTTTTGTCATTTTTAATAACATTGGCGTTTCATAAATAGGTATTTTAGAAAATTAGTAAATGAAATGTAGTCAAAGGAAATATATCTGGAAATTCTGAAAGCGGGTTCTGAAGTAAAGTATTTGGTTATTTAATATCATGGCTTTGACCTATTGATAGGAAAGTTGTTTGGTTGAAATCAATCAACAATAATTAGAGGGATTTATATTTATTTAATTGCCACCCTGAATTGGGTCCTCTGCCCTCTGGTTCCTCCATCTTGGGAGTCACTGACATGACTCGGTCATTTGATTCGCGGCCATGTGGAAGGGCGGGCTCAAGCAGCCTCCTGAAATTTTGCCCTTGGTGGCAGCGAAGGTGGCGGTTCAATAATCCTCGGTTATCTGCAAAGGAGAATCGTAAGTAAAGATTAATAGGGTTTTTGGCTATCACGGGGTGAAACGTGTTCTAGCTATTTTGACCATGCTTTTGGTTTTCAGATTTGAACTTGCCTGAGGGAGGGTGTGCTCTGTAGAGATGTTATAGGAATATTTTCCATTCTCCGGTAAGGTTTCTTTCTTCAGTTTTGTCAATTTATCAGGGCTGTAGTTCAGTCGACTAATGCAGATAATATATTGTTCCTTGCAGGAGTCGGGTGTTTTATTTTCAACCATTGTGTTGTATTTTCCAACCATCGTACAATGATGTTGTATTTTTCAACCAATGTGTTGTATTTGCAACCATTGTACAAAGTAGTACAAATGTTATAGTGAAGACTTAAATTGTACTCTCATATCATTATGGATCGAGCAGCGGCTCCTCCATGCGTTTCATCACCACATTGTTCCGGCCAAGCGGTCTGAGCTTCTCGGAAGTCGGTGCCCCGCTGCAAAGTCTGTGTGAGCAGTTTCCGGACAGCGTCCTGTAGCTTTGCGACGTGGCAAGCTTCTTGCACATCAGCGACTGGCGAAGAACAGCTTCTGAGGTCGGTTCAGTCCTTTATTAATTTTAAATGGCAGTAGGAATTCTGTGGAAAAGTAAATATCATTAGTTTTGAGAACCAACATTAAGTATTTAAATTTAGAAATCTCTGATATATAAAACCATAGGGACTAACCTAAGTAGTTAAGAATTTAGATAGAAACCTGAATAAATCTCAACCTTTGAACCTTGTTAACGACCTAGCTTAACCGCTGAGCTCCTAGAAATTTTAGTTGGTGTCGAACTTAAACGAAAAGAGAGATTTATCCAGTGTTTAGATTTTAAAAGTTATTTTCAAAAGCAAGAATAGGTAATAAAGATTTAGTACAGTATCCACTTGTTTAATTTCACACCAGCCCTACATAGAGCAAGACCCTTGCGACATCAACATTTGATTTAGTGATTTAATAATAATTTGTTTAATTGTGTTCAGGAAAAATAAGCTGTGGCATAGTTCTAGGTTATCAAAACCTAGCCTAAATTTTATCTACCTGACAATAAAAAGTGTTTTGAAGAATTAATTCCCAGCAAGCTGGAAATCGCTTTAATACCTTCATGTGGTCCTAAATGCATGTAATCCGAGTTTGCCCAATCCCAAGAGGTGTGCATAACTTTTTAGCGAAATTTTTGCTCTTTGTCAGGTTTTTGCTTGTAGCTCGAAAACAGTACGTCCGACGGAAAATGTCACATATATCAATATTAAAGAGGGTTAAATTCTGCGTCGAGTGAGTAACTTAACTTCTAATTCGGTTCAGCGGTACAGCCGAAATCAAAAGTTATAAACCTTGAAAATGTCTCGATCTAATTGAAAAACTCGTATTTTGACTTCCGTACCACATATCTTTGAGACAGATGACTCCTGTTGAAAAACCTATAGAATAAAAGTTGTAGAGAATACAATTTCAAGTTATATCGACATCTCAATTTTCAAGTAGAGTCATTTTGAAAGTCTAAATTTGGCATGAATTCAAAAAATTATGCAATTAAATGTTTTTAGTTGTAACGATGCATTAAATGTACGCCTCATATTTTATGGAAAATATGAGGCGTATTATTATTTCATCATGATTCCCGTTTTATTTTTAAGTCCGCTTTTGTACATTATCTTTAAAAAATCGGTACTTTTTTTACATTACTATATAAATCATAGGCACAGCACGCTTTCAAATATTGTCCTTGTCAGATTCAAATTTTAAATGCATGATTTTTCAATTTTCCCATTAGATTTTGCAATATTTTTACCACCGTCCTGATCTTGAAATGAAGACGATTTTTTAAAGGTCAGAAACATTCCTAAACGGTCCTAAATAATCTGGGCCAGATCACCTAACAAAAATTGACGATCTCCTTTCAATTTTATAATTGAAATAAAAATGGAAAAATTCGGACCAGTGTTCCGAAAGGTCGCAAGTTCGAATCTTGCATGTCGCGGTGAATTTTTCCATTTTTCTTTCAATTATAAAATTTTCAATACAAATTGTTTCCTTTGTATCTCGGATTGTAAATGTTCGAAATTTCATTGACGTCATAATGTTCAATTGTTTGGTTGAGTTAATATACAGATTTGGGGAATCAATCAATAAATACTGAACCTATTTGACTTAACACACAGGTGCATCATTTTGTAGTGGGTTCTCAGAGTAAAGAAATAATTAAATGTAGGTTTACACAATTAGAAGGCATTAATAAAATATCGATTACCTCAGAACTGGAGCTAAGTAGGACACTGGCGTCTTTGAGAAATAAACCTAAGTTAAGCTCAGTAATATACCCTTGAAATTACCGGAAATAAAATAAAACACGGTGTATAAATAGTTTTCTGATTGGGTACGTTTTAGAAATTTGCAATTAAATGTTTTTAGTTGTAACGATGCATTAAATGTACGCCTCACACCTCATATTTTATGGAAAATATGCAACTCAGAAGGTTTTAGAAAAAACTGATTTTGAATTCATGCTAAATTTAGTCTTTCAAAATGACTCTACTTGAAAATTGAGATGTTGATATAACGTGAAATTGTATTCTCTACAACTTTTATTCTATAGGTTTTTCAACAGGAGTCATCTGTTTCAAAGATATGTGGTATGGAAGTCAAAATACGAGTTTTTCAATTAGATTAGACATTTTCAGATTAAAAATTATATTAAAATAGTATGTAAAATATAAAAAATGTTGGAAAATCAGTCGTCTAAAGAATAAGTGGAACAGATTTTTTCCTCACTAAACAAACAAGCTCCGTAAGAATTGAGTTTTCGGGTGTTAAATAATAATATATATGGACCAAAAGTAATTAGGTATTTTGCAATAACAAGACTTCAAACTATCTTATCAAATGTAATTCTTGTGCGTTATTTCATTATTAGCGATTTTCGTTTTCAAAAGCGTTTCAATACTCTTAATTATGTATGTTACGAGTACGTACCTATATTTCAAAATTCGATCTACGTCAAGTAGGTATAATTCGTTGCTAAGCAAAGCTCTTTACTCTGATATTTATCGAACAAATCCTTAATTTTTGTAATTAGCCTGTTGTTTAATTATCCGCGTACCGTTAATTATACTTAATGGCCCATTATCGCGAGTCCAATCTATATTTACCGCTATGTATAGTTTTACTGTTATTGTTGATAGGTTTGTGATCTTTAAACGCATGTGTGTAATCTGTTTATTAATAATAGTTGGTTTCGTGATCAATTAAGTTACTTTGTTTTTATAATAGGCAGGATGCAATATTTTCATTTATGCTTTCATTTGAAAGAATTGCACGTAGAATAGACCACGAGTGTATTAAAAAATGAAAATACTATGATTTATAGTCAAAAATTGCTGTTACAAACTGACAATTTAAATTTTCGCTCCTAAATGGATCTACGGTTTCTGTGACGTCACTCATGTGTGTCAGTCCATATTTGTTCGTTCAGTGTCAAATTCTTGTTGTTTTTTAAAAATTTTGACCCGGATGCTAGCCTTTTAAGCCAAATCCCATAGAAAGTTGCCAACCCCATTAGTTGTCATAACAGGAGTGACGTCACCAGACGCTGATTGGTGGATTAAAACACGTTCCGTTTCACATTACTTCAAATCCTAATTATTATTTGAAATTAGTATAAACTAAAGTAAAACCGTTTCAATAGCTATTATTTTATGTTTTTTCTACATTTTGAATACAAAATAATGGTAAATATGACAGCTGCATCTTCCCTATTGGCTTGATACTTTCCTAACGAGTCAAATCAACTAGTCTTTATGAGACGTCGAAACGAATTGTTACTGTAGGTATGAAGTTAATCTGGAAGACTTAGGGTGGATCGCACCAGGCTCAATTAACGGGCTCAATTAACGTTAAATATGGCGGGGGAGCTGTCATCCCAAACGGAGGTTGATGAGGTTAGCAGACGGTTTGGTGCAACCGGCCTTTATTATGTGAGGTCACGATATACTGTGATGGATGCACTTCCTTTAAGTATATGAGTTTTTGCCGATTTTGAAATCATTGAAAACGCAAAAATAAGTTTGATTTGGTATACACAGCGTCACGTGAGGAACCCTAATAATTTTAACAGTGCATTCCTGATCATAATTAGAGACTAAAATGTCTTATAAACTTTTCTGGAATATGCTTAGTTGCAGAGTTAA
This sequence comes from Pammene aurita, assembly GCA_947086415.1. Lineage (NCBI taxonomy): Eukaryota > Metazoa > Arthropoda > Insecta > Lepidoptera > Tortricidae > Pammene > Pammene aurita. The sequence continues at coordinate 29,171,707 of OX352303.1, forward strand.
ACTTAATTAATACCAATTAAATAAAAAACATTTTTTATTGTAATCCAGTCCAGTGCAAAACGCCTTTTTGATGGTGATGTCGCCCTGTATGGCAGCCATCCTTATTGAAAGATATCAAAGTGACAAGTAGTACTTTGCATAAACTGCTTTTTACGAATAAAAATGTAATAATTTATTTTAAGCGATAGTTTTACCAATAACATTGACTTTTCATGTACATAAACATTATAACATTTTTTTTTGGCGAAATTGCCCTTAAATAATATAACATTTATTACTCCTTATTACCTCAGGAATACAGTGTTACAATTATTCGGGTTCATCACGTGACACCGTGTATAACTGCAATAATATCTTGTTAAACAAATACTGCATAAATATGTGAAACGCCCTTATTGCTGGATAAATAAGGTTGTGTATGATATTTTTACGCGCTTTGTTGTGATATTAATGCAGGTGACTGTAGTGCTTACCCTCAGGCTGTATGCTTATTTGACACAGACGTGTATTTAAAAAATAAATATGTATAGCGTGGACACTACGTTCAAGTTCTACACAAACGGGTCATATAATTGTTTGGAAACAAAGTGACCTCGTTTTCAATGCTCTTACTTTACGTAACTTGTACACATTTTCCGCTAGTTTCCATGAAACAGTTCTGTTGTTGACAGAACTGCAGAGCCACTTACGGCCTTATTACTTATCGCATTGTGACGTCGTTGACGTCACAACATGTATTCTTGTTGTCCCGATTTTGGTAAGCATACGAAGTAAATGTGATACTTTTTTGTAGAAGGTACGTTGTACAGATTCAATATTGTACTCGAGTAATACAAGCGAAAGCGCCCGCCTGCCTAATGGTACCTTTTGTTATAGACCATCACAAATAACAATTCAATACAAATACTGTTTATTGAACACCTCAAATTGAAAACCAACATAGAAAATACAGCAAATTAATGTATAAGGAAACAACTGGCGGACTTAAATATCTTCTACGAGAATCTCTTCCAGATAAGCTTATGGTAGTGGAAATTCATAAAATTATATGTCAGTAGATGTTACAAATAATGTGAAAGACATTACATTATCGAGATCGCAACAAAACTTTTTAAACGATGATGAATCAGATTAATATTGTTTGTTATTGTTTTTGTTTAGGGGTAAAAGCCGTTAAGCTACAAAAACAAACATACTTTATCCTAGATATCCCTATGTGGGCCACTCTTATCGGTCATGTCACCGTTCAATCATTCAGTTCAGTTCATTCAGTTCGCTCACTCAGTACCGTTCCCACTGCCGGTGAGCGCGCACGTGAACGCATGCGCGGCGCAGCTGTTATTTGTTTTGAGTTCACCAGCTGATTGTCATTTGTTTTCGGTTTGTCAGTGCGCTGATCGTTGTTTTTTTTTTTTTATTGTGTCAGTGAAGTGTCATAATGGGCCAATCGTTTGGAACGACGTCGCACAACGACAGGCATTACCATAGGAAAGAAATAGGTGGGTTGTGTTGGTTGCAATAGTGTTAGTTAAGTTAATTATGTTTAAGAACAGTGAATCATGGATGACTTCTGTGCAGTGAGTTCTTGCTGAAAATTAGAGAATCTAACCATATCTTAATGATGTTAAGGGTCTTAAGTAAAAATAGAAAGCTCCTAAAATACTTCGTCATATCCGTTTGTAAAAAAAGTCTTGAATACTTTTACCGACAATTTTTTATAGTACATTGTTGTAGAGGCTTGAAAGTAAGCTATAGGAAGAACTATTATATAATCTGTGCTATAGGTGGATCGAGTTAGTTCGACTCGAAGATACGATACGAGTCCACCTTTATAGCGCTTTCGGCCGAGATATTACATAGTGCTTTTCACGACTACTGTGAGGAAATAAAAAAACATTTGTCATAATAATATAAATGCTTTAATAGAATATCCAATTCAGTATTCCATTCCCGCCTTTTTACTTTTTTTTTTCACTTTCAAGAAGCGTTATTCCGTTGTTTGCTTCAAACCGACTCATTACTTAGAGGCGTTTTTGATAGAAAACCACAAACGACTAAAAAAGTAAAAACGCCTTAAGGGTGAATAAATGGTTCTGACGTTTCTTTTTTTTTAAACAGGTAGTTGGCCCGATAAACAACCTTATTTTATTTTTGAAACATAAAGTTGTGCCAAAAAAGACCTTTTAATGTTTTTAATGAATGCAATGACATAACTGGACAATTTAATTTCCAACTAATGACATTTCATCGCTACAATAACATTGCTGTAGTGGTGGTTCAGGTGCTACCCTACCGCAAATGCTTACTTTCCAGCTTGGATTTTGACCATCTTTTCCGAACAGTAGCGTGAAAAAAAAAATACATTGATATTTATATTATGACACAATCTTACACTAATCAACCTAGTCTCACAGTAAACTCAATAAGGCTTGTGTTGTGGTTACTAGGCGACGATACATATAATAGATATATACATATAAATACTTACATACATAGAAAACATCCATAACTCAGGAACAAATACCCGTGATAAATACAGACGAATGAATGCCCTGACTAGGGTCCTCCTGCTTCATAGGCAGGGTCACTACTGACTAGGCTAGGAGGCCTTTAAACAATTATTATCAAGTCCAGCATTTTATGTAGGTATTTTGTAACTATCTTTGCTGAAAACACGTGGAACTATTGTCTACTAGAGGACACGAACCGAACATGTCTAGCTTCTGCAAAGTCACTTATCTAACGATTTGTTTCTGTGCAATTGTGGGTTACGACAAATCTGATCTATCCGAAATTAGATTCAATATCTTTACCATATTCTAGAAGATCTTATACAAGGTGGCCAAAAAAGAACTATATTCTCGTTGGCTGTAATGTTTTGGGACCTAACCAATCTTCCCTAGATGGATTTGGAACCTCTCAAATTGATTTTATTTCTGGATTTTTGTAATGCCATTGAGCGGCTGTGGGTAATGGCAATGGCCCTTTCCAAAAATCCATCTAGGGAGGATTGGTTGGGTCCCAAAAAATTACAGCCAATGGCAATATAGTTATTTTATGGCCACCTTGTATATATGAGTAAGTTTTCAAAATTTTCCGCGGCTGTGGAAATACTGAGCTCCTTTTATTTACCCTAGACTTTAATTTTCACTACTTGTTTATTTGTTTTTCTGGTAACGTAGGTTTATCAAACGTCATAATCTTAATCATACGTACTCTCAATCAAAAGATAACCTTATCATTACGCATTAAAGTTCCATTTTACCTGTTCACGATTTCCATTGTTTCTCGAATCGTTGCGCGGCTAATTAAGAGGTTGCGGTAAAGTGGAAAGTAGATGTTTAATAGAAGAAACAAGAATATTCGATAGGACCTTAAGTCGTAGACATAGGATTCCTTTTTGCGTGCATTTTATGGTATAAGAAAACTCGCTATGAACAACTTAACGTTTACAAAAACTATTTAAAACAGGGTATTTTTACCATGTGTGTCTGTGTGTTATTCCATGATAATGGCGCATGCAATTGGGCGAAATATCGGAAACTCGGAAAAACAAATACACATGGTAAATACTTACCCCGTTTTAAATAGTTTTTGTAATGTTAATCCCACCAAAAACATTCTGTAAAAAACTAGCCAAGTCTCGATGGAGCTGCTTGTTTATCTCTAAAAAGTAATGAAATCTAGACAAAGTCGTGCCAAGTCTAAGGTTTCTTACTGCGATTTCTTTATTATTATAGTTAATGTTGTGTGACTTGGCCGTTGAAGGGTACACAAGGGTACAAAACCAGGTGCTCCATGACACCATTGCACCTATCTGTCGCCAGAACCGCTACCCAGTGACGATGGAAAATTGCCACTTGGGAAACGTTGATTCAATAACTTGTTATTGAATCTGGTGTCTGCTGGAGCACCTGGTTTTGTACCCTTGTGTACCCTTCAACAGCCAAGTCACACAACATTAACTATAATAATAAAGAAATCGCAGTAAGGAACTTGGCACGACTTTGTCTAGATTTCATTACTTTTTAGAGATAAACAAGCAGCTCCATCGAGACTTGGCTAGTTTTTTACAGAATGTTTTTGGTGGGATTTCACTTCTTTTTGTAGAAACGTGGGCTTATTGATTTATTTAGACGACAGCGACAGTCAGCGCCATCTAGCGACGTGTCCCGGGTATCACCGCCACTCTTAGTCCAATGCATTATATTTTGACCAAATTTTGTTTTCTAATCAGGGTCACCAGGTACTCCAGATCTTCTATTATCCTAGTTTTTATAGTTTTCCCTTTATGTGGCCATTAAACCCTAACTCTGTACCAAATTTCAGCTCTCTGAGTTTATGGGAAGTACTAGTTCTATTTTTATGATCATGAGTGAGTGAGTGTCATAAATGCGAAACTTTGCTTTCGCTTAACTTCGGAACTAAATGACATACAGACTTGAAATTTGGGATTTTAAGTATGTGATTATAGCTTACTGGATGACGAAAATTTCTGCGTTCTGGTCTTATCCAGAGGTTCTCAAATAGGGGCCTGAAAATGCGGCGAAATGGTTCCAGTAAAGGATGGTACGGCAGTGTTTGCTTCGCGCTCGACTTGGCGGGGGCACTGCCGTGCCCCCAGATGACTAAGTTAGCTTAAAACTTAACGTTTTACATAGTTATTTTTTTTAACAAATATGGCTCTAGCTCTGAACAGACTGAATTCATGATGTTTTTAAATCTTAATTTATTATTTAATATCACATAAACAACAATGACGCTCATGATTTTCTACTTTGAATACTTTAAAGTTAAAATTCCTAATAATGCACGTAACACGACCTTGCTAATTGGTTTTACTTACGTACTAAAGTCTGTTTTTTGTATTATTTGTTTTGAAATGTAGCTCACCTTAAATGACACTGACCCGACACGTAGATAACTACATCCTACACACGTAGGATAAATTAAATTTACTATATATAGTCCTAAAAATCTGTTTTATTACTCGAATGTAGCTCACCATACATGTCACCTGTAGGATAAATTAAATTTAAATACTCGTGAATACGATAAATAATTAAATGAATTTCCAACGATTGTTACGGACCTTCTGATTGGTTGAGCAGCTTAGGTATTCAGGTATCAGACTTTGTTCAAAACATATTTGTGTTGATATCGTGAAAGCCAAAGTAATGTTTATAGACTAACATTAAGTACTTTGAGTGCTATCTAATGTAAATACTTTTATACGACCAAGTTTAATTATTAACTTAATACCACCGGGTAGGCTCCTTATTCCCTAAAAGGTCGAAAAACTCTATTAATGAAAAAAGCCGCATAAAATGCTATTTATAAGATAGTTTGAAGTATTAGTAATACAAAAAAATAATTTTGAAACATGTTTATTATTATTAAGTACCCAAAAATACGATTCTTACAAAAAGTGTCCTGTGAAGTGTGATTTAAGTGTCATTTTTAAAAATTCATAGTAATTTGAAATTTACTGCTATAGTAATGTTTTTTTTATCGTGATAGAAATATAGTTTAACTTTGCAATGGTAATATTTTAAGGGCAAAATATGCATAGGGTTTTCGTGGAAAAAATGAAATGTAACCGTGTTTTCATCAAAAAACTGGCATATAATTAGAAGGTATTTTGTCGATTATCCAAGATGAATCTTCGATTTTTATTTCCATGGCCGTCTCATACATGATATACTCAATTGAATTTAATTCAAATTGAATAAGAATTTTTACCCTTTTTTGCGTAATCTCAAAATGAACGGTACACCTAACTGGAAAATCCGGAAAGGCCTTCCAAGACAACCAATTGTTTTCATATTTCACTCGTTAAAATGTAATATTTGCTCCGATGGCCGTCTAGATAAAAAAATGAACTATTATGTGCATCAATAGTTGATTTAAAAAAACTTAGTATTTTCGCCATAGCCTTCGAAGAAAATGAAGCATTTCGTGAAATTCGCGCGTTTTGGGAATAAGGCCTCTTAAGAGTCCGGTAAAGCTATTTTTTTTCGATTTTGGCTCAACTTTTCGATACTATTTTACAGTAACTAATAAGACTAACTATTAGTTACCTTACCTACTACTACATATATTGAAAGATCGTTTCTTTTTAAACTGTATAAGTGAAACATCTTTTTGATTTTATGTTTCATTTATAAATAATTCACCTTAATCTCACAGCTGTTTCGTGATTTTTGCTTGAAGAGGTGAAAAGAGTAAGATTTTCATTGATTAAAATGATGTTAAACTAGTATGTAAAATATATAAATACGTTGGAAAATGAGTCGTTTAAGGAATAAGTGGAACAGTTTTATTTGTTTTTCATACATATCTTTTAAGCACTAGAGTATGTTAACAATTTTAAGAAAAAATAAACATAGAAACAAACATGACCTTATGCTTTTACACATAATAATAAAAAAAATCAAGCCACAAATTATAATAAAAAATCAAGCGACAAGTTTGCACGAATCAACGTCCTCACTAAACAAGCTCTGCAAGAATTAAGTTTTAGGGTATTCAATAATAATAAATGTGGACCAATTTATGTGCGTTATTTCATTATTAGCGATTTTCGTTTTCAAATCGTTACCAGACTCTTAAGTTAATAAAGATTTCTATCTATACTAATGCGTATTACGGTCTTTCAAGTTTTGCTGAAAAAAGTAAGGTACCTAATCGTAGTGTTTTAATGTTATTTGAGTATATGCAGGTATCGTAAACAGTTTAGCATTTTTATTGAACTTTAACTTAACAATGTAATTGTTTTGCCGAAATAGGTACTCCTTATTGCATTTAACAATATAGCTTATTATTCTCATTTTATAAAGAAATATTAATTATTATGTTTCTTCCGAAAATATATTTTAGTAGTAGTAAAACACTTTATTATACAAGAAAACACAGCGAGAGACATATAAACACAGCATATACGTACAAAGGCGAACTTATCCCTTTAAGGGATTTCTTCCAGTTAACCTTGTACTTATTTGTTGTCAGTACCTAGTATTTTCAGTGACACTACATTATCCATTACTTTCTTTAAACTTACGTACTCTTACAGTACTTATCTATTTACAAAAGATTTACGTTGCAAATGGCGGGCTAATGTCTTGTGATGTCCTCGTTTGATAACCGACTTGTTCTATGATAACAATATGGTTGCAAAACAATAATACATGCCTATTTCGGATATCATATACAAACAACTCTTCGCTTCTATAAAATTAGATTAGTGATAAGTAAAATGCTAGTGTTCCTGAGTAGGTGTATGATAAAATAAATAAACATACCTACAGTCAGCAGCAGAAGTAGCTAGGCGGGTGTGGTGTTCAAAATGAACTAGACACGACTTTATTGTTAAGAGAATAAGAGCGTGTGAAGGTCATTTTGAACACTTCGCCCGCTTAGCTACTTTTGATGCTGACTGTACCTTATACAAATTGATCCGGTTTATTAACAGTCGCAGCGGGCCTATCGCGAACTTCGAAAATCGAAATTTCGTTTTCTCCGTCTCTATCGCTCTTGCATATTCGAAAGAGAGTGATGCTAATAGACGATTCGACGAAGTGGTTCTTAAACTAGTACAAAACCTAATAACGAAACGAAATGTTTAAATAGTCAAACTTAGAAATAATTTTAAACAAAAAATAACCGACTTCATTTAGCCTCCACCTATCCAAAAGCAAATTCCCAAGCTGCTCTAAAAAATACTCAAATCACTATAGGTGTCCTTATAATATTTGAAGAGTTCCTTCGATTTTTCCAGGATCCCATTATCAGATCCTGACACTTTCAAACAAAAAAATAATTTTCCAAACCGGTCCAGCCGTCTTCGAATAATCGGTGAACATACATAAAAAATAGCAAAAACAAAGATCCCGACGAATTGAGGACCTCTTCCTTCGAAACCTTGAAGTCGGTTGAAAACAGTATATGTAAGAAAGGAAGGAATCATCTGAAAGATGTTTTAAAGGAATTTTAAAACATTAATCATGTATAATTATCGCGGCAACAGAAAACAATATTAAAATTTTATTGTAATTCTCTGAATTAGTTATGTCACGGTTAGGTCATACGTATCGTGATATGAATGAACTCTTCTGACATTCATACGTTTGGCAGTAGAAAAATAACGAATAGGATAAATGTTAACATACGAGTAGTGAATAATTTACATGATGCATTTCGAAATCGACAATGACCTCGACTGTTTTTCATTTTATCTACACTCACATTGTAAGCCCTCTAAAACGTGTTCAAAAACGGTAGGCAATGGCTAGCATTACCACAACCGATTTTACTACGATAAGCTTTTTATGTGTGGCAGTAACGTAATTTTAACTTTACATGCTCAACTATTGATGTGTTATGAGTTTTGATAACATAATGTACACCTGCACGCTCCCGCGCGGCCGCCGACACGCGCCCGCGCGACCGCCGGCACAATCGAGTTGGCCATGGCGGTGCACATAGGCACATAGGTAGACACATGTTTAAGCAGTGGGTTTCATATGGTAAACCATCTTCAGGGCCTCTTTTTCAGGACATGTGTGCTTCTCGGAAGGTGTTCAAGGACAGGCTTAAATGGTGTCAGGATAATCAAGCTCAAATTAAAATGGATATCTTAGCCACTCACCATAAAGCCAAAAACTTCAGCAAATTCTGGAAGTATTCTAATAAAATCGGCCCTAAGTCTAGTCTTCCTGCAAGTGTGGATGGAGCGTGCGAGCCGGCACATATTGCTAATTTGTTTATGGAGCGTTTTAGGGTTAATAGCCCTCTGGGAGACGGATCGCGGGTGGTCGATGCTGAGGTCCATTCGAACGAGGTCCCTGTCCGGTTTACTTTCACGGAGGTAAAGTGTCATTCGATCAATGACTCGAGGGAAGTCACCGGGACATGATGGCCTCAGCATTGAGAACCTACAGAATGCTGGTGATCACCTGCCTCGGGTACTTAAAATATTTTTTAATCTGTGCATGAGCCACTGTTATCTTCCGGATGATCTTATGAGGACTATCGTGGTTCCTATTGCCAAAAATAAAATGGGAAGATGCCTCTGACAGGGGGTGGTTAACCTGTTTCGTTTTTGGTATGGCCACCAGACCAATCAGGTCAGATGGGCGGGCGCGCAATCAGACATGTACAGGTTAAAGTGTGGCGTGAGACAAGGGGGTCTCAGTTCACCGAGGTTGTTTAACCTGTACATGGATGACGTGATCGCTAGGCTCAGCAGCACAGTACTCAATTGCTGGTACCACTGTAAACAATATCAGCTATGCAGATGATATGGTGCTGCTGTGCCCGGCGATCAGCGCTCTAGTCAAACTGCTGAAGATATGTGAGGAGTACGCGATGACCCATGGCCTAATATACAACACCAAGAAGAGTGAGCTCTTGGTCTTCAATGCCGGTAAAAAAGAGTATGCGTCATTGCCTGCTGTGTGTCTGAGCGGAGTTCCTCTAAATAGAGTGTCGCGTTTTAAATATATTGGGCACTGGGTCATCGAGGACCTCCAGGATGATGCCGATATGGAACGGGAGCGCAGGGCATTGTCGGTCAGATGTAATATGCTGTCACGCAGGTTTGCGCGTTGTAACGGGGATGTCAAAAAGAAACTTTTCAAGGCTTTTTGTCAATGCCTTTACACGTGCAGCCTGTGGACGAACTACACTAAGAAGACCCTCAATACCCTGCGCGTCAAATATAACAACGGCTTCCGCATGTTGATGGGACTGCCACGTTACTGCAGCGCATCGGGGATGTTTGCGGAGGCTAGAGTAGATGGTTTTAGTGCGATAATCCGTAATCGCACCGCCTCCCTCATGCGCCGAGTACGTGACAGTTCCAACAGCTTGCTACGTCTCTTCTGGGAAAATCCTGCTTGTGCTCTATGGAGGCACTGTAATGACCTACATATGGGTTCTAGGGGCATAGTTTATGACCTAATGTAATTGACATTTAAAAATTTTGGATATTTGGAATTTAATTTATATTTATTGTGATGGAATTTCATTTTTAATATTTATTTGTTGTGAGTGTATTGTGTGACATAATTTAATTTAGTTTTTATTGTATTAGTGTTAATTTAATTTAATTTTTAGGTGGTTTTAATTTAATTTATTATTTTGTATGTAATTCTATGGACTTGTGGTCTGAATTAAACGATTTGAATTTGGTGTAATGGCGGCCATTCTATGGTTTCGGAATACGGCATTTAGGATAAATAATATGAGTGTAGATAAAGCAGTGTATGCAACTGCACGTAATTAGGCCTTAAAACACTCGTGTGATCTTATTATGAAACTCACCTGCGGCTCGTTTCATAAAACCACACTCATGTTTTAAGGACCCTTATTACGTAACAGTTACATAAACTACTATTACATACCTATTTATTTAGATATCTTCTTACGTATGATCATATTTAGGTACAGTCGACGTCAAAGATATGTTTACACGTTTTCACCTTACTCCTTTGTAACAAGGTGCAAAAGTGTAAACATATCTTTGACGTCGACCGTACTTATGGGTTCTGCAACTTTAAAATCTGATAGACTTCCAAAATAGGAAGACGTACTTACTCGTTTATGTTCGGGTGCCTACCTATATCACTTTTTATTTTACGTAGGTGTGTTTAAATTTATCAAAATGCTGCCCTAAAAAGAACGGTGGTATTGATTTATTGATAACTTCTTATTGCCGAAAATTCATTTTGTGGTTCGTGTCCGCGTCGCATGTACTTTCACACTTTTCTAAAGAGATTTATAAACTAATATAACAATGTAAATCAACCATTTGTGTTGCCGGTATTCTATTCTCGAGGCCTTCAGCAGTTCAGTCCTCTTACGACCTACATTTGGCTTCGATAAGAGCGTGACCGATAAAAGTTCGGTATCATTCTCTTGCAAAACCAACAATCGACTATGAAACCTGCGAAAACATCTGTTAACAGACAACAGTTTTAGTAATTTTGAGGACTCAAGAAGCGTCCACTTCAAAACAAATGAAGTTGGCCAAAAAATCCGCCTACATTGTCATACTTGTCACATATTCTATAAGCTGTCACCTACAAGTGTGAGTCAGTTTTTAAGACATATTTTAAAAGTCAGGCCTCTTCAGAAAATTACACTGCCTAATCCGTTGGTCGCTTTTGTCTGAACCATTTTCCTTCAAAATATGCTTTTAGTGCAGATTTTGGTGTTTTTTGTAACTTGGTCACTCTTTTTAGCTATTTTTTCGATGACCTCTTCAAATGTAACTATGCGGACAATCCCTTTGTCGTACTTTCCCAATGGATGTACATTGTAATACATATACTTAGTCAGTCAGGTATAATATATGTAGGTTGAATATATAGTTCCATTGAACCGCGGGTAATTGACTCCCGTGAACCCGACGCCATGCCAGCGTCCGGTGCCAACTGGATTGTAAACAGATTTGTAGATCTCACATGCGGGCGCATGTGAGATCTAGATCTTAGAAAAATGCTATTTTCGAAGCAATTTTCTGAAAGTTGATTATCATTATCATCGTGCACGCATCATTGGAGTTGAACGCGTCTATTATAAGGCTTCGATAGCCGGTTTAAGGGCCGGCCTAAATGTAAAGGCTTTTTATTGTTCAATTTAGGAACATTGAAATGCACTTATGAACGCTTTGCGTATTTCAATTCACTTATGAAATGTTATGCATCTGGAAACAAATCAAATTAAGTACTTTATGGTTTTTTTTTCGCGTAAGGTTTGAACCTTACGTTTGGTTCTCGTCATTGTAGTTTTAAAAAGATTACATTTCTGTATAAATATGTTCGTATTCGTGTGAATCCGATCGAAAAACATACTAAGATCACCCCCGCGACCTTAACATATGTATGACGTGTAAATTTCACAATTCACCTTCCAAAAGTCTATTTATCGTTAATTTTATCTAAATTACTCATACTCATTTTACCAGTAATAGGTCTGAGTCAGATTCTGAGAAGGTGAGAAGTAATCTGACATCCTATACGAAATGCATAAAAACTTGATGCTGAGCATCAGTAGGTACCTAATGTTTTTGACATCCGTTGTGAGAACTGAAATACGTTTTTCACATATACACAAGGACATTGAAAATAGGTCGTGTAGATCTTGCTTTAAGCTTGGTAAACATTGAATAAGATTTGATTAAAGTTGTAACATACTTATTGTTTGCAAACGTATTAAGGATAGAAAAAAATATTTGATTAACTTGGAGTAAAATGTTGCAACTGTTGCAAGAACTTGACAAGTGATTGACAATGATGCTTAAAAGGCAGCTAGTAACTGCTTTTGACTTTATATAACTCCCATTTAGGTCATTCGCTCTGTCAATGGGGCATGGGGGTTCAATTTCTTAAAATTATTATTACTTGTACAAGTTGTGTTTATACTATTTTGGACAGGTGATTTCTAAAGTTAACTAGACTTGGAATGGCACGCCACAGCTACTAATATGGTAATTAAGCTTCCTTTTTTCTTTTTTTCTGTATTTAATGTGTTACTTTTCAACTTTTTAATGTTTCTGTTTTGTGTTTTAGTTTTGTAATCTTACAGTCATGAAGAGATGGACTCAAATGCATTCAGAACATTACCTCGCCCCCCTCCCACTTCGTCAGGCTGGTATTAAAACTACAAAACCGCACCTGCTACTAGAAATTTTATAATTAAGTAAACGAACCGCCGGTCTTATCATCAGCAGCGATCACTGCTGAATTAATTAATAAAGACCCTGATGACATCATTCTAGGGGCCCTACTGTGCTCAGCTTGTTGACAGAAGGGGTCTAATTATAATGATTATTTGTTTTTTTTTGTATACCTTGTGTTGTGTCACACCTAACGGGAATACTTGGTATTTTCTGGTAAATTGAAGTAAGAACAAATTTTCTTTTAGTGGATGAGTGACTAAAGCCGAGGAAATTGTATAGTGTAAGTAACACTAGTAGTCCGCCTCGAACTGAGAACTTTTCTTGCAAACCAGTTGACCAATAGAACAAGACCCTAATAATTATTTTTTTCGAGCCTTCTAGCTCCATAACCCCTTCAATCATGCTCATGAATGAACTCTCAAATTGTATTGGGCTCTACTACAACCCCAACAAATTTCATATAGATCAGAAGAACGTTACTAAAGTTATCGCGCTACAACTATTCAAAATCAAAAAGCCATCGAAATGCACAGTCGTCTAGGTAGCCAGCTGACAGTTCTTTTATGTCCGAAGTTGTCTGTAAGAACTTCACTTCGCTTACGCTCCGCTCGTTCGATTAGAATGGAATTTGGGGCTGATTTGGCTAAAAATGTGGAATCGAGTTGTAATGGACAATCGGCCACTTCGTTCCGACGACGTGACGTGCCCTCGGAGTTTTCTCTCGTGGCCTCCGAGTGTCTCTTGACTTTCCAGAGTTATTTCGCCTCTATTTCTACGGCACTCTACTCACTGCGGTCTAAGCTGAGTTTAAGTCAAATATTGACGTAACTCTTCTATCGGATAGCATCTGATTTCATTGTGAGGCACCAGATAAGGGTATCTCCGTGGTAGATCAGTCATTGAAGCATTTTGCCTTACAAAAGGTGGTGTAGAAAATGATTTAATGGGTATTGATAGGCTATAATAAGCTGGTTATTAAAAATCTAAATTTTGAGATCTTGAGGGGTCGCAGGTTTGGCCGCCGATATTTTTTCACCCCCTGTATCTTTTTATCTGTAAGATCTATTGTTTATGGAAAAATTATAGACAATTATATGTTCTTTATACGGACGATAGACTCATACTGACAACCGTTTAACAGTCAAGGTTAAAAAACTGAATTTTGGCACCTTTAAACCAACATGGCGGCCAACGCTCCCTCAAGGTATAAAGTCTAGATTTTTATTAACCAACCTGTAGCCTACCAATACCCATTAAACCATTATCTACACCCTTTCGTAAGGCAAGGAGATGATTTCCCAATGATTGGATTATGGTTATTTTAGGGAACAATATTAATTGTTTCGTAAAGTATGGCTCATTATTTAGTAATAAATAGTTTATTCCATTGAATTACATGCATCTTTTTGTTGTGTTGTGTTTGTGTTGTGTCTGTTGTGTTTGTGTTGTGTCTGTTTGTTTGTGTTGTTTGTGTTTGTGGGTGTGTTTTGTTTTTGTGTTGTTCTTTGTGTTTTGCTACTGAAAACCAGCGCCACGGCTAGCCGCGGCATTACGCTGAGTAGGGATCCTATTTTAACGTCTGATTGTGCCAGTGTTAATGTTTCTAGGTTTAATAATGTTTAATTTTTCAGCGTTAAAATAAAAGTATTTTCTTTCTTTCTTTCTTATTGGAGGCTACAGGCATTAGAAGTGGCTAAAGTATTCAGAACGATCTTAAGACGCTCTTGTCTTTTCGACTATACGGTACTCTTTTCGAAAATAAAGACGTTTTTGAGATCTTTTAGAACAACAGACGAAGTAGAAATTTGGATTGCTGTACGTCCTATTTGATCCTTAGATATTCCGATATTTCCTCGTCTAAGATTATATTTAAAGCAAAGGGTTTTGTTTTGGCATATATATTCATCTTAATTCAACTGCTGGAGCACCCCAATCGATAGCAATAACCAAAGCCTGAACATTAGGTATTTATTTAGAGTTAATAAAAAAATATAACAAAAGCCCGTGTTTAAACCTAGTCAACGCCTCGATATTATCAGATCACGTCCGAAGTCAATGCCATGGCCAAGGTTGCTTCTGATTAAATACGCCCAAGCGGTCTATTCAGACTCATTCTCGAGACATCTACACAACTGCGTCTCTTCGCCAATGTAACTCGACCTACTGCTGCTATCAACTACAGCTTCGCACCAGATGGCGCTGACAAAGTTCGTTCCAATACTGCACTAGGAAAGTGCAATTCGTATAAAACGCTCGTACTAGTTTTACACCGCACTTTCAAAGTTCCGAATGTCGTTTTCATATATGAAACGTCCAAACCAACTCGTACTGATGGACTTAGATTCCCTGAATAGAGAAAGAAATCTTACTATTGCCTTATATCTTTAATGTTTTAGAATGATTTGTCCTCATGGGAGATCAGTTGAATGCCTCGAGTGGTAAAGAATCAACAATTTCTATAATGGAGATGTAGCTTTTCTTCTATTGTTTTGCCTGTTGTCGCGCGAACTTGTGTATGTCAGCAGAGGATTATCACTCAGATCGCCCATTAAACCTTATAACGGCCTCCTAGCCTAGTCGGTAGTGACCCTGCCTATGAAGCAGGAGGTCCAGGGTTCGAATCCTGGTCAGGGCATTTATTTCTGTGTTTATCACAGATATATGTTCCTGAGTTATGGATGTATTCTATGTATTTAAGTATTTATCTATATATATCTATTATATATATCATCATCTAGTGCCCACAACACAAGCCTTATCTAGCTTACTGTGGGACTAGATCGATTTGTGTAGGATTGTCCCATAATATTTATTTATATTAAACCTCATGGTGTTCGCATGCGGTTTATACTGATAAATCCACATGTTGGTGCCCAGAGTCTCCACGTGCCCGCACGCACTCTTCCAATGGGAATGAATCGCCAGTTCCTATTATGAAGCGGTTTTTCTTCACATTTTGCATTTCAATCAAGGTTTCGCCTCGAATTCGAAATGAGACGCAGCGATATTGAGACACTGTTCGGTACCAGGAAGTATTAAGCAGATACTTAGGGAGAAAATTTCCTCATTGCCTATCGAGGCTAACGAAATGATCTTATTTTGTCTTCATCTTAAGACGAGCGAGATTCCTGCTGCGAGTGATGTTTAAATATGATCAATTTGTAAACTGTGAATAGGTTTCCTGGGAACAATCTATACTTATAATAAAGCTGAAGAGGGTCGAAAGTCTGTACATGGAAGATAGTCGAAAAAAAGTTGACTGGGGATACTTAGAATCGATAACAGAACACGTTCCAACAATTTTTAGAATTTTTGTCTGTTTATCTGTTTGTCTGTTTATCTGTTTATCTGTTTATTTGACCGCGCATCACGTGAAAACGGCTGAACGGATTTTGATGAAATTTTGTATAGATATAGTTTGAGTCCTGAGAAAGGATAATAAATAGTTTTAATCCCGAAAGTCAACCCTGTTGGGGGTGAAAATGGGGTTGAAAGTTTGTATGGAGAATTTTTAACCGCTGAAACGATTTAGATAGAAATGAGTATGGAGATAATTTGAGTCTCGAGAAACGTCAAAGGATAGTTTCAAACCCTTGTGGGGGTGAAAAGGGGGTTGGAAGGTGGTATGAGGAATTTTTTACCGCTGAACTGAATTAGATGATAATTGGTATAGAGATAGTATGGGTCTCGAGAAATGACAAAGGATAGTTTTATCTAAACCCCCCCCATCTTACTTTAGAACCGTAGGTCCAAAAAATTTGAAAAAAATAATGGAAGTGAAGCCTGAAAGCTACTATTAATAAAAACTATCTATACATATAATAAAGCTGAAGAGGGTCGAAAGTCTGTTCATGGAATATATTCGAAAAAAAGTTGACTGGAGATACTTAGAATCGATAACATAACACGTTCCAAGAATTTTTAATTAGTTAACGGCTGAACGGATTTTGATGAAATTTTGTGTAGAGATAGTTTGAGTCCCGGGAAAGGATAAATAATAGTTTTCATCCCGAAAATCAACCCTGGAAGGGGTGAAAAGGGGGTTGAAAGTTTGTATGTTGAAAGTTGGTATTGAAATAATTTGTAATTTTTTGGTCAATGTGTTCATATTTATAACATGTTACCCGTCGATGCTTTAAATTTGTCTTTACCCGCTCTTAATAAATATTTGAAAATGTCATGAATGTCAAAGGGTTATTGCAGGTTCGAGGGCTATATATGACGGACAAAGATGCATGGCCCAAACCAAAAAACTACTACAAAATCATCTAACATTTATAGGACACCGTTTAGGTAGGAAAACATATCAAACGTTTTGTGAAGCAGTCAGATTAGGATTTATTTTTCTTTATAATTAAACAATAGGTACATTATCTGTCTCTCAAGCTGTTTTGATATGTCTTCTTGAAGAACTACGCACTATTTTGTATCTTTAAGATCTAATAATGTGTTACTGTTTTGAAAAAAATAAGTCCCGTCGAATTTATTTTCGGTCATAATACTTCTTGGGCCAGAGGTGTAGGGTTAGAACCGGTGGTAGTTTTGGAACGAAGTTCCTTATCGGACGGTTCGCGGATGGGGGGCTAGGCGAAAAAAAGTCGCGTGACCGTCACGAAAAAGCGTCACGTCACGAAAACGCGACACCCATACGATTGAGAAACATGTAAAATGGAATGAAATAAAAAATATATAAAATAGAATAAAGTGAAGTGAAGTGTAGTGAAAAGTGAAAATTTCAAAAAAATGCAAAAAAAATTAAAACCACAAAATTTACGAAAAAGGCAAAAATGAAATAAAATTAAATAACATAACTTCGTTCAAATCGCACTCGATTCACACACTTTCCACGACACTCACGTATTTTATTTTTCTCTGACGTTCATTAGTGCATTGTAATGTGCTTACATTGACGAATAAATATCTTGATCTACACTAATATCATAAATCCTCTATTCCGAGTTCGGAACCGTATGTAATTAATTAATTACCAACATTATTGCAACCAGTAACGTAACATCAGTGTATTATCGGTGACAGTGTGGTAAAAACGTATAAAAATTCATTACCTACGGTAACGTAATGAAAATCCACCCCCCCGACCGCCGGCGCAATAATGTTGGTCATGGCGGTGTAATGGCGGTCATTCTAATGGTTTCAATGGATTTTTAATATGTGTGTAGGTAAAGCAGTGTATGCTTCTGTACATAATTTGGCCTTATTACCAGTGATCGGAATAGGTAGTGCCATTTCGGGTGAATGACCTTAAACATTGTACATAACATGGATAAGACTTGAGATTCTTCGACTCGTATTTCATACAGAAAATTTTCTTCAAAACGCAAAAGTAAAAAAATTCTTTGAAATTATAGTAGCATACCATATTTTTTTCAATATTTTCTACTGTCAATCTATTTCTTTTGACGTTCATTATCTTACTTGAACCACATTTTTCATACGTTAGGCCCGCGGTTCTTTAAAACTTTAAAATTTTCCTTTCAAATCCTGGGGTTATAAACTATATCAATACTAAGCTTACGCACCGAAGTCCCGCGAAATGGCACTACCAATTCCGATCACTACTTATTACGTAACAGTTACATCGCCATGTCCGTCCGTCTGTCCGCGGTATAGCTCAGTTACCGTTCGCACTAGAAAGCTGAAATTTGGTGAGGCCTGATAAGAACTTTCAATAAAAACTATATTGAATAAAATCGGTTCAGCCGTTTTTGAATTATTAGTCAAAAGCATAGTGAAAGGAAGTGCCGAATAGTAAAATGACGTAAGCGCCGCCAAATAAACGACCTTTTGAACGGATGTTTTGTAACAGGGCAGCATCTACGAAACTCTACACTGAGCATCGCCCGACATGCTTTTGGCCGGTTTTTTTTGCATTGTCATCCCGGAAATCACCCCTTAAGGATTACTAATTCCAATTCAAGAAAGTCCCCAGCCAGGTTATACGTAGCCTATAAAAATTCAACGTCTAAAAGGGGGGGGGGGGGGGGGGGTAGCCACTACACTCGATTGAGTTAATTCAGCTTCGATACTATGATTCCATGAATCATCTTTGCGAGTGCTTTTTCATTAGGAATACCGGCTTAACCGCTTACCAGACTTAGAATATTTGATTAGCTGTATACATTGCCCTTTATATTAGTAATTCTTTATCAGCATTGTCTGAGTAACAATTATATTCTACAAAATAATACGGAATAGATATACGGATGTACCCCAACATTTGCATATACAATTTAAATTACCATGAAACTATTTCCCTATTCAATTATGCACATACGTTTCAGACTATACAAGTTACATACAAACTACGTATTTTCTTTGCCTACTGTCATAACTGTCGCGTCGCGCTCCGTGTCGATTCGATTTTCATACGACGGAACTTTATTTCGTGTAGCCATTTTACCACTAGCCACTAGTTTGAGATTTTTTTTGTATATTTATTTTCTAACATCTGTTGTGTCTAATTGTACTAAAATGAAAAATTTTTTGTTCTCTTTTTTAAAGCCGATTTGATTTTCCATTGAATAGCGACTAGACAAAGGCTATCAATTAATCAAAGAGGATTTGCAATTCACAAAGGCAACCTACTATTTTATGAGATACTAGCCTTTTCCCGCGGCTTCGCCCGCGTACTATAAGTACTCAAAAAGGATACGATACCCATGTTGATTTTCAGACTTTGTGACCACATTTGCTTCTCTTAGGGTTACAATTTTCAACAACCTGAAACACGTGTTTACTCATTTATCGTTAGGAATACTTCTGTGAAGTTTCGAATTAAATAGTCTAACAAATCTTGATTCGCCATACAAACTTTGGACCCCCATTTTACCCCCTTAGGGGGTGAATTTTGAAAAATCCTTTCTTAGTGCATCCCTAGACCTTATAAGGAACCTACGTGCCAAATTTGGAATCTCTAGAACAAGCGGTTTGGGCTGTGCGTTGATATGTCAGTCAGTCAGTCAATCAGTCAGCCAGTCAGTCAGTCACTCAGTTTCTTCTTTTATATATTTAGATTTTGAAATTTTAAATTTACGAGTCATACAATATTCATACGTAATCAAAAAAGTCATTTAAAAATAAAGAGAGTGAAGCAAAGAAGGGCATAGCCATGCATACATGGATCGAATAAGGGAGAAAGTGAAGAGTACGTCTTGTCGTATTAGGCTGTCAAGGAGCAGGCGAGAGAAAGAGATAGAAATCATTTATTCTTGCTAAGTACAAGGTGTTTAACAGGTAATAAGTAGAAAAAACAAACTAACAACACATAACGTAACACTTGGAGTAGGTGCATGGAGATTGCTTCGCCGACAAGAGCCCAGCTTTGTCCACATGTTTTTGTGTGGGAGTATGGATCTTGGTATCAAATTATACTGGAGGAGGTTTATAAATAAATAAATATTATTATAGGACAATCTTACACAAATCAACCTAGTCCCACAGTAAGCTCAATAAGGCTTGTGTTGTGGGTACTAAGCGACGATATATATAATAGATACATATAGATAAATACTTAAATACATAGAAAACATCCATAACTCAGGAACAAATATCCGTGATGAACACACAAATAAATGCCCTGACCAGGATTCGAACCCGGGACCTCCGGCTTCATAGGCAGGGTCACTACCAACTAGGCTAGGAGGCCGTTAAACCTGTGAGTGAGGAATATTTTGCGAATCCAGGTGAGTTAGGAGCCCGGGACCCGTGCATGACCTTTAGGTAATGTATTCATGTTACTTTAATGCCGAATATGGACTCGGCTGAATAGATTAAAACTTTCGACAACGGTTGTACGTTAAAGGTTGAAAGGACTTTTTACATTAGTATGAAATGAAATTAAAAAATATGGTCAATGAAGTGGTGGAGCGTCAAACATATTCTTAATGCAAGCATTGCAAGCGCTAATTTGACATGCTTTTTCTTTGAGAGGTTGTTTAGTCAATTCACTTGCAATAGGACTGTGACAGATTATCTAGAATTTCTAGAAAATAATGTATCCACGAAAGGTTTGCAATTACTGAATTTAAACTTTCATGAGACATAAGTACTGCAAAATATTCAAGTCTACGGCTTAACCCACGTGTAATTATTAGTAATTAGTAACGCGCTACTCACTTCGAAGAGTCTAGGTCTACATCTTCAAAAAGTAAGAGTGCTAGGGAACAGGCGCGGCCAACGTCGCGACTGACAGCAGGCGATCGGCGCGGCGCGCTCTGATAGAGCTTGTTGAGGGTGATCTTGCGGAGGCGTTGCGTTAGTTGTACTACTGTAAGTATCAGTACTTACAGTAGTACAACTAACAGCAGTACGGGTAGTCAGCTACCCTGTAAACTTGTATATTATATACGAAAGACCAAGGAAGATTCAGGGGAGGAATAACCTAGAAAGTTGCTCCAACAACGACCAAGTTCAGTGAAAGACGCGGTGCACACCCAACGTGAAAACGTACGGAATTCGTGGCAAAACTTTAAGTTTACATATTAACTTAGTCATAGTTCCATTCGACTCTGCTTGTACTCAAACAGTACCTACACCGAGGCGATACTTCACTCCGGGGCAGAGACTGCTCCTATACAAGTCGCAAGTCAGACCCCACATGGAGTACTGTTGTCACCTTTGGGCGGGAGCACCTGGATACCAGCTTGGGCCCTTTGACTCGGTGCAAAGGCGCGCTGTGCGGATCGTCGACGATCCCAAACTCACGAGCGATATTGAACCTTTGAGTCTTAGGAGGGCCTTTGCCTCCTTATGCGTGTTCTATCGCTTGTACAATGGGTTGTGCTCTGAAGAACTGTTTGATATGATGCCCACGGCAGCTTTTTATCACCGCACCGCTCGCCGCCGGCAGGGTGTTCATCCCCACACCCTGGAGCCCAATGGGTCGCGCACAGTACGATTTAAGAGGAATTTCCTCCCACGAACGCTGCGGCTGTGGAATGAACTCCCTGCCGAGGTTTTCCCAGTGGGCTACAGTATGAGGTTCTTCAAAAAAGGAGTGTATAGGTTCCTAAAGGGTAGGCAACGCGCATGTAAATCCTCTGGGGTTGCAGGCGTCCATAGGCTACGGTAACT
The DNA here is from genome assembly GCA_947086415.1 of Pammene aurita. NCBI lineage: Eukaryota > Metazoa > Arthropoda > Insecta > Lepidoptera > Tortricidae > Pammene > Pammene aurita. Next base: position 29,193,482 of record OX352303.1, read on the forward strand.
GCTTACCACCAGGCGGGCCGTATGCTTGTTTGCCACCGTCGTGGTATTAAAAAAAAAAACCTACATGAAATCTTAGTTCGACTCGTGCTTGTGACGTAGCTATTACGCCGCACTTATTGTCTAGTCTAGCCATTTCACCTCATTCCGCACTTATTGCTAATCGCAACGTAATTTCCGCGTGTTGGTTGATAACTCCATAATATAGATAACTACGTAAAACTGTGGATTACATTATCTAGTTATATTTACTATTATACATAGCAATATTTATTTTTATTAAACATGAATAGGTTTGATTTTCTTCTTGTAGTGCCAACACTGCTAACGTCCTATATCGGAGGTCAATAATATGTGACGTTTTGAAGTCAAAGGTACATTGTCGGTTGTTAATAGAGTTTATTTCTAAATTATTTTTTATGACCAAAACGCCTTATTGACAACTGACAATAATGTAATTTTTTGACTTGAAAATTACTTATATCTTCTTTGCCGTTCTAAAGAGAGTGGGGACGTCTTTCGTAGCGGTCCGGCTCGTAGTTTTTTTTTACTTCAGGTTTGAATTTAATGACCGTAAATAAGGTATCCCAATTTGGGAGAAATTAATAATATTACACGTAATCGGTTGTTGATACAGATGTTTTAATTGTTTTATATTGCGTAACGCATGTGTTTATATTAGTTACGGTGCACGATATGGCAATACCATTGTTTTCAATGATTGTATCGTAAATTTCCTTCCTGGTGCAGTGATGCTTTCAATTTGTTTTTAATTAACATGAAATACAATCGGTTGTCGGTTGTTGATAAGGTATCTATGTAGAATCTTAATACCAATTACCGCCTTATTCACAACCGATAAAATACCTTTCAATTGAAAACGGCACAATTAGCACCGTGGCGAGAGGTCCAGTTGTCTCTACTTCACCAATCATGTTAAAATTTTTTTATTGGTGGATTTTGACAGCTGCTGTCAAAAAGTCCTCTCGCCACGGTGCTGCCATCTAGTGGATATCTCGATTGCGCAAACCCTCATTCGTTACATGAGTAATTAATTATGTATGAAGATTGGAAATCTAATAGCAGATTCCTATTTGATAACATATCGTTTGATGGTATGATATTATCAGAGTTAATTCAATATTTGTAGATATGTTTTATACTAGCTTCCGCTCCTGTCTTTGTCTGCATAAACGTTGTGAAATTACTATTAAGCGTGTTTTGTAAGTACGTTTTAGAATTTCAATTGATTGATTGTGTATTTATTGTTTCAGGTATGATTTCATGCTTTACGTAAATACTTTCACTAAAACATGCGGGTATGTATGTACGTACTAAATATTTAATGATTGACTTTAAGTACAAGTTTACACCCTAAAATTGACGATGTCTGCGGTTCGATTGCAACTTCACAATTATAATTAACAGACGATACAAAAAATATCAGTTAGTAATAAATAATATTGCTTTAAGTTATTAACTTTATTATTTAAGACGGAAAAACCTTAATTATTATATTAAATTTTTCCAGGATATATGTAATTTCAGCACGTGCTTGAGACCACTTAAAGAAAACACGATGACCCAACTAACGAAAAGCCGCATATCTAACCACATTTTAACACTTATTATAATCAACCTTATTATTACGGAATAAGGCACAAATTACTACAAGTATTTTCTTCGTATAGGTATCTAGAGTTAAAAATGTAAATCAGAATTGAAGTATTCATTAAAATCAGCCTTAACGTTCATTAATAAGGCGCAAATTTGCATACGTCAAGGATTTTCAGCATAGAATAAAAAGCACTAATCAGAACTTCAACTGATATTATTAAAAGATACCTTAACGTAATTGCTTAACATACAGAATTGCAATTCAAGGCCTTTCAGCGTAGGATAAAAGTGTCACCGTAAAGTGTGACATGAAATTATATAATAATTTTTAAGAAAAAAAAACCGACTTCAATGGGGGTAGCCGGTGAAGGATTATTGTAGATGGTGCACTTAGATTCCATACAATGAAATAACTTGCTTAAAAAACGCAGCGGAGAGGACAAATCGCCAAACGTGAACTATGCGTCGTTGAAGAGTTCCGTTCTGATTATCATCAGCAGTTCCACTTCATCAAATGTCACTCTTTTGAATGAAAATGCTTGATTTGTTGATAAAAATACAAAAGTCACTTTATGTATGCCTTTAAGATTTGAGGAATTCCCTCGATTCCTCGTGGAACTCATCATCAGAACTTGAGCTTGACGAAAATTGGTCCTGACAATCTAACTTGCTTAACAAACATAGCGAAGAGGAAGAATCGCCAAACATGAACTATGCGTCGTTGAAGAGTTCCGTTCTGTTCATCATCAGCAGTTCCACTTCATCAAATGTCACTCTTTTGAATGAAAATGCTTGATTTGTTGATAAAAATACAAAAATCACTATGTGTAAGCCCTTAAGATTTGAGGAGTTCCCTCGATTCTTCATGGATCCCATCATCAGAACTTGAGCTTGACGAACATTTGTTCTGACAATTAAACTTGCTAAACAAACACAGCGAAGAGGACGAATCGCCAAACGTGAACTATGCGTCGTTGAAGAGTTCCGTTCTGATCATCATCAGCAGTTCTACTTCATCAAATGTCACTGTTTTGAATGAAAATGATGGTTTTGTTGATAAAAATATAAAAATCACTATATGTATGCCTTTAAGATTTGAGGAGTTCCCTCGATTCCTCATGGATCCCATCATCAGAACTGCGTTTTGACAAAAACGGGACCAATCTGTATATATATACTTACAATCAAAAAAAAAAATTTCAAAATCGGTTCAGACATGACGGAGTTATGGAGTAACAAACATAAAAAAAAAAAACAAAAAAAAAAAAAAAAAAAAACATACACGCCGAATTGAGAACCTCCTCTTTTCAAATCTTGAAGTCGGTTAAAAATGGCGTTAAATGTTAAGAATTTCTTTCGTATTTATGTCGTTTTAAAGTTAATTGATAAGTAATTGTAAGCGTTTCCTTGTGTTCATGTTATTATATTGTTGTGAGTGTATGTTTACATAATAATCGCTTCGTAATAATAGAGGGTTCGTCGTTTCTATTAGACACGCGATGTATGTTATGTCTACTATGTCTAGTAGTAGGTACGTCGTTGGTGGACATGCATTGCGAAATGAAGTTAGTTAATAAAAAATGATCAGCCTCGTTTTTAATTATTTGAAACTTTATCTTCTTCTTCATGTGCCATCTCCGTCCAGGAGGTCGGCGACCATATGTCTGTCTCTCTATCTTCAGTCATGTGAATTAGTCTATCTATGCTCTTCACCTCTAACCAGTCTCTTATATTTTTAGTCCAGAATGTGCGCCTTCTACCGCGGCCTCGCTTCCCTTTTATAAATTTTAGTAGATTGAATTTATTGTTTCTGTGTATATGACTAAAATATGCTGTTTTTCTTCTCTTAATTGTTGATACTACTTGTAGGTCCTTTTTCTTGATTTCCAAAACTCTGATATTAGTTACAAACTGAAACTTTATGGATAACAGAAATATGCCTCTTTTAAATTTTCGCCCTCTCGTACTTATCCTTCTCCTAGATATTACTTGATTGTTCTAGTGCATCTCTCAAATGTCTATACTTTTCACAAGATTAAATTGAACCGCAACCAAATCGGAAAACCCTTATCTATTGGAAATAAACAGTAGCATTCGATATGCATTAAAAAGCTAGCTTCTTTAAGCCATCTTTAAGCTAGACTTTTAATAAAGCAGTGCGTTGCATAATACGCTCTGAGTCTGTTATAACTAGCGTACGGACAGGTGGTGGCTTATTGACCAGAGAAGGCACTGGAGTCGCCTAGGTTAGGTACATTTTATGATTGAATGACTAATGATTACATAATTTTTTTGACTAAACCATACATTTCTTACTCAAGTAGTGCCGATATTTTTGGATCGAATTTTTGAATCCCCCCTCGTTTTCACTGCTAGACCTTTGGCTGACGTTTCCAAACTACTTTTAATAACTCAATATTTCGATCCAAAGATATTGACACTACTTGAAAAAAATTAATTATTTTATATTGTACCATTATTTCGTTGTTTTTTTATAAAGCGTTATTTTTCTGAATTTTCAATGAGCTTCCATACTAATCGTTACACAGTGTTTCTCTTTTACTCGCGCTTAAAAAGTGAAGGACGGAATTTAGCTGTTGCCATCCCCTTAATTTAATTTTAAACATCGAATACGAGTTGAAATGAAACACCGACGGTCCAACGGCCCTTGTACGGAGGCCGGCGAGCGGTCGGCCGCCAAGGCGAGCGGCTTGCAATTTGACACTTAGCACACGAACAGAAACACCCATTTGCTATGTCGATTTGAACTTTTATTGAAGCGTTTGTATCGCAACAATCAGTGAAAACTGCAATTTAAGACGCGTGCTTACCTCGATAACCTTGAGCATCCGACGTTTGCTGACTTGGCCCCGCTTCACCTCAGGTATATTTCGCGATTCAGCGCTGCAAGTTAAAGTACGGGCGAAATAGTACAAGCGTCTGTCGCGGTTCGATCTTCTCTGTATGTTTCTCTAATGAAATGAAAAAACTTGCTCTCAACAAACTCAATAATATTTTTATACTGGTTGTTCTTGAATACGATTATTTACCTTTATTTGTGAATTTTTGACACAAGTTTCACTGAAATTTTCTAACCAACGAAAGTCTAAGAAAAAAAATTTTTTGGTGACGAATGCATTTGGAAGGAGCTGGCTAAACTAAAAATTAGTTAAAAAGTAGACAGCGGTTTGTATTCAACAGTAATGAGGCTACGCTCTGGCATTAGTTTTAATGTAAATAATTCTTCTTCTTTTCGTGTCGAGGTTCCCTTCAGTTTCATACTTGAGGTGCCCAGTAGGCGGCGGTGTCGACAGCCCTGCCCCAGCCCCTAATAATTAAATATGTACTAAACCTTTTTTGCATCAAACGCGTCCAAATCAAGTATTTCAGGGAGAAAACTCCGCGGAACGGTGATTGGTTCAAACGTCGAAAGTAAGTGTGTGTGCACGAGACCGCGGCTTATTATGGAATCACAGTTCTATCTTCGTAGGACCACGTCTTCCTATTTTTAACCGACTTCAAGATTTGAAAAGAGGAGGTTCTCAATTCGGCGTGTATGTTTTTTTTTTTTTTTTTTTTTTTTTATGTTTGTTACTCCATAACTCCGTCATGTCTGAACCGATTTTGAAAATTCTTTTTTTGATTGTAAGTATATATATACAGATTGGTCCCGTTTTTGTCAAAACGCAGTTCTGATGATGGGATCCATGAGGAATCGAGGGAACTCCTCAAATCTTAAAGGCATACATATAGTGATTTTTATATTTTTATCAACAAAACCATCATTTTCATTCAAAACAGTGACATTGGATGAAGTAGAACTGCTGATGATGATCAGAACGGAACTCTTCAACGACGCATAGTTCACGTTTGGCGATTCGTCCTCTTCGCTGTGTTTGTTTAGCAAGTTTAATTGTCAGAACAAATGTTCGTCCAGCTCAAGTTCTGATGATGGGATCCATGAAGAATCGAGGGAACTCCTCAAATCTTAAGGGCTTACACATAGTGACTTTTGTATTTTTATCAACAAATCAAGCATTTTCATTCAAAAGAGTGACATTTGATGAAGTGGAACTGCTGATGATGAACAGAACGGAACTCTTCAACGACGCATAGTTCATGTTTGGCGATTCTTCCTCTTCGCTATGTTTGTTAAGCAAGTTAGATTGTCAGGACCAATTTTCGTCAAGCTCAAGTTCTGATGATGAGTTCCACGAGGAATCGAGGGAATTCCTCAAATCTTAAAGGCATACATAAAGTGACTTTTGTATTTTTATCAACAAATCAAGCATTTTCATTCAAAAGAGTGACATTTGATGAAGTGGAACTGTTGATGATAATCAGAACGGAACTCTTCAACGACGCATAGTTCACGTTTGGCGATTGGTCCTCTCCGCTGCGTTTTTTAAGCAAGTTATTTCATTGTATGGAATCTAAGTGCACCATCTATCTACAATAATCCTTCACCGGCTACCCCCATTGAAGTCGGTTTTTTTTTCTTAAAAATTATATATGTCTATAGACGTGAGAATGTTTTGGATATAACTTATTCACAAAATTGTGATTCATAATTTATGAATCACAATTTTGTCTTCACTATGGTCTTCACGGCATCGCGTCTTCTTTTTAGGGTTCCGTAGTCAACTAGGAACCCTTATAGTTTCGCCATGTCTGCCCGTCCGTCCGTCCGTCCGCGGATAATCTCAGTGACCGTTAGCACTAGATAGCTGAAATTTGGTACTAATATGTATATCAATCACGCCGACAAAGTCGTAAAATAAAAAGTGGAAACAAAAGGTTTTATTAGGGTACCTCCCCTATACGTAAAGTGGGGAGTGATTTTTTTTTTCATTTCAACCCTAACGTGTGATATATTGTTGGATAGGTATTCAAAAATGAATAAGGGTTTACTAAAATAATTTTTTGATACTGTAAATATTTTCGGAAATAATCGCTCCAGAAGTAAAAAAAAATTTGTCCCCCCCCCCCTCTAACTTTTGAACCATATGTTTTAAAAATATGAAAAAAATCTCAAAAGTAGAACTTTATAAAAACTTTCTAGGAAAATTATTTTGAACTTGATAGGTTAAATAGTTTTTGAAAAAAAAATTACAAAATAATTTCTGAACTAAGTTTGTAATTTAACCGTATAAGCAGGTGTTTATTGTACCTGTAATGTCTACAAAATCACAATGAAATGACGTGCTTTCAAATAAAGTAAAAACGGTGAAAATCGGTTCACGCAATAAAGAATTATCCCATGAAAATCATCTTCCATACTTTAAGCTCGCGTGCAATAGTTTACTTAATTTGCCGATAGATGTCGCTGTACGTGGAACGCTCATATCATATCCTACATGGCGGTGTTATTTTAACTCTTAAGTGGGGACACTTACTGTGACGGACGGAAAACTACGGAACCCTACACTGAGCGTGGCCCGACACGCTCTTGGCCGGTTTTTTATATGTCTATGGTCACGTCATGGACTTATGCGTCACGAGAAAAATGCGTTATTAATGTATGTTAAAAAACAATAACAATAAATAATTTGTTTCTATGGTGGTTCGTAAAATGGACTTTTAGTTAATTAACTTTACCACACACGTTAATTAGAATTCGAAGGTTAATATCTCTAAAACTTAAATAATAATGACAAATTAAAAAAACTTGTTCAACGTTCTTATTCACTTGACAAAAAAAGTCGCAAAGACGACGCAAAAGACACTTAGCGGAATTCAGCTAAGACCGACAGAAATCAGGCGGAAGGCGGAAATTTGTCTATGGTGACAGAATTCTATGCCGGATGTAGGAGTTTTCCGCCCTCTAGCTGACTTTTGTCTAGGATAGCTCAATTCCGCTCCAATGTGCGCTTCAGACACTTCAGATGACACAAAAATTAGTCACATTTCTGTACTGTTTATTTGGGTTGCGTTAGCCTCTATAGCGTTATTGACAAGGTTCAATGACCTTGTGTCGTGTACTGTTTGGTTTGTTCGTTACGTATCTGGGTTTCAAGTCTGTCAATGGGTCAGCGGCATTTTACTACAAAAGGGGCCTTTTTGAAAAAGAGCGTTTAATTTGCATTCTAGGTCATGTACAGACAGTATATACAAATACTTGGTACAATAGACTATCTATAATAAATGTATGTGATTGCCACTAATTTAAGAAATCCCTATGTTATGTTTATTATTATTACACTATACAATTTCCTCGGCTTAACTCACTTGTATTTGTCGCTACGCGCGACATGTTTCGAAGAGCTTAGTGTGAGAGCTGAGTGGACGCTCAAGTTGGGCGTGCAGCGGGGCGGGGCGTGCGGCGTGCATGTTAAACAAAAGAAACTCATACTGGTGTCCTGAGTCGACGCTGCACAAAGTGAATGCACGCTCGCCCACCACGCTGCACGCCCCGCCGAACGCTCCGCTTCGAGCGTCCACTCAGGCCTTACGCTTAGGTCTCCATCCTCAACCACTAAGTTTGCTAGGCGAACCGATCCGTGACCCGTTTCTGCCGTGCTGTCGTGCTCCGTGTAAACCCGAGAAAATTATATAATGTTAGTATGTCACACGAATGTATATGTTACTTTTTCGAGTAGTCATCGCCAACATACCTATAAATCCTTTAATACACTAGAAACGGTAATTTATCTCGTATCTTCTGCTTCCTAGCATTAGTTCCAGCTTTTTGCTCTATTGAGCAACTTAATCCCAGGAATTGGCGTAGGTGCTATATAGACTCAAACTCAAACTCAAACATGTATTCAGTAAGGCCACAAGGGCACTTTTACACGTCAAAGTAAAAGCGAAAAAAATAAAAAATAAAATCAAACTACACCGGTTCTAACCCTACACCTCTGACCCGAGAAGAATTATGTCCGGCAAGAAACTCGGCAGGACTTATTTTTTCAAAACAACAGTACATCAAAACTAAACAATACATATAAGTGCGTTGTTCTATAAGAAAACATATCAAACCAAGGTTAGATTAACCAACAATAGGTTATAGTTTAAGAAAAATACCAAAGAAAAAAGATGAGTCCAAATCTGACTATTTGAAAATGAATTACATACAAGTTTGATATACTTTCTTACCTGAACTGTGTCTTCTACATAAATTTCCAAATTATAATAATCCATCGTCAACAGTTAGAAACAAATTTTGAATTTAAATAAAAAAAAATTAAGTGATTCTAGTATACAATAAACATACTATTTCCATAGTTTTTACGAAAGCTTAAAGGAGTGATAAATTGCCCGAATCTCTTAGAATTGGTCACTTTCAGTTGTCCGCACTTCCCCCTTCGTCCAAGATCACTATTTCATGTCAGCTTTGCTCGCAAGAATTATTCTCGGCACACATTTTTCAGACGAGTCCCTAGTTATTATAATAAGCATATACATGACATTGATCCTTTTCACACTTCCTTGTCTAGTCTCAAAATTAAACTTAAACGTAAATTGTTTTAAGTAGTTTTTCAATACTTGAAAGTATTGAAAATAATTTTAAGTAACTAATTGTGTAAATGTATCTTTCCGATGTACCTACCTACCTAATAGGATTATTTATTTACCAATATTCTACTTACCCACAATATAATTTAAGAATACTAATTTTGCTCTGCATACTGGTGGGTACATAGAATTAAGGTAGGTATGGCTCATGATTTCATTTCTTTTTGTTTCTTGTTATATGTATAAACATAAAATATATATTGTAAAAAAATATCTACGTAAGCATAGTATGTTAACTTGTATGTATATTTATGAACCTCCAGGTCTGTTATAATTATTTTATTATCTTAAGTACATTGTACTTTTAATCTATTTGTGTATGTGACTGTTTGTGTTCTAATAAATTAAAAAAAAAAAAAAAAAAAGAAACCGACCGCAATCTAACCTTACGACCCAGAGGGGAAATTACGCCTTGTTGGGATTATATCCGGTTTCCTCACGATGTTTTCTTTCACCGAAAAGCGACTGGTAAATATCAAATGATATTTCGTAAATAAAAGTTCCGAAAAACTCAGTGGTACGAGCCTGGGTTTGAACCCGAGACCTTCGGATTGAATGTCTGACGTCTTACCGTCAGGCCTCCAGCGCTTTATCTCGTATAAATAAGTAAATTCTAACTTCTAATAGTATCTACGAACACAATCACACACATCCTTTATTACAAAATCACGTCACTCCTGACCATTATCACATGCAGGGTCATGCATCGGGTCTGGAGCGTTCCGAAATCTATTCGGTCTAGATTGGGTCTAGTTCGAAGCGGTAGTAATTGGGCTAGCATCGCCGCACGGCAATTTTGTGGTGAAGTTCAATCACATGTGTGCGAAGTTCGCACTCACGATTCCTTCTGTGTTTGTAGTGATAGACGGAGAGCTAGTTACGTCAGATATGATACAATAATGAGAGCGACGAAACCCTTCTCGTTATAAACTTATATAGATGTCATATACAAAGGAAAACGTGACCTATGCCTCCGATGCCCTGGGCTGGGATCGAACCAGCGTCTCCTGCATTCGCGGCAGACGCCTTAACCACTTGGCCACCCGGGTCACAGCAGCACCGCTCGAATTTTCCCGTGCATATGCAATCTTTGTAAAATGCTAAGGCGCATTTCCCCCTCTCGTTAGTTTGCTATATTGTATTGTCGCACAATAAATTCCAAGCTCAAACTATATTTTCAAAGTAAATACGGCTCTATTGCGTGGTGGAGCTGATTTGCCCCTTTTAACCTAAATTTGTAAGTCTTCATGTAAAGATACTATTTGACGGTAGGCGCTAACGTCGTACGTTGTACATATTCTATATTGTATTCCTGCAATAAAAGCGTTAGCGCCAGCCGTGCAACGGTACCTTTACACATTTTTTGCAATAGAATTGTCTGTGGGCTATCAGTACGCATTATGCTATGCGTACAGCACGGCTAGCACGTCTTGCAAGAGCGACTAAAGCCGCGAGTAGGGAATAACCTTCTCGCACCTGTCAAAAATCTCGCTTTCCGGCAGCATTACATGCACCCGCGGCTACAACTGACTCGAAGAAAACTCAAAGGTAGTTGTGCTTAGGATGTTACTTCAAAGTCGCGAGTCACTGTCATTTTATGACCAGTTTGATCGCCAGTCTGTCGCTCCTTTCACGCGCAAGTTTTGCTGCCAACTAGCGACAACGACAACGCATGAAGTCGCGCAGATCTGTCTCTTGTCGCGCCAGTCGCGAGTAAGACGTACTAGCCGTACTGATAGCCCACAGACAATTCTATACAAACGCGACTCAAAGTATGAAGTGACAGGCGACAACGTAAGATATGCTAGCCTTACAGATATCATAATTACGCTGTTAAACTACGTATTAAACGTAAACATCGAACGTCCTAAGTTAACTTTATGTAACGAGTTATCTTAGAGCCTTTATCTGTCAGTCTAAGTAGCAAAACGTTAGCTCCAGTGTATGGTAATAGTTTTTTTCATTAGCGACATGCTAAAACAATTTTCAACTTTTAATGACCTCTCAACTGAATGATTACATTGTATAACAAGTATACCAACTACCTTGTGGATAATACAAAGTGAGCTGAGCTACAAATATACAAAGCAAACTTTCTACTGAGCGTTAGCCAGGGGGGTTTCACTACGCAGTTTAGGTACATTTAGCCGGCGCGCCTCCCGTGGAGGCGTATGGCAGTGGGCTGCCGCTCGGCTCGCATGATAGTCGTGTCACGTGGCGCTCGCGCAAAATTGAAAACACACAATGGCTTCGAGACCTAAACCTCGATCTAATCCGTATAAAAGATATAATATTGGTTGCCCAGAAACAATATTACGAACTGACCGATATAGGATTTTCAAAGGAATACGGCTGCGGCATACCTACTTCCGTGAAAATCAGACATTATTTCCGGATAAAAATTTTATGTTTACAGAATCAACGTTTGTAATTCCTACATATTTATCTTAAAAATAATAAATCAGTAGGTATATGTAGGTACAAAAACTTGTCAAGTGACAACCCGTGCCGACACTCACAGCTCGGTCATCGCGCAAAGAAGATTCACGGTTCGTGCGCGGTTATAAGTTTCAATTTTGCTTGCAGGCGGCGAGTATCGGTATAAATTTATACCTAAATTTGACTTTGTGAAGGAGTGAATTTTCTGTACGGTAGTACTATTAGTTATTCTGTGCGTTAGCTAAGTTAGTTGTTCTTGCCCCTTATGATCGATGAGCCTCAAAAGTTTCTGTCACTTTGTCACTTCTATTCATTTGATACAATATTGGAGCGAACGTGACAGCTCAGGTCATAAAAGCGAGTTCGATATCAACCAGTGCCACAATATTCCAGTGTAAGCCAGTATAGGTTTCTTCATAATTTCTAATTTTGTTTGAGACTATTATCGAAACATAATAATGGTATCAAAATGTACCTATTGTCTTAAGTAGATTAACATTCTCTTAGGCTCGAAATCGTGTTCAGTATTCCAAGTAGGTATTTGTAGATGCGGACGGAATAACAAAACCATCGAAACAACAAAGACCAGGGCACCCGGCAATATCTGAACGTCATCCGGTAAATAAAACAACTTATCTAAAGACCGTGGTTGACTAAAACAAACTTCATGTACTTAATTGAAATGCTCAGAATCCGTAGATGCTGCCATTTGTCTTGAATAAATAAATAATTGAAATGTTTGTTACTAAATACACCCACAGAATCCGAATGTCGAATGTTGGCCCGGCGGGACTACAAGTAGACCTAAAACTAGGCACGTCAATGAGATCTATTTAATTGGTATACAATCGTATATATGTCACACGTAAAAGTGTACTGAGTTATTTACTCCCAACTCCCAACAGTAACCACTCCACTGGACTCTATTTAGCAAAACCGTTATTTGACAGCAAAATCTCACTAATCATGTTGTCCCTTCCCTACGCATGCATTTCACGTTCTTTGGACTTATATCTCTATATTTTCGAAAAGATGTAGTATACCAAAACATCCCCCAGATCCACAAGACAGTCAAGTCGGGAAAAAGAGGGAACGGCTTTTCCCAGCTGTGGAATACTAAAACAGTAAAAAAACTCTGCTTCAATTCAACATACTCATCCACGGATCATTCATAAGTTCATAACCTACAAGGCAGGGTGTCCGCTTTTCCGCCTTTTACTCAACTTACAGCCACATGTATTCAAGAAAGTGTGTCACACAATGACAATGGGTAATTACTCGCAGAGATACTTGGAACAGATACTTGGACAGAGATACTTAGATATTGGGAACAAAACGAGACGAAAGACAAAAATAATCGCGGGTTTCAAATGTCAATAGCACTCATTTGGCACAAATAAAGTAAAGAAGATAATGTGTATTTACTTTGCAAATAAGTATGTACTAAGCTGTCTGTCTCTCTGCTTTGCCTTAAAGTCAGATTGATTGATAAGAAATGCCTCTGGTATTAAATCCGCGTTTTATAAATAAAGAACATAAGAGAGTGATAGTGCACATTACTCGCGCCTCATTATAATCTGTGACAACAACACCCTTAACTATACTTCCATAAGTACATAATTATATTAAGTAATCTAATAATTTAAAGGTGGAAGTGGAAATTTTGTACGGACCGAACTCGAGTGGAGAGATGACCAAATTATTTATACAGAATACATTAAGATATTTAGGTATACCTACAAGTAAACACGCTTAGAAATTGATCAGCGAATGATTTAAGAATTAAGTAACAAATGCATTTCTAATTGTAGGCAATTATTAATTATGATATGCTGTTTTCGAGTTCATGACTAAGAATAGCTTGTCCCCATCAGGCTCGGATACAGGGGGGGGGGGGGGGGGGGCAACAGGGGCAATTGCTATTATAGCACCGTGGCTTCTTTATCCAATCAGCTTTATGATACCCAAAAGTATATTATCACCGAAGCTATATTAATGAATACACTAAACCAAACATTGGGGACTTTTAATCAAAACAATTATTGTAGATGGATAAAAAACAGCCGTTATCTATATACTTAATGTTAGTTTAAATATAAAAATAAAAGAAAACTTCAAGTAGGCTCAATCGCCAGAATCGAAAATCCAAGACAGCACAGGTTGGCACAAATATAACCTTGAACCCCGAAAAAGAAATGGAAGAAGACCACAATAATACAAAGTCGAAGCTACTTAGTAGCCTTTTGAAGTTTTCTCGACTACCTCCGGAAATGTTCTCGCGAATATATTTCTCGGCGCGGAATCTTCTGCGTCGTTTCGCATTCCGTTTATCATTTTTACGATTTAAAATGTTACTTTTCTGATGCCCGTGGAAGCAGAATTATGTAACGAAACATTATTTTATAAAAATATTGCATATTTTGTCTGAAAACGTTGCCTCGTTGAGTATGCTGCTTTTGCGTTGACACAAAGGCTCTTGTTGAATTTTAAAATATACTTACTGTGTTGGATAACAGCCAGTTGTAAAAAGGAAGTAAGTATCTAGTCGAACGTAATAAACTTAAATGTAATGCAAAAATAAGGGGATGTACGATACAAATATTACATGATACATCTCTGTGACGGGGCATACTTTACTTGTGTCGTTATTATCAGTTGACAAGCCGCAGCATCTTTTTCTGCAGGATAAGGTGCTTAGTAGCTAAAAGCCGTTGGGAACTATCCGATATCAGGCAATTTCTACGCGGCTACGATTGAAATCTTAAGATTTTATTTGTTCTAACGCAATAAAGCACATATTTAAAGTAACTTTCAAATGTATTACGGCGATATAATCGCGACAGATCAAGTTAACCACGGTTTAGCCGCCGTGTTTCCTTAACCTCCCGTAACCAGGTCATCGGACCAGCTCGAGGGCATCTCTCATTCGTAAATAAGGCAATAAATTACGAACAATGTGATAAAGTTCGTTCACACATCACGGTAAGTATTCCACTGTTGTAGTTGAAGCAGTGTACAAACTTGGTGAAGATAAAAGACACTATTTGTCTATATGTCTAGTCAGTTACTCTAGTTCATCACCTGACCTGTTGCACCAGTTGCTTATATGTTTCTCTTACTCAGGTATGATCTACTCTTTTTGTCACAATGACATCTGTTTAGGACGTGAATGATACATTACGTTTTAAAGGGTCGAAGTAGTTAATCAAAACAGGACGCATGTGAACCTAGCATAACAAAAATTAGCATCTCACATTTTATTGACAGTTCTAGTAGCATCCACAATAGTTCTACAGTTCTTGATGGTTTTTTTAAATAGTTCTACTAATTGAAGGATTTTTTTTTCAAATTTAAAATTGGGATGCTAACTTCAAACTTTGATTGTAGCATCCCAAAAGTACCGATTCGTACACCAGAAATATGAATTAAAATCGGAAGTTCTATCAGTTCAGGACAAGGCAAGAGTTCTACTCAAAAGAAAGTTCTGTTAGTTCTTTAGAAATATAATTTATTGCCTAAATAAGCACTTGTAGAGTTTGCAGCAGTTAAGGAACTGCCAGTAATAACCAGACCGTATAAATAGCACATACATTTGCGGGAACCGGGCCGCTACCTTGACAGTTCGGTGAACTCCGCAAATTGACAGTGATTGAAGCATTCAATACTTTAGTATGAGAAGGTTGAATTAAGGACTAATGACGTCATTACGTCACTTGTTAGAAATGTACTAGACGTACTAACATGATTAATCAAGTAATCGTTTGTTAAATCTCTGTCTTTGTTTGGAGCATTTAAAACTGTATAAGTACACTGACTACAAAATGCGAAGCAATCTGTGTTCAATTTTCAGTTATTATACATAAAAAAATACATAAGTATATAAAAGAGGCGTGATGCAGGCAGATTTGTTATTACCCCTAAGAGGGTGAAAAAGGGATTTAAAGTAAAAGCTTCTACTAAGACAAATTCGCGGGCAAAGGCTGGCTTTGACACGTTTTTTATGTTAGTTGATGACCATACAAAAAAGTACAGTCAACTTAATACGAAAGCTTACATCGAATAGAACAAAACCGGCAGAATTGTATCAAATTCATGTTGAACATATAATTTTTTTATGTGACAGCTGCTAGCTGCTACTAATGGACGAAAACTAGGAATGTCGGACATTAAAGCGACCAAAGCACTAAAATCTAATAAAAACGGGAGACTTTAGAGGGCAATTGCTATAAAAAAGCATAGCCAATGAATAATTAAAAGCAGGGAATTGCTCTGATACCAGATCGATGCCGATAATTTGCATCTTGTATCGTGCCTTATAAGAGCGTGGCCACATGTCCACGACACGGCGCCGTAAACGGAAAACGACGCGGTGTCACAACGGAGCGCGGCCGTTATCCACCGTGCGAATATACGTCGCTGCGTCGTGAAAACCACCACACGTTGCGCGTCGTGCAGACCCACGTTGCCACGTCGTGCAGCTGCAGATACACGTTGCCGCGTCGTCATGACAGTCTGTCAGTGCATGTGCAACGCGCGCGGCGCAGAGTCAAACGTCAATCCGTTCGGAAGCCTTTGTTCAAGATGGTTGAGGATATAGATTCGGACGGTCTAATTGGTTTCCTAAATACATGTTGCCTTTTTAAACGAGGTGATATCTTCCATAATAGTTCTTCAAAACTTGACACAGACATTCGAAAATAATCATAAAACTTGTGATCACTTATTTTTAACGCCTCGTACTTCCTTTTGAAATGACTGCCATCATGATTCATGATAGAAAGATATGGATTTATCCAATATTTTCTTTTCCTCTGTTTTTTCTTCATGCTTCTTCTTAAAACCAACAAGAGCAGAATACGTGTGATAGGATCCATGTCGAATTGAAAACTGACTGCAAAATATTTTGGAGATGTACGAGAAGCTGCGGCGTCGTGATCGGACGTGGCACCGCACCGTGCATCTACTCAACTTGGCAACGTTAATCTGCCCGGCGCGCGGCGCGACGCAGCAACGGTGCCCGGTGCAGCAACGTGTGTTTTCACGACGCGCGACGCGCGCAACGTATTTTCGCACGGTGGATAACGTGACGCGCTCCGTCGTGACACGGCGCCGTAAACGGAAAACGACGCGGTGTCACAACGGAGCGCGGCCGTTATCCACCGTGCGAATATACGTCGCTGCGTCGTGAAAACCACCACACGTTGCGCGTCGTGCAGACCCACGTTGCCACGTCGTGCAGCTGCAGATACACGTTGCCGCGTCGTCATGATAGTCTGTCAGTGCATGTGCAACGCGCGCGGCGCAGAGTCAAACGTCAATCCGTTCGGAAGCCTTTGTTCAAGATGGTTGAGGATATAGATTCGGACGGTCTAATTGGTTTCCTAAATACATGTTGCCTTTTTAAACGAGGTGATATCTTCCATAATAGTTCTTCAAAACTTGACACAGACATTCGAAAATAATCATAAAACTTGTGATCACTTATTTTTAACGCCTCGTACTTCCTTTTGAAATGACTGCCATCATGATTCATGATAGAAAGATATGGATTTATCCAATATTTTCTTTTCCTCTGTTTTTTCTTCATGCTTCTTCTTAAAACCAACAAGAGCAGAATACGTGTGATAGGATCCATGTCGAATTGAAAACTGACTGCAAAATATTTTGGAGATGTACGAGAAGCTGCGGCATCGTGATCGGACGTGGCACCGCACCGTGCATCTACTCAACTTGGCAACGTTAATCTGCCCGGCGCGCGGCGCGACGCAGCAACGGTGCCCGGTGCAGCAACGTGTGTTTTCACGACGCGCGACGCGCGCAACGTATTTTCGCACGGTGGATAACGTGACGCGCTCCGTCGTGACACCGCGTCGTTTTCCGTTTACGGCGCCGTGTCGTGGACATGTGGCCACGCTCTTACTCGTGTTGGCTATTATTGGATTGGTGGAGAGAAAAAATCGTAGAAGGCTATGGAACCATTCAGGGATAGAGATGACAGGACGGTGCTGTGGCAATGTGCAACTTATCAAAGGGTCAATGAATAATTGAAACGAGGGCCGACGACTGATACCAGATCGATGCCGGTAATTTGAAGCGGACATTTGTATCTTGTATTTGTGCTTTATTAGCTGCTCTTATTGGTGAAGTGGAAAGGCGGAAGATTCTGGGACCAATCAAAGATGAAAGTGACTCTTTGCTTATGACTCTTTGGAACGAAGAAAACAATTGCAGAAGATCCCAGGACCGGACCCATCATGGATGGAGATGAGATCGTCGCAATTATGCCTCAGAGAGAGACAGGATTAATAATTGAAAGCAGGGCCGTACTCTGATACCGGATCGATGCTGGATAGCTGGTAATGTGCGAGCAGATATTTGCATCTAGTATTCGTGCCTCGTATCTTATTAGCTGTAGGAACTTTTATTGCTCCCGAGTTATGGTGGATGATTCTGGGATCAATTGAGGATTAAGGTGGCTCTTTGTAGACGTGAAATAATTGTCGGAAAATTCTGGGACCACCCGTGGATGCATATGACACATTGAAACGGAGAGGAAAATCGATGACAAAAGGAAGTAATTCAAGAGCGAAAATCTTGTGTTAGCTGTAACTAGTAGCTGTTATTGGTGGAGAGGAAAGAAAGGCAGAAGGTTTCTACTAATTGTTACTTGATTTAACACGAAGTGGCACAGAATAGGGAAAATTGGCATTTTCTTATACCTATAGGAAGCCAAGCTCTTGTTCTAAAATTGTATTAGGCTGCTTCATCTATAAATCCTAGTGCCTACAAACTTTTTACAGCTCTATTTGAGAGGGCCGAGAGGCAATTCTCTGCTTATATTATAGAGTAGTTAGGAGAAGTCGAAACGAAAATAGTCTGGCAAGTACCTATTTTTTTACTTCCAGTTCCAGTCAATATATTTTCACATTCATGTACAAAAACTGACCGTCAATAAGACAGAAATATAAATACACAGAGATTTGAGAGTAACAAGGTCAGATGAGGGGCAACAAACATGTTATTGTAGTTTTTGTTAAGGAAATTGACAGTTAATACGACGCACTACACAATACGGAGAAGTTACTATTACAGTAGATGAACTTCACAAACAATCGCAGGATTTTAATGCACGAGGTCTACTAGGACTAGTCTGGACGGAAGTAAAGTAAACGTCTTAGGTGTATTCCTGTGTTTTTAAATTCCAATTATTGATAGACGGTTTGTTACTGCTATTGATAAAAACCAAGATTAAACGTGACAAATAATAGGACAGTCTAAACTAGTCTAACGTACTTTAAAGCAATTTGACATTATTACTTTGATAAATGAAGAATTAAAAATACTAAAATTGTGTTTTGGTAAGAAGTTCATTATTATTAGTGCGTTGCTCTGATGTAACGGCACCCACGCCCGAGCTAATGGGTACAGTCGTCATCAAATATATCGGAGCGGCCAAGGTACTCAATAATATCTGAGCATGCACTTTATCGCCTTGATAATAGAGGCGTTGTTCAGATATTTGTGACCACCTTGGTCGCTCCGATATATCTGATGGCGACTGTAGTCTGTACCTATCAAACTTAATTCACATTTTATAACATTATTGTAGACGCCGTTCTGTACCACGTTATTTGTGTACCTACTGTACCTAGTACCTACATTTACAGCAAGGATCAAGGATCGTAAAACCTTGAGTAAGTACTCTTGAGTGCAGTAAATATCTGAAACACCGCAATTACATGAGATAAGGAACACGTAAATATTGATCGTTCGATCAAACACCGAAATAGAATGAAATCAGTTTACTTACTCTTATCTTATCACTGCAAAAATATTAACAGGATATAAACCAATTCTAATCTAAGAATGTATTTGTTTTGCGTCAAAGAGAGAGTAAGCATCTCCAAAAATATGGTATATTTTAGAATGGAGAAAACGTAGAATGGAATGACATGTAATGGTGTTATAAATACTGATGATATAATTAATTTTGTATTAAGCAGAACGTCTGCTAACGAACGAGGAAAAGTAAAAAAATCCACTGCCTCAGGGGAGACTCGAACTCGCGACTCTGGGATACCTGCCCATCGCTCTGAAAAATAATATAGTTAATTGTAATTGTAGTATTGGGTAGCGCATTGTTATCGGTGAATTCTCAATACAACTTGGGACTCCGATGGCCGGTTGAGAAGTGTAAGACTTCTTGGGCAGATGTCGCTAGGCGTGTCGGATGTCGTAAGACGCATAAAGGAAGTAGTGGAGAAATTCGTAGCCATCAGGTAAGTCTTAGTAGCTCAGAGTCTTAGTTGGTCAGAGCGATGGGCATGTATCACAGAGTCGCGAGTTCGAGTCTCGCCTGAGTCAGTGGATTTTTCTACTTTTCCTTTATTTCTAAACATGTATAACATGTTATATAACATCAGTACACCTAGATATTTTTCTAGCACGAACAACTTGTTGTAAAGTGATTGATAAAATAAAAACATCGACAGTCCTGTTATCGATAAGTACCACTTCAACGTCATAAAGGTAATACAAAGACAAATATATATAGGGCAATAAGGTGCGTTAGAAAATAGATAATAATAACAAAAC
Organism: Pammene aurita; assembly: GCA_947086415.1. Classification (NCBI taxonomy): domain Eukaryota; kingdom Metazoa; phylum Arthropoda; class Insecta; order Lepidoptera; family Tortricidae; genus Pammene; species Pammene aurita. The sequence continues at coordinate 29,213,645 of OX352303.1, forward strand.
TATCAATTTATTTATATTTTACATACTTCAGAAAATAATTTGGAATACTTTCGTAACTTTCTTTATTCGTGGCACTGTATTAATTATCCCATAAGTCACTCTATAACACACACACCGAAATTGACTTTAAAATTGACTAAGAATATCACAAACCCATTTTGAAGCAGTATGTACTTATCGATAACAGGATTGTCGATGTTTTTATTTTGTCAATCACTTACAACAATTCGTTCGTGCTAGAAAAATATATAGGTGTAAACATCAGTGTGGAACCACTATAATAGAGGGGCATAGGATATGCTCGCTTGTGTTATTTTATTCCCCATCAACCGGACAATAACTGGTTCGTAAATAGGAAGGTATAGGTACATATTTAAGTAATGAAATAATATAAGTTGATGAAACAATACGGGCATTACAGCGTGATACGGCGTTATTGGGGAAGTGATACGGCGTTATTGGGGAAGTGATACGGCGTTATTGGGGAAGTGATACGGCGTTATTGGGGAAGTTATCTTGTTTGGTTATTAAGGCACCGGACAAAGTAAGTACCATCGGGGCGACAAGTGATATATATGCTTGTCTTTACTAATAACTGATTTAATGAAAAATGGCGAAGTATTGGTTTAAAAATAAGGTTCATGGCATATGGAATTTAGTGAAAGGGCCCACTTTGTCGGTTTGCAAGGACATTTAATTCTTTCACTTATTATATTAGGTACAGGTTGTAACAAAAATACTAAGAAAAAAATTGTGTACGCGAAAAAAAAATTTTTTTTTCGTATGGGAACCGTCGTCCCAGCCGGTCAACCCTCCATAAAAAACATTTTTTTTTCTTATGGGAACCGTCGCCCCAGCCGGTCATCCCTCCATAAAAAACTTTCTTATTCGCGTGAAACGTTTTTTTTCCTTAGGTTTTCGTAATTAGAATATGATACCAATTATGCCGTTAAACGGATCACCAGCTTTTTTGTTACATCTCGTATGTTGTGTAGTTTAAAGTGGGACCCTTTTCTCTGCACTAACATACTGACGCATATAGAATATACCCGTAAATTAGTTAATTACCGATTGGATACCCTAGTTGTTACTATTCATTCCAATCATTCCTCATCTTACGTTTTTTTCTGTTTCAGGTACATTAATGAGCTGTTGTTTTACGCCTGTAAGAGGTAACTTTTAATACACTGGTCGGTGCGTAATACTTATGTAAAACTCTAATGTATTATACAAATAATAACGTGCTCTTTAAAAAATACTAAGTAGGCACCGGCAGTACGAACGTAATATGAATTATAGTCAAATTCATTGTGCGTCACACAAAAGTGTCTATTACATCTCTCTCTCTCTCTCTCTGTGTATCTTTCTCTGTCCTTCTCACTAAAAAACTCTGATAAGAGAAGTATTGGGTAGGTAATAGCACTGCAAAAGTGTACATAAAATTACTTACAACAGAGAGGTTTAGAGGACTACCTCAAGAACATGAAGTAGTTGAAGCCGTTTTCTGTATATTTGTCAGCCTCTTAACTATTAAACACATCGTTGCATTTAATCGTAGCTCGTAAATAACGAGATGAAGAAGAACAAAGCCGTTTATAATGTCATAATGACGTTGATGCCTCGTTAACCCCCACGCTAGATTGCTTAACGCATTTATGTTTAATTGTATGTCATTCAGGTCTTTTATCAGAAAATAAGTAAAACGCTCAGAATTATCTTTGTCTGACAAGTGATGACCCGATGTTTGATAGCGGAAGGTCACGAATCATGTTTCGTGTTATGGGCTCTCTTTATCGCTTGCAAATAGCTTGCTGATAGTCGTAAGTCGAGTCCGAGCGCTATGGTAATGAAGGCCAGTGAAAACTTTTGCAGGTAGCGCTTTTCCAGATTCAATACAATGAGAGAAAGACAGGAGACTAATGGTCCTTAAGCATGTACGAAAACAGTATACAGTCCTAAGAGATTTTTTGTCGCAAAAGTTGTAGTGAAAATCACTACAAGTCTATACTACTCTTTGATTCAGCCATAGCTGTCAACCGCCAAACATGGCGCACAAAATTTGTTCTAGATGTCACATCTTCATTACGTAATAAATCAAAGTATACAGTAGAGAAGCTTTTCTTAGGAAACCTTCCCTAATTAATTAATCTACAGCATTTTCATCATCATCATCATCATATCAGCCGAAAGACGTCCACTGCTGAACATAGGCCTCCCCCAAAGAGTGCCACAATGACCGGTCCTGCGCCACCCGCATCCAGCGGACTCCCGCGACCTTCACCAGGTCATCAGTCCACCTTGCGGGGGGTCTACCCACGCTGCGCCTTCCGGTTCGTGGTCGCCACTCGCGAACCTTTCCGCCCCAACGGCCATCGGTTCTACGAGCAATGTGCCCCGCCCACTGCCACTTTAGTTTAGCGATTCGGAGGGCTATATCGGTTACTTTGGTTCTGCTGCGGATGGCCTCATTTCTGATGCGATCACGCAGAGAGACTCCAACCATAGGTAGCCCTCTCCATTGCCCTTTGGGTGACTTTGAGCCTTCTTATGAGGCCCATTGTAAGCGACCACGTTTCAGTTCCATATCACAGTTCTTAACAGCATTTTAATTTTAGATATTTCAGATACCGGTGGATTTATATTTTGGAGCAATTCGAGACTAAACATTGAGATATTTTCACGAAATTAATTAAAAACTGCTTCCCGCCATACTAATTTATCTTTTTAAGAACTAATATTGGAAATGTCACTTGGACAGTTTCCTTCCCCATTGACCGATAAGGCTGATTTACACTTGCAAGTTTTCTTGCGGCCAGAAGGGCTTGCCAGCTAAATAGAGAACATGCATGAAAAATATTTAATTGAATCTGTGGCATAAACACGTTCAACAACCCCAAACTAATATAAACAAGTGGAAATCCGTAATAATTTTTAACAGTTTTTTAAAGATATTGCGGTTTGAAAACGTAACATTTTAGGCATTTTTTTTTATACATCAAATGTATTTTCGAAACTGCAGTTCGATTACTTATGTCCTAACAAGAAAAAAAATGTACGACAACTATATAGCTAAACGCATTTTTTCGTGCCTAAAATTACAAAAATCTTACAAAAACTTGTTCCATCCAAACAGTTTTCTGCAACTTTGTGAACGGTGACGTCACAATCTACACACTTTTTGTATGGGGCGTTTTGACGCGCGGCGCAGACGCCTAACGTATTTTCACATTTTTGACGTTTCAGGGCTATCATAGATAGTAGGTTTATTAGAGACATTTGAATCTACAGGGAAACAGAATCGAATGACGACTTCCAAAAAAATCATGCATATTCCTAATTCTACAATGAAATTGTAGTACTGTGTCCCTATTACTTGCCGCAAGTAAACTTGCAAGTATAAACTGGCCTTTATAGCAATGATACATACTATTGCTACAAAGGCAGTTGTTTCATATTGTTTTTTTTTTTTACAACAAAACATTGCAATTCGCAGAACAAAAAGTTACACCATTGTAAATATAAAAAACAATTAGACATCAGTAAAACTTGTCGATTCGACTGTACCAGGTTTGCTGGTAACTTTGTTCTGATTTCCGATAATGTTCCCATTAGTGGTGTTTTGCAGCTGATAGAAACTTCGCAGCTCACAAGTTTTGTCGTTCGCGGACTCGTGTGTATCATACTAAGAATACTAAGATAGTATGGATTTTCTTATCATTATATCTGTGCTAACTCGGGGCAAGTTCTAAGGATTTGATATCAATAATAATTTTAAACAAAAAAGAACCGACTTCACTAAGCATCCACCTTTCCAACACCAAATGCTCGATCTGCTGTAAAAAATACTCAAATCACCATAGGCGTGCCTATAATAGTTGAAGAGTTCCCTTGATTTCTCCAGGATCCCATCATCAGATCCTGACATGGTTACAATGGGACCAACTGTGAAGTATACGCTTTCAAACAAAAAAAGAATTTTCCAAATCGGTCCAGCCGTCATAAAAAAAAAAAAAAAAAAATAGCAAAAACAAAGATCCCGACGAATTGATAACCTCCTCCTTCGAAACCTTCGAAGTCGGTTGAAAAAGATGTCGATATATATTAATACATGTGCTCATTGAAAATCCTCGATTACTAACTATAATAATTTTAAACAAAAAAGAACCGACTTCACTTAGCCTCCACCTTCCTAAAAGCAAATGCTCGAGTTGCTGTAAAAAAAAACTCAAACCATTATAAGTGTGCCTATAATATTTGAGGAGTTATCTAGTTTTGTCCAGGATCCCATCATCAGATCCTGACCTGGTTACAATGGGACCAACTGTGAAGTATCTCTTTCAAACAAAAAAATAATTTTCCAAATCGGTCCAGCCGTCTTCGAATAATCGGTAAACATATATAAAAATAATAATTGCAAAAACAGATTCCGACGAATTGATAACCTCCTCCTTCGAAATCTTGAAGTCGGTTGAAAAAGTTCGATATTATCGATATCATATCCATAACATAATAAAATTATTTGGGTGTCATTTTAATCAAAATAAGACATATTTCTGTCAGTCTCATTCATATGCTACAGTATAGTAGATTGTTTGACAAGGGTCTAAAGTAAGCCATATTACCACGAGGTGGTTATTTTCCCGAACGAAGTGAGGGAAAATTGTTCGAGTGGTAATATGGCTTTTAGACCAGAGTAATGCATACTATTTTTCACTTCGATTGCGAGAAAATAAGATAAAAATACTTATTATTTACGCACAAGAACTAAACTAAGGTTAAATTATGGTTTAACTTGACGGTCTTTTAATTTTTTTAACTTCTTTGACATAGATACAAAATATAAGCACCTCGAATAAATGCCACAGACGACGGTATAATTAGCTCTTTAAAGTAGCTATTAGACATTGCAATTTGTAGGGTCCAACCTGTCGGGTTGGTAGGTGTAATAGTACTTAGGGAGTAGGAGTCCCGATCTAGGGCGATCAGCAGTGCCCCGATACCCGCAGCTGTTTATGGAGGTCGTTAGAGTTATTTTACCTTTTTTATTTATAATGTTAGCCATTTTCTACACATTCCGTCTGGTTTTTTATTCAATATAAAAGTTAAATTGTGTAGATTCGCTGGTAATTAATATATTTATCTAGTTTTGTATTTAAATCATAGAAGGGTTGGGCAGATGAATTTAGATTCAGGCAGCTCGAGCGGTCATTTAAATATCTATAATAAAAAAAGTTTCAGATTTTATTTAATGTGTACTGTTATGAGTACTATCACCGTGCTTCACCAAATACTTTTTTTTGATGTTTTGAAGGCATCTCTGTAAACGTTGAGCTAGGGTCGGTAGGGACGATTTGTTGGTGAGGTAGGGTCGGTAGGGGCGATTTGTAGGGAAAGTGTAATAACGTGCTTTGGGGCCGACAGGAGTTGGACACAACCGATTGGGCCCTACAAATTGCCATGTCTAATAGCCGTTTAAACAGTTTAAACACGCTTTAAAGCGCTTCCAAAAAATTACAATCCTTTTTAATGATTGTGAAGTAGGAACTAAAAAACACCTCACGTTTTTGAAATAAATTGCGTTTCCTCATTGGTCGATTTTAACATTGCTGTATTCTGATTGGTTGATATTAAATACAATGTTTTTTTAAGGACTTTAATTATTTACACAGTATACGCACCAAAAAAGTATCTAGCGTTCCGATTAACTTCGATATGTGTGTTGTGATTGGTGGATTTAATATGGTGAAGTGTTCCGATTGGTCAATTTAAAATGTTTTGTAAATCATAAATATGTATACATACTAGCCCTAGAGGCTAAATGTACTACTTTAGTCCGCCTTGGTAAGCATAATACGACACACTTTTTGAGCATGAGAAGTGAAAAGAATAGTATATGAGATAATATCCCGCTACGATGGTTACAAAGAAAATTAATAATATTTATTTATGTTGACTAACATCTAGATGTCGACAGTATATTTTTTGCCGATAAAATATTTTATCTACACTCATACTGTAAGTACTCTAAAATGCGTTCAAAAACCGTAGACAATGACAAGCATTACAACAAACGATTTAACTATGATAAGTTTCTTATCTGCGGCAGTAACGTAATTTTAACTATGCATGCTCAAATATTGTTAAGCAATGAGTTTCAAATTTGGAACATCGAATTTGATAACATAATGTTACCGCCATGGCCTACTCGATTGGTCCCGCGCGAGCGCCGGCACAATCGAGTAGGCCATGACGGTACAATGGCGGTCATTCTATGGTTTCCGAACAATTAATTTAATATATATAATATGAGTGTAGATAAAGCAGTGTATGCAACTGTACGTAATTAGGCCTTAAAACACTCGTGTGATCTTATTATGAAATTCGCCTGCGGCTCATTTCATAAAACCACACTCATATTTTAAGGACCCTTATTACGTAACAGTTACATAAACTACTATTGCTTAATCACTTTATGGTACTGGTGCCCCGAGTTAGCACACGTATATTTATAAAGAATTTGATGCTGGCAGTGCGTCCCTAACTGCCCGTTCCTTCGCCAATTTATATTAATAGGTAGACGGGCGAACCTGTTCAATTGAGTGAGAATAATGGCAAAGAAAATGGGACAAAAAACTAAAAGTATGAAAGTATAAAGAAGTACAAACTAATCTAAATAACTGACTTTTCAAGGCAACTGGCATATTTTATAATAACAACAACGCACGATATTCCGCATCGCTTTGATCATGACTGAACAATTACATGAGTAATGTATGATATCACTTCATGTATGTGTATTTGTATTATGTACCTTATCTCTTTGCAGTGCATGTAATCATAAAATTATATATGATCGTGTCCAGTCATTCTGTTGTTTATATAGTTTTCTGTTTTAACAAGGTAATATTACTTAAATAGCTTAAGGTAATATTACTAGGCCCGGCCGTTCAAAAAGTTCAAATTTAAACCTAGTATACATCTTTTTCAGCGTGGAAACTAACTTCTCCTCTCCCATATTTATTTTCAACTATAATTGATATTACAGCAGTCAGCATCAGAAATAGGGTAAGATGTTCAAATAAGGTGTGAAGGACATTTTAAACACCTCACCCGCTAAACTTTTGCTGCCGGCTGTACCATCGCCCATACCATTAACTGCCCATCGGTGGACCTTATGCCGTTCGTAATAAGGTCCACCGATGTACAGTTAAGAGTGTTGCTCTTTGTACAATGATAAATATCGAAGTATGACGTCTTCAAAGATAATTGATCGTATAAAACACTCAAGTATAATTGGTTTTGTTGCTCATGCGACGCTATACTACCATTATGACACTATACAAACACCTTTGTTCGCTCTAACCTCGTTAGGCGTTATTAATCAAATGTCAATCAATAAGAAGCCTTATTACGTTCAAGTTAACATTCACGCGTTCATTAGGCCGACAGGTAATCCTGTTAGGGCTCGTTAGTCTGCCCTGGCAATAGGAAAGCGCTGGTTATCTAGGGGATAGCAATACTATGAAAATTACGGTGTTTTTTTCTTAATTTAAGGGTAAAAGAAAAAAATGTAAATGGTTTATGTATACTATTCATCATCATCATCATCATATCAGCCGAAAGACGTCCACTGCTGAACATAGACCTCCCCCAAACTACTATACTAAACTGCTCATTTTTATGAAAAAAAACTCCCGTTACCTATTATTATCTTGCGCCAATAAAATAATGACTCGTTCACTATTGACAACTGTGTTTTTCGACAGAAGTTACTATAATGATTACCAAAGTGCTGTAGAGAGCAGAGCCAATATTATAAAAACCGGCCAAGAGCATGTCGGGCCATGCTGAGTGTATGGTTTCGTAGTTGCCGGTCTGTTACAATACATCCTTTCAAATGGTAATTAAATATATTTTGCGGTACTTACGTCATTTTACTATGCGGCACTTACGTCAATTTTGAGTTATACGTAAGTCAAAAACAGCACAACCGATTTTATTCAATATAGGTTTCATTGAAATTACTTATCAGGCCTCACTTCCATTAATTTTCCAAATTTTTTTGGACCCACGGTTTTAAAGTTGAGGGGGGTCGGGGCCGGGAGGGCGACGCCCTTTTTTAAACTTTTGGCGCTAGTATCTGCGAAAGTATTAGTTTTATCCAAGAAAAACACACTTATTCTTTCTGAAATACCTATCCAACGATAGTACCCCACACGATAGAGATAGCAAAAAAAAGTTCACCCCCCACTTCAGGTGTACGGGTACCCTAAAAAATACTAGTTTTTCAGAGTCTGTTTTACCACTTAGTCGGCGATGATTAAAATACATACCCCCTATGCGTTGTTAATTTCTCAAAATCACAATATAAGTGACACCCTAACCCATACCAAATTTCAGTATAGTACTAACCATCACTGATCATTCTGAGCAAAGCCGCGGACGGACAGACGGACGCACATGGCGAAACTATAAGGGTTCCTAGTTGACAACGGAACCCTAAAAAGGCCGTAGCTACATTAAGCTAGTGCGTTTTAAGGGCATGTAAAGGGCTAAATTGTTTCAAAATGCAGCTATGTAGACACCCGGCTACCTGGTAGACTGTTGAAAACATAACAACCCTTTTTAGCCTAGCAGCAATCGGGTAAATTTGTGGTATTTTAGTATGAAAGGTTTATCGGCTTTACCTCAGTATAAAATTACAAGTCAGCGGCGAGAAAAGCACCTCCACTATCAGAAAGTTCATAAAGTTCCACCTAACTGCTAACCACTAAATTATTTTAGCTCTCTTTATCATTTCTGAAACTAGAGTTTTCGGGAAAGTTATCGTTTCATGAGGAGTACAGTTTTAAATTTTATAGCTTTTTATTAAAATTTATATTACTGCAATAAAGTAAGGGGGCGTCCATTAATCACGTCATACGTTTTTGGCTTGTTTTAGACCCCCCCTCCCCCATGGTGATCTTTGGTGATATTTTCAGGACACCTCCCCCCCTGTCCAATATGACGTGTAATTTTTTGCTAACTAAAGTAAGTACAGTTTTCTAACACGTGAACCTGCTTACGTAACGTACGTACACGTAAAGGGTAAAAAAATGAAACTACATGTATACATATAAAATAAAATTATCTTTAATAGAAAAAAACCGGCCAAGTGTGTGTCGGACCACGCGGTTTCGTACCTACTATCGAAAAAGTAATATCAAAAGGTCGTATCTGCGTATGAAATGAGTTTTAGGAGATAACTCAATAATTCCTAAATAGATATGTTCTCAATTTTTTTCATATTATTTGGTTCTCCAGTTCAAAAGTGACAGGGAGGAGGGTACGGGTAGAGAGGAGGGACACAATTTTTTTTTACTTACGGGGTGATTTTTTCTTAAAATATTCACTAAATAAATAAAAAACGGCCAAGTGCGAGTCGGACTCGCGCACCGAGGGTTCCGTACAAACATAACAAGCAAAAGTTGTAGTATGTTTATTATTAATTTCAATTTAATACATCTACGCGTTTACGAGGAAAAAGGTAGTAACGTTAAAATTTAAAAAAATATTTTTTGTATGATTTTACAAAAAATTTCTACTTTTCGTAATTTTTCCTTTGTCTGTGCTATATGAATTTTGTTCGTGCCAAGTTTCAAGTTTCTGAGTTTACGGGAAGTACCCTTTAGGTTTTGAGTTTCTTGCGAGTACTCAGTTTCAAAATATGCGACTTTAATTGATATTTTTTTTGATTGCGTTGACATAAAAGTTTGATTTTGCTATATCTGAAAGGTCCTATGACTCTGAGTATTTGACATGAATTTCAATTTAATACCTCCACGCGTTTACGAGGAAAAAGGTAGTAAGTTTAAAATTTAAAAAAATATTTTTTTGTATGATTTTACTAAAACTGTCTACTTTTTGTAATTTTTCCATTGTCTATGCTATATGACGTTGCTTCGTGCCAAATTTCAAGTTTCTGAGTTCACGGGAAGTACCCCGTAGGTTTTGCGAGTGCCGAAAAACTGTTGTGTAGGGAAAACTTTGCAGCATAAACGACTGTATCTTTTGATTGCGTTGGCTTTTAAGTTTGATTTTTTTACAGCTCCAAGGGACAATAGACCTGAGTATTTGATATAAATTTCAGCTTGATACCTCCACGCATTCCTGAGAAAAATGGTCTTGACAGACAGACAGACAGACAGACAGACGGACAACAAAGTGATCCTATAAGGGTTCCGTTTTTTCCATTCGAGGTACGGAACCCTAAAAAATTCAAACAGACCTCAATGTTATTTTGAAAGACGTATCGAGTGATGTGAATACAAATAATTACATGTATGGAGTAGTGCCCCTCCTTAAAATATATTTTTCAGCAACTTTACTACAATACTAAGTAGCGGCATACAAAAACACACATTTAAATATTTATTGAGATACGTTTTATAGTTTCCGAGTAAAATAGCTGTGACATACGGACGTATTGACGGACAGACGGACATAACTAACGAAACTATGAGGGTTACGTTTTTGCCACTTTGGCTACGAAACCCTAAAAACCTACTTCTCAAAATAATATGTCAAATGCCATTAAAAATTATTTACAATCATAGTGCTAGTGCAATTTTACTCTGCTTTTGACAGATTGATTCATTTAAAAGTTGATAATTTTTATTTTATTGACCATAATACAGTATAGCACAAGGTACAAAAAAATTACACGTGATATGTGTCCAGACCCCCCTCCCCCCCTGTGGTGATCATTGGTGATTTTTTCTTGACCCCCTCCAACCCCTATACAATATGACGCGATTAATGGACGCCCCCTAAGGCATGATACAGTAAAATATAATGCATATTTAAAACTGTCTGTTATTTGTGTATAAAATAATTTTAAACAAAAAAGAACCGAATTGACTTAGACTCCACTTTTCCAATAGGAAATGCCTGAGCTACTGTAATAAAAAATATTTAAATCACTATAGGTGTGCCTATAATATTTGAAGAGTTCCCTCGATTTCAGATCCTGTCCTGGATACAATGGGACCAACTGTGAAGTATACTCTTTTAAACAGAAAAAGAATTTTCGAAATCGGTTCAGCCGTCTTCGAATAATCGGTGAACATACATAAAAAAAACTAAAAAAAATAGCAAAAACAAAGATCCCGACGAATTGAGAACCTCCTGCTTCGAAATTTTGAAGTCGTTTGTTTAATGAGGGTTTAAAAATTAAGACTCACTTGACAATAAAAGAACAGGTTTCCTTGTTAAAAAAAATAACTGTAATCGGGATATTACAGTTCCATGACCTTCCACGGACCGACGAGCAAAGGCTATCAGGTTCACGTTCGGTCAAGAATCCGAAGAAGCCCAGCAGTGGAAAGGCTAGGCTGTTTCAAAATACGTCAGTAGATTCATGGCTTGCTCCTGTACACCTGTACCTACTTCTACTAACACCAGTCATATCAAAACAATCCATGACCGCGACGCGAAGGCTGCCTCATCACGCAGGCGTAATTGCCTTACAATTTATAGAAATTACCTCGTAAGGTCGCTCGACAATGGGCGGCCTCATGGCAGTTATTTCGAACGCCTTTCCAAGGCGCTTGAGGTCCTATAAAGCAGTCTATGAACACTTTAACACGCCATTACACACTGCCTAAGTCCTGCAGTGAGGAGTATGAAACGAGCGGCTCAAGTATGTAGCGAAAACCATTAACGCGATTTTTCTTAGGTTTTTCCTACAAAAAGTGAGCTCTAGGAGTGGCCTTTAAATGTAATTTTCTACTCCTGTACTTTTATCTGTCATTTATACATTCGTTAACACCTTTATAAGAACATAGATAATACACTCGATGAAAAGTCTATCTAGTCTATTCCCCAAAATAACACTTGTTCTATAAAAGCGCCAAAATAGTATCGCGGAATCGCGTGCAAACACGGCTATTAATATAAAATAAATTACTGCCAACCTAAGAAACCTAAATAAACGCAGCGTTTTTAGAAAAAAAAACTAAAAAAGAAAAAATATAAGAACCACAGACCTACTTCGTAGTTTTTTACGTTTCCCGTTCGTTTGTTGGGGCGAATTGCAAACTTTGAAAGTAATTTAGGTATTTTTACAAATCTCTGTAGCTCTTTAATAATTGATTAAATAACGACGGTATTTGTGTTAGTAATGTTAGTATTATTGAAAAATAGTGTTTTAAAAGGTAAAACTTAAATGATTGTTGATTATGTTGACAAAATAACTGCGATATCCATGAAGATTTCAATTTCGCATTTTATGTAAAAGTAAGTGTATTCGTAGAAAAAGTATTGTATGCAACGTCGTATAAGTAGGTAAAAAAATGTTCGTGGCGTTTTTCTTAACAATTTTCGCCTACGGCTCAAATTGTTACCGACGCCCCTCACCTTTTTTGACCCCTCTTATACAACTGTTGCATAAACTAATATTTTCTACTCCTGTACTTTTATCTGTCATTTATACATTCGTCAACACCTTTATAAGAACATAGATAATACACTCGATGAAAAGTCTATCTAGTCTATTCCCCAAAATAACACTTGTTCTATAAAAGCGCCAAAATAGTATCGCGTAATCGCGTGTAAACACGACTATTAATGTAAAATAAATTACTGCCAACCTAAGAAACCTAAATAAACGCAGCGTTTTTAGAAAAAAAATTAAAAAGAAAAAAAATTATAGAACTACTGTGTAGTTTATTTACGTTCCCGTTCGTTTGTAGGGGCAAATTGCAAACTTTGAAAGTAATTTAGGTATTTTTACTAATCTCTGTAGCTCTTTAATAATTGATCAAAGAACCACGGTATGTATATGTGTTATTAATGTTAGTATTCTTGAAAAATAGTGTTTTAAAAGGTAAAACTTAAATGATTGTTGATTATGTTGACAAAATAACTGCGATATCCATGACGTTTTCAATTTCGCATTTTATGTAAAAGTAAGTGTAGTCGTAGAAAAAGTATTGTATACAACGTCGTATAATAAGTAGGTAAAAAAATGTTCGTGGCGTTTTTCTTAACAATTTTCGCCTCCAGCTGCGCCTACGGCTCAAATTGTTACCCACGCCACTCACCTTTTTTGACCCCTCTTATACAACTGTTGCATAAAATACTATTTCACCTCACAAAGGATACATTTACTGTTATAATATAACACTTATAACATATGAAACAGAGTAGGTTACGTTAGAAGTTATACACCTTTATGAGAGACTGGAGTCTGAACTAGGTAAAACCTGTAAAACTTTTATAGTAATTACAGGGCATCCTACGAGTATACTGACAGTATTCATGGCATTTTAGAAGGAACAATTGCCGTCGTGTTATTGGTAATGGTGTGTCTACGTATGCATTCTGTGGTTGCTGATAATAAGGAAAAATACGAGTATACATCAAGACTATCATCTTTCTCTGCACTTCCGTCATAAAGAGCATCATTGTAATATTTATAATGCCACTAAGTCCTTTATAATTTGATCATTATGCTACTATAATGCTACATTAGCTGTATGCAGTAACGATGTGAAAAGAAACCGAGATTATGTAAGATGTCAAGTGTTCTGTTGTTTGCTATGGCTTTTCTAGTTATATCATCTGTGAGAGAAACTTACGTTAATTAAAAGGTTGTAACTACGACCCGAAAAGGATGAGTAAAAAAAAGGACTGGCTATAAGCCATTGGAGAGGAAGTTACTAGACCGGGGCTTGTCGAGACGAGAAGCGTTAAAAGACTAGGAATGGAATTTGTGGAGGTCAAGGATTCAGCGTTGGAATACTTGGAATGCTCAATATGAATTCTGTAGGGCGCAAATATACGTTTACGTAATATTTAGGATTTAAACACAAATTATGAGCCTTTGTAAATGCCACTATCGAATCAAACCGACGCTTCAGTATAGCACGGACGGGACGTTTGCATAATATCAGTATCCATTTCAGTGCACAATCTTCGATAAAAAACGACGTAAGTGCCCCATAAACTTCTATGATTTCCAGTCGTTCTTGCTCGTAAATGATTCCGTATCGCATCGCGGCATTACCATATGAATGTAGTGCTTATCGAAACTGGTCAGTGACGTCATAGACCAAAGTGTGCAATACTCAGTTGCTTAAAGGTTAGCTGGAAGAGATCCCTTAAAGGGATAAGTTCGCCTTTGTACATACTATCACTATATTTTTGTTGGTCATGTACTTGTTTTGTGCAATAAAGTGTTTTACTACTACTACTACTACATAGTACCTAACCTAAAGTATGATTTTCATTAACACGTTCCCTGTCCGGGTGCGCCCAATGTGGGGTCATGAAGCTTTTTTTATGGAGTCCGTGCTCTCACTATGGCGTCACGTCCACATACTGAAATTGACATTTGTACTTGTAAATAAATAAATAAAGTATACTCAGCCAAATTGTATGACGTGTACATTATCTTTATTCATTATTAAAACCTTTCCGCCTTTGATAAATTATGACCAACCAACCAATAGCCACTCTCGACTTAACCTCTGTTAACATTGTCGCGAATGTAACTGACCTTTAACCTTGCCGACATTGAAATAAGGTTATCAATCCTTTGGCATTCGTTAGCAGCATTCATTACAGTTCAAATTTCAAAATGGGCGTATAATCCAATAATCGGGGAATCATCTCCATACATTGTCTTACAAAAGGTGGTGTAAAAATGTTTTTATGGGTATTGGTAGGCTACAGGGTGGATTGGTAAACGTCAAGGTTAAAAAACTGAATTTTGGCACCTTTAAACAAAGATGGCGGCCAAGCCCTCTAGGTCTAAAATCTAGATTTTTAATAACCAACCTGTAGCCTACCAGTACCCATTAAAACATGTTCTACATCACCTTTTGTAAGGCCAAGTGCTCCAAGGACTGGTCTAATAGCGCATTTGAACATTGAAAACACATTTACGTCATTTTTAGGGTTCCGTAGTCAACTAGGAACCCTTATAGTTTCGCCATGTCTGCCCGTCCGTCCGTCCGTCCGTCCGCGGATAATCTCAGTGACCGTTAGCACTAGAAAGCTGAAATTTGGTACTAATATGTATATCAATCACGCCGACAAAGTGGTAAAATAAAAAGTGGAATTTTTTTTATTATTAGGGTACCTCCCCTATACGTAAAGTGGGGAGTGATTTTTTTTTTCATTTCAACCCTAACGTGTGATATATTATTGGATAGGTATTTAAAAATGAATAGGGGTTTTCTAAAATAATTTTTCGATAATGTAAATATTTTCGGAAATAATCGCTCCAGAAGTAAAAAAATATGCGTCCCCCCCCCTCTAACTTTTGAACCATAAGTTTTAAAAATATGAAAAAAATCTCAAAAGTAGAACTTTATAAAAACTTTCTAGGAAAATTATTTTGAACTTGATAGGATGAATAGTTTTTGAAAAAAAAATACAAAATAATTTCTGAACTAAGTTTGTAATTTAACCGTATAAGCAGGTGTTTATTGTACCTGTCATTTCTACAAAATTACAATGAAATGACGTGCTTTCAAATAAAGTAAAAACGGTCAAAATCGGTTCACGCAATACAGAATTATCCCATAAAAATCATCTTCCATACTTTATGCTCGCGCGCAATAGTTTACTTAATTTGCCGATAGATGTCGCTGTACGTGGAACTCTCATATCATATCCTACATGGCGGTGTTATTAACTCTTAAGTGGGGACACTTACTGTGACGGACGGAAAACTACGGAACCCTACAGTGAGCGTGGCCCGACACGCTCTTGGCCGGTTTTTCTTTTAACAAACTGTGTGTTCACTTCGAAAATGAAACAAAAACGTCAGAATGTAAGTTCACAACTTCACATACGCCCTTTACATTCTGTTTGTTATTTACCTAATCGATTCGGAATAATGAAGTCGAATTCAATGAAATATCGAATCGCTTGGAATCGATATGTTAGTGTACATAAACAGGCGACTCGTTATCATCATCATCATCATCAAACACTTAAGAGCCATGCTCTTGTCGGTGCAACTCAAAGTGGGCTCTCCATTTTATATTATGCCTATTTATTTATTATTTCGTCGGTCCCCTATTTGTGAAGAGTTAAAGACCAAAAGCCTTAATTTAGCAAAAGGAATATAATTATCGAAATTATCGACTACTATTTGTCCCACTTAAAAATACTTTTCAGATTTTTGCTATCCATAATCGGGACCTAAATTGTAAAAAACCTGTCGACTACACCTGGGTTATACCTGGCCTTCAAAATTGTATCTTAACATGTAATCAAAAGCCAAAGATAATGAACGAACATTAGAAACAACTACCACCGTTCTAACCTCTGCCCTGAGAAGAGTTATGGTTATGGCCAACAAGAAACTCGATCACAGTTTTGTACACAATAAAGTGGTTATAATTACTACCAAATTAAAATATTATTTACCGATATGACCCCCTTAAAAATGTATAATACTGTCAACATCTGCGACTGGGCAGTGAAGGCTGCAGGAAATTGCTCCTGTCACGGCGTCTGCGCCGATCCGCTTCAATGCGCAGGCCGTGACGACCTCGCTAGGATCTCGGAGGAACTTCTACGGCAATATTGCGTATGCAATATGAATTACTACACTAGGTGCAAAACTGTCCCAATAGTAGCATCTTAGTAGAATGTAGGGAAGTTGATGTCGATCAAGGAGAGGGGCACATGATTAATACATAACAGTACTCCTTAAAATTTTCCTACAAATCGGCCTTACATATTACTTAGAATTTACGGTTATTTTGTAATTTAGAATCGGAAAGTAGAAAAAAACACATTTTTTTTTCGAATATTTCTAGTTCCTCTAATGGAAACTCCAAATAGGGAACCATACATAATTAAGAAATTCAGCCTCTATAAAATGAGGTATTGACTCAGGTCTTGAATATCCAGGCTGAATTTCTTAATTATGTATGGTTCCCTATTTGGAGTTTCCATAAGAGGAACTAGAAATATTCGAAAAAATAAAAATGTGTTTTTTTCTACTTTTCGATTCTAAATTACAAAATAACCGTAAATTCTAAGTATATCATATGTAAGGCTGATTTGTAGGAAATTTTAAATAGTACTGGTATGTATTAATCATGTGCCCCTCTCCTCGATCGACATCCACTTCTACTAAGATGCTACTACTGGGACAGTTTTGCACCTTACTGTAAGTTTACAAACTTTAAACGCTGTGACACTTGTCAGTATCATAACTCAGTTTTTACAATTATAATTTGTGTTGATCTATGGAGTGTAGACTACACTCACTGTGTAGTGGAAGGTACTTTACCAGGCATTATACTAAAGTCTCCGGGGAGATACGTCATTAAAAAATAAGCCGTTATATTACAGAATATTAAGTTTATTTAGTAGATATCCATACTAATATTATAAATGGGAAAGTGTGTGTGTTTGTTTGTTTGTCCGTCTTTCACGGCAAAACGGGGCGACGAATTGACGTGATTTTTTAAGTGGAGATAGTTGAAGGGATGGAGAGTGACATAGGCTACTTTTTGTCTCTTTCTAACCCCCCACTTCCCTAAAATGGGGGGTGGAAGTTTGTATGGAGCATTACGGGGGGCAAAGGGGAACCGTGTTACCCCGAATTTAACGCGAGCGAAGCCGCGGGAAAAAGCTAGTTCCTTATAACTACTTACGTGAAATGAACATGACTCAACTGTTTTATTACTTTTAGTTCCTATAGAGTTTTTTTGCAAATATGTTTTGGATTTGTTTAAAATTTACTGCATATAATTACTAGAATCAGGCTCGTGTTTATTAAAACACACTCGCTTGAAACGTCCTGAACAATATATTTACACCCGATCATCCTTTCGAGAGATATATCGCGTCGCTCCCACCTTATTTGTCGCGCGACAAAGAGTAAATGTTCGGAGGTCGCGTCTCTCTGCTGTTCTTTGTTTCCATGCCTTGTAACATTGAAAACATACGGTGCGGATTTACTGCAGAAACGCGGCGTTTTAATATATAGCACTTAGGGTTTCGTATCAAAATGGTAAAACACAGGCTGTTTACAAATATCCTAAACAATACATATATTAATACTCGATAATATTTTCGAGAGATAAATCGCGTCGCTACCGCCTTATTTGTCGCGCTTTTGTTGTTTCTAACAGCTGGTAATTACAATACAATACAAATACTCTTTATTGAACACCTCAAAAAGAAAACCAGTACAGAAAATGCATAAAGTCAGAATAGAGGTAAACAATAGGCGGTCTTATCGCTAAAAAGCGATTTCTCCCAGACTACCTTTAGGTAGTGAAATTGTGTTAAATAAACTAAGTCAGTAGGTGTTGCAAATAGTGAAGAAAAGCGGAAAAAAAAACTAAATATCACAAAACAATATCCTTATAAATAAATAAATAAATAACCATATTAAGATACAATACACTTAAACAAAATAAATATTTAAATATATATACATACATATATAGTGCCAGCTGTAAAGAGAAAGTGTCACGGACGAGACAAATAGTAAAGTTTAAGGAGCTTTTTAAATGAAGCGGGTGATTGAGCGCACCTTACATCTAGAGGCAGAGAATTCCAAAGTCGAACCGCTTGAAATGTAAAGGAACTGTTATAAAATTTAGAAGAGGATGAAGGGACAGAAAGAAGTAAATTCCGGGAGGATCTTTCAGACTGGAGGTAACTGAAACGCACCTTGAGATAGCGGGGAGTTGCGGAATTCTAACAAACACAAATGTCAAGGTGACAGACGAAATTTAACGAATTTCCTCATTTTAATGTTCTCAGTCGTTTATGTTGTGAATTAGGTACGATGCGACATTTATGATTATGATATATGTACAACCATTTCGTCGTCGTCGATCCTTGCTTTTTTTTTTGGTATTTTACAAATAAAATAAAATAAAAATAGCCTTTA
Source organism: Pammene aurita (assembly GCA_947086415.1). NCBI lineage: Eukaryota > Metazoa > Arthropoda > Insecta > Lepidoptera > Tortricidae > Pammene > Pammene aurita. The sequence continues at coordinate 29,232,558 of OX352303.1, forward strand.
TTACTACTATACTGAATAACGAAAAAATTAAATTACCAAAAGGTGGATGAAACGTCTGACAGAATGGTTTCCGTACGACGGGAACAGAAACCAAAGACACCCGAGGAAAAGATGGAGAGATTAAATTGTTTTACAGAAATAGTTGGCAACAACTGGATGCAGAAAGCTCGCGATAGAGAAGTGTGCAAAGGATTAGGGGAGGCCTACGCCGTAGAGGCGACTACTATAGAAAATAAAATAAAGTTGATTTAATTTTACAAATACTTACTTACGGCTAAAGCGATTGTGAAAAAACCTGTTATTGTCTGAAATAATATACTACACAATCACTGGCTATATTGTCTTGTCATCACTCATCAGGCATATATTTTAGAAACCTCATCAAATATATTTTTTATCGTTGCGGGCACGTGAGCAATTCTCGCCCGTATGTCCAGGTGATAAGCTACATTTAAAGCAGCTAGTGATTTATACAGCGAGGCGCGAATTTATTAAATCGTTAATCATCGTTCCCGTAACTCCCTTTTAAGGCTGTTTTGCTAACATTCTGTACATTGCTTCTTTGCGTGGTTTGTTTTTCTAGTGGGGGATAAATTGTTTTATGATAGTTGAATATTGTTTAATTTATTTGTGTGTAAACGGGAACTCTTCATACATATTAATAATTATGAATACATATTTAAAATGCGTGGAGTCTCGCCATAAATAAAATTGTTTATTTATTAGAGAAATACCTACCTTTTATTCGTGAATCAAGGTGCTGTGTAGTATGAAGGGGTGTAAAATATTGTTTTAAGGAGCTTTTCCTACCATTACGACATCTTAAAAGTTATATCTATAACACAGACTAGATACAAATATTAGAATTATTCGGACCAGGTAGGTAGGTAAGTCAATAAGATTGACATGAATAAAATTGATGTTCTTTTGTTGTATTTATTTTTCATATTACTTACCTTTATCGTTTCGTTTAATGTTTATAATAAGTACGTAGTTTGCAGATATAAGACCAAACTGACAACTACCTACGTAGGTAGCAGGGATGTAACAGACTATGTGGTTTTATCGGAACCGAAAGCGGAATCGGATGTTTCAAATGTAGTTTATCGGAACCAGAAACGGAATCGGAACCGAAAACGGAAGCGGAACCAGAATCGGAGCTCGAGTGATAGCAGCACGTGGCAAGCGGCGACATGAGCAAATGACAGGTATAAACCAGTTTGTTTTTTATGTACGCCGCTCATTTCCCCCCGCTGCGTTGCTATGACATCCGATATAACTTCTGTTTTGAAAGTAACAGAACCGAAACCGAAGCGGATGTTTAAAACCAGTCGGAAGTTCCGACTTAACGGAACCGGAACCGGAGCTCTGTAACCTCCCTGGTAGGTAGTGTAGGTACCTACTTAATAATAGCTCAGAAAATGGACCCGTTTTTAACCAACAAAAAGTTTTCTAGGGAAGAGGTTCTCCATTCGTCGGGATCTTTTTTTATTATTTAAAAAGAGAGAAGCAATGTAAAGAGAATCTTACATTTGTTTGCTCCTAGCACAATAATTATAAAATTCAACTTAGTAACGAGTTTCCAGGTAGTACGGTCTAATTCGTTAATATATTATTATGTCCGGTCTTACTAAATTGACCAATAAAATTCGTTTTATGTTTCTGCTTTTGGCTTAGGTATTGTTAAAATGTAATTTGTGAGTATTGGAAAATATTAGGTTTTACAAATTGTGGGAGTATACATTTTATAATTTCATGAGCAATTTATATAGGTTAGGTTAGAAGACAATACGAAGACACGCTGTATAATGAAATTGTACATATAATAAAACGTATAATTAATAAAAGTAGCATGTGACGTATTGTGAAATACCTAAAAGAATATGTAATACTAGCTTTTGCCCGCGGCTCCGCTCGCGTTAAATTCGGGGTAACAAACCATACAAACTTCCACCCCCTATTTTAGGGAAGTGGGGGGCTAGAAAGAGACAAAAAGTATCCTATGTCACTCTCCATCCCTTCAACTATCTCCACTTAAGAGTCCGGTAATGCTTTGAAATCGAGCGAAGATACGAGTTTTACACAGTAACCGAACGCTTCCAGGTACCACCGGCGGCCGCGGCGCACGTGCACGTGCGCGGCCGCAATGAACAATATTGATACTTTAGGCGCTCTTGCGTAATATCAGAAATTTTGTTAGGTAAAATAAAACTAAAGGTAAATCTAGTAACCATTTAATACACCATGTTATTTATTATAACTTATTATGCACTAAAGCTATATCTATACATACATAATATAGGCGTTGGTGTAAATGGTTGATTGACTGATCAATGCAGAGCCACAACCTACAGCAGATCGTATTACATTTTTAATGTGTACAAGTAATACGAAATTATTTTGAAAAATTCAATCCCAATAAGGGTTGAAAGATTGTACGGGTAGATTTAAAAAAATATATTAAGTGACTTTACTGGTGTTAGAGTGTCTTTACTGGTACTGGGTTTGTCTTGGAGTTCAAGGCCCATTTCACACAGCATTTCCTAAAAAAACGTAAAAGTATATTTCAATCTACCTTGGGATGAAAATTATATTTTCAATCTATCTTGTAAAGGTAAAGTCAGATAAATTACTTATAATCGATTTATAAACCTTGTCTGTCTTTGTAGTTTTACTGCCATCTTTGCTGTTTTTATTTGGTTTTCTTACGCCATGGAATATTTTTTTTCTATTTACTGCGCCAAACGCACGCTTTTTGTTGTTTATTTAGTAAAAAAAAAATCGGTTGTCTGTAAAGTCGGTTTACTGACGATAGTTGAACGTGACAACGTCATAAGAAAATACTGATGGAATGGTTGCATTTTTCAAAAGAAAATTTTAATTTCACTGCACTTCATACTTGACAAAAACATGTAAATGTATTATTGTATAGCAGCTGTCCACGCGGACGCATCACTCACTCAAGTAGGAGAGAGACAGATGTCGAACGCTGCCGAACGCGAAGGCCGATTGTGCCTCTTTGTCGCTCGTTCCGCGCTCTCGCTTGCACTTCAAGCCTTAAATGGAACGCCTCAGAGCGAGGTAACGCCGCATGAGTCATGTTTTTTCGTGCGTGCAGCCGGCTCCATCGAATTATAAGACGTTGTCACGTCAAAAATATGAAGCGTCTTATCAATAAAAAGCCACAAAGATTAGTTTAAGTTCTAAATATATTTTGTGTGCAGCGTGATTTGAGTGCTGTTAGTAGGATTCTGCAGAAACAACAAACAAAGAAATGGAAATAAGTATGGTCCTGTTGTAGTTTTGCGTAAACACACATACAAGGATTTGAGTAGCTCAATACCATAGTTGTAGATTATTTTAAAGGCAAGTTCATGGACTATGCCTTGAAATATTAGTGTGCGTTGTATTGCACGGCTGTGTACTTGCATATCAAGCAAAGTCTTCGATGATATCTGCATTCTTAAGGCTTCCAGTTAAAAACCACCTGTGACAAAAATATCATGGCAATAAGGTCGTGTAGGGTCATATGTATGTTTTAATATTGTAAGGCTGGATTTACACTAAACTTGTAAGTTTCGCTTTTGTAAGGGACGAAGCTATTTTCTACAATGAGGAAATAATATCTGTCTCTCATTCTGACCTACAACAGCGTCCCTTCGTACGTAAACAAAACTTAGAAGTTTAAATCTAGCTTAAGAACAACATTAAAACAATCGTATACAATTAAACTAATTAAAAATTAGCTAGTGAAACATCCAAATGAAACATGAGGATATGTTGTGTGTTAGACCAAGCTGTGGGGCATTTAAAGGGCTTTATAGTATTAATACAGACTAGACATTCCAATGGGCTTAGGACCTTTCGTAACTTTTTGACTAACGGCGATTGACATTTACCGATTAAAGTAAATTCAATGTTTATTTTGATGTCAATCAATCAGTTTTCTACCAGTTATCAAACACAATAGTCCAGTTTAAGACACTTGAAAAGTCACAAATTAATAATTACGATTTCCATACAGTTTCGCATAGTAAATGTTTGAAGAACGCATTTTTTTATTTGTGGCTTTTCTCTATAGAAATCCCTAATAATCCCTAAACTGCGTTGGCAAGTAAAAGACTTATCATCACTTCAACTCGGAAAGGCGCTCTTTATCCCTTAAAAGCGGAGGAGAAAAACGCATTTTATTTATCCACATCTGGCAGGATGGATTTAAACAGTTAAATTACAAAATTTTGAGAGCATTAATGTTTAATATTTTATAACTGGTATTTTTCCTCGCGGTGTTGTAGTTAAAAATGTTGAATTATGCTCGGCAGCAAAGTTCGCTCGTGGCTAAATTTTGGTATTTTTTGCTGACTCGGATCTCAATATAAGCACGCGAGGTTAAACTACAACTTTGCTCCTTTGTGTAATAAATAACTATTTTCACATCACCTATTCGTACACCGGCTTTTTCTTCCCTGCTAGGAGGGAACCAAGTGGCGCTTTTCTGTCATAGTACATTAGTTTTTTTTTTTCAGCCAGTCCGTCATTACAAAAAAATCTTATTAAATTAATCGATTAATTACAACCAGGAAGCACTCTAAGGACATATAAAGTTAAAAGAAATATGATTCTACTAAAATATTTTTTATTTTCCTCTAAGGTGGTGTTGAAAGCAGTATGTGCAGAGCTCGGATTTTTCACGGCAAAACAAAACACTAGCGTAATTTAGCCAGTGCTTGAAATATTATTTTATCGACACCTATCGAGTCTTACTAGAGTATATGACAGGTATTGCCTCAGTACATTTTTTCTTTTTTTATTCGATGGTACACCTATCAGTGTGAATGTCAAAATTTAAAAACTAACAAACGTGCGAAAATTTCGAAAAACAGGAGACTTACTAGAGCTCAAAATCAATATTTTTGACCAGTCTAAGGTGACCTACTGGGGGTTAGAAGGTTGTGAATTATTACCGGACATCCTGTATAAGTAATAAAATAACTTTTCATTTTAGCTTTGCCATAGTCGAGCAACAAAGAGGTAGGTCTGCATGTACAACTTAGAACGAAGTAACTATACCACCTCATTTAAAATGATAGAAACGACTGCAAATTTCATCTCACATGACATATGACATTCACACTTTAACTGTCATTTCATTACGTATAAAACGTAAATTGCATCTAGGTATTATTTATTTCGCAACGCATTGAATCCGACGTGTTGGATATACGTATAATAACTTAATATTGCAAGGTATCAATTAATACAAAAATGAGTAATGTACAAGATCGGATCAAAACGTGGATTGAAAATCACCCTGAGTTAGTCTATAATGAAGTGACCTCCACTATATACTGCTCTATGTGCGATATGCATCTAAAACTGAAGAAATGCAATATTGAGAATCATGTGAAAAGCAACCGCCACAATTACCGTTCGGGGCAACCAAATAGGAAACATCAATTTTATTTCGATTTAATTATTTTTCTTATTTCATGCAACATACCATGGGCAACAGTCAACAACAATAATTTTCGTCATTTTTTTAACAAGTATTTATGTTGCGACTGCTCTATGACTTCTTTACCGGACGAATCGACCCTGCGAAAAATTTATTTAAATCTCGTGTACAAAAAAACTATACAGGGTATAAGAGAGGTAAACAAAACCAATTATTTATGGATATCTATAGACGAAACACCAGATTTCATGGGAAAATGTGTGACAAACGTGGTGATTCGGTCTTTGCAAAAAAATTGTTCTGAGCAATTTTATCTTTTGGGGTCGAAGGTTTTAGAGAAGGTAAATGGGGAAACAATAGCAAACCTAATAATAAACCAATTAAAATTTTTGTTTCAAAATTCTTTCAATGATAACGTAAACAATTTGCTTTTACTTTGCACAGATAGTGCCGCATATATGCTTAAAGCCGGTCGTATTTTAAAAGCAACGTTTCCTCGTATGAAACACATTACGTGTTTAGCTCATGGTCTGCACCGGGTTGCCGAAGAAGTGCGAGATAATTTCAAAGGTGTGGATGGGTTGATATCGAATGTCAAAAAGATATTCCTAAAATCTCCAGAGCGTGTACGCCTTTTTAAGGCAAAATATCCGTCCATTCCCCTACCTCCCGAGCCAATTATCACCAGATGGGGAACTTGGATATCTGCTGCGGTATATTACGCTCAATACTATGAGCAAATACGTGATGTCGTCTCCATACTTGCTAATGACTCGGCAGCTATAAGAGCTGCAAAAAAATGTTTTCAAACACGCAAACTACGACCGGAGTTAAATTTCATTCGCGACAACTACGAAGTAATAGCATCTTCAATAGAACAATTGCAATGTTCGACTTTATCCATTGCGGAATCCTTCCTCATTCTGGATACTGTTCGTTGCTACGTAAACTGGAGTAAACTTTTACCAGTGATACGTAAATTTGAAGCCGTGCTCGAACGAAATCCTGATTACGAAATTTTAAGAGACATATCTGAAAATATTACCCGAACTGATAATGAATTCTATAAATTTGCTCCCTTGACGTCAACTGAAGTTGAACGTACATTTAGTGTACATAAATGGATTTATAGTGATAAACGCAACTGTTTACTCCCAGAGAATGTTGAAAAGATAATGATCATCTACTCCTATCACTATTACCCAAATAAAATGTCTTGTGCTGCTGTGTGTACTGACGTAGATTTTGAAGAAGAAATTGCGTCTGTTTCTAATATATAGTAACTTTATACAAATGTTTTTATTAGTTTTATTACATATTAATTTTATTTGGTGACTTTTATTTCTTCTAGTTCTGAATTATCGATATCGATAAAATAATATTTCAAGCACTGGCTAAATTACGCTAGTGTTTTGTTTTGCCGTGAAAAATCCGAGCTCTGAGTATGTGTCACATAGAAGCAAAACTATTTTCACCTTGGGCGTTAACACATGAACCCTTCACTACACTCAGTAGTCTGCTTTAGAATCCCTTGCTACGCTCGGGATTCTATGATGTCGCATGTTTTGGGATTTACTAAGTATACGCCCTCACCGTAAATATTTTATTTTCTCCCTTGTTACACAATCTACTACTTATTGATTTCTGTTCGAAACGGGTTCAATTGGCATAAAAAATATAATGCATTTTACTCGCTCGCGTACATTTCTCATAAATTTGTATGTTGATCGCCCTTACGTCCTTAATTAAAATGTAGCGTCGTGACATCTAGTATCTGCCCTCACTGGCCGATTTGGAAAATTCACCCTGTATAGGACCGTTCAACTATTCTTACACCGTTTGTGTATGTTTCTGTTTGACTAAGTTAGGTTCTAACTCAAAAATTATATGAAAATCGCAAAATATTTAATAAAAATTAACGTACGTACGTAACGTACCTAAGGTCAAGACTATTTGGAGTGGAGCGCGTTATATTTACGAGGCGAATAAGGTAAATGATATAATTTCATAACAATTACGAAATAACTTAATAAAAATTTACCGACCAAGTATTCCAAAGGTCCCCAGATGTCAACGACTGGGTGATAACAAATTTTTCCCAATTTACGGGTGCCTTTGCACTTTTCGAATTCACGCTAGCGTTCCAGCGGGGAGCGACACACGTCCTGCCTCCGTGAGCTCAGCGAGCGGACTAAATCGCCCGGCCTTGCTTCGTATAATTAATTGTAAGTTTATAGTTAATTTGAAGTGCTCTATTTACGAATATTTACTATCAAATGGTATATATATTTTACATTATTTGGGTTCATAATAAGTTGAAGTTTATGCTTGTATTAATTTTTTTCATAACTAATCATGTATGTAGTCTGAAACCGCGGTTATTCTTTGTGTATTTTTTCCGAAAGTTGACTGATTTAAATATTTTTTTCTCAGTTATTTTGTATGACATTGGTAGAATTTTTTATATTTATTCCATAGAAGACTATAAATTCAATATTACACAAAAAAACTGTAGCAATACGACATCAATAAAATCCCCAAATTGATATCTGTCCGAACCTCCCCGAGCTAAAATTGGTGAAACACTTGTTGGGAATAGGTCAATTATTCAAAATACAATAATAAAGTAGATAATTTTTTGTACTTATACAGTCCCTATTGAAATGATCTTTCAATTTATGCTTAAAAATGTGTTGATTTAGTACTCTTTAATGGCTAAATCATATCAAATAGTCGAGCAAAATTGTAAAAAGACTTTACCGGACTCTTAAAAAATCACGCCAATTCGTCGCCCCGTTTTACCGTGAAAGACGGACAAACAAACAAACAAACACACACATACACTTTCCCATTTATAATATTAGTATGGATAAAAATAACCTTGTTATTATAATAGTTAGTAACGTACCTTCAACAATGCATGAATAAAATGTGATAGTCTAGATTAAAAGGTATCAATTGGCGGCCGGCGTTTACGCTTTTATTGCTCGAATACAACCTAAGCGCGTTCCGCAAATGGTAAACAGCCTTGGCCAGAAGTGTTGAGCACCCTTGCGATTTTCATACAAAACTCGAAAGTTTAGACCGGCGTTTCTATCTTTTTTGAAGTTATTTTATCAATGAATTCAAACTGAACAGGCATGTTTTGTTGAAGTGAGTATAGACCGACCACTTAAATGAGTCCTCGCCTGCGCGGTACGGGAGCGCCGGGGTAGGACGACTGAGGGGACTGGAGGAAGGTGCGGGCGGCGGGCGCGTTCTTTGATAAACTCATTTCGTTCGCTACGCGGGTAGCGATCGCACGTGTTGACAGTTGCGGACGGATGCTTGCTTACTTGCACGAGATTATTTTGTCAAGATGAGTCGAAATATATTCGGACATAAAATTAGTAGTCAGTGCAAGCAAATGGCTTATAACGTTTACGAATACTTTAGAAAGAAAAAACTGGATCCAAATTCTACTGAATATCAACAAGATATACCTTTAAACAAAACTGTAGCAGAAGTTACTGGACTATCGGAAAAGACTGTATCTAGAATTGTTCAACAATGGAAAGAACTGAAGACGACCAACGATTTAAATCACCGAGAAAACCAAAACAGGTTCGGAGAAAAAGGGTGGAAATAGACGATTTCACTAAAGGAGTGGTAAGAAGAAAAATTACTCAGTTTTACACTGTTTTAAAAAAAATACCAACTCTGAAAACTTTGAATGCTGTATTTAGAGAAGAGGATATATTACACTGCGGCAGGGAATATTTAAGACTCTTACTACATGATCTAGGTTTCAAATTTAAGAAATGCGGGTCTAAAAGGAAACTCCTTATCGAACAACCTAATATAACATCGTGGAGGTGGAGATACCTAAATGATATTAAAAAATATCGTCGAGAGGGAAGAAACAAACCCTCTTGCCGCAAGTTAACTACTGTGACGTCATATATCTTAAGATCTGTCTAGTGCATATTTCGCCTCTTGAGTATCACGCTTTTCACGCCCGCCGCCCGCACCTTCCTCAGTCCCCTCAGTCGTCTTACCCCGGCGCCCCCGTACCGCGCAGGCGAGGACTCATTTAAGCTGTCGATAACACTAATAACTGCATAGAATATTTGCAATTTGTCGCACCGACTTAAATTCGCATTTTTGGGACCTCCACTTGTCATATTTTATAGATACCTTGAAAGTGTTATTAAGTGAAGTTTTCTAGATATGTCAATAAAATATAAAATTTTACGTCTTCGTACATTGTTATGATATGGAATTAATACCTAACTTCAAAATTGTAAACGAAAACGAGCTATGCTCAACACTTCTGGCCAAGGCTGTATGAAAAAGCTAGAAAAATACAAATGTTTTTCCGGCTTTTCAAATCAGGTTGTGTCTGATATTTTTACTCGCTTCGCTTTGCAAGTTGTTACTGCTTGTGATTGTACCATAAATACAGTACCGACATAGACAAAATAAAAAGCAACCCCTAGACTAGTCTAGGATACCTCCTCTCATTGGAACAAAGCGCCGGAAATTTCTCCCACCCCATCCGGTCATTCACCCCGGAAGCTCACCCGACAACACTTAAAAAGAGCGTAAGCGCCAATTACCTAGAACCTAGACCAACGGTAGACGCATGTAAACAAAAGCCATTAGGTAGGGCATACCACAATTTACTACTACCTAAACAGACACAAGATCTTACTAAAGGAAGACGTAAGCGCCATCGACTTTTAAAAGTTTTGAATATTGTGAAGTCGTTTTAAAGTTGCACTAACATTACTTCACTGAAAAAAGGCGAAAACGCCATCGACGTGTATAAGTAGTTACGCCATATTAACCTCAAATAGTTACACTTATCCAACAACGGCGTAGACGCCTTCTGCACCAGTATAAATAGTTAAACGGTTTAAAAGATCAAACTTCTCTAATCTAGACGTGATTATTGCGAAATGGATATGCAATATTCCTATTAAAGATGTTAATGAAAGAGTTCATTCGAATTCAATCCTTATAGCATGCTCCTAAGACTGAAATTCGTACTTCACGTATATGATAGGATTGATAGGTGTTAGTAGCAAACTACACTAGTGTTTTCACCTGGATCGATGCGGCGCGACACTCTCGAGTGCCGTCTGTCTGTCTGTACGGCTTAATTCTGAAATGCGACATGGAAGAGAATCTTTGTCTGTGTAGAGGTACTTAGTTTGTGCGCATGCTCATATAGTACTTACATGTTTTTTTGCATGTTTACGAATAAACTATTTCTATTTCTTTTAGGAACCCCTATCCCTAAAGGATGCATCCCTTAAAGGAATAAGTTCAACTTTGTACAAATATGTTTCAGTAGGTATTTTGGTAAAGTTGCCATTTAGCGGCTATACTTATTACGCTCCTATTGCTCAAAGACATCTTGCATCTGCACAACGTATAACGTAAGTGCCAAACGGCAAATGGTACCTTTGCCAAAATATGGTCACATATTTTGTGTTATATATATCTCTCTCTGATTTTGTACAATACAGTGTTTTACTACTATATATGCACTAGTAGTCCGCCTCGAACTGACAACTCGCATTTTACTTGCAAACGATAGACCAATATAACAAGACCCTTCTCAAGATTTTTTTTCGCCTTCTAACTTTACAACCCCTTGATCGATCTTGCCCATATACGAACTCTCAAATTATATATATCTCTGCTACAACCCCAACAAATTTCATAATTATCAGAAAAACGTTACTTATCGCGAAACAAACCCTCAAAATCAAAAAGCCATCGAAATGCCGAGACGTCCCAGTAGCCGAAGTTGTTTGTAAGTGTTAAATTATATTAATAAAACGAAAATTGAGTCAATAATTAGAAATAGTAATGACATTATTATATGTCAGAAAAGCTGTTACAGTGTAAAACGGTTCGATCCCAGCCCTGGGCACCGGAGGCCTAGGTCACTTTTTCCTTTCTATATGACATCGATATAAGTTTACAAATGTTATTTCCAATAATAAGAATAAGAACATAACGTGATCGAATATGGTCTAATCCAGATTCCACCTACTTAATCAATACTATACCACGCCACAACACTCTGTACGTCCGAGACACATGTGCTACTTGGTACGCCATCCCTGACCTAGCATAACTGCAATCAAATTGCTGTAATATAATAAGGGGTTAAATAATATACCACACGTTTAATTTCTATCCACATAATCATATCTGGATTTGGCATTTTTTATTATGTTGCAGAAAATTTATTGAGCTGGTTTTATTTTATAATGCTAAATAATTCGTTTTATAAGTAGTTTACAACAAGGACCGTAATATAACTGGGCCGCGATTCGAAAAATAAACACACACAGCGGACAGACACAGCTCCAACCCAACTGAACTCAACGCTATAACGACATTGACATTTGCTATTCGAACAGATTTTCATTCAACATTGGTCTCACATTGGTCACACATTGGTCTCACATTGGTACAACATTGGTACAATGTGTGACCAATGTGTGACTATTGTGTGACCAATGTGAGACCAATGTTGAATGAAATTTTTTTTCGAATAGCAAATGTCAATGTCGTTATAGCGTTGAGTTGAGTTGGGTTTAGTTGGGTTGGAGCTGTGTCTGTCCAGTGTGTGTGTTTATTTTTCGAATCGCGGCCCTGGCCATTGTTCATCAACAATTTACTATAAAACCTGTTATTTAACTTTTGCTTAATTAATGTAATTGGATACATATTTTAGGAGCGTAATATTATACTTACTATTAAATGAAACCCCTTTTATAATTACGTCAAAGGGGTTTCATATGTAAATGTTACATACGTAGCGTTTGAGTACAAGGTATCCATTATAAATTAGATCTTTATATAGTTGGTAACATAATATCCACTCGGCTTTCAAGTGGATTTGACATTCCAATGTAAGGGTATACGGTCGAGTGGTCGCATGTGTAATGTATATCAAGAATTGAATTGCTTTAGTTGCTTTGTATTTTTGTTTGTTTTCAATTTAGGTTTTTCTTGTATTTCTTGTAGCTTTAAAGATTTCATATTTCGAGACGTCAGATTATTTGTCTTATTAACCTACTTTTATTTTCATAGATTTCAATTAAGTTAGTAAAATAATAATTTTAAACAAAAAAGAACCGACTTCACTTAGCCTCCACCTTTCCAAAAAGAAATGCTCGAGCTGCTGTAAAAATACTCGGATCACTATAGGTGTGCCTTAATAGTTGAAGAGTTCCCTCGATTTCTCCAGGATCCCATCATCAGATCCTGACCTGGTTACAATGGGACCAACTGTGAACTGTGGGTGTGTGTGTTTTTTTGTTTCTCTTTGAAACAAAAAAAGAATTTTCCAAATCGGTCCAGCCGTCTTCGAATAATCGGTGAATATACATAAAAAAAAACAAAGATTCCGACGAATTGATAACCTACTCCTTCGAAATCTTGAAGTCGGTTGAAAAGGAATACCGAATTAATGAGAGACGTCTTTCTTTTTCAAGTCCTAATCATTTTGATCGTACCTATTTAATTATGTATCATTTTATTCGCAATTAACGGAGTCTGACGGTAGGTATATGCATTTATAGTGATCTCCATGCATTTATCTCCAAAACGGCATCGTATTTGCTTGCGGTTTTCGGTAAAACTAGGTGATACACCAAAGATGGTTCGGATATAGATTCTAAGGCATCTTTCACACTGTTGCGGTTTCCGCATGCGGCGCCGGTGCGCGATCGAGATAGCGATCTGCGTGTGTATAGCGCTGTCACGCTTGCACAGTGCACACCATCGCCGCATGCGGTTGCAGCTCCAGTGTGATAATCGGCTAAGAGCGGTGGCTTTTTTTGTCGTTATATTATTATTTTTGATTTAATATTGTAAACACATTTGTCAATTGTACCATTCCCTTCATATACCTTTTACTGTTTGTAAGTTTAAGTCTTCCCCAAGACTTAAGTATTTCGTCGTATTTAGTTGTCTGTTAATCTCGTTTGTTACCGAAGCGGTTCAAAATTCTTAAATGCGGCAAGATTGTATGGTTATTTATCATTAGAGTCATTAGTGCTCGCGATTTAATTGTTCTTTGAGATATTAAAGATAATGTTTTTTAAATATTATTTTCCATAATAAATGTCATTGTTTTAATGTTGTAGTTACCTCTTATTATAGTCTTGTAAGTCCAAAAGTAATTTTTGCTTTTTAAATCTCAAATAGTTTTGAAATTGAAGCATATTTGAAATCAAACCTTCCGAACATTTTTTAGAAACTGTTTAATAAAAAAAGATACATAAAATGTCGCTAAAGGTTTTTTTAATGCAGCGACATGATATCGCAGACGTCCTAAGTAACTAGCCATTAGTTTTGTTTGAAGACCCATTAGCTCTTAATTTACTTCAGTCAGATATCCTATTGCATGCAATGCAAAGGTTAGTCATTGGACAAACTTGTATGGCTATATTTTCGCTTTTGGGATTACCTTCATTCTCTTTTAGGAAAGTAACAAAGGAATTTAATTACTCGTGAATACGCAGACGAAGTTACGGACAAAAGGAATGAACTAAGAGCAACAAAACCCATCTGTTTAGATTGCTAGATCCGGCATCTGGCAGTTTTTAATGGGTGGAGGTCAGAGTGACAGACTAGCAAGATTTTGGTATTGGAAAATAGTAATACCAAAATAGGTAAAAACTGCCGAAGTTGTCTCAGTTATAAAAGACAGGGCCTATATTTTAACAGAACATTAGGCGACAAACTATGAGTTACATTATACGTCGTTTTGGACTACTTTCCCCCATCCGAAACTTTTGGCTGTGATATAATCTAATTATTTATATAATTTCTCATAAACATAATATTGCATCAAACCCAGAATTCTAGGATTGCTTTTTTAAAGTGGTTTGCATTCTTTGACCTCCACCACTTTACAGCTGCCCAGATGCCATATGTCCAGATCTAGAAATAATCATAGTATAGCAAACTGACTAGAGTGGTTTCGTTGCTGTCATTATTGAGTCATATTTGACGTGGCTAGCTCTCCGTCTACTAGATGTACAGTACAGGACTACAGGAGCCATTACATAGAGATAATTGGGCAATGCAAACCCTGAACTGTCGCAGGTGGAACCTTGACATTTTGAATAAATACGTTTCAAGTGTCACGAAGCTTCGCTATGAAAGGATTTTCGGAAATTCTATCTCTTAGGATAGGGAAATAGGGTTGGCAGTAGGGATGGAGAAGTAGCGGAGTCGCGGGCGCAGACATACATATACAACCGGAGATAAATATATTAGTATAAGAGCCCATAACACTGAACCTAGTTCGATAAGTCTCCTAGATGAGATATATATAATTAGTCGCGTCTTTAATGGGGGAACACGAAATGCCGATGCTGCAATGCAAAAAAAGTGGTAGCGTATTTTTTTTTTTATAAAAAATCCGGTTTCTAGTCTAAGTCTCCTAGATTGCCTTTGTTCCTCGATTCCTGATCCCCTGGAACCTAATTGAAAATCTCCTGCATGCTATATTAGCTTTACAAGTTGAATAACGAAATTACCTTCGAAATGCTTCAATTTCATTTGATAAAAATAAACAGGTATTTCTTTTTGGTGTCAAAAACATTGGGTATGAAATACGATGTATTATATTTTTTTTTTTTTTTGTTTCAGGTAATTGTCTGAACACTTCCATAAAGTATGTCACCCGTTGCATTCCATGGTGTGGTGTGTTGCCAATGAGTTCGCAATATTTGATTTTAATATTTCTGTTATTTTAGGCTAATGGCGCGTATATAGTCTTTGTAAGATTGCAAATACTTGAGAATTCCGCTGTGATCTGGCTGGCCTTGGGGTTATAAATGCAACTTTTCAATTTATTTATACATAGTCAATTATCTATATATACAACGTGTTAATTGAGCCACTATAAACCTCAGACACCCCAAACGATTTTTATTATTGCTAATTAATCTAGAGTATTTATTTTTCAATCAGTTAATTATTTCGAAAGATATTCGTATGTTTAGTTTTCCTTGCAATTCTATTCAATTGTTAACTCTACACTCGTTGTTGTCACATCTCTACATGTGTCATATGCCATGTCGACCTATCAACCTATCGACCATACTTTGACAATGACAACCTACATGACACTATTTATAGAGAAAAAAAAAATTTGTCAAAGCTGCCAGCCATTATTAAATATTCAACCTCTATCTCCTAACACTGTCGATTCTGAACAAACACTTTTTAGGTTTTTAGTCTTGGGTGTAACACGTTGTATATAGGGAGTGTTAGTAACAAGCAAAAATTTACTTTTACTTTAAGTAGATACTTACAGGCTAATTAATAAATACTTAAAATATCGTACATAGTTTCTCTGGACTCCATGTGGATGGAGATTATGCATGGTGTCTGCCGCGAATAGAGAAGACGCTGCTTCGATCAGCTCCGTTCATTGGAAGCATTAATGGTCTCTTTTTTCGTATAACGACATCTATTTTAATTTTGCTGAAACAACTTGCATTAATAAGACTTTAAACCGTTCAACTAGACTGAAATAAAATTAATTTAAATAGACCCCGTGCGGCAAGCGCTTAAGTTCCAATTCGCCGCCCAAACTCGTTTAGCAACAATTGACGATTGTGGAGATTGCGCGCTAATTGCCCATTGACCCCGCTACCGACCCAGTAAATAAAGGCTGCTAAATACTTAATAACTCTAAATTCAAGATTTTTAAATCTTTGGGAAATAATAATAAAAAAGAACCAACTTCACTTAGCCTCCACCTTTCCAATAGCAAATGCCGGAGCTACTGTTAAAAATACTCAAATCACTATAGATGTGTGTATAATCGTTGAAGAGTTCCCTCGATTTCACTAGGATCCCATCATCAGATCCTGACCTGATGGTAATGGGACCAACTGTGAAGTATACTCTTTCAAACAATGTTCCAAATCGGTCCAGCCGTCTTCGAATAATCGAACATACATTTAAAAAAAGCTAGCAAAATAAAAGATCCCGACGAATTGAGAACCTCCTCATTCGATATCTTGAAGTCGGTTGAATAATCGATTGAGTACCAAATTGTCAGCGCCGAGTGTAGATATCTTTGGAAGAATAATAAGTAGATATCCTAAATATGTTAAACAACCCAAAACCGTCTCCACCTAGCAACATGCTAAAACAACGTGTAATATTAATGAAACACAATTTCCCAGACTCGACCGCATACCTTGCTCAGCCACGCCAAGCTTTAAGCCCTAATAACCGTTAGAAACTAGTTCGAATTTCGAACTTATTGCCCCAGACTACAGTTAATAATGGAAGTGTTTCCAAACGGTGGTTACAGCTCTTTTGTGTGGTGATCAGCAAACAGATTTAAACTTTTAACAATGCCGCGCGACTGGCGGAGTTTCCTATTTCCCTTTTTACTTACTTTAGTATCTGAGTACTTTAAAAGTTAGCAGGACTGTTATAAATAACTGCGCTTTCAACGTACCAACATCCCTTGAACTGAAGTGAATGTTTTTGAAAATAATTGCAAAAACATTTACTTCAGTTATAATACGTTCAAAGTAAGTTGGTACTTGAGAGATGTTTTTCCATTTGATATCCTATCTTAACGCAAACAAAATAAAGTCAATATTCATATTTTGTGATGTTTGTAATGTTGGCGTTACGATAGGCAGAAATTTAAATGTATAAAAATCATCTGTCTATCTCAAACTGGCTTTGAAGTAATTATATATATAGTAATTATATATAGGGAGGCATAGACTAATTAACCCAAGACCCCGCATAGCTGGGCGACCCCCGCTGCCAGGCTCGAAGTAATTTAACTCTATAGTAAGACACTAATATTGGAAGTGACAGTAAACATAGTACGTCTCCATGGCAACCATTAATGCCTGACTCTCTCTCTTACGCCCCACGGAAGAATTGGCTACTTTCCTAAAAAAATATATTTAGTCCGTCAGTTAGATTATCAAAAAATATTGGACACGTATTTTTTATTTTGTCAATCAAACAAAAATTGGTGAAGATATAGCCCGTTAAAGTTCTGCGTGACGTCACATTTCAGTACAATTTTTAGTATAATGTGACGTCACGCGGAACTTTAACGGGCTATATCTTCACCATTTTTTGTTTGATTGACAAAATAAAAAATACGTGTCCAATATTTTTTGATAATCTAACTGACGGACTAAATAGAATTATATATTTTTTACCCAGGAAAGTACCCAATTGCGCGTTCCCTGTCTAGCATTGCGAGTTACCCTCCCGAACCCCTTCTTTTTGGCAGCTTAGGTTTCAAAGAAATAACGCGCTAAGCGGAGTATAGAGATATCTTGTATATGATAGGGAGGTAAAAGCAACAGAAAATGGTACAGTCAACGCCAAAAATATGTATACAATTTTGAACCTTATTACAATGTGGTAATGTATACATATGTTTGGCGTTGGACGTTCAAAGTTTAAAATATGCATGCGATTTATTGGACAAAAATGTGTGTATATTACATAGAACATTATTGTACCTAATAGGATTTAGTTAGTGTAAGTAGGTACACATATTTAGTTCAGATTAATTCTAGTGGTATCACAGCAACAGCAATCATACCCACACATACATACATACTAGTTACATAAAAAATAGCAGTAAAATGAGGACCTGAGTAAATCGCCCGTAGAACAAGTTTTCTCGTAAATATTTGAACAGGCAAAACTATTTGGAAGCCCCCAAACTATCGTAAGATGGGCTGTTTTATTGACTGTTTGTAAATTATGCTCAAGTTCCTAGAATAATAAAGTAATTAATTATAAGTAGGAAACTATAATATTCATCTTGAGCAAGATATTCAAAACTTCGGTAACGTTACAAAACTGCCTCGGCCGCAAAAATCGCTCGGCAAAAAACCGTTTGGTAAAAACAAATGTTTGGCGACAAGAGATATTATTTGGACCGTTTTTCCCGTGGTACTCGGTTCTTTAAATTTATTCGGTTATACTAATACAATTTACACATGCGTCTTCATCCTGTGAATATACAATGCTACCTTAATGGATTCACAAGACATGTACGTCGACACATGTACGTGAAATAACAAGCAAATTGTCTGACATCCGCACCTTTGTATTAATAAACAATATAATACTTTTCACACCACCTGCTCGACAATGCCAAATTATATATCATGCAAACCTCACCGAAAGCAAATCATTATAGCCCTTGGCTTTAGCCGGGTTATAATGTTGTACTAAATCTCATTATAACCCGCTGGTTAATAATGTGATTTCACTT
Organism: Pammene aurita; assembly: GCA_947086415.1. Lineage (NCBI taxonomy): Eukaryota > Metazoa > Arthropoda > Insecta > Lepidoptera > Tortricidae > Pammene > Pammene aurita. Next base: position 29,251,313 of record OX352303.1, read on the forward strand.
CCCATAGTTCTTATTGTTATGTGTTTAAAGTCTAATTTGGTAAAGTCCGCACGGTGCACAGCCCCGCGACGCCACCCGGGGCCCGCGCCGCCGCGTCGAACTGATTTGAAAATCGAATTTATTCGGAAAATCGTGCTGGCCACCTTTTATAAATACCTAAAACAAATGCCGCGAGTGTCATAAGATGCTGCAGTATACGGAGTAAAACTGCAGGTTCTATAAAAATTGAAGATAAAATTTGAATAAAATGGACTAATGTATCAAGAATAAATTTTTAGGGTTCCGTAGCCAAATGGCAAAAAACGGAACCCTTATGGATTCGTCATGTCTGTCTGTATGTCTGTCCATCCGTATGTCACAGCCATTTTACTCGGAAACTATACGACGTATCTGAATAAAATTTACACATAAGGTGTATTTTGTATGCCGCTACTTAGTTATGTAGATTTGAAAAAAAAAATTAGGGGGGGGCGCTCCATACATGTAACTATTTTTTTTGACTAAATATCAACATGTGACACATCAATGATAGGTCTTTAAAAATAACATTGAGGTTTCTTTGACCATTTTGTGATTAAGTGAATATTTTCTGAAATAATCGCTTCGAAAGTCAGAAAAATTGTGCCCCCCCCTGTAACTTTTGAACCGTAACTCCAAAAATATGAAAAAAATTGAGGAGATGCGTCTTATCATATACTTTCTACGCAAATTGTTTTGAACATTATCGGTTTAGCTATTTTTGAGTTATCTCCAAAAAACCATAGGCACCAGATACGACCTTTTGGTATTAGTTTGGTTCCATTGAAGGTACGGAACCCTCCTATGTGTGGTCCGACACGCACTTGGCCGGTTTTTACTTTTGATTTACTTTAATAAAAATCCGTTTCTAGTAGCCTTAGCTATTTTATTGTCTCGCAAGAGGTGAGAAAAGTAGAGTATACTCCTCGGGGATAAAGCTGTTTTTGTCACGGGCGCGCTTGAACCCCTCACTGCACTCAGGACTCGGTCTTAATTCCCTCGCTTCGCTCGGGAATTAACTCATAAACCCCTCGCTACGCTCGGGATTAAAATCTGGAGTCCTTCGTTACGTTCAGGATTCAATATTGCGCCCGTGACATAAAACAGTGCTTTATCCCCTTGGTGTACAATCTACTATTTCCTGGTAATTTGTTCAAGGAATCGGCTGATGCCAAAGTCATATACTTGTTATTTCATTTTGTGCGCACTTTCTCGTTATTATAAACCATGGCTTGGAAACCCGTATGCTCTATACTAAAATACCGGTTTTTTTTCGTTGTTTCCTTTACTATTTCATATTTAAGTAATCGAAAAATCTTATAATATGAAGTCTACCTAAATACAATACCTATTGAGTTCTACGTAAAAACCATAAAATGATTTAATATCGGTAGTGGGTTATTTTGCGGTTTTTATGATGAAAACTGGTTCGGAACCCTGATTATAACCGTCAAAATAGATGCTAACCATAAAGCCCGTTAGTTAAAAGAAATACCTAATTTGGCTCTTAGTTTGAACTGATACTGAAAATGGAAAAAATTGTCTGTAAACAATGAAACATTGAAAATAGTTTTGAAGAAAGCAGGACACTACACTGTGCGAGGTAGCCAATCAGAAAGACCACGTACGTTACGTAGACGCGTATATTATACAAGATTTTACTAGCCAGGAGACTTCTTATAACTATATCAAGATTATTACGTCCCTAAAAGCTCTTGCGCGTATGGAAAACTACGAAAACCTTCATTCCTAACCCTAGAGACTAGACAAATATATATAACAAATTTACACATACATTAGATAACACAAATAACAGACAATCAGCAATCGTATAAGCAAGATAGCTATCATAGTAATAACAGGCCGAGTGTGATGATGTGTTTGTTTGTTCCAAGCTCAAAACCCGGCACGACGTCAATGACGTCATCAACTCGTCACATTTCAGAGATTATACCCGTGCAATGTAGTTGTATTCTGTACATTTTCATAATACTTTATGCATGGCATAGCGAGGATAAGGGTAGAAAGAGTGGCAATGACTTGTGTGATCTGACTTTTGCTATTTGAATTGTGTAAGGTTATCAAAAGTTTATTGATATTTGAAATCAAGGGATAAAAATCTGTGTGCAATTTGGTACACTTAGGTTCGTATAAAAATATAAATAAAATATTATATTTATGTGTTAAATGGGTCTAGAAATAAATTCCATTTGTAAGCCTTTTAACAACAAGCAAATTTTCCATAACAAAGTTACCAACAGTAATGTTTTACGCCGGATCAGTATGCGGGGTGGAAAACTCCATTTTGCTCCCGGCCTACGTTACTAAATAAAATTGTATAACAGCCGGCATTTTGTTTTATTTGATATACAAAAGTCTGCGTTCCAGGTAAGAGTTTCTTACATTTATATTATTTAACTGCATAAAGATTTCCATTTATAAAGTAGAGGAAACTGTTGTACCTTGGACATAACTGTACCTAGGTCAGTCGACCTATTTTAGAAACCTACTGATTCTTTTGATTTAACTCCATTGAAACTTGGAACAACACCTGAAATAACCGCGTATTTTTTTGTGTATCCAAATTCTATGTTCTAAAACTTTCCAAGAGTCAGTGTGATCCACAGTTTTCCATGACAAAGTTAGCGGCCAGTAATTTAATTTGGCTGCCGGCCGCGCCAACAAATGTGCTACACTATTTAAATTTGTTTACAATGATTGTGTATCTAAATCATTATTTTAAAACTATCCAAGAGACAGTGTGATTCGCAATTTTCCATGACAAAGTTAGCGGCCAGTAATTTGATTTGGCTCCCGGCCGCGCCAACAAATGTGCAACACTATTTAAATCTGTTTAGAATGATTGTGTATCTAAATTCATTGTGCTAAAACTATCCAAGAGACAGTTTGATCCACAATTTTCCATGACAAAGTTAGCGGCCAGTAATTTAATTTGGCTGCCGGCCGCGCCAACAAACGTGCACCGCTGTTTAAAATGCCCTTTTATGCCTGTTTGGGGTATTCTCTGTTTTAATAGTACATGTAACTATGTGAGGTAGATAGGCACTTAATTGAAATTGAGCGATAGATAGGAATGGCTACTCTGTGGACATGGATTATTCATTAGTAGTTTATTTTCGTTAAGAAGAAATTATTTTAATGTATAATTCTATCAAGACTGTTGTAACATTGATCCTATAATGCATAAGTGTGTGTTAACCATGAAGAAAATTTCATATCCTTCTTTATTTTACAATTTGAATTCCGGGTCAATGGCACATTTTTGAACCCAAATTAAGGTCTTAATCAAATCTATTCTTATCTTTAAAATGCCTTATGCCTGATTCAGGAATAAAACGTTGACGCTACCGGCAGCGAGCGCGTGAAACTTATTTATTAAATTTTATTGGTACTTCCTAAAACTACAGAATATACGCTATGTATTAGTGAAAGAATAGTCTCTATGTATACCGACAAAGCAGGACCTTTATATACTCGTCCACATATGATACACAACCTAACCAATGTGACGGGAGCAACCCTCGCTCACAAATTGTTGACGTTACCACAGGGCGGACACGTCATACTACAAAACTCTCGATTGTGCGCCTTTGTGTGCACAGCACATCTGTAAAGGCTTCAATGTGTGCGTGCGTTTTAGGGCGCTGTGTCCGTTGTCGTAAATGACGTTTGACAATACACCGACATTTTGCTTTTTATCGATGCGCTGCCAACCTGACGGATTAGCCTACTAGTTCCCTACCAATCGGCCGCCGAGGGGTGAGGTAATTCTGTTCGGGGCGGAGCGTTGCGTGGGCATTCTGTATGAAATACTATTATTTATGCCGTGACGTTACACGGAAAATGGTTGTCAGTTACAGCTATAACTACTGTTATCTCACGGTGGCTGAATTTAAACTAACTTACAGTATGGCTTCGTGCAAGTTACAGAGAACTTTGCCATCTGCCACGTTAGACTTGATATACGGTCAACTTTATTATGGACTAAGAGGTGGCCACGTCAGATATGACGCAATAATGAGAGCAACGAAACTAACTAGTCTAGTAAGATTGCAATACTATCCTTATTGCTAGAGCCGCCCGGCTGTGGCAGTTTTTCTGGCATAATCTGGCAGTTTTTAATGGGTGACAGACTAGCAATTTTTTTCAGTTGGGAAAAAGTAATACCAAATAACAAGGATGAGAGACCACAGATTATAACTCAAATTAAAAATTCAAATTATTTATTTCGAATCAAGGATCCATAGATTGTTAGTACATACAACTAGATAAGGCTTAAAATTAGGGTTAGTGACATAGAATTACAATTAAATAGTAATAATTAAACTAAAAGAAACAGAAAAAACAACCGGTACAGTATACCTACTTAACATTAGATGATAGTTAATTTAAGTAATCTAGATGCACCATTTCTCAACATCTGACGCTGCCACATGTAGGCTGATTCCTGTCTGTTGTTTTGGTACTTCACATAATTCTATAGGTATAATACAATAGTCAATGATAATCAGAAGCGCTGGTAGCCTGGCGGTATGACGTCCGACTTTCAATCCGGATGTCTCGGGTACCCTGGCTCGTACCAATGAGTTTTCCGGAACTTATGTACGAAATGTCATTCGATATTTACCAGTAGCTTTTCGGTGAAAGAAAAAATCTTGAGGAAAACGGACCTAATTCCAATAAGGCCTAGTTTCCCCTAGGTTGGAAGGTCAGATGGCGTAAAAACTAGTGCCTACACCAATTTGTGGGATTAGGTTGCCAAGTGTACCCCAGGCTCAATTGAGCCGGGAAAAACGCTAGGTGGATAATGAATACAATAGTCAATATCATGTCTCTCTCGCCTTTTTCTTGTTATGAAACATCGACATACATATAAGCAACAGCATGCAATTGGTGTTTTTTTTATTTTATTCGATACCGCGAATCCGAATACTACCGACTATAACGATTGTAGCGCCATCTGCTTCTGAGCATCTGCCTTTGCGCGTTTATCCTCATTGTGTTCAGTTGCTGAAATAATTAGGGGTTAAAATAATTACGAACAAAAAAAGGAACCGACTTGACGTAGGCTCCACCTTTCCAAGAGCACATGCCCGAGTTGCTGTAAAAATACTTAGATCGCTATAATAGTTGAAAATTTTCTTCCATTTCTCCAGGATCCCATCATCAGATCCTGACCTGAAAAATATATAACAAAAGTCACTGTTGCTCCATATACCCGGCAATACATTTGGAAATATGACAAAACCCTCCACAACAACTTTTTAGCTTACCATAAAAACATCCAAATGACATCACATTAAAGCGATAAACTTGCTTTAAGCACTTCATTACTCGGTTCTTCAACAAATTGTAGAGGCGGCCCGTCGGCTCGTTCCAATTATCCCGTGCATCAGCCGGGATCGAAGCCGGGACTTGGCAGTGGCGGTGCGCAGCCTGCTGGCATGGCGCCCGTAAGACGCGGTGGTCTGAGTTGTGGCGGGTTGACATGAGCGGGCGGATACGGATAGGAGGTAGCGTTTTGCATTGACGGGAGTCCAAAGGAGAGTTGAGCCAATATTCTTAAAATTTCAATGTAGTTGATCATTGCGCGTAGAGACTGTTTTCATTGATAAGAGACTGTTGGTGCTTTAATTTTAGTACAACCTGGATATTCTGTATTACATGATTACTGATTATTCAGCCTTTACAAATAATATAACTGTTATAAGTTGAGTTGCGTAGTAAGCTAAAATCAACCTTGCAAGAAATACAAGGGAGCTCTTAAGTAGTCTAATCCTAATGAATTTACTTTATCTTCACTTATTTACTGCTCACTAATAACCCACTTATTAAACTCTACAACATACTTTCCTTCTCTTTATTTTCATCCAATAGCAACTACATTACAATTTCAGAAAGGGGATTATACTACATTGGTGTTTCTCCTCTAAAACATTCGACACAATTTATTCAACTGAAGAACAAATAAAATTATTTTTAATAAATATTTTCATTTGTTTATTTTTAAGTAGACACACTACTATATAAATCATAAACTTATATAGATGTCATATACAAAGGAAAAAGTGACCTAGGCCTCCGGTGCCCAGGGCTGGGATCGAACCAGCGTCTTCTGCATTCGCGGCAGACGCCTTTACCACTTGCCTTTCGGCCGCGAATGTAGAAGACGCTGGTTCGATCCCAGCCCTGGGCACCAGAGGCCTAGGTCACTTTTTCCTTTGTATATGACATCTATACATATAAGTTTACAATTTATTCAGCGAATTATCGTTATTTTTCGCTCGCTAATAGCTGTGAGTTGGCTGTAAGTGTTACCGCTCGCTGTCAGTGACACCACACCTCACCAGACTCCACTCTTTACTTAACAATTATTTATTGATAATTTTAGTCAAAATCTATATATATATAACTCAAAGGTGACTGACTGACTGACTGACTGACATAGGATCTATCAACGCACAGTCCAAACGCAGATTCCAAATTTGGCACGTAGGTTCCTTATAAGGTCTAGGGGTGCGCTAAGAAAGGATTTTTCAAAATTCATCCCCGAAGGGAGTGAAATGGGGGTCCAAAGTTTGTATGGGGAAACAAGATTAGTTAGTCTATTTTATTCGAAACTTCACAGAAGTATTCCTAACAATAAATGAGTAAATACGTAAACTTATATACTTTACCACTTGGCCAAGTGGTAAAGGCGTCTGCCGCGAATGCAGAAGACGCTGGTTCGATCCCAGCCCTGGGCACCAGAGGCCTAGGTCACTTTTTCCTTTGTATATGACATCTATACATATAAGTTTACAATTTATTCAGCGAATTATCGTTATTTTTCGCTCGCTAATAGCTGTGAGTTGGCTGTAAGTGTTACCGCTCGCTGTCAGTGACACCACACCTCACCAGACTCCACTCTTTACGGCCGTACCCGACACAACTTACTCCGCGAAATATCGTTATTATTCGCTCGCTAATCGCTGTAAGTGGCGCCTGCGCCAGGCTCCTTATTCGACGCTTAAGAAAACCATACGACTGCGATATCGCTATGTAGGTTTTGTTACGATTGTATGTGTAGTAAGTGTTTTGCTTTATTTGTCCATTCCATACGGAAATATAAATATAACGTAATATAAAATTGTGATAACTATTGTAGCGTATTCTACGCTGTAGACTTTACAGACATTTACGGGGAATTCAAGTGCGGGTACTGTAATAACCGTACAATTACTAACATGTACTCCGCGTAATGTCAGAATAAGACAAAATGTGAGATTAATTTGTAAAGTTCGAAAAAGACGACTGGGTCTTCCCCAGTAACAATTATTTATTGATAATTTTAGTCAAAATCTATATATATATAACTCAAAGGTGACTGACTGACTGACTGACTGACATAGGATCTATCAACGCACAGTCCAAACGCAGATTCCAAATTTGGCACGTAGGTTCCTTATAAGGTCTAGGGGTGCGCTATGAAAGGATTTTTCAAAATTCATCCCCGAAGGGAGTGAAATGGGGGTCCAAAGTTTGTATGGGGAAACAAGATTAGTTAGTCTATTTTATTCGAAACTTCACAGAAGTATTCCTAACAATAAATGAGTAAATACGTAAACTTATATACTTTACCACTTGGCCAAGTGGTAAAGGCGTCTGCCGCGAATGCAGAAGACGCTGGTTCGATCCCAGCCCCTGGGCACCGGAGGCCTAGGTCACTTTTTCCTTTGTATATGACATCTATATAAGTTTATGGTTTATATAGTAGTGTGTCTACTTAAAATAAAACAAATCAAAATATTTATTAAAAATAATTTGATTTGTTCTTCAGTTGTACTGAGGGCAGCGCCATCTCTCTCGCTTTCAATGAACTCCTACGAGTTCGGATTGGAGGTACGGACTCATAATGTTCTACCTTAGATGATTGGCTAAAATGCGCCTGAGCATTTACAAAGATTGCATATACACGGGAAAATTCGACCGGTGCAGCTGTGACCCGGGTTGCCAAGTGGTAAAGGCGTCTGCCGCGAATGCAGAAGACGCTGGTTCGATCCCAGCCCTGGGCACCGGAGGCCTAGGTCACTTTTTCCTTTGTATATGACATCTATATAAGTTTATGATTTATATAAGGTCAATGAGGGCATTTCCGTCATACTTTTTGATAAGTTCACTTTGGCAGGTCACAACTATGATGATATTTACTTTTTAATAAACCTGATCACTGTAATAGATTAAGCATTTATTCAACTATATAAAGGTACTCATATTAAATTGCAAGTACTGCTGGGTATTTAAATATGTTTTTTTTTAATAAACATGTCAGTTGGCGGATTTTCCCGACGGTTTGGGGCTATTCCGTCAACCAACGTTTTTTCTTGTATCGTGACGTATTACAAACATGTACGTCAAGTGGACAAACAACAGCTAAACAGTTAGTCGAAACTAAACTTTAGCGAAATAAATTTAAGGTTTAATTTAGATTTTATTGCCAAGTATAATTTTTTGGGACAAAGCCGGCCTATTATTACAATCAGGAGTAGAGAACCTTTTAAAACAGATTCCCAAACCCTAGGGAAAATCCGTCAACTGACATGTTTTTAAAATAACGGGCTACTGTTTATGTGTTCACCAGTTGGCGCCACTATTGAGTAAGGTCCGAAGTACAGTATCAAAGTCATTGTTAACATGGGCGCGACAATATTTTTAATTTTTAATCATATTTAATACATACCATAACACCATATCTTAATAACTTGCTCCTTCGACCTGCTTAGTTTTACACCCCTTTTTCTTAACTCCGTTTATTGACAATTTGACATCTTTTCCGCGTTTATTACTAAAACTACGACATAGCTCTTTTGCCTTGCAATTTGTCACGACAGTAGAGATTGAGGTATATTTTTAATGAGGGGGCAATCATTTGTTTTCACTTTTATTTCAAATACATATTAACATTAAAGTGAGACTTCAAACTCTGTATTAATTTTCATAGTTATTATTTAAGTAAGTTAAATCAAAAAGGTTGGCAATATATGAAATGGGGAAATTCCGGCACATGACGGTTTTGCCCGTTTCGCAATTGACGGATTTGTCTGCTCGATCATTTCGTTAATACCAATATTTAACCACCCATAGTTTCTCACCAACATATTATAATTGAAAATTGATAAAACTACCAACAAACATGCATATCGAACTATATAATAAACATACTAACTAAGTCGTAAACTTACATTTTGTTATCGCACTGTCACGAAACACAGCAGCACACTACACTCGTGTTCGAGGTCGGAGGGCAACTAAACTTTGAAAGCGGTTTTTTTTTTCATTTACTGACTAGATAGCGCCATCTGTTTTTGACTGCGGGTATAAAATGTTCTCTCTGCTTTACCGATCGAGTCATTAAGTGTGCACTGTTGTTTGAATAGCCGCAAACGCCGTTGGACGGAAATGTCCCGCTGACGGATTTGGCCACCCTGACCTTAGTTAGTGTGTCTACTTAAAATAAAACAAATCAAAATATTTATTAAAAATATTTTGATTTGTTCTTCAGTTGAGTAAATACGTGTTGCAGGTTTTTTGAGAATTCAACCCCTAAAAGGGGGAAATGTGGTCAAAAAGTCTGAAAATCAACATGGGTATTGTTTCTATGGTTTATCGGGTCGTTGATTACGAAAACAACAACGATTTTAAAATCCGACGTGGCGGACGTGAAATACCATCTCCCCTGTTAGGGTACAATGGGGTTGAAATGTCTAAATATCCATATGGGTGTCGTTTTTGTGATTTTTTGGGACGTTAATTAAGAAAATGGCATCGATTTTGAAAAAATATTGTGGACATGAAAATTCTTGAAAGTATTTGTGCCAAATTGCAATCTTCTTCTAAATATATAAAAGAAGAAACTGACTGACATATCAACGCACAGCCCAAACCGCTGGTTCTAGAGATTCCAAAGAGATAAAATACTCTCCTTATAAGGCATAAGGATGCACTTAGAAATAATTTTTAAAAATTTACCTCCTAAGGGGGGAAATGGGGTTCAAAGTTTGTATGGGAAACGAGATTAGTACAACCGGATGACAATAAAAAAAAATTGTAACAACATCGCGGTTCGTGTAACAAACAACATCACTCGAATAGTGACACTGGTTGTAACTTTGTACCGCGACTCCGAGCGACTGCATTTTCATACAGACACTCGCAGTTATAATGAATTGGCTTTTAACTTGCACTTTGTAGGCACTATATCCGCAGCGTGTATTCTTTATGGAGTCTTTTAACTGACTTTACTAAGGTATCGTTACTGTATTTTGATGTTTTTTAATCACGACTTTAATTGTCAGGATGCCTATGTAGTTGTAGACCTTCTTGAATTATATTCCAGGTTTTTTTACTTTTTAGTAACAATGGCCTTATGTCCTTTTCACAAAAAAATAACCGGCCAAGAGCATGTCGGGTCCTGCTCAGTGTAGGGTACCGTAGTTGCCGGCCTGTTACCATACATCCTTTCAAAAGGTCGTTTATTAAGGGATATTTTGCGGCGCTTACTTCATTTTACTATGCGGTACTTTCGTCCTTATACTATGCGTTTTTGAGTTATAACTAGCCTAGCCTAGAGTATTAACAGCATAATATATGACGAATTTTGCAAATATGAGAGATAAACATACCTAATGTATTACTCGTAAATCTTTTCGCACGTGTAATATTAGACAAAATGTAATAGCTTTACAGTTTGTCTAATAAGGCGATGATAGCGGCTTTCAGGTGACCAGATAAAAGTCGTCACGTAAACGGGCTAGCGGAAAAGGCTTACGAATAACTTGACTTTTCGGCGGCGGCGGGGTTGTTAAAAACATGTTAACACGATTCAATTGAGCATGAAAACCAATTGAATGTATCCTATAGCATTAAAATTGTATGTACGACACGACGATCATGAAAATTTATATACATATTATAATCTTTCCACTCGTGTACCTATTTGGCTAAAGCGGCTTTCCGGTGACGAGATAAAAGTCGTCACGGAGACGGATTAGGCGGCAAAGGTTTGCGAGAGATTTGGCTTCTCGGCGTCTCTTTGAATAAAGTGACGGACGGATTTGGTTTGTGTGTAAAAAATTATAGAAATAAATAAAAGTTTGTCCTGAAAGACAGGTGTTGGATCCCATATAAACCATTATATGGGATCTCATCATTCTATTTCAGACAGGCAAAAATTCAAAATCATAATATATTAAAAAGCCATTCTACTAGCTAAAGTGAAAAAACTACAAAAACTACAATACATTGTTTTGTCTCACATGTGAATAAAATGCAACTTTCCACGCTACTTATTTAAATAAGAGCGCTTTTCCGATTTAAGGAGTACAAGCATGTAGAAACACCGATCTTGTTTTCGACCTTGAACTTCCAGATTTACAAATGCCATTTCTAAGAAAAAACCGGCCAAGTGCGAGTCGGACTCGCGCACCGAGGGTTCCGTACAAACCTATAACAAGCAAAAGTTGTAGTATGTTTATTACTTATTTCAATTTAATACCTCTACGCGTTTACGAGGAAAAAGTAGTGAGTTTAAAATTTCAAAAAATATTTTTTGTATGATTTTACTAAAAATGTCTACTTTTCGTAATTTTTCCTTTGTCTGTGATATATGAAGTTTTTTCGTGCCAAGTTTCAAGTTTCTGAGTTTACGGGAAGTACCCCGTAGGTTTTGCAAGTGCCGAAAAACTCTAAAATTTGCAGCATAAACGACTGTATCTTTTGATTGCGTTGGCTTTTAAGTTTGATTTTTTCACAGCTTCAAGGGACAATAGACCTGAGTATTTGATATAAATTTCAGCTTGATACCTCCACGCGTTCCTGAGAAAAATGGTCTTGACAGACAGACAGACAGACAGACAGACAGACAGACAGACAGACAGACAGACAGACAGACGGACAACAAAGTGATCCTATAAGGGTTCCGTTTTTTCCTTTCGAGGTACGGAACCCTAAAAAGTACCTTTCAGAAAATTTAAGATAAAAGTCGTCATGGTGACCGATTAGCTGAATAATCAGGACACGTGGAAAAGTTTATACAGGGTAAATAAATTATGCATTGCATTAACATAAGCAAAGTGGACCAATGAGGGAAATTCCAAAATAATAACAGTAAAATTTGTTCTTAGCGCTATTTTGGCTATGGGAAGAAACTGCTATGATAGGAGATTTGTTATGAAGGCGATTGAGAACAGGAGAGGCTATATGTTGGGGCACCTGATACGACACGATGATTACATAAAGACCATAATAGAAGGAAAAATTAAAGGAATAAGGCGCCGCGGGAGGCCGAGACGGGCGTTTATGACTAGACCCCGGACTCTTGTGGCAATGACGTCACAATAGGGTGATTTGGGGAGTAAACGGGACGGTGCTATGAAACACGGTTAAAAACTCGGTTGTTAACCGAATACATTTTAATAAGATATTTTCAACAAAATTATCTAGTAAGTTGATCAATATTATTTTTTAGTGCAAACCATACAATTGTACTTTAAACTGGCTTGGTGACATTTGTGACGAACAAGGAGCGAGTGGCCGACAAAACCAATGCCAGTTTAACGTACAAATGCATGGTTTGCAAGTAATATAGCAAACGATAATATTGATCAACTTACTAAGTAATATTGTTAAAAATGTCTAATTTAATGTATTCGGTTAACAACCGAGTTTTTAACCGTGTTTCATAGGACCGTCCCGTTTACTCCCCAAATCACCCTATTGTGACGTCATTGCCACAAGAGTCCGGGGTCTATTTATGACTCAGGCTAAGGAAAAGGCTAATGTAGTGTCTTATCAGGGGCTTGAAACAATTGCGGAGAGGCGAGATGAAAGCCAGGCTCTTAAATAGGGGGTTTTTAACTCTCATGAAAAATGTTTAGGACTAATGAATAATGTTAACTTTCATCGTTTTGTTGCGATAGTTAGAACATTTTTGTTTACTATCCTTTATCACAAAATCTCCTACGAAAGTAAGCTATTGCTTAAAGTTTTACGATTTTCTTTCACCGCCCCATTTGGGTTACAACCTGTGTATACCTTTCGCGTTTCGAGGTCGCCTGGATTAGAATCTACGTTCTCGTGTTTCTATTCAATATGTCTGTTTGAGCTACATTGTTTATTCAAACAACATATGCGTAGGTATATACTTCTACACGTGTAATAAACTTACACACAGGTGCCGTATTCTAATTTTAAAATACATAAACAATTTATCTCAAACATAACTCCAACACACAACAAATAATCCACTAATATTGAAGTTGTATTGGAGTTGCATCGGAATAATTTTCAAGCAAATTCTGATATTTCCGATTCAGACGTATTGCGTAGTTGATGCATTGGAGTTGTATTGGAGTTTGATCGTGTCTAGACGCGTTTTAAAGTTAGAATACGGCCCCAAGAGTCGCAAGTTCGAGTCTCGCCTAAGGCAGTGGACTTTTCTTTTCCTTCATTTCTAAATAATAGGGATGATGACACATGTTGAATTTTAATTTAATTAAGTTAAATGGATGCAAAATGATAAATATATCCTAATAAAGTAAAATTTTAAAAATCTATTGAAATGGTTCAAAGATACGAGACTTCAAAATTCAAAAATTTTACGATTTAAATAAAAGTATGAATTAAAAAAAAACAATGACACCATTCGATTTCTTACATTTTATCGTAAAATAAATTGTATAGCAACCATATACGCATAAACGCAATCTTTAACCGTCAAAATAGCAATTTCATAATTCTTCCATACTTTAAACTGGGCGACTATGCAACCGTGACGTCACTGTTTCATATCATTTTGTTAGAAGCGTTTTGAGAAACAAAAGCGAATGATAGATTTTGAATCTCATTTCTGACTTTTGTGTTGCTTTGACGCAATTAGCCCCATATAGACATTTGATCCTTACAACAAAACAAATCGATTGATACCATACATGAAATAAATTCATCATGCCTATTGTGGTATCGTTAGCAGACAACTGAAGAACAAATCAAATTATTTTTAATAAATATTTTGATTTGTTTATTTTTTTAAGTAGACACACTACTATATAAATCATAAACTTATATAGATGTCATATACAAAGGAAAAAGTGACCTAGGCCTCCGGTGCCCAGGGCTGGGATCGAACCAGCGTCTTCTGCATTCGCGGCAGACGCCTTTACCACTTGGCCACCCGGGTCACAGCTGCACCGGTCGAATTTTCCCGTGTATATGCAATCTTTGTAAAGGCTCAGGCGCATTTTAGCCAATGATCTAAGGTAGAACATTATGAGTCCGTACCTCCAATCCGTACTCGTAGGAGTTCATTGAAAGCGAGAGAGTTTTTTCGTTAGCAGACGTTTTGCTTAATACAAAATTAATCGTGTTTATTGTGTTTTATGCATTGTTTCAGGTAAGAAAAAGTTATCGTTACAAAATCTGCTGTTGAAATTGTATGTAAGTATCACATAATCCTAAGCCACTTACCTTAAAACATCTTCTATGTATTATAGATGGCGTCTTTCGTAAACTATCGTTTTGTTTTTAATTTGTTACAAATCGCGCTTAATGAGCCATATTTTACAATTTTTAAATGAACTCCTTGTAGGTACGGCCGCATCAGATATATGGGAGCGGTCAAGGTGGTCACACACATCTGAACAACGCAGAAACGTTGAATTGACTTAGAACAGTCAAGACGATAAAGTGCATGTTTACATATTTTTGAGTACCTTGGCCGCTCCGATATATTTCATGGCGACTCTACTCTAGTCACGTCTGAAAATTTGGATACACTAGCTTTCCGTCCGCGACTTCGTCCGCGTATAATACGGATCCTCATACAGAGTTTCATATCCAATTTTATCTTCTTAACTAAGTTTTGTTAATCCCCGAACCATCTTATTAATCTATTTATACTTATAGCTATTTTGGCGAAAAAACGGGTAACGTAGACAGTTTCAGTTACAAATAACGTAAATGTACCCTATTATTTGCGTAACTTCTTTGTGTACTATATTGTGGTGGTTTTATTTGGCGATACGATGACCAAACTATTGTAAGAGCTCACCCTGGAACATGGAAATGGAACGGAAATAGGAACAATAATTCCTAGTAAATCTCAAACCAAAAAAATAGTAAATCTTTATACGAACTTTTAACCCCTTTTTAGCCCCGTTCTAGGTTGAATTATGAAAAACGCTGAAATTGCGTTTATTATGTTTTTATTATTAGTAAACATACGAAGTTTCAAATCTCTAACTTCAAATTTTAAACCCCCACCGATACAAACTTTTACCCCCTTAGGGGTTGAATTTTTCAAAATCGCTTCGTATTAGTTGTACAAAACAAATTGTAAATTTAACTCGTCCTGCAAATTATAACTTTCTAGCTTCAGTAGTTACGGCCTCCCTTTAATACAAACTTTTCAACCTCGTTTCAATCCCTCTGGGGTGGAATTTTGAAAAAAGCTGAAATTAGTTGTTTTGCCTTGAAGTAAGCTACTACAACCGAACTTTCAAGTCTGTCACAAAAAAAAATCTGTATACAAACTTTCAACCCTTTTTTTACCCTGTTAGAGGTTGAATTTACTTGAAATGACTTTTATTGTCTTTTAATTATTAGTAAACGTACGAAGTTTCAAATCTCTAACTCAAAATTTTAAACCCCATCCATACAAACTTTCAACCCCCTTTTTACCCCCTTAGGGGATGAATTTTGAAAAACCGCTTCTTAGTGGATACTAACGTTATAAAAACTACCTATTGAAAAAATTCAGCTCTCTAGGTCCAACGGTTCGGGCTGGGCGTTGATTTCAGTAAGTCAGTCAGTCAGGACTTTTACGTTTATATACCTAGTTGGTTACTAAGTTCTGTTACCAGATTTCTGAGTGATAAAATTTAAAATAAAGTTTTAAATAAAAATTTAAAGTAATTATTTATTAGCCTAATTTCTAATGAACATAATATGGTATAATAATATACAAATCAGATGGGAAATTTATTGAAATTCTTTGTAAAGCACAGGATTGCCTGAAGACGCAAACACGCGGTAAATTTAAGAAAATTACACTTTACAAAAGTGCATCAAATGAATATTGCACCTTTGTTTTGAAGGTTCCATTGCTTGTTTGTAAGAAACCTGTATATTAGAGGTAATTGTGTGACCACCATTTAATTTTCTTGCGATTTTATCACACAGATATTCCTATTTGAAACATTGCCTATTTTTAAGTTTTGCACAAAATACATAGATTTAGACTGCTATGGAACAAGCAGACTTGCAACGTATAGTCTAGTATTTTATCAGATAGACCCACGTGAACTATACATATACCAAATTGAAGCTAAAGAATATAGCTACCGAATTGTGCAAGACTGATGCGTCTTAAACGTGATTTAAAATAAATAGGATTTAAAATCAACACGACCAAGGAGCGTAATTTTGACGTATATTTTTCACGCCTTTTTCCGAGTGTTATAAAGAATACTGAAAAACTGCGACAATAATTTTCAATTCAATATATTATAATCTATTGACTATTAAATAAGCTTTTAAATTATGTTCATAAATAATTAAAATGTTACTACCTATAACTATTTATTTAGTAAAAACTCTAGTAACAGAACTTAGTAACCGACTAGGTATATATAGATGTAATTTGACAAAAATATGTACCCACGACTCTATTACCAAGGCGTAAAGTCTTGGATCCAAGTTTTTGTCACATTAAATTTATCCATATTTTTAGACGTAACCGTACCGTGCAAAATAAATTATATCTGGCTGCGAAAATTTAAATTGTTCAAACCCACAACTTACAAAACAATAAAGGGTTGTTTCAAACACTAACATTGCCAGCATTGCCTCGTGTGTTTTAATTTAACCCTCCCACTGGCCATTTACAGTTTTATTACTACGCGAAGTTTTAAATACACTTACTGTATACCGTGTGGATCAGAACGACGGACTTTTACGAAAATGGGGGATTGTTTAACTTTAGTACTAACTTTTAAACCACTAATAGTAAACGGGTTCAATGACCTTTCTAGTAAACAAACAAACTTTACGTGAATGACAAGTAATGTCATCATAAAGTCGTCTTTTGCTTACTAAGATACATTGACTACCACAGAGATTAATGTTAAAAAAACCGGCCAAGTGCGAGTCGGACTCGCGCACCGAGGGTTCCGTACAAACATGTAGGTATATAGGGGTAGTAACTTTAAAATTATTAAAAATATTTTTATTATATAATGTAACTAAAAATTTACGGTTGTCGCAATTTTTCTTTATCTGTGCTATAAGATGTTGCTTCGTACCAAATTTCAAGATTCTGAGTTCACGGGAAGTACCCTGTAGATTTTGATTCCCTTGCGAGTTTCGAAAATTTGCGGCATAAACGGCTGTATCTTTTGATTGCGTTGGTTTAGAAGTTTGGTTTTTTCACAGCTCCGAGGGACAGTCGACCTGAGTATTTGATATAAATTTCAGCTTGATACCTGAAAAGGGATCCTATAAGGGTTCCGTTTTTTCCTTTTGAGGTACGGAACCCTAAAAACATAAGTCGAAAACGTTTTATTATTGAATTTTTATAGCTTTTTGTTACGAACCTGTAGTGCTAACTGAACGTTTTAGGCGTCAAAAGACGTCAAACTATGATATATAATCGTTACAGATGGGTTATGCACACTGCGAAAATGAAGCACTCAAAATAAGTGATTTCACACAATTGTCTCTAGAGGCGCATCAGCACGCGTGAAAGAGACAAACTGTAATTTTCTAATAAGGTAAGGAGACTGACAGAGATGTAATGATTGTCAATATAGATAAACATAGCAGGATCATTGCTAGGTCATAAGATAATTTTGAAAGTATTTTTTGTGATCATTATATTAGAGTATAACCCATCCATAGTAAAATATCATTCGCGTCAAAGACGTCACGACAATTTCCAGGTCCAGGTCGACAATTGCCCTATGAAAAGGCGTTTATTTATAATATTTTCCTCCATGATAATGTCATGATATCTAAGGAATAAATAAAAGGAACTAATCACACACATTTCCTTAAGTGCAATCCGACCCTTTACTTATTCATGAATACCGCGTTCTCAAAGGACAAAAATCCCTTGATACAAATAGTTATGTTTGTCAATTACTTCGTGCATCCCTCTGTGTGTCGTCGTCGTCGTCCCCCCCCTAGCCTTTAGTAGAATCAGTAGCCGGCTGGCTTACCAGGGAGCGGCCGTATCGAGGCGCGCGCGGTGTGTTCAATTTACTAACTTAGTTTTTTCGAATTTTTGACTGGACTTTTTACACATAGGACATTTTAATTAATAAGGTATGCTTATATAGTTAGCGTGTAAGGAAGGCGGCAGTTTTGAATGGAAAATTTTGTACAATTACATTGAGGAAAATCGGTGAAGCAACATGTTTTTCGGGAGGAAATGTTCGTGTGGATATTTCAATCACAAATTTTATTTTGGTATATGAATGAGACTTCTTAGACAGATATTTTTTTGTTTTGTGATCTTAACTGGTCTGGTGTTGCTGGCGCCTTAATATCTCTGCATATTCGTCAAATCACTGACTTGTAGCACCGCTTTGATAACTTTCCGTGTTGAACTTTTGGAAGTAATTTGTGATCTTTTATACACATTAAATATAATAACATATATGAGTATGAGTAATATAAACTAGGGGTGAAGTGCTGTATGAATTAATAAATTTATAATATGTATGATTTTTACTCTAACGGTGGTTAAAATTTGTTAAAACCGGCTGGAATAATGGCCAAGTATATCACGATGGGTACCTACAATGGGTACCTATCTTTAACCGATAATATTGTGTTGAGACGGTTTTAACCTTTTAACGGACACGACTGAAAAAAATCCTCATCGCCAATCTATAGTCCCAAAAATTCTGTACAAGAAAAAAATACAAAAAGATGATGTTACGGGTGGCCTTCGGAGACAGTTGGCCTATAAAGGGTTTCCTGCCATAATACGTATTATTAACTACTTTAACTTTAATACCGTGCAAACGACAAAACCATAAATTCAAAAGGCCGAATTTTCGAAATTAGACATTTTTACTATTAGTTAAATCAAAATCTCTATCTATCACCCATATTCTTGATAAAGGCGCGTTCTCTTTTTCTATGATAAAAACAGCCTCTATTCCTTGTTAGTTATATTATAATCATCAATATGAAATTCCTGTACACAATTACTAAGTTTTATCGAACGGTTATAAAGTCCCACACGTGAATATGATAATTCTCCTTTCCGAACCACTGAAAATATCGATTAGAGGCCGGAACACACGTGAAGCGTGCAATCGCTAACAAAATGCATACTGCCGTCAGAATAGAATGGAATATAGTTTAATGGTAGACACAGTCATAATACATTGCGAAAGAAGTAGAAAAAAAGTGCCACGATATGGCTGATCTTCCGATGAGACCATCACGTGAGATAATCACGACAGGTAACACAAAGAAAGAGTACGATACAATAAAACAAGGAATTTATCAACATACAGTGAACAGCTTATCAAAACAAAATACAACATGAAAATTTAGAATTTATAAATACAGCAATAATGCATCAGTCCGAACCTGTCTTGGCCAAGCATTATGCCGTATGTTCTGTCATAGGTTCATTCAGGACTATGAATGCTTTGTTGCCATCGATTTAAAAATGCACGAGAATTTCATTTGAATTTGAACTATGGCACTCGAGTAATAAAGACACAATGTAAAATGTGTTGACTATGCTAGGCACTTGTTCCTTGACTAAATTAACCGAGGATGGCGATACCTTTGTACACGGAAATGCTGGTCGAGTCAGTGGTAGATGTAGCAGGTGAGATTGTCAAAATTCTCTTGTATCGACATCGTCATGACGGTGACGGCATCGACCTCATCGTTATGGAGTATCACAATATTTCAAGAATAAATAATGTTCGAAAACTTCGAAATAAATGATGAACAGTCACCGGCAATAGTACCTAATAGTATTTAATATGAGATTGTTGTAGTCATTAAACCAAACTCCCGCAATAAGAAGCACTTTCAGTAGTAGTTTACAACTCGGGAATATTCAACTCAATTTATATGGGTATCTTCGTAGACTTTGGTAATAAAACGTGAATGATAGTGGCAATTGTTTTTGAAGTGGTTAAGTTACACGAGACTTATCGATATTCATTTTATTAGAAAATCATACATTGTGTAAGAAATGTAATTTTATCTACACTCATATTGTAAGTCCCCTAAAATGCGTTCAAAAACCGTAGGCAATGACCAGCATTACAACAAACGATTTCACTATGATAAGTTTCTTATCTGTGGCAGTAATGTAATTTTAACTTTACATGCTCAAATATTGTTAAGTTATGAGTTTCAAATTTGGAACAGCTGTCAAAACCAACACAATTTCAATGGGTTTCTATTCTAGTATCCATAGATTTTATGTTGTCGATACGAAACGTCAGTATATATTTTATACGATATATTTTTTGACATAAACCGCACGACATTTTGATCTCGGATGACATGAGAATAAGGACTTCGTTCGTTGGCTAATATTAAAAAAAAACTCGCGACAGAAGTTTGTACATATATATATTTCTCTATGGTTTGTACGGCCGCCATTTCTGTTATCAACTTGTCAGTTATTGTTTGTCGAAACATTTTTAATTGCGAAAATGTAAATGTTTATATATTATAATAAATAAATATACTTTCCTTATCAGTTGTAATTTATTTATTTTTATTCAGCTTACACCTGTGGGTATGTTTCAGCACTTGTATCTACCTACCTAGTAATGCAGGTCAATTGCCTTCGGCTTCTGAACCCATCTTTGAGTACTTGCAATATGTGTGTAGATAAAGTAATGTATGCAACTGTACATAATTAGGCCTTAAAACACTCGTGTGATTCTATAATGAAACTCGCTGCGCTCGTTTCATTAAACCCCACTCGTGTTTTAAGGCCCCTCATTATGTATCAGTTGCATAAACTACTATTACCTATACATATGTGATGAATGGTAAAACGCTGAAATGTTAAAAAGAGAGAAAATAAATTAAAGATATCGTGCGTCATTCTTAATATGAGTGCGGTGTTTTAATCGAAAGTCTTGTTTGACAAAAATACCAACTAAATGACAATCGATGTGGGATCCGGTCACCTACAGCCACATTCATTTTAAGGCCAAGTCTTGTGAACAGCCACTTCCCTAATAGGTCACTTCTTTTAAGGGCCACAATACAGACATCTAGTCTAAAACTAACTGAAGAACCTTTTTGTCAAAGACTTGTTGTAATTTTGCCGTAGGTTGGATTTTTTTTTCTCATTTTCCGCTTACAATGGCATTACTTGTACCTATACCTATCTTAACGAGTAGGTCCGCTCAACAGAACGTGTTGTCTATTTCCGGTTCCGGTGCAGCGTCCGCCGCGGGATCGCATCCGGGTCCGGTGTCATGGCCGTCGCGACGCGATTTTATAGCGTTTTGTTGTGTTGCTTAGTGTAAGGGAATCATTTTTTTTCGACAAATATCAAAGCCGTGGACAAAGACAAATATAAAAACACCGGCGATAGTATCTTCCTACACGAAGGCCCCAAAAATATGTGACACGCTAGTATGGCCCTATCAAATAAGAGCGTGTCACATATTTTTGCGGCCTTCGGGTAGGAAGATACTATTGCCGGTGAATGTGTGCAGTGTACGTGAAAAAAGCCATAAATAAGGCACTTCGTGATAAACACAACATAAATACCGTTACCTATTTTAATCCAAGACTTGCAGCTTTGTAGGCTGTAAAATATTGAAATAATACTTGTATCTACACCCATATCATAAATCCTCTATTCTGCGTTCGGAATCCGGCTGTAATTACCACCATTATTGCAACCAGTAATGTAACATTAGTGTAATCTGTGCCAGTGTCGTAATAATGTTCGAAAATTCATAATCACATCGATTTTGGTAAGGTAATGAAAATCCAGTCCTCGTCCCCAACCGCGGTTATCCTCCTATCCGACCGTTCGCACAATCGAGTTGGCCATGGCGGTGCAATGGCGGTCATTCTAATGGTTTCCGAAGACGTCATTTATTTAGGATGTATAATATGTGTGTAGATAAAGCAGTGTATGCAACTGTACGTAATTAGGCCTTAAATCACTCGTGTTTTAAGGACCCTTATTACGTAACAGTTACATAAACTATTATTCAAACTCAGTACTTCTTGGTTTAGTGTTTAGATTGCTTTGTGTACCTAATAAACAAATTACAGTTTCCTATACTAACAGCCATATTCATAAAAAGTTAGGAGCTCACTGATCGGTCGCTCAGAGGTAGGTACCAAAATTCTTGATGCATAAACGCGTATTAACGTTAATCTGTCTACGATCGACCTCCTATAAAAGCCAAAAGTTACGAGCCCGTGGACCCTCCTTTATCCGCATATTAAGTGACAAGATGGCCGACACAACATTGAACAGCTGATTTTGAATTTTGATAGGAGCTACACAGTACAGAAATCGAAGAGATTTCTAACAGATGGAGACTTCTGTTTATAAGTTTCTGTGTTTCGATTTAATTGTTAATTAAGTAAATAATTGTAATATCAATAAATAGTCCAGCGACATCGGAAATGGGTAGGAAACAAATATCTAGATTTTCGACGAGTAACCATCGTAATTAAATGCAAGTAATGTCAGTAATTCAGGTTATCAAACAAGTGAATCGCCGGCTTCTGAAGTTTCAGGTTTCAGTGCGTGTGTCTTAAAATAATAATCTGCCCTATCCTATGAGGACCTCGTCACTTACAGAAATCAAGTAGAAGAAGTGCTGCAATAAAAGTAGTAAGTTCCTACCTATAAGCATATTAGTTAGCTACTTATCGTTCGAGGCGGTACCTATCTTAGGTTACCTACGTATTTTTTTTACCTACTTGTGTTAATAACCATATACACACACACATTAAATAGTCGAATATTGCTCGACATGTTTCGCTCCATAACGAGAGCGTATTCATGTGTCATGAGCCATTCGCGTGGCCCTCCGCGGCCGAGCGCTCTGCGCGGCGGCCGAGGAGGCGAGAAATACACTAATTTTCAGCATCATTGTCAAATGTAGTTGGTGTAATGGCTCATGAATAAGCTTCTTGTTATGGAGCAAAACATGTCGAGCAATATTCGACTTAAAAAACCAGTGTTACCCGTTATTTAATATAGGTACTTATCTGAGTCTCACGAAAGTTTTGTGTTTAAAATTATATTAAATAGTATATTTGGCCAGACAAGGGAAGTAGATATAGGTGACATACTATTATCGAAATGAAAGTTTTGCATAATATTGCAATCAATTAAAACAACTTTAGGTACTTGATTCCAAGTAAAAGACTGTAGTAAAATTTCACAAGTCATATGTTTAGATTGCAATAAGAATCAAATAAAATAATGGTAGCATGGTGATTTTTTGGGAATTAGCTCATATTGAACCAGTCTGAATAGAAGATGATGATCATACTTAATTACTTTTTACACACCGTCTTAGGGCTTCAGGGGTAGATCTCTACACCTGCAGTATCTATGTATATGTACTTACTAACTTTCAATCCTTAAAACTAAACATAAGTTTCTTTATTCTAAAATAATAATGTGGCCTATCTGGGTCAGACATAGACCCCTTGATAGCAAAAAACCCAGTACAACACTACTATTATATCCAGATGCTGAAAAGATTATGCAGTAGTGACGGATGAAGAAGTGGTTGCAGCATTAGTCAACAGGGCAGTAAACAATGCACATTTCAAGGTTTTATCCAACGCCACTCACAAGGAAGGTAACTATTTCCACTAACTGATCAACTCATACCTACAGCATACCTCACTCAAAGTGTCAAACAAAGATTGCCTGGCTTGCACCTAATGCAGCTATGGTGAAAAATGTAATAGTAACAATATATGATATTGAACTTTGTCGCAGCATTTGTATACATTTTTCATGACTTACAAAAAGGTATAGGTACTATCGGGTTCATAATTGCATACCCAAATAATGAATTAATTCATTGATAAATTGGGTATCCAATTATGAACCCGATGGTACATATAAGATATGTCAACACTTTCACTGCTATGAACCCGATGGTACATATAAGATATGTCAACACTTTCACTGCTATTTCATTGTAATCGGTTAAATTCAAACCTAACACCTTACCGGCTTAGTTAATTATTCTGCTGACTGTACACATCTTTAACACCAACGTTACAGTCATGATCTCTGAGTAGTCATAACATGTTCTGATTTCTGATATACAATATATGTCAATGATCACAAACAGCTGCTGAAGTTTCCAGTAAAAGGAGAATAAAACATCAATACAAAATTTTTATTGAGATAAAATAAGATAATTTATTCAGTAAAATCAAATGTCCCGTTTAATAAGAAAACACAAAGCCGGAGCATTTTGGGTTTCTCTGTCTCATTTCCTTTTGTTTCAGTGTGATTGCTGAGGTGGTCAGGCTGGCTGCTGGGGCATGCTGGCCCATAGTGACAGTTTCTTGAAGGAAGTGTGTAGGTGGTGCTTGTCCATGAGTAACTTGGCCTTTCAGAATCTGGAAATAAAATAACAATTTTGATTAAAGATATTTTCAAATATTTTATGTAATTTAATTTTAGTGTACTGCGGTGACCATATAAGTTATTATAATTTTGTTCATTGTCTTTTTACCTACCTTTGCAAATAGAGAGTATTAACCGACACCAATATTCATAAGGCTGTACAAATTGAAAAAGAGCAGATCTGAAAACCACATTTAAATCTGGTTGTATCTAAATGCTGGTAGACAGAGCTAAAGACCCAACTATGGTTATTCTGACAGGCAGTTGTAGGCCTTTCATAAAATAATAATGTATATTTTGCACTTATAAAACTATGGTTTTGGCACTATTAAAATATTTAAAATATTTACATAATGTACACTCGCGATCAAAAAAATCGACTCAAACTAATTTTTAATTTCATCGTTTAATATCTCAGGAACCAATCATGAGATCAAAAAAGCAACGGTACCATTTTAGAGCTAACAGTGTCAGCTTTCAATACGAGCATGTTTTTCAGGCGAAAAATTTCAGTTCATGAAAAACAAGCTAGCATACCAAGGAGGTGTAAAATTTGGGTGCAAAAATGACCTTAACAACGAAAGAAAAAACATTTTCATGAACGAATAACAATTTATTTTTATCTTTAATACCTGGTGTTACCACCAAAAACCTTTTTCACACATGCCATGCGTCTCTTCATTGACCTTATCAGCTTCCTGATGGTATCCTGGGGGCATGCTTCCCACTCTTCGACCAAAGCTTCTTTCAGGGCCAAAATTGTCTCCGGAGCAGGATTGCGAGCTCGAAGCGTTTCAGGTAATCCCATAAGTGCTCGATAGGATTTAAATCAGGACTCAGAGGTGGCCACTTCAGAGTCGGGATGCCAACTGCGTCAAGGTACTCCTTTGTGACGCGGGCGGTATGACAAGGGGCGTTGTCTTGCATGAAATGGAACCCCTCGTCAAAGAACCCGGCGTAGGGGACGACATGGTCTTGCAGGATGTCGGTGATGTACCTGTCTGCATTCAAACCACCGCCTCGACCCCCGCCATCAACAAAAACCAGCTCGGTCCGCCCCTCCATGGAAATCTCCGCCCACATCATGACGGAACCTCCACCGTAGGCGACTTTTTCAGCGAAGCAACACTGGGCGAACCTCTCTCCAGGTCTTCGGTACACCCGTCCTCTTCTGTCGCTGCCATGGAGACACACTCTGCACTCGTCGCTGAAGAGTACGCGGCTCCATTGGTCGTAGGTCCAATTTTCATAGGTCGCCACGAATTCCTTCCGAGCGTCCCGATGCCTCTGAGTCAGTTTGGGCCCAGTAGCAGGTCTTCTTGGGGTAAGGTTGGCTTCCTTGAGTCTCCGCCGAACTGTTGAGGTGCTAACAGGCACAACCCGGTTCCGCATCAGGTCTTGCTGGATGGCAACAGCGGTACGGTGGCGATTACGAAGACTGGAGGTGGCGATGAAGCGGTCATCCCTCTCCGATGTGCACCGCTGACGGCCAGATCCTTGTTTCCGTTTCAAGGTTCCAAACCGACAAAACCGACGATAAACTCTGGAGACAGCAGACTGGCTTAAATTCAGCTGCTCAGCAACAGAACGCTGCGAGAATCCTCGATTCACCAAGGTGACGACTTCGGTGGCTTCAGCTTCGGTGGTATCCATTTTTCGAAGGTGATTCCGGTGTAAGATTGCGAGGAGATGTGCACTGGTCAACTTCTGATAAGCGAATGATAAGAAATAACCGGTTACACCGGTTTTTATTGGTCTCAAGAGGGCACAACTCGTGCATATCATAACCATGTAAAATGCCATTTTGTACAAAAACTGC
Source organism: Pammene aurita (assembly GCA_947086415.1). NCBI lineage: Eukaryota > Metazoa > Arthropoda > Insecta > Lepidoptera > Tortricidae > Pammene > Pammene aurita. Next base: position 29,277,832 of record OX352303.1, read on the forward strand.
GATAACCTAAAAACTACGCAACTGAGATCGATGTCTTTTACTGTTTTTTGTAGCTGAATAAATTCGTAATAAAATTGCATTCAAAGTTTTATTAAAATATTTCCCGCTTTCCGGAAATACGACCAAAAGTAAAAAATGTTGCTTGAGTCGATTTTTTTGATCGCGAGTGTATAGGTAACCAATGTACAGGTATGTTGTAATAGGCATCAATTTCAAATACTACCTACCTTCACTAGTAGTGCAGTCCTGTTATTTGTGTCTATATGAAACTCTGCGCCAACCAAATAAATCCACAACACACAACTTGTGGCAGCAGCTGTCAGGCTTCAATTGATCAGTGACCACTCTTATTTCTTCTCGTTTCTGTTTCTTGAGCTATACAACCATTCTCTGAACGCCGGTATGCATGACATCGACACTGTAAGCAGTAAGAAATGGGTAAGCACGCTAAGTAATATTCAGTTCTTCAAGTTCTCAATTAACATTTGTTTATAAGTTTTATACTGAGAAATATGTCTGACATGGGCAGATACTTTTGTAAATGGTCCGAACCTAGTTATAAGTCAATTAATTAACTGATTTTCTTACCTTATTTTGATTACTAGTCCAGTGATTCATCGTAGGTAACAACACATTCCTACTATTACATTTCAATTGTTTACTGTCTCTCTTCTTCACTATAGGTACATTAATTTTATTCATGTTTCTCGACACATTACACAGTCATTAATCTAAAATTAGTTACAAAAGTATTTATCCAAACCGTAGTAACATGCAAAATACGTAATAAAATTTAACGCATTTCCCGCTACTACCGCTGTCATGTGTCATGTTCTGTCAAACTTTTTTTTTAATTGCGATGAAACCGGGTTTTTGTCTATGATTTTGCCAAAAGTGCCAACATAACGCGTCTAATCTTTCAATAAGCGGTGGATCAGATATGAGCAGGATAATATGTGTTTATAAATCAAGCATTTTAAAAAACCTCAATTAAGGCTAATCGGCGTATCACCGGGTTCGACGATCAGACGCCGATTAAGGTTTTTTTATGAATATGGCCGTAAGAGTACACAAAAGTACCAATAAGTACAATGACAAAAAATCGACCGTATGTTTTTATATTAAGTTTTACTATTCAGTATGTGTCCAGTAGACGCAAAGTATTTATAACTAGCTGTGCCCGCGGCTCCGCCCGCGTGGAATTCGGTCTGTGTCAGTAAGCGGCTAATTCACCCCTAATTTCTCTCCCGCTATCCTGGAGGCGGAACGTGAAGTAAAGTTGATAGATGGATAGGCTAGAGGACAGTAGTCCTAATATTTTTTTTACAATTACCACTAAATGAAACTACACTCAAAAATCAATGCATTTTTTTGTCGTTATAATTTTTTTTTGCCATTATTTAAACGACATAGAGTAGCAGGTGTATATCGGACGATACAGTACCACTTTCGTATTTATACGTTCATGTCAACGGCAAATATCATCGAAATCGATCCTCCCGTCAAATCAGTCTAAGTATGAAAGGTAAGAACAGGCGCGGTTGCAGCGCGGTTGGTTTGAAGTGTACTAAGCGAGTGTAGTGGCTACCCCCCCCCCCCTTTTAGACGTTGAATTTTTATAGGCTACGTATAACCTGGCTGGGGCTTTTCTTGAATTGGAATTAGTAATCCTTAAGGGGTAATTTCTGGGATAACAATGCAAAAAAAACCGGCCAAGAGTATGTCGGGCGATGCTCAGTGTAGAGTTTCGTAGTTATATGCGTTTTTGACTGATAATTCAGAAACGGCTGAACCGATTTTATTCAATATAGTTTTTATTGAAAGTTCTTATCAGACCTCACTTCCATTATTGTTTTATATTTTTTTGGACCCACGGTTCAAAAGTTAGATGGAGGAGACGCCCTTTTTTGAACTTTCAGATCTAATATTTACGAAACTATCAGTTTCATCCAAAAAATGTCTTAGAAGACCTCTATTCTTTTTGAAAGACCTATTCAATAATACCCAACACGATAGGGTTGGAGCGAAAAAAAATTCACCCCCCATTTTATGTGTAGGTACCCTAATAAAAATATTTTTTTTAGTTATTATTCTATTACTTTGGCGGCGTGATTAATGCACACACTGATACCAAATTTCAACTTTCTAGTGCAAACGGTCACTCAGCTAGACCGCGGATAGACGGACAGACAGACGGACGGACATGGCGAAACTATAAGGGTTCCTAGGTGACTACGGAACCCTAAAAAGAGATAAATAGTAGTTTATGTAACTGTTACCGGCGTGCCGGCGGCCGGGGAGGAGGGTGGATTTTACTTACCGTAGGTAATAATAAAAAAAAATTGAAATTTTTGAAATTTTGATATTTTTGTAATATTTGACATTTTCGAAATTTTTCTCTTCACTTTATTCTATTTTATGTTTTTTTTTTATTTCATTCCATTTTACATGTTTCTCAATCGTATGGGTGTCGCATTATCGTGACACCCCCCCCCCCCCCCCCCCCCCCCCCCAAACCGCGAACCGTCCGATAAGGAACTTCGTTCCAAAACTACCACCGGTTCTGGTCCGAGAAGTATTATGACCGAAAAGAAATTCGACGGGACTTATTTTTTTTCATAACAGTAATACATTATTAGATCTTAAAGATACAAAATAATGCGTAATTCTTCAAGAAGACAAACCAAAACAGCTTGAGAGACAGATAATGTACCTATTGTTTAATTATAAAGAAAAATAAATCCTAATCTGACTGCTTCACAAACCGTTTGATATGTTTTCCTACCTAAACGGTGTCCTATAAATGTTAGATGATTTTGTAGTAATTTTTGGTTTGAGCCTTGCATCTTTGTCCGTCATATACCTATAGTCATCAAACCTACAATAACCCTTTGACATTAATGACATTTTCAAATATTTCTTAAGAGCGGGTAAAGTTAAATTTTAAAGCATCGACGGGTAACTTGTTATAAATATGAACACCTTGACCAAAAAATTACAAACTATTTCAATACCAAATTTCGTCTAAATACGTACAGCGGTTATTGGTTGCTTCTTCCCCATGTAAACTTCCACCCCTTTTGCATCCGATTAATTATTGGGATGATACAATATTGTCATAATGGCCCACGAGGTCAACTTTTTTTATTCAAAATTAGATCTTGTTCCAGAAGATGAAATTTTAAAATATGATGTACTATTTTTAGAACATTGGGTCACTATTCCACTTGTATTTCAATACCAAATTTCATCTAAATACGTACAGCGGTTATTGGTTGTTTCTTCCCCATGTAAACTTCCACCCCTTTTGCATCCGCTTAAGGTATAATTTCTGAGATAAAACTATTTTATTTCCTTTTCCAGAGCTCAAATTATTTCCATACCAAATTTTATCTAAATCAATTCTGCGGTTAATAATTCCCTATACAAATTTCTAACTCCCTTTTCACCCCTTTAGGGTTGATTTTCGGGGTGAAAACTATCCTTTGTCCTTTCTTGAGACCCATACTCTCTCTATACCAAATTTCATCTTTATCAGTTCAGCGGTAAAAAAATCCTCGTACCATCTTTCAACCCCCTTTACACCCCCACAAGGGTTAATTATCGGGATGAAAACTATTCTGTCGTTTCTCGGGACTCAAATTATCTCCATACTAATTTCTATTAAAAATTCTCCATACAAACTTTCAACCCCTTTTTCACCCACTCCAGGGTTGATTTTCGGGATGAAAACTATTTATTATCCTTTCCCGGGACTCAAACTATCTCTATACAAAATTTCATCAAAATCCGTTCAGCCGTTTTCACGTGATGCGCGGTCAAATAAACAGACAAACAGATAAACAGACAAACAGACAAAAATTCTAAAAATTGTTGGAACGTGTTCTGTTAGCGATTCTAAGTATCCCCAGCCAACTTTTTTTCGAATATATTCCATGTACAGACTTTCGACCCTCTTCAGCTTTATTATATGTATAGATATACAGCGTGTACATGTGACATATGGGCGATAACATAATCGCTTACATATTGATCGACACCAGTTAGCAACTGTCCGTACGATATGACTACTGTGGTAATCACCTCGGTCACTTGGGCTACTAACACTGCTAATATTATAAATGCGATAGTAGCTCTGTTTGTCTTTCCGAACCGGATGGATAAGAGATAGTATGGAAAGCGATAGAATACTTCTTATTTCAAAATAAAATCGGGCAAGTGCGAGTCTGACTCGCGCACCGAGGTTTCCGTACGACCGTTCCATAAACGCTTGCTAATATAGCTTGATGCAATAACGAATATAAATACCAACATGTACGATTTTAAACAAAACACAAAATAAAAACCGGCCAAGAGCGTGTCGGGCCACGCTCAGTGTAGGGTTCCGTAGTTTTCCGTCCGTCACAGTAAGTGTCCCCACTTAAGAGTTAAAATAACACCGCCATGTAGGATATGATATGAGCGTTCCACGTACAGCGACATCTATCGGCAAATTAAGTAAACTATTGCGGGGGAGCTTAAAGTATAGAAGATGATTTTTATGGGATAATTCTTTATTGCGGGAACCGATTTTCACCGTTTTTACTTTATTTGAAAGCACGTCATTTCATTATGATTTTGTAGAAATTACAGGTACAATAAACACCTGCTTATACGGTTAAATTACAAACTTAGTTCAGAAATTATTTTGTATTTTTTTTTCAAAAACTATTCAACCTATCAAGTTCAAAATAATTGTCCTAGAAAGTTTTTATAAAGTTCTACTTTTGATATTTTTTTCATATTTTTAAAACTTATGGTTCAAAAGTTAGAGGGGGGGGGACACATTTTTTTTACTTCTGGAGCGATTATTTCCAAAAATATTTACATTATCAAAAAATTATTTTAGTAAACCCCTATTCATTTTTAAATACCTATCCAACAATATATCACACGTTAGGGTTGAAATGAAAAATAAATCACTCCCCACTTTACGTATAGGGGAGGTACCCTAAAAAAACATTTTTTTCCACTTTTTATTTTACCACTTTGTCGGCGTGATTGATATACATATTAGTACCAAATTTCAGCTTTATAGTGCTAACGGTCACTGAGATTATCCGCGGACGGACGGACAGGCATGGCGAAACTATAAGGGTTCCTAGTTCACTACGGAACCCTAATAATTTTTACAAAAAAGAACCGACTTTACATAGCCTCCACCTTTCCAAAAGCAAATGCTCGAGCTGCTGTAAAAAATTCTCACATCACTATAGGTGTGCCTATACTCGTAATAGTGGAAGTGTTCCCTCGATTTCTTCTGGATCCCATCATCAGATCCTGACCTGGTTACAATGGGACCAACTGTGAAGTATACTATTTTAAACAAAAAAAGAATTTTCCAAATCGGTCCAGCCGTCTTCGAATAATTTGCTAAACTTTTTTTTCTCATTAAGCCCCCCACAAATGCCCTTCATGTTTAAAATTACGCTGACTTACATTTGTGTACAAAATCTTAGCTCAGTCGGTCTAGTAGCTTCGGAGAAAATTGGCTTTGTGACAGACAGACAGAGTCGCACCATAGCCAAAGGGTTCCTTTTTACCATTTTGCTACGGAACCCTAATTATCCCCTGAAGGGTAATTAAATATGGAAGTGTGATAATTGTAAGCTACCCCGAATTACTAATTCTACGCAGACCAAAGCTAGTATCTCATTTGAAAATGAGGATGTCGACGGGAACAATTGATGCGAAAGTAATATATAAAATGAGGGTTACCGTTTTTATACTCACCAGTTGGCGCCACTGTAGACAGAGGTACTGAAATACAGGTATAATATTTTTTTTTCTACTCCTGTACTTTTATCTGTCATTTATACATTCGTTAACACCTTTATAAGAACATAGATAATACACTCGATGAAAAGTCTATCTAGTCTATTCCCCAAAATAACACTTGTTCTATAAAAGCGCCAAAATAGTATCGCGGAATCGCGTGCAAACACGGCTATTAATATAAAATAAATTACTGCCAACCTAAGAAACCTAAATAAACGCAGCGGTTATAGAAAAAAAAACTTTAAAAAAGAAAAAAATATAAGAACCACAGACCTACTTCGTAGTTTTTTACGTTTCCCGTTCGTTTGTTGGGGCGAATTGCAAACTTTGAAAGTAATTTAGGTATTTTTACTAATCTCTGTAGCTCTTTAATAATTGATCAAATAACGACGGTGTGTATTTGTGTTAGTATTATTGAAAAATAGTGTTTTAAAAGGTAAAACTTAAATGATTGTTGATTATGTTGACAAAATAACTGCGATATCTATGAAGATTTCAATTTCGCATTTTATGTAAAAGTAAGTGTATTCGTAGAAAAAGTATTGTATGCAACGTCGTATAAGTAGGTAAAAAAATGTTCGTGGCGTTTTTCTTAACAATTTTCGCCTACGGCTCAAATTGTTACCCACGCCACTCACCTTTTTTGACCCCTCTTATACAACTGTTGCATAAACTACTATTATTACATTTGTGAAAACCGAATTAACGCGTAAATATTATTTAATATTATAGACTGTACTGTAAAAAAATCGACGACGCCGCAGTGTTGCGCAGTTCCGTGTTATTTGGAAAAAAGGAGGATTTTCTTAGTTCCACTTTTAAAACATTTACATTCAATGACTCGTAACCCATATTGCCATAATTAATATCCTGGTATGGCAAAATATTCACAACATTGTTAAGAGGCCTTATTTCCAAAACGCGCAAAAAGGAATGCTTCATTTTCTTCGAAGGCTTAAATGGCGAAAATACTTAGTGTTTTAAAATCAACTGTTAATGCATATAACAGTTCTTTTTTTTTATCTAGTCGGCCAATGGCGTAAATGTTACATTTTAATGAGTAAAATATGAAAAAAATTGGTTGTCTTGGAAGGCCTTTCCGGATTTTGCAGTTAGACGTACCGTTCATTTCCAAATTACGCAAAAAGAGGTAACAGTTCTTATTAAATTTGACTAAAACTACACTAGCGCCTCTGGCGGAAATCATACGCGATAGTCCTCATTGGCACCACCCCTCCTAACATTTGTCTCGGCCTTTGCCACGGCTCAATTATGTCTGGGGTCCGCTTGGCAACCTCATCCCATGAATTGGCGTAGGCACTAGATTTAACGAAAGCGACACCACCATACATACACTAATTTAGTATGAGTGCATGGAGCGCTGATGCTTAGATGTAAAAATAAATCATCCTTTTGGCAAATGCCAAAAAATATAATTATAAATTGATAACCAAACAATACACACAATGATAACCAAACATTCCCTGTTCGTAGCGCTACCCCGTAGCACGTAGCGTTTTCAGAATCGTAGCAGACGCCATCATTTGACATTATACAGTGTGGAAAGATAAGTCAGGCCCTGGAGGGAAACTACCTTAAAACGTTGGGATAGCTCAATTCGCTGAAAGGAAACATTCTTTTATTTTTCCTAAAAACTAAAACTGCATTCACAGTTTTTTTCTTAATTTTCACTTTTTTCCATACTATTTGTGTGAAACATATTTTTATTGTTATTTATGGGTTCTCTTGTGCCCTAAACTTGGTTGGTATTAAGAAGTTTTTATCCTTGTTGGAAATAGGATCGATTGGCATCAATTGTCATAAAAATTATTTATGGCAAAAATTACAAAATATATGTTTTTTGGAAACTGTACTCTTTTCCAAAAATTTGTAAATGCAGTTATGTCCCTTTAAAAAAATTAAAAAATATTTCCTTTCAATTAATTGAGCTATCTCAACGTTTTAAGGTAGTTTCCCTCCAGGGCCCGACTTATCTTTCCACACTGTATATGTATTCATGAAAAGTTAACCGTATTTCTTAACATACAGAGTTGATTTTTCATTTCTACCGGTTTGCGTGTACTGAGTAGTAATATCAAAGTATGTTAATAGACGCTTGGCCTAACTTTCGACGTCTGATTGAACCAGACAGTGTAATTAAATTATCTTCTAAACGTAGATGTTATTAAATTACATCGATTTTCGTAAAATGATATACCTACGTATACAGAGTGTAACAAAAATGCTGGTGCTCCTTTTAAAGGCATAGTTGGTATCGTATTCTGATTATAAAAACACCGGCCAAGTGCGTGTCGGACCACGCATAATGGAGGGTTCCGTAGCTTCAATGGAATAAGAACCAGACTAATGCCAAAAGGTCGTATCTGATGCCTATGGAAGAAGTTTTTTGGAAATGACTAAAAAATGGCTAAACCGATAATGTTCAAAACAATTTTCATAGAAAGAATATAAAATTCATTGGTCATCACATTGGTCTCACATTGGTCACACATTGGTCACACATTGGTCTCACATTGGTCCAATGTGCGACAATGTGTGACCAATGTGAGATCAATGTTGAATGAAAATCTGTTCGAATAGCAAATGTCAATGTCGTTATAGCGTTGAGATGAGTTGGGTTGAGTTGGGTTGGAGCTGTGTCTGTCCAATGTGTGTTTATTTTTCAAATCGCGGCCCTGATTTCATTTTTTCTCCTTGAACAAATTACTTCAAAGGAATCTACAAAGTGAAATTACAATGAATTGGGTTCGCAAATATTGACTGTTGATACATAATCAGATTAATCAGACTTCGTTATGGTTCAATATCTATGTACGGTCAACGCCAAAAATATATATACAATTTTGAACCTTATTACAATGGAGTAAGGTGCAAAACTGTATACATATTTTTGGCGTTGACTCTACCACCGGACAAAAATAATAAATACGTTTATTAGAATAGCATAGAATAGAAATACTTAATTCGTAGACACACGCGTACATTGAGAAAAAATATTACAATCAAGAGTAAAGAATAAGGGGGCCGTATTCTAACTTTAAAACACGTATAGACAAGATCCAACTTCAACACAACTCCAATGCATTAACTACGCAATACAGCTATCGCCTAAACGTCTGAATCAGAAATATCAGAATTTGCTTGAAAATTATTTCGATGCAACTCTAATACAACTTCAATATTGGTTGATTATTTGTCGTATGTTGGAGTTGTGTTTGAGATAGATTGTGTTTTTAATGTATTGTTATGTATTTTAAAATTAGAATTCGGCAACGCTAATATCGCTTATGTGCCTACAGAAAATTCAGCATGACAGCAAATATCTGTAAAAATTTATATGCTGTCATGCTGCTGAATGGACTTAGTTAATTTTACAGATTCAATTCTTCTAAACCGTATCTAGTGTTTTTTGCAGCTACCGTAGCCTATGGACGCCTGCAACTCCAGAAGTGTCACATGTGTCGACGACTAAAGGGTCCGACGACAAAATTAGTCATTTAATCATAAAATGTAACCTACGCGACTCCAGTGCCCTCTCTGCTCAATAATGCCACCACCTGTCCGTGTGCTTCTAATTATGTTAAGTGCGGGTTTAGATACCCATAAGGAGGATAGGATAATTGCACGTAAAAACTTACCTCAATTCCATACACACACAATAGGCAACATGCAATATTTACATTTATGCTTTCATTTGAAAGAATCGCACGTAGATTAGAAGAAGACCACGAGTGTATAAAAAAATTAAAATACTATAATTTATAATCAAAAATTGCTGTTACAAACTGACAATTAAAAATTTCGCGTCTAAACGTATCTACAGTTCCTGTGACGTCACGCATGTGTGTCACTCGCCATCTTTGTTCGTCCACAGTGTCAAATTCTTGGTTTTTTAAATTTTTTGCCCTGGGTGCTTAGCCCTTTAAGCCAAATCCCATTGACAGTTGCCAACCCCCTTAGTTGTTATAAAAGGAGTGACGTTATCAGACGCTGATTGGTGGATTAAAACATGTTCCATTTCACATTACTTCAAATCGTAATTATTATTTAAAATTAGTATAAACTTCAGTAAAAACGTTACAAAAGCTATTATTTTATGTTTTTTCAACATTATGATCACCAAATAATGGTAAATATTATAGCTGACTTCCCTAGTCCATTAATTATGTACAATATGTACATACCATTAATACCGTCTTCTTTATTAATAAAAAGTTCCAAGTGGATGACAACAGGTAAATTACGTCCCATCCTTTTAAGCGTGAGTGAAAGAGAAACACTGTGCTACGATTAGTATGGGAGCTTATTGCAAATTCTGCAAAATGATTAAAAAAAAAAAAACCGGCCAAGTGCGTGTCGGACCACGCATAGGAGGGTTCCGTACCTTCAATGGAATAAGAACCAAACGAATACCAAAAGGTCGTATCTGATGCCTATGGAAGAAGTTTTTTGGAGATAACTCAAAAATGGCTGAACCGATAATATTCAAAACAATTTTCGTTGAAAGTATATGATAAGGCACATCTCTTCAAATTTTTTCATATTTTTTGAACTTACGGTTTAAAAGTTACGGAGGGGGCTACACAACTTTTCTGACTTTCGAAGCGATTATTTCAGAAAATATTCACTTAATCACAAAATAGTCAAAGAAACCTCAATGTTACTTTGAAAGACCACGATGATGACACCACCACATTGATGTGTCACATGTTGATATTTGGTTAAATCTTTTTTTGTTTAATTTAGTTACCTGTATGGAGCGCCGCCCTAAAAATATATTTTTTTTCAAATTTAACTACATAACTAAGTAGCTGCATACAAAATACACCTTATGTGTAAATTTTATTCAGATACGTCGTATAGTTTCCGAGTAAAATGCCTGTGACATACGGACGGACAGACAGACAGACATGACGAATCCATAGGGGTCCGTTTTTCGCCATTTGGCTACGGAACCCTAAAAAAAGCTACACTTTAATTGAAAATTATAAAATAATGAAGTTGTTAGTATGTGTAATTAAGTTCTTAATTACAGACGTATAGGTCAAGAAACTAGAAGAAGATATAAAACTATTAAAATCTAATTTGTAGACGTAACATTGGAATTATTTTCTATCCAGCCGATTTCGTCCAATCATATATCGAACTTGACAAAATTCTTAAGAACATACTGAATATTAACATATAATTTTATTTTTTCTAAAAGCAATACATAGTTATTGCTAAAAAAACTGTTTAAGTAAAGTCAATTTCAAGGTCACAGGCTTTATCGTAGACAATGGCGGTCATTTCTAAAACTATTTTCCGTACAACCGTTATTTTAATGTAACCCGCAGAATCAAAATTTACTTGTATATTGTGGAATTTTTTTGAGTTAGACGATTAGTAATCAATATATGAGTGTTCGCTTAAAAAGCGAATAAACAGGAAAACTGTGTCTTCGCCACACCGATCAAATAATACTAGGGATACACAATCAGCCCAAAAAAATAGCCGGACAATAGTGCCGCAAGAACGACTCGTGCGGTACATTTTCTGACAGTCTTATTACGGTATAAGGGTTTCCCCACACCTATAAAAGCTTTATGTCTACGCAATACGAGCGAAAAAGACGTCGACACGTCGGCAGCCGTCGGCCGAGCCGATCCGAGCCGAACCGTGCCTTGTTAGCTCTTACGAGTATTGCGTTGACATAAAGATTTTTTCCACCGGATTTTGCCTATTCCGCGTTGCTAGATGTGGGGAAACTCTAAGACAAATCTTGTTTGAATATGTACCGCCTTTACATTGTTGCTCGAAGTTTCGCCAATTTCTCCATATCTTATAACTTACTAAGTAGAGAACGGAAAATTCTCATGACAATAGAAGTAGGGCAGTATGGAAGTTAACCGTGGTATCCAATCACGCTAAGTGCGGGGTAGGTTAGGTAATGACGTAGAAGTGCAGGTGACGTCTGAGCGTCTGACCCGTCACCATAAAGTAGAGCATAGGTTACATGAAACAATCATGCATGCAGTCTAAAAAAAGTTACATGTAAACCTTGCTACGTAAAATTAATTATTCAAGGTAAGTACTATACCGAATTCATCCTTATAGTCGGTGGTGCACACGACAACAAAGGGCATTATACGGATTTTAGTGATGATGGGATCACCTTTTGCATAGTGAGACTTTAGGACCCATAGGCCATTTTAGGAAGCAGAGCCACCTAAATTTATGGTGCGGTGGGGGTAAAAAGGGGGGTTAAAATTTTCACGACACATAGATTGAAAACTATAAGTCTTAGCAACATACTTCAAAGACAAGAATTGTAGAAAATTTCATGAAGAACATTTCCTTTATTGAAAGTTTTGTGGTAACTTCAGCCGTTTTTGCAAAAAATATATGAATGTTCCTACTTTTGTGGGAAGTAGGGAAAACAATTGTTATATTTGTAACACATTATAGTGCAGAGTTACCCAATAAAGATTTGGCTTGAAATTCTCGTATCCAGGCCATAAATAAAATAAGTAAAATAGTTATTTTCTGTTTTGACTAGATACTAGTAAAATATTACTATTGGTATGGTATTTACCATGTATATTTGAGTTAGGTAAACACCCCGTTTCCAATAGTAGTTAAATTAGTATGTTAAAAATCGTATATTAAACGGTTTAATTGAAAATAATCATAATAATGATGCAGGTAATGTACTCAAGGCTAAAATAATCGATAGGTCCTAGGTACCACTCATCACACCACTAGCGTAGCGTACCTAACCTAAGTTCATATATATTATAATGATATTAGGCGTTCTCCGTTGATAAAAGATTCAAGCGCCCCACGATTTTAGTTTTTTGTCTTTTCAATGCTCTAGCTACATTGATGAGAAGAGTGGTGTGATGACTGGTATTAGTTATAATAAATTTACAAATTTTCAAATAAGTTTGTGTAATGTCTAGGTATAACACAGAATTGTTATTTTTATTTTAGAGCGCACTATACGCCAACAGACTGTCCTCAGTTGAAGATGTATACCTACCGCTTAAGTTTTCTCTCTAAAAAAATGAACGGGCCCTTATTGATAACCCGCAATGATGTACCTTTCACTTGAAAACGTCACTAGATAGCAGGGACTGGAGAACCCCTCTATTTGATAACGCTATTATGTGGTTATAATATTATATGGCTACTCTATATTCAATGTTATGTCCCTGTCTAATGTCTTAGCAATAGAGATGAAATTAGCTTGATAGGTAAACGTCATTTTGGATTTTCATTTCGGTAAGCGCTACATTATCATTATCAGCAGCAGCAGCAGCAGCCAGTATCAGTCCACTGCTGGACATAGGCGTCTCCCATGGCACGCCACTGTGCTCGATCTTCTGCTCTCCTCCAATCCGTACCCGCCAAGCGCTTACCTTTGGGTAACTCAATGATGTGCTTACTAAATTGATAGTTTTTAAAAACTACCCTACCAAATACTTACTCGATCTAATACCCCTTTATTGGTAACCGGTTCCGGTATCTTCTAAACGAACTCTTTATTTCACTTACGGATTATAACAAGCATACAAAGGCAAGGTAAATAATAGCGTTTGAAATGGTTGACGTCCATTTGGTTGTGAAAGATTTAATTAGGCAAGCATTACAGCTCAAACCACTGTTTGCTCAGTTTTCTTATATGGAAAGGTATAAATAAAATACCAACAATGAATTCGGCATCCTTGCTTTACACGAAAATGATATCAAACTTGACTATATAGGTCTATTTTATTTTTAATTATTTATGGGGGGCACCCCCCACTTCGTCGAAAATTTGCATCAAAAATTTGATTGGCTCCCCTTCTTAAATTAATCTTAGAGCCTAAAGGATTAGCTCTGCAAATGGAAATTCCATCATCATCATTTTCCGTATAAATAAGTGTACACCACCGACTATTACTTGTCTTATCATGTAAACAAACACTTCTCAAAGACGTTATGACTTTTTTCTCTGGGATTATTACTAAAAATGTTATTGTATACTTAATCTTACAATGATTGAATTCAACCAAGTAACCAGTAAAAATGTAATTTCTAATAAAAAAATTCTTCAATAATAGGTTTGATTAATTTTTTTCATGTATGGAATCAAACGATTCGTTTTGTTGTGAGGATCAAATGTCTATATGGGGCCAATTGCGTTAAAGCAACACAAAGGTAAGAAATGAGACTTAAAGTCTGAGATTTGCATTTGTTTCTCAAAACGCTCCTAACAAAATGACATGCAAAAGTCACGTCACGATCATATAGTCGCCCTGTTCAAAGTATGGAAAAAATATGAAATTGCTATTTTTACAATGAAATGTTGCGTTTATGTATATGGTTGCCATACAATTTATTTTACAGTAAAATGTTAAAAATCGAATGGTATCATTGTTTTATTAAATTTTGTAGGTACTTTAAAAAAATCGTAAAATTATGAAATTTTGAAGCCTTTGAGTAATTTCAATAGATTTTTATTATTTTCACTTTATTTGGATATTTTGATAATTTTGCATCCTATTAACTAAATTGTATTGCATAGTTCAACATGTGTCATCACTAGAGGGCGGAGTACCGGTGGCAAATTTCACACTAAATGTATGGAGTCGCCTAAGTATTCTTATGATTAAATAAATAACGAATAAATGATTAACTTTGCATAATAATTTTTAGGAACTTATAGAAATTATCTTACGAGCATACAAATATAATGTAATATGTTGTTAATATCTATAATACATAATAATATGTTTTCTTATCAAAACATTATCATTAGGTACTAAATACTAGACTAAGAAGTTATACCTGCTAAACGATATATTATTTTCAAGACCATTCAATTACAATTGAGGACTGGAATTATGTGTTCGAGGTCCTCCTCACAATCTACACTTAAGTGCGTATCCATGTTATAAAATGAATGGACTATGGCCACATGTTCCTGGTTTTTCGGAGTGAATCGGTTTCTTAATTTATTTAAGATCCATTTATGAGTGGAAAACGATCGCTCTACATCTACCGATGTCATGGTTGCATGTTTAAGGACTTGTTTATAATTTTCCATTGTAATCATATTCCTTAATTCGTCAGCATCTGGGTTTCTATCTCGAACCAATTCGAGTTTATTTCGCACGGTTTCACTTCCTTGGAGGCTTAAAATACTCCTAACTATATCTATTACCAGAAAACTCTCTTCTATCGGAATTTTAGTGCATTCTAATTTTTCTATCGATTCAGGTATAATTTCGTAACAATTTTTTATAAAGCTTAACTCGTTTTTTAAATTTTCATTTTCAAACAACTTCTGGGCTTTTCTAATGGCAATAGCTTCTTTACTGTTACATTGCATCACAACATTTTTAATCACGTCAAAATGTCTATCGTAGTAAAAACTTGCATTTAACCAGGTGCCCCAACGAGTGATAATGGGTTCCGGCGGTAAAGGCACATTCTGCGCATGGTCCCTGAAAAATCGGACGCGGTGTGGTGATTTAAAAAAAATCTTCTTGACATTAGATATTAAAGAATTGACCAATTTATGTTCAGATCTTATCTGCTCCGCGACTCTGTGTAGTCCATGAGCGAAAAAAGTTACGTGTCGTATTTTAGTGTACTTTTTCTTCAAAATCTTGCCGGCAGCAAGCATGTACGCTGCGCTATCCGAACAGAATATTAAAAACCGGCCAAGAGCGTGTCGGGCCACGCTCACTGTAGGGTTCCGTAGTTTTCCGTCCGTCACAGTAAGTGTCCCCACTTAAGAGTTAATAACACCGCCATGTAGGATATGATATGAGAGTTCCATGTACAGCGACATCTATCGGCAAATTGAGTAAACTATTGCGCGTGAGCATAAAGTATGGAAGATGATTTTTATGGGATAATTCTTTATTGCGTGAACCGATTTTCACCGTTTTTACTTTATTTGAAAGCACGTCATTTCATTGTAATTTTGTAGAAATTACAGGTACAATAAACACCTGCTTATACGGTTAAATTACAAACTTAGTTCAGAAATTATTTTGTATTTTTTTTTCAAAAACTATTCATCCTATCAAGTTCAAAATAATTTTCCAAGAAAGTTTTTATAAAGTTAGCGGAACCCTAAAAATTTGTTCATATTATCTGTAAAATTATCCTCCCACAAAAAATTCAAGCTTTCGTCAACCACCGCTGCAATTGAGTTCGCGTTTACAGTACTAACGACTTTACACGCTAACAAATATGGCCTTTGTAAAGCATCATCAAGTGATTTTATAATTACATTTACTACGCAATTACCGAAATTATCAAGAGTCTCATCCACCGCAAGCCATATATTGGAATCGAAAAATGTATTTCGTATTTGCTTGACGGTCGCATTGTATATTCTGGCAAGATAGTATTTTCTCAAAACACTTTCTTCGGGAAGTTTTACGCCTTTATCTAAGTATTTTCCAAAGAACTTTTTAAATTCTGGATGGTTAACTCTTTTCCATGGGATGTTACACGCTATAAGGAAAACGCATAAATCATAGGCAAAGGTGCCATTTTGGTTTCCACAGTTAATTTGGTGTTGTTAACTGTTAACGTGTTTTTCGACATTATATTTTTTCAACTGCTTTAAATCCACTGAGCAAGAAATACAGTGAATGCTACATTCTTCTTCATTATATATAAGATTTTCGTACGATTCTATCATCCGCAGAATTGTTGCTTCACATGGCTTATTCATCTTGATATTTTTCGGTTTTAAATATTTAGCCGACGCAATAATAATTCAGATAATATAGATGTAAAGCAGCTGTCTAAATTGACAATGTCAAATAATTAGTTTCTAAATGTCTCATAAATTTGTAAATTAGTAACTTTTTGAAAAGAAAGGTTGCATATGGTAAAAAATATTATATCGATGAATGGTGACTTTGTTAAATGAAATTGAAAAATAACCCAAAACATTTACGACATAACATTTAGGTGTTCCTGAAATCGATTTATGAAAATAAATGTTAAGTACTTACTTCCAATTTACGAGTAGGTACCATACTAAGTACATTAGGTAAATGAATAATTTTATTATTCAAGCCTAAAATAATAATTATAAAAACGACTCCATACCTTTTGTGTGAAATTTGCCACCGGTACTCCGCCCTCTAGTCATCACTCATCATCCCTATTGAAGTGACGAACGAATAACCACAAAAATAACTGACATTACGACGTCTAGTTTGACACATGTTTGTTTACTTACATGGTACAGTCGCCATCAGATATATGGGAGCGGCCAAGGTGGTCACAAATATCTGAACAACGCCTCTATTGTCAAGGCGATAAAGTGTATGTTCAGATATTTTTGAGTACCTTGGCCTCACCGATATATTTGATGGCGACTGTACGACGAGTAAGGATGAATTCGGTATATGTAGGTATTTATTTACACAGGTCTAATTCTATCTAACTAACTGTAGTATTTGAATCTTACGTTCCTAATAGTCTTACGTATGTAACTGTAATTGAATAGGTACCCAAGTCATACAATCAAGTGTTTTGTTTAGTAATGATGTTTGTGTTGTGCCTATGTGGTAACACAAAACGGGTATTCCGTTTTTGTATGTATCTAGACATATATGAATACTGGGTTACAATGGTATTAAGGGGCTGACAACAGCTAAATTCTCTCCCTATCTTATTCAGCGCGAGTGAAAGAGAAACACTGTGTTATGATTAGTATGGGAGCTCATTGTAAATTTTACAAAATAATGAATTTAAAAAAAACGACGCATTCATTGAGAAATATAAGGCAACGAAGTTTTTAGTATTAGTGTGGTGGAATTTTGTCCTTAGTTACAGACGTATAAGTCAAGAAACTAAAGACATACAACTGTTTAAAGCTAATTTTAAGATGTAACTTTGGAATTATTTGCTATCGAGCCGATTTCGTCCAATCGTGTATCGGACGCAACGAAGTTCTTCCAAATATAACGAATATTAACATACATTTTTTTTACTTTCTCAAAACAAGTAGTTATAGCTGAAACACTGTTTGAGTAAAGTCAAATTGAAGGTCATCGGGTGTTGTCAGCCTCTTAAACTAGTACAGTAGTCGGTTTAATATTATAGTCATATCAAATGTTAATTAGGTACAAGAGATACGAGTATGAACACATTAATATTGGAATGAAAGATGTATTTTAAATCGGGGTTAAAACTTCTAATTAATTATAATTTATGTTTTACACATTATCAAAAGGCATTTTACTACCCGTAAATCCCATAAATAAGTTTTTTTTCTTTATTTTACAAAAAGAGAGATACTTACAATGAATCAATTTCACTATCTGCCAAACTGCATTGCAGATGGTATTTGTCGGGGCTTCCAACCTCTGTGCCGACGAAACATGACGGTCAGACTGGCTGACTGACATACACTTCTGTACACGATAAAACAATAGACCTGACAGAAACAGTTACACAAAAGGACGACTCCTGGAACTAGACCAGACGGTTCAGTATTTGTATTTAACTTCAATATGTTTTACACAGGTTAGGTATGTGTGAAATGCTTCAGATTGATTCTGATATAGTAACCGAACCCACCAAATTATAAATATTAAAAATACGTCTTTTGTCAAAACCGCAACTCTTCTTCAAAAAGGACAATGGGACAACGCGTTAACAGTCGCGGGCAACCTTTTAAGGGTAAACAGAGAGGAAGATAAATATCGCGCGATCGACATAAGCGATGACGGTCGGGACTTGACAGTCTGCGATGTTGGACTAATGCTGGGGTTTGGAACGTTTTAATGACTGATGTAGCAATGTTTTAAAGATGACACATAACGTAACATTTTAATGACATCTACTGATGTAGTAATGTTTTAAAGGTGACACGTAACGTAACGTTTTAATGACATCTACTGATGTAGTAATGTTTTAAAGATGACACATAACGTAACATTTTAATGACATCTACTGATGTAGTAATGTTTTAAAGGTGACACGTAACGTAACGTTTTAATGACATCTACTGATGTAGTAATGTTTTAAAGATGACACATAACGTAACATTTTAATGACATCTACAGGCCGGCTAGCATATCTTACGTTGTCGCCTGTCACTCCATACTTCGAGTCGCGCTTGAATTATGAACTGTCGCGTCAAACGTCAAGTTATGCTAGGCGTGTTGATGTAGTAATATTTTAAAGATGACACATAACGTAACATTTTAATGACATCTACTGATGTAGTAATGTTTTGAAGATGACACATAATTGAAACACAACAATCTAACCGTAATTAAAATGATGAACCAAAATCCAATTGATTATCCACTGACATACTTGCCGGTTCTCTCGGGACATAAGTTTTTCCTTGCGTGTGATAAGCTTTAAGGGCTTTCACAGGTATTTTATAATAATGATAAGAGTTGCGGGCAACTTTTACGGGTGAACAGTCGGGAAGATGATTATCGTGCGATCGATGTAAGCGTTGGTGGTCGGGGCTTGCCAGTCTGACTAATGCTTGGTTTTGGAACGTTTTAATAACACCCACTGATGTATGTCCTAAAGATAACGCAAAATTAAAACATAACTAGGTATCTCACCTCATTAAAATGATGAACCAACATTAAATTGATGACCCATTGACTTGGCAGGACTTGTTGCCAGGCAGGGTCGCGACAGGTGGACTAAAATCTTGACGGATTGATGGCCACTTTCGAATGAAAGGAGTCCTTGGCATCCGAGGCTCGTTGGGTGGACGACATTCGAAACAATTCTGGATGAGATTAGCTCAGCGCCGGGACAAATGGCGTACTCGAAGAGAGGCCTATGCTCAGCAGTGGACGATAAATGGCTAAAATGATGATGATAAGGTTCCGGCTGTGACTTTGTCCGCTTGTATATCGTTTACACTTTTAAAAAGTCCGGTAACGTTTATTTTTCAAAATCGCTCAAATTGTTGATACTATTTCGCAGTAACTAACAAAACTTCTATTAAGTAGTTTGTATATATATTTTGAAAGATCGTTTTCTTTTTAAACTGCAATCTAACAGCTGTTTCGCGATTTTTGCTTGGAGAGGTGAAAAAAGTTAGGCTTTTAGCTACATCAATTTTAAGAATTTATTAAAGTATTAATTGGGAAAGTGTTACAGTATTAAAAAAAATGTAGATATAAACTTGACTTAATGCTCTAATCAAATAATATAAAACATATTAGGGGGCAGGGACCGGAACCGGTAACCATTAAAGGGGTATTAGATTGGGTATTTGATAGAGTTGTTTTTAAAAACCCTATCAATTCGGTAAGCGTATCGTTTGACTTACCCGAACGAAAGGCTAACCATGTCAATACAGTTAATTCGGGTAAGTGGTTACAACCCAGCATATGGTTTCCCTATCAGATAGGGTTTTTCAAAGGCGTTAAGCTATTTTAAACTCTGTGACCAATACATTTGGCTTATTTATTATTCGAGCACCCTACGAGCTAAGCGCTACCGGTATTGCGGCACGACCGAGCCTACAGACAAACAAGAATCTTTTTGCGTATGTTTTCGTACTTACGCCTTTGATCTAGACGCTATTATTGCTTGTTAGTGCGCTAAAAGATCGTTGTGTGGTGCCGGTGTTTTTGTTCTTGCCATTCGAGCGTGACGGCTCGTGTCGATTGAATCTTAGACCCAGGCTTATAGGAACCAAAATCAAATGCATATTGTGAAGTGTTAAAATATATAATTTTGTGTTATTCTAGTTATAGGTAGTACTTTGTTTCAATGGCTCCAGCAAAATGTGACGCCGTTCACCGATACTTCTAGTATAATGAAACGATCAATATCAGTCATTGTTGGACACTCAAGAATAAAATGATTATTTGAAAAAAATATCGTAAGAATAAACTTGTGTTGATTGTATTCCCGTTAAAATGATTCAAAATGATTTCGTCGGGACTAATTCATATGCGAGAAAATGTAATAAAAATAATTGATTCTTAACAGAATTATTTAATCATGCTTTTTATTTTAAATAATGTTCCGCGTATAAGAATGTATTCTGGGTTTTTCGGTGTAAGAAAACATCATGTGGAAACTGGACCTAATCCCAATAAGGCGTAGTTTCCTTCCCTTATGCCCAGCAAAAATTATATCTGTTTTAAAATCCACGGTAGGCAGATACACTCTTTTCACTTCTCATGCTCGTAAAGTTCGACTTTAAATCGTACGTGGACGATATAAAATCGCATTTTAAGCTCTAGGGCATAAAGTAAAATTTTCTTCTAAGACCAAGAATGTGGCTCAACAGCCAAACAGAGTCAAAATATATTGCACAATTTAATTGAACAGTAAAATTTCGTAGAATACTGAAACTTGTTCTTTTATTATATTCTTGTACTCAGATAGAATAAGTTTTCTGGCCCAGACAATTCCTATTGGATGGGATTTTTTTTTGTATAGATCAAAGTGTCAGGAATTGATACCAATAAAATTTATAAGTGAATATTGGGCGCTAAGGTGCCAAAAAAATGGTAAAAATGGTAAAAACCAGTTTTTCGCTTCTAGAGGAAAAACTACGGCACCGACAAAAAATAGTTAAATGTAACAAATGTGCGCAATAAAAAAACAAAGAGAATGAGCCCCAGTAGAGCAAAATCTGTTTAGAGGATCGTCCGCAATGTGAAAAAAAATTACCAGTGTAAGTTGACCTATGTATAAGAATAATTACTAGGGCAGAAGAGGTCAGCTAAACATGGTTATTTAATTTTAAGAGAAATGAAGCATTGTTGCAAATGGCACCTAAAATATAAGAATAGCAGAATTAAAATACTTAAATATAGTTTAAGTTAATTATTAATTTTTTTAGGTGCAATTTGTAATAATGCCTCATTTCTCTTAAAATTACACAACCAAGTTTAGCTGACCTCTCTTGCCCTAGTAATGATTCTTATACTATGGTCAACTTACACTGGTTAAAACACGTTGTTTTTGCAAATATTGTAAATTCAATAACTCGCGTTCCGAAAGTTCTGGAGAGCTGAAATTTGAATATGATGTGAGTCAGTTTTGTGGTCCTCTAACTACAGTTAAATGTTCAAATGAAAATGTTGTAAACTTTTTGCAAACCGTCGAATTTTGCAAAAAGTGACCTTTTTTTAAATCGACTGGGAGGGTATTTTAATTTTCGAAAAACGTTATAATTTCGATTTCTATGCATTAAGGAGGAGTTGAACTACAAATTTCCAAGTTTACAAATCATTTGACAAAGAATAAAGTTGTTTAAATAATCTATGAAGTTCAGGCACTTTTAGCGCGCGTGGCGGCGACGCACTATGGCCCTAACGCCTGATCTAGCTGGACAAAATTATTTTACACCCATAGACTAAAATTGACTATTTTTATTATTATTTTGCTATAATTCATGTGAAAAAAAATTTACCAGTGTAAGTTGACCTTTGTATAAGAATAATTACTAGGGCAGAAGAGGTCAGCTAAACATGGTTTTGTAATTTTAAGAGAAATGAAGCATTATTACAAATGGCACCTAAAAAAAATAATAATTAACTTAAACTATATTTAAGTATTTTAATTCTGCTATTCTTATATTTTAGGTGCCATTTGCAATAATGCTTCATTTCTCTCAAAATTAAATAACCATGTTTAGCTGATCTCTTCTGCCCTAGTAATTATTCTTATACAAAGGTCAACTTACACTGGTAAATTTTTTTCACATTGCGGACGATCCTCTAAACAGATTTTGCTCTACTGGGGCTCATTCTCTTTGTTTGGGCCATAGTGCGCCGCTGCCGCGCGCGCAAAAAGTGTCTGATCTTCATAGATTATTTAAACAAGTTTATTCCTTGTCAAATGATCTGTAAATTTGGAAATTTGTAGTTCAACTCCTCCTTAATGCATAGAAACCGAAATTATAACGTTTTTCGAAAATTAAAATACCCTCCCAATCGATTTAAAAAAAGGTCACTTTTTGCAAAAGTCGACGGTTTGCAAAAAGTTTACAATATTTTAATTTGAACAATTAACTGTAATTAGAGGACTACAAAACTGACATCATATTCAAATTTCAGCTCTCCAGCACTTCCGGAACGCGAGTTATTGAATTTACAATTATTGCAAAAAAAATGTGTTTTTTTGCGAATTGCGGACGATCCTCTATACCGATTTTGCTCTACCGCAGCTCATTCTCTTTGTTTTATAATTGCGCACATTTGTTACATTTAATTATTTTTGGTCCGACCCGTAGTTTTTCCTCTAGAAGCGAAAAACTGGTTTTTACCATTTTTTTGGCACCTTAGCGCCCAATATTGATCACTTATAAATTTTATTGATATCAATTCCTGACACTTTGATCTATACAAACAATTTTTGTCCCGTCCAATAGGAATTGACTGTAATTTTTATGATTTTTCCGCTAATTCTATCTGAGTATTGCTATAATTATTTGAATTGCGTGTTTTCTATAATTAAATAAATGAAATCAAATGAAATAGGAGTTGATAATAGTTTAGAAATGCCCCGAAATGTTTTGATGACTTGGCAGAAAATTTCTAAATTCACATGTTAAAAATTCAAAAAAATATATTAAAAAATTAATTGGTTGGAACCATATTTGTTTTCATTGTAATATTTTTGTTAGAACTTGAAATTGTTTTACGATTACCGATAAATAATTTCCTCGCAAATGAAGTGAAAATTAGAGTGTAACCCTCGTCCATAAAACCCATTTTACACTCGACTTTTAAACGCCTCTCGTAAAATCGTACGTTTTATGCACTTGTTGTACAATCTACTATTATAATATAATAAAAATAAAATAAAAAATATGAAATAAAAATTAAATAAAAACGAAACGAAAACGAAACGAAAACGAAACGAAAACGAAACGAAAACGAAACGAAAACGAAACGAAAACGAAACGAAACGAAAACGAAACGAAAACGAAACGAAAACGAAACGAAAACGAAACGAAAACGAAACGAGAACGAAACGAAAACGAAACGAAAACGAAACGAAACGAAAACGAAACGAAAACGAAACGAAAACGAAACGAAAACGAAACGAAAACGAAACGAAATGAAACGAAAACGAAACGAAACGAAAACGAAACGAAAACGAAACGAAAACGAAACGAAAACGAAACGAAAACGAAACGGAACCGAAACGAAACCGAAACGAAAACGAAACGAAAACGAAACGAAAACGAAACGAAAACGAAACGAAAACGAAACGAAACGAAAACGAAACGAAAACGAAACGAAAACGAAACGAAAACGAAACGAAAACGAAACGAAAACGAAACGAAAACGAAACGAAAACGAAACGAAAACGAAACGAAAACGAAACGAAAACGAAACGAAAACGAAACGAAAACGAAACGATAACGAAACGATAACGAAACGAAAACGAAACGAAAACGAAACGAAACGAAACGAAACGAAAACGAAACGAAAACGAAACGAAAACGAAACGAAAACGAAACGAAAACGAAACGAAAACGAAACGAAAACGAAACGAAAACGAAACGAAAACGAAACGAAAACGAAACGAAAACGAAACGAAAACGAAACGAAAACGAAACGAAAACGAAACGATAACGAAACGAAAACGAAACGAAAACGAAACGAAAACGAAACGAAAACGAAACGAAACGAAAACGAAACGAAAACGAAACGAAAACAAATGAAAATAAAACGAAAAAAAAAACAAAAAAAAAATTAACAAAAATATTATACACTGAATTTTTTTTAAATATAAAATGAAAAAAAAAAAAATTATACATATATATATATATATATACACGGTGAATCTGCGTATCCCGACAGATTTTAACCATAAATTCCTGATAATTGACTGATAAATAACTGACTGAGACTAAAATATCGTATAAACTTTTCTGGAATTAGCCTAGTTTCAGAGTTCTTCTTTGTCGTTACACTCTTAACAGAGTGGTCGTGGCCAAAATGTACTAATTTATTTTAATTGACAGTTTTACCAATAACATTTATGTTTTTATGTTCAAAAGCATTTTAAAAATCCGAAAAATAAAAAAATTTTTTTTTTTGCGAAATCGATCTAAATTCGTAAAACATTTATTACTCCTTATGACCTCAGGAATTTATGGTTGAAATCTTTCGGGCTACTCAGATTCACCGTGTATAATAATAATAATAAAAAAACCAGTCTATCTTGAATTTTAAAACAGATATAATTTATACACTCCGAATAATTAACCGAAAATAACTACCATGACTATTTTTCAGTAAAAAGTATATAACCGCCATCTTGGATTATAAAACAGAAATAATTTTCGAAATTACATCCCCTAATTATAAATATTAATTATTTGAAACGGGGTATTTACCTCGCACCCGAAATATCGGGTGCCCAATAACGCTAATATACATGGTAAATACCCCGTTTCAAATAATATTTATAATGTGAATGACCATGTGAGCTTAAAAAATCGCATATCCCATAATTAGCTGAAAACGACTACCAATCCCTACGCCAATTCATGGGATTAGGTTGCCAAGCGGACCACAGGCTCAACTGAGCCGTGGCAAAAGCCGGGACAAACTCTAGGAGGATGAATATTGGTTTGTGTCAAATCGATTTGAATATGAATAAAAATTGTGTTTTTATTCTTATTCAAAATAATTATTGCCCATCTCATCAGTACGTGCGAACTATGCAAAAATAAACTGAACGTAAGACACATTTCTCTAACAGAAATTCTTTAATTTAAAGTTGTGTACGTGAGCAGAGGACTGGACTGTGAGTGTGACTTTTCCAGAATGAATACACGACAGCAAATCTTATATTTACTCAATTTGTTCCGCCGCCACCTCTCCTGTTCCATTTCAAATGAGAAAGATAGAACCGCCTGCCTGCGTGGAAAAGAGACAGGAAAAGGGTAGCCCTATGATAGGGTAAGCGGTAAATATTAAAGCTATCTTTACCCCATTCGACTTGGAAACCACATTGAAAAGGGTTAAGCCTATTCAAAATGATTTCCATATCGATAGGGTAACCCAATGATAGGGTAACCCTATCATTAGGGTAAGACTTTAATAGGGTTACCCTATCGAAACGATTAATCAAATGAAGGGGTTTTCCGGTCCCTGTTAGGGGGCATAAAAGAAAACCTAGCGACAAGTTTGCACGAATCAGAGTCCTCACCAAACAAGCTCTGTAAGAATTGAGTTTTCGGGTACTAGATAATAATAAATATGGACCAAAAGTATTTTTTTGCAATAACAACACTAAGACTTTAAGCTGTCTTATCAAATGCAACTCATGTGAGTTATTTCATTATTAGCATTTTCACTTCGATACCGGACTCTTAAAAAATCCTTTCTTAGTGGAGTGGTACGAGTATTGAAAAAAAAATCAATACTTTTTGGCCAATTTCCTAATAACATACGCGGTTCTGTAAACAATACTATACAAGGAAACCGTAACGTGAGATTCCTTTTAGGAAGCGTAATAAAAGCACTTCTTATATTTAGCGGTGTACGAATAATGCCACGCATTAGTGTAGAAATATATAGCGTCTAAGGCTTACAATACATACACGCGTTTTCCTGTACGAGTATCTTAGAGTAATGTGTTGTTCTGATACGGAGCATTTATTTTGTAGCCAGAATAAAGGTCTTCACTTAAATGACTGTGCAAACTAGGGAATGGGGAATCCCGGGAATTTACAACTCAGTCAGAACCGGTACCGACAAATGAAAATCCCGGTTCTCGGTTCTTTTCGGTACTGGGGAGGAAGGATTTTTTTTTACACGTAGTGTGAAATTTTCCAGTGATATTATTGTATAATATTATGTATAGATCTTCTTTGAAATTGTATGGATCATTGTTTATTGCAATTATTTGTGATACATCAATGCGATTGACTAACTACATTGTTTTAAAGCCAAAATCCTAACTATCATTTTTCACACATTTCCTTCAGCTTTTATCTCATCACATTACTCTTCGTTCGATTGCTTCTTATATATCAACGTGTATAGTGTTAGTGTCACGTCACATGTAACGTGATGGCACCGAGTAAATATAATAGTACTAGTGACGGTATCTCTAGGTGTACTTGTGTAAATATTGTTATGTCGATGTCCTTAAAAAACAAAAAAAAAGGCAAAAGCCAGTTGTCTTTAATGTCATTTGGTATTTGTCAAAAGCAATTTAATTACATGAATCAAGGTAGCTTCCGAATGTCAAAAATAGATTAAGATTTCGAAAAAGCCTTTGATACGCTAAGGTGGGCTTGTATCTGGGGCCGTCTGCATGATATTGGTATTCCCTAAAAAAATGCAACCTCATAAACGCAATCTAAGAAATTTTCGTGTAGCGTGACACGAGCCTTGTTTCGGAGGATATTCTAGTGAATGCGGGTGTGCGACAAGGGGTCTTCTCTCCCTCCTTTTCCTTGTAGTCCTTGATGGCATCACACGAAAGCAAAAAGAGAAGCAATGACGACGGGAAGTGAACACCCGGAAAATTCAGGAAATTTGGTGCAAGTATCTTGCTGTTGCTTTTGGCACAGAGAATGTGGAAGTGTTAAAACGGTAAAAACCGTGTTTCTATATGGGTATGAGACGTGGAAAGTCACAATAAGATATCTCACGCAGACTTCAAGTCTACATAAACCTCTTCCTCCGCCGGATTTTCGGTATATACGTACTACCATCTACTGGTCCGTGAAAAAATACAACGCTGAGCTGTTGAAATTCTGCAATGAGACTCCGGTCCACCAACAGTAACGAAGGGATAAATTCGCCTTTAAACTTTCTTTATTATTTGTTATATACTTACTTTCTACTTTCCCTATTTTTACTTACTTACGAATATAACAGGTTGTAAGTATAATGTTTTTATTCTTAAGGGTCCTTATTCCCTAAAATGTCGAAAAGCTCTATTAATGAAAAAAGCCGCATAAAATGCTATTTATAAGATAGTTTGAAGTATTAGTAATACAAAAAAATACTTTTGAACCTTATTTATTATTATTAAGTACCCAAAAATACGATTGTTACAGAAAGTTCCCTATGACTGTGAAGTGTGATTTATAGGTCATTAAAAAAAATCATACTAAATTCAAATTTACCACTATAGAAATAATTATAAAAAAGAAGTTGGGGAATTTCTTTATTATCGTGATAGAAATATAGTTTAACTTTGCTATGGTAAAAATTTTCAAGGCAAAATATTTATAGGGTTTTCGTGAAAAAAATGAAATATAATTGTGTTCATCAAAAAACTGGCATATAATCAGAAGATATTTTGTCTATTATCCAAGATGAATCTTCGTTTTTTATTTCCATGGCCGTCTCAGACATGATTTACTCAATTGAATAAGAATTGTTAATTTTTTTTGCGTAATTTTGAAATGAACGGTACATCTAACTGGAAAATCCGGAAAGGCCTTCCAAGACAACCAATTTCTTTCATATTTTACTCGTTAAAATGTAGTATTTGCTCCAATGGCCGTCTAGATAAAGAAATGAACAAAATATTATATGCATCAATAGTTGATTTTAAAAAACTAAGTAATATCGCCATAGCCTTCGAAGATGACGAAGCATTTCGTGAAATTCGCGCGTTTCGGGAATAAGGCCTCTTAAACCATTGAAAATGTGACCAAAAAAAATCGCTAACTGTAAAAGAGCGGTTTGAATAGCCACCCGTAAAGAAAAAAAACATACGCGAGGGATGACGGCAGTGTTCATTATATTACAGCGAAAATTAGAAAAATCTCGAACAAAATAACTCAGTACCGAAAAGTACCGAAAGAACCGGGAATTCCCGGTTCCGAGCCAGTACCGGAAATCTCAGTACCGGTTCTTAAAAAGGCACCGGTACCGCAATCCCTAGTGCAAACTCTTGACAAGGTGAATACGCTCTCTTTAAACGCACAGATATTGATATGATATCATCATCATCATCATCATCATCAGGCCTTGTCCATCTTTTCAGATGATTTAAGCAGCATCTGTGAACAAGCGACAGCGCCGCTCGTGGGTAAATAGCCCAATTCTTGAACGGCATAAACGTCCACATTTCCTACAAGTAAATTGAGGGTCTGCACCAAGCCGACCCTCGCCGCGCACATGCCTTAATGCACGTTTTCGGGCCAAGTCCTGAAAACAAGAAATGTCATGGGTTTCGCGACCTTTTAACAGGCTGTTTCTCCACTCAATGCGGCTTGCTGCTAGGTCCTCCCATGAGTTGCAGTTGATGTTAAACGCAACCATGTCACGCTTTACGCAGTCCTTAAAGCGGAGTAATGGGCGTCCCACGTTGCGCTTGCCTGAAGCGATCTGGCTGAGCATGGTCTGATATGATATAACAGTTTATGTAACTGTTACGTAATAAGGCCTAATTACGTACAGTTGCATACACTGCTTTATCTACACTCATATTATATATCCTAAATGAAGTGTTCGGAAACCATATAATGACCGCCATTGCACTGCCATGGCCAACTCGATTGTGCCGGCGGTCGCGCGGGCGCATGCCGTTGGTCAGGAAGAAGGACAGGGTTTACATTATGTTATCAAATTCGATGTTCGGAATTTAAACTCATAACGTATCAATATATGAGCATGTAAAGTTAAAATTTCGTTACTGCCACAGATAAAAAGCTTATCATAGTAAAATCGGTTGTGGTAATGCTAGCCATTGCCTACCGTTTTTGAACACGTTTTAGAGGACTTACAATATGAGTGTAGATGTAGATAAAGATAATAATACAACTAGAAGGTGTAATTCATTTAGGGCCTGTTTCACAATGTCCAAGTAAAGTCCTGAATAAGCTACTTGCCACTTATCTGACTAATAAAGTCATCGTTGGCTTTTCACAATCTTTAAATAAGCTTAACTGGTAGATAAAGTGCTAAGTTTTGCGGGTAGTTTTATCTGGCAGTTAATTTATTTTTTGATTAGCTATCCAATACTTTACTTGGACATTGTGAAACAGGCCCTTAGGGTTGGTTGCGCCAAACCGTATGTTACCATGAAAACGTTTGCTAAATGTTAGGAAGTCGGAAATTTTCATAGTAACTTGCCGGGTGCCGCTGAGTCCATCAAAAGTGGTTGGTTCAATTGGCCCTTAGTCATTTACATTATAAAAGAAATAAATATCATTCATTTTATTACTTATTTTATTATCACTAACTTTGATATATCGATCCGAAGCGATATACTGATATTGTTGCGCGTGAGAAACTGCGAGTCTTGTCAAGGACTTGTGAAACCAATAACATATCGAGTTGATATTTTAAAACGTGAATACGCTCCTCGTATGCTCCTGAACTAGTTTTCTAATTTCAGTACGTCGTTACCAGGGCCCGTACTTTTCATGCCGTTGACGTAAATTTGACGTCAACATTTATTTATTTATTTAGTTACATGTATTTTTTTAATTTATACCACGACGGTGGAAAAAAGCATACAGCCCGCCTGATGGTAAGCAGTTACCGTAGCCGCGTATGAAGCGCCCCACCTAAAAAAAATTGTTCTGAAATTTAACTACATATGTAACAAATAGCGGCATATAAAATAAACCTTATCTCTAAATTTTATTAAGATAAGTCTTATAGTTCCTAGTAAAATGGCTGTGAGATACGGACGGACGGACAGACGGACATGACGAAAGACGAAACTCGTTATAGTTCGGCTGCGGCCCCTAACAAATTTACAAAATCTGGTCCACTTCGGAAGAAAGCATGAAACTTTGCATCCACGTAGCTTATATAGGTACGAAAAAATAAAAGTATAAACAGGTCGTCAAGTGATTATTTCTGCCACTTCCCCCCACTTTTGTGTCCCGATTTGCAGTTTTTTACACTTGTTATGTTTATGAAACAGTTCGAACCGTATGAGCGACGTAAGAGACACTGTGCAAACCAAAATTGGTTTAGAAGTATAGAATTAATGGCTAAAGACCGACTGTTGGTGCTATACTGCTATTTTATTGGCTTAGCCCGTCCATAGCCAATATTTTAACATTTAATGTCTTTCTTGCTAGATTGATATTTTCTTGCTAGATTGATATTTTCCTACTCGCCCATACTTGTATGACGGTGTAACATTGCTCGTCTTAATTTGCGCGACACATTAATTGAAAACGATAAGTGCTAGCAACATACTTTAAAAACAGCTATTGTAGAGAATTTACTGAAAAACATATTCTTCATTGTAAGTTACGTGGTAATTTTTACCGTTTTTATTAAAAATATGATAGACTGCAAATTGGGACAGAAAAGTAAGTGGGAGGGGGGAAACACCTACTGGACGACCTGTTTCAACATTTTTTTTCTTATTGTTACGAGGGCTGCTATTTATATATCCGGAAACCGGGATTACAATCTTCTTAAATAGCATATTTGACCTCCATGGTAAAATTTGAACTTTTTTAAGTACTGGCCGGTATATTTTTTCTTTCTTATTAACGCTCGTGTTTTGTTTTTGACGGGTTTTAAATGTCATCTCGCAGCAAGAATGGAACTCACTCGTGAAAATATTCGTGCTATGATTTATTATGATTTTCGGCGTGGTTTAACGCAACAACAGTGCATAGATCAACTAACTTCAACTTTAGGGGATGAAGCCCCATCTAAAACTACTGTGTACCACTGGTTTAGTGAGTTCAATCGTGGACGTAGTATGCTTACGGACGAAGTTAAGGCAGGTCGCCCGAAATCGGTCGTTGTACAACAAAATATCGAGGCTGTGCGAAAACTTATAATGGACGACCGACATGTTACGTACCGCGAGATAGAGGCGACTCTGGGTATTTCTATGACCAGCATTAATAGCATATTACATAATTATTTGGCTGTAAAAAAAATTTGTTCGCGTTGGATACCCCACAACTTAACAAAAGAGCAAAAAGATGCTCGCGTCGAATGGTGCAATAAAATGTTAAAAAAATATAACCGTGGTGACTCAAAAGCCGTTTATAACATCCATACAGGTGACGAATCCTGGATCTATGCATACGATCCCGAAACGAAGCAACAATCAACGGTATGGGTGTTTCAAAATGAGCCGAACCCTACGAAAGTTACTCGTGCAAAAAGTACATTGAAACAAATGGTGGCCTGCTTCTTCGGTATTAATGGCCATGTAGCTACAGTGCCACTAGAAAACCGTAGAACGGTTAATTCAGAGTGGTACACGACCATTTGCTTACCGGAAGTATTTGAACAAATTCGTAAAACTAACCAGCGACGAAGAATCATTCTTCATCATGACAATGCCAGCTGTCATACGTCACGCGAAACAACTCTATTTTTGGAGGGTCAAAATGTGGAATTAACGGGTCATCCGCCGTACAGCCCTGACTTGGCACCCAACGATTTTTATTTATTTCCAAATATAAAGAATAAATTACGCGGTCAACGATTTTCGACCGCTGAAGATGCTGTCTGTCGACGCATTCAAACAACACGTTATGGAGGTACCTCAGGCGGAGTGGCAGAAGTGCTTTAAAAAATTGGTTCACGCGAATGTAAAAGTGAATAGATCATCAAGGGGGATACTTTGAAAAACAATAAAACCATTTTCAGCCGTGTACGTTTGTTTGTTTTTTTGTTTCCGGATATATAAGTAGCAACCCTCGTATAAGCTACGTGCATGCAAAGTTTCAAGCCTTCTTCCGGATGGGACCAGACTTGTATAACTTTTGACTCGGATTATAATATTTTTTAAATACAATTGCTAAAGTTAAGTTTATGTAGCTGCAAATCGTGCGTAAAATTTGATTTTATGCACTAGTGCTAAAAGGTAATCTGATCTGCAAATCGCGCGTAAAGTTTGATTTTACGCACGATTTGCAGATCAGAATTTTAAATAAATGAGTATTTTGCGAGACTCGCTTATAAATGACTCACCTGAACTACGCGCGATTGGGCATAAAGGAGTATTATGCGAGACCCAATAGTATTACTTGAACAACGCGCGGTTGAATGAAGCTGTCTTTCGTACACTGACAGAATATAAATGTAAATTTATTTCGTTGTAGTTTTTTCGCAATTGTATTAAAAAACGTTGTTCGACACACGTGCGGAAGTGTCATTTTCACTCGTCCCGAGTCTTAAGTCGTATCCTCGGTACTCGTGCAAAATGACATACTTCTCGCACTTGTATCTAAAGTAAGTACTATTAATATGTTAGAGTCTCACCGTGAGACTCTCACGTGAGAGTTTTATAGTTTAACCTTTTGAACGCCAAGCAAGAGCCACTAAAGTGGTCGTGTGTTGTCGTGCCTACCACGCCAACGACCACTAAAGATGTCATGGCAGACGCTGTCAAAGCAGTTTTACTGTTGACAGTTAAGGTTTAAATTCGTTTCTCACTAGTTAAGAGGTTTTGGCGTGTATGCCACATTTTGATGCGAGAGAGAAAGCGTTCAAAAGCTTAAACAGGGCCTGTTTAATTTCTGCTAGCGTAACAAAATGGAAAATTGTTTCCTGACTTTTCATTTTTTTTTTCATTTCATTTGACTAGTGACGTCACAAACCACAATACGCGTCCGTGGAGTGGAGGTAGCCATCATTAATCCATATCCAAGGCCGCCTTATCAGCGCTATCAATGAATTTGTTAGAAGCTTGCGTGACTGGCTATTCTTGTTGGGGTTCCGGCATACTGATGTAAACTGCGAACTTGCTCTTTGTTGAAGCTTGAGGCTTGAAGTTATGAGGTGAAATGTTAGAGGTCACTAGATTTTATGGTCGCTGTACTGCACGATACTAAAATCGAATTAGGTATCGTTTGCAGCTACGCTAATTGTGAAATAAATGTTTTATCTATTTGTAGTAATGGGACTTAAACGCGTATATCATTTTAAAATTACCTTTGACGTTTCGAGGACGACATTGTCCCCGTGGTCCCATCCCAACGAAAGACCGACTCGGGACAACGGGGACAATGTCGTCCTCGAAACGTCGAAGCTAATTTTAAAATTATATACGCGGTTAAGTCCCGTTACTACAATAATTATAGATATGTGTAAAAAACTGTGAAAGTTTAAATGAGTGTTAAATGTTTTTTGTGAAAAAAATATAACCGATTTTATAAACAACAAAGCATAAATATATAGGTAAGTAGGTATACTTAAATGAATATTTTCACTAAGGGATTCGGCTGAAAATTAATATCTGTGTCTCTCGATATATCCCCGTTGCACTTCGTCACCAAGAAGATTCGAACCAAGGGAGTTGCATGTAGAAGAAAAAATTTAAACACGAAATTCACCGACTACTACAGTTAGCTACCCTTCCCGCCGACTCTTTTACAAGTGTCACAACGGAAATAACAGATGGCGTCTGCTATCAACTCATAATTATTTTACTTGTTTTTAAAGTGGGTATTCCACTCATACATTAGTATGTTATTTAATCAAATACAAACATTGAAACATTGAAAAAATTATCAACCCAGTTTGACTTGAACAAACATCGATACGCCTTACCGGGGCTCGATATCGCTTTACCAATTAAGCTATGGGTTCAGTTACTGAGCTGACGAAATTCTCAATGCCTTCAATCATCTTTTTGCATTTATTTTTACATCGACTTTATAGCAGCCGTAAGCGACATCTAGGTGCCAACTACTACAGTTAGCTACCCTTCCCGCCGACTCTTTTACAAGTGTCACAACGAAAAGAGTTGTAAAAGAGTCGGCGGGAAGGGTAGCTAACTGTAGTAGTTGGCACCTAGATGTCGCTTACGGCTGCTATAAAGTCGATGTAAAAATAAATGCAAAAACACGAAATTCACGTTAGAAATGCCGGCCGCTCTACAACTGCGTTATGCAACGTTACTACAATTACTTCGCTACTTTGAGTAGAATTATCCTACGGAGAGAGACAAACATAACGGCTTAATAAACCGGTGCAATTAAAATTCAACCGGGTAAAGGAGACGCAAACTACATTAATTGTAATTTTCTTGCTCGCAAGAGTAAGATTACTCTTTGATACCAATGTGCACGCAACCTTATACGGCTAATACCAATTAGATTAAGGCAGGTTCACACTGCCCGGGCTTGTTACGTGTTACGTAAATAGTTGTTGTTTGTCAACTTTGTGAACTACACCGAACACTTTTGTACTTTGTTGTTTATTTTTCTAGTAACTAACGGTTAAAGTCACGATTTTTTTTTTCATTTCATTTGTGTTTATTACAAATTTTAGTTTCTTAGTTATAGTAAGTTTTCTATGTATTTAAGTTTAGTGTTAATTTGCTTGTTTGTATTATTTTGTATTTGTAATTATTGTCAAATTATAAAGGTAGGTAAAAAAAAAGTATTTGTCTATATCTATATTCATATTATATCGACCTCTACTTATTTATTTTCCTAACAAAGAATTATATACAATATTAGCAAATAATTATTTTATTTTGCCATTTTTATTTTAACATTCATTTTGCCATTTATAAAAATATATTTTGTGATAAAAATGTTTTTATCAAAAAACTTACAGCGTTTTAGTCAAGAACACCAACCAATAAACAATTGACAATGCTGAGAGCAAGCAAGCATTAGACATATTTTACTGATATTATGATGTTGATAGATCTAATTAAACTGATGATTCAGAAATGAAAGATGCCCCTGGCGTCCGTTAGCTCGATGGAAAGACATTCGTAAGATCGCGTGTTAATTCTGGATGAGATTGGCTCTGGACAGGACAAGGGGCGTCCGCGAAGAGCCTATGCCTATGCCCAGCAGTGGGCGATAAAAGGCTGAAATGATTATGACACTTAGCGTAAGGCCTGAGTGGACGCTCGAAGCGGAGCGTTCGGCGGGGCGTGCAGCGTGGCGGGCGAGCGTGCATTCACTTTGTGCAGCGTCGACTCAGGACACCAGTACGAGTTTCAGTTGTTCCCCGGCCGTCTGCACGCTAAACTCGAGCGTCCACTCAGGCCTTACACTTACAGACAGAAGACACAGACAAATACCCTAACACTTAAAACAAACTAACTACAGTGGTCACTTGATCAGATAACGTAATGCCCTATCGGCAAGGGCAGCGCAATTATCCTACAGATTAGCAGCACGCAACAGGCCTTTTAGCTACCACAGGGTTTCCCTTTTATTCGATTACCTAAAGGTCGAGGCGTCTTCCATTTTTTGCAGTCACTTGTTTGTCCATTCCATTACTTTTGTACAAATTGAGTACCTACAGGTTGAAATAATTAAGCAGCCTGGTTAAATACATGCCAAATATTAATCACCGTTCATACTGAGCGGGGTGATTAGGTAAGCTATATTGAACAACATACTAATATATTGTATTTGATTGAATAACATACTAATATATTGAACAACTTTTAATATGGTACTGTCATCAATAAATGAATACCCGATAGCTCTTATAACAGAAGTTTATTATTTTTATTTAATTAATCACAGAATATCAACTAGCTGTGTAGGCTGATCCTTTGGGACTCCCTGAAAGAATCCCGATCGTTTGACATAGAACGTGGGAATTCCTAATTTAAAATAACACCGTGCCAGACAGTGTTCGAGAAGAGAGGTTGTAAAGACCTTTACATATCTCGCCTCCTCGGGTGTAAGAGGCAGCTAACACTTACAAACGCTACGCGCTATCCTACCCTGACTAAGAGTTTCCCTACCTATGCTTGGGACCCCTACAGAGTTGAAAATTTCCTAACACCCCTTTCTAGAGCCAGCCTCAAATATAAGGTAGTCAACATCACATGGCAAATGAGAAGTGTGCCTATGGCCTTAAGTTCTCTCAAATTGCCTAGACGTGGGCTAAGTCAAGTTTTAAAACCCGCTAAAATACCCCGCACCTCCACTACTTGACAGGGTATCAATAAATGAATACCCGATAGCTCTAATAACATATGTTTATTATTTTTATTTAATTAATCACAGAATATCAACTAGCTGTTTAGGCTGACCCTTTGGGACTCCCTCAAAGAATCCCGATCGTCTGACATAGAACGTGGGAATTCCTAATTTAAAATGACACCGTGCCAGACAGCATTCGAGTGCCAGAAAATATTTTGGTTTCCCAATAGAAAACGACAACATGTGATCGGCCGAAATGTATGAAATAGCCGAAAAGATTTTCGCGATTTCTGAGTTGGTCCCATAGTCAAAGTTGTTCAGTATGGCCTACTTAATCATCACCTCGGTCAATATGACCGGTGATTATTATTTCACCCTGAATATGAATATATTATTGTAAGGTAGTACGTTTTTCTTCTAGTGGGTTCGAAGAACTCGTGGTTCTGTGAAGATGTAGAGATTGTCCGGAAAGTGAAGTGTGGTAGTTTATTTGGGAGCTGATACATTCTACGACACTTTTCTTTCTGGACAGACTCTTAACATAAAATTATCATATAAAAAGAAAAGTAAACAAATCACTTGTAGTGAAAGAACCAAAAGAATAAGAAAGAATACAAATACCTAACTGTAACATCAAAGTTTGTATGATACTTCTCAATTTATTGGAAACTAGCTGACCCGGCGAACTTCGTACTGTTACCATCAGATATATCGGAGCGGGCAAGGTAGTCACAAATATCTGAACAACGTCTCTATTGTCAAAGCGATTAAGTCCATGTTCAGATATTTGTGAGTACACTGGCCGCTCATGTATATTTGATTGGCGACTGTACCACCCGCTACAATTTTTTCTCTCTAATATTTTAACATTATTCTGCTCTTCGGGTCGGAGATAAATCCAAAAAATCAATCATCGTTAAAATCGGTTCAGCCGTTCTTGAGTAATAAATGGTAATTGATGATGATGGAGTGATTTGTGTAAGATTTTCCCATAATATTTATTTAAATGGTGTAACCGACACGATTTTATTTTATATGTATTGGTTAATATGCAATGTGTTGTTTCTGCTTTCTCGAATCTATGTTTAGAAATATTCCACTTTTCTCCACCTATAAATAAAGTTATGCCTTAAGGCTGTGTAAATAAGTATGTTATTCAATCAAATACAAACATTGAAAACATTGAAAAAATAATCAACCCAGTTGGACTTGAACCAACATCGATACGCCTTACCGGGGCTCGATATCGCTTTACCAATTAAGCTATGGGTTCAGTTACCGAGCTGACGAAATTCTCAATGCCTTCAATCATCTTTTTGCATTTATTTTTACATCGACTTTATAGCAGCCGTAAGCGACAAAATAAATATGTCTGTGTAAATAGAAAAGAAAAAAAAGTTAAACAAATTTAGCTGATTATCTAGGTAAAAAAAGCATTTGACACATGACAAAATACTATTAAAGGAATCTATTTTCACTGAAATTAACAGATATTTTTATTAAAAATGAATGTAAATAACAAGTTTATTGTTATAAATTGTCAATAAAACCATGGTTGTTCTTTAAAAGTGCGTGTGTGCGAAGCAATGAAGGTAATAGTACATTACTTACCAAGGACTGTAAAAGAAAGAAAGCCTGAAATCGCAGGTATTTGTGACCCGAGCCGCAGGCGAGGGATGTAAATATGCTGCCCGTGGTGAGTACACAATTTTACGCCTCCACCTGGCCATAATGCTAGTTTTACCGTACGCGTAGCGTGCGGTAATACTCACATTATGGCCAGGTGTGCGTAAATGAGTTTGTTAACATTATTTTACTTTTCCATTGACACGGACTTTAGGTATATAAATATATACTAACGTTTTATGAGGATGTAAGCATTAATATAGCCATATTGGCCACAAGAGGCCGTCAACCGAAATAGAAATCGATTTCCTTAATTAGCTTTGCGATCATGACGCTCGAAGTAAAAATAGGTAACTATTTGGTGACGCGGGACAAAATTACTCGTACGTAAGAAACTAATCGTATTATTTTCGTTAATGGAATTTCCCGGTCAATCACAGTTTTGTGCGGTGCATGAACGTGAAACATTCGTGACTTTGGGTAATAATTGAGGTATTAATAATTGAAGATTCTTCGCTCGGTCTCAGGTCTTGTAAAGATGGTTAATAATAAGTGGACTGTCGGTTTTAAGCTGGTGTAATCCAAATTACATAGAAAATACAAGAAAAGTGATGTACACAGTCGTTAGGAAATAAGTGAACAACGGGTGAGTTTTTGAATCTGTACAAATGTGTCAAATTTTGAGTATACATAGAACATTGCCATGTTTAAATTTAGGTTTGAATTTTGGATACATTCATGATTATAAATTGATTGGAATATTTTACTTAAAAAACATGCAATCTTGAAATGAATAATAAAAATGATTTTATCACATTGAATAAATATTAATAAAAATATAAACAGTTGATTTTGATTTTAAATGAACAATATTTTCTTATGCTAAACGAGTGAGGCTTAAAACAAATCTGGTTTTAAACGCTTCGTAACATGCTTCCGGCATTGAAGTCTGAACTTCAATTATTTGGTTACAGGGAGAGGGCAGATATTATTGAACGCCCTTCGGATGATTCCTCTCTTCGTTTTTATATCTGCGACGCGCGCAATACCGTCGCTGCCAGGAATGACTCGGACGACTCGACCGAGTTGCCAGAGAAGAGGAGGCAGAGTCTTGTCCTTGACGACAACCAAAACGCCTTCCTGGAGTTCTCCTGTGGATGAGTGCCATTTTGTCTTTTGCTGCAGCCAGAAAATGTACTCGTTACTGAAACGATGCCAGAATTGTTGTTTGAGCAGCTCAATGCGCTTCCAACGTTGCAGTGACGAAGTTTTGGTTGCAGTAATCTGTGGATGTGGCACGAAATTTGTGGATCGTCCTATAAGGAAGTGGGAAGGAGTTAAAGGACAGAGATCATTTGGATCGTTTGAGATTGGTGTTAGCGGTCTTGAAACGAAAAGGTAGAGCTGGCTGTCGGTGGCGCTATGTACCGTCGAAAGAAAATCCAGCGGATTTAGTGTCCCGTGGTCTCAGCGCTGACCAGCTAGGTCAAACTTCGTTATGGTGGTCAGGTCCTGAGTTCATACAATTAGATCAGAAGGTATGGCCAAATAATCCAAACAAGGGAGCCGTCGTTAGTCTGCCCGAAATGGTAGAGCGATCGCTTGTCATTCATGAACAACCTGAAAACATATTCACAAAATTAATCCAAAATTCATCAGGTTTCACAAAACTCAAGCGTATCATGGCGTACGTTCTTAGATTCGTACATAACAGTCGGAACAAAGAGTCCAAACAAATTGGTAACATTTCACATAAAGAGCTCGATTGCGCTAGTTACTTCCTTCTGCGTAGGGCTCAAGAAGATTCTTTTCCTAAAGAAGTAGAATTGTTAATTTCAAATAAACAGTTACCACGAAAATGCAGTCTTCGATCTCTTTCTCCATTTCTCGGAGATGACAAACTCATTCGTGTGGGGGGAAGACTGAGCAACTCCAGCTACGATTACGATGTCAAGCATCCAGTGTTGCTCAGTTCTAAACATCCACTATGCAAGTTAATATTCAGATTCTATCATCTCACGTTTTTACATGCAGGACCACAACTTCTTCTCGCTACCGTAAGGCATAAATATTGGGCTATCCGCGGTAGGGATCTAGCTAAGAGTACAGTGTACAAGTGTATAAAATGCTCGCGGTTTAGTGGCAAAACAGTACAGCCTGTCATGGGCAACTTACCGAGAGAACGTGTTGAGTTAGAATATCCATTTTTAGAGACTGGCGTCGACTATGCTGGTCCAGTCATGATATCCAACCGAAAAGGTAGAGGCAGTGTGCTTGTAAAATCATATATTTGTGCATTTGTGTGCCTTGCTACAAAAGCAGTGCACCTCGAGCTTGTTACAGACTTAACGACTGAAGCATACATTGCAGCTCTGCGTAGATTCATTGCTCGTCGTGGTAAACCACAGACAATCTTCTCTGATAATGCCACGACCTTTCAAGGTGCTTGTAATGAATTTTCTAAGGTTCTTAATGCATCGGCGTCATCAGGCATAGCCGAGGATATCAAGTTTTCATTCATTCCGGCTTACGCACCACATTTCAGCGGCTTGTGGGAGTCTGCCATAAAATCAATTAAACATCATCTCCGCCGTGTACTTGATCAAACGCATATGACATACGAAGAAATGGCGACTTTATTGATTCAAATTGAGAGTATTTTAAATTCAAGACCGCTAACACCAATCTCAAACGATCCAAATGATCTCTGTCCTTTAGCTCCTTCCCACTTCCTTATAGGACGATCCACAAACTTGTCTTCCCTTAATTCAGAGGCTTCTGAAGGACCATGAATTATGTAATGAATGGTTAATAATAAGTGGACTGTCGGTTTTAAGCTGGTGTAATCCAAATTACATAGAAAATACAAGAAAAGTGATGTACACAGTCGTTAGGAAATAAGTGAACAACGGGTGAGTTTTTGAATCTGTACAAATGTGTCAAATTTTGAGTATACATAGAACATTGCCATGTTTAAATTTAGGTTTGAATTTTGGATACATTCATGATTATAAATTGATTGGAATATTTTACTTAAAAAACATGCAATCTTGAAATTAATAATAAAAATGATTTTATCACATTGAATAAATATTAATAAAAATATAAACAGTTGATTTTGATTTTAAATGAACAATATTTTCTTATGCTAAACGAGTGAGGCTTAAAACAAATCTGGTTTTAAACGCTTCGTAACAATAATATAATACAATAATATTAATAAATATTATAGGCCAATCTTACACAAAACGACCTAGTCCCATAGTAAGCTCAATAAGGCTTGTGCTGTGCTATAGGTACTAGACGACGATATATATAATACATAAATATGGATAAATACTATACATAGACAACATCCATAACTCAGGAACGAAGTATCTGTGATAAACACACAAATAAATGCTCAGTAGGCCTATGGTGGAAGATTTTAAATATCAGCGGATAAGTTGATATAAACCTGATAAAATGACAGTTACCGCCATTGTTTGTCAACTTATCCGCTGATAAAATCTGCCATCATAGGCCTACTGACCAGGATTTGAACCCGGGACCTCCTGCTTCATAGGCAGGGTTACTACCGACTGGACTAGAAGGCCGTTATAATTGTTACCAGGCCTACTCTTTTAAAATTTTAAATAAGAACATTAAAAAAGAAGTAGTAATTACGTTACTTGGACGCTTTGAGTT
This sequence comes from Pammene aurita, assembly GCA_947086415.1. Classification (NCBI taxonomy): domain Eukaryota; kingdom Metazoa; phylum Arthropoda; class Insecta; order Lepidoptera; family Tortricidae; genus Pammene; species Pammene aurita. The sequence continues at coordinate 29,319,806 of OX352303.1, forward strand.
TTAATTTAACGGACAAAAATAACCATTTTTTGCTATGGGTCGTTTCATATAAAATATTTACCTGCTAAAAGGTAAGTATATAGTTACAGTAAAGGTAAGTAGAAGTAGCACAGTTAGGTAATTTACGCATGTAGCATCTTTTATTAGATACTAGCGACTCAACCCGGCTTCTCACGGGATAAAAAAATTGTGGGTTATCCCTAAGACATAGACATATACCATCGCGGACTTTTTTGTAGACCTTCAGGTATACAATACTGTAGTACATTATTTTGATCTATCTCGTAGGGTTCAGCGAGCGTTTGCAGTGTCAGCGTAAAAACATGTGTTTATTTACGACATCACATTAGAAACCTCTAAAATTATCAGTGTTTCTCTACTATATTATGCATGTATTATACATATAAACCTCCCTCTTGAATCACTCTTTCTGTTAAAAAAAACTACATCACAATCCGTTTCGTAGTTTTAAAGATCTAAGCATACATTACATAGGAACAGACAGCGGAAAGCGACTTTGTTTTATTTATACTACATATGTGTATGATGATTTGGAACACATATATTATTATGTATGAAAAAAGTCCCTGAGCCGCGTACTTAAGCTTTTATATGTTAAATCTTTAATACACTGAAGAACAATGAAAACCGCTAACCTCATGTAGAAATGTTTATACTACAGTGACCCAATGAATATATATTCAAGGTAATAATATTGATAGAAATAAAAATGTCCGCAAAGACAATATCACATCAATTATGTCAAAGGTTTTCAATAAAAAAAGTTAAGTCAATTTAAAATATACCCTAATGACTGAAAAATTATAGGGTAGAGGACTTTCCTTAACCATTGTGTCCCCTTTATAGTAAAATAAAGAGGGAAAAATAACCTTGTAGCATTGAAATAAGGTCTATTTTTCTATACACAGCGACGAAATGATGAGTCAGCATTGCGACGGGTTTTCCGAAGTAGCGGTATGAGCAAAAAACAGTTGAATGGTCCAGTTGTTAAGTAATTTAAACAGTTGTATATTATGTCTTTTGCTTTTAAAATAGCTTTAGTATAGCATAAGGAGCGTATGTCATTAATGACATGCTTATCGTTTTCAAATAGAGAATCAGTTAGTGAGTAAGCTACACTTGAACCATGCCTAACTATTAAAAAAATATCGGTTTATTTCATGTGTATTAAGATATAACCTCTTGTATAAAGACTGTATCGAAAATTATAAATACAAGTTCAATAGCATATAAATCCAAATATACTCGTGTTTATTTGGATTGATATGCTATTGAATTGAATTTATATGCTATATATATTGCCATCAAAAATACAATTTGTAAATAATAAATTGGTTGTATATCAAAGAACCTGCCGTTTTATGACAATTCTCGGTTCGGACAGCGTGCTTAGCAAAATTTTATTTTACTATTACTTAAAAAAAATTTGGATCGGACTAGTAATTGAGCTGATTAGATGGTACATGGCTTATGTTATAAAATTGACTTTTTTCCGTTCACACCCCTGAAACACAAGAATCTACAGCAAAAAAATTGAAATTTGGCTGTTACAAACTTAAGACTGTGTGCTTTCTCATTACCCTCAAAAGCTGTGTGTTAACCCATTTCCTGACGTAGATCCCACCTGAAATTTTAGAGGTAGTAAAAAACGGATTCATTTTAAGACTGTATTATAGAAATAGAAAACATTTATTCGCGACAACAACAACATGCATACAAATGTTTGTATTTGTATGCATGTTGCATAATTTAATAACCCTGATGGTAACTAACAATGACCCTTTGGTTTGCAAAACATTTTATTTAATTTTCTTAATTACCCCCTTAAAGCACCAGGGGACATACAACCTACAAAATTTCAGCTCAATCGATCTAGCAATTTCCTTGCTTTGCTTCCTTTTAAACCATTTTGGTACGGAACCTTAAAAATATTCCAGTTTCCTGAAATTTTAGTGCTCCCGTAATTAAAATGATACCAGGAATTGATACCATAAATGGCTAATTAGGTAGCAACAAATAGCTGGCAACAAATATTTAAACCAAGCCTGCTTTGAATAATAGATGCCAAGTTAATATTTTTGTTGCCAACCTATTATTTCAAGTTCCCGGTTAATTTTTTGGTCAGCTATATATTGCTGCCGTTTTTCAATAATATGATGCCACATGTTTGAGGCTTATAAAACAATCTTGTCGCTAAAATACTAATTCACGGCCAATTTATATTATTATATGAATTAGAAAAGTTGCCGATTCATGTTTTAGATACCCGGAAAATTATAAGCCTTAAAAGTTCCTTAAAGCCAATCTCATGTGACATCCATCAAGTTACTTAAAGCGTCTCCCACGTGGCACTCATTGAAAGCATCTTGTAGAAGCAACGCTCATATGGCACCCATTAAAACTTAATTAATGCAAATGTTTGTGTTTGTATTTAATCTAAGGACTAATTATATGGTTGCCACGAAATGGCTCCGACTCAGCATGGTGCCTGGTAGGCCAGCGCTGGTCTTCCGCCGGGGCCACACGTGAGTGATGTCACGGAGCATGACACAACAATGACAAATCACAATTACATGACAATTACATTAAAAATAATTAAATATGTAAACAGGAAGAGCATAAAAATTAAATAACGATAGAAAAATAGCCACAGTTTGCGCAATAATTTGGGTGCAATTTTTTTTTTATCATGAGCGCTACCGCGATTGTTGGCAACATTTATCGTTGATATTATAAAGATAGCTGCCAAACCTTGAATCTTAGGGTAGTTGCTTCAATGATAAATGGGCTTTTCAGATTCAGTGCAACATAGATATTTATAAAATGCTCCGTATTTATTACGGTCCTATGGGCAATTATCTAATTTTGCTATGACTAATCGTTGATTTATTTGTACATGTTTTTTCTCTGCGAGTATACAGTCTCAAGCTTTTGAAACTGAATTTTACTGAGTTTAGCTATTTTCTATTTTTATTTGGTGTGCCAGATAGTTCTTGTAGGCCTTCCGATCATTTTATTTCTTGAACATATTTGACCATATTTCAGGTGGAAATCTGAAAGCCAATTTTTTTGGGATCGTTGAGTCAAGTGCCTATTTATATTACTCTTTATACCTTTACCACACTTCAACCATTTAACTGGTCGAAGATCTATGTTCCCGGTCCAGTTTTAGCTTGTCATCGGAACAATATATTTGGCTTCATGTTTTAACGTCGATTCGGTCAGCACATACAAAGTTTATCGAGTTCAGCTATCCTTTTCTCTGAAATTATCTTTTTAGTACACCATTTGTCCGCTTTTATTTTTCTTTCTTTGTAGAAAGTCCATGTAACTTTAGCTTGAACACATGAATGATAAAATCAAATAATATCGATCAAAGCTGATATACTGATGCGCACATTGACATTAATTTGCAATAAAATTGTTAATGTTTGTATTACTATACACCTATCTAAAGTTGTATTTATAATTGTCGATACAGTCTTTATTTATTCATTAGTCCATTGTACACTCGCTGTTTGGCTTAAATGGGTAGGTATACGGCTCCGATTAAAATGTCGCCACAGCCCAAAGGGAGCTGTCAAATTTACATATAATATAACTTTTTCTACTCGTCGACTGTAATGCTTGAATTGAGATTATGTAGACCGAACTACTAGCGCATACTTTTCGATGGAGCTTTTATGGTCGCAAATTTTAGCATCGTCGTCTAAACTGAAATCGATTTTCATACAATATTATACAATGTAGGGGAGGAGGACGGTTCTCCTCCTCGACCGCCGGTACTATCCACCGGGAGATCGAAGTTACTAAATTGTATAGCAGGTTGTGTAAGGCTTTCGTCAAACTTAATACTTACCGGTTTGCCTATTTTGAGCACTCGTAGAAAAAGAATTGTATACAGTAGTGACATAATTAAGCTTTTCGATCTCGTATCTTACTTAGGCCACTCAGCAAGTTTCGTGGCCTAATCACGGTACTCGACTGAAAAGCTCTTCATTATGTCACGATTGTATAAAATACTATGACGATACAATGTTGTACTCGTGTTTTGAATCGCATAAGTCCCTAAAAATAGACCTTAAGTTTGTAATCCATATTTTTCAATCCGTATTATGTGCTACGATTTTTCAAAAACTGTGTTAGATGAACCTACGGCGCCTTCTTCCTGAAATTAAATGATTTCGTAGATATAGTGTGTAATGTTAACGTTTATAATACACTTTATTGTAGTCGAGCGGCGAATTTTGGAAGGAAATTGCTTGTCTCTTATATTGTCCGCCATTTTAGTACAAAACTACTGAACGAGAACAATAAAACTAGTACTCGTACACATGGGGACATTTTGTTTTAAGACGAAAGGCGCTACTTTTACTTACGGTTCTAGCAAATAAAACTCAGACTGGGATTTTTACTTGTGCCTATTTTAAAAAGGATACAATTCTGATAAAAAATACTCGTAAATCGATTAAATTTAAACCTTCGTGAGACATACTAACACTATAAAGTATAACGGTTACACTCACTCTTTATAGTAAAAATAAATCTTATAGAATGCCAACCCAATTTTGGTCTTTTATAGGGACATGAGCCAATTGTTACCGGCATTTCTTCGTTCATTATGTACCGTTAAGGCATAGTCCGATACATGACTAAGTAAATCCATTGACTTGGTCGTGGTTTTTTTTTCACAAAATATTCAACTTTTTGCCATTCAAAGTAGGCTTTTGGACAAAAGTAAAAATTGGAGGTACGGACGGACTCATAATGTTCTATAATAATGATTGGCTGAAATGCGCCTTAGCATTTACAAAGATTGCATATACACGGGAAAATTTCGACCGGTGCTGCTGTGACCCGGGTGGCCAAGTGGTAAAGGCGTCTGCCGCGAATGCAGAAGACGCTGGTTCGATCCCAGCCCTGGGCACCGGAGGCCTAGGTTCCTTTTTCCTTTGTATAAGACATCTATATAAGTTCAAAAGTAAAAATGTTCGTAATTGGTTTTTTAGACGGTAGGAATAATAAACGTAGTTTCTTTAAATCCTACATTGAAATCTTTCTCTCTTTGATCAACATATTTTTAATCATAATTAGAAAAGTTTGTCGTGTTGAAGAATTAAAAAACCTTTCGTTTCGCTCTATTATATACAACTGTAACACCAATTTTACTTGTTAATTAAAAGAAAACCTAGCGAATTACACGACTTGTCCTAATATTAGGGCATCTTAAAAAATTCTAGCTATTTTTTTTTCCATGTGCCTCTGGGCAGCCAATAAATTAGCATTAATTTACTATCTATAAGGTATCTGTACCTATTGATACATTTTTTTAAGAGCCAAGAGTGTCCAACTGCTGGGCAAAGACGTCCTCTCGTTTTTCCACGTATCCCGGTCTTGTGCAGTCTCCCACCAGTCAGCACGAAAAGCATCTAGTTCGGCTCTCCAACGTTTCCTTGGTCTGCCCTGACGCCGGGTTCTGTCTTGTGGGACCCACTTGGCGGTTGTTTTAGCCCATAAGTTGCCCTATTGATACAGTACCTAGTAATATAATTTAAGTAGGTTTTTTTATACGACGGTGGCATGCAAGTTTTGACAGCCAGGCGTTTACTTTAGTTTGACCGCCCACGACGTTTGACGTATAAATCGTATTTTAGCCAATGAAAACATTGATTGACGAATCACCACTTTTTTTTTAATATCGAGAAATTTCGTATTCAAAGCCAGCGAATGGGGTGAAGGATTACTTTCAGGGGAATATCAGGACATTTTTGGGAGCCACGTTTGAACTGAGTACTTTGTCCATATCATTATTTCGTCGCAGGTAAGTACTCACACAGTAGGCAACAAACTACACTACCGCAGTATACACAGCCCTACGTATTTAATGGTCAACCGCCCGTTTTCGCGGACCGAAATAGGACGGCCATATTTACATTTATTCGTGACGCATTCGACTTGGACACGTCACTCCTAGCGTGCGGACCGATCGCGAGTGGGCGAGTCGGTCCTCTAACTAACCAGTGTAACAGGACCCCGAGATTTGTAGAATATTATACCAAAACCACCAAACTAAACTACCAAACCTAAACTATAGAAGTATCTGCCGTCAGCAACTGGTAGGTTCAAATTGCTAAATCTGTATCTCGCTTAAAATACGATAAAGCTTTTGGCAGTCGGGTAGAAAGTGTAAACATTTAGAAATGTACATCTCTTTCCCATCCGAAACTGAACGTGATTCTCGTGATTTCGAGTCAAAATAAAAATTTTAGAACGTGTTTTTTCTCTTGTACAAAATGTTATGCTTCGACTTATTCCTTACCCAAAAAACGTCCACCTACATTATTTAGAAAAGCGCACTTATAGACTAGTCGTTATTCACAAGCCTAAAACACTGTTGTTCGTTAGTTATCCATCACAGGTTAGGTTAGTCTGCATCTCTGCGTCTCTTTCGCTCGTATCAGCAAGTGCGATAGAAGAGGATAACGTAATTTCGATTTTCGATGTTCACAATAATACTGGTTAATCGAAGCCATCGACTCGCTCAGACAAGCGATTGAAACGACCCAGGACCTATAGACACGCACCATTCGCCTTCCGAAAGGCGTCGAGAAATCACGTGCCGCTCAAATTGTCCGCCACTTTACATAAAGTGGTCGGCAATCGTCGTACACTCGCGGGCCTTTGAAACTGTCGCCTAACTTTTAAAAGTTTTATGTAGTTATAGAAATGTGGGAGCAAATTATACTGCAGGCCAATTTAATAAGCTATTTATTTGAACTTGGGTTTAAAATTAAAGTGCAGTGAGTATAAACAGTGCAGACTGACGTCAATTGCATTTGGTGAACGAGAAGTGTTGATGTTTAAAGTTTGTACACTCTGTAAATGTAACATTAAAAGTGTTGCCTAATAAACCTCTTCATCGGTGTTTTGGCTTATTTTAAAGGCCATTATTAAGTGTGAATTAGACCGAGCGTTATAAAGTTTTTGAGACAGTCGTAAAAAGTGAAGTTTTAAACTTTAGTGTACACTCCGGGCCATGAAAAGCGTTTTAACGGTCAGGCATTAAGTGTGAACCAATAAAATTGCTGATGCTTAAAGACAGTTAAGTGCACTTGGGCCATGAAAAGTGTCGCGTGACAGTGATGTGTCGGACGTGAGACGTCTCGGTGTTTGTGAGCCAGTGGCGGTCTGCTGGCCAGTGGCGGTCTGCGGCCAGTGGCGGCCATGGGGATCATCATCGGAACGTGCGTGCCGGACGCGGAGCCGGACGCTGCTGCGTACGGCGCGCAGCTGCGCCGTCCGCCCAGGAGGATACTTTACGGTAAAACTGTAGGATTTGAGTTATGTCTGTGTGTCCGGAATATTAGACGCCAAAACCATATACATAATAGATATACTAAGTAGGGTATGCTCCCGCTACTGGTTTTGTATACAAATATCCCGTAAAGAACCGGGCTACTAATACTAAGCTACAGCCAGTGACACTGAGAAATGATTATTGAATAATTAAAAAAAAATGATACTTCAATTGGGGAGGCCGGTGAAAGATTATTGTACTTGATTATTAAAGAGTATTGTAGATGGGGCACTCTTAGATTTCATACAATCTTATTCTTTCTCCGGCCTTATCCCATGTTCAGTTGGGGTCAGCTGTCCTAATCCGTAGATTCCATACACACACACACACACGCACACACACACACACACACACACACACACACACACACACACACACACACACACACACACACACATAATAAACACAGCAAAGAGGACAAAACACCGAACGTGAACTATGCGTCGCTGAAGTGTTCCGTTCTGATCATCATCAGCAGTTCCACTTCATCTAATGTCACTTTTTTAATGAAAATGCTGGATTTGTTGTTTGGAAACACAATCACTACATATTTTGCTTTTAAGATTTGAGGAGTTCTCTCGATTCCTCATGGATCCCATCATCAGAACTGCGTTTTGACAAAAACGGGACCAATCTGTATGTATATACTTACAATCAAAAAACATTCAAAATCGGTTTAGACATGACGGAGTTACGGAGTAACAAACATACAAAAAAAAACCGGCCAAGTGCGAGTCGGACTCGCACACCGAGGGTTCCGTACAAACCTGTAGGTATATAAGTAAAAGTTCACCCATTGCATTGACATAGAAATTGTTACAGCTTAAAGGTATTATAGACCTGAGTATTTGACATGAATTTCAATTTAATACCTCTACGCGTTTACGAGGAAAAAGGTAGTAAGTTTAAAATTTAAAAAAATATGTTTTGTATGATTTTACTAAAAATGTCTACTTTTCGTAATTTTTCCTTTGTCTGTGCTATATGAAGTTTCTTCGTGCCAAGTTTCAAGTTTCTGAGTTTACGGGAAGTACCCTTTAGGTTTTGAGTTTCTTGCGAGTACTCAGTTTCAAAATATGCGACTTAAAACTTGCTATTTCTTTTGATTGTGTTAACATAAAAGTTTGGTTTTACTACATCTGAAAGGTCTTATAGCCCTGAGTATTTGACATGAATTTCAATTTAATACCTCCACGTGTTTACGAGGAAAAAGGTAGTAAGTTTAAAACTTAAAAAAATATTGTTTTGTATGATTTTACTAAAAATGTCTACTTTTTGTAATTTTTCCATTGTTTATGCTATATGACGTTGCTTCGTGCGAAATTTCAAGTTTCTGAGTTCACAGGAACTGCCCCGTAGGTTTTGCGAGTGCCGAAAAACTCTAAAATTTGCAGCATAAACGACTGTATCTTTTGATTGCGTTGGCTTTTAAGTTTGATTTTTTCACAGCTCCAAGGGACAATAGACCTGAGTATTTGATATAAATTTCAGCTTGATACCTCCACGCGTTCCTGAGAAAAATGGTCTTGACAGACAGACAGACAGACAGACAGACAGACGGACAACAAAGTGATCCTATAAGGGTTCCGTTTTTTCTTTTCGAGGTACGGAACCCTAAAAACAACCGAATTGAGAACCTCCTCCTTTTGAAATCTTGAAGTAGGTTAAAAATCAACCTTAGGGGGTGCAAAAAGTGTTGAAACGGAGGAATTTGCCGGCGGAAGTAAGTAATTAATTAATAATATTTCCGATTCCTAATGTACTTAATAACTAACTAACGTAATTGTATTAAGAAGTAAGAAGTTCCTTTCGATACTAATTAGATAATTAGTATAATTACCTATCGTCCGAGACATATATAGCAACACAGAGTTAGGTGCATATTTTGATACGAGTCATTGATGTATAGTACGATTTTTTTAAGATGTCGGAATTGTCGGTAGAACTCCTTAGTAAGATTCGGACATCTTAAAAAATTACAACTATACCATCGCCCACACTGTTAACTGCCCATTAAAGGACCTTATGCCTTTGTAATAAGGTCCACCGATATACAGTTAAGAGTGTTGCTGTTTGTACTGTTGTCTACACGGTAACTGACTTTTCATACACTCTATTCCTACGAGATAAGGTCGATGTCAGTTATATGATTAGTCAAGTAGCAGTTAAGTACGTAAGCCATAAATTAGCTGGAATACTATATCTGACACGGTAGGCTTTCTTCGAAGCGATAAATCATATCATTGTTAATGCGACAATGCATATGACATGAGCAATGCAATATACCTACTGCTGAGTTACAGCTCGAGTGACAGCTTAGAATACTACATAGGTACTAGGATTTATTTTAGTGCAGTCATTGAAGCGAAAAATACGGTCTTACCTCCGAATTTTTTTACTGTGAACCGATTTGCTTGAAATTTTGGAATTAGGCTCATCTTACCCTTAACTTCAAAAGTGAAAATGATCTGAACTCCGCCTATTATTTTTAAGGGGTGTAAACAACCCCTTAATGGAAAAATTGACATTGAGCCATTTTATCGCTAGAAAGTGGTGAAATTGTAAAGTATTTTCTAACATAATTACCTCATATTAAAATCATTTTCAACCCCTTGAAAATCTTACAACCCTGCAACCCCTAAATTGAAAAAATCACAAAAAATACTTTGGTATGACATAAAAAAATGTAAGTATAGAGTAAGTAATATTTTATATTCTCTATAATAATTATCAAATTTTTAACCCCCTTTCAACCCTTGAAAACTACCCCTTGATAAAAAATTTAATTTTTTTTTTTTATAAAATGAAAAGGATTTAAATATTATTCCACACTCTCGAAAATGATTATCATATTCTTAAGCTTTTCTACCCTTAAAACTACCCCTAAATTAAAACAGTAAATATATATGATTACATATTTAAAAATATTATAGTCTATGGTTCGTTCTAGATTGATGAAATATGAAAGTCATCTACGATTCCGAATCGATCCATGACACTGAATAAAGTGTTATCCTTCTTCGCTTAGCCCAAAACTGTAACCTGCCGGTAGCGCAGGCGGTGATGCGGACGCTGGGCCGCATGCGGTAGCGTCCCTAAAGGCCTAACACCTCCGGAGGTTGACATCGGAACAACGAGCGGCATACGCGGGTTTCGTATTCCCTCTTAGGAGGTGTTTAGTTATGGTCTTTATAGACCACGTCGCGTCAAACTGATGGAAGCTGCATGACGGTGGCTCGCTGTTCCTGCGAGCAGGCTGTCGGCGACGCTGGCGCTCGACGTGCCGGTTGTCCAGCACGAGAGTTCAACGGGTACGCCGTGGGCCTGCGACAGCTGTAGGCCTGCCGTAGTGTAACCAGGTACCGAACCGTTAGCTAGCGCGGGATTCCGCAGCCGAGAATATACTGACCAATTGTAAGCACAAACCCTGTTTGTTATTAATTAGGGAGTTAAGATATAAAAGAAGTGTAGTGGAGGGGTATTTACTGCAAATGCTGAATATAAGTGTGGGATGTTTAATAAATCTTGTCGCACAACCTGGGATTTTCATTTTACAAAACCAAGAATCATTTCAATATATACACATTACAATAGTTGTGGGTCTCTATTATACTGCGTACTTTCACATTGCTCCAAATATTCACACTCCGAAATTTTCAGTTACTAAGTAGAAAAAAATATGATAAGTTTTTACCAGGTTTGTTTAGGACCATAACTCCTTCAATTTTCATGCTATCACAATTTATAAAAAACCATTGTAAAGGTAATTAAAAGAGCTACAACATCCTTCATTGCAATATATAGTAAAAAACCTTTTTCTAAAACGGTGAAGGGTTAAAGGGCCTAAGAGAGGCTGTGATTGCGCTGCCACGCGCTCTTTAAACAATCATATCTCCGTCAATTTTTGTTTGACAGAAAAAACAAAAAAACCAAATTGTTTGTCAGAAAAATACCTAAATTTTTAATCCATACACTTTTATACGTATCTGTCGTCATTTTTGAGATATTATGAAAAAAAAGTGGGTTTTTTTAAAATTTGAAATTTTGTTTTTTTTTTAAATCGTGACTTTTTTGAAAAATATGTGTCCTGAAGCAGCCAAACTGATACTATCTATCAAACTCTTCATAATAAAGTTAATTCTAGGCGGAATACGATTAATTTTAATTTTGGTGGAAATGGCACTTATGAAACCCATTGATTTAAAAGAAAAAACATTAGATGCTCCCCTTATTTGCAATACAGCTCACTTATTTTACGTGCAAAAGACTTTTAATAGTGCTCATTTTAAAGCTTATTTCAAGCACTACAAAACCCTATTGTATTAGAATGCATAAAATGCATCTGCTCGCCGCTAGATGGCATTGACCACATCGATTAAATTTCAGACAAAATAAAAAACGGCTTTGATCTTTAATATCTAGCTTAATATTGCACTTATAATACTTTATAAAAAACCAAATTGTTCATTGTTTTACCTGCTACAATTTTGCTTTTTATAAAATTTTCGATAAAACGTATATTTTTGGAGATATTTGCAAAAAACCGATGAAAAACGTGAAAAAATTGCGAATTTTCAATTGCCAATAACTTGAAAAGTATTGGATTTTTTGAAAAACTTTATAGATGATTTTTTGCTTAAAATTAGGCCTTCTATCGATATCCGAGGTTATTTTGAAAAGGGGTGGTTGCGGAGTTCAAATCATTTCACTTTTGAAGTTAAGGGTAAGATGAACCTAATTCCAAAATTGTATGCAATTCGGTTCACAGTAAAAAAATTCGGAGCAATAATGCTTCAATGACTGCACTATTTCCCGGATACCCGGGACGGGTTCAATGTTAACTGGTACCCAGAAAAATTCCCTGGTACTCGGGAATTGTATGAAGTCAAACAAATTTCAGTACAAAAACGTTTTGTGTTTAACATATGGAGTACTGCTGTCACTGACACCTTTGGGCAGGAGCGCCTGGATACCAGCTTGGGCCCTTTGACTCGGTACAAAGGCGCGCTGTGCGAATCGTCGACGATCCCAAACTCACGAGCGATATTTAACCTTTAAGTCTGAGGACTTTGCCTCCCTATGTGTGTTCTATCGCTTGTACAGTCAGCGTCATATAGTTGGTTGCATCCAAAGTAGTCTATTTGACTACTTTGCATTTGTACACCATAGAGTTTGTATGGTGTACCGAAATATTTTAATTTTAAGAGAGGTATGGGCACTGCGAATGGCATCTCGCTAAGTGTGGTAGGGCACGTTCAGCGAATGTCATCGCTCAAATCTGGAGCAGAGCCCGACTGGGGAAGTACCTCCACCTTACAGAAAACCACAGCCAAATAGCACTAGACCCTACTCATAGTGTTGTGTTCCTGCTGGTGAGTAAGGTTGCCAAAGAGCTCAAAGAAGACCCAGTGTGTTGACGATGAGGGACCTTCTTGTTCCTTTAGTCGTCAACACAGTGAATCCTCCTTTTTGTAAAGGGTCGGCAACGCGCATGTGACTCCTTTGGAGTTGCAGGCGTCCATAGGTTACGGTAGCTGCTTACCATCAGGCGGGCCGTATGCTTGTTTGCCACCGTCGTGGTATAAAAAAAAAAAAAAAAAATATTTGGCTATTTTGAATGCTACCAACTATGTGACGCTGACTGTACAATGGGTTGTGCTCTGAAGAACTGTTTGACATGATGCCCACGGCCGATTTTTATGACCGCACCGCTCGCCGCCGGCAGGGTGTGTTCATCCTCACACCCTGGAGGCTAAAGGGTCGCGAACTGTGCTGTTTAAGAGGAATTTCCTCCCGCGAACGCTCCGGCTGTGGAATGAACTCCCTGCCGTGGTTTTCCCATAGGGCTACAGTATGAGGTTATTTAAAAAAAGGAGTGTATAGGTTCTTAAAGGGTAGGCAACGCGCATGTGAATCCTCTGGAGTTACAGGCGTCCATAGGCTATGGTAACTGCTTACCATCAGGCGGGGGCCGTATGCTTGTTTGCCACCGTCGTGGTATAAAAAATATATACCTAAAAGCTTCAAATAAACAGGAGGTCCTGTGTTGTTGCTCCCTGCAGTTCAGGAACGTTCCATTAGCTCCCTATAAATAGGTATAGACCAATACCAAATTTCCTGTAAACCCACATGGCGGGTGAAGGCAAGTTTGTCAATTATTGTTTGTTTTATTTAGTAGATTACCCACTTCCCAACGACGGTTCTAAAAATAACAAAGGCGGGCCGCGACAATACGGTAAACATGTACCTAGGTATTCTAATATGTACTATTATGTACGAGACGAGTTTTAATGTGTTATTACACAAAACAATTTTAATCCTATGTTAATTTTGAAAGGGTAAAGTTTTGCGTTAATTGTTAAACGGCGACTTAAAACAAATGATGTTTTGATTAACTTGTGGCTTGCTTTGTTTGTCTTTTATATTAAAATACATGTGTGAAATTGACGTAATTAAGTAAGTATTTAATGAATAACCATCTCCCCCTTGGCAACACACAGACTGTAACTATTGTTTTACTTATAGGTCTCATAGCATCGATTGCAATTCTGCTAATATTATAAATACGAATGTTTGTTATGTTTAGATGTTTGGATATTTGATTTGAATGTTTGTTACACCTTTACGTAAAAATAGCTGAAAGGATATGGATGAAATTGAGCACACAAGTAAAAAAATAACCTTTTAAAAAAGCCTCCACCTTTCCAAAAAGAAATACCCGAGCTACTGAAATATATTTAAATCACTATAGGTGTGCCTATAATATTTGAAGAGTTCCCTCGATTTTTACAGGACCCCATCATTAGATCCTGACCTGGTTACAATGGGACCACCTGTGAAATATACTCTTTCAAACAAAAAAAGAATTTTCCAAATCGGTCTAGCCGTCTTCGAATAATCGGTGAGCATAAAAATGTAAAAAAGCAAAACAAAAATCCCGACGAATTGGGAGCCTCCTCCTTCGAAATCTTGAAGTCGGTTGAAAACATACTTTTATACCGGATTTCGTTTCTTTCCTTATTACCAATACCATAGTGAGAGGCGCATCAGAGTTTGGCAATATCACGATTGTTATTTACGATTGTTGTTATTACTTCTTATAAGAAAGCCTGTATTCTTTTGTATAGTTCCGAGTGCTGGCCATCGAAAAAGACAGATGAACAAAAACTCCACTACAGAGATAAATGCTACGCTGGGCTGGCGGAGTTTCTAGGATGGATAAAATTAGAAATGAGTATATAAGTGGGACCTTCAAATTCACTAAAATCGAGGATAAACTTCGCGAAAATCGTCTAAGATGGTATGACCATGTCATGAGGAGAATGAAGACCACATGACGTGAAGTGTGATGGCTATTCAAGAGGGGAAAAGAGGTTAAGGCCGACCTCCCACGACATGGAATCAGATAAAGGACCGGACTGGAGGTAGATACGCAGACAACACAAAATCGTGCATTGTGGCGTACAAGGAGGGCTGACCCCAAATGATATGGGGTATATACAGCCAAGAGAGTTTAAGAGGGTTTAAGAGGAATTTCCTCCCACGAACGCTGCGACTGTGGAATGAACTCCCTGCCGAGGTTTTCCCAGCGGGCTACAGTATGAGGTTCTTCAAAAAAGGAGTGTATAGGTTCTTAAAGGGTAGGCAACGCGCATGTGAATCCTCTGGGGTTGCAGGCGTCCATAGGCTACGGTAACTGCTTACCATCAGGCGGACCGTATGCTTGTTTGCCACCGTCGTGGTATAAAAAAAAATAAAAAAAAGAAGAAGGAGAAGGAGAAAGCCTGTGTTCAAAACAACTTATAGAACCTAGTTGAAACTTATGATATTGTAATCTTGATACCAAATCCAGTGTATGATGTCATGGTCACCACGTAGTTTCGTAGTACCGAACCGGTTTGCTAATCACATGAAACTGTATAATTAATAAAGTAAAATACTATTAAAACCGGACGCCGGATGATAGAGTATATTCCCGTAGAGTGGGCCATTTTTCTGCTAGTTTTGTAAATAATAGTTCTGTGTAATAGTCTCGATACTTAGAGGTAATGCGCCTAAACAATTAAGGGCAGAAGATTGAAACATGGGCTTTTTAAATGTCGTACAGGGGGCGTATTCAAACTTTAAAACACTTTAAGACACGATCCCTCTTCAATACCACATCCCACATCAACCACGCAATAAAGCTGACACCTAAACGTCTGAATCAGAAATATCAGAATAAGCTTGAAAATGATTCCGATGCAACTCCAATACAACTTCAATATTGGTTGATTATTTGTTGTGTGTTGGAGTTATGTTTGAGATAAATTGTGTTTTTAATGTATTGTTTACGTATTTTAAAATTAGAATACGGCACCAGCTCCACTCAGAAAGTATTTGAGTAAATTCCACCCCTAAAAGTGTAATGTGTTGTGTTAGATTTGTAATGTATCCATTACTAAATAACTTAACTACTATCTAATGATTTAAACTCACACGATTTTCACTCAAATAATTTAACTACTAATCTTAAATTGAAAAGATTTTTTGGGTACTTATCTATAATTTAATTCTACTTTGATATTGCTATTAGGCAGGTAGACACAGTATTCAGTTAGCAAGCGGCACGCGTTTAGTACAGATTTTACGCAACGTATTCACGAGTTGTATTTTAAAACAGTTACCTCTATTTGTGTATACACGTTAAATGTTAACCTTATCTGACAACTGACGGAGGGTCACGGTCATAATTTGCTATTTAGATATAACTATTAGTCCGTCTGGAACTAAGAACTCGCGATTTACTTGCAAACGAGCTTACGAATTTTAGACTTTTTTTTTTTTTGATAATGATATTATTTCTCTTCTCATCCTTCCATCCAAGAACGGGTACAGAAATGATGACATTATTTACTGATAGAGTCTGGACCGGTTAAGGTCACACTAGGTCTCTGCGATATGATAATAATCGTGGTACTTGACAGCGGGTATTACAATATCAAATACATACGAACAGCACTCCTTACTGACCATTGTTGTACCTTATTGCCTTAACAATAAGGGTTAAAATTGTCAGCCGACAATGTGGGCGATGGTACAGTGGACGTCAAATATGTGTTTACAGTTTTGCACCTTACTCGTTTGTAATAAGGTGGAATATTGTAAATATATCTCTGACGTCGCCTGTATACGGAAAACTTTGAAGGGCCGCTGTATACATGTATTTAATATTGTAGATAACAGATAATATTACAGTTATCATGTATGATGATTAACGTAAGCTTATACGCTACTGGAATATTAAAGGTACAGTCAGCAGCATAAGTAGGTAAACGGGTGAGGTGTTCGATACGATCGTGATCGTGACACGCTCCTGTTCTAACAATGCAGTTGTGTCAAGTTCTTTATGAATAGCTCGCGCGTTTAGCTGGGTCTGCCGCTGACTACATTGGTTAGTAGAGCCATTTTAACAGTCGACAGACAATCTTCACTCATCAGGCCTTGTTCATCTTTTCAGATGATTTAAGCAGCATATATTAATATTTAGTTATAAATTGTTTTTTAAATGAATAAAATGATTTGCTGATCATGTACGACATGTAATGTAATACGTACTTAAATAATGAGGGTTTCCGCGATCGATATTTTCACTAGATGGCAGCACCGTGGCGAAAGGTCTTTTTGACAGCAGCTGTCAAAATACACCAATAAAAAATAGTAGTTTATGCAACAGTTATATAAGAGGGGTTAAAAAAGGTGAGTGGCGTGGGTAACAATTTGAGCCGTAGGCGAAAATTGTTAAGAAAAACGCCACGAACATTTTTTTACCTACTTATACGACGTTGCATACAATACTTTTTCTACGAATACACTTACTTTTACATAAAATGCGAAATTGAAAACTTCATGGATATCGCATTTATTTTGTCAACATAATCAACAATCATTTAAGTTTTACCTTTTAAAACACAATTTTTCAATAATACTAACATTACTAACACAAATACACACCGTCGTTATATGATCAATTATTAAAGAGCTACAGAGATTAGTAAAAATACCTAAATTACTTTCAAAGTTTGCAATTCGCCCCAACAAACGAAAGGTAAACGTAAAAAACTACGAAGTAGGTCTGTGGTTCTTTAAATTTTTTCTTTTTTATAGTTTTTTTTTCTTAAAACGCTGCGTTTATTTAGGTTTCTTAGGTTGGCAGTAATTTATTTTATATTAATAGTCGTGTTTGCACGCGATTACGCGATACTATTTTGGCGCTTTTATAGAACAAGTGTTATTTTGGGGAATAGACTAGATAGACTTTTCATCGAGTGTATTATCTATGTTCCTATAAAGGTGTTGACGAATGTATAAATGACAGATAAAAGTACAGGAGTAGAAAAAATATTAAACATGATTGGTGGATTATGACAGCTAGACCTCTCGCCACGGTGGTGCTATCTGGTGAAAAACTCGATCGCGGAAACTCTTATTGATAACAAATTCTTAACATAAGTAAATGTCTGGTCTTATCATGGTTTATTAAAACGGAAAAAGGAAAGACAAATTAATATAATTAATGCGGCCACCTTTTACGTACATTTCGAACATCTTTCGGTATGCCGACATAAAAATACATGTATTCCTTCGTCGTCTCACTCAATCTTTCACCAATTTCCTTGCTTGTTACCGTTTCTATCCTTTCAGTAGTGACCACATTTGGTATATTGTTCGCTCTCGTCGGTTTCAATGTTAAAAGGGCTTCAATAGCCTCTTTTGGTATATATGTAAACGGTGGTATATATGTCAACGGTGGTACATATGTAAGTGGTGGTGGAAGTTCGCAGGGTAAAGGGCAGTATGGCTTACAAGGCGCGCAAGGAGTAGTTGAAATTTTTTTCCCAACAAGCCTTTTTGGACAGTTTGTAGTAGGCGCTGCGTATTGGTAGTCCTCGTCGTCAGAGCAAATAGGCTGAGTTGGACAACCTGTAAGATAAAACAACCTGGTGTTTAAAAGTGTGGAATGCCCTGTCCATTCAGGCCTATAACCGCGAACCACTTCGTTCGTACATCTATTTGTATCACTATCTTTCGAATATGCAAGAGCGATAGAGACGAAGACGAGTATGGTGTGATGGGGAAGTTTACGCCCAACGCGATGCGAGTTTTTTTCTGTAAATTACTCAAACATTTTTATATGAAGCGAAAAAACTGTGGCCGCACGGTTGTTAAGTATAAAATAAATAATACCTGTGATATGATAATACAAGAATATGTAAGAGCGACAGAGATGGAGATAAGTTAGGGATGATCAATAGTGTTGGGCAACAGTTCAAACGTAATTATATAATTAAGCATATCAGATTTGGATTTTATTATTATTATTTTATTTTAATTAAACAATACGTACATTGTATGTCTCTCAAGCTGTTTTGATATGCCTTCTTATAGAACTACGCATTATTGTGTATCTTTAAGATATAATATATGTATTACTGTTTTGAAAAAATGAGTCCCACCGAGTTTCTTGCCGGTCATAAATAATACTTCTCGGGTCAGAGGTGTAGGGTTAGAACCGGTGGTAGTTTTTTTTCTCTCTGACGTTCATAAGTGCATTGTAAAGTGCCTAAATTGAAGAATAAATATCTTTTATCTTTTTATCTTTTAACGGCCTAATGTCCTTGAATTTGGTATAGTCTGGACTCCTCAGTACCAAGTCCACATTGACTGTTTAGAAAGGATACAAAACAATTTCTTAAAATCATTAGGCTACAGAACTGTTGGCTCTTTACTCTCGTTTCCTCATGACTGAGGGTCGCGACAGTAATCGTCGGTAACATTTTTCACGGAAGCTTTCCAAACGGTTCTATCTTCAGCTTTTCGGAGAGATGTCTGCAGGTTTGCTTGGCAAGCTTCCTCCACCGCGTCGGTCCATCGGATGGGTGATTTTCCACGGCTTCTTTTTCCTTCCACTTGGCCGACAACAATAAGCTTCTCCAGATTATCTTGATCGCGTCGGGCCACGTGACCGAAGTACTGGACTGTTGTATACATCGAAAATTCCGCATTAGCGGCAAAACGTTTAGTGTCCTTTATTTTCTTAATCGTAGAAATGATTTAGATGTTATGTTTTTCTTTAAAATTCTTAAAGGCGTCATCAACTGTCCAGATCTCCTTAAACTAGTGACCTTGGTTTGTCCGCATAACCCCCTATGACCTAGATCTTTATTCTATGTTACCTTTTATCGCAAGAAATATTCAAAGTATGCCCTTTTTAGACGAGTCCCCCGTTTTTATAATAAACATCTGTTCGATATTGATCCTTTTCATAATTCAATGTCTAGTCTAAATAGTAGTTAAACGTAAACTCTTTTAGTTCAGTACTTTTAGTAGGAAATTTTCTTTCTGTTTATACTTGCTGTTACTATTCTTTGTAGCTACCTAGTCTCCCTACTTTTGTTGTTTATTTCTACCTACCTTATTTTGTTAACATTATGTATTTTAATTTACCTCCACTACCTCCACTCTAGGTCTATTTGTACCCTCTCTTTGTTCTTGTACATAGTGTACCTACGATATATATTGTTTGTTAATTAAGACTATTGCTGGTCTAAATAAATTAAAATAAATTAAATATAAAATATGTATGTAGGTAAAAGAAAAAAAATCGAGTTAACATATGAATTAATAAAATTACCTAGTATACTGTATTTGTACCTTGGTCATCTAGTTCGAAGTCCGAATTCAAAGCCTCCATATTACTTTTTAAAATATAATCCCGCAGATTAGGTGGTATTGATGTTGATGAGATTTTCAGGGCTTTATTTAGGATCTCATTCAAGGGTTTTTTGCAAGGTTTTAGAGTTGGGCAGCGTTTCGTAGTATGACTAGTAGGAGAAGGAAAGTCGATCGCTGTGGCCCATTCAGATTGTGGTCGTGGCTTTGTATTCTTTAGTTTTTGTTTTCCACTATGATTGCCATCCATTTCAATGCATTTAACTGTGTCAGGGCACTTACCTGCAGATAATTAAAAATAAATCAATATTTGGGCTCGCGACCATGCTGCCATTAGAATAACTATGAAACGTAACTGCTATAATGTCATAATATTAGAGTGTTTTTTTGTTTGTTACAGGTAATGATTGTAAAACCTACACGTCACAACATAACTGCAGAATATACCTATAGGTAGTAAGAAACCATATGGTTAAACAACTGGAATCTATTTGGCTTATTCTTCTACTCGTATTTGGGCTGTTCTCCTTTTTCAGCGACAATTTGATTAAATTTTAGGTTTTTCGCGCATCGTTAAAATGATAATGTAGTTAAATTTAAATAAAACCTAAATTAGTTTTTTTAAAGGAGAAACAACGGTTTGTTTTGTTTTCACGTCGGTAACGAGTTTTAATGTGCATTGGTGTTTGACATTTTGACAGAGTGGTCCTTTTTAGCGAGGAAAACTTTAAGTTTTACCACTCTGTCACGGCATTTTGTAATATATATTGTTTTAATATATACTAGCAAGAGGAGTTGACATACTTTTGTATTAATGAGATAAAATAGATTTTCGACACAAACCGGAACCATATTGAGATGAGATAAAGGGAAAATTTACTGTCGCTAAAAAAAGAAAACGACCCATTTACACTTCTTGATTAATACAAGCTTTTAACGTTGACTGTACTTTTCCTGCAAAAGTCATATCCTGTTCACCGAGATGATTCTAACGGACCCAAACACAATGGTCGCTTACGAGTATATATACTTTGCCGTTGACAAAAAAATTTCGTGACGATATTCTGGTGCGTTCACATGTATGGTTACGTTCGGTCGGCTGGACGCATATGTCTCATAGAACGTCGTGACGGTTATTTGCCGTCAACGACAACGTATCCAACCAATGAGCTTCCGTTGGTTTGTCACAGAGTACTCTTCTGACCAAGGAGCGGAATTGTCATAGCGAAAATCAAAGTGTGATAGGGTTTGAACTTCAACATTACGTTTTAAAAAATAATCCAGTTATTATCTTCGCATGTGTCACCTGACCACTTTCATAAGTGAGTTACATTCAGGCGCGAATACAACTGAAACGCAAACCTCGTATACTACGGGGCCCATATGTGCGGACCGCGAGACTTTTTGTGAAGGAAAGTACCCCCCCCCCCCCCTGAACGAAATCCTGGATCCGAGCCTGGTTACATTGCAGGAATCCTGCTAGGATAGTTGTTTATCCATTTGTTACTTGTTGTTCTTCTCGGATGAACAATTATTTGTGAAGCCTTCAGTGACAGAAATGTCATATATGACATTGATGTGGATTAATAGAGATATTTTGATATGACGATGTAACTCGCTCAGATGTTACTCGTATCGATAACTGGAAATGTCGATAAAACGTAATGTTTAATCCTTATCAAACTTTGATGTTTGCTATGACATTTCCGCTCCTTGCTCATGACTACCTTCGGTCTCCATCATCAGACCAGCTAGATGGTATTAAAATATTATATTGTCATACCAAGTTACACAGTGGACCCGGGGTATGTCCTTAAACTACGTCCGGACTTGGGTATGTCCTTAAATGGACTAAGAGCTGGCCACGTCAGATATGACACAATAATGAGAGCAATAAAACCCATCTGGTTAGATTGCTATACTATCCTTATTGCTAGATGCAGGCATCTGGCAGCTTTTAATGGGTGGAGGTCAGAGTGACAGACAAGTAAAATTTTTGAATTGGAAAATAGCAATACCAAAATAGGTAAAAACGGCCGAATTTGTCTCAGATATAAAGGACAGGGCCTATATTTTAACATTAGAAGAAAAAACATTGGGTATTATTTCGGAAACAAATATAGTAAGCGACAAACTATGAATTACATTATACGTCGTTTTGGACTACTTTTCCCCAACACAAAGTTTTGGCAATGATATTATCTAATTATTTATATAATTGCTCATAATACTGCATCAAAACCAGAACTCTAGGATTTGTATTCTTAAAGTGGTTTGCATTCTTTGACCTCCACCACTTTACAGCTGCCAGATATCCTGATCTAGAAATAAGCATAGTATAGCAAACTAACAAGAGGGGTTTCGTCACTCTCATTATTGTGTCATATCTGACGTGGCTAGCTCTCCGTCTAACACTACGCCAAAAAGAGAGGTATGGGCACTGCGAATGGCATCACGCAAATCTGGAGCAGAGCCCGACTAGGGAAGTACCTCCACCTTACAGAAATCCACAGCCAAATAGCACTAGACCCTATTCATAGTGTTGTGTTCCTGCTGGTGAGGTAAGGTTGCCAAAGAGCTTAAAGAGGACCCAGTGTGTTGACGATGAGGGACCTTCTTGTTCCTTTAGCCGTCAACACAGTGAATCCTCCTTTTTGTAAAGGGTCGGCAACGCGCATGTGACTCCTTTGGAGTTGCTGGCGTCCATAGGTTATGGTAGCTGCTTACCATAAGGCGGGCCATATGCTTGTTTGCCACCGTCGTGGTATAAAAACAACCACTAAAATATGTAATATGGGCGACCATTTGTCATTAAATTAACACTTAAATGCAAAATACGCGACAATCCGAATTTGGCCCATATATGTCTTCGAATCAAAAAATTTTTTTTATTAATTACGCTTTTTCATTTGAGCATAATTTCATTCGGGTCTACCGTACCCCTCGGCGGAATTATTAATATAGATTTATTCGATCAGGTCACGTGTCCGTCTTACGAATTTTCAATCTGACGATTCTGACGGTCACGTGACCCTGACGCGAGTTTAACATTTTTTCCCCATCACAAAAAGTGCACAGCGCCGCTAAAGAAGTTTTCACTTCAAAAAAACACAGGTATGCAAAATTTCAGCTAGCTACTGATGCTAAAGAATACATTTTCTTACTCTGCGCTACTACCATCACATCTTGATCATCGTTTTCCTGATATCCCTCCGTCTCCTCCTTGCTATAGTCACTGTCATTGTCATTGTCAAGCAAGTCCTTTATGACTTGTTTATACTGTCTTTTCTCCAATTTCAATTCTTGCTTTTGCTGATCACAAAGCGCTGATTTCTGTTTCTTTATGTGGTGATTTTGACTCTTCATGCATTCCCTGGAAGTTATCATTAGAAATTTTCAATAATCTTCATAAAATCTCTAATCTTAATTCCTAGATTTTTGAACCATAAATTTTTCCAACATATTATAGTCACGTCTGCCGCATGCATCCGGATAGGTGGGCATGTGTAGCCACCAAGTGGATGCCGCAAAAGAGGCGCGGACCGGGCAGGCCCTAGTCTTGACAGACGGACGGACGGACGGACAACAAAGTGATCCTTATAGGGTTCCGTTTTTTCCTTTCGAGGTAGGGAACTCTAAAAATGAGTACAACTAAACGTGTCTCAAATTGTACCTGTAGATAAATTGTCATACGTAAAAAAACATGAAACAAGGTGCAGGGAGTTAGCCGTTTCTTATTTTTCCTTACGTTGTACGTGAGGGAGGGGGTCAAAAATGTCAAAAATTAGTTTACGTAATAAATAATGTCGCATTAAAGGGAAGAAGAATAATCATTTCAAAAATGTAACAGATCTTGACGTCTACCTGCATAGGATGCAAGCGGCTGTTTGAGGGATGTTTTTCATCTCATCACAGAGATTACATGTTTCGCTGCAGTCGGCAGTGGCTGCTGATGGAATAAGGAGCAGCCAGATTAGAAGCATTTGGGAGCTGCAATTAGAAAATAGGATAAGAGTGGTGAGGTACTTTTTTCACCCTACAAAAAAAAATCTATGTGTAAGTAGTATGCTAAAATAACCGTGCGTTAATACGGTAATTGAGAAAAACGAAGAGGCAAAAGACACATTAAAATTGAAATTAGGTACCTAACTTTAATTATAGACACTGACATTTTCGTAGACATTATAATACTTTATAACTTTACTTGTGACATATTATGTATTATTTTTGTTTAGGATAAAGAATATTTTGTGTAGGTAAATGTAACTATTACCACCTATTACTGTAAATGGCTTATACATGTTTTTTTTTTCATGCCATTTACTGGTAAAATATGTATGATCTTTACTTACTATCCATCTTTTGTATCATATTTTATGCAAAATAAGGCAATTTGATTTGATATTTGATAAGTCCAATATTAGAAAGTACCAATTTTAACAAATACAAAATAATGTCTTTATGTTCTTCAATCCAAAAAACACAATGACTTGTGTAAACAGATTGTAACGAAATAGAACGCAAAACTCCATAATTCGATCACAAATAGGAGCTCGAATGTAATAGAGATAAGAAAATCGCTCGTTTTTGTGTTATTTTACATTAGTTTCCGTTTGCTAGGAAAATAAGAGCGAAAACTGTTCGCTTGGCAAGGCAATGTTATCCCCAAAATTGGCCTAGGTACTAGTTTTTTATGGAAGCTACTGCCATCTGAGCTTCCAACCGGGAGGAGAACCATGCTGGGTTACCGAACCGAACCGAACCTTACCTATGCTGAGGTAAGGTTCGGTTTCAACACGATGTTTTCTTTGACCGAAAAAGAAATAATACACATACATAAGTTTCTCAGTTGACGCCGTACTCTAATTTTATAATGCATAAACAATACATTAAAAACACTAGGTATCTATCTCAAACATAACTCCAACACACGACAAATATTCAACCAATATTGCGTTGCATCGGAATAATTTTCAAGCTAATTCTGATATTTCCTATTGAGACGTTTAGGCGCTAGCTGTATTGCGTAGTTAATGCATTGGAGTTGTGTTGAAGTTGGATAGTGTCTAAACGTGTTTTAAACTTAGAACTTGCTCTTGGTCTCTTAATTAATTGGTCTTTTTCTCACCTCCGGATCGAAAATCGCGCACCTGACTGGGACCTTTGCCTACAAAATAAATAAAAATAAAGCGACTAATATAAACAGAACCATAAACAAGTGAAACTTACCAAACTCGATTTATCGTTTAGCTCTCCAAACATTTGTCGACCGTTACAAAGCCTTCGGCACAAACTAACGTTATATTGATATTGCTTCGGTATTACGTAAACATGTTACTCAAACAGCGTATATGTATCGCTTGAAACATTAAACTGTATAACTGTTTTGAGAGGTTTACTCGACTGGGTAAGAGTGTACGCAAAACCAGCCCAGTCGCCGCGGTAGGCCGGTTTGTTACATCTAAATACTTCTCTGTAGCTGTCGAGTCGCTCCGGCACGCCGCTGCAGAGGTTTTCTGGACCACCACCGTCCTTTTCGCGGACGGATACGCCGCCTCGCCTGCCACGGTAACGACGGATGGGTTTCGAAGAGAAACAACGGGCACTCTTTACACGTATATTTATCTTCCTTAACCTAGATTACACTGTTACACTACATTACGCCATGTTGATTTTTACAATGGCTCGCGCACCGCGACAAATGACAGCACGTCTGCCTACTAAGACGGCTGGCCGAACAGAGCGTGAGCAATATCAGACCGCACGACAAGAACAAAAGATCGTGCGCATTCACTCTATTAGACTTGAATACATGTTGAACTAGATGGCGCTGATTTGCGTGAACATTCCTTCCCGGCCCAGGGAAAGGTGAGCTGAAGACCTGAAGTTTACATCGCTACGATCTAGCATAAACAAGAGATATGAAAACAAACAATTATTAAACACTAATAAATGTTACATGAGGTGTCTACAGCATAAGTAATCTGTGACCATCCAGTGCACTTGCACTCAATAACATTCCAGATAATATCAAATATGAATCATGAAAGTGTAAAAACAACAAAGATAAGCTACTTACTAAGTTAGTTACATGGTTTCCCGAGGAAACAGTGGTACATAGTTCACGATTGTTAGTACTAATTGCTACAATTTAAACCAAGATTTGTTAACATACAAGAGCTGCTCAAATAATTAAAGCTCCATGGGTAATTTACACAATTTGACAACGGGGCGTACAAGTTCGCCTATCTGTGTCTTCAACTTTACAGACCTGACGACTCCGTCGGAGCCTTTGAAAACTTGAATGACCCTACCTCGACGCCATTGTAGAGGCGGGGAATTTTCATCCTTTATCAAGACTAAATCGTTTAATGCTACATTAGGTACATGTCTGTTCCATTTGTTACGGGCTTGCAAATTATTTAAATATTCTAAGTGGTACCTAGCCCAAAACTTTTGAGTTACAGCTTGAATAAATTGAAAATGCGACAGCCGTGACATATTCGTGTCCTTCCAGGAAGGTTCAGGTAATGACACCAAAGGTTGACCTATCAAAAAATGACCTGGGCTGAGAACTTCCAGGTCACAAGGATCCTCTGACATTGGAACCAGCGCTCTAGAGTTGAGGATAGCTTCCGCCCTGCAGAATACCGTCTGCAGACCTTCAAAGGTCAGGATACGGTCCCCAATCTCTCGTTTAAGCAGGTTCTTGCTACTCTTGACCGCTGCTTCCACTAGGCCAGACATGTGAGGGGCGCCGGGAGGATTGAACTCCCAGCGGATGCCTTGGCGACGAAACTCATCCTCTAGAATGGTTTCGTTGTCAAGCAAGAACTGGTTAACCTCTCGGAGGTATGAGCTAGCAGATTTAAAATTGGTACCTTGGTCGCTCCGGACGAGGGCGGGCAGCCCACGTCGACTCACAAACCGTGTGAACGCAGCGATGAATGCCTCGGTGCTCAGCGACGAGACGACCTCGAGGTGTACCGCCTTGGTACCTAGACATACAAAAACACACAGGTAAGCTTTAACAGATTTAGCATTCCTGAGCTGGCTACTTTTAACCAAGTAGGGGCCAGCGAAATCCGTCGCTACGCCGGAAAATGGACGCGTCGCCGTGACGCGGTCCGCGGGCAGATCAGCCATGAAAGGCGCCTGATCGGTCGCGTTGAATCTGAAACATGACATACAACCCCTGATGACACGTGACACCTGACGCCGTGCTGACGGAATCCAGTATCGTTGTCTAAGTATATTAATCAGGGCGCTGGTCGAAGCATGACAATAGATCCGGTGATAGTGCTCCATCAATAATTGCGACCATCGATGGTCCTTAGGTATAAGCATTGGGTGCTTTGCGTCATAACGTAAGCTTGAATTACGTAGTCTGCCTCCGACTCGAATAAAATGATTATCGTCCACGAAGACGCTCAACTTCTGAAGTGATTTGCATACCAGCTTCCCTTTTTTCAGTAAGATGACTTCATCTTGGTATGCATCCAACTGAACCTTCTTGATCCAGTGATCCGTTGCTGCACGATTTTCCTCGATGGTAAGGTTCTGTTTTAAATTTCGTTGCTGCTTCGGCAAACGAATATTCCTGCAAAATCTCAAAACGTACGACGTCACGTTTATGAGTTTACTATACGAGCTGACTCTCGACAGTAATAAGTCCTCCCATGTCTGCTCGTCATTGGCGACATGAACCAGCTGCTTGAACCCTGGCAGCTCCGGTGACATGGTGACCGGCATCGTCGGCCACTGTGACTCCTCCTTGAGCAGCCACTCCGGCGACCACCACAACTTGCATTTGAGGAGCCCCTTCGCGGTAGCACCTCGGGATGCGACGTCGGCCGGGTTGGACTCACCTCGTACATAGCGCCATGTCATTGGTCGCTTCGACTGCTGAATATCCTGTACTCTGTTACATTCAAATGTCTGGAGCAGATGCGGTTTTGTGTTAAGCCAACACAACGTGATTTTGCTATCAGACCACGCATTTATGCTATCAATCTCGATTTCGTCTTCATAGGCCGCTGCGACATGATTCAGGAGTTTACAAACCATATGAGCTGCGTTCAACTCATTCTTCGGAATGGTTTGTTTGACTTTCTTCGACGCTACTCGGGTCTTAGCTAGGACTAACCGTACCATGACGTTTCCAGACGTGTCCTCTGTCCGAAGGTACACACACGCTCCATAGCCCTGCTCCGAGGCATCTCCAAACCCGTGGAGTGAGTAGGAGGCAGATCCTGGTAACGCGACGCAACGAGGGATCTGTAATTGAGACAAATGGTTTAAATCCTGAACCAACTCGTTCCACTGAACCTCCTGAGTGTCCAGGAGCGGTTCATCCCACGTCATTCCATCGGTAAACAATGACTGCATGAACAGCTTGAATCTATAAACAATCGGTGCGCAGTAACCGCACGGATCATAAAGCCTAGCGATAGTACTTAAAACGCTTCGCTTCGTTACCGCCTGCCCCAACGGTACATTGACCTGATACGACATGGTGTCGTGCACCGGGTTCCACTGTATTCCCAATACCTTTATGAGGCTCCTGTCTTCAGCGTCGAATTGATGAGGCACCTCACAATACTCCTGTGGTAGGTCCCGGAGTAACTCGTTACAGTTAGCCGACCATTTCCTGAGCTCGTAGCCGGCACTGCTCATGAGTTCTATGAGCTCCGATTGAAGCTGCCGAGCCTCGGTAATGGAGTTTGCTCCAACCAGAAGGTCGTCGACGTAGCTCTGACGTCGTATGACGTCTGCAGCTAGAGACCCTGGATGCTGAGCTTGCCAATCCGCGGCCAACTGCAACAGCGTCCGTATTGCGACAAAGGGGCTTGACCGTAGTCCGTAGGTCTTAGTATTTAACTCGTAAACCTGTATGTCCTGCGACGGGTCCTCACGCCACAGGATCAGCTGATAGCGCCTATCACTGGGGTGTATCCACGTCTGCCGGAACATCATCCGGATGTCGGCCGTGAACACGAACTGGTGCCGTCTGAAATTCAACAATATCTTTGTAATATCATTCTGAAGGGGCTTGCCTGAATGCAGGCATTCATTAAGAGCTACTCCATTGCTACTCTTCGAGGCTCCGGAAAAAACCACCCGAAGCTTATTTGAATCTTTTTTGAAAATCGCATGATGCGGAACACAGTAGTGCTCCGAGTCAAACTGGTAACTGGATTTAGACATGTGTCCTAGCGACTCATATTCCCGCATGAAATCCTTATATTTCTCAGCCAAGACTGGGTTCTTGGCTAGCTTCGCCTCCAACGAATGAAGCCTGCGTACAGCAATGGCTCTGGTCTCGCCTAGCGTGGGTCTGTCTGACAAGAAGGGCAGCCGCACCATGTATTTCCCGTCAGGCATACGTTTAGTAGTAGAAGTATACAACCTTTCACATTCCAAATGTTCCGGATGATCTGGTGGGTCTTCTGGAGGCTGCTCCACCTTCCAGAACTTCTCCAGCACCTCTTCAAGCTTGGTAGCGTGCACTCCGTAGTCTTCCACGGACGTTCCTCTCGACTGCTGCGCCGAGGTGTCAGCAGGGTGTGTCCAGATGGCTCCCATGAGGACATCTCCAAACCAGGTACCGTAGGCCTCCACTCCTGTAATGTTCGTGAGCATCTTTGAACCAGTGAACATATAATTAAGCACATCCAGACCGAAAATGATGTCTACATCTTGAGATTTGTCAAAATCGGGATCGGCCAGGCTGAGTTTAGACGTATCTAAGTGGGCCTTCAGGTAATGGTTACAGGCCGGAATATTTCCTGTAACTGTATACATGGTGGTTGCTACAACGCTAATTATAGGGACTAATTTTCCTACTGGCTTAAATACTATTTTAGCAATGGTACCGGGTACCTTGACCTGTTGGTTTCCAATCCCAACAATGTTACTTCCTACATACTGTTGATGCAATCCTATTTTATCTGCAAATGATTTCTTAACTATCGAGCATCCCGCGCCGGTGTCCAATAGGGATCTAGCCATAATATAATTGCCTCGGCCTGACCTTACCATAACCTTTGCAGTAGGGCTGACCCGGATCGATGGCATCATCATCCGGGGTTCCGATGGCACATCAACAGCAGCCTTATTTCAAGAACGGCGCTCAGGGCTGCCTCGAGTGCCGAAACGTAGGCTGTGGAAAGACTCCTGCGCCTGGCGGGCCCTCGTTCCCACCGGAGAGCGCGGTATGTGACCAGCAGTCATCAATTGAGCTGGCTGGACCTGCGGTGGAGTAGGCGACCTAGTCTCTTCTCTCCACCTTGGCGGGCTCGTACGAGGTTGTTGAGCTCGCTGCGCCCAAGACCCTTGTGGCGGGGTCGACACCCTGTGTCGTGGTGGGGACCTACGCTGTGGTGGTGTACTTACCCTTCTGGTGGGTGGGACCGGGGTTCGCTCATGGACCCTGTGCACTGCTTCAGCGGCTTCCGCTTCCTCCCTGCACAGCAACGGGCTATGCGACCCTGACTGGCACGCACCGCACCAATTACGAGCCACACACTCTCTCGCGTAATGAGAGCGAAGACATTTAAAACATGCACCATTCTTCCTGACCCAGGTTTTCCTCTCCGAAACGGCTAGACTTGCGAAGAATGGACATTTGTATATAGAGTGTGCACTACTGGAACAGTACGTGCACAGACCTTTAGACCGATTCACCTGATCAGCTTCTTCCAGCTCCGCAGCTAGGACACGTGGAGGGGACGCTCTGCCGCGTCTTCCCTTGGTCGGTGACTGCCGTCCCATCGGTGCTCTTTCCGCTGCCGCAGTGGGAACCGCCTGCTGCACCCGACACTGCTCATCCAGCAGTGCCAGCAGCTGATCGAGCGTTGGCAGGACTTGAGGATCCGTGCCACAGCGTTCCTCAAATAGGGTTCTGATGCGAATAGGCAGCTTCTGTAACATCATGTAAACAACTAAATACGACCACTCAGAAACCGGCTGCTTCAACTTTTCTAGGGCCTGAATCGACTCGCGCAGAGGATCATAAAACTGCGTTCGCAAATTTATATTCGGGCCCCCGACATTGGGCAGATTGATTATCCGCGCAATGAAGGTGTCCACAAGCTGTCGGGAGTTATGGTACCTTTTCTTAAGAAGATCCAATGCCACAGAGTAGCTGGCGCCATCCACCGGTAAGTGTTGTACTACCGTCAATGCCTCCGCATGCAATGAAGTTCGAAGGTAATAGTGTTTCTCGGCATCAGACAATGGACCTGCATCCACTAATGCCATAAAAAGGTCATAAAATGACATCCATTCTGTCATATCACCGCCATATGTTGGCAGTTGTACCAAAGGCAACTTAACCTTACTGTGATACTTAGCTGCACCAGCTGTCTGTTCTGACTCCTCACCTGATGCCTCATCCAGTTGGATAAGAAGTCGGTTGATCTCGGCGAACTGCTCCTGGTACTTGAGACGTTCCGCCTCTGTTAGTTCCGTATCGCTTGTCAGTACCGCCTCATAGGCCGTGATATATGTTTTATATACCTGATCAAAATGCCGCTTGGCTACCGCTGTCGCTGAAGTCCCGGACCTGGCAGCCACCGTGCCAGCGTAATCAATAAGCATTTGATACCTCGTACCCAACTGTACCTTAGCCTTGAGTGACATGGTGAATAGATATTAACTTACCTGGTAAAACACAAATACCTCACCGCGCCGCGCGTATTTTCAATCAATCACCTATTTGTGAGTATTTACAACCCAATTCCAAGCGATATTCTATCCAATTTAATCTAATCCTAATTATTTCACGTAATATAGTTGAGAAATCTATCACAAATAGCACAACAACACAATTTGACTTTTGACACTGACGTTTGTCAGATGACGTTCAATGTCACAGATAATAAAGTCTCTAAGGTTGTCGCCACGACGCCCGATGTCGTTCCGGATCGACGCTACACGCGTTCTATCATTCAGTTCGTTCACTCAGCACAAAACCGGTAAACGTCAACCGGATGTAGCTTCACTTCACTATGCCGACCTCCAACTGTCCTACAATGACACGTTTCACGTTGTTCGGGATGTTATTGCGTAATCGCGCACTGATTTTACACAATGAATGCCAAATTCCACTCGACGAATCCTTGATTGCCGTGGCGCGATTCTTGGCCCTGGATTGCTTCAATCTTGCCCCAATCACGGGATTTTATTTTATATTTTCCCAAATCACGGGTTTTGTTATTATCGTGCGGTTGTTCCCTCTCATGGGTCACACCAAAAATGTACGCAAAACCAGCCCAGTCGCCGCGGTAGGCCGGTTTGTTACATCTAAATACTTCTCTGTAGCTGTCGAGTCGCTCCGGCACGCCGCTGCAGAGGTTTTCTGGACCACCACCGTCCTTTTCGCGGACGGATACGCCGCCTCGCCTGCCACGGTAATGACGGATGGGTTTCGAAGAGAAACAACGGGCACTCTTTACACGTATATTTATCTTCCTTAACCTAGATTACACTGTTACACTACATTACGCCATGTTGATTTTTACAATGGCTCGCGCACCGCGACAAATGACAGCACGTCTGCCTACTAAGACGGCTGGCCGAACAGAGCGTGAGCAATATCAGACCGCACGACAAGAACAAAAGATCGTGCGCATTCACTCTATTAGACTTGAATACATGTTGAACTAGATGGCGCTGATTTGCGTGAACAAAGAGTATGTGCACACACGCTTATCTAACGCCCCGTTTTTGGGCATTGACACGTAGAAAACAGACAAAAAGATTCAAATCTATGGAGTTTGCATATATGTATGAATTATTGAAATTTAATCGAAATGTGCCCATTCAATTAGTGCACTCATAAATGCAGTCATTCTTTGCGTGCGTTATTTAACACATTAATTATTCGTCTGTCATACAGCCAATTTCACCTTTACCGCACTCAGGTCAAATGAAATTTCGTAAGGTCCGATAAACTCATTAGTACGAGCCGGAATTTGAACCAAGTACAAGTGCTGCGCAAAAGTAGCGGCCATATCAATCAAAAATACAAATTTAAAAAAAAACACACGGACGTTGACTTCTGAATCCAATTTTATACATGGCGTAAATCTGTATTATGACGTAAATCGTAAAATACATACGATTCCGCTTTCAAACTTCATTGTAATCTGCAGTCAATAGCCTCTCCAATCATTCCCGGGCTAAATTAAAAGGGATTTCGAATTATAATTCTCATGAAAGTGTTGTTCAGTTTGCTGATTATTTAAGAGTGCTGGATCGATTCCAATAACGGTAAATGGGAATATTCCAATCAATGAGGCGATTTTACTCAATATGCTCGCAGCAGAGCCGAATATCTACGACATGTTCAGTCAGTGTGCCATCACAGAATAAATAATAGTATTTCATACAGAATGGCCACGCCACACCCCGCCCCGAACAGAATTACCTCACCCCGCGACGGCCGATTGGTAGGGAACTAGTAGGCTAATAATCCGTCAGGTTGGCAGAGCATCGATAAAAAGCAAATGTCGGTGTATTGTCAAATGTCTTTAACAACAGCGAAAACAGCGCCCTAAGAAGACGCACGCACACATCGAAGCGTGTACATCAAACGAGTTTTGTAGTATGACGTGTCCGCCCTGTGGTGTCATCATCATCTATGGATAGACGACAAAAAATCTACAAAATCGCGCTCCCACTGAACTATCTGAAGAGGCTAAGGATGTTCATAGTTTTTCACACTGTGTGATTTTCATCACGTCTGTATAGCAAAATGTGACAGCCTCATTCTCATTTAACTAAGTTTTTTGGTATAATATTTACTACGGCATTTCAATGTGATTTTCAAATTGACTGTATCGGAAATGGTTGCATAAATATTTCCGTACTTTAAAACCTCTGTTGATTGGAGTACTAGTCAAATAGAGCGATTGGACCGTGAGTCTGCAATATTGGACTTCATTGAACCATTGTTTCGTCCACAATGCCGCTTCGATGTCTTTATTCAAAGCTACCTGAGTTCTGGAATTAGTAAAGTGTGCTTGTAAGGAACATTAAATAGTAAGGATGTTTTGTTTGGCCATGTTGTTTATATAATATAATATAAATATCATATAATATATGGTTACCTCCGTTATACATATTATGATATAGCGTAAATCTTTATACATATAGTGGCAAACGGAGGTAACTTTACTTAAAATATAGTACCTAAGTCAACTTAAATATATTTCGTAAAATAATATTTTTCTTCATTTCAGACACATTCTTCGTTTTGGACATATACATGTTAATAATCTAAGACTGGAATAAAATAAAAAGAGCAATGTTTTGATGTCAATCATATTCGTATCAAGTAAATGAACACGATCTGGTGTCTGTATTTGTGGGTATGTACTACCTACTATTTCTACCCACTTTAACGTCAATGTAACAAGTGAATATCGACATCCGACATACAGTTATATTTCTTTTAATAATTCATGATCCTGCTGTCTATTCGTGTTATTTAACATCGTTAACATAACGATCATTATAAAGTTTTCAGCCGACTTCAAGATTTCGAAGGAGGAGGTTATCAATTCGTCGGGATCTTTGTTTTTGCTTGTTTTTTTAATGTATGTTCGCCAATTATTCGAAGACGGCTGTACCGATTTAGAATTTTTTTTTGTTTGAAAAAGTATACTTCACAGTTGGTCCCATTGTAATCAGGTCAGGATCTGATCATGGGATCCTGGAGAAATCGAGGGAACTCTTCAACTATTATAGGCACACCTATAGTGCTTCGAGTATTTTTTTACAGCAGCTCGAGCATTTCCTATTGGAAAGGTGGTGGCTAAGTGAAGTCGGCTCTTTTTTGTTTAAAATTATTTGTTTTCAAATAATCGTGAGCCACGAATATTGAGATTGCCAAAAGTAAAGACATGTACATAATATAAAATACATAAATATGAGCGTGTATCAACTATTTTGTTGTCATTTGGTCCGGTTATCCAGGTTACAATAGTATGCTAGTTTGTTAAATGAAATTCCTTATTTTATTAATTTACTAGATGGCTATTTACGGACTAACTCTAGGCTCACGTCCACGGTACGGCCCCGCCACCGACAAACGGTGCGGCGCCGTAGGAATTTCTAGTACTAAAAGCCGCCGTAAAGCTTGCCGTTTCGCAGTGGCGGCGCCGTACCGTGCACATGTGTCCTAGCCTAACGCAAAAAAAAAATTTCCTTAGCCATAAACTAGAAGTTTTATCAGCATATAAAGTTCCTAACAATAACGAAATCATCAGTAAAATCCGTTTCCTTAGTCATAAACTAGAAATTTTATCAACATATAAAGTTCCTAACAATAACGAAATCATCAGTGAAATCCGTTTCCTTATAGTTCAATATCTGTAAGAATGAACTTTTGACACATCGCAACGCCCGTAGAACGTAAACGCGCAAGACACTTTGAAATTATAAACAAAATCCCATAACGATTTTACAGCTTGTCATGTACGTCAACACAATATTTCACTTTTTATAAACATAACTTAATTAATGTTACATTTTTCATATCTTAGTTATTGAATATTTTACGATAACAATTTAGCATGCAAACAGTTACGGTCTACGCCTCCTTTTTTTTAAATTTAGTGTTGTGACCATGTCTGTTGTTCCGATTCATATAACATTTCTGTAAGTCGATAAAATCGATTATGTAATCAATAGACAATATAAGACTTTCTTATCACATTGTATTAATTATGGAATTATTATACATAATTAGTAGATAACAATTATTAAATGATAATTTCCTAAATAATTTTATTTCCTGCTTTGTTATAGTTAAGTTTTCCTTTTTTAATTTATTTTTGTATATTCGGCATAACTGCATACAACTCATCTGAACTCATATTATCGGTGGAATCACTGACTTCCGAGTCACAGGCATCCACCTAGTTCGGAAGACAGAGGCTCAGTTCCGGTGAAACTGTTTCAAACCTAATAAATAAGTCTCTCTTAAGCTATTAGCGTACTGTACAAATATTACTTACACTTGTATTAGGTTTAAGTCAATAAACATTATTTTTATTCTCTTATTGTTATAATTTGAGAAGATTTGTGATACAAAATATATAGGCATATAACAAGAAAAAATCGGTTGTAGTAAAATCGATTCGAACAATTCATAAATAATCGCTAAATTTGACAAACGATACGTCTTAGCCCCATCACTAAAGACGTCAATACTGAAGTGTCAAAAGTTCATTCTTACAGATTTTGAA
The DNA here is from genome assembly GCA_947086415.1 of Pammene aurita. NCBI lineage: Eukaryota > Metazoa > Arthropoda > Insecta > Lepidoptera > Tortricidae > Pammene > Pammene aurita. The sequence goes on from OX352303.1 coordinate 29,356,151, forward strand.
CTATAGTCATAAACTAGAACTTTTATCAACATATAAAGTTCCTAACAATAACGAAATCATCAGTAAAATCCGTTTCCTTAGTCATAAACGATAAAAATAAAATATAAAATAACATTAAATCACTGTGTAACATCTTAAAACAATATGGATTTAAACAACAAATCAGCCAACCGACTAGAATAACAGATTCAACGCAAACTTGTATTGACCATATTTATGCTAATTTACCTAAACCTGACATTATAAATACATCCTGCTATCAAATGAATTTATCTGACCATTTGAGTACTAGTATTGTAATAAATCCTAATAGGAGTGATTTAAAAACATCCCACGCGCCTAAGCGTATTTTTTCAATTGAAAGAATAAACAGTTTTAAAGAAACTAAGTTTTTTTGACTGGAATGCACTGCTTGTGAAAAATTCATGTCCTAGTAAGAAATGTGAATCTGTTCTAAATGTTATGAAACACTATTTTGATGTCCACTTTCCCGTGAAGAAATGTATTGTAAAATTTCATTCAAACGTGTGGGTCAATGACAGCTTACGTCAGTTACGCAATCAAATTCGCATCTGTAAACAACACCTGTCTAAGGGTAATGTCGACTTATTTTCCCAAATGCTAGAACTCGAGTCCTCGTATTCCCGTGAACTAATACATACTCGAAGTAAGTACATAAATAAACAGATATCAACCTGCGATAACATGTGTCGTGGCGTATGGCGAATTATAGCATCGGAGACGGGCAATATGAACAAACGCGGGAGCGGCGCACTGGACGTGCTCGTGAGCCGGTCGGAGGGAGACTGCGCCGAGGCTCGCGCCACCGCCGCCGCGAATGCACTAAACCGGTATTACGTCACGGCTAATGCTGATAACCCTTTACCATGTCCTGGGGATGCGCTCGCTTACCTAGAAAAATACTTACCATCTGAGCTATTGGAAATGCAATTTAAACCATTCACCCTTGATGAATTTATGCAGACATTAAAGCAAATAAAATGTAAACCATCCAAAGATGCCAACGATATGACAACTTACGTACTTGGTTACCTTCCTCCTACCGTAGTATCCTTACTATTAATGTTACTCAATGATTGCGTTCGCGCTGGTGTGTACCCTGATCCCCTTAAAATAATGAAAATCCAGCCAATTTATAAGGGAAAGGGTGAGATGAATAATTTTAAGAACTTTCGACCTGTCGCACTAATACCTATTGTATCTAAGATTTTCGAGAAGTTACTGAGCAAGCGAATCATGAATCATCTTGTAGACAATAACATCCTTAACAAGCACCAGTACGCATACCAAGCGGGGCTGTCGACGAGTAGCGCGGCGCGCGACGTGAAGGCGCGGGTGCTCGCCCACCTCGGCGGCGGGCGGCAGGTCGCAGCTGTCTTCTGTGACCTGTCGCGCGCCTTCGAGATGGTCGACCACCAGCTACTTCTTAAAAAAATGTGGTGTTACGGAATAGGAGGTAACTTCCATAGGGTGATTGCGTCATTCCTGAGCAGAAGAGCGCAGAGCACTCACGTCCTTAATTTCAAGTCCAGTTTGGAATCAACAGGCGACTGCGCTGTGCCCCAGGGGTCAACGATTGGGAATTACCTGTTTTTATTGCTTGTCAATGACATTACGGCTGCAAGCTCTGATGCCGAATATGTAATCTATGCCGACGACACATGCATCATAGTCAATGCTAACAATCTTACAGACCTTAGACTGAAACTATTTAACGTGATGACCCAAATATCGAGGTGGTTTCGTGCCAACGGAATGCTTTTGAACGTCGACAAAACCAACGTAGTCCATTTTCAGCTTCGAAATGTCAATATTAAACTGGAAATAATACTAGATAATACCCCAATACCTCAAGTCGATCAGACAAAATACCTAGGTTTCGTATTTGACTCAGGTTTAACCTGGTCCGCTCATATTGACTTAACGTGTGACAGATTATCCTCTGCAGCTTACGCCCTATCGAGATTGGCTCCATCTCTCTCAACCGACAATGTAAAAAAAGCGTACTATGGGTATTTTCACTCGATATTAATCTATGGTGTAGATCTTTGGGGGACTGCGGCCGATCGCGAACGAGTATTTAAACTCCAAAAGCGAGCAATACGGATAATCGCGAGGAAACCTTATGACCATCCGGCCAAAACCCTATTTATAGACCTAAAGATCCTTACATTACCGAGTGTCTAAAGGTTGAACACGCCAAAACTTGGGCACGCAAAATTTGTTTTTAAACCAGTTTGAAAATAAATAACTACATTATGACAAATTTAATGAATTCTAAAATCACATTTTTAATTTTAATTAATGTTTACACAGTAAGCCATAGATCGAACTTTTCTACGCACACGGCTCATAAGACTTTGCACCATCTCTTTAGAAAAGATTTTTGTCGCCCAGGTCCATATTTTTTGTAGCTCAGGGACCGATTTTACTTCTCCGCCTTTCTTTTTTAGAATTCCTTTCATAATACTCCAGTACTCTTCAACAGGCCGCAGTTCCGGACTATTTGGCGGATTGCATATTTTGGGTACCACCATTATCCTGTTAGCGTTGTACCATTCCATAACTGATTTTGCGTATTAGCAACTGGCTAGATCTGGCCAAAACAGCGGTGGTGAGGCACGCTGTCTTATAAAAGGCAGCAAACGCTTCTGTAAACAATCTTTCTGATAAATATCGCCGTTTATTGTCCTGGTGGTGATAAACGAGCGACTTCTTTTACCACAGCTACATATTGCCTGCCAAAGAAGGTATTTTTTTGGAAATTGCCCTCATTTTTTTAATTCAAAATCTTCAGTAGTATCTGTTCGAGATTTGCTAGTATAAAACTCTTGACCAGGTATTTGTTTACAATCCAATTTTATATACGTCTCGTCGTCCATCACCGCGCATTAAAATATTGTAAGAAAATATTCATAGAGTTGTCGCGACCGTATCTTTGCGGATAAGTTCTGTTTTGAGTCTCGATCTGGTGCGGCCTGGGCTTTAATACCTCCTCAGTCCTGCCATCTGTTTCACTTTTTGGACATAGGACTAAGACATTTTCACTTTTTTAGCAACATCACGAGATGAAATCGTATGATTTGAGGCAAAAATCTTTAAAATACTCTTTCCTGTTTCTTATTCTTGACTCCCTGCAACCCACCACTTCCTGGCTTTCTATCTATTGTCAAGTGTTCACGGAAACTTTTTAACACGTGACCAACGGTAGATTGTGGATATTTCAGCCTTTTCGCGATATTTATGTAGCTTAACTGTTGCAAAATGCGTTCACGTTTTTGATATTGTACGCTCGACATTTTGCCAACGAATAAATAAAAGAAAATAAAACTATCATCATTTTATAGCCCAGTTCCTTGTGAGAAAATTGTTGTTTCAAAAGTTTAAATATCTCCATTTTTCGAATAACTATAGCTATTTTTATATGCCCAGGTTTTGGCGTGTTCAACCTTTACATATTAGAAGCGTGTAAGTATGTTAGGAAAAATTTCAGCTCTTACAAGAGCCGAGGGCAACAGTCTGGCAGGAACACGCGCGGTTGACATCTCCTGCTCGAGCCAGCCCATACTACAGCTAAAGCTAAGAAATCTGTTGGAGTGTTGGGCGTTAAAATATTTAATACTTTGCCGGTCAACATTAGGGATGCCTCTAGTGATGCGGTGTTTACGAGTAACATTAAGAAAATATTGCTTGAGATGGCTTGTTATCGCATTGACGAATTCTTTGACAAAATGTCATTGACGCACACATAATAATAATAATAATTTTATTTCGTTTTATTGACATTTTACCTATGTTTTGTAAAGAATATTTGAAATTATATAATTATTATTAAACTAGAACTTTTATCAACATATAAAGTTCCTAACAATAACTAAATCATCAGTAAAATCCGTTTCCTTAGTCATAAACTAGAACTTTTATCAACATATAAAGTCCCTAACAATAACTAAATCATCAGTAAATTCCGTTTCCTTAGTCATAAACTAGAACTTTTATCAACATATAAAGTTCCTAACAATAACTAAATCATCAGTAAAATCCGTTTCCTTAGTCATAAACTAGAACTTTTCTCAACATATAAAGTTCCTAACAATAACTAAATCATCAGTAAAATCCGTTTCCTTCGTCATAGACTAGAACTTTTATCAACATACAAAGTTCCTAACAATAACTAAATCATCAGTAAAATCCGTTTCCTTAGTCATAAACTAGAACTTTTCTCAACATATAAAGTTCCTAACAATAACTAAATCATTAGTAAAATCCGTTTCCTTAGTCATAAACTAGAACTTTTATCAGCATATAAAGTTCCTAACAATAACTAAATCATTAGTAAAATCCGTTTCCTTAGTCATAAACTAGAACTTTTATCAGCATATAAAGTTCCTAACAATAACTAAATCATCAGTGAAATCCGTTTTAAAACTTTACACACATCGGTCGCGAAAGTAAACATAAAATACCTTTTATCCTGCTATCCAAATTTAAACTTCGAGCCGCGGGCTTATTCATTATATGACGTAAGCATTTTTGCTCATGATAAATGGATATCGGCGTGGGTAAACGGTTACGTAAATTCACTTAAACTATTTAGTTTACTTATACCCCTTCTCCAATTGTGACAGTGCAGGAAAAGCGTCCCAACTTTGTCGGTGTGGAGTGATTGTTACTTCCTAAAACTACACAATATTCATATTCACAATTCATACTTTATTGATAATATAAAATTACAAGTCAGAGCTTAGAACTAAAAAATACATAACAATAAGATTTCAATAATTATTACGACTAAGGTAGTCCAGGTACAATCAAATATTCTTGTTGCACTATAATTATTTTATTAAACTTTTTTTTAATACCACGACGGTGGCAAACAAGCATACGGCCCGCCTGATGGTAAGCAGCTACCGTAACCTATGGACGCCTGCAACTCCAAAGGAGTCACATGCGCGTTGCCGACCCTTTACAAAAAGGAGGATTCTCTGTGTGGCTAAAGGAACAAGAAGGTCCCTCATCGTCAACACACTGGGTCCTCTTTGAGCTCTTTGGCAACCTTACTCACCAGCAGGAACACAACACTATGAGAAGGGTCTCGTGCTATTTGGCTGTGGTTTTCTGTAAGGTGGAGGTACTTCCCCAGTCGGACTCTGCTCCAGATTTGAGCGAGATGACATTCGCTGAACGTGCCCTACCACACTTAGCGAGATGCCATTCGCAGTGCCCATACCTCTCTTTTTGGCGTAGTTTAAGGACATACCCAAGTCCGGACGTAGTTTAAGGACATACCCCGGGTCAAAGACTCTTCGACACTAAAGAACGATCTCTCGACAAGGTCCGTTTTGAGTCTAGTTTTAAAGCTTGCGAGACTGGGCGCATCTGTAATTGATGCTGGTAGGTGGCAATATTCGTCTATTAATGAAAGAATGAAGTCTCTATGTGTATCGATAAAGTGGAACCTTATACTAAACTCGTCCACAATTGATTTAAGTTTAAGGCTGAAGAGGCTTTCATTGCTTTTTATTGTCTGCTTTTAGAGTATTAGCTCTTAATAATGGAAAGTTAATAGTACATTACTTACCAAGGGCTGTAAAAGAAAGAAAGCCCGAAATCGCTGGTATTTGTAAGCCGAGCCGCAGGCGAGGGTTGTAAATATGCGATAGAGGGCTTTCTTTTTTACTGCCCGTGGTGAGTACACATTTTTACGACTCCACCTGGCCATAATGCAAGTTTTACCGTACGCGTAGCGTGCGATAAAACTCACATTATGGCCAGGTGTGACGTAAATAAAGTTTAAGTGCGTTTAAATCGCAGTTGTGTTAAGATTTCTTTAAATAAAATCTGATCAAGGGACATATAATACCTGGACTGACAATGTCTGTGTAAAATCGTATGCAGACAAACCCACCAATGCCATTTATCGCGTTACTAACGCAGCAGTTTTCAGTTCCATACATTTTGATCGGCGATTTGACGCTGACAAAATAACTCATCTTCCGTTCTATAGGCGAAACCAAACATACCGAAAGCCGGTACCCGTACCTAGCCTAAATTTAGGAGGAAAGCGGTTTTGTAGTAGCAGTCCAGGTATAATATAGTCATTGTTAAAAAATGTCGTCGACATTGGCTATAGTGTCGTTTCATTCTAATTCTTCACGCCTCGCATAATATCCCCAGTTTTTAATCAGTATACCTAACAAGTCGCTATTTAATGAACCGGCTACATTAAACCGTCTTACTGTATCCACCTTAGCCACTTAAAAGCAAAGAGACGTATGTGTTTGTTAGCTAGGAACATTCTTAAGACATTTTCGTATACTGAGATGTAGTACGTGACAAGTATACGGATGGTCTGTTTTTAGACTACACTTAGAGAGCCTTGGGCTAATAAAGCTGGTTGATTAGGGATTGTGAAATAAGTGCTGCTGCGTTTGGTACGTTTGCCATTCATTCTCGCAGAGTCGTTTAAGGCCAAGTCACGCAGCTTGCTACCATATTGGATTGTTATTTTTTAGGGTTCCGTACCTCGAAAGGAAAAAACGGAACCCTTATAGGATCACTTTGTTGTCCGTCCGTCCGTCTATCTGTCAGTCAAGAGACCCTTTTTCTCAGGAACGCGTGGAGGTATCAAGCTGAAATTTCTATCAAATACTCAGGTCTACTGTGTCTTGGAGCTGTGAAAAAATCAAACTTCAAGCCAACTCAATCAAAAGATACAGCCGTTTATGCCGCAAATATCCGCAAATTTTCGAAACTCTCAAGGGAATCCAAACCTACCGGGTACTTCCCGTGAACTCAGAATCTTGAAATTTATCTAAAGGAAAAATTGCGAAAACCGTAAATTTTTTTAAATTTTTTGTTACTTACATCATATAATAAAAATATTTTTAATAATTTTACACAATTTAAAGTTACTACCCCTGTATACTTACAGGTTTGTACGGAACCCTCGGTGCGCGAGTCCGACTCGCACTTGGCCGGTTTTTTTTTGTTTTTGATATGGGATCTATGCTCTTGCAGCTATCGGGCGTAAGCAGGCCAGCTGTCGATCTGCAGAACATTACCACCTAACTAGATTTACTATACTGGAATGCTCCTAACGAGCTTACGCTTCGAGCTAGATCAGTTGAAGCGAGTTCAGTTGATCTAGGGAATAAACTAACAAATAAATAAAATCATTTATTTCAGACTAAAAAGTCCATACATGGTTAGTAAACATTAAAATCTTATTACTATTGTTAGTACGACATGCTACTCCAAAATCCTACTACTAAACGGCGACTGCATGCAGTCTCTGCCAATGGTTGAGCGTGGGGCCATTTTCGCGTTCCATAAACACGCTCAGAATGCTGTTGGGGCTGCCGCGCAGGCGACGCATCAGTGAAGCGCACCTCTTGCGCATTACCGCTGCAAAACTGTCAATTTGTGCCTCCGCAAACATACCAGAGGCACTACAAAATCGCGGCAGCCCCATCAACACCCGAAACGCGTTATTATATTGGACACGTAGGCCGTTGTATGCCCTCTGCGTATAGTTGGTCCACAGGCTGCATGTGTATATGCGACTGCTCCTGGGATTGGGCAAACTCGGATTACACGCATTTAGGCGGCTTTCACTGCTGCGGTTTCCGCATGCACTGTCACGCTTGCACAACCGTCGCCGCATCCGGTTGCGGCACCAGTGTGATAATCATCACCTTAGGACCAAATGAAACTCAAACTCAAAACTCAAACATTTATTCAGTAAACTCAAACTCAAACATTTATTCAGTAAGTAGGCCACAAGTACACGTCAGATAGTTCAAAGTAATCAAAGTAAAAGAGAAAAAAAAAACAGACTACACTGGTTCTAACCCTACACCTCTGACCCGAGAAGAATTATGACCGGCAAGAAACTCGGCGGGACTTATTTTGAAGGTATTAAAATGGTTTCCAGGCTGCTGGAAATTAATTCCTCAAAACGCTTCTTATGGATCTTATTCGATTGGCCTAAATATATTGCAGTTGCATCGGAATAATTTTCAACCAAATTCTGATATTTTTGATTCAGACGTCAGGATCGATTCACATCGAAATAAAGTATCCACGTATCCACGAAACTCATACATATTTACTACATTTTGACGGTGTTATAAACAGCTCCTAAAATATATTTTCGTACATTGACGTCCCGACATTGTAGGTACATTAAGTGAGCGTCGGAATATCAAACACGTATGCCCCACGAATATATATTATGTGGTTTTCCTCTTACATTGGTGAATAAAAATATATGTAAATAACATATACAGGATCGGTAGATTATTTAATAATTTGAAGTTTGTGTTGTAATGAAGTAGATATGTTGATTTATAAATTAATCTATATATATAAACGTAAAAGTCCTGACTGACTGACTGACTGACTCACTTAAATCAACGCCCAGCCCGAACCATTGGACCTAGAGAGCTGAATTTTTCACGATAGGTAGTTTTTATAACGTTAGTATCCACTAAGAAAGGGTTTTTCATAATTCATCCCCTAAGGGGGTAAAAAACGGGGTTGAAAGTTTGTATGGATGGGGTTTAAAATTATGAGTTAGAGATTTGAAACTTCGTACGTTTACTAATAATTAAAAAACTATGAAAGTGATTTCATAGTTTTTCAAAATTCAACCTCTAACAGGGTAAAAAAGGGGTTGAAAATTTGTATAGAGATTTTTTTTTGTGACAGACTTGAAAGTTCTTTTTTGAGCTACTAACTTTAAGGCAATGAAACTTATTTCAGCGTTTTTCAAAATTCCACCCCTGAGGGATTGAAACGAGGTTGAAAAGTTTGTGGAGTTTAAAATTTTGAGTTAGATATTTAAAAACTTCGTACGTTTACTAATAATTAAAGAACAATAAAAGCAATTCAGTGTTTTCCAAAATTCAACCTCTAACAGCGTAAAAAAAGGGTTGAAAGTTTGTATAGATTTTTTTTTGTAACAGACTTGAAAGTTCGTGTGTAAGCAACTAACTTCAAGGCAAAAAACTAATTTCAGCGTTTTTCAAGATTCCACCCCAGAGGGGTTGAAACGAGGTTGAAAAGTTTGTATTAAAGGGAGGCCGTAACTACTGAAGCTTGAAAGTTGTAATTTGCAGGACAAGTTAAATTTACAATTTGTACAACTAACAAGAAGCAATTCTGAATAATTCAACCCCTTAATGGGTAAAAAGGGGTTAAAAGTTTGTATGGGTGGAGTTTAAAATTTAGAGTTAGAGATTTGAAACTTCACACGTTTACTAATAATTAAAAACAATAAAAATAATTTCAGCGTTTTTCAAAACTCAACCTATAACGGGGTTAAAAAGGGGTTGACAGTTTGTATAGAGATAACAATTTTTTTTGCGACAGACTTGAAATTTCGTTTGTAGGCTACTAACTTTAAAGCAAAAAAACTAATTTCAGCGTTTTTCAAAATTCCACCCCAGAGGAGTTGAAACGGGGTTGAAAAGTTTGTATGAAAGGGAGGCCTTTACTACAGAAGCTAGAAAGGTGTAATTTGCAGGACGGGTTACATTAACAATTTGAAACTTCGTACGTTTACTAATAATTAAAAAATAATAAACGCAATTTCAGCGTTTTTCAAAATTCAACCTAGAACGGGGTTAAAAAGAGGTTGAAAGTTTGTTTGTATAGAGATTTACTATTTTTTTGGTTTGAGATTTACTAGGAATTATTGTTCCTATTTCCGTTCCATTTCCATGTTCCATAGTGAGCTCTGACAATAGTCATCGTATCGCCAAATAAAACCACCACAAAGAAGTTACGCAAATAATAGGGTACATTTACGTTATTATTTGCATATTAACACTTATTTGTAACTGAAACTATGTCTACGTTACCCGTTTTTTCGCCAAAATCGCTATAAGTATAAATATATAAAGAAGATGGTTCGGGGATCAACAAAAGTTAGTTAAGAAGATACAATTGGATATGAAACTCTGTATGAGGAACCGTATTATACGCGGACGAAGTCGCGGGCGGAAAGCTAGTAGAAACATAAAAATCGTACCTAAATATGTACTACTCGCAGGTGTTGTCTTTCCAAAGTTCATACAGTTTGGTTTCTAGTGGGTGAAATCAAAATGGGTAGTTAGTTGTATCATACTAACGATATTTGTTACCTTTCTGGGAAATATCAGTTAAATCGGTAGTGACCCTGCCTACGAAGCAGGAGGTCCTGGGTTCGAATCCTGGTCAGAGCATTTGTGTGTTCCTGAGTTATGGATGTTTTCTATGTATTTAAGTATTTATCCATTTATTTGTTATATATATCGTCGTCTAGTACCCATTATACAAGACTTATTGAGCTTACTCTGGGCCTAGGTCGATTTGTGTAAGATTGTCCTATAATATTTATTTGATAGCCGTTGTCATGTAAAGACAGAAAAAAAACGAGTAACGATTGTGTAGTTTTCTGTTGTTAAGGGAATGACAAAAGCTAAATTCCATCCCTATCTTTTTCAGAAGAGTGAGAGAGTAAAACTGTGTTACGATTAGTATGGGAGCTCTTGCAAATTTAGCATCTACACAAAGTTTTAATTAACAAAACGTAATTTATTCCCTACATTTATTATATTATGTAGACCTAAAGTAATAAGCTCTATGTACCATTCGGTGAGATTCCGCATAAAAATAGAATAATTAGAAGAGAATTTCCAGTCGAATGAGTCTCTTAATTAACTTCTTTGTTCTCTCGCGCATTCAATCGGACTAGGTGAGTGGTATTTCCCATTTAAACACAATCTTTATTTTATCTTGGACCGGGCCTGTTTAAAAATGTTAACAGTTTTATTTTAATGACAGTGCGTCGCACTCGCGGACAGCGTAATGTCGTAGAGTTCGTGGTTAAGGTACACACCTGGGTAATAAATATGATTAATCAGTCACTTAGATTATTCTTAAAATATTAGACATGTAATATTATTTATTTTTAAGATTAATTTAAATATTACTTAAGATAAGTTTGGTGGTGGGGTCCGTGACATCACGCCGTGCTAAAAAGTGCAGCAAGTTATGATGTTACTCGGAACTTTAACGCGATATTTTTTTTGTTTAATTGACAAAATAATATTACGTGTCCAATATCTTATAAGAGCCCACGACACTGAACCTAGTTCGATAAGTCTCCTAGATGAGATATATATAATAAAGTCACGTCTTTAATGGGTGAATACGAAATGCCGATGCTGCAATGCAAAAAAAAGTGGCGGCATATTTTAATAAAAAAAAACCTGTTTCTAGTATGATAAGTCTCCTAGAATTCCTTTGTTCCTCGAAGAAGGGGATCATGCGGTGCTGCAAGCCCCCGTGCGTGGCCTTGTCAGTGGCAGCAGCATCAAAAGTTTGTAGATGTATGCCAAAACAAAGCGCCTTATTGGTTCAGTGCCGTGGGCTCTTGTTCTATTATGATGATCTAACCGACCGACTATCTATATTTTTCGGGCAGGCCTAGTCTGTAAATCACTTGGTCCCAAATTTAAGTAGATATCAGATAATTAGGTACAATTTCTTGTTATAGTCAATATCATTGTGGAACGTAAATGTTTCCCTTGTACAAGATTGTGTCCGAATTGAGGACATTGTACAATGCGATATCAAGTCAACATTGTAACTTAGCTAGGACAAGATAGCACTTATGCGAAGTGTTTTAATGGCGGTATTAATGGCGTAATGTGCCTCCAGAACACCTTTTTCATAAGTATTAAACAAACTGACGTGATCTTACCTATGGTTATAAAAGTATATACATTCAGAACAGCATTCGTGGCACGCCTAAAGCTAGTCTCATTCGAAACAACATCAACTACATTGTTCATCTACACTAAATATTCTCGCTAAATGCCACGTCTACGTCGTATACTCTCCCTATCTCATACATTATCAATTTATCAGTATCATTGCAGCTTGGCATAAACATAAACGGCGATTACGTCTCACACCTGCAATTCGCTGATGACATAGTCGTAATGGCGGAGTCGCTAGAGGAGCTGACCCGAATGCTGGACGGCCTAGCTTCAGCCTCGCGTCGCATCGGTCTTGGCATGAATTTGGATAAAACCAAAGTCATGATCAATGGCCACATTGATCCAGGACCGGTCGTCGTACATGGCCACCTTCTTGAAATTGTTTCTGAGTACACCTACCTTGGGCAGATCCTGCAGTTAGGTAAAAACAATTTTGAGAAGGAGGCCAAAAGGCGGATCCAGCTAGGCTGGGCAGCATTTGGGAAACTACGCCGAGTCTTCTCGTCATCCATACCGCAATGCTTGAAAACGAAAGTTTTTAATCAGTGCGTCCTACCCGTAATGACCTACGGAGCTGAGACGTGGACACTCACGGTAGGGCTGGTCCACCAGTTTAAAGTCGCTCAGCGAGCTATGGAAAGAGCTATGCTCGGAGTTTCTCTGAAGGACAAGATACGTAACGAATACATCCGACAGAGAACCAAAGTTATCGACATAGCTCAAAGAGTTAGCAAGCTGAAGTGGCAGTGGGCCGGCCATATCTCGCGAACCGACAACCGCTGGGGTAAACGTGTTCTTGAGTGGAGACCGCGACTCGGCAAACGTAGTGTAGGACGCCCTCTGGCCAGGTGGGATAACGATCTGCGAAAGACTGCAGGCAGATGCTGGATGCGGCAAGCTGAAGACAGGGCGCTATGGCGCTCATTAGGGGAGGCCTATGTCCAGCAGTGGACTAATATAGGCTGATGATGATGATGATGATGATTGCAGCTTAACTCTATCATTGCAGCGTAGACGGCTTCTTCGGACTGAGAGGACGTACATTCTACAATATACTCTCGGTACATATAACTATCAAGTATATCAACTAATGCGTATTTGAGCTGATGAAGAACATGCAGGTGTTACAAAACATGCTGGTGAATCCTTATAAGGGCATAATTGGTATCGTATTCTGATTAGGAAAAAATAGAAGAGAAAACGATTAACGATTGTGTAGGCTTGCCACCAACAATATAAATAAGTAGTAATATTTTTACCCTTGAATAAATATCGCAACGAAGCCGTCGAATATTGTAGTGGATCATAAAAAGCGAATCCAAGTATCTTACGTGTGTCGTTTGATTCCACATCGCACGTTATTCGCACGTTTAGCTACGAATAAACCCTTTTCTATACATAAACTACTCGGTGGTGAACAAAATCGATACAAATTGTACTGTAAGTACACCCTTTTGAATGGTCCAGGTCATTCTATTTATTATAAAAATGTAGACACCTAATATTCAAAGGATCACAATGACATGGTGTTGGTAAACTCCGGCACACCGGCTTGGTTTTACATTAGATCTCAATACTTTTTGCAGTTCCTACTGCAAAAAGTATGTGTTCTCCTGAACAGCGTTGCGAGACTGGCATTTTTGTACATGTAATGTTTTTGATGGGATCATTATTACACAACACACAAGCGGATAAGGTTTTTCATTGAAGTAGGTACTGTTTTATTAACTTTGAAATGTACCACAATACACCGTTAAATTTATAACATAATAGTTAGAGAGCCCACGACACTGAACCTAGTTCGATAAGTCTCCTAGATGAGATATATATAATTAGTTGCGTCTTTAATGGGGGAACACGAAATGCCGATGCTGCAATGCAAAAAAAGTGGTGGAGTATTAAATTTTTTTTTTTGAAAAAAAATTAAAAATCCGGTTTCTAGTACGATAAGTCTCCTAGATTTCCTTTGTTCCTCGAAGCAGGGGAGGGGCAGGGCTACACGATAATGCGGTGCTGCAAGCCCCAATGCGTGGCCTTGTCAGTGGCAGCAGCATCAAAAGATTGTAGGTGTATGAAAAAACAAAACGCCTGATCTTTTTATAACAAAAACAAGATGTTATGTAACCTAAACTTAGCGCCTGAACTGCAACAAGATGTTACGTTATTAAAATGATTTTATATTTTAAACGGTCAGGCGCTTTGTTTTTTCATACATCTACAATATTTTGATGATGCTGCCACTGACAAGGCCACGCACAGGGGCTTGTTACAAATCGAAATATAAATAAAAGTTGATATGCTCCATATTATATAGTTATACAAAACAGGCACATCGAGTAGTTCCATTAGGTACATTTTTTTTATGTGTACTAAGTAAAATCATCTAGTAACCTTGTTTGGTCTCATGAAAGTATTTATATACACTAGTAGTGCTAAAATCAGAAGCAGTATATCTTTATTAGGCGTTCATTAGCCTGCAACCAGCAATCATGCGCGTCACGTCGGTCAGTCAGTATGGCAGGATTGCGTCAAGCGCATACCTAGCTAGGACATTGAGCTCTGAGTACCATGGATGTTGTAATCGTTGGTATAAATGTGTATATAAGATTATTGATTAAAGAGCGTTGGCAGCCTTGTGGTAAGACGTCCGACTTTCAATCCGGAGGTCTCCGATTCAAACCCCGGCTATCGGCTACGGAATATCATTTGATATTTACGAGTCGCTTTTCGGTGAAAGAAAACATAGTAAGGAAACCGGACCTAATCCTGATAAGGCCTAGTATCCCCTCTGTGTTGGGAGGTCAGATGGCAGTCGCTTGCGTAAAAACTAGTGCCTATGCCAATTCATAGGAATAGGTTGTCAAGCAGACCCCAAGCCAGGAAAATGCTAAGAGGAAGAAGAGACGAGATAGGATTATTGAATAAAATTAGGTTTGCAACTTGTGTACTATTTCATATAAAGAAAATAACCTGAATCTGAGAAGAGATTAAAGTCTGTAGGTTCCACTACCTAATATTATATAAGCTAAAGTAACTATGTCTGTCTGTCTATCTGTAACCTTTTCACGCTTAAAGCACTAAACCGATTTAGATCTCGCTTGACGCGAGCTGTAATAGATTTCTTAGAACAACTTGAAAATCACGTTAAAAGACGTCTAGTAGAAGTGTCTCTTTAGCCGTCAACACAGTGAATCCTCTTTTCTAAAAGGTTCGCAACGCGCATGTGACCCCTCTGGAGTTGCAGGCGTCCATACGTAGCTGCTTACCATCAGGCGGGCCGTATGCTCAAGCATCAATGCTACTGTTTTAGTATTTATAAAAAAAAGTAACTCATTTCTTTGCGTCAGTCAATCTTTGTCATACATGTTATGACGGCTGACGTAGGTTCATTAATATGTTTAGTCGACGATCGAAGCGTCTGACGGCTTCTTAGTAATCTAATAACAAGCGAATGACAGTATCACTGACAATAGATCATTCAACTGAACAATAATACATAAATCACATTTGGATAGTGATGTACATCAATTGAAACACAAGGATCCGTGTTGATCAGCATAGCTCGGACATTTCATAGCAAAAATAAATATTGTATAGAACAAGATGCACACTTTTTGACACTTTTTGGGTTGTGGTTATGAATGTAATATAGAAATATATTATTAAAATACTGTACATAATACGAATTAAATACATCTTGTTTTATTTCGGTGTTATATTCGTTTTGCGACGTTTTTGCTATGAAATGTCCGAGCTGTGTTGATATCAGTGATCCTCGAGCGATACGACTTGTTCATAACATTTAAAGAATATACCACCGTTCCAAATTTCAGGGTTGTACCTTAAACGGTTTATACTTGTCACAAAATGTGCTGTTTTAAATGATCTAGAACATTGAGTAACAGGAGATGACATCCCTAAGAAATACTTTGCGCCAAAAGTTATAGTGAAAATCAATCACTGTAAGCTACTCTTTGATTCAGTAATAGCTGTCAACCGCCAAACATGGTGCACATACTCTTTGATTCAGTAATAGCTGTCAACCGCCAAACATGGTGCACAAAATTTGTTCTAGATAGCCCGTCTAGTAGAATACATATAAAATTAATAAATCAATACTCTTATGACAAATTCCTGCTCGTTTGTCATCCATATAAAACGAAAGAACGTGATCCTTCCTTTGACATCGAAAACAAAAGCAATTCAGCAGTTATTTGGGAATTGGAAAGTATCGATCGGGGGGCACTGAGAGTACCTACCGTTTTACCTTATAGATTTCTACCTATAATATGACCAGCTGTCGGACGAAATAAATAAGACAGGAATGCTGACTGTAAAATCTGCTTCTTTTAATGATTTTTATAAAACAGTCGCTATACGTAGACGTTTGATGTCTACGCAGCTTGAAGGAAAAACAAGCTGTACCTACTAAGAAAAAAATTGCTTTGAAATTCAACCCCTAAAGTTTTAACCTTTTGACCGCTCAGCTTTTCGATGGAGAAATGTTTCCCAGGTGCCATGACATGTGTCATACCTAGTACGTATGATACTAAACTGTAAAGCGGCAGATGACGTCGTGGTGTCTTCTTGGACACATATACTTCCGTTGACGTGATTTGGCGCATTAAAGATTTTTTCGTGGACGAAGTCGCGGGTGAAGGCTAGTCGTATAATCACTAAAATATTCAATTCGATTAAATATGCTTAATCGAATTGAATATTTTAGAGATTTTCAACTTCTCAAGTATCAATTTTTATAATTGATATAAATACTTGATATTTTTCGAATATTGCTCGACGCGGTGATTTATTAAATTTTTCTTTGATTTATAAAAATTTAAATTTCGATAGGTGATGTTTCTGCTTAATACAAAAACTATCTCACGTATAATCTCGTCTCATAATCGTTAATTAATTGAATTCGGCCACGGGACAGGGGTTATCCATAGTTAATATTATAAATGGGAAAGTGTATGTGTGTGTTTGTTTGTCCGTCTTTCACGGCAAAACGGGGCGACGAAATGTCGTGATTTTTTAAGTGGAGATAGTTGAAGGGATGGAGAGTGACATAGGCTACTTTTTGTCTCTTTCTAACCCCCCACTTCCCTAAAATGGGGGGTGGAAGTTTGTATGGAGCATTATTGGTATGCGGACTATATGTGACTAAAACACACCGTGTTACCCCGAATTTAACGCGAGTGAATGCGCGGGAAAAAGCGAGATTATCCATAAGCTGACCAGACACTGTCAGTAATAATGTCATTATTTCTGTAGCCGTCCTTTTCTATGTATATGCAGGTTGAGAAGGATGATTTAAACTTCACGATTCTCTCTCATTATTTTGACTACCACCTACCTACCTGCTGGTCTACCTGCGTACACGAGCGTTACGGCACGCTCGAAATGTCAGGAAAATAATGAAATTATAAACTTATATAGATGTCATATACAAAGGAAAAAGTGACCTAGGCCTCCGGTGCCCAGTTTCAATGAACTCCTAAGAGTTCGGATTGGAGGTACGGACTCATAATGTTCTACCTGAAATGATTGGCTGAAATGCGCCTTAGCATTTACAAAGATTGCATACACCGTGGGCTGGAATAACCCGACAGATCTTAACCACGAATTTCTAAGACCAAAAGAAGGAAAAAATATTATGTGACTTTAGGTCAATTTCGCCAAAAAAAAATTTTTTTTTCGTTTTTTTTTTCATTTTTTGAATGTTTATTGCACATGACAAGCAAATGTTATTAATAAAATTATCACCTAAAACAAATTGGTACTTTTTTTTTTTTTTTAATTTAGTTACTGCAAAGTTTTTCTTGTCACTGTGATATCTGTCAATAAGGACGCGTAAACTATGTTCAATAGTGGCAACAACGCCATTAGAAAGGCGTTTTGTGATGAGTTATAATAAAAAGTGTATTTTTTTTTAAATTGGTATTAACTCTGAAACTAGGCGTAATCCAGAAAAGTTTATAGGACATTTTAGTATCTAAATATGATCAGGAATACACTGTTAAAATCTGTCTAGTTTTATGGGCCCACGGTGTATACACGGGAAAATTCGACCGGTGCTCTAAACGGTCAAGTGCCAGATTTTTTTTTTTCAAACATGGTTTTTCGAACACATACAGAAAGACAGGTGTTTTATGGAAACATTAAGCGTCGGGGATTCGAACCAGCTCCCCAAAGGACTGGCTTACTCTGAAGAATCGGACCACCCACGGTGCTGCTGTGACCCGGGTGGCCAAGTGGTAAAGGCGTCAGCCGCGAATGCAGAAGACGCTGGTTCGATCCCAGCCCTGGGCACCGGAGGCCTAGGTCACTTTTTCCTTTGTATATGACATCTATATAAGTTTATAATTTATTTAGTAGTGTGTCTACTTAAAATAAACAAATCAAAATATGTATTTAAAATAATTTGATTTGTTCTTCAGTTAAAATAATAAAAGTATAAGTGTACGCGATTAAGTCCCGTTTTTGAAAAAATAATGAGAAGGATTAGTAGAGAAATAATGTAATTATTACTGACAGTGTCTGTTCAGCTATTAACGCTAAACATACACGACATCGCGGAAGGAATAGTCATTATTTTATGGTGGAATATCGTTGCGAATATTTAACCGACACGTCAAAATGTAATGTCCGCAATAAGTAGTTTACGTGAAGATATTCAAGGCTACTGGTTAAATGCCAAGTTTTGTACGTGACAATTTACTAAACAACGCTTTGTAAGACGTAGGTAAATTAGTTTTAATATTCTTGTTGGTTCTCGTGATAATGGGTTTCCTTGAGAAAATTGAAACCAAATCATTCAGTGAATTAATTTAGGAACTCGACGAAAATTTAAACCAAACCATTTAGTGAATTAATTTAGGGATTCGACGATATCTAATACATTATCATTTCTATTTCTTTTCGACCATCATAATAATCTAATGATCTTTAATTTAAAGTACACCATCTTTGTAGTTTCACAAATGCTTTTAATATTATTTTATACCTAATCGCAAATAAAATATAGTATTTCGCTTTGAAAAACACTTTCGTTAATAATGACGATTTACGTATACGTTGGTACATTAAAGTGAAGTATTCTTTCAATGCCTCTAACTAAAGGACCATTCCACATTCCAGTAATTCCGCTAAGTCAAATTTTGGTGTGAAAATGTAAATTTCTATAAGTTAAAACATAGAAAACATCACCAAAATGAAAACACTTTTTGGGTATAACTTCCTAACAGCTACTCGCAAAATTTACTTGGAAACAAAAATCTTAAATCTAAACCAACTGTACTTTACTGAAAATAAATGTCATATACTTCAGAAAAAGTGACCAAACCCTCCGGTGTCCGAGGCCAGATTTGAACTGGCGTCTTCAGCTTTCGCGGCTGACGTCCTGACCACTAGACCACCCGGTCACGGCGGAACTTGACAAATTTCCTCATGTATATGCAATCTCTGAATTTGAAACGGCTAGGCGCCGTTGACCATACTCTAAGGGCATGCGCAATACGTGCTTGCACCTCCTATCCGAATCTCTTACGTGATTCTGGTATAGCGAGAGAGATGGTGCTGCCATCTATGAATTTTGAAGCAAATCAAATTATTTTGTTCAATATTTTTTGATTTGCAATTTTTAAGTAGTTACACTACTATATATAAACTGAAAATAGATGTCATATACTTCAGAAAAAGTGACCAAACCCTCCGGTGTCCGTTTCAAATTCAGAGATTGCATATACATGAGAAAATTTGTCAAGTTCCGCCGTGACCGGGTGGTCTAGTGGTCAGGACGTCAGCCGCGAAAGCTGAAGACGCCAGTTCAAATCTGGCCTCGGACACCGGAGGGTTTGGTCACTTTTTCTGAAGTATATGACATCTATTTTCAGTTTATATATAGTAGTGTAACTACTTAAAAATTGCAAATCAAAAAATATTGAACAAAATAATTTGATTTGCTTCAAAATTCAACTGTACTTTAATAATACTTGTATACTCATTCGTAAAATAATAAATAACAAAATTCACTCACAATTAACCTTTCAAACTAAATTACAAAAAGGCTTACGTCCTCTACGGAATTCTAACAATCTTTGTCTTCAACAAGCGAAAAAAAAAGATTAGTTATGAAGGAGCACAGTTTTACAACAGTATACCTAGAGATATTAAGGACTGCAAGAATGACAATATTTACAAACGCAAATTATTGGACTACGTAATAGACCCGTACCGATAAATTATGAAGTTTCGATAATATTAAAGATGCTTATTATTCGCATACAGAGTTCAGGCCATTCAACTTAGCTAATAATAATAATTTGTGTCATCCGAGGTTGTTGCGTAGGTAGAAACTTAGACATTTCTTTTTTTAAACATTATTCGTTAAATAGAAAATTAGAGATCAAAATTGTTTTTTCACTGTAACAGCAAAGTTGTTACTGACGCACGCACGCGTTTTGTGTCACTTTCGTCAATGGGAATACTGACGTTCAATCAGCACATATATGTGGACTTTTACAAGCCTATATAAAATTAGAGTTGATCGATTAGGTACTGTGCTTTCTAAAATATCGGTATCTATTATTTAAATAAATTTGTGCCATATTAATCAATGATATTTATTTACTTTAATTTTTTTTCTTGTATGACCCCTGTTAACAGTACAATAAAATATTAAAGTTATTAAAGTTTGCATCAATATTTTTATAAAAGCGTATCGAAACAATGTTTGAAATTTGTGTCATTATAATCAATGGATTATTTTTATTTTTCGGAATGAAAATTTGTTTTGCGTAACGGGCATGCGCGGGGAAGGGTAAAGCGCGGGCGGGGTTCATGTGCCGACCAGGCTGCCTAGCGGCTTGTTTGTTTTCTATTATTACTCTATACATACATATAGTAATAGTAGTAATAAGTGCGACAAAGACAAACAGCGATTTTTCAGTCGCTGTTCTTTATTTTTAATAGTAAAGAAAGCAATAATATAAAACTTAAGCAAGTTAAGGATAATTAACGTAAACGTAGTCCATAAGGGACTGCAACGGCGGATCTGTGTGCCACGGTAAACCTAGTTTACCATTTAAACAGTATTTTGGCAAATTGTAACTTGTAACTACTAAATATGTAATTTATGCATCAAGGCGGTGTGTTTACAGAGTGGCTATCGTGAAACGCGAAAATCGAAATATCGTTATCTGCCTCTCGGTTGGACTAGCAAAGGGCCGGGCTGGACTTAATAAATTTTTCATCACTGTGATGTCATAATAAGGCTATGTTTTTATTAACTTATCGTATATAACACATACAAATAAGCAACTTTTCTTTAACACATTTTTTTAACTCAATAATTTCGAAGTTATGGGGCCCTGAAGGTTAAGTACAATTTGGACTATTTTGGTTGGAATGGTATCATTATAACACATACTTTATTTTGTAGAATGTGTTAAAATAAGCAAGTTTTATAAGAAACATTTTTTTTACCCAAAAACATCGAAGTTACCGGACTTTGAAGATTGACTACATGGACTAATTTGGACTTAAAAAATAAAATGGCGACGGGGTATCATTATAACGTGTACTTTTAATTATTTTTTTCCCTATAGAATACGCTAAAATAAGCTTGTTTTATTTGAAAAACTTTTCTCCAAAATAAAAAATGGCTGATTGGACATGAAACTTGTATATCATTTGGAATTCGAAAAAAAAACCATCGACGGGACGTCATTATAACGTGTACTTTTTATGGTATTTCGTATAGAATACGCTAAAATAAGCTTGGTTTATTTGATAAACTTTTACCTAAAATAAAAAATGGCCGAGATAATGTTCTTTGAACTTGTATATAATTTTGATTTGGAAAAAAACTATCGACAGGACCTCATTATAACATGATCTTTTTATGATTTTTCCGTATAGAATACGCTAAAATATGCGTATTTTATTTTAAAAACATTTTTTTCTAAAATCGAAAATGGCTGAGTTAATGGACTTTGAACTTGTATATAATTTGGACTTCGAAAAAAAACCATCGACGGGACTTCATTATAACGTGTACTTTTTATGATTATTCCGTATAGAATATGCTTAAATAAGCGTGTTTTATTTTAAAACTTTTCTTCATAATCAAAAATGGACTTTGAACTTGAATATCGAGACGTCATTATAACGTGTACTTTTTATGATTTTTCCGTATAGAATACGCTAAAAAAAGCGTGTGTTACTCATGTAACTTTTCTCTAAAATCAAAAATGGCCGAGATAATGGACTCTGAACTTGTATATAATTTTGACTTTGAAAAAACAACCAGCGATGGGGTATCATTATATAGCATATTTTTATGATTTTACCGTATATAATACGCTAAAATAAGCATGTTTTATTTGAAAAACTTTTCACCAAAATAAAAAATGGCCGATTGGACATGAAACTTGTATATCATTTGGACTTCGAAAAAAACCATCGACGAGACGTCATTATAACGTGTACTTTTTATGATATTTCGTGTAGAATACGCTAAAATAAGCTTGTTTCATCTGAGAAACTTCTCTAAAATAAAAAATGGCCGAGATAATGGACTTTGAACTTGTATATAATTTTGATTTGAAAAAAAACTATCGACAGGACGTCATTATAACATGAACTTTTTATGATTTTTCCGTATAGAATACGCTAAAATAAGCGTGTTTTATTTTAAAATCATTTTTTTCTAAAATCGAAAATGGCCGATTGGACATGGAACTTGTATATCATTTGGACTTCGAAAAAAAACCGTCGACGGGACGTCATTATAACGTGTACTTTTTATGATTTTTTCGTATAGAATACGCTAAAATAAGCTTGTTTAATTTCAGAAACTATTCTCTAAAATAAAAAATGGCCGTGTTAATGGACTTTGGACTTGTATATATGTAAAAGCGTGTTTCATTCGTCAAACTTTTCTCTAAAATCAAAAATGGCCGAGATAAATGGACTTATATATATTTTGGACTTCAAAATAAAACCATCGACGGGACGTCATTATAACGTGTACTTTTTATGATTATTCTGTACAGAATACGCTAAAATAAGCGTGTTTTATTTGAGAAACTTTTCTCTAAAATAAAAAATGGCCGAGATAATGGACTTTGAACTTGTATATAATTTTGATTTGTAAAAAAAAAACTATCGACAGGACGTCATTATAACATGAACTTATTATGATTTTTCCATATAGAATACGCTAAAATAAGCGTGTTTTACTTAAGAAACTTTTCTCTAAAATCAAAAATGGCCGAGATAATGGTCTCTGAACTTGTATATAATTTGGACTTCGAAAAAAAAACCATCGACGGGACTTCATTAAAACGTGTACTTTTTATGATTATTCCGTATAGAGTATGCTAAAATAAGTGTGTTTTACGAAACTTTTCTCTAAAATCAATAATGGCCGAGATAATATGGACTTTGAACTTGTATATTATTTGGATTTCGAAAAAAACCATCGACGGGACGCCATTATAACTTTTTTCTCAAATCAAAAATGGCCGAGATAAAGGACTTTGAACTTATATATTATTTGGATTTCGAAAAAAAACCCATCGACGGGACGTCATTATAACATGTACTTTTTTATGATTTTTCCATATAGAATACGCTAAAATAAGCGTGTTTTATTTAAAAAACTATGCTCTAAAACCATCGGCCGAGGTAATGGACTCTGAACTTGTTCCTCCTTTTTGTAAAGGGTCGGCAACGCGCATGTGACACCTCTGGTGTTGCAGGCATCCATATGCTACTGCTTACCATCTGGCGGGCCGTATGCTTGTTGGCCACGTTGTGGTATATAAAAAAAAAGAGTAAAATAAGAATACAATAAAACAAAATAAACGGAATAAAAACAGACTCAATACAAAATGACAAAATAAAAACAAAATACAGACGAAAATAAAAAACAAAAAAACAAAATACGTTAGTGTCGTGGAACACTCGGTTAGAACGAAGTAATATTATTTATTTTTGACTTTTTCGTAATTTTTGTCGTTTTTTGAATTTTTTGATTTTTTTGAGATTTTTGAGTTTTTGAGATTTTTGAGATTTTATAGATTTTATAGATTTTATAGATTTTATAGGTTTTATAGATTTTATAGATTTTATAGATTTTATAGGTTTTATAGGTTTTATAGATTTTATAGATTTTATAGATTTTAGATTTTATAGATTTTATAGATTTTATAGATTTTATAGATTTTTGAAATTTTTGAAATTCTTGAAATTCTTGAAATTTTTTAACTTGACTTTTTTCACTTTGTCACTTCTCACTTTCACTTTCACTTTCACTTTCACTTCACTTCACTTTATTCTATTTTTCATTTTTTTTATTTCATTCCATTTCACATGTTTCTCAATGCTTTTTCGTGACGGTCACGTGACTTTATTTCGCCTAGCCCCCCATCCGCGAACCGCCCGATAAGGAACTTCGTTCCAATAAAACAGAACTAAATAAAAAAATTACGTTGCGTTTTCTACCCATAATTCACGATGCTTGAAATCTTCGAAAATGTACTCAACAGTCTTGTCAAAACACAAACAAACCGGCTACCGCTTAAAAGGTACGCACGAGTTCATTGCCCGCGACTCGCTCCTCCGCTCAGTTTTGTCGTGTATGCCAGCTTTATCACCCCGCGCGTGCCTCCGTGAGCAAGTACCTACCTACATCGTAACAGCTAAGATGCCAGCGACTGGTTGACCCATGGATTAGCTTGTTAAGAAGCGAGCCGGGGGTCTACTTCTAGTGGTCGCTACAGAAGTAAGCCGAACAGGCGTGCCATCAAGGTCACGCGCTATAGTTAAGAAGATTTCCTCTGAACGCAAATATTGTTTCTGTTTAATTTTAGACGAAATATCATTGATGAAAGTGACACAAATTTAAATATCTACTTTAAAATCCCTTTTTGATTATTAGAATGTGAACTCTGATGACTTTAATAATTTATTGAAACGATAACAGCCTAAAAAAAACAAATTACTAAGAAACTTAAATTTTCATTGCTTAATTTGACACATATTGATTTTATTGACATATTTTGAGGTGATGATATAGTTAATCCTTATTTTATGAACTCTAATTATTTATACGTAGTTTTTTAGCGTTGTCATACTATATAAAATTGCACTCGACGTAAATGACACAAACTAGTTTTGTACAACAATAAAACTGTTCTTAATACAAAACAGTTATATTTTCTGACTCTAATATTCTTTTACTCAAGTTATGGCAAGCTAAAAAAGTTAACCTCAAATTATTGAATTACAAAAAAAGCACCAATTGAATATGACACAAAACGCACTGAAAGATTCTCATGTACACACTGTATTTCCAACTTCAATAATAAGTGACTTTAGAATTTTCGAAACTTAACCCTCAAAATATTGCCAACGAGACGGGACTATAATCCATAATATCTGAATCCCGCCCTGGCACGCATCCACATGGAAACAAAAGATAATGCATTATTAAGAATGGATAATCTCGCTCGACTCAATTAGCATGTGTTCAAAGTAGACAATGCATTGCACCTAAATTGAAAAGGACATATCAACACGTTGTAGTTATTCGAATAGATAATAAAAACATCTTGTTGTAGTTAGACATACCCACATGCGGAAATAGTGTTTGCACTTCTACCTATTTTATTTGTAAGAATTGTTTGGCTCGTAAGTTAAATAGTATATTATTAGTAATTTTAATAAGTAATGTAACTGCATGCTCACTCAAACAATATTTTAAGTTTAAATATTTTCTCTATTTAAGTGAAATGTAAATTTCTTTCGAGATAAATAAAGTTTCTTTAACCACAAAATTTCGCTTCCTGACATTTTTAAAAGCATTCAAAGACAAACATAAGCTTGGCTTGTGGTACGCTCATAAACTTTCTATTTATTATAGCACAGTAAAAAAAGTATAATAGTACGTTATTATACAAGTGTGCTAAGTCGATCATTACATACGAAGCGATATTGTGCGCACGAACGCATGTGAGTGCGCATAAGGAAGCTGAGCTTATGTAATGATCAAGCACACGCGTTTCATACGACGTTTTTCAACACACTTGCGAGGAAATAACAGAATAATATAATTAATAACTTTTGATAAATACATTAATTGACAGAATGTTTACAGGATAGAGGTAATTACGAACCTAAGATAATTAAATTTAACTAACTTTTTTGTGATGTTATTGAGTATCTGGAACTATTTTTCAAATCATTTCATAAAATTAAAGACTTCACATTTATTGTGCAATAAACTATAGTATTTTTTTCTTACGTAATGCTCACTAGATTTTTATGATGACATTTTACTTATCACAATTTTGAAATATATCCAGAGGTTAAATTAACGCTAAAGTTGTCTTCTTATTCATTGAAAATATAATTTGTTTAAATTAATAAAACACGACGAGAAAAATCTAACAAATAAACAATGATTTGAGGTTAACTTATAAATGGCGCGCGATTTTCTTTTTTGGATGTGCGTGCAGCAAAGGCGCGGACAGCCAAACAACCAATATAATTTATGATTAAAACGTAATCTATTGTGTATTACGAGTAATATAATACGTTGAAATGATTCTTATTCACAATCAGGATTGTATAATTTGTATTCTATCGTAAATGTGTATATTTTTAATATATAGTCTGGCAAACCATTTCTGTCAGTAGAAACGCGCGGCAAATTCAAAATACGTACATGTGGCAACCCTTTGTGATGAGACACCGATTTCATGACGAACATTTCAATTCACACTGAATTTGTTTCTAGTGCATTTCACTCTCACGTCTTAAGCGCGAGTGAGATAGAACTCCTGCAACGTTCCCAATTAAATTTAAATTCATTTTTAAGCCATATGTCAATTGCCTCAACCAGATTATCTGTTGCAGTTGATGACAGATCAGACGAAATATATCCGTCTCCTTTTTACACACCGTATATGTCACCTAATGAAAGGGGCGGAAATACCAGCTAAAATTAAAAACATAAAATATGATGATCATTGCTGCTTTTTTCACTGATTCTTAGTGTTGTCATACTTTTGTTCGCTGTGCATTGCTACTGCGTTCGTTAGCTGGCCAGACTATATTTACTTATTTTTACTTTTTTAGAATGTAAACTCATAAAGAGTAAAAAAAAAGGAAAGGTAATACCCGAGTAAATTACAACGATTCGTCTGCGTACGTACAACTTGGTACTATAGTACAAACGTCACTTGATCGGATTATGAAATTATTCCACTAGTTGGATAATTATTGTGAAATGCACGCGTGTTTAATATCTAGGATTATGAGCATAAAAGCGGTGGAATAAGAACCTCGTTACGAGCAGGTGTGTTGAAAAGAATTAAAACACTGCTACATAAACCAAAAAGTATATAGTGTAATTTGTCGGGCGATGAAAGACGGGATTTTTGTTTTTAATTCTCTTACCATTGAAATTGTATTTGTTACAGGAATCAAATGTCCAGTGTGCAGCAAATTCGTGTTGCCAGATGACATCGAGTGCCATCTCGTCATGTGCCTCACCAGGCCTCGCCTCTCCTATAACGGTCAGTATTTACTATTTATACCATGTCCACCGTTGCTGACCATTTAGGGATATGCAAAGTATCTCCGCAGCGGAATCTACACCGCGGTACACGTTTCGCCGCGAAATGTGAGCAAATTGAGAGCGTAACAAGAGTGAATTCGTGCGGTCCGGTTGCGCGGTATCGTTTCCGCTCTTGATCCGCTCAGGTTTCGCGGCTAAACGTGTAGCGCGGAATCGCGGTGTAGTTTTTTCGCGGAGATGTGAAAGTACCCTTAAAAACTTTAATGGTAAAAGGAGTGTAGTCAGCTGTAGCGTTCACGGGGGGAAATTCCTCTGAACCTCACACTGCGCGACCAATAAGTTTCAGGGTGTGCGGATGAGTGCCCTGCTGACATTCTGCCGGTGGTAGAATGCGTCGTTGGCAACTAGATGCGGTGGTCAGTGTAAGCTGTGGGTTAACACTGGGTTCATGTTGAGAATGAAACTGTTTCGGAGATATCAATATTCATGATTGGTAGGTTTTATAGGCTATAATTTAGACTATAGACAGTTTATATTGAAAGACTTGAGATTCTTGAGTGGCGACCGCATACACGAAAATAGAGTTGCGCTGTTCTCGAGAACGTTCTCCGTGTTGTATGAGAATATTTACCATAGTAAAAGGAGAAGTTCTCGAGAACGACACACCTCTACACGAAAATATAGCGCAGATAATGTAATAAAATCCTAGCTGAGTTTCTTCCTGGAGAAACTGAATTCTTATTAGTTTGATTCCCCTTTCTCAGATTATGTTAAACTCGCTGCAAGCTCAGTAGGAGCATTGCATGAGTAGGAGGTAAATCAAGTCTGGTGGGAAAGGTCCCCGGCTACCTTACCGCGCCACAGCTCGATAACTCAGCAAGAGCATAGAGCCTAATAAACTAAATTTTGTCACTTGGCTTTTTCAGAGGACGTGCTCTCCGACTCGAAGGGCGAGTGCGTGATTTGTCTGGAGGAACTCACCGCCGGAGATACAATCGCGAGGCTGCCGTGCCTCTGCATCTACCACAAGGGGTAAGATCGCTGATCGCCTTATTAAACGTAGCATACCTGTTTGCTCATACGGTAACATCACCACGGAACCGCGCCACACGAGTTCGCTTTTCTTTCGCTGGTGATCCGCTCAGGTTTCGCGTCGAAACGTGTAGCGCGGTACCGCGGCGGCGATTCCGCTGCGTATTAGATGTGCAAAAGGCGTGAGCGACTCGCGTTCAACATACATTAGCGTTTCTAAACTAATTTAGTACGAAGTAAGTATAAGAGCGCAACTACTCCTGACATTTACGTCCTTTAAACTCTTGTTTTGTTAGAAACATTGTCAACAAAAACAAGAGGCCAATCGAATCGCCAGTTAAAACACCTTTAAATTTTGTACTGTGTGATAACCACGTTCATCAATTTCATCATACTTGCTCACTGTATTTAAATGAAACCGACAACACAATCCTAGTTACTGCCATTTCATGTCTAAAATTAGCACAGGCCTAAATAAAACTGCATTTAGCTAATGCAAGTGCAGCCCCTTGTGCAATGTGCAGTGCACTCGGGACACAAAGGAGGTCGTGTTTACCATGGGCTCTCGACCTATTTCAGGTTATCGGCCCTTTGGAGAGCCCTTTTGTCTGGGCGAGCCAGCATTTCAGTGCCCTTGCATGATGTTGTAGCTACTTTCTAACTATGCTAAAATTGTGCCGAGACAGGGTTAGCGACTGGTTTATAGATACGTACGTACTTTGTACGAAATGTTCTGCACAAATCTACAAATGAACTAACTACTGTTAGATCTGGCAAAGGTTTTTTCACACCACGAGCGAAAAAGACGTCGACGCGCCGGCAGTCGTCGGCCGAGCCGATCCGAGCCGAACCGTGCCTTGTTAGCTCTTATTGCGTGGACATAAAGCTTTTTTTCACCGGATTTTGCCGAATCCGCGTCGATAGATGTAGGGGAACCACTACATCCATCAAACAACACTAAATATTTGTCACACACGGCATCCACTAGATCTGGACGTAGTTGCTTTGATGTGTAACGTAATTTAATCCGACCAATAAAGCGCGTTATTGACAATTTTTTCGCACAAGAAATGTAGGTACCTATGAGGCTGCATTTCCAACAGAAATGAGCGGAGATGCGTTGCGAGGAATGTGTTTTTAAGAACCAATAGATTCACTTTATTATCCTCGCGCAGCGCAAGCCCTAGGATTGGTTCTTAACCACGTTCCTCGCAAGGCATCTTCACTCATCTCTGGTGGAAACGCAGCCTTAAATTTAGGTGTACGTTGACGATTGCAGAGATAAACTCTATTTCTACGAGTAGGATAGGATATACCTAACACCCCTCTAAAGAAAAACCTCACCCATTACGGCCCAGTGCGAGCATGCACTTACCATAAAATGAGTCCAAGTCGTCTCGCCATCTCCTTTCTGGCCTAGCCATGCCTTGGCCATCCTGTGGGGTCCAGTCGGTCGCCGATTTGGCCCATCTATTTATGTAGTTGTACAGCCTTGGCCAGAAGTGTTGAGCATAGCCCTTTTTTGTTTACAATTTTGATGTTAATTATTAATTCCCTATTATAACAATGTACGATGACGTAAAATGTTATATTTTATTGATATATCTAGAAAACTTCACTTAATAACACTTTCAAGGTACCTATAAAATATGAAAAGTGGAGGTCCCAAAAATGCGAATTTAGGTCGGTGCGAAAAATTGCAAATATTCTATGCAGTTACTACTCACTTCAACAAAACATGCCTGTTCAGTTTGAATTAATTGATAAAATGACTTCAAAAAAGATAGAAACGCTGGTCTAAACTTTCGAGTTTTGTATGAAAATCGCAAGGGTGCTCAACACTTCTGGCTGTATTTATGATTATCTATTTCCTCATATATGTTTTATGTGTATTTTGCATCGTGTTATTATCTTTCCAGATGTATAGACCAATGGTTCGAGGTGAACAGATCGTGTCCGGAGCACCCCGGCGACTAGTCGGCCGCCGTCGGCCCCCCCGTGCCATGCGCGAGTCGCGAGTGATACTTTTATACAATGAACAGACTGCGGCAAACGCCTTGTAAATATATTATGCTAGTGAGATGTTTTACCAATTAAAAGGGTGCGTTCAGAAATGGTGAATGCGCTTGTAACGTTTTTGACGCGTGCATTTTGTAGTACCATAAAGAATGGAGGACAGAGGTGTAAAGTTTACGCAAGAATCGAATGTTACCATCCAATTGTTGACGAAGTGAAGTGGTAACAGCTGGGAATTTTTTGTTCCCGGTTATTATGGTTTCAGTGGGGAATAAATTCTCATTTATTTTCAGTGGTAAGAATTTGGTGGGAACTCAAATAATCGTTCCTTGAGTTTGAATAAACTTGACGAGACGACACTTATAACTAAGGCGCCCTGTTTTACGGTAACTGAATTGTCAAACGTTAATTTTAAGTACCGGAGTTATCATGTGTGGTCAACACCGTTACCAATCCAGTTGTCAGGAGCCACGTTTATTCTTAACCTTTTGACCGCCAAGCATTGAACAAAAATGACGCGCCGCCGACGCCACGTAATCGCGTTTTGTCTAGCGAAATTGAACTTTGCGGAAGCCCGCGTAGGTCCCTATTGCATTACAAAGCCTGTCGGCTGTAGCCGTCGTTGGCGTCCATGGCACAACTTTTTGATGTCGGCCACAGCCGACTGTGGCGGTCAATAGGTTAAACGGTACACATCTTCTAAAATGAACTTTACAAAATGCTTGGTGCGAATACGATGCACAGCGCCCGTTTACCGAATACTTTGTGAGCGCATTCGGCAGATCTGGACGGACCTAAAGACAATTTTAGTAAGGGGAAAATTCGCGGTGAAGTTTTAATTTTAAATAAGAAAATGTAAATTTTACAAAGTTACTCTTTAGTTGAAGGCATTATGAAATTGAGTGATATAATTGTTTTTATTTTATATTGTATGTATAAGCGTTGGCGGTCTCTTGAATTGTGATAAGGTTAATTAACCGCCCTTGTTAATAGGTACAAGCTGATGTTAAGAGTGAATCAACTATTTCATGCTCCAACTTTGTCCCGATATTCGAGGGACGTGACCACCAACGAGATGCAATAAAAAGTTGATTTACTCGAGTGCATTTGATGTCGGACTCTAATTTTATGGCTTAAAATCACTTGGCGTTATTTCTTCAAATATTCGTGTCATATCTCCTTCTTTACTGCAGTGTAATGAGAAAGAGACGAAACACAAACAATGAACAAATACGCGAAATGTGGAGCGGCCCGACGAAAATGTAACGGTTTTTGACATAATTTAATAAATTTTAGAGCGTTTTGCTCTATTGAGTTTTCCTCTGTGTGGACAAATATTACAAAGAAATATTATTGTTATTTATATATTTTTTTGTATTTTAATATAAGTCTCAAATCAAATAAATCTACTTGTCTTTCGCTTATTAAAAGTCATGTGTTTCCTAATAAAAACACTGAATATTGAATTGTATGTAAGTATTTGTATGTATGTATTTCGTCGCCTACTTCAAGCTTTACTGCGTTTGGGGCTCAATCCATCTGTGTAAGATTAAAGATAAAATATATTTATTCTTCAATTTAGGCACATTACAATGCACTTATGAACGTCAGGGAAAACAAAACTACCACCGGTTCTAACCCTACACCTCTGACCCGAGAAGTATTATAACCGGCAAAAACTCGGCGGGACTTATTTTTTCAAAACAGTAATACAGTAATATTATATCTTAAAGATACACAACAATGCGTAATAATTCTATAAGAAGACATATCAAAACCGTCCAGGAACAGAAAGTTGAATTCCTAAAATGTTGGATTTGCAAAAAGTTGAATTTGCAGCATGTTGAATGTTAAAATGTTGAATTTGCATAAAGTTGATTTTGCTCATAGGTAGGTTAGGTTCGTTAGTTATCTTCTAATGGCCGAAGGCCAAACTGCACAGAAATAGGAGCCCCGCGGCAGCGGGGCTCCGTCTACGTCGATAACGTAAAGATAAACCCATTTTGGTGCAGTGGGTCTACGGGGAAAAAAAATTTACCGGTGGTCCCCTGTGGTACAAAAGCCGTGGTACCACGGTTAAAACAAGAAGAATTCAACATATTGCGAAACTAAAAGAAATCAGCTTTGCGGGAAAGTATACATTTTGAGAAATCAACTTTTTAATATTTCAACATTATAAGAATTCAACATTTTGCGAAACTAAAAAAAATCAACATTCTGGGAAAGTCAACATTTCGGGATTTCAATATTTTAGGAATTCAACCTAGTGGTCCTGG
Organism: Pammene aurita; assembly: GCA_947086415.1. Classification (NCBI taxonomy): domain Eukaryota; kingdom Metazoa; phylum Arthropoda; class Insecta; order Lepidoptera; family Tortricidae; genus Pammene; species Pammene aurita. Next base: position 29,388,856 of record OX352303.1, read on the forward strand.
ATGATCAAAACAGCTTGAGAGATATGTCTCTCTGACATTGTATGCAATGTACGTATTGTTAAATACAAATAAAATAATAATATTAAAATCCACATCTGGTTGCTTCACAAAACGTTTTTTGATATGCTTTCCTATCTGAACTGTGTCCTCTAAATGTTAGATGATTGTCCCCTAATATGTATCAAATTTATCTACCCTATTCAAAAGGGTAAACTGCTTGGATTTGAACCAATGACGTCCAAGTAAAAGTCTATGTTTTTAAAGATACTTGTCGGTTTATTTTTGTCTTACATTTTACTGTCTAATATTTAATTAAAGTTTGGTTTCGTGTTTATTAGGGTCCGTTAGACTTTATTTCAGTAATGTAAAAAAAAAATACTAATATTTTATGTGAAAAAGATCTAATGGATCATTTTAAAATCGACCTTCAATATTGCCGTTTTCGACGTCAACGACGGATATATCCGTCATAAGAGACCATTCGTTTTACTCTATACTAATAATTGGTTAGGCATATGAATGAGTGCATTGACATTTTTCAAAGCGTCAAAAAGATAAAATTAATTGTCCAGCCTTGAATTCTAAAACTCTTAAAAAGGGCGGTTAAGTTTTTAAATTGTAACTCATGTAGCACCCTTAACACCTAATTTTAATATAATATGCCTTAGTTAATATAATAATATACTTACATAGTCCGAGAGACCGCAACTTAGCTCTTACGCCTATAGTGACGCCTCCGCAGTCCCGGGTTCGGTTCCGTGCAGGTCACATATCTGTTTCTTAAGCTTATATATAATATATGATTTAATTTTTCATCTTGATAATAAAGTTGATTTGTTTCTAAATTTTCTCATATTGTTTTTATTTCCCGGAGTTGCGTGGTGAAATATAGTTTGATAAGAATTCTTGTGTTTCATTTTAAATATAATAGGTATTTGTTGACTTCTTTGCGTTCTATGGTTAAACACTTTCCGTACCACCTAGTGCTACGCGCTACGCTCGTAGCCCGTGGCCACGTATTTGTCGTATGTAGCGCGTAGTAGCTACGAAGAGGGAACCCGACAGTCGGGTTCCTGGTCGTGAAAGTGTTAAGTGCAGGTCGCACATATCGAGGGGTGGGAGGTTAATAAGTCCAGGAAATATTTCATTGTAATAAGAACTCAACGTAAGTCGCATGTGGTTCTAATTTCAATATCCGCCCACCCCTTGATATACAGTATGTAAACCAACCAAAACCATCCCTTAACACTAGTGAATAGGAAACACGAATACATTGTTATTAAATTGTTTGTACAGTCGCCATCAGATATATCGGAGCGGCCAAGGTACTCAAAAATATCTGAACATGCACTTTATCGCCTTGAAAATAGAGGCGTTGTTCAGATATTTCTGACCACCTTGGCCGTTCCGATATATCTGATTGCGATTGCTTCTGAGCATGTTATGGGGAATTTAATTTCTAATTGAATTTCTTTTTTTGCAGTCGGTTAATGATCTTTCTAACACCCTGTGAAACTTGTTTACTTTTTTGACTTCAGTTAGTTTGCACGAGGTATTTGAAAAAAATTCGAAGTCATGGGACACTGCGAAATGTGAAAATGGCAAAAAAATCAACTTTATAGAAGTCAACTCGGAGTAGCCATGTCATGTCATTTTCTATACAAAAAAAAAATATTGGTTGTTTGTAAAGTAGGTTTACGATCGAGATGTTTACGTGATAACGTCTAACCGCTCGTGAGGATTCCGCGTGACAAGTTTCACGGAATGACTGGCAGCGCTCGAGATGAGACGGGAGATCGGTCCGTCTCTCTCTCGTTATACCTGCGATCGCGCTCGTGAGGTTTTGGTGTGACACAAGTTTCTGAACATGTCACCCGACTAAAACGATTTTAAAGACGTTATCACGTCAAAAGTCTGCCGATTTTTGCGGGGGAGGGGAACGTCAAATGTATGGCTATTAGTACGTAACGTACAAGTACGGAGCCCTCTGCGTGTGCTCAGGTAGCAGGCCATGGAGCTGTCTTACTTTAGCGTCGGGCGTAGGGAACCCGACATTGCATGTACTCAGTTCCCGGCGTCGAGCCCGCTGGAGGTGTCATTAGGTAACTACAACACATCGTCGAACAATGCGCTATGTACGGAGCCTACCGTTCACGCTCATGTATTGATGAAGCCCAACGTACGATCCTTCGGAGGCCCCATCATACTATACAGTTACCTTTAGCACTTGACATAGGCTGCGTTTTCACCAGAGATGTGCTAGGTAGCTGAGCGGAAAGGATAATTAAGACATGGATTGACAATGCCTATACAAAATCGCGTTCCCTTATTTCAGGCTAAAGCACTAGCGTAATCTAAATTCCTACTTAACCTTTCTGTTAAGCCCATTGGTTGACTGGTATAGAATGCCTTATGGCATTAAGTCCGCCATTTGTACCATCTTATTAAGATTAAATAAATAAATTCTAGTTTCTAATATTTTGTTCGGCGATTAACGCTGCCAGAATAACTCGACTCCAGACTCAACAGATGGCGCTGTGGCACTCAGTACCGAAAAAAGACGTATAGCCTGAGGTTCGAGGAACACGATTTTGTATAGGCATTGTCCATCCATGTCTTAATCGTCCTTGACTTAATGGTCTAAGAGCTGGCCACGTCAGATATGACACAATAATGAGAGCAATGAAACCTGTCTTGTTAGACTGCTTTACCATCCTTATTGCTAGATCTGGGCATCTGGCAGCTTTTAATGGGTGGAGGTCAGAGTGACAGACAAACAAAGTTTTTAAGATGGAAAAAAGTAATACCGAAATAGGTAAAAACTGCCAAAGTTGTGTCATTTATAGAGGACAGGGCCTATATTTTAACATTAGTTTAAAAACCATAGTCTATTATTGCAGAAACAAAAACAGTAGGCGACTAACTAAAAATTGCATTATACATCATTTGGCACTACTTGCCCCCAACAGAAACTTCTGGATATGATATAATCTAATTAATTACATAATTTCCCATAATATTGCACCAAACCCAGAACTTTAGGATTTGTTTCCTTTGAGTTATTTGCATTCTTTTACATCCACCACTTTACAGCTGCCAGATGTCCGGATCTAGAAATAAGTATAGTATAGCAAACTAACTAGAGAGGTTTCGTTGCTCTCATTATTGTGTCATATCTGATGTGGCCAGCTCTCCGTCTATAAGTAAACGATATTTTAATAAGACCTCGACTGTTTTTGAAGTAGCAATTCCAGACAAAAAACTTTTTATAATTACATAATATCTGTCTGCTGCTGTTGCTGATGTCTCACGTAGTATAAAATATCTTTTGGAAGAGGGCCTTTAGTTACTCTATTTCACATCTGAGGGAACTACGAGGCTTATGTTTTTTGACACTATGTTATTTGTAGAGCCAAAAGAGCGCGTGTCACATATTTTTACGGTCCTCGTTGAGAAAGATACTATTGTAGGTGACTGTAATTACCTACCTACCTATAGGCGGAGAGCTGGCCACGTCAGATATGACACAATAATAAGAGCAACGACACCCCACTAGTTAGTTTGCTATACTATGCTTATTTCTAGATCCGGACATCTGGCAGCTGTAAAGTGGTGGGGGTCAAATAATGAAAATAACTTGAGGAAAACAAATCCTAGAGTTCTGGGTTTGATGCAATATTATGGGAAATTATGTAATGAATTAGATTATATCATAGCCAGAAGTTTGTTAGAGAAAAGTAGTGCGAAATAATGTATAATGCAATTTATAGTTAGTCGCCTACTGTTTTTATTTCGGCAATAATACATTATGTTTTTTGTTCTAATATTAAAATATAGGCCCTGTCCGCAAAAAATGACACAACTTCAGAAGTTTTTACCTATTTTGGTATTACTTTTTTTCAACTGAAAAACTTTGTTGGTCTGTCACTCTGACCTCCACCCATTAAAAACTGCCAGATGCCCGGATCTAGCAATAAGGATGGTAAAGCAATCTAACTAGACAGGTTTCATTGCCCTCATTATTGTGTCATATCTGACGTGGCCAGCTCGGCCATACCGCAGACGGGTTAGTATTTTTTTTTATTCGACTTCTTACAATATTGTCTGCTTTTCAAGGATGATTAAGACATGGATGGCCAATGCCTATACAAAATCGCGTTCCTCGAGCCTTCAGGCTATACGTCTGTTATCGGTACTGAGTGCCACAGCGCCATCTGTTGAGTCTGGAGTCGAGTTATTCTGTCAGCGTTAATCGCCGAACAAAACATTAGAAACTAGAATTATTTATTTAATCTTAATTGCACAAAATAAGATGGTACAAATGGCGGACTTAATGCCATAAGGCATTCTCTACCAGTCAACCAATGGGCTTAACAGAAAGGTTAAGTAGGAATTTAGTGTTTGAGGTGACCGACAGATGACGCTAGTGCTTTAGCCTGAAATAAGGGAACGCGATTTTGTATAGGCATTGTCAATCCATGTCTTAATCATCCTTGCTGCTTTTCGATAGGCGTTATCGATAAACGACAGCTTCAAGGACCATAGATTTAATTACAGGCCAATAAAAAACGATATCAGCAGTATTGTGATTTAATTAATAGGTGTTACTTATCATTAAGCTTTCACTTACTTAGTAAGTATAAGAGATCTAAACAAGAAAAACACGCATTATAATCATGCAGGGGTAATTGCCCCCCCCCCCCCCTCCAATGCGTATACAAGGGGGCCCATAGGTACGGACCAAGGAAATGTCCGCACCTGGGTGGGTTAGACAGATTGCAGAGTAAACTGAGTGTATGTATGTCTCCTTGTGTGCTATGCTGTCCGCTATCGCATGAACGCCCGGTGTCGCGCGCCCCGCTGCATGCGCGCGCCGCCCCAGCCCATGGAGCCTGTAAATAACAATTTCAAATTGATTTAAAATATCTTTAACCCTTTTAGAAGATCTTTTCAAAGATTCCAAAAATCTTAAAAATAGTTTTGGTACCTAATTTATTAAAGGAGAGTTGAATTTGATGAAGTACAACGTAATTTGACTAGGTTGCCGAGCGGACCCCAGGCACAATATAGCAAAATGCTGGGACAAACGCTAGGAGGAAGACAATCTAATTTGAACCTTAAATCGAAAGATTAAGATACAAATTCAATCGATTTTGTCGATTAATCGTACCATGCCTAGAAAAGGGGTTAACCACAAAAACTTTATAAAACTGTCACCCGAAAAAAATATAGTCTTAAAATGTTCATCATAATCAGATAAATAGTTTAGACACTACGAAGATACATACGTACATACATAAAGTTACCCTTGCTTTTAGCTTCACTGTTCATGTTTACCCGACTATAGTAGTCTGGTAAACATGAACCGACCGAAAATAAATGCTATCAGTATAATACAACGTCCATAGCCAGGTTGGTTGTGAGCCTTTAGAACCCTCTGGTAAGGGCATTTCATCATTAACAACCATAACAAGCACATCTTATAACCAGGTTTCTTACAATAATTGGCATAATAAATAAATAAATATTAATGGGACAATCTTACACAAATCAACCTAGTCCTAGAGTAAGCTCAATAAGGCTTGTGTTGTGGGTACTAGGCGACGATATATATAATAGATATAGATAAATACATAGAAAACATCCATAACTCAGGAACAAATACTCGTGATGAACACACAAATAAATGCCCTGACCAGGATTCGAACCCGGGACCTCCTGCTTCATAGTCAGAGTCACTACCGACTAGGCTAGGAGGCTGTTGAAAGGCCGTATATAGCAATAAAAAAAACTGAATACAAGTTTAATTAAATTACTATACAAACAACGCCTCCGACGCTAGCATTAGCGAGGATACGTTTCAAAAATATTTACGTCACACCTAGCCATAATATGAGTTCTATCGCACGCTACGCGTACGGTAAAACTCGCATTATGCCCAGGTGGAGACGTAAAATTGTGTACTCACCACGGGCAGTAAAAAAGAAAGCCCTCTATCGCATATTTACAACCCTCGCCTGCGGCTCGGGTTACAAATACCTGCGATTTCGGCCTTTCTTTCTTTTACAGCCCTTGGTAAGTAATGTACTATTAATACACTTATACTTTATACTATATTTGACAAAAAACCCAACATGTCAAAGCAATCAAATAATCATGTAAAGCCTGACCAGAAATATATGATTATTGTCAAGAGGGCGCTATTACTCTCATTTATATGCCAACAGCTCAGTAGTCATAGAGCTCTATGGTGTGGTGACATCTTGATTTGTTTACCTGTCAACTCTGATGTCAATTTGAAAATGTTTCACAGCGAAATCGTTTCATTTCCCGAGCGTATTATTTACACTATCTACAATGTTTCGCTCTTCACTATGGACAATTTTGGAATTTTTTGTCGTTTATTATTTAATTTTCAACACTTTATTATTATCCAAGTAAACTGCCACAATGTCATGCACTCACACATGCATAATCATTCTGCCATTGAAATTATTGCCAGTGTAAGAAATTAGTTCCAATTTAACTCCGTAAAATGGCGCATCATCATATATTTCTGGTCAGGCTTTACATCGATGTTGACTTGTAATACAATACTCGTACACTCGTTCGTGGGAAAAATCTTAATAGCGACATTTATCTCGCGACACAGCGACATCTATCGCACAATTTGAATACTAAACGTTGAGTTCTTAGCTAAACAGGACAGGTCCCGCCCTCTATTGGCAGGTAGAATAAACGTTTTATTATCATTTTAAAATTATTTTTCTTTAACCTTTTCGACGTCAACCGCGGATATATCCGAACCGCAGCTTCAACGCCAACGACGGATATATCCATCATACGGTACGGTACGTTTTACTCTAAGTCTAAACCACAGAATAAGTAATAGTACAAGTACAGGAGATTCTCCTTCCTGAATTTAACATTTAGCTACAGAGATAAAAATGTTAGCTGTCATGCGCTCTTGATAAAATAATAATTTTAAACAAAAAAGAACCGACTTCACTAAGCATCCACCTTTCCAACACCAAATGCTCGAGCTGCTGTAAAAAATACTCAAATCACCATAGGTGTGCCTATAATAGTTGAAGAGTTCCCTCGATTTCTCCAGGATCCCATCATCAGATCCTGACATAGTTACAATGGGACCAACTGTGAAGTATACGCTTTCAAACAAAAAAATAATTTTCCAAATCGGTCCAGCCGTCTTCGAATAATCGGTGAACATACATTAAAAAAAAAACAAAAAAAATAGCAAAAACAAAGATCCCGACGAATTGATAACCTCCTCCTTCCAAATCTTGAAGTCGGTTGAAAAATAGGGTTTTCAACGTGCTTCATATATCCGTGCAGGTTTGAAACATGCCATAAATACTGGCTGAAATGATAATATATGACGTTTTCAATCAAAGGTACACATCATTGTCGGTTGTCAATAAGACGTTAAGTGCCATGAAAAAAAAACTATTAACACCCGATAATGATGTACCTATGACTTAATAATTTTAAACAAAACCGGCCAAGAGCGTGTCGGGCCACGCTCACTGTAGGGTTCCGTAGTTTTCCCTCCGTCACAGTAAGTGTCCCCACTTAAGAGTTAATAACACCGCCATGTAGGATATGATATGAGAGTTTCACGTACAGCGACATCTATCGGCAAATTAAGTAAACTATTGCGCGCGAGCATAAAGTATGGAAGATGATTTTTATGGGATAATTCTTTATTGCGTGAACCGATTTTCACCGTTTTTACTTTATTTGAAAGCACGTCATTTCATTGTAATTTTGTAGAAATTACAGGTACAATAAACACCTGCTTATACGGTTAAATTACAAACTTAGTTCAGAAATTATTTTGTTTTTTTTTTTCAAAAACTATTCATCCTATCAAGTTCAAAATAATTTTCCTAGAAAGTTTTTATAAAGTTCTACTTTTGAGATTTTTTTCATATTTTTAAAACTTATGGTTCAAAAGTTAGAGGGGGGGGGGGGGGGACGCATATTTTTTTACTTCTGGAGCGATTATTTCCGAAAATATTTACATTATCGAAAAATGATTTTAGGAAACCCCTATTCATTTTTAAATACCTATCCAATAATATATCACACGTTAGGGTTGAAATGAAAAAAAAAATCACTCCCCACTTTACGTATAGGGGAGGTACCCTGATAAAAAAAAAATCCACTTTTTATTTTACCACTTTGTCGGCGTGATTGATATACATATTAGTACCAAATTTCAGCTTTCTAGTGCAAACGGTCACTGAGATTATCCGCGGACGGACGGACGGACGGACGGACGGACGGACGGACGGACGGACGGACGGACGGGCAGACATGGCGAAACTATAAGGGTTCCTAGTTGATTACGGAACCCTAAAAAAGAACCGACTTCACTTAGCATCCACCTTTCGAAAAGCAAATGCTCGAGCTGCTGTAAAAAATACTCGAATCACTATAGGTGTGCCTGTTGATGCCACTATAGTTGATGAGTTCCCTCGATTTCTCCGTGATCCCATCATCAGATCCTGATCTGGTTACAATGGGACCAACTGTAAAGTATACTCTTTCAAACAAAAAAAGAATTTTCCAAATCGGTCCAGCCGTCTTCGAATAATCAGTGCTTCGGTATCAGTGCTTCGAATAACTCTTCATATATTAATTATATTATGCACACCTATAGTAATTTAATTTTTTTTTTTTTACAGTCGCTCGGGCACATCCTTTTGGAAAGGTGGAGTCTTAGTAAAGTCGGTTCTTTTTTGTTTAAAATTATTATTTTACCACTTAGATTTAGTGATAGCGCTCTCTAGTGGTAAATCTGCAAGTTGAAACTACGATTGGCAGTAGGAGAAGCAAGAATGAGCCGATGTCAGTGTAGAGTAGTGTAGCAACGTGTACAGTCACCGGCAATAGTATCTTCCTACATGAAGGCCGCAAAAATATGTGGCACGCTCTTATGACCCTACAAATAAGAGCGTGTCACATATTTTTGTGGCCTTCGTGTAGGAAGATACTATTAACGGTGACTGTACTCCTACTCAGATACTCACCCATCATGTACTGCGGCGGGAAGTGGCCGAAGTGCGCCGCGCCCAGCTCCCACGCGCCGCGACCTCGTCTGTCAATAAATACAATACATGTTACTATTTCTGGTTATTTATACGAATAATTGTAAAAACAAATTAGGAAAATATTAAACGACAAAACAATCGGCGACAACGAGAGCGTGCAAACCTTCTAGCCGCCTTACGTCGAATATTTAATGTTCAATTTTAAACTCTGTCATAATAAATAAAGGTGTCAATTACGTTGTCACTTTGTCTCATATATCCATGCATTTATATGAAGTGGATCTAATTCTTACACTTTTTCCTTAATCACAGTTAAACCTTATTACCGAGTAAAACAGTCGTTCAAGGGCGACTAGTAAAAACGGTCCGATAGAGAGCATAATGTAGCGGGCGGGGTCTCACTCGCACTCGTTACAAAATTGTCACATTTGACACACAATAACATTTTGATTGTCTGATGACGTCATTACCTCCTTAATCAAAACGAGACAGTCCCCTAGATAACCCTCTCTTTCAGCCTCACTTTGTGACCGAAGAGTATACTCCAGTTTATAATGATAACTTCACGCATACATCACACGATGGCGGTTAAAAGGTCAACGATGACTTCGTTTATATGAGATCCCTCTAGTTTATTAACGAGAAGTAACAATGGCAATTTGAAGTTAACGATTTAGGCCACAAGATTGCAGACTCTTCAACGTGCAAAGTTGCAAACGAGCGTTTGAGAATTGTAGCTTGCTTCACTCGCTTATTGTCGCAAAATGTCATTAGTTTGTGATTCAGACCGAAAGTAACGTAGAGGCCTAACGGAGCCGACATATCATATTGACAAAGGTTCCATAAACAAAAAAAAAGACCGAAAAGTGGCAGATTCATTAACGTGCACAGTTGCCATAGATAGGGATTGGGATTGTCAAGTCATATTAATTGTGTTACACGAAGAAAAAAGATTAAAAAGTAGTAGATGTATAGGTCATACAACCTATAAGTTCATATTATTTCGATTGTTGACGATGAAAATATTATCCATAAAAAACCGGCCAAGTACGACTCGGACTCGCGCCCGAAGGGTTCCGCACCATTATCTATAAAAACGGCAAAAAAAACATGTCTCTTGTATGAGAGCCCCCTTAAATGTTTATTTTATTCTGTTTTTTAAATTTGTTGTTATAGCGACAACAGACATACACTCGCGTGCAAAAGTATCGAATCACTTTGCATTTTTTCGTCTGCATCCAATATCTTTGTAAATCGGTTTATTTTTCTAAATTATCTAAATGTAATTATGTTTGTCGGAATATTAGCTTTATAAAAAGCTATGAAACATGAGCATTGGCCCAGGATTTTTCAGATTATGGCCAATCTCCCGGTTTCCCGTGTTGTTACGGCTTCTAACGCCCACGAGTTGCACTACCCTTGACCCCTATAAAATGGGGGTGGTGGGGGATTTCTTATCAGTCACTTACCAGAAGTCGACCTGCACACATCTCCGCATCTTTTCTTGTGAAGAATACCCTGAAAAAATGGAAGCTACCGAAGCTCAAGTCGCCGTAGTCGTCCAGCTCCTGCAAGAAGGGCGTAGTCAACGATCAGTAGCTGCCGAAGTGAACCTGAGCAAATCCACAGTTTGTAAACTGTACCAGAGGTTCCAGCAAACAGCAGCACTTACTGCAAGACCTAGAAGCGGCCGCAGAAGGTGCACATCGGAGAGAGACGACCGTTTCATTGTGTCGACGGCTCTTCGAAATCGTCACCAGACTGGAGTTACCATCCAGCAGCGTCTGCGGGAGGTGCGAGGAGTGGTTGCCAGCGAGTGGACCGTGAGAAGAAGACTCAAGGCAGCGAACATGACACCCAGGAGGCCTGTGACAGGGCCCAGGTTGCTGGCAAGGCACCGCACAGCCCGAAAGGAATTTGCAAGGATTCACAAGAATTTGACCCTGGACCAATGGACCCCGATTCTGTTCTCGGACGAGTGCAGAATGTGTTTGAATGGCTGCGACCGAAGAGAAAGAGTTTACAGGAGGCCAGAAGAAAGCTACGCTCAGTGCTGCATCTCCGAAAGAGTCGCCTATGGAAGTGGCTCAATCATGTTCTGGGGCGGCATCTCGTACGAGGCACGGACTGAGCTGGTTTTTGTTCCTGGCGGTGGTCGTGGCGGTGGATTAACTGCTGCCAGGTACATAACGGAGATTTTGGAAGACCACGTCGTCCCCTATGCCGGTATTTTTGATGAGGGGTTCATGCTAATGCAGGACAATGCCCCTTGTCATACCGCAAGGGTCACCGCTGCCTACCTCCGCGAGGTGGGCATCGATACCATGGTCTGGCCAGCGATGAGCCCGGACCTTAACCCCATTGAGCACATGTGGGACCGTCTGAAGAGGAACGTTCGGGCCCGGAATCCTGCTCCAGCTACTGTCGACGAGTTGAAGATTGCCTTGGTGGAGGAGTGGGAAGCGATTCCTTAAAATTACATGAGGAAGTTAATTAATAAAATCCATGAAAAATCGTTTACGTTGTGTCAGTAGGGCTAGGGGTAGTAATACCCGTTACTAACGTAATAATAATAAATTGAATTTTATTTTAAACAAGCCTTTTATTTCGAGTTTCCCTTGTTTATTTTAAGGCCGCTTTCGAGTTACTTCCGGTATTCGAGTTTTTTCCAGCTTTGGATCTGAAATATTATTGAATTGGCACATTTTCCAAAACGTTACATTGTAAGCTTTCATTTAATACCATAATTTTCAGATTCAAATGGGAAATTACAAAGATATCGGATGCAGACGAAAAAATGCAAAGTGATTCGATACTTTTGCACGCGAGTGTACATCATCTGTGAAAATTTCAACTGTCTTACTATCGCGGTTCATGAGATACAGCCTGGTGACAGATAGAAACGGCAAAAAAATCATGTCCGTTGTATGGGAGCCCCCTTAAATATTAATTTAATTCTGTTTTTTAGTATTTGTTGTTATACCGGCGACAGAAATACATCATCTTTGAAAATTTCAACTGTCTAACTATCACGGTTCATGAGATACAGCCTGGTGACAGACGGACAGCGGAGTCTTAGTAATAGGGTCCCGTTTTTAACCTTTGGGGACAGAATTCTAAAAAATACGGGTTTACTCATGTTTATGTGGCGCAAGATACGCGAAGCGATCGAGATTGAGCGTCGTCCTAATTTTTATCAAGATAGGGGCTGAGGAAACCGCTAGCAATCCATGAACAAGATTATTACTTAACTATAACTTCAGTGTATGTTGACTGTGTTGTGATAGTTTAGTGGACACAGTGAATGCGGTTTCCTCATCATCGTTAATTTCGGATGGACTGAATACGCTTCCAAACACTCTGCTAGCGCCGGCGTAAGATCACCCTCAACAAGCTGTCAGCGCGCCGCGCCGATCGCCAACAAGCAGCGCACCTTGCAGCGGCGAGTCACGTTCCAGTTCAACTAGCACTCAGTACTTGAAGATGGAGACATAGGCTCCCCGAAACATGGCGCGTAGTGATTAAATAAATGTAGCGCACCTTGCAGCGGCGAGTCACGTTCCAGTTCAACTAGCACTCAGTACTTGAATATGGAGACATAGGCTCCCCGAAACATGGCGCGTAGTGATTAAATAAATGTGAGTGAAACCGTTAACTTTTATAGCGTTATTATGTCTTACCAGTTCCCATTTTTAGTAGTATATGATGAGCAGTGATAGGAATAGGCAAAGTATAAATAAATAAATATTATGGGACAATCTTACACAAATCTTGTGTTGTGGGTACGAGACGACGATATACAGTTAGGTGCATAACTGAGTCAAAATTAGTACCTTAGTAAAATGTAAATAATTTGATAACAATCAAAGTTACATAAAAGTTCTAAACGTAAAATATTAATCCTTGGGTACCGCTACAAAACTGCTTCACGAATTATTTTCTTCCGACTTATACATTTTTCTCAATTTCATACCGAAAACTGTGAAATTTCACCTAATTTATTTTTCCCATTATTTCATTTTTTCTTAGGCATTCCCAATTCAGTAACTCATTTAAAGTAAGGAATTCCACGACCATTATTTTAGTTATCAAACATTTAAATCAGGCTTATTTTTGTAATTAGTTACTGGCAATGTATTGTCAGGTGCAAAACTGAGTCAAGGCAAATGGCCGAACAACTTTCTCGTTAGTTAATTTTTGTAGCGGACTTCATTCTGAGATAACCATAAAAATACGTGAGTGATATAAAAGTCATACACCTCATTTTAAAGAGCATATAATGTACTATTTCAACTAATTGTCTTACCTGGTTGTGTAAAAGAAAAATATCAATATCGGGTTAAATAAAAAAAATGTAGTTTAACGGTTTTTGGTTCAAAATCATGGACGAATAAAAAAATCAAGATTGTGAATGCAATGAATCGAAATTGGCTTTCATATGGATACATAGCTGACACCGAGACGAACAAATATAACCTGAAAGTTTTTATTTTTTTCATAATTGATAAGACTTATCTTCATTTAACGATGTCGGTGCAAAACTGAGTCAGTACCAAATATTATCTAATAGAGAAAATGTTTATTTTTATCTACAATAACATAATAGGTCAGTAAGTTTATTAGCGTTGTCACCAATTAATAATAAAATAGTAACTTAATAACTAGCCTCTTCTGAAATAATGAAAGAAACATGTCAAAGTGATGCACATTGGTTCAGTTATGCACCTAACTGTATATATATATATATAATAGATAGATATAGATAAATACTTAAATACATAGAAAACACCCATAACTCAGGAACAAACATCTGTGATAAACACACAAATAAATGCCCTGACCAGGATTCGAACCCGGGACCTCCTGCTTCATAGGCAGGGTCACTACCGACTAGGCTAGGAGGCCGTTGTATAAACACTTAAACTTAGTAGAACATAGACAAGACTTGGGGACATCCTTGCGACATTTTTTTTCTTGTTGGAATTCCCGTGAAAAGTCAAACAAGTAATTATTATTTTTATATTTCTTACCGAAAGGTATTAAAAATTCAGTAGTACTAAAGGGCACTAGAGGGATCCTCGATACAAAAAGAAGAAGTAGTATCAAAGTATAAGTTATTATCGACCGTCAGCCAGGAACAAAGTTCATGACCAATCGCGTCACAGGCGATAACTTGTGAAGTGGTTAAGAAGCCTCGTGAAAGTCAGCTGCCGCTCCGTTGGTGGGTTGAGGAACGGCAGCTATAATCGCTTAAAAAAACTTTCATCGCGTCACGATTGAAAATTTGTCAGATGATACGTGGAAAACATGAAAAATCGTCAGCCGGCTGTATCTAGGTGGAAAAACCGTCAGCTAATTTCCTGAAGATCGTATGTTCATGTGACCAGCTGACGGTCTTTCACTGCGATACAGCTGACTGAAGATTTTTTATAAGCGGGACGAGATGACGATTTTTTTATCGATTAAATGACTGCCGTTCCTCAACCCACCAACGGAGAGGCAGCTGATCTTCACGAGGCTTCATTACACATCGCCCTTAACCCTGAACCACTTCGCAAGTTGTCGCTTGGGACGCTATGACCAACGAAATTTGTTCCTGGCTTACGGTATATTACTAGAGTTTACAAAAATAATAATAGGACAATTACATATTTTTACTTGTAAACGAGTAATAACTTGTACTTTTGTACTACTGAATTTTTAGGGTTCCGAAGCCAGAATGGCAAAAACGGAACCCTTATAGTTTTGGTCATGTCCGTCTGTCCGTCCGTCCGTCCGTCCGTAAGTCACAGCCATTTTACTCGGAAACTATAAGACGTATCTTGAAAAAATTTAGACTTAAGGTGTAGTTTGTATGCCGCTATTTAGTTATGTAGTGAAATTGCAGAAAAAAATATTTTCAGGGGGGGCGCTCCATACATGTAACTAAATAAATAAAAAATATATTTTACCAAATATCAACATCACACGATACACATCAATCGATGGGTCTTTAAAAATAACGAGGTTTTTTTGAACATTTTGTGATTAAGTGAATAGTTTCAGAAATAATCTCTTCGATAGTCGGAAAAATAGCAGCCATGTTTGAGTTATTTCCAAAAAACTTCTTCCATAGGCATGAGATACGACCTTTTGGCATTAGTCTGGTTCTTATTCCATTGAAGCTACGGAACCCTGTCATTTTATAACAGAATAGATTATGCGAGTATAATCGAAAACAATTTCTCAAAATATAAGTGACCTTGAATTCTAAACGAATTACAAATGGCTAAGACGACATATGCTCTTGACAAAACCGTTATAAAATGTGAAGTTATGTTGCAATAGTAAAAAGCGATAGCCTGGCCTGGTGGAGAAAAATAAAACTTACATAATCTTTTCTTCTTTCTTGTGCAAACAAATACAGTATTATGCCTAGCGCAATGCTAACAATTGTTAGAAATTATTTTTCATTACGGATTTCGGACTTGTGAATTCTGTAATTTTTATAGGTTAAAAAGGCGTTCCAGTACTTCACTATATGTTGAGAAACAAATATGAGAATTTATGAAAAAATAATCCCGCAAGAAAAAAAAATGTCGCAAGGAAGTCACCAATTCTTGTCTCTGTTCGTCTAAGTTCAGGTATTTATACTCTGCCTATTCTGATCACTGATAATGAGTAATTACTATTAGAACATTACGCACCCAGGGCAGTATAATAGCGAGAAAGATTTATTAGACGCTTTTACATTTCTAGGATTAAATCAATACAATTCATTCAGAAACTTTAATAATAGAATATTAGACCTTTTATACTGTAATATTAATTGTAAGTTTGCGCAACCTGAAATTGAGCTCTCAAATGTCGACCGGCACCACCCGCCGCTCCAATTTTCAATTGATTTCTCTATAACGAACACTTTTCCAGTCGTAAATATACTGAAATACAATTATCGTAAAGCTGATTATAGTACCATATCGAATGAACTCAATAAAATTGACTGGAAAGCTGAACTTACTCATTTGGGTCCAGATGAAACTGTTGATCGCTTTTACGTCCTCTTATTTGACATAATCGACAGCAATGTACCGTTAGTAAATAAAAAGACATCTAGATACCCCAACTGGTTTTCCCCGGCATTAAAAAGAACCCTCAAAAGAAAAATTAAAATTTGGCACCGCTGGAAAGTTTATGGCTCCTTGGCTGATTATTCGGAATACTCTCTCCTCAGATCGCGCTGCAAGGTCTTGTTATCGAACTGCTTCAACACTTATATTTCTAATACCGAGAAGTCCTTACGGTATAACGTAAAACCATTTTGGTCATACGTAAAATCTTTGAAAAATCAGTCATCTGAGTACCCACCCCTTATGTACCATAATGACATGTCTTCGGATTCGCCGGAAGGAATAGTTGAACTGTTCTCTGACTTCTTTAAATCAGTTTTCGAACCACGTCAAGATATTAAGTACGACGACCTTGAAAATTTACCCTTCTCGGATTCTGCCGTTCACCTAGCCGACATTACAATCTCTAAGTCAAACATACTGAAAGAGATCAAAACTATTGACGTCAACAAAGGTCCTGGACCAGATAAAGTTAATCCCTATTTTGTAAAAAATACGGCCCACGCCTTACTCAACCCCCTACATATAATTTTTAATAACTGTATTTCGGCAGGTGTTTTTCCCAAACGCTGGAAAGTATCTTACGTAATTCCCATACATAAGTCAGGTTCTAAAGCACATGTTTCAAATTATAGGCCCATTTCCATTCAATCTTGCATTCCAAAACTTATTGAGGGTCTGATTCACGATATTGTTTACCCCTCCGTCGAAAGTAGTCTCCTTCCTGAGCAGCATGGATTTATGAAAAACAAGTCCACGGTCACAAATCTGCTTCTGTACAGTAACTATCTGTTTGAGTCTATGGATACGAGGGAGCAAGTGGATGTTATACTGACTGACTTTCGCAAGGCTTTTGACAAAGTTGACCATCTACTATTACTGCAAAAACTGGCTTACAATGGTATTCGTGGTAATCTTCTTCGTTGGCTTATCTCTTACCTAGCTAATAGAACCCAAATTATTGTTGCCAATGGCTTCATGTCGATGGAAGCTGAAGTCACGTCCGGTGTAATTCAGCGGTCAATACTGGGTCCCCTGTTATATATAATTTTTATCAATGATATCAACCTTTGCTACCAAAATTGTAAATTTGTATTATTTGCTGATGACCTCAAGATCTACAAAGCCATAAAAAATGTCAACGATTCCATTATGCTTCAAAATGATTTAAAAATGTTCTATGACTATTGTAAGCGCAACAAATTGCAACTTGCCGTAGATAAATGCATGCAAATAACGTTTACTAAAAACCGCAAAAACATTGTCAGGTATGAATATAAAATTGGAAACGCTATAATAAACAAGGTTAATCAGTGCCGTGATCTGGGCGTATTATATGATGAAAAGCTGCATTTTAATATACACGTTCAAAATATTGTATCCAAAGCTATGCGTATGCTGGGACTTGTAATACGATCGGCAAAACCATTTAAAACTACGACAACATACCTAATGCTTTATAAAGCACTTGTAAGACCACATCTCGAGTATGCGTCAGTAGTATGGAACCCCATATACTCGTATGATAAGTATACAAGGGCCATTGAAATGGTGCAAAAACGATTCCTGAGGTCAATGCACCGCAGACTTACGGGTAAAAGAATGTCTTACATTGATCTTCTTAAAAAATACAATCTTCCATCTCTTGAGGCCAGGCGTAACATGACCGATGCGACAATCCTATTCAATATTTGTAGAGGGTATTACAAAAGTACTGAGCTTCTTGAGCAACTGGGCTTTAGAGTCCCTCACTGCATTCCCTCGCCTCGTTCGCCATCCCGTTCGCGTCGACCCACGCCGGCTCTCGCGCACCTTTACACCGAATTTGTGAAACATACAATAAGTCTTGGGTTTCAGTCGACATATTTCACTGTAATAGACATCAATTCAAGGAAAAAGTGTTAAAATTGGCAATTGATTGTTAAAGTATTGATACATCTAAATCTATGTAAAATATTTGGCTTAGTGACTATTATTTCTTCTTGTACTTTTTCCCACAATTTAAGTATGCACTCCCCGTAGTATTATTATTAGTGATAACTGTAGTTAATAAGTTAAGTGAAGTAATACTTCTGTTGATATATGTCTTAGTGAGAGCTGTTAAGGGAATAAGTGAATGTTTTTATTGTGTACTAGAAACCTTATCTCTTGCTCACTTATTTCTGTTTGCTTTCCCAATAAATAAAATAAAATAAAGAAAGGCCCAGAACGCAGGCATCTGCAGGTGAACAAGCGATCTGAGGCCTTTTTATTACCGCCTCTGGTGCGTACTAGTAGTTTATCTACACTCACATTGTAAGTCCTCTAAAATGTGTTCAAAAACGGTAGGCAACGTAATTTGTGGCAGTAACGTAATTTTAACTTTACATGCCCAACTGTGACATTGTCATGGTCATGTCATGGTAAAGGTATTGAGTTATTGGTAACTCCTTATAATTCAAAACATTCTCCTTCATATGCAAAATGAACGAGATCGCTATGTTGAGTATTTTTATTTTTAATAATTTTTTGAAGTTTCAACATATCTTTGTACTGTTTTGAGATATTCGAGTTTAAAGTTTCAAAGCCTATAAAACCTAGTTATAGGTTGAAGTTATGGAGATAGCGGTTTTAAAATGTTCCACATACATTATATTACTCGACAAATCATATGTTGTCTCTAACATTTTACATTTTATAGAAATAATACAATAATAATGCACGTAGGGTGTAGAGTCAAGAATCAAAAATAAAATATTTTATATAACTCAAAATCGATTGATTTTCAGCTGGCTTATGTTGATTTCTGAATATGATGTAGGTAAGGTTTATAATAAAAATAATGAAACAACCACATCTCTAGCTATATCAAAATTTCTATAGCTAGAGATGTGGTTGTAGATCTAGAGCTATATCAAAATTTCAAGCAATTTTTAATAGGAATCCTGATTACGTCACCGTGAAAGAAATACATGAAAAAAATTACTCCGAGGCACAAGCATATTGGAAGAACAGTATACCAATGTCAACGATTACATATGCCCCTATGACGTCCGTAGACTGTGAACGGACTTTTTCAACGCATAAATGGGTCCTAAATTCACATCGTTATAGGCTCACAAGTGAAAACTTAGAAAAAAATTTGGTCATTCTATTTTATTGGCGAAAGTAATTTTCGGAATGTCAATCATTAATTAATTTGTCACTGGATATAAATTATGGTCCAATAAATCCATAAAATACTATTTTTTTTTATTAACATAAGGAAGTCTCTGCTGTACGGAACAGGGTTATATTTTCAAAATGACGGGCGTTTGTCCGATCCTTGGACATAACATAAAGCTAAGTGAACGTAACGGGCAGCTGAGTTACGAACTGTCAAGCAAATGGATGGGAGTAAACTGAGATTTAGACAACACGTGTTACTACATTTTCCAATGGCCCCGATATTACTTCAAGCTTATGATATGAGCGACAATGTAGTACCCTAGTCGGTAAACTTTGACTGTGTTTTTTTCCTACTTTTAGTTGAAACGTTTAACTTATCAATACACCGTATTATTTTAAGTGTGTAGAAGCTATTTTTAATCAAAACCAATTTTCACTATTTTCGAGTTGATTAACAAAATCAGTGATATCTCGGAATCCATAAGCGACAAAGTGGTACCCTAACCATGCTAACGTCACAACTATTGATGTGTTATGAGTTTTGATAACATAATGTACACCTGCACGCTCCCGCGCGGGCGCCGACACGCGCCCGCGCGACCGCCGGCACAATCGAGTTGGCCATGGCGGTGCAATGGCGGCCATTCTATGGTTTCGGAATACGGCATTTAGGATAAATAATATGAGTGTAGATAAAGCAGTGTATGCAACTGTACGTAATTAGGCCTTAAAACACTCGTGTGATCTTAATATGAAACTCACCTGCGGCTCGTTTCATAAAACCACACTCATGTTTTAAGGACCCTTATTACGTAACAGTTACATAAACTACTATTAAGTAACTGTTACGTAATAAGGGTCCTTAAAATACGAATGTGGTTTTATGAAACGATCCGCAAGCGAATTTCATAATAAGATCACACGAGCGTTTTAAGGTCTAATTATGTACAGTACACTGTTTTATCTACACACATATTATAAATCCTAAATGACGTGTTCGGAAACCATTAGAATGACTGCCATTGCACCGTCATGGTGAACTTGATTGTGCTGGCGGTCGGGGAGGATGGCAACCGTGGTCGGGGAGGAGGGCTGGATTTTCATTATCTTACGGTTATATCGATGAGGTAATGATTTTTTATACCACTGCGAAATGCTGATGGTAATCTGGCCCATAGTGCAAAAGAGAAAGCCGATCTTCTTGGTACTCTCTTCGCCTCGAACTCGACCCTGAACGATGATGGCAGCACCGTGCCGACTACCATCCCGCGGTGCGCATCTTCGATGCCGGAAATTAGCATCAAACAAAGTGATGTCCGGCGGGAGCTGCTATCATTAAACGTTCACAAGTCGAGCGGGCCAGACGGCATACCAGCAGTTGTGCTCAAACAGTGTGCTCCTGAGTTGTGTCCCGTGCTGACGCGCCTTTTCACTCTCCTACCACAAACGGCAAGTGCCGTCTTCATGGAAGACTGCCCTCGTGCACCCTGTGCCTAAAAAGGGCGATAGTTCAGACCCATCGAATTACAGGCCTATCGCTATAACCTCCCTTCTCTCCAAGGTTATGGAGCGCATAATCAATGCGAAGCTCCTGGGATACCTAGAAGAGCACGACCTGGTCAGTGATCGCCAGTATGGCTTTCGCCATGGTCGCTCGACTGGTGACCTTCTAGTGTATCTCACTCACCGCTGGGCTTCAGCCATTGAGAGTCAGGGAGAGGCATTGGCAGTCAGCCTTGATGTAGCTAAGGCGTTCGATCGGGTTTGACATCGAGGTCTTCTGTCGAAGTTGTCAGTTTACGGCCTGCCTGAGGGATTGTGCAGATGGGTTACCAGCTTTTTGTCCGGCAGAAGTATACGAGCCGTAGTCGACGGAAGTTGCTCCAAAAGCATGGACATAAACGCTGGTGTCCCGCAGGGCTCCGTGCTATCCCCAACGCTGTTTTTGCTGCATATCAATGATATGTTGTCTATCGGCGACATTCATTGTTATGCAGACGACAGTACTGGGGATGCCTGTTACACGGGCCGTGCCAATATCCCTCGATCCGTTGTGGTAGAGAGTCGTGAAAAACTTGTGTCTGATATCGAGAATACTCTTTCTGGAGTCTCGGTGTGGGGTCAGGACAACTTAGTCCAATTCAACCCCACAAAGACACATTTGCGCGTTTACCGCTAAGAAAACCCCATTTGCTGTGGCCCCTCAGTTCCAAGGCACAACCCTTACAATGTCAGGGAGTATTGGGATCCTCCTTCAAAAAAGGAGTGAATAGGTACCTAAAGGGTAGGCAACGCGCATGTGAATCCTCTGGGGTTGCAGGCGTCCATTGGCTTCGGGAACTGCTTACCATCAGGTGGGCCGTATGGTTGTTTGCCACCGCCGTAGTATAAAAAAAAATACGTCTTTACCATACTGTCACAGTTAATACACTGACGTTACGTTACTGGTTGCAATAATGGTGGTAATTACATACCGTTCCCGAAAGCAGAATAGGGTATCAGAAATATCAGAATATGGGTGTAGATAAAAGTTTATGTCTAAATTAGATTTTTAAAAACATTGCGAGATCTACAGGTTGTAACAAAAATTGTGGTGATCCGTTTAGGGGCATAATTAGTATCGTATTGCGATTAAGAAAAAGTAGACGATTTATTTTTATTTTTATGGGACACGTCATCACAGCCTGCCGACCCTCCATACAAAACCAAATTTCTTTTTCGTGTAAAATTTTTTTTTTTTAGTTTTTAATAATTAGAATATGTTACCAATTATGCCCTTAAACGGATCACCACTATTTTTGTTTCACCCTGTATGTAGTGAACGTGTACTCACGTGTGCCGGTAGTACGGCGCGCCGTGGCCGTGCACGGGCGCGGCGGAGGCGAAGCTCTATATATGTAGTGAACGTGTACTCACGTGTGCCGGTAGTGCGGCGCGCCGTGGCCGTGCACGGGCGCGGCGGAGGCGAAGCTCTATATATGTAATGAAAATGTACTCACGTGTGCCGGTAGTGCGGCGCGCCGTGGCCGTGCACGGGCGCGGCGGAGGCGAAGCTCTATATATGTAGTGAACGTGTACTCACGTGTGCCGGTAGTGCGGCGCGCCGTGGCCGTGCACGGGCGCGGCGGAGGCGAAGCTCTATATATGTAGTGAACGTGTACTCACGTGTGCCGGTAGTGCGGCGCGCCGTGGCCGTGCACGGGCGCGGCGGAGGCGAAGCTCTATATATGTAGTGAACGTGTACTCACGTGTGCCGGTAGTGCGGCGCGCCGTGGCCGTGCACGGGCGCGGCGGAGGCGAAGCTCTATATATGTAGTGAACGTGTACTCACGTGTGCCGGTAGTGCGGCGCGCCGTGGCCGTGCACGGGCGCGGCGGAGGCGAAGCTCTATATATGTAGTGAACGTGTACTCACGTGTGCCGGTAGTGCGGCGCGCCGTGGCCGTGCACGGGCGCGGCGGAGGCGAAGCTCTATATATGTAGTGAACGTGTACTCACGTGTGCCGGTAGTGCGGCGCGCCGTGGCCGTGCACGGGCGCGGCGGAGGCGAAGCTCTATATATGTAGTGAACGTGTACTCACGTGTGCCGGTAGTGCGGCGCGCCGTGGCCGTGCACGGGCGCGGCGGAGGCGAAGCTCTATATATGTAGTGAACGTGTACTCACGTGTGCCGGTAGTGCGGCGCGCCGTGGCCGTGCACGGGCGCGGCGGAGGCGAAGCTCTATATATGTAGTGAACGTGTACTCACGTGTGCCGGTAGTGCGGCGCGCCGTGGCCGTGCACGGGCGCGGCGGAGGCGAAGCTCTATATATGTAGTGAACGTGTACTCACGTGTGCCGGTAGTGCGGCGCGCCGTGGCCGTGCACGGGCGCGGCGGAGGCGAAGCTCTATATATGTAGTGAACGTGTACTCACGTGTGCCGGTAGTGCGGCGCGCCGTGGCCGTGCACGGGCGCGGCGGAGGCGAAGCGCCCGCGGTCCGGCGCCGCGCCGCGCCGCATGCCGCTGCAACAACAACACGCACTGATTACTCCTCACTGACCACACACAATGCGTTTGCTGTGGGGACGCTGAGAGCTTTCGGTCTGCACTTTTGTCTCAGGCGACGATATATACCTAAGTCTTTTTTGAGTGTTAGATGGGTTAAGTAGTTTTGGCGGTGGCGGTGGCAGGTAGCGTTGTGTTGCCAAACTCAACTTCTCAAATTGTTTTTTTTTTCGATGCCGCCTATTGGCGCCCCCATAATTCGAGCGCCCTAGGCAATCGCCTAGTTCGCTTTTATGTACGCACCGGCCCTGGCGACGCCGCTTGGCACTATTGTTCCTTGGATCAAAGTATACAGAACAAGCTCCGTAGTCGCGAGATACAGCAGCCCCACCCCCCAAAAAGAGCGGGAGATGGTCAGCTTCTGAGATCAAATCTGTAGTTCTGTACTGTGTTGATGCTCACGATTAACTACTACTAGGTCGAATTAGATATCATTTTCGTATAATTTAGGTGCAAGGAATTTTTATGGAATTATTTTTTTACCTTTTCATACAAAATAATTTTAAACAAAGGAACCGACTTCACTTTGACTCCAAATTTCCGAAAGCAAATGCCCGGCCTAGCGTCAAATCATATTATTATGGACGGGTTATACTCCAACAAAATTAGCAGAAAAATACTTCCAGAGTTATTTCATAACCTAACAACGATTCTGTTATGTTTATCTATTTGACAATCATTATATCTTTGTCACAAAATTACAGTTTGTCTTTCTCACGCGGGTGACGGGAGCTCATTGGCCCGTCCATCTCACGCTGGCCGGTGCGCGACTAGCGACAATTGTTTGAATTAACTCATTTTTAGTGCTTCACTTTTGAAGCGTACATAACCCATCTATCATTTTTACATATCATAGCCTAGTGTAAAAATACACCCGAAACCGAAAACAACTTAAATTGCCGAAACCGACTTAAATTGCTTAAGTAATCCGTTATAAAGAGTAAAAAGTGGCAGAGTAATGTCAGTTTAGTTGTTACCGTGCTTGCGGCTTGCCGTAGGGCGGATGCAGCGCCGTGAAGTCGTCGACGTGTAGCGAGGGCGGGCGCGACGTGTTGGGCGGCCGCGAGCGGAACGCGTCGGCGCCCTCGGGCCGCACGCGGGACAACGCCACTGGAAAATATTCATAAAAAATCACCATTCTTTATAATTAAGGTCAAAAACAGTTGATCACAAAGGTTTGTTATCAATAATTTCAACGGCCTCCTAGCCCAGTCGGTAGTGACCCTGCCTACGAAGCAGGAGGTAACAGGTTTAAATCCTGGTAAGAGCATTTATTTGTGTGATAACCACAAATATTTGTTCCCGAGTTATGGGTGTTTTCTATGTATCTAAGTATATATTTATCTATATAAGTATGTATATCGTCGCCTAGTACCCATAGTACAAGCTTTGCTTAGTTTGGGACTAGGTTGATTTGTGTAAGATTGTTTAGATTGTCCCCAAAAAAAAAAAAAAAAATGTATTTATTATTTCAAATGAAATATGCTAGAAATACCTCCGTTTTAGATTCATTACCGCTGTTAACTATTTCCAAAATATAATCGATTTTGAGAAACCTTTTTAAAGTCAGAGTCGAGCGCTTGAATCTCAAAAATTGCCTTGTACTTAACCTAACCTCTCACTAATTCAAGTCCAAAAATATAACCTCACTTATTCCCCGGTTTCGTGTATTTACGTTATGTTACGTTTAAATTAAACCGCTGTTTTACTCTGAAGTAAAACAGCAATTTAAGTTAACTTTATTCAGAAAAATACAAGCAAAAACCAAGTGAGTGATTATATTTTAGCTATTTTTAGCCACGTCGCTGCCGGCGCCCACGCAGCTGCGTGCGATCTCCATGTTGTCTACACACGCCAGGAACAGAGTACCGACACTTACCGGGTGGCCTGGGCTCCCGGGGCGGCGCGGGCGTGGCGCGGCAGCCGGCCAGGCGCCGCACCGCGCCGGCCACGTCGCTGCCGGCGCCCACGCAGCTGCGCGCGATCTCCATGTTGTCTACACACGCCAGGAACAGAGTACCGACACTTACCGGGTGGCCTGGGCTCCCGGGGCGGCGCGGGCGTGGCGCGGCAGCCGGCCAGGCGCCGCACCGCGCCGGCCACGTCGCTGCCGGCGCCCACGCAGCTGCGCGCGATCTCCATGTTGTCTACACACGCCAGGAACAGAGTACCGACACTTACCGGGTGGCCTGGGCTCCCGGGGCGGCGCGGGCGTGGCGCGGCAGCCGGCCAGGCGCCGCACCGCGCCGGCCACGTCGCTGCCGGCGCCCACGCAGCTGCGTGCGATCTCCATGTTGTCTACACACGCCAGGAACAGAGTACCGACACTTACCGGGTGGCCTGGGCTCCCGGGGCGGCGCGGGCGTGGCGCGGCAGCCGGCCAGGCGCCGCACCGCGCCGGCCACGTCGCTGCCGGCGCCCACGCAGCTGCGCGCGATCTCCATAATGTCTACACACACCTGGAAATGAAACAAATTGAGGATAACTAATAGTCCGCCTCGGACTGAGAACTCGCAGTTTACTTTCAAATGAGTTGACCAATACAACAAGACGCATATGAAAATCGTTTTGCGCCTTCTAACTCCGTAACCCCTTGATCGATCCTGCTCATATAAGAACTCTCAAATCATATGTATCTCTGCTACAACCCCAAAAAATTTCATGAAGATCAGAAAAACGTTACTAAAGTTCTCATGGAGCAAATATTCAAAATTAAAAATCCATCGAAATGCACGGACGTTCCAGCTGACTGTTCTGTTGTGTCCGAAGTTGTCTGTAAGAACTTCGCTTCGCTGTGCTCGCTCATTCGACTAACTTATCATTGTACAGTCACCTGCAATAGTATCTTCCTCAACGAAGGCCAGAAATAGTAGTTTATGTAACTGTTACGTTTTAAGGCCTAATTACGTACAGTTGCATACACTGCTTTATCTACACTCATATTATTTATCCTAAATGCCGTATCCCGAAACCATAGAATGGCCGCCATTGCACCGCCATGGCCAACTCGATTGTGCCGGCGGTCGCGCGGGCGCGCGTCGGCGGCCGCGCGGGAGCGTGCAGGTGTACATTATGTTATCAAAACTCATAGCACATCAATATTTGAGCATGTAAAGTTAAAATTACGTTCCTGCCACAGATAAAAAGCTTATCATAGTAAAATCGGTTGTGGTAATGCTAGCCATTGCCTACCGTTTTTGAACACGTTTTAGAGGACTTACAATGTGAGTGTAGATAAAATATCTAACACAATCTTATTTGTAGGACATTCCAAGTATTAAGATTACCATTCCGGAACATTAATGAACAATAAACTTACCAGCTCATTATCATTAACATCCTCTTCACCTCCAACAGAAGGCAAATTCAACCAATAACTAGACGTCAACCTTTCATCACTAGCCTCCCCCATAGCATATATAGTCCTGGCTGCAAACTGAGCTACCAAGGTCTCCGGGGCTGGTAGTATGGTTTCTGGGATTTCGGGGGCTTCCTCGGAGGGCTTGAGCTTTTGGAGACAGGTGGAGATTAGGCTGGCGATGGACACATCTTCGTCTTGGGACCGTTCCTGAAAAACAGGTGATTTCTTAATAATCTTGCAGCCAAAACTGTAGGTAAAAACAAGGATTTTTGGAAAATTACTAAGTCAACTCCCATTTAAAACTCTTAATAAACATTAATATTTTCCAAAAACTAAAGTGGGTTGTGAATATCTGTACAATATAAACTACTATTAAAGCACGCTTTCAATGATCATGAACATTTTTAATAATACTGTAAGATTTACCTTCAATGTTTTCTCCAGCGTCAAAGCAGGATGGTCCTCCTCACCAATAGTATACCCCACCATATCGCCCACTTCCTCATCCGTAAGCACCCCCTTCCGACCCAGCGGGCCATCCCCTTCCTCCGTCTTCAACATTCTGATCAAATCGAAGTACAAACTTAAACACTCTGCTTTATCCTCCCCCGGACCTTCCAATGCCCATTTAAAGAATTTCCCAAGAGCCTCCTTCTTCTTGGTCACAAATTTCCGAAACTGGACAAACCCGTATTGGTGCTCTGTCAACACGAAGTATGCTCTTAGCACCGCTAAAGCTACAGAACAGGTTTTGGTCGTCGATTCTAAACAGTCTGCAGATGCTTCTAAAAATGCAGATAAAGATTCTTTTCCGGGAAGAGAGTTAGCAAGTAATACGTCTGTAGATGCGCTGAGAGGTGTTAGAGTGACTTCCACATCGCAGAAGGCGGCTAATGCGTGAGCTGCGAATTCTTGAGCGGCTGCATGCTCATTAGAAGCATTGGCAAGACTTAATACTCCACATAAAGCTGTTTGGACGTCGGTAGACTTGGGCCCCCCGCTGTTCACAGCATGTAACACTGCACATTTGACTGGGGCATGTGATACTAAACATGCTAAAAATCCCATTACTCTTGCAGAACTGGCCGTAGCAGGTTCACCAGGTTTCAATTCCCTCATAACTGCCCCAACGGCAGCCCTAGCAACAGTAGCAGCCGTATTTGGAGCTAAATCGGCTATCTGAACACACACTCGTCTCAACATGTGGACTACAGGTCGATAAGTCGACATGCAAATTATCTGGATCATATCCGTCAAGTCGTTTGAAAGCGCATGGAGATGGGCCGACCATAACCGTCTTTCATTCGATGCGTCTGCTAATTCTCTATCTGTTGGTGGCGTTTTAGTCTGCATCGGTAAAGGCAAAGGTAATAGCTCTGAGAAGACTAAAAGTCCTGGTACAAACGTGTAAGGGGCTGTAGTAATGTAAGAGATCACTTCAGAGCATAAGGAAGTCCAAGGTCCGCGACGTATCGAGTCTCCATCTTTCGCATTATCCGCTATCGGTTGCGCGTAAGCTAGTAAAGCTTTCACAGCCGCTTCTGACGCTTTAGTCGCTGTTCTATGCCCTACTGAACCTACAGGATATGCTTTGGCTATTCCATAGGTTTTGAGCAACATAGGAGCGGCAGTTAGATCCCGGAATCTTGATCCGCGGCAGCGGACAACTCGTGCTAGCATTTCGTCCAAAAGCCTCAAGCAAGGCAGAAGTATTTGGGCCAGTTGTAGACCTCTAACTGATGCAAAAAATGCTGTATGCATGCTTGGTTGATCAAAATGAACTGCTAGGCGATCTAAAACTCCAACTAGTAAAGCTACTCCATCTAGAGAAAACAGCTGAAGCACATTATATTTGTACTTCAATTCAATGTATTCGTCTGTAGCTGATTCACTGGCTATAGATACATTAGATTCATAATCCGAAATGCAGAAATGTCGCAATATTCTTAAGCAGGTCATTAATTCTCCAGGCAAATCTGGAACCTGTTCCAATGTGTTTTTGAGTATTTCCACACATTCGCCCATATCCTCACCAGTAAGGAGGTTCGTTTTCTCAACTGGTTTTAAGTAGGGAATCACTTCTTGGAGAACGCTTGAAACGCTGGGTTCAAATCTATCGTGTTCCTTGGAAACATTAACAAGTCTGTTCCCATATTTCTTCAAAAATGGAACGCTAGCTGAATACCGAACTGCAGAAACGATCAACTCAATGGCATAGCCTTTTGCGGGAGATTTTTGCTTAGAGAATGACTCGGTCCTACTCTTATTCTTTAACTCTTTCTCAAATACTTCCATAAGACATTCTGCTTTATCCCCCATAGCAATCACGTCAGGAACAGCAGTTCTGCCGATGCTTCCAAAACTCAGGCAGTATAAAGATTGCAGTCTATCTATCAATTCGTTTTCATCCACTTTGCCGGCCTGCAAATCGCAGATGGACTCCAAATAATATAGCGCCTTAAGTCTGTAAGCCAATTCAAGGCCAAGTATTTGCAAATCGGTGTAGTTGCTCAAGTCATGAGGGTAGAGGAACTCATCAGTATTTTGACCGTAAGGTTGTACTAAGGTCTTGAAAATCAGTTCACTCATCTCCATGTTTCTATATAAGAAATTTAAGCCGTTTTGGGAGTGGACAAGCTCATATATCAAGTCGTGTATTGGACTTATGACGACCAAGTTGTTGCAAGTGGTGGGACACGTCAGTAAGTACAATAAGACTTCAAGACTGTGATGTAAGTTGAAGAATTCTAACAAGGTCTCGTTGGAACAATCCTTACTGATTTCGAATTGAGCAGAAACTGGTAGGAAACGCTTAGGTTGAGAAATATGGAAACATTGTGAACGATACATGTATAATACTTCCTCTAGGGAGTTGACAATGAAATCTGTATCACTTTCGGATAGCTCTGCGTCTTCCGATTGGTTACTTTCAGCAGCATTTTTATTGAAACTCAACACTAAATCACGTAATTTTTCCAACAATTCATACATATTCAGCTTTTTAATCAAAGCGCTGATTGAAAACTTAATCCTGGCTAAAGGATTAGTTTGCATAATAGTTATGAGTGCCTGGTAACCATTCATAGGTTTATTATCACTGTCACTTTCTTTTTTACCGAATTTCGGATAAATAGCTTCTTGCATAAAATGGTCAATAGCCACCTTAGAGGATAGACAAGCATTTAATGCCTTTAAGATCAACAGGCGAATACTCAAAGCCATGTATTCTTTCGAGTACATTTCAAACAGTAACATCTGAACGTCAATTCCGGCATTCAGAAATACTTTGATAACTTGCTCACTATGTCTGTGCGAAAACAGAGCTTCTGCCAAACGAATGCCACATTTCATATGTCTTATTTTGTATGTAGCTACATGCTGTGACAATGCGTAGTCAAAGTTCAGTCCAATGCGACAGAATGTCACTAGAAGGTTGTAGATATCTGTAAATTCCTCTGACCCTTCCATGCTAAGGCTTGTCTTAAAAATTCTCAAAATAATATCACTATTGCTGCAAAGATTAGTCAGAGCTGTAGTCAACTGTTCACACTGATGTACCCATTCCTCTTTCGCTGTATTATCAATCTCGGTAAACGTATTTGAGAAGAATTTTTGTTCTCTCTTAGCAGCAGCTTTGGCCATTTCTGACATCTTGAATAGGTCAGGACTGGCATCACAAAGTTCGTCAAAGCTAGCAACCATAACGTCTTTATTCTCGTTGGCAAGTTTATGGACAGCATTCACATTCTCGTAAACCTTCCAATCGTTCTTGAATGGGTTGAAGTATTTTATGATATCGTCAATGCCGTCGTAATCGTTCACATCATAGTCTACGTCCATGTACGGCGCTTCTAGGTCATCACAGATATCTTCGTCAGAGAGGATTGGTTCAAACTGTTCCGCATCCATCGAACGGTCTTCCTCAGGATTTCGCGTGGGAGACTCAAGTACTTTAGGTGCTGTATCCACTATCTGAACAGTAACTAGACTCGAATGCTGAGGTTCCACATACAGAGGATTTTCGATTTCTTCAGAAGGACTCCTGATCTGATTCTTGTGCCTGTAGCTTTGGTAGAAGTCAACTCTTGGGATTTGCTTGCCGCTCCTGTCGTAATCCCCAGTTTCTTCAGACCTGATGGAATTAATGGGGCTAGAGGTATCTCCTTCTCTTGGTGATAATGGTCGTCTACTGCTTTCGCCAGGTGGTGTTCTGGGTCGTTTTCTAGGATCGTCACGACTAGGAGACCTACTGCCATAGCTCGAAGTTCTAATTCTGCCGTAGGGCGAATGTCTCTTCTTGTCGTAGGATGTTTGCTTTTCATAAGACGGTGCTCTACGCTCGTAAGACGAGGCTCTAGGTGACTGCCTTTTTTCATAAGACGGTCCACGTTTTTCATAAGACAATTTCCGTTCATATGAAGGAGCTCTTTTGTCATACGGTGATCGTCGGTCGTAAGAACCGGAGCGCTTGTCATAGGATCCTCCACGCGATCGGTCGTACGACGAGTCTCTGTGACGCCCATAGTCTTTTTTATAGGAACCTCTGTCCCAGTCGCGGTCATTAGAAGGTCCGCGTAGTCTCTCCCTGTCAATGCTTCGAGACCTAGACCGACTGAGCGGTCTATACTCCCCTTTCACTACATATTCCCTTTCTCGACTTCTAGATCTTGAATGGAGTCTATCAATCCTATCCAAATCTCGGCTCCTATCGCGGTGTCGCGAAGAATCCCGACTCCGACCTCTATCTAGAGACCTCCTACGACTTCTGCCTTCTCTCCTCTCCCTGTCTAACTCTGCGGAGCGAGGGCTACGGCGCATTCTATCTCCCTCACGATCGAGGCTCATCCCACGACGGTCTTTTTCCCAATCGTCATCCATATGATACGTTCTTGGGTCCTTAGGAGGATCATTATCATAGTAGTCAGTTCTGTAGGGATTGTCATAGTTTTCTGGAGGATAATTGGGTCCATAGGCATCTGGATTAGCAGCAGCAGAGCCAGTGTATGTTGGTATAGGGTTAGGAGCCTCCGGATTCCAGTCTTGCGGTGGAACATTGGAGACTGAAGGTACTTCACGGGGAATGGAGGGCCTCTGAACTGAAGGTGGGTTCACTCCCACTGGGGTTTCAGTGATCACTTGGCTTAGGTTGCCGTAAACTGCCAGGGTGATGGTTGTATACCAACCTGGAATGACAGTAAGATTGAGGCAATTTTTTTACATACATATGGCCCTGATAGCAAACAGTCAAGATAGTCTAAGGATAGGGACACTTGTAAATTAAAAGATGTTACATCCACTTAGTTATTATATTAAAAATCATCTCCCTAGAAAGCGAATAAATAATAATAAAGGAAAACAGCATGGACAACAAAAAGGACTTAATAGCAATAGCCTAATATCTTCTCTGGCAGTCGCTTTCGTATAAAACTAATGCTTACGCTATTACGCTACGTAGTGTTAAGTTGACGGGTAAACCATTAAACCGTTGCATAGAGCCGCGATTTGTCCGGTATTCATTTTCTACCTTAGGCTAGGTTTTTTGTAGTATTTTATATAAAAATAAAAATATATGATTTCAAGCTCACATGGTCATTCACATTATAAATATTATTCGAAACGGGATATTTACCATGTATATTTGAGTTTATGAGCACCCGATATTTCGGCGCAGTTGCATGCACCATCATCACGGAGTAACTAACGTTGAGCGAGTTTTAGTGGTCTACCCACACACCGTAGCGATCTATACCCTCTTTCGAGTTCGCTTTTTTCGTCCATTGTCACTGCTACTACTACTGTCCGCGTTCTCACTTGTAACTCGATCACGATTGCGACACACAACACTTACAGTGTCAACTCGGCCGTTTTTTTCGAAACAGTATATTTTGGATTAGAGAACTTCCGGATCACTGGATACCAGACACTTGATAGACGAAACCCATCCTCCCGGTTAAAATTCTTATATTTAAAAATTTCAATGGCCTCTTTGACCATCCTGGGTATGTAGTGCCTTTCGGTCGAAAGTATCTGAGGGTTATGTAACTCAATCCAATGATTTGTTCCCGCCTCCAGTAGGTGTTCCGCGATCGCCGACTTTCCGAGGATCATTGTTCCTGTACGCTCGGATGTGTTCCTTTATACGGCATGAGATTGTGCGCTTCGTTTGACCGATGTAAGAGCTACCACAGCTACAGTCTATTTTATAAACACCTGGACGTTCAAGTGGGAAACTGTCTTTTGGTGTGCGTAAATATTGGGACAGTTTTCTATAAGGGGTGAAGACAGTAGTGACAGAGAACTTCTTTAAAATATTAGCAACCTTATCTGTCACACCCTTTATATATGGTAAGTACGCCGGTTGTCGCTCCACTTTATAGTTCAGGCGCTTAGGGGTATCGGCGTGTCGAGGTGGCCTTATCCGCCCATTATAACCATTCCTCTGTAGGACGTCCCTTAAATGTGTCAGTTCCTTATTTAAATGCTCCTCATCGCATAGGTTGTATGCACGGTCGGTAAGTGACGTCACTACAGAGTACAGTTGGCGAGGGTGGTGATGCGAGTTAGCATGAAGGTAACGATCCGTGTGACTGTCTGTGTGAGTGTGAGTGAAACTGTCCCAATATTTACGCACACCAAAAGACAGTTTCCCACTTGAACGTCCAGGTGTTTATAAAATAGACTGTAGCTGTGGTAGCTCTTACATCGGTCAAACGAAGCGCACAATCTCATGCCGTATAAAGGAACACATCCGAGCGTACAGGAACAATGATCCTCGGAAGTCGGCGATCGCGGAACACCTACTGGAGGCGGGAACAAATCATTGGATTGAGTTACATAACCCTCAGATACTTTCGACCGAAAGGCACTACATACCCAGGATGGTCAAAGAGGCCATTGAAATTTTTAAATATAAGAATTTTAACCGGGAGGATGGGTTTCGTCTATCAAGTGTCTGGTATCCAGTGATCCGGAAGTTCTCTAATCCAAAATATACTGTTTCGCAAAAAAACGCGCGAGTTGACACTGTAAGTGTTGTGTGTCGCAATCGTGATCGAGTTACAAGTGAGAACGCGGACAGTAGTAGTAGCAGTGACAATGGACGAAAAAAGCGAACTCGAAAGAGGGTAGATCGCTACGGTGTGTGGGTAGACCACTAAAACTCGCTCAACGTTAGTTACTCCGTGATGATGGTGCATGCAACTGCGCCGAAATATCGGGTGCTCATAAACTCAAATATACATGGTAAATATCCCGTTTCGAATAATATTTATAAAATAAAAATACATCTTAAACATTCAAAAACAATAAAAACATTATAAGAAAGGAACCTTCGGACTATGCGCGCCATGTCCAGGATTACCGTCTTCTGAATCTGACCCTTGATCCAACCACAACCCCGTAGCGAAAGTCTCTCAAGATGTTGGTGGAGACTCTTCGCTATGCAATATATAAGCGAATCAAAACGTAATTATTCATTTCAACAAGTATTAATTTGTACCACCTCTGAATATTTTGGTGAATTATGTGCCACGGGAAATATGCCAGGGCAGGGCAGGGCAAGGCAGGGCAGAGATATTTTAATGACAAAACGATTATAACAATAATCATATTTTTTTTCCAAATAGGTATTTTCAGTCCATTCATTTTATAGTTCACCATCTACTTATTAGGGTGCGTCAATCATGTACACACTTAACCTTCAAGTAATAAAAAGGTGCGTATTAATGCCAATAAACAGTATTTAAAATTATATTGCAAACGGAATTCATTTTCTGCCTCCAGATCCATTTTAAAGTCTTTCATATAAATATTGATACATTTTCTATGGTCTGTGGACTATATCTATGTATTGTCACGTTATTCAAACTTTAGCTTAAAATATATACCATTGTTGGCTCGAAATAGCATGGTAAAGGTTCAGAGCCCATAAATTGAAGAAAAAAGTAATCAAAAAGAGACATTTATTTTGACAATATCCATAGTGTCCGTTAAATTTTTTGAAAACTTCAACCTAAATCTGAAGGCAGATAAATTAAAGCTAAAAATAAAATAATTTTAAACAAAAAAGAACCGACTTCACTAAGCAATCCATCTTTCCAACACCAAATGCTCGAGCTGCTGTAAAAAATACTCAAATCACTACAGGTGTGCCTATAATAGTTGAAGAGTTCCCTCGATTTCTCCAGGATCCCATCATCAGATCCTGACCTGGTTACAATGGGACCAACTGTGAAGTATACTCTTTCAAACAAAAAAAGAATTTTCCAAATCGGTCCAGCCGTCTTCGAATAATCGGTGAACATACAAAAAAAAAAAAAAAATAGCAAAAACAAAGATCCCGACGAATTGATAACCTCCTCCTTCGAAATCTTGAAGTCGGTTGATAAAATACGTGCAATCATTAATTATCAAATGGCACCTATTTTTAACATTACTTCCTAAAAAAATATAAAAAAGTATAAATGACCCACTCTATATAGGCAAAATGACCTCTCAACATTGATAGTAGACGTGTGCGCCGCCATAAAAATCCGCGGCGGCGGCGCGCCGGGAATTTTCGGCGGCGTGGCTGCGCCACGCCGGCGTCAAGGTCACTTTTGCCTACGTCACGTTTCGCATTAAAAATATGTAAAATATCAAAAACTTTTTAGGAACAAGGAACATAAAACAATATTAAATGCTGTTTGCTTATTAAAGGATGTTTTTCTAGTACACTTCAGTCTTGCCTATTTTTCGGAAATCGCATTTATGTTGATGTTTCTCATAATTGGGATAAACTAACATCCTTTTTTGACTCGCAGTAGGTCCAAACATACCGTTCAGTATTAAGGATCAATCCTGCCACCGAAAATACTCCTTTTCACAGGCTAATTTAGTTGATGATACATTTTAGGTGGCAGATTAATTATTTTCGTTACCAATCTTATTAATTTGTCAATTTACTTCATATTATTTGGTGAGCGGTTAAATCATAGCCATTTATTAGTCTCCCGAAAGAGTAGTATGGTTATCATTCAGTACAAAAGTGAAAAAAATTATGCGTATCGAGAGAAAATTTTTGAACATAGATAGAGTGCCCCACGATGAATATTTTTAGTTTTAGAGGTCCGTAAAATTTTTGGACCTTCCCGTCTAAATTAGGGGTCCCGTGTTATATGTTAGAACTCTAAAAATTTCCGCCTAAAACAGACATGCAGAATTTATTTCTAATATTAAAAATGTGTTTGCCCAGCAGTGGGACACTATTTTAGGCTAATAAAAAAAAATGTAAAATTCCATATTTAACAAAAAGTTCTGCGGAGAGGAAAATCAATCAGAGAAATATACTTTTTTAGAATCATCCTTTTTTTTTAAGTAAAAAAAAATATCATAAGAAAGCATATTTAATGCAGTTTTAAAATATATACAATTTTAAGGCAACTCAACAAAAAACACGTGAAAATAAAATTTTCGCGTCGTGGTGTATAAGTTTTCTCCATAGTAATTATCTAAAATCAATATGAACGTGAACTTCCGTAGTATACTGAACTTAAAATGTAATTATGTATGTAATTTTGCTGATAATAACTTCTACAATATGCAAATATAAAATTAACAAAACACGTTTTTCCTTTCTAACTTAAACACAAATCGATTCTTTGTTCCATTTTTGCATGTTGCACAAATTATTATGATTAATAATAAACAATACATACATTTAAGTTCAATACACTACGGAAGTTCACGTTCACATTGATTTTAGATAATTACTATGGAGAAAACATATGCACCACGACGCGAAAGATGTTTTTTCACGTACTATTTGTTGAGTAAAAGTCTTAAAATGGTATATATTTGAAGACTGCATTTAATTTGCTTGCTTAATATATTTTATATACTTCTATAATTATTAGTTATATAACGTTCTAAAGATATATATTTTTCTGACTGATTTTCCTCTCCGCAGAGCATTTTTTTAAATTGGAATTTTACATTTTTAATATCATAAATCAATTCTGCATGTCTGTTTTATACGAAAATAATACCACACAACCCCTAGCAGCCTTAACCAAATAGTCCCCTGATTTAGACGTGAAGGTCCAACAATATTACGGACCTCGAAAACTAAAAATTTTCATCGTGGGGCACTCTATCCATGTTCCAAATTTCACAACTTTTTCTCGATGCGCACAATTTTTTCAATTGCAAGCTCTGCTAGAGAAGGAATTGACTAGTTCAGTGTGTAGATGTTTTTATGGTTTAATTCGTCAATATACGTTGTTAAACTTTCAACTATCTTTCCTTCATCGGTAATTGGCATAGGTTAATTTTTGCCGAATTCTGAAATTTTGGCCAACGGCGTGGATTTTGAAATCCGCGGCGGCGGCGGCGGCGTGGGTCCCACGGCGCGGCTACGCCACGCCGGCGCGGCGCACACGTCTAATTGATAGGAGTAATAGACCGAGAGCTGGCCATGTCAGATATGACACAATAATGAGAGCAACGAAACCCCTTTAGTTAGTTTGCTCATTTCTAGATCCGGACATCTGGCAGCTGTAAAGTGGTGGAGGTCAAAGAACTCAAATAACTTGAAGAAAACAAATCCTGGAGTTCTGGGTTTGATGCAATACGAGGGTTGCTACTTATATATCCGGAAACAAAAAAACAAACAAACGTACACGGCTGAAAATGGTTTTATTGTTTTTCAAAGTATTCCCCTTGATGATCTATGCACTTTTGCATTCGCGTGAACCAATTTTTAAAGCACTTCTGCCACTCCGCCTGAGGTACCTCCATAACGTGTTGTTTGAATGCGTCGACAGCATCTTCAGCGGTCGAAAATCGTTGACCGCGTAATTTATTCTTTATATTTGGAAATAAATAAAAATCGTTGGGTGCCAAAGTCAGGGCTGTACGGCGGATGACCCGTTAATTCCACATTTTGACCCTCCAAAAATAGAGTTGTTTCGCGTGACGTATGACAGCTGGCATTGTCATGATGAAGAATGATTCTTCGTCGCTGGTTAGTTTTACGAATTTGTTCAAATACTTCCGGTAAGCAAATGGTCGTGTACCACTCTGAATTAACCGTTCTACGGTTTCCTAGTGGCACTGTAGCTACATGGCCATTAATACCGAAGAAGCAGGCCACCATTTGTTTCAATGTACTTTTTGCACGAGTAACTTTCGTAGGGTTCGGCTCATTTTGAAACACCCATACCGTTGATTGTTGCTTCGTTTCGGGATCGTATGCATAGATCCAGGATTCGTCACCTGTATAGATGTTATAAACGGCTTTTAAGTCACCACGGTTATATTTTTTTAACATTTTATTGCACCATTCGACGCGAGCATCTTTTTGCTCTTTTGTTAAGTTGTGGGGTATCCAACGCGAACAAATTTTTTTTACAGCCAAATAATTATGTAATATGCTATTAATGCTGGTCATAGAAATACCCAGAGTCGCCTCTATCTCGCAGTACGTAACATGTCGGTCGTCCATTATAAGTTTTCGCACAGCCTCGATATTTTGTTGTACAACGACCGATTTCGGGCGACCTGACTTAACTTCGTCCGTAAGCATACTACGTCCACGATTGAACTCACTAAACCAGTGATACACAGTAGTTTTAGATGGGGCTTCATCACCAAAAGTTGAAGTTAGTTGATCTATGCACTGTTGTTGCGTTAAACCACGCCGAAAATCATAATAAATCATAGCACGAATATTTTCACGAGTGAGTTCCATTCTTGCTGCGAGATGACATTTAAAACCCGTCAAAAACAAAACACGAGCGTTAATAAGAAAGAAAAAATATACCGGCCAGTACTTAAAAAAGTTCAAATTTTACCATGGAGGTCAAATATGCTATTTAAGAAGATTGTAATCCCGGTTTCCGGATATATAAATAGCAGCCTATGTATTATGGGAAATTAAGTAATTAATTAGATTATATCATGTCCAAAAGTTTCTGTTAGGGGAAGTAGTGCCAAATGATGTATAATGCAATTTTTAGATAGTCGCCTAATGTTTTTGTTTCCGCAATAATAGACAATGGTTTGTAATCTAATATTAAAATATAGGCCATGTCCTCTATAAATAACACAACGTTGGCAGTTTTTACCTATTGTGGTATTACTTTTTTACAACTTAAAACTTTGTTGGTCTGTGACTCTGACCTCCACCCATTAAAAGCTGCCAGATGCCCGGATCTAGCAATAAGGGTGGTAAAACAATCTAACTAGACAGGTTTCAATGCTCTCATTATTGTGTCATATCTGACGTGGCCAGCTCTTAGACCATAGTAAGCCCATTTTCGCAAAGTGAAACTTCACCACTGTGAGTGTATACTGATTTATCACAAGCTGCATATTTTTTTCAATACAAATAATACTCGAAATTTAATAAGTCTTCATATTAAACTTTCATGACCATTTTGCATCCGTCAGCCGCCCTTTACTAATAAGAGACAGCTAAATATTTAAGAAAATTTACTTTTAAGCTGAAATACTTGCATGAATGCTTAATAAAACACAAGTGCATACATTTGTCATGTGATATATAAATAAATAAATAATTCTGTAAATCTTCAACAAACTCTCTTAGTGATGTTGAATGTTTAATGTATAAATATGAATAACCTGCATTACAATTACAATATTGGAAAAGATCCTAAAAGATAATCCCTGGGTTGACTGTTTAAGAGCCTAGCTATAAATCTAAAAATCTAATCTGCTTGGAACCTAGCAATATAGCAAACTGCCTACAAATCCTGACTTACCTCTAAGTACAAGACCATCAGTGGGAATCCTCGGCTGATCAATGTTTGACCCACACTCCATATGAATCTGCCCATTCTGACAGTAATCCAAGCTCCCGAGTGCTTCGAAAGTCGACGCTCCAGGCTTACTTAAGTCGTTCACAAAGAAATCTATGTGGAATTTCGTTGGGTTTGTTGCCCCCAAGCGAACACCGCCAGGAAAATCGCCTTCCACACGAGCTCCCAGGGGGATAATCCTTATTTCTCTCACATAAACCGACTTTGGAAACTGCACTAGATCTAGATTTAGATCCTGGAACAAGCAAAAACACATTAAAGATAAAATAAAAGGGTAAACTTGAGTCTCTACGTCCATAGCGGTTTTTACTAACCTCGCTGGTGTCATGGGAGAAAGTGTCGAAGAATAGAAGATCCGGTTGATCGATTGCGGCCATTTCGATTTTTTATTGTTTGTGATTCACTTAATAATAGGAAGTATTACTCCGGAAAGTAAATCATTATTTCTATTTAACTATTTTTCTGTTCGTGCACTTGCGTCGCGTTAAAGATGTTTTTTACTTCGTCAATCACTTTCGAGTTTCGCCAAACTCGTCACGTCACAATGACATACTTGAATTTTGGGCTACATACAAAATTTTTGTAAAGTTTTACTTTAGCATGTTCAACTAAAGATACATAAGATTACTTTGTTATTATAAATATCATAAGAAACAATTATCTAACAGCAAAGAGTTTCGCTTTCTAAAACTAATAAGAACACAGTCTCAGAAACAAAGCATATAAAACGCCTTTTAGTGACGTTTAAACCGGCATTAGACATAACAATTTGTAGAGCCCAATCTGTAAGGTTGGGAGGTGTAATAAGAGGTAGGGCCCTTACTTACTAAATGCGGTTAGACATGTCTAAATTTAAAAACTACGAGTAAATCATTTAGGAAGCTACTTAGGTATTATACTACAACTACTACAAGTGTAACAGGGCTTTAACAGACGGTGAGATTCGGTTCAGGCCGCACCACGGACCGATAAGGACGCTGCTATTTGTTAGACATAAAGCTATATTGAGGACATATATATATACCTCTCTTACTCTAACAAATAGCAGCGTCCTTATCGGTCCGTGATCCAGTCCGCTCGTCTGTTACGGCTATAAAAAATGAGGGTCGATGATATTCGCAACATTTTCTGTTTTAATTATTTCAACCGACTTCAAGATTTCGGAGGAGGAGGTTCGTCGGTATCTTTGTTTTTTTTGCAATTTTTTTTTTATAAATATTCACCGATTATTCGAAGACGGCTGGACCGATTTGGAAATTTTGTTTTTGTTTGAAAGAGTATAGTATACTTGACAGTTGGTCCCATTGTAACCAGGTCAGGATCTGATGATGGGATCCAGGAGAAATCGAGGGAACTCTTGCACTATTATAGGCACACCTATAGTGATTTGAGTATTTTTTTACAGCAGCTCGAGCATTTGCTTCTGGAAAGGTGGATGCTAAGTAAAGTCGGTTCTTTTTTGTTTAAAATTATATTTAATGAAGAGATATCTGAATTATAAATAAAGCTTACATACTGATTTATAGTTTGTTCTGCCTTATTTTCAGTTTTTGTTTGTGTTTTTAATTAAAGCCCGACCAGAAATATATGATCATGCGCCATGTTGCAGAATTTCATTGGAACTAATTTCTTACACTGGCAATAATTTTAATGATAGGTTGGCACTGTGTCAATGTCATTTCGACGGTTTACTTCAATAATAGTGACGTGTTGGACACTGACCTCTATTAAATAATAGAGGTCAGTGGTGTTGGATATTAAGCTCCCGCCACCCGCGTGAGAAAGAGACAAACTGTAATTTTCTAACAATGAGAGTGACAAAGATGTAATGATTGTCAAAATAGATAAACATAAGTAACACAATCGTTGCTAGGTTATGAAATACTTAACGCTGGACTGGAAGTATTTTTTTTGCTCATTTTGTTAGAGTATAACCCATCCATAGTAGGTATATATTTACTATCCCAGTTTTTGCACATATTTCTAAATCAGTTTTAGTTTCTGATGACTAATGTATGGTAACTAATTAATTATACACCTACAAATTAGCAGTCGTTTGAAAGAACTCGTTACAGCATAAACGCACAATAATAGTAAATAATAACGTGTTTTCACAGCTAAATACACTTCAACATACGAGAGTCATCATGGTCGTGCCTGCCCGTACAAACCAGTGCCCGGCACAATTGTTCCCCTGTTATTGTGAGCTGGCGAAGCTGATTTGATTACGCG
Source organism: Pammene aurita (assembly GCA_947086415.1). Classification (NCBI taxonomy): domain Eukaryota; kingdom Metazoa; phylum Arthropoda; class Insecta; order Lepidoptera; family Tortricidae; genus Pammene; species Pammene aurita. The sequence goes on from OX352303.1 coordinate 29,430,644, forward strand.
TTACTATAACTAAGTATTATGACTACTAGTTTCTTCTTGTTTTTGGTAGCTCTAGTTGTGCCGTCACTCTTATTACCTAGGCAATAGAGTCCACTTAAAAATATCAAGCGAGTGGTTATAAAACTTATAAATGAGCCGAACAAATGTCATCCCAGCTGCAACTCTATACACCGTGGGCCCATATAACTAGACAGATTTTAACAGTGTATTCCTGATCATATTTAGATACTAAAATGTCCTATAAACTTTTCTGGAATACGCCTAGTTTCAGAGTTAATACCAATTTTAAAAAATACACTTTTTATTATAACTCATTCATTACAAAACGCCTTTCTAATTGCGTTGTTGGACATAGTGTACACGTCCTTATTGACAGATATCAAAGGGACAAGGAAAACTCTGCAGAAACTAAATTTTTACAAAAAAATGTACCTATATGTTTTAGGTGATAATTTTATTAATAAAATTTGCTTTTCATGTGCAATAAACATTCAAAAAATAGAAAAATAAAACGAAAAAGAAATTATATTTTTTTGGCGAAATTGACCTAAAGTCACATAATATTTTTTCCTTCTTAAGGTCTTAGAGATTCGTGGTTAAGATCTGTCGGGTTATTCCAGCCCACGGTGTATAGTTTTATACATGGGAATTACACGATAACCGCTTAGGCGATTATCACACTGGCGCCGCAACAGGATGCGGCGACGGTGTGCAAGCGTGACAGCGCTATACACATGCAGAGCGTTTGTCCTTATCTGTCACTTTGACAGCTGTGTTTGTTGGAAACAGACAAAACATGAATTAACTAATTAGGCCTGAGAGACATTTATGAATAAGGGCTTGTGTAGCTGGAAAATAACTTATTATTATTGTGAGCCTATATGATACTATCAAGGATGATATAGACATGGATGGACAATATCCATACAAAATCGCGTTCCCTTTATTCAGGCTAAAGCACTAGCGTCATCTATCGGTCACACCAGACACTAAATCCTAGTTTCTAATACTTCATTCGGCGCTTAACGCTGACAGAATAACTCGACTCCAGACTCGACAGATGGCGCTGTGGCCTAGTACCGAAAACAGACGGTTAAAGAACCTGAAAAAAGGGAACGCGATTTTGTATGGATATTGTAAAACAGACGGTTACAGGACCTGAAAAAAGGGAACGCGATTTTGTATGGATATTCTCCATCCATATCTAGATCATCCTTGGATACTATCGATACTATCCTATTCCCAGTGCAAAGGCCTCCCACACTTTTTCCACTCGTCCCGAATGTCCCGATACTTTTATTTTAAGCAGTCTCTGGCTTGTCTCTGGCCGTGGCCATTCTTTTAAAAATGGCGGCGTGTGATAGATCCTCGATTAGAGTTGCCGAGTTGGATGCCTTGCCATTCAGTGGCAATCGTAACCCACAACTCATTCGACGTGAGTCCAACCACCGCAATTAACACAAAAGTTATGACCAGAAAACCACTTTTTTGGCCTAAAATTGTTCGACTTTGATCTCAAATATATCGAAGACAATGAATATTGAAGTAAATGTAGGATACTAAGTATATTGTTTAAGGCCGTTACTGGTAATATGATAAGCTAAAAAAATCATTAGAAAACTAAGCGATTCAGATCGAAGGTCATTGGCGCCATTTTTTTCTTTACCCTTTAAAATTAATATTGCCACTTAGTGGGATGCCACTTGTGTGGATACTCTGGCGCCGTCCCATCTATCATCTACGTCATTGAGGCCTGGTGGAGCGGCGACAGCAGCTGAAGCTCTGAAGCGCCGCAAATATGCTGGTCTCTCAAGCAGACACATGTTTGCGGCGTTTGCAGTGGAGACCTTGGGACCTTGGTGTCAGGATGCCCATGGTTTATTTAATGATTTAAAGAAGAGGCTCCTCGACGTTACTAGGGACCCTAGGGCTGGCTCATTCCTTGGCCAAAGAATCGGCATTGCCATTCAGCGGGGGAATGTGGCCAGCATTATGGGCACCCTTCCGCAGGGAACAGATCTCGGGGACTTATTTTGTTACTTTTAAGTTAGTTTTTTATTTTGTTTATTTGTAACCTATTTTATAAGTAAGAATTTTAGAGTTTAAGATCGAGTTATTGGTTATGCATGTCAATAAATTAATAAACATGTTAAATTAATATTTGGTATGAAATGTCACTTCGAAAGTAATCGATACATTTAATATTTTAACTAATGAGGGTTTCCGTGATTGAGTTTTTCACTAGATGGCAGCACCGTGGCGAGAGTACTTTTTGACAGCAGCTGTCAAGATCCACCATTAAAAAAAAGATTAAACATGATTGGTGGAATATACTAAGCTCCTTCGTCACTTATGGCAGCACCATCTAGTGAATAACTCGATCGCAGAAACCCTCATTAGAAGGAGTCCCTAGCAAGGGCATAGCGAGTACGGGCAGAAGATGCAGGAATGCTCACAAACCGTTAAACATGTCCCATTGCTCATGCAGCATTTACCTTAGATATATTCTTGTCTACGCCCCCCCCCCCCCCCCTTAAGAAAATCCTAGCTACGCCCTTGGTCACTAGTTAATTGTCATACTGCCACAAATACTTCTGTATGCAAATAATCCACGGGACAGGCTTTGCCTAGTGTGGTCAGTAAAACTGTACCCCTCTGTATCTTTTTGAAAATAAACAATTTATTTTTTGATACAATAAAGATATACCAATCAATTCTTCAAGCATATCCGCAAGGTGTAAATTATCCATGCCCAGTGGTCATCACTGCTTGTTACATCTAATTACAGGTCAGATAACATGTCATTACCATTAACACATTCAATGCCGGAAACCCGACTATCGGGTATTTTTATGATTTCGTGCCCAGGCCGCACTACCCGATAGTCGGGATCGTGGTACTATACCTATACATGACTAAAGGCCACGCCGGAGGACCCGATATCGGGTACTGTTTTTGACGAACAGGGTTGTCGCTAAATATTAGTGGTAACAGACATACTCGGAAAACTTCACAATTTTAACCATTTTTCACTTCGAGGTTTTTTGATGATTTTGATCTGGCGTGTGATCGCGAAGTCATAACGAAAATCGTTAGAGAATTCCCGTCACGCGTTCAATTGCCAACTTGAATTGTTTGTAATAATTAGATATTGATGTGCAGAGCTCGGATTTTTCACGGCAAAACAAAACACTAGCGTAATTTAGCCAGTGCTTGAAATATTATTTTATCGACACCTATCGAGTCTTACTAGAGTATATGACAGGTATTGCCTCAGTACATTTTTTCTTTTTTTATTCGATGGTACACCTATCAGTGTGAATGTCAAAATTTAAAAACTAACAAACGTGCGAAAATTTCGAAAAACAGGAGACTTACTAGAGCCAAAATCAATATTTTTGACCAGTCTAAGGTGACCTACTGGGGGTAAGAAGGTTGTGCATTAATTACCGGACATCCTGTATAAGTAATAAAATAACTTTTCATTTTAGCTTTGCCATAGTCGAGCAACAAAGAGGTAGGTTTGCATGTACAACTTAGAACGAAGTAACTATACCACCTCATTTAAAATGATAGAAACGACTGCAAATTTCATCTCACATGACATATGACATTCACACTTTAACTGTCATTTCATTACGTATAAAACGTAAATTGCATCTAGGTATTATTTATTTCGCAACGCATTGAATCCGACGTGTTGGATATACGTATAATAACTTAATATTGCAAGGTATCAATTAATACAAAAATGAGTAATGTACAAGATCGGATCAAAACGTGGATTGAAAATCACCCTGAGTTAGTCTATAATGAAGTGACCTCCACTATATACTGCTGTATGTGCGATATGCATCTAAAACTGAAGAAATGCAATATTGAGAATCATGTGAAAAGCAACCGCCACAATTACCGTTCGGGGCAACCAAAAAGGAAACATCAATTTTATTTCGATTTAATTATTTTTCTTATTTCATGCAACATACCATGGGCAACAGTCAACAACAATAATTTTCGTCATTTTTTTAACAAGTATTTATGTTGCGACTGCTCTATGACTTCTTTACCGGACGAATCGACCCTGCGAAAAATTTATTTAAATCTCGTGTACAAAAAAACTATACAGGGTATAAGAGAGGTAAACAAAACCAATTATTTGTGGATATCTATAGACGAAACACCAGATTTCATGGGAAAATGTGTGACAAACGTGGTGATTCGGTCTTTGCAAAAAAATTGTTCTAAGCAATTTTATCTTTTGGGGTCGAAGGTTTTAGAGAAGGTAAATGGGGAAACAATAGCAAACCTAATAATAAACCAATTAAAATTTTTGTTTCAAAATTCTTTCAATGATAACGTAAACAATTTGCTTTTACTTTGCACAGATAGTGCCGCATATATGCTTAAAGCCGGTCGTATTTTAAAAGCAACGTTTCCTCGTATGAAACACATTACGTGTTTAGCTCATGGTCTGCACCGGGTTGCCGAAGAAGTGCGAGATAATTTCAAAGGTGTGGATGGGTTGATATCGAATGTCAAAAAGATATTCCTAAAATCTCCAGAGCGTGTACGCCTTTTTAAGGCAAAATATCCGTCCATTCCCCTACCTCCCGAGCCAATTATCACCAGATGGGGAACTTGGATATCTGCTGCGGTATATTACGCTCAATACTATGAGCAAATACGTGATGTCGTCTCCATACTTGCTAATGACTCGGCAGCTATAAGAGCTGCAAAAAAATGTTTTCAAACACGCAAACTACGACCGGAGTTAAATTTCATTCGCGACAACTACGAAGTAATAGCCTCTTCAATAGAACAATTGCAATGTTCGACTTTATCCATTGCGGAATCCTTCCTCATTCTGGATACTGTTCGTTGCTACGTAAACTGGAGTAAACTTTTACCAGTGATACGTAAATTTGAAGCCGTGCTCGAACGAAATCCTGATTACGAAATTTTAAGAGACATATCTGAAAATATTACCCGAACTGATAATGAATTCTATAAATTTGCTCCCTTGACGTCAACTGAAGTTGAACGTACATTTAGTGTACATAAATGGATTTATAGTGATAAACGCAACTGTTTACTCCCAGAGAATGTTGAAAAGATAATGATCATCTACTCCTATCACTATTACCCAAATAAAATGTCTTGTGCTGCTGTGTGTACTGACGTAGATTTTGAAGAAGAAATTGCGTCTGTTTCTAATATATAGTAACTTTATACAAATGTTTTTATTAGTTTTATTACATATTAATTTTATTTGGTGACTTTTATTTCTTCTAGTTCTGAATTATCGATATCGATAAAATAATATTTCAAGCACTGGCTAAATTACGCTAGTGTTTTGTTTTGCCGTGAAAAATCCGAGCTCTGTTGATGTGTATTATCTATCAGATTCCGGAGATAGACGTTGGCCTAACTTTCCGGTATAACGTAATAAGTGGACAAACCAATATAAAAACAAATGTTTTTTAGCGCAACCCTATCGTGTACCCGACTGTCGGGTTCTTGGCGTGTAGTGTCGATTCGTTCGATAAGTGTGCAAGTGTACCCGAGTATCGGGTCGTATATATTTTTTGCGGCCTGGTGCGGATGTTTTGTTGGGCTGGGTTGCCACCCAGCCCAACAAAACATTAATTGCCATGAATGTGTCTAATGACGAGAAATACCCGGCGTCACTGATAAATGTGTACAGGGTGTGTTGAGTGGAGACCGCGTCTCGGCGAACGTAATGTAGCACGCCCTGTGGCCAGGTCGGATGACGATCTGCGAAACACTGCAGGCAGATGCTGGATGCGGCAAGCTGAAGCTGAGGGCGCTATGGCCCTCATAAGGAATGTCCTGCAGTGGACTATTATAGGTTGATGATGAAAAAAAAATGTTTTGTATGGGACACGACACGTCAAACCAGCCGGCTGACCCTCCATACAAAACCAATTTTTTTCGCGTAAAAATTTTTTTCTTAGTTAAAAATGTTTTTTTATAATTTGAATACGATACCAATTTTTCCCTTAAACGGATGACCAGATATTCGTTACATCTTGTATAGTGGCTCTGTGAGCTATACAATACACATCACGCACTAGCATAGCCGAAACCTCGTATAGGGCGTCCGCCATTTTGACAAATGTACAATATCTTAGCGAACTCACAATGGCCTTAATCGCCATACATTATGAAGCTTTAGTCCCTTGTAGACGGAGAGCTGGGCAAGTCAGATATAACACAATAATGAGAGCAACGAAAGCCCTCTAGTCAGTTTGCTATATTAAGTGTGTTTCTAGATCTGGAGATCTGGCAGCTGTTAAGTGGTGGAGGTCAAATAATGCAAACTACTTCAAGATAAGAAATCCTAGAGTTTGATGCAATATAATGAGAAATTATATAAATAATTAGAATATATAATCGCCAAAAGTTACTGTTAGAGGTAAGTTGTGCCAAACGATGAATAATGTAATTCATAGTTTTTCGCCTACTGTGTTTGTTTCCGAAATAATACGCAATGTTTTTGTTATGTTAAAATATATGCCCTAGGGGCACAGAGAACCTCCTATAGAGTAATAATGTTACTCATTTTGTGTCATTGTGTGTGTTACCAAGTCTTGCGGAAGGCGCGAGGGGCGGGTGGGTGATAGCGGCGCTGCGATTGGTCGATTCAAGGACCGCGCGCTATCACCACGCTATCACGTGGTTGCGTAGCGATGGGACATGTGTACTACAAGTAAACGGTACTGTACCGTAATTTGTTGTTGTTGATTGAGGTATTTACTGTTTACTAAATTGATAACAAATAACAATAATGCAATATGTATATGCCTACTTTAAAAACGTATTACCAATAAATGTTATCTAGTCGCCTTATAGACTAATCTGAAATTACCTTATCTGTGCATTGAAAGTACTTTTAGAAGCGTCTCCCATGCGACACCCAATTCAAGGTGTCTTCTAGAAGCAACGCTCATGTGACACCCATTAATAGTTGCTTAAAGCCACTCCTATGTGACACCTATTGAAAGCGCCTTATAGAAGAAACACTCGTGTGACATCCATTGAAAGCGTCTTATAGAAGCAACGCTCATGTGACACCCATGGAAAGCGTCTTATAGAATTAACGCTCATGTGACACTCATTAAAACCGTTTTATAGAAGCAACACTCATATAACACCCATTGTAAGTGTCTTATAGAAGCAACGCACATGTGATACCTATTGAACTTGTGTCATAGCAGTAACGCTCATGTGACACCAATTAAAAGTGCCTTAAAACAACTCTCATAAGACACCAATTGAAAGTATCTTAAAGAAGCAACGCTCATGTGGCACCCTTAATACCCATATTTATTATAACTATATGAAAAGAAAAACTATATACCAACAGAATAAATCTTTAAATTCTAATACCAACTACTCAAACTAAAAGAAAAAAGAAAATAAAACAAAGATCTCCTGTTTTCTATTGTACTTCGTATATTTGTTAAGTCGAAAGTACGTGGTGTCGGTATATAAGTCCGGTACACATCATCCGCACATCACTATCGTACACGTGCTTCCGTAAGAAAGGAATAGCACATTGCATTATTAACATGATAAAAAGAGACGGGCATACTAACTACTTCTCAATTGACTAATTCAAAATGACCTCCGCTGGCTAGAAACATATTAACGTAAAAAAAATTTTTTGAAGTAAAAGTGGAACGTAATTCCACCGCTTCTGATTCTTAACGTTTAAAACATTTGCCACACCACCTTACACTACAATATGACAGAATTTAGAATAGTTTTCATACGTATTTAAAAAACTTGCATACACGCACACTACGTGCAGGTCTAAAACATGGTCGCAACTGAACGGCTCGGCGGACGCCCGCGTAATTTATTAGTCGTTTTACTCCAACGTGTGGTGACCCCAAGTCGCCTTGTAAGGCTTATCTAGAGGTTATATACCTTATCTGTGCTTAGGGGACATATAGGGGACACTATAACAGAGACAACTTCGGCAGCTTTTACCTATTTTGGTATAGCAATTTCCCAATATATAAAATTTTCTAGTCTGTCACTCTGACCTCCACCCATTAAAAGCTGCCAGATTCATGGATCTAGCAATGAGGATAGTATAGCTATCTAACCAGACTGTTTAAGGGTTTTGTTGCTCTCATTGTTGTGTCATATCGGACGTAGCTAAGCTCTTAGCCTATTCTATTATGCCAAACTCTTAACTTTTAAACATAAAAAAAAAATAGTTACATGTATGGAGCGCCCTGCCTAATAATATTTTTTTTCTGCAATTTAACTACATAACTAAATAGTGGCATACAAAATACACCTTATCTCTAAATCTTATTAAGATACGTCTTCTAGTTTCCGAGTCAAATGGTTGTGACATACGGACGGACGGACGGACGGACGGATGGACGGACGGACGGACGGATGGACGGACAGACGGACATGACGAAACTATAAGGGTTCCGTTATTGCCATTTTTGCTATGGAACCCTAAAAACGAAATTCCGTGTAACTATAGGTACATAGAGTCCGCTGGATGCGGGTGGCGCAGGACCGGTCATTGTGGCACTCTTTGGGGGAGGCCTATGTTCAGCAGTGGACGTCTTTCGGCTGATATGATGATGATGACGATGATACATAGAATCTGCGTACTAAATTTCACGGGAATCGGTTAAAAAATGCCATCTGTAGAGGAGAGCAGCCAGACATACGGAAGTATTTTTGCCCAAGCTAAAACGGAGTCCTTTCCTTCGCTGTCACTCGGCCAATAAGTGGAATATTCGAAGAAGACTGATTTTAATTTGAAGTATTGGGCCTGTCAGAAGTGCCATTTAACTTATTCAGATCGTTATTTCTTCTTATCAAATTCATGTCAAATATATGTCATAATCAGATTCGTCAATACGACTCAACAACATCTAGAGGTAGAAAAAACCTAGGTATTGCACTATTTTCAATCTTTAAATTTTGGGGTAATTTTAACTAACTTAGTGGATGTTGGCCAGGTTTAGGTTTACCAGAGTATCATAGACATGGGATATAATATAAGGTATAGACGGGGCATGGCAATAACAATACCAAGATCGAACGATGGTCTTATTACACTTTCAATAGGTATGACAGAGAAGGTGCTAGATGTGGAGCAAGGATGATTAAGACATGGATGGACAATGCCTATACAAAATCGCGTTCCTCGAACGTTCAGGCTATACGTCTGTTTTCGGTACTGAGTGCCACAGCGCCATCTGTTGAGTCTGGAGTCGAGTTATTCTGTCAGCGTTAATCGCCGAACAAAATATTAGAAACTAGAATTTATTTATTTAATCTTAATTGCACAAAATAAGATGGTACAAATGGCGGACTTAATGCCATAAGGCATTCTCTACCAGTCAACCAACAATGGGCATAACAGAAAGGTTAATTAGGAATTTAGTGTTTGTGGTGACCGATAGATGACGCTAGTGCTTTAGCCTGAAATAAGGGAACGCGATTTTGTATAGGCATTGTCAATCCATGTCTTAATCATCCTTGATGTAGAGGTAGTGTAGCGACGCCCGGCCGGAATTCAGGCGGGTTGTCGATCGCTGCTCGCGTTCATTCAGCCCAGTTCCCTGGAGTTGGAGCTGCAGGTTACTGTTCCGGCTGCGTTCCCACACTGGTCTCCTCGAGTCTTCTTGTCTTCCTGCAGAACAGAAGGACATCCCTGAGGTAGAAGGTGCTATTATCGTTGGTCCTTGTTATAAACTCATATTTTTTTATTACCCTCCACCAGGCGCGGATACAGGGGGGGGGGGGGGCAACAGGGGCAATTGCCCCCCCCCCCCCCCCCCCCCCTGAAACGCAAACCTCGTATACTACGGGGCCCATAGGTGCGGACCGCGAGACTTTTTGTGAAGGAAAGTGCCCCCCCTGAACGAAATCCTGGATCCGCGCCTGCCTTCCACACCATTACTTATAGCAGTGGAGGGTCACAAACAGATATAATTCGCGATTTCTTCAAGAATTTCTGTGTTTACTACGAGAAAACATGATGTTTTTCTTAGAAAGTTGTGACTAAGGAAAACAATGGTAAATTTGTTCTGTTTTGTGCTGTAGAAGTGATTTTATCCGTCATCTAATATGTCTATCCCTTACTATGGTAGAATGCTTGTGTGGTCTCTAGTTAAATTCTTGCTTTGAGCAGAGTATGCAGAACCCCCAAGCCACATCCATTTATTTAGTTAAATTACTCCAAAATTTTAAGTTTCAGAATCAAAGTGGTGTCTGTGACGTAGTGCATGCGACTAGTTTTCTTCAACCATGGACTCAACGTCAATAAAAGTCAAATGTTTTAGTGACTTTGTTGACAAATAACATAATAACATAAATACTCTTTATTGCACACCTCAAAATAAAGAAACACATATAATACAAGTTACAAACAGAATAATCACAGGTAAAACAATTGGCGGTCTTACCGCTAAAAATTTAAGCGATCTCTTCCAGACAACCTTTGGAAAGCGGAAACCATTGAAAATAATCAGAAATACGTAGGTGTTGCGAATGAACTTTCATTTTCATTTATTTATAAAACAGTGCAAGCTTACAGTGTACATCAATTCACTAACATGCTATAGTTCAAAATCTGTAAGAATGAACTTTTGACACATCGCAACGCCCGTAGAACGTAAACGCGCAAGACACTTTGAAATTATAAACAAAATCCCATAACGATTTTACAGCTTGTCATGTACGTAAACACAATATTTCACTTTTAATAAACATAACCTAATTAATGTTACATTTTTTCATATCTTAGTTATTGAATATTCTACGATAACAATTTAGCATGCAAACAGTTACGGTCTACGCCTCCTTTTTTTTAAATTTAGTGTTGTGACCATGTCTGCTGTCCCGATTCATATAACATTTCCGTAAGTCGATATAATCGATTATGTAATCAATAGACAATATAAGACTTTCTTATCATATTGTATTAATTATGGAATTATTATAATGCCATACATAATTAGTAGATAACAATTATTAAATGATCATTTCCTAAATAATTTTATTTTCTGCTTTGTTATAGTTAAGTTTTCCTTTTTTAATTTATTTTTGTATTCAGGCATACCTGCATACAACTCATCTCAACTCATATTCTCGGTGGAATCACTAACTCCCGACTCACAGGCATCCGCCTAGTTCGGGAGACAGAGGCTCAGTTCCGGTGAAACTGTTTCAAACCTAATACATAAGTCTCTCTTAAGCTATTAGCGTACTGTGCAAATATTACTTACACTTGTATTAGGTTTAAGTCAATAAACATTATTCTTATTCTCTTATTCTTATAATTTGAGAAGATTTGTGATACAAAATATATAGGCATATAACAAGAAAAAATCGGTTGTAGTAAAATCGATTCGAACAATTCATAAATAATCGCTAAATTTGACAAACGATACGTCTTAGCCGCATCACTAATGACTTCAATACTGAAGTGTCAAAAGTTCATTCTTACAGATTTTGAACTATAGGAAACAGATTGTCGTCAAAATAGAGAAACATAATAAAATACAAATTACATTCAGAAAAAATAAAATAGCAAATAAGTATATGTCAAAATAGATTAATAAGAATGTCAGTCAATTATTTAAAATCATTACAAAAAAAAATATTTTAATTTAAAATGAAGATCATTTTGATAACGTATCCGTACATGTCGCTCCAAGAAATAGTTGATCACTGTAATACGCGCATTATAGTCCCGTCTCGTTGGCAATATTTTGAGGGTTAAGTTTCGAAAATTCTAAAGTCACTTATTATTGAAGTTGGAAATACAGTGTGTACATGAGAATCTTTCAGTGCGTTTTGTGTCATATTCAATTGGTGCTTTTTTTGTAATTCAATAATTTGAGGTTAACTTTTTTAGCTTGCCATAACTTGAGTAAAAGAATATTAGAGTTAGAAAATATAACTGTTTTGTATTTAGAACAGTTTTATTGTTGTACAAAACTAGTTTGTGTCATTTACGTCGAGTGCAATTTTATATAGTATGACAACGCTAAAAACCTACGTATAAAAAATTAGAGTTCATAAAATAAGGATTAACTATATCATCACCTCAAAATATGTCAATAAAATCAATATGTGTCAAATTAAGCAAATGAAAATTTAAGTTTCTTGGTAATTTCGTATTTTTAGGCTGTTATCGTTTTAATAAATTATTAAAGTCATCAGAGTTCACATTCTAATAATCAAAAAGGGATTTTAAAGTAGATATTTCAATTTGTGTCACTTTCATCAATGATATTTCGTCTAAAATTAAACAGAAACAATATTTGCGTTCAGAGGAAATCTTCTTAACTAGAGCGCGTGACCTTGATGGTACGCCTGTTCGGCTTACTTCTGTAATGACCACTAGAAGTAGACCCCCGGCTCGCTTCTTAACAAGCTAATCCATGGGTCAACCAGGCGCTGGCATCTTAGCTGTTACGATGTAGGTACTTGCTCACGGAGGCGCGCGCGGGGTGATAAAGCTGACATACTCGACAAAGGAACTGAGCGGAGGAGCGAGTCGCGGGAAGCCGGCGAGTAGGGCAATGAACTCGTGCGTGTCTCGCCAATACGTACCTTTTTGAGCGGTAGCCGCTTTGTTTGTGTTTTGACTAGACTGTTGAGTACATTTTCGAAGATTTCAAGCATCGTGAATTATGGGTAGAAAACGCTACGTAATATTTTTATTTAGTTCTGTTTTATTGGAACGAAGTTCCTTATACATATATACGGTTCGCGGATGGGGGGCTAGGCAAAAAAAGTCACGTGACCGTCACGAAAAAGCATTGGTAAACATGTGAAATGGAATGAAATAAAATATGAAAAATAGAATAAAGTGGAGTGAAAGTGAAAGTGAGAAGTGACAAAGTAAAAAAAGTCAAGTTAAAAAATTTCCAAAATATCAAAAATTCAAAAATCTCAAAAATCTCAAAAATCTCAAAAATTTCAAAAATCTCAAAAATCTCAAAAATCTCAAAAATCTCAAAAATATCAAAAATATCAAAAATCACAAAAATCTCAAAAATCTAAAAATCTAAAATCTCAAAAATCCCAAAAATCTCAAAAATCTCAAAAATCTCAAAAATCTCAAAAATCTCAAAAATCTCAAAAATCTCAAAAATCTCAAAAATCTCAAATCTCAAATCTCAAAAATCTCAAAAATCTCAAAAAATTCAAAAACGACAAAAATTACGAAGAAGTCAAAAATTAAATAATATTACTTCGTTCTAACCGAGTGTTCCACGACACTAACGTATTTTTTTTTACTTTTGTTTTATTTTTGTTTTTTCTTTTCGTCTGTATTCTGTTTTTATTCCGTTTATTTTGTTTAATTGTATTCTTATTTTACTCTTTTTTTTTATACCACAACGTGGCAAACAAGCATACGGCCCGCCAGATGGTAAGCAGTAGCATATGGATGCCTGGAACACCAGAGGTGTCACATGCGCGTTGCTGACTCTTTACAAAAAGGAGGAACAAGTTCAGAGTTAATTACCTCGGCCATTTTTAGGGTTCCGTACCTCGAAAGGAAAAAACGGAACCCTTATAGGATCACTTTGTTGTCCGTCTGTCTGTCTGTCTGTCAAGACCATTTTTCTCAGGAACGCGTGGAGGTATCAAGCTGAAATTTATATCAAATATTTAAGTGTAAGTGAAAAAATCAAACTTATAAGCTAACGCAATCAAAAGATACAGTCGTTTATGCTGCAAATTTTATAGCTTTTCGGCACTCGCAAAACCTACGGGGTACTTCCCGTGAACTCAGAAACTTGAAATTTGGCACAAAGCAACGTCATATAGTATAGATAATGGAAAAATTACAAAAAGTGGACATTTTTGGTAAAATCATACAAAAACATATTTTTTTAAATTTTAAACTTACTACCTTTTTCCTCGTAAACGCGTAGAGGTATTAAATTGAAATTCATGTCAAATACTCAGGGCTATAGGACCTTTCAGATGTAGCAAAACCAAACTTTTAAATAAAAATTATATACAAGTTCAAAGTCCATTATCTCGGCCATTTTTTATTTTAGAGAAAAGTTTGTCGAATGAAACACGCTTTTACATATATACAAGTTCAAAGTCCATTATCACGGCCATTTTTTATTTTAGAGAAAAGTTTCTCAAATTAAACAAGCTTATTTTAGCGTATTCTATACGAAAAAATCATAAAAAGTACACGTTATTATGACGTCCCGTCGACGGTTTTTTTTCGAAGTCCAAATGATATACAAGTTCCATGTCCAATCGGCCATTTTCGATTTTAGAAAAAAATGTTTTTAAAATAAAACACGCTTATTTTAGCGTATTCTATACGGAAAAATCATAAAAAGTTCAGGTTATAATGACGTCCTGTCGATAGTTTTTTTTTCAAATAAAAATTATATACAAGTTCAAAGTCCATTATCTCGGCCATTTTTTATTTTAGAGAAAAGTTTCTCAAATAAAACACGCTTATTTTAGCGTATTCTGTACAGAATAATCATAAAAAGTACACGTTATAATGACGTCCCGGCGATGGTTTTATTTTGAAGTCCAAATGATATACAAGTTCCATGTCCAATCGGCCATTTTCGATTTTAGAAAAAAGTGTTTTTAAAATAAAACACGCTTATTTTAGCGTATTCTATACGGAAAAATCATAAAAAGTTCAGGTTATAATGACGTCCTGTCGATAGTTTTTTTTCAAATAAAAATTATATACAAGTTCAAAGTCCATTATCTCGGCCATTTTTTATTTTAGAGAAAAGTTTGTCGAATGAAACACGCTTTTACATATATACAAGTTCAAAGTCCATTATCACGGCCATTTTTTATTTTAGAGAAAAGTTTCTCAAATTAAACAAGCTTATTTTAGCGTATTCTATACGAAAAAATCATAAAAAGTACACGTTATTATGACGTCCCGTCGACGGTTTTTTTTCGAAGTCCAAATGATATACAAGTTCCATGTCCAATCGGCCATTTTCGATTTTAGAAAAAAGTGTTTTTAAAATAAAACACGCTTATTTTAGCGTATTCTATACGGAAAAATCATAAAAAGTTCAGGTTATAATGACGTCCTGTCGATAGTTTTTTTTCAAATAAAAATTATATACAAGTTCAAAGTCCATTATCTCGGCCATTTTTTATTTTAGAGAAAAGTTTGTCGAATGAAACACGCTTTTACATATATACAAGTTCAAAGTCCATTATCACGGCCATTTTTTATTTTAGAGAAAAGTTTCTCAAATTAAACAAGCTTATTTTAGCGTATTCTATACGAAAAAATCATAAAAAGTACACGTTATTATGACGTCCCGTCGACGGTTTTTTTTCGAAGTCCAAATGATATACAAGTTCCATGTCCAATCGGCCATTTTCGATTTTAGAAAAAAATGTTTTTAAAATAAAACACGCTTATTTTAGCGTATTCTATACGGAAAAATCATAAAAAGTTCATGTTATAATGACGTCCTGTCGATAGTCTTTTTTCAAATAAAAATTATATACAAGTTCAAAGTCCATTATCTCGGCCATTTTTTATTTTAGAGAAAAGTTTGTCGAATGAAACACGCTTTTACATATATACAAGTTCAAAGTCCATTATCACGGCCATTTTTTATTTTAGAGAAAAGTTTCTCAAATTAAACAAGCTTATTTTAGCGTATTCTATACGAAAAAATCATAAAAAGTACACGTTATTATGACGTCCCGTCGACGGTTTTTTTTCGAAGTCCAAATGATATACAAGTTCCATGTCCAATCGGCCATTTTCGATTTTAGAAAAAAATGTTTTTAAAATAAAACACGCTTATTTTAGCGTATTCTATACGGAAAAATCATAAAAAGTTCATGTTATAATGACGTCCTGTCGATAGTTTTTTTTCAAATAAAAATTATATACAAGTTCAAAGTCCATTATCTCGGCCATTTTTTATTTCAGAGAAAAGTTTCTCAAATAAAACAAGCTTATTTTAGCGTATTCTATTCGAAATATCATAAAAAGTACACGTTATAATAATGTCGTCCCGTCGATGGTTTTTTTTCGAAGTCCAAATGATATACAAGTTTCATGTCCAATCGGCCATTTTTTATTTATTGCGTATTCTATACGGTAAAATCATAAAAAATATGCTATATAATGATAACCCATCGCTGGTTGTTTTTTCGAAGTCAAAATTATATACAAGTTCAGAGTCCATTATCTCGGCCATTTTTGATTTTAGAGAAAAGTTACTTGAGTAAAACACGCTTTTTTTAGCGTATTCTATACGGAAAAATTATAAAAAGTAAACGTTATAATGACGTCTCGATATGCAAGTTCAAAGTCCATTATCTCGGCCATTTTTGATTATGAAGAAAAGTCTTAAAATAAAACACGCTTATTTTAGCATATTCTATACAGAATAATCATAAAAAGTACACGTTATAATGAAGTCCCGTCGATGGTTTTTTTTTTAAGTCCAAATTATATACAAGTTCAAAGTCCATTATCTCAGCCATTTTTGATTTTAGAGAAAAAATTTCAAATAAAACATGCTTATTTTAGCGAATTCTATACGGAAAAATCATAAAAAGTACACGTTATAATGGCGTCCCCATATACAAGTTCAAAGTCCGTTATTTTTGATTTTAGAGAATAGTTTTTCAAATAAAACACGCTTATTTTAGCGTATTCTATACAGAATAGTCATAAAAAGTACTTGTTATAATAACGTCCCGTCAATGGTATTTTTTTTGAAGTCCAAATTATATACAAGTTCAAAGTCCATTGTCTCGGCATTGTTTCTTAAGTCCAAATTAGTCCATGTAGTCAATCTTCAAAGTCCGGTAACTTCGATGTTTTTGGGTAAAAAAAATGTTTCTTATAAAACTTGCTTATTTTAACACATTCTACAAAATAAAGTATGTCTCATAATGACACCATTCCAACCAAAATAGTCCAAATTGTACTTAACCTTCAGGGCCCCATAACTACGAAATTATTGAGTTAAAAAAAATGTGTAAAAGAAAAGTTGCTTATTTTTATGTGTTATATACGATAAGTTAATAAAAACAGCCTTATTATGACATCACACTGATGAAAATTTTATTAAGTCCAGCCCGGCCCTTTGCTAGTCCAACCGAGAGGCAGATAACGATATTTTGATTTTCGCGTTTCACGATAGCCACTCTGTAAACAAACCGCCTTGATGCATAAATTAAATTGTTTCTGTTCGCTGTTTCGCTATCTGAAAGTTGTCTGGTAGAGATCGCTTTTTAGCGATAAGACCGCCTATTGACACCTAATTACTTAAATCCTGTTTGTTTTTTTATATTGTATGTGTGTTTACTTTTGGTGCACAATAAAGCATTTTATTATTATTATTATTACATATTTATTAGTTACAAATTATCTGTGACAATTTGCCAAAATACTGTTTAAATGGTAAACTAGGTTTACCGCGGCACACAGATCCGCCGTTGTAGTCCCTTATGGACTACGTTTACATTAATTATCCTTAACTTACTTAAGTTTTATATTATTGCTTTCTTTACTATGAAAAATAAAGAAGAGCGACTGAAAAATCGCTGTTTGTCTTTGTCGCATTTATTACTACTATTACTATATGTATGCATAGAGTAATAATAGAAAACAAGCCGCTAGGCAGCCTGGTCGGCACATGAACCCCGCCCGCGCCTTACCCTTCCCCGCGCATGCCGTTTACGCAAAACAAGTTTTCATTCTGAAAAATAAAAATAATCCATTGTTTATAATGACACAAATTTCAAACATTGTTTCGATACGCTTTTATAAAAATATTGATGCAAACTTTAATAACTTAAATTTTTTATTGTACTGTTAACAGGGGTCATACAAGAAAAAAAATTAAAGTAAATAAATATCATTGATTAATATGGCACAAATTTATTCAAATAATAGATACCGATATATTAGAAAGCACAGTACCTAATCGATCAACTCTAATTTTATATAGGCTTGTAAAAGTCCACATATATGTGCTGATTGAACGTCAGTATTCCCATTGACGAAATTGACACAAAACGCGTCCGTGCGTCAGTAACAATTTTGCTGTTACAGTGAAAAAACAATTTTGATCTCTAATTTTCTATTTAACGAATAATGTTAAAAAAAAGAAATGTGTAAGTTTCTGCCTACGCAACAACCTAGGATGACACAAATTATTATTATTAGCTAAGTTGGATGGCCTGAACTCTGTATGCGAATAATAAGCATCTTTAATATTATCGAAACTTCATAATTTATCGGTACGGGTCTATTACGCGCACAACAATGTGAGGTAATATGATTTCAAAACATTATTATGCATTTAAAATAAAAAAGTTCGAAGAGGCGTTTGTCAGTAGATGCGACGTTTTACATGCATCTTTAGTAATAATTTTACCGTTTTGATTTTAACTAACTATGTACTTATGTCTTAAACATTTGCAGAGTTGAGTGTAATCAAGTAAGAATAGGACTTTATGATTATATATTTAGGTAGGTACAGTCAAGTGCAAAAATACCTATCGAAAAAATCGTCTCATAAATATGGTGCTACGCACTTATTACAACGGAATAAGATACTATGGGACATATTTTTGAGTAAGATGAGTACACCCGTATTTTTACACTTGACTGTACTAGGTATCTAAAAAATACTTAAGAGTGCGGTAACGATTTGAGAAAGAAAATCTCTAATAATGAAATAACGCACGTGAATTGCATTTGATAAGATAGTTTGGCTTTTTATTGTAAAAAAATACTTTTGGTACACATTTATTATTATTGAATACCCGAAAACTCAATTCTTGCAGAGCTTGTTTAGTGAGGACGATGATTATGATTCGTGCAAACTTCAAATACAAAAATACAAATACAAAGCGTTTATTTCATTACTTTTTACAGTACAACTTGTCGCTTGATTTTTTATTATTATTTGTTATGCCCTCCAATATATTTTTAATAAAGAACAAAGCCAAGTTTATTTCTACATTTTTTTTATGAAATACTTTAATACGCCATCAAAAATACCACCTAAACTTCGGCTTCTAAAAATAGCTCTAGGTAAATGTACTCTTCCTTAAAAAATATGTATGAAAATGAAAAGAATTGTTCCACTTATTCCTTGAACGACATATTAGTTTAACATCACTTTAATCAATAAAAGTCTTACTTTTTTCACCGCTTCAAGCAAAAATCGCGAAACAACGGTAATTTTATAAGTAAAACAGAAAATCTAAAAAGTGTTGCACGCGCGTATTCCGTAAAAAAGAAACTATCTCCCAAAATATGTATAAAAAGTAATAGTAGTCTTATTAGTTACTGTAAAATTGTATCGAAAAGTTGAGCGAAATCGAAAAAAAAACTTTACCGGGCTCTTAGATGATTCCATTCATTCAGTATCGAAGGTACAGATCAAATCTTGATCTTGCTCAATATAAAAAAAAAACCGGCCATGTACGAGTCGGACTCCCGCATGAAGGCCGTGCCATTATCTATAAAAACGGCAAAAAAATCATGTCTGTTGTATGGGAGCCCCCTTCAATGTTTATTTTATTCTGTTTTTTAGTATTTCTTGTTAAAGCGGCAACAGAAAAACATCATCTGTTAAAATTTCAACTGTCTAACTATCACGGTTCATGAGATGACAGACGGACACGGACAGACGGACAGCGGAGTCTTAGTAATAGGGTCCCGTTTTACCCTTTGGGTACGGAACCCTAAAAAGAATGGTGGGAGACCCTTATTATTCATGAAATATTGACAAAAAAAAATTATAATTTTGTTTTAGGCTCCTAAAGTACTAAAGACTTTTTGACATCCGTAACCGTATACTATACCTTATGGAGCGAGCCGAGGGAGGTGAGATATCCGTTCAGATATATTTGACACGGGTACCGAAAAGTATCGCGCTAGCACCGCGTGGCACGGCAAATCTGACCCACAATGAAGAAGCGGTGTTAAAGAAATGTTTACCCGCTACCTGCAACCACCTGTGTGCTCTGTGATACCAGCGCGCGGTGATACCCACAAATTGGAGGGATTTGTGGTAAGTGTGGGGATTTAGAAAAGCAGTAGTGAAAAAACGCCGCGTTAAAGAACTGTCCACCCGCTGCCTGATAGCACCTGTGTGCGCTGTGATAGAGCGCACAGCTATCCTACAAATTAGGGGGATTTGTGCAAATTGTGGGAATTTGGTTGCGCATTTTGCTCAGTAAAGAAACGCCGCGTTAAGATTTTTTTAAGTATCCGCTATTTGAAACCGCCTGTGTGGCCGGTGTTGCCAACTTTCATTATCTCCAGTATACTCACAAATTGCGGGTCAACATTTTTCTTAGGCAAGCCGGAGCTTAATTTGGCCTAAAATTTCTTCATGAGATGTAGGAAAATTGCTCAGGTGCCTGAAGATTACGCAAGCCGACGGGAATCGTGTTCTATGGACGCGCCGTCACTGTCGTGCATACTAATAGTGTTCAGAAAATGTATGTACATACACAACCAATGTATCGTTATTCGTTATACCAGTTATTTAGGCGTGTGACCATCGCTTTATTGTTTACTTTTCTTAAAAACTGCATTTAATTGTTTTTTTATGATTGCTACAATCTGCGAGGTGAATATATTGGTACACTTTACCTGCATTAATATGGGACTTTTGTTTGGCCTGATATGATTTCAGATTTCTCAGTACGTAGAGTAGACTGGAATGACAAACGAGGACATTTAAAATGGGTCATAGTAGAAGTCATTTCATAATAATGTCGAATGTTTTTTATTCAACAGTTCGTATTCCATTGTGCTAATTCTTAAATTATTATTTACAATAAATATTATAACAGCCTTTACCGAATCAGCGAACATTATTAATCTGATTGAGTTCTGTTATGAGTATTTTTTTATTAGAAAATGTATGTTAAGAAATTGTTGATTACAGCTGTGCAGTAGTATTTTTTTTAGTTTTTACAAATGTAGCAAATGTAAAATAAATAGGTTAATGCCAAACGTCATGCATATCGAGTTTACAGAGGTTGTCCGGTGTGCTCCAAACTAGGCCGAGCCGGCTGTATCTTGGAGCGCTACCTAATAATATACTAGTAGTTTATTTAGCTAAGATCAGTAACTAATTATCTATAGCTAAACTATGTTCGTGTTTATGTCTACTTAAACTAAAACCTGTACCTTAATAAGTAATTTACTTAAATGTAACTTACAGTATTCATTTATTGACTGTTTCAATAAAAAAATAGGTATTATATACAGGTATAATAAAAGATTATTATTGATAAAATATGAATAAGAATATTTATATTATGTAATGTAACCTAACAAACAAAACCATAAGTACATAATCCAAATATAAAAGCAATCCGTAATTTCCACAGCATTCCCAATATTTGTAAACAAAGTGTTACTTGGAAATTTCCTTGGCGCAGTCAAAACATTAAAAAAACCCAACTAAAAACTAACTTGAGCATTGGGATTTCCCGCTTGGAGGCTTTCTTGCTCGCTTTGCTGGCAACCCCGCCGTGGCCGGCCGGCTCTCAGCTCGTCAGTCACTCTCCGGCTTCCGAAGGGACATCACGCTACCCGTCCCCGCGCTACACGTCACCTAAACTTTCCCAAAACTTTCCACGAAGTTCCAGAAAATTGTGTGTGTTGTGTTCACAGTGTTGATGTGTTTGTGAAGTGAAGATGCGTGCCGGCGGGTGCTGGCTAGCACTCCTGGCTGTGTGCGTCGTGGCACAAGACACCAGGCACCTATCAGGTACAGTAACCGTTTCTGTTGACAGTGAAAAGTTTGCAGGTCATTGACTTGCTGGATTCTTGTCGCTAGGAGTGGTAACACTGGAATTTTGAATTTGGAAGCGCTCAGAAGTTTAACTGATGACGTTATGTTGTTGTGGATATTTATGTCTTATTGTTAAATCACCTTCAAGTTTAATACGAAACTAATTGCGGGGTAGGTTTTTAATTAGGTAATTATTTAGTATCGAATATTTTAATTACTTGTGTAATACTTTCTAGGAAATGCTTGCATACTCAAAAAACTCATAAGTTATTAAAGTAAAGAGTGATTAAGTTAAATCAGATAAAGGTGATTATATTCTAACACAATTATTGTGTCCTATCTTATTAAATTTTATTGTCATTTTAGAAGTTACATCAAAAGAGAAAAGAAAAACAAGTAAATAGGTACATTACACCTTACACCAAGTGATCAGTAAGTAGGTACCTATACATTACTACTAAAGATAAGTAAAAAGTTGTTATTTGATTTAAAAAAACAACTATTAATATTCGCCTAAAAGAAGGTGAATATAAATATAAATTATAATATACCAACTACTTAGAGGAACACAAAAAAGTACGTACAAGAGTATCTTCATTAATTTCATTATATTCTAAAAGTTTCATTCATTTGAAATCGCTAAAATATCTACTTTACTCAAATTGTTATACCCACACAGGTAGGTATGCCTATTGCTAACAATGATTTTATTTTAATAATTAGCAAAAGTCGACAAGAATTGGCATAAAATATCTATCTAGGTCTCACGCTCAGGTCTAAAACTACAGTTAAACAGGCATTAACCATTAACAGTTACTGTTTATCTCGGCTAAACTTGAACTTGTTAAACGATTACTTTCTAGGTTAAGGTTTTTAGGTTATGTTACGTTTCTTTTCTGTTGCTAGGTTTTTGGGTAGGGTGCATTGGGATAATTTCGCAAAGTGTGTAATTTCGAAAATCATTCAAATATCGTTCTTATACCATTGTAATAAGGGTCTTCTCGGAATTATCCCGAAGCACCCTACGGAAATCCAAGCAAAATTTTTCTTTAAGCTAAAATTGGCGAATATTTCCGAGAATTAAACAAAATACACTCTCATAATATAAAAGGAGTCCATAAATATATTATAATAACAGTAGGAGTTTTAGGGCAGGCGACACGCATGTGACACCTCTGAAGTTGCAGCTTCTATAGCTGCTTACCATCAGGCGGGACGTGTGCTTGTTTGGCGTTGTGGTATTAAAAAAAACTCAAAGAGAATTAATTCAACAACAACTCATGGATGCAAGAACTTTGAATATGAAGGGCTATATAACGTTCAATATCATAAGTACGAGTAGCTACATATTACGAGTATACATATATAGGGTGCGTTGGGGTAAGTTTACAAAATGTGTAATTCCGAAAATCAATCAAATATCGCTCGTACCCCATTGTAATAAGAATCAACTTTCGGAAGTACTCCATTTTTCTATCCTTATTACCCCAATACACCCTAGTAAGTAGCTACATATACAGTAAGTACGTATTTCTGATTATTTTCAATGGTTTCCGCTTCCCAAAGGTTGTCTGGAAGAGATCGCTTTTTAGCGATAAGACCGCCAATTGTTTTACCTCTGATTATTCTGTTTGTAACTTGTATTTTCAACCGACTTCAAGATTTCGAAGGAGGAGGTTATCAATTCGTCGGGATCTTTGTTTTTGCTATCTTATTTTTATTTTTTTTATGTATGTTCACCGATTATTCGAAGACGGCTGGACCGATTTGGAAAATTCTTTTTTTGTTTGTAAGAGTATACTTCACAGTTGGTCCCATTGTAACCAGGTCAGGATCTGATGATGGGATCCTGGAGAAATCGAGGGAACTCTTCAACTATTATAGGCACACCTGTAGTGATTTGAGTATTTTTTACAGCAGCTCGAGTATTTGGTGTTGGAAAGGTGGATTGCTTAGTGAAGTCGGTTCTTTTTTGTTTAAAATTATATGTGTTTCTTTATTTTGAGGTGTGCAATAAAGAGTATTTATGTTTATGTTATGTAGCTACATATTATGTGATACTATTGGTATGTTACTGGTTTCTTAAGTAGATGTGTTCTAGATCCTCAGATTAGTGCCTAGGACATGGCAGTCTGCCTTAGACACGCAGATAAAGTACTAAGTACCATAGACCTTATATCATTGCAATAAGAGTTAGTTTAGTGTGAGTGAGGATTAACTCAGAAACAGCCTCACATAAATTACAAAACGAGATCGGACCCTATTTATACCAAAGATGTAGTATCAATAGATACCACATCTAAGTGCCTTGAAATTTTTATATACAAGTCAGAATTGGCTGTGTAATAAGTATTGTTTTTTTTTTCTTAGGTATTTTTGAGAAATAATAAGTAAGACTAAGAATGGATATAGATTATTTAAAAAATAAACATCGTTTATTTTCACTGTGCGAAACATTTTACTTGTTTTCATAGTCAACAGGACATCTGCTATTTATATTTTCTGTAATTGGGTGGATACTCAAGCAAGCTAATATTTTGCCTAGTTTTAAAAAGTATATTGTATACCACCTGTTGGCAAACCTTAAATAAAAAAAATAAAAATAAAAAAAATAAAAAGTAATACCAAAATTCATCATCATCATTATATCAGCCGAAAGACGTCCACTGCTGAACATAGGCCTCCCCCAAAGAGTGCCACAATGACCAGTCCTGCGCCACCCGCATCCAGCGGACTGCCGCGACCTTTACCAGGTCATCAGTCCACCTTGTGGGGAAATTACTTATTTAAATACTGCAATCGAGTTCTGCTGATTCGTTATTAGTTTAAATTATATCTAAACTTATTCTTAGACCTCCACTTTTACGAAACTATTATGTAGCATGTAGAAATAAATTTGCCTGCAATTGAAAGTTTAAACTCTAACTATTCCAAGTTTTAAGTTGAACGCGCCAGGGAATTTAAGTTAGAAGTTTCGATTTTATGAATTTAAATTACGTAGGTATGTGGAGAAAATAAGTTAAATTTAGAGCTGCGCAAAACGCTTCACTGAATTGAAAAGATTGATTTATATTTTTCGCTCGCGGAGATATGTATCACTCATTTCGCTCAGTGAATCTGGGGGGCGATTTTTGAGGTTCGAGCGCTCGAATGTGACATTTTAAACTTTGAATAAAATTATGTTTTAAAAATAATAGAGATAGGAATTTGAAATCCCGATTATTTAAACTATTAATTTCATGCAAAAATAATGGCGACAAACTCATCTGTGCGATTATTTTCGCGCTCAATTTCTTTGAATTCGAGTGCTCGAAAGTCAAAAATCGGCCCCCTGTTCGCATATTCGCCTCAATCGCATGGTGTCACTCGTTTGACTCGGCCGGCTCATTCGAATCATGAGTGAGAAAGAGCGAGCAAGTAACACTGTAATCACAGAGATAGACGAGTTACTGAGCGAGTTAAATCTTCAGTGAGTGAGTGAGTGAGTTGAATCAAAAGATACAGTTCATTTAAATCACTCACTTGTGAACGGTCTTGTCTAGTTGAATTGAATCTTGCTGTGTCTAGTTATGTAGCGAAATTCTTTAGCTAAAGCAATGTTCGAAATAAGATGTGGAAACTAGAAGAAAGTTATTTAAAGTTTCTTGTATTGGTATGGATGATAATTTAGATGATTAACGTACGGAATCCTCTCCACGCGAGTGGAACTCGCACTGTATACCTTAATGGCAAATTCATAAACATCCAAATTTATATCGGTAATAGTCTTTTCTTTGACATATGTTAGAAAGGGACAAAATGTAACATAGGATTGCTAAAGTTTATTTGAATAAGTCCAATTTTTTCCTAATTCTGTTTATAGAAATAGCAATTTTCTGGCATAGGTCCAATTAAAAACCTATTTTTTCTGCGCCCACTTGTAATAGGTATAGGCTAGCGCCTAGTTAGTGAATATTTTACTTTGTATTTTAGAAATAACGATTTGAAACTGTCACAAACTTGTGGTATTGTATCTATTGTTTGTAACGGGGCATTTACCATGTATATTGAAGTTTTTGAGCACCTTATATTTCGGCACAGTTACATGCGCTATCATCACGGAGTAACTGACGTTGCGGCGAGTTTTAACTTTTAGTTGTAGTCTACCCACACACCGTTAGCGATCTTAGCGATCTATCCTCTTTCAAGTTCGCTTTTTTCGTCCGTTATAATGTTAAGGACCATGTGAGCTTGAAATCTTGTGGTATCTATTTTGATCATGTCCGTGGCAACTTCGCAGTTGGCATTTGTTGGCCTCGTTATATTAAACCTATTCTTTACGATAGACCTAGGTACGGAGATGAAATACCTAGTAAATGTTTGTTTATACTATTTTACTGTATGACTTCATATACTATTATTACCTATATAGATGATGTTTGGGCGAATCAACTTTTTGACCGACACAAATCTGTGCTCAGCTTTTAAATTTCGTTGTAAAAATTCACGTTTGAATAATGTTTTTTCTGTGTTTCAGTTTATGGTGTATGTTAAAACATTCGAGCACCCAACTGTTAAACTTAATTAGCAGAAACTATGTAAATTAGAAGCCCGATTTCTTGGTAACTCCAGAGACATTTTGCGTAACGCAAGAAGTAACGCAAGAGACACTCAAAACGTTCGGCCAAAAAGTTGATTGGCCCATTTACAGAAAAGGCTTTTTTAATAGTATTTGGTAGGTAAATAGTATATAAAAAATCTGCCGGAATAAGAAGAAAAAAACTGATAAATCTAGTTAGAAACCATATATTAGGCTTAGCTAAGCAGATTTAGCTAGCATAGTTTTCCATGTATTCTTTACTAGCTTTTGCCCGCGGCTTCGCTCGCGTTAAATTCGGGGTAACAAACCATACAAACTTCCACCCCCCATTTTAGGGAAGTGGGGGGTTAGAAAGAGACAAAAAGTAGCCTATGTCACTCTCCATCCCTTCAACTATCTCCACTTAAAAAAACACGTCAATTCGTCGCCCCGTTTTGCCGTGAAAGACGGCCAAACAAACAAACAAACACACACACATACACTGTCCCATTTATAATATTAGTATATGGATTGAAAGTGAAATTAAAAACAAATGTTTGTCTAACAATCATTCATTAAGCGAGGTATATTCTGGTAATTACGAAGGGAAAAAGGCGGTATTGTGGTGCAGTAAGAGTGATTTTTAATGCTTTTCGTTATTGAAGACCATTCTCTTCCTGCCGGAATTATTCGATTACCTAAAGTTACACCTTACCACTAAACAATAGGTCATACTTATACACATTTTATTTTATTACGTAAAACCAATTCCCGATCGTATTTTGGTTTTGTTTCATGTACCGAGGTTCGGAATAACCCCAATGCAACTTAGAATTAAAGGACAAAATAAAGAAGCCAATTCAAACACAACTTTTTACAAACACTAAAAAACAATAACCTTAAAGTGTCATCTTAGCGTAAACAACTTACTGCCTTCAATTAAAAAAGTCTCACTTCACCGATTTTTCCATGTACTTACTCCCTTTTGAACTTAACTAAATAGCCTGAATTTTTCCAAGTCATTTCACAATGGACCGAAAACTAAAGTCATTGTAGTCTAAATTACTTTGGCAATACAAGGACAGCCAAGGTAGAAACTTGACAGTAATTTAAATTGAACTTTAACAAGATAGCCATAAAGCTTAGAATGGTTTGGTGTTATATGACGTCATAACGGACGACGTAGGCTAGGGAAAGATTTCAACGCGCGCACGGTCGTGCATGTCAATATATTTGTATTTATGTACAGTCGCATTCAGATACATCGGAGCGGCCAAGGTGATCACAAATATCTGAACTACGCCTTTATTGTCAAGGCGATCAAGTGCATGTTCAGATATTTTTGAGTACCTTGGCCGCTCCGATATATTTGATGGCGACTGTACAATATGACATGGGTGTGTTAATTGTTATTCAGAAGGGGTTTTTTTTATTAGAACTTTGGCTTATAAACTAAGTTTGTTAACGTTTTGTAGACCTTTATTTTACTGGGGTCTTTGAACTAGTTTAACACGACGTTGAGATGTGTTCGGGATGGTTAAACTCATGGGGATAGTCGGCAGTAGGCATCTTATTACGTTTAAAGAGAATGCCAAAATGTTGTCACACATCAGTCGTAAAACAAAAAAAAAATAATGCGTGAGTGTCGTGGAACGAAGTTATATTATTTTATTTTATTTTGTTATATTTTATTTTATTTAAAATTATTAAAAAAAAATCATTTATGTAATTGAATTTTATTTAATATAATTTTATTTAATTCCTTTTGATTTTTATTTATTTATTTAATATTTAATGTAATCTAAATATATAAAAGAAGAAACTGACTGACTGACTGACTGACATATCAACGCGCAGCCCAAACCGCTGGTTCTAGAGATTCCAAATTTGGCATGTAGGTTCCTTATAAGGTCTAGGGATGCACTAAGAAAGGATTTTTCAAAATTCACCCCCTAAGGGAGTAAAATGGGGGTTCAAAGTTTGTATGGTGAATCAAGATTTGTTATACTATTTTATTCGAAACTTCACAGGAGTATTCCTAACGATAAATGAGTAAACACCTGTTTCAGGTTTTTTGAAAATTCAACCCCTAAAAGGGGCAAATGTGGTCAAAAAGTCTGAAAATCAACATGGGTATCGTATCCTTTTTGAGTACTTATAGTACGCGGGCGAAGCCGCGGGAAAAGGCTATTTTATATAAAATCTTTATTTAACTTTGATTTCGACTTCAACTTTTGACACTTTGAGACACTTTGGTTACTTTGACGGTGGACATTGAACAATTTTGACACTTTTGACATTTGACACTGTACTTCACTGCACTTCACTTTACATTTAATTTTACATGTTTCTCAATCGTTTGGCTTACCTGTGTCGCGTTTTCGTGACGGTCACGTGACTTTTTCGCCTACTACGTTCCAATAATACTACTTAAATAATAACAAATAAATTATTAATGTAATAATAATAAGACTTAGGTAAGAATTTGTTAAGATATCTTTTCATTCTCGATAACTCAGCTATATCAACATGCCTAACACCTATCTCATTCAAGCCTATCAAACTAAAAAGTACCGTGAATTCTCTAGTCTAAAACAGCTTAATATCACAATTTTGTTTTATCATATTAGCTCATTCAAAATTACTAAGAAACGAACTCATAAAAGCATAAGTAACCAACAATTTAATATCGCTTATGACCTTTGAAAACACTCATATAGCGGTTATTATAGGTTCAAGGTTTGCAAACTGGTTTATGGTGACCGTACGCAGTTAGAGCGAGAGGGATACGGAGCTTGTTTAGGTGTTTTTGCTGATATCGATTGAAGGCTCTTCTCAGAAGTATGTTAGATGGCATTGTTGATACTCTCTTGTAATAAATATAATGCTTTCAATTATTGAATATATGCATGAGTCTGGTGTCGCTTTGGTAGTTGTTAGACATATTAGGGCCAATCAACTTTTTGACCGACAGTTTTGAGTGTCTCTTGCGTTACTCAAAATGTCTCTGGAGTTACCAAGAAATCGGGCTTCTAATATACATAGATTCTGTTTATTAGGTTTAACAGTTGGGGCCTCGAATGTTTTAATAAACTACCATAAACTGAAACACAGAAAAGCCATTATTTAAAGCTGAAAATTTACAACGAAATTTTAAAGTTGAGGGCAAATTTCCTTCCAAAGGCCTTAACGGCCTCCTAGCCTAGTCGGTAGTGACCCTGCCTATGAAGTAGGAGGTTCCGGGTTCGAATCCTGGTCAGGGCAGACAGGGCATTTATTGGGGTGTTCATCACGGATATTTGTTCCTGAGTTATGGATGTTTTCTACGTATTTAAGTATTTATCTATATCTATCTATTATATATATCGTCGCCTAGTACCCAGAACAAGCCTTATTGAGCTTACTGTGGGACTAGGTTGATTTGTGTAAGATCGTCCCATAATATTTATTTAAAAAAAAATATCATAAAAAATATATTTTGTCGGTCATAAAGTTGATTCGCCCATTAGTTAATTGATTATTGTCAGAGGTCAAACTACGGGAGAATTCGGTACAAAACCAAAGTGCATGGTACGGAGACCGACTTGGTTTCATAAATACCTCCAGCCACTTTCATAGTACCTACCTACCTATGTTGTATATACAGGATGATTCATGAGACGTGAGCAGGCTTAACACTACGGATTCAGTTAATAATAAGCTATTGTTTGATATCAGTATTAGTGTGATAAGAGCAAAAAAAAAAATTTTAAGTAAAAATAAAAAGTTTAAAATTAGTTACGACACGCATGGTCACTCTTCAATTAGAATACTCCGTCGCGTACTGATGTTACATATATCACAGAAAAACAAGAGAATATTCTGTCAAATTGATGTCTGGTTACTTTGGAAACATCGTATCTCACTTAATTTGACAATTATTTTTCATAATCAAAGTGCTGTCATGATTGTTAAAGAGGTTTTGATCTTTATGGATTTGTTTATGTAGGGTGACCATGATTACAGGGAACAAAATTTCTACGACACAAAAAGGTAAAAAAAAATTGAAAGGCGTTATTGTTTCATTTAAACATGATGGCGGCCGATTCATTATCGTTAACTAAGTGTGTAGGGGTGTTCCTGCTCACGTCTCATGAATCACCCTGTATATATACGAAATGCCTATGTTGTATACCTCGACATAAAAATATCGTATGTCTGTTGTATGGGAGTCCCCTTAAATATATATTTTATTGTTTTTTTGTATTTGTTGTTATAGCGGCAACAGAACTACATCATCTGTGAAAATTTCAACTGCCTAACTATCATGGTTCATGAGATACGGCCTGGTAACAGACGGACAGCG
The DNA here is from genome assembly GCA_947086415.1 of Pammene aurita. NCBI lineage: Eukaryota > Metazoa > Arthropoda > Insecta > Lepidoptera > Tortricidae > Pammene > Pammene aurita. The sequence continues at coordinate 29,461,374 of OX352303.1, forward strand.
GAGTCTTAGTAATAGAGTCCTGTTTTTACCCTTTGGCAGTACCCTAACAAAAGAACAGAACCCTAAAAAAAGAACCCACTTCACTTATGCCGGTATTACACCTCCCTAAATCAGGCCCTAACGACAAGGACGCTGCGTTACGTTAGACACGTTTGGTGATATTGCTTAACGTGTCTAACATATTGCGGCATCCTTGTCGTTAGGGCCAGATTTAGGGAGGTGTAATACCGGCATTACGCTACTCCACCTTTCCAAGAGCAAATGCCGGAGCTACTGTAAAAACTACTTAAATCACTATAGGTGTGCCTATAATAGTTGAGGAATTCCCTCGATGTCTTCAGGATTCCATCATCAGATCCTGACCTGATGACAATAGGAGCAACTGTCAAGTATACGCTTTCCAAACAATAAAAAAATCAAATCGGTCTAGCCGTCTTCCAATTCGGCGAACATACATAAAAATAAAAACCGGCCAAGTGCGAGTCGGACTCGCCCACCGAGGGTTCCATACAAACCTGTAGGTATTTAGGGGTAGTAACTTTGAAATTATCAAAAATATTTTTATTATAGTCTGGCCAGCCAACGAACGCAGTAGCAATGTACATCAAACAAAAATATAGCAACACTCTAGGGCGAATCGAACAGCAGCATTTCTCCATAGAAAACCAGCAATGTATACCAACATTTTTTTTCCAAGTTGGCTGCATTGGCACGGTCGCACTTTCCTACGTCAGTATAGTTAGTCGTAAGTTTGTAAATTGTAACTGCTTTATTAAATAAAATCAATGAAAACTCTGATATATGTACCTATAATTATGACTTTTCAATAAATAAGAAGGTGCGAAGAAATAAAAATAACCAAAATATAAAAAGGACAGAAGATTAGATTAGAGGTGGAGATCATGCGGTCAAAATACAATAGTTGATTGTTGAAATCCAGGAAGGAAACGAACATTGAATGCTAAAAAAATAAAGTCCGACGAGGAAATCGAGTATATCTACCAGAAAATACAAGTTTTCAGTTTAGAATGGAATCGGATTAGCTACATAATCTGTACGAATAAAATTGTAATGCATATTATTCAGTAATACTCCTTTCATTATGATTTCCTTTCGTCATTCGTTTATAAGACTATTTTAGGTATAATTATTGTGTAAAGTGTATGGTAGTTAATAAACGCACGTAAGGTTTTGGTATTTGTTTATTTTATACATAGCTTATGCGACATATGTATGAAGGGAAACATTAAAATATTTTGATAAAAATCTAGGTAGCGGGGTGCTTGTTAAATCTGATGTTTATCGCTTTGTGACAATATTGAGCACCATCCTATGCAACAAACGTGCTTGGACTTCATTTGGCACCAGTTTTCGCTTTGATTTGTTCGATTTATAATACACTGAAAGAAAAGAACTTCAAATGATAATTCTATACAAAACTGCATAACCTCAAAGCCATATTTATCACGCTAATTTTATTATACCTGCACGAGGTAGGTAACTACATTTATATCTTAGCTAAGCTTTGTTAGTACATTTTATTGAACGGAGTTGGCAGATAACTAAACTAAAAATAAATTACGCAACCTGAAACTTAAAAACGTAAGTAAACAAAACTAACTTATTAAATTAAAAATGTTACATGCCACAGATAAAACACAAATTATGCACAATTTTCGAATTATTCAAAGACAGGTGTTGCCACCAAGCAATTTTTCAAATTTGCCGCGATTTTCTACTGACAGAAATGGTTTGCCAGACTATATATGATGTAACTAAAAATTAACGATTTTTGCAATTTTTAACCGACTTCAAGATTTGAAAAGAGGAGGTTCTCAATTCGGCGTGTATGTTTTTTTTTTTTTTTATTTTATTTTTTTTATGTTTGTTACTCGATAACTCCGTCATGTCTGAACCGATTTTGAAAATTCTTTTTTTGATTGTAAGTATATATATACAGATTGGTCCCGTTTTTGTCAAAACGCAGTTCTGATGATGGGATCCATGAGGAATCGAGGGAACTCCTCAAATCTTAAAGGCATACATATAGTGATTTTTATATTTTTATCAACAAAACCATCATTTTCATTCAAAACAGTGACATTGGATGAAGTAGAACTGCTGATGATGATCAGAACGGAACTCTTCAACGACGCATAGTTCACGTTTGGCGATTCGTCCTCTTCGCTGTGTTTGTTTAGCAAGTTTAATTGTCAGAACAAATGTTCGTCCAGCTCAAGTTCTGATGATGGGATCCATGAAGAATCGAGGGAACTCCTCAAATCTTAAGGGCTTACACATAGTGACTTTTGTATTTTTATCAACAAATCAAGCATTTTCATTCAAAAGAGTGACATTTGATGAAGTGGAACTGCTGATGATGAACAGAACGGAACTCTTCAACGACGCATAGTTCATGTTTGGCGATTCTTCCTCTTCGCTATGTTTGTTAAGCAAGTTAGATTGTCAGGACCAATTTTCGTCAAGCTCAAGTTCTGATGATGAGTTCCACGAGGAATCGAGGGAATTCCTCAAATCTTAAAGGCATACATAAAGTGACTTTTGTATTTTTATCAACAAATCAAGCATTTTCATTCAAAAGAGTGACATTTGATGAAGTGGAACTGTTGATGATAATCAGAACGGAACTCTTCAACGACGCATAGTTCACGTTTGGCGATTGGTCCTCTCCGCTGCGTTTTTTAAGCAAGTTATTTCATTGTATGGAATCTAAGTGCACCATCTATCTACAATAATCCTTCACCGGCTACCCCCATTGAAGTCGGTTTTTTTTTCTTAAAAATTATTTCCTTTATCTGTGCTATAGACGCTGCTTCGTACCAAATTTCAAGATTCTGAGTTCACAGCAAGTACCCTGTAGGTTTTGATTCCCTTGCGAGAGTTGCGAGTTTCGAAAATTTGCGAAAATTTGCGGCATAAACGGCTGTATCTTTTGATTGCTTTGGCTTAGAAGTCTGATTTTTTCACAGCTTTGGAGCTAGACAGTAGACCTGAGTATTTGATATAAATTTCAGTTTGATACCCCCACGCGTTCCCGAGAAAAAGGGTCTTGACAGACGGACGGACGGACGGACAACAAAGTGATCCTATAAGGGTTCCGTTTTTTCCTTTCGAGGTGCCGAACCCTAAAAATATCAGAACTTATTACAAAAAATTCTGAAGACCCTGACTTCTGTGCTAGGTCGAAAACAGTGTTAGTTAATGCTAGCCAAACCCCAGTTTGAGTTAGTATTTCATAACTAGGTTAAACGGTGATCCACTTGAACTGCCCAGAGTGCCCAGCACCCTAAACCTAGTCGTCGCTAAGAATATTGTCTTTGGTCAAACACTGTCGAGTTTACCGCAAACCAGTTAATGTGACCTTCGAGGTACTAGAGACCTAGAACTACTAAACAGATCGCATTAAGAGGCTGACAACACCCGATGACCTTCAAATTGACTTTACTCAAACAGTTTTTTAGTTATAACTTGCTACTTGTTTTGAGAAAGGAAAAAAATATGTTATTTATTATTCGTTATATTTGGAAGAACTTCGTTAATTCCGATACACGGTTGGACGAAATCGGCTCGATAGAAAATAATTCCAAAGTTAAATCTTAAAATTTGCTTTAAACTGTTGTATGTCTTTAGTTTCTTGACTTGACGTCTGTAACTAAGGACAAAATTCCACCACACCAATACCAAAAACTTCGTTATTGGGTCATTCTACAGTTTCGTGCCGATTTGGCACTTTTTTGGAGATTTTTTAATTTTTTAAGTTACAGTCTAGATTTTGATATTGTGAATGTGTATACTTATTGGGTATAATATTTTAAGAAAGGCACCTATATACTAGTTATACTTTTGGAAAACATATAAGGAATGTAATGACAGCACGGATGGAAATGAAAAACCAAGGGATGGTAATGAACCATGTATTGAGGGGAATGAATTTTGACTGGATGGAAATGAATTGGATAAAAATGAAATTTGTAATACTATAATAGATCAGACAATACAAACCTTGAAATAAGACAAGTAATTGCACTTTTATGATATTTTTATTACAATAATCAACATTTTGACAATCACACTTTACGAAAAATATTAGTCTACGTCCTCAATGTCATTATTTAGCTTGAACTAAAACAAATAACTATATCTTTGGAATGTTTAAACAACTGCATGAACGAATTAAAAAAAATAAAAATAAAACAATCTAAAACAATAAAAAATAACATATTAGAAAATATTGATTAGGTGTAACTCAATTGAATGAGATCATAATTATAACAACAGAAAAATATCGCATACTCAAAGTTATAATCAGAAAAGGAAGTTATATAGTTTAATAAAAAACTTCTTCTGTTCAAAATTATTCAATAATACTAACAAATCTAACTAAAACCATCTTCCTATTATGATGACATATTATAAAAAAAATAATCTTTTGAATATTCAATAAAATGCGTAGTACAATTTTTATGGTTCAGCAACCCATAGTCATAAACCACAGTAGTAGAGTAGTACAATAGTAACTCTAACACGAATGTATGTGGTCAGGAAGATGGCAAATACAAAGAAAAAAATTATTAAGGAGGAACAGTTAGGCAAAGATAGAGAACGTAAGAAATAGAAATATACTGAAATGAAAAGCGATCCGGAACGTTATCGCATGTTTCAAGAAAAGGAGAAACAGCGATACTTGTTGGAAAAAAGAAAGAAAGAAGGTAGTCCTTTCAATCATTCAAGGAATGAGTGAAAGGGACAAGGGCAAGAAATGGGTGAAGAGAGCAGCGGCGCATATGGCGGAAAAATTCTCTAAAATATCTTATAAAAAAAAGAAAATACAAAACTTCAACCGATTATCACTGAAAACTCACAACCAGAAAGTAAAAACGAGGAGGTAATACAAGCACCTCAGGCTGTTCAAGACGATCCTTTGGCTGACAAAGCAAGCTCACCTATGCGTGTATGTAATCCAGAAAAAGAACCTGAACCTGGCTCCAGCAAGAATGAAAATACTTTCGAGCTTAAGAAAATAATTAGGCGAGTAGGGTAGGATACAACCATCAAAAGGTATTAAATTAATTGAAAGTGAAAATGAACATTTTGCAAAAAGAAAATGAGGCGCTGCGCAAGAACCAACGTAGAGAGGCAACACAAAATTCGAAACTTGACACATTGAAAAAAAAGGTTGCTAATATGATAAAAGATATTAAAGAAGACAAGATACAACGCAGCAGCCATATGGCTATTCACATCCTCTTCAAAGAATAGTTTCACCCGCAGTTTAATTAGTGCTTCTTTTTGACCTTGAAGACGTTCGGCTTCAATCTTCTTCAAAGATTAGTTAATACGCATTCTGCAACATTTCTCTTGTTCCCTCGTTTTTTATATATTTTTCACAAAACCCTTTTGTTATTGTTTCAGAGATTAGCAGTTTTCTTTTCACTTGTTGTATCTTGTCTTCTATTATCTTTTCTCATACTAGCAATCTTTTTTCCAATGTGTCAAGTTTCGAATTTTGTGTTGCCTCTCTATGTTGGTTCTTGCGCAGCGCCTCATTTTCTTTTTGCAAAATGTTCTTTTCACTTTCAATTAATGTAATACCTTTTGATGATTGTATCTTATTCGCCTAATTATTTTCTTGAGCTCGAAAGTATTTTCATTCTTGCTGGAGCCAGGTTCAGGTTCTTTTTCTGGATTACATACACGCACTGGTGAGCTTGCTTTGTCAGCCAAAGGATCGTCTTGAACAGCCTGAGGTGCTTGTATTACCTCCTCGAAGTGATGAGCTTTCAATGAGAATCTGTTGAAGTTTTGTATTTTCTTTTTTTTTTAAAGATATTTTAGAGAATTTTTCTACCATCTGCGCCGCTGCTCTCTTTCGGCCCTTTCACTCATTTCTTGAATGCCGACTACCTTCTTTCTTTCTTTTCTCCAACAAGTATCGCTGTTTCTTCTTTTCTTGAAACATGCGATAATGTTTCGGATCGCTTTTCATTTCAGCATATGTCCATTTCTTACATTCTATCTTCGGCTAACCGTTCCTCCTTTGTAAATTTTTTCTTCGTTTTTGCCATCTTCTTGACCTAAAACATACATTCGTGTTAGAGTTGAACCAAAAAAAGTCTGCAGCGATTTTGAAAGCACACGCAGTGCAAGTTTTATTTTAAATGTCTAACTTCTATGACATTATGTCATACTAACATAATTTTAATCATTTCTTTCCAAATCGATTCATTTCCTTCCCCGAAAAATTTGGAAGGAATGGCTGGAAATGAATTGGAGTGGAATGAAGATTCAACGTTTTTTTTAAATTACTTCACTGCCTTTCTGGTTAGTAGGCTATCGAGCATAACAAATGAAGATATACCTAAATGATAACAAATAACAAGTCTAGTGATTTTTTTGCATCAGTTAATACCAAATTACTAATAGGATATGAATGAGTACTTACCCGTGACAAACTGGGTTTCGCGCGAGGAGAATCGAAATCTTGCGTCAACTATGAGCGCGAGACCTTCCCTGTCGATGTGTTGTGGCAGATCGAGACGGTATGGATGCGCGGGGATCACGGGCATTCGTAAATAAAGGAGCGTTCAGACTAGGCATGTCCGACAATTTTTTCGACGGGAAATGAAATTGTTCACGTGACAAAGTTATAAAGTGCGTTCTCTCTATGATAATTTAACTTTAAAAATACGTACCATGTACTATTATAATACTGATTATGTGCTTATTTATAAACCATAATGGAAATTAGTGTTTATCTGCAAATAATAGTGTTTTTTAAATTTCGAACCCAATGGTACGCTGTTTTAGGTACGAGGGAAATTAAGATTCGCATGTTTTTAATTTTTATTTAATAGATCATTAGTTTTAGGTAAATTCCAAAACTGTCGCATTTTCCGTACCACATAAACATACCTTTTAAAAATAACCACTTGTAAATTTATTTTATTTTAACGGTTGATGCGGGCTCGGACACCAAATCGGCACGAAACGGTAGAACGACCCTATTATATATTTCTCAATTAATGCGTAGTTTTTTTTAATACATCATTTAGCAAAATTTGCAATGAGCTCCCATACTAATCGTAACACAGTGTTTCTCTTTCACTCGCGCTGAAAACGAAGGGAATTTAGCTGTTGTCAGCCCCTTAAAAACTAACATTATAGTTTCTACTCGTAACTTAATATTTCAATAGTAGCCCTCAGGGCTTAAAGTTATAAGCTGAAAAAATGTCATATACCTCAGAAAAAGTGACCAAGTCCTCCGGTGTCCGAGGCCAGATTTAAACTCTCGTCCTTTGCAACTCTAGTAAGTACAGTACACAACGCGCGAGTATCAAAATCAGATCAAATCGACGTCAATGTGTAAGTTCGAATCTGACTACTCAGTACTCACCCATGCTAGGCGTTTGGAATGACAAACTAACCGGAAGCCACGTCTCGACGTGTTTGCCACAATAACTCACTTCCTGTCTACAATTCGTACTACTACAATCTATTTTGAACCTTAATCTATACAGCATAAGATTTAATTAAGAAATGGCGCTAGTGTCGTCAGTCTATTACATTGTCTACACCTTAACGTGACAATCAAATTTCAACCCTAGCGAGTAATGAATAAGGATTGATATAATACAGGCGCTTCTTCAAATCTTTTACGTTTACCATACATGATTGAATCTGAACTTACAACGTAACTTCATTTGAAGTGACTCAATTTAATTTGGGTCATACGATATTAAGGATTTAATTCAATTTTTATTGGAAGTTGAGGAGATTTCATGAAGCATTTCCTTTACCTGCGAAAAAAATTGAAATTGCCGCTTTCTTTGCAGGGCCATTTTCTTGAAAGTAGTTCTAACTAGTATTTACTTGAAAATGCAGAGTTGATGTTCATGACCTACATCATCATCAACCTAAGAGTTATTCTCTTGTCGGTGGAGTATTTTCCATCTATCCCTATCCTGCGCCAGTTCCTTGACCTTTTGATACGACACGGCTCCTATTTTTTCCTTGAGTTGGTCCATGTAGCTGCGTCTGGGTTTGCCTTGACCTCTCTTGCGTTCTATCCTTCCTTCTAAAATAGTTTTGAAGAATTGATCGTGTCGTATCAAATGGCCAATCATTTTTCCGCATCTAACTTCGATAGTTCTCAGGATCGCTCTTCTTTCATTTACTCTTCGCAGTACCTCCTCATTCGTTACTCTTTCTTGCCTTTCATGCGTCATGCTCTTTTATTTAGTGTTCTGTTCCTGTCTCTTTTAGTTGTTGTCCACGTTTCACTACCTTAACGGGCAATACTCCAGATGTATACTTTAATCATTAGGTTTTTGCTCTTGAGTGACATATGTGACCTTAATACTGCTGCTGTAAAGCCGATGTAGATCAAATAAAATGCAAAAAGATCAAATAAGATGCTTGAAGGAATTGAAAATTTCGTTAAATTAGTTTCTTGACCCATAGCTAATTGGTAAAGCGATCGAGCTCCGGCAAGGCGTATCGATGTAGTTTCAAGTACAGTCGAGGACAAAGAGATGTATACACTTTTGGACCTTATTACAACACAATAAGGTCCAAAAGTGTATACATCTCTTTGTCCTCGACTGTACTACTGGGTTGATTATTTTTTCAAAGTTTTCAATGTTTGTATTTGATTTAATAACAAACTATTGGAACATATATTCTTCACATGTCATAGAAGATTTAAAAAAATAATCTTTTTTTACCCACGGCGGTGGCAAACAAGCATGTGTATGGAGCGAAAAAATATTGTTCGAATTAAAAACCTGATATCTAAAAGACGGGACTAACAAACTCTATTCATTTTTACATTTTTTTTCTAGGCGATAGAAAATAATATAATTTCATAGTATAGGAAATACAAAACGGTTTTACTTAATCGTGGAATTAATATTCTTTACTCGTAATAACAGAGTTGTACAAATTCTATAAAACTTTCCTTGAGTTTATAAATGGTGTACTAGCTCCAGTACCTAAAGAGTACTAGATAATACAAATGGGATTTATTAAAGTCGGTGGCTACTAATGAGTATTAATAATTAAAAGTCAATTCTGATTTCTATACTTGGTAATCTTGTAATAACAAATCCCTTTCTTATTCTTATCAGTTTTATTCTTATTTCCGTAAATAGTAGAATAGCTTTACAGATATTAGTAAAGTGTACTAATAACAAGATTCTTAAATGCACCGGCTGCCCCTCCCCCCGCTCGCATACCCCATACCCCATATCCATCCTTGACTCGTCCATTTTGCTTGTAACCTCATCGGCGAAAGGAAGAAATATTGTGATTGTGCCAAAAAAACAACTGTGTGGTGCTGAGGAGTGTCGTTCGTTAATTCTTATAAAGAGAAATTAGAATTTATTTTATGCGCTGAGGGGCAGATGTTTTTTTTAATAGGTAAAAATAAATAGTAGTTTTTAATCGATCTTCAAACGTTACCGTAGATTTGTCTGAATTTGCCAAGGTTTGCTTCAATTAATTATATATTTCTAGGTGAAGAACTGTCATTTAACTTTAAATAAAGTTACTAAATACTTGATATTTTATTTAAACTTTAATTGCCTGTTTTGTTTTTACAGCTACTACTTATTCTATTCAAGTCTTGTTATGTTCATACAGTCCTTACTTAGATTAATTAATTTATCATTTCCTATTATTCGAAGAGTAGCTGTCAAAATATAAAAAATTAGCTCCTTGTACCCTGTAAAAGTGCATACTGAAGAGCTATGCAAGTGTCACTTCACTAGCTCAATATTACAGTTCAAGGTTTCATTTTGAACGAATTGAAATTTGAACGTTGTCATGTCACTATGACAATCTAATTTTTACGACACATAAGAACGAAACCTGTCAAATTGGGCTAGCGACTTGTAAGTAACCATAATTTCAATTTACAGATGCACCCGTACCTGATCCTGATCCAAGCAATCCAAGCGCGATTGGAGCGTGCCACGCAAATTTAGAACACGTAAAAAGTGATCGCTCCTTACGGGATCTAAATATGTGTGGTGTGTTTCGATAGCGTTTGGATCGCTTGGATCAGGCTCAGGTGCGCGCATTTGTACATTGCAATTATGGTTAATTGAAATTAAATCGCAGCTTACTGAATCCTATGAATTAGGGATTTGTAATTATTAGTAAAAAAGATACTGAAAATAAGAGTGCTGCTTTATTGTTTCTAAGCAAACTATTGTGAATTTTAGTCATGGGATTAGTAAAACCAAGAAACAAAACACTAGATAAAACTTCTCGGTTTAATAATTCCTAGTACAGGTATAATAAAACCCATCAAAAATTTACTAGAAATAAAAAACTATTCTTGTTTAATGTTAAAAGCAAGTATGTTACATTATTGAATTCAAATCTGTCCACTTGTTTTTAGTAAACAGTATTGTTTTTCCAAAGAGGACAATTTTTTTTGTGGTAGTAAATACTATTAGTAAAACTGGTTTATAACCGTTAGTATAATCTCCTTGTCCTGGGATTCACTAAAATTTTACTAATGATTAATATTTTTTATTTTTTTTCTCCGTGTACGGTCTGATGGTAAGCAGCTACTGCAACTCCCGAGTTGTCACATGCGCGATTCGCGTTGCTAACCCTTTAAAATAAAGGAGGATTTACCGTTATTTTGTCAAAAACGGGACTTAATCGCGTACACTTAACTTTTATTTTTTCCCTGACGTTTCGAGCGTGCCGTAACGCTCGTGGTCGCAGGCAGACTGGCGAGGAATTGTATCAGCATCTCCTACGGCACGCGCGAAACGTCAGGGAAAAAATAAAAGTAAGTGTACGCGATGAAGTCCCGTTTATGACAAAATAATGAGTGAAAATCGTGTAAGTTTAAACTGTGTTGACGTCTAAATGGCTAGGGCCCCCCATCGTCAACACAATGCCTTTTCTTTGAGCTGTAAGTTATCTTCAACAGTCGGGTATAATGTCTACATCGCTTAATAACTAGAATCGCTGATTAACTGTTAACATTACCAGTAGATACGTAACGGCCGTCTCGTTTTTTCCTCGGTGAAAATCTGTTGTGTAAGTGGGATATCCGCGTATAGGCACGCGACGCGCAGCCACCTATAACGATAATACCTGTTACGATTTTATTTCCAAAGGCATCATTTATTTATTTATAAGTTGTATAACTTATAATAAGAAGGATATGAAAAAAATAATGTTTTTATGTTTTTCTCTGTGTGTGCCTTACCTATTTATAAATATCGGCACTTAGCACAGAATACTTTCTGTTTTTTTATCTTACCTTACCTACTTATTTGAAGAAAAGTTAGTGAAAGACGAGAAATACAACAAATTATGGTGATACCGACAGCTTTTATAAACGACTGTATAATACTCGTATGTATAATGGACTAATGCTACCATTAGTTCGAGTCCAAGATTGTCACTAATATTACAACTACTATTAACTAGTATAATATTATATAGTCTTTGCAACTACTATTAAACAAATACACCATAGTAAATACCCCGTAACAGTAGTTGATTCAAATCTAGCCTTTAGCTTAAGTTTAAGATCTATTGTGGATGCTACTAGAACTATCAATAAAATGTGAGATTTGTTATGCTTAAGTTCACATGCATCATCAAAATATAGTATAGATTAGCTGTGTAGGCGCATTTTTACAAATCGTTGTATGACATTATAACAGTAATTCTAACTCCTATTGTAATAGGAAATTGTGCCTGCATACGTTTTTGTAACATGTCAAACGCTTCATAGTCAAAGTAACACGAATCAGAGTCTAATAGCACTCGTATTGGAGTCACGACTTGACATTTCGCTACCGTTATACTAGAGAATAAAAATACTTACAGCTTAATGTCAACTTGGTTGGGCAAGTGATCGATAAGCAGATAGGAGATTGTTGATGTGTCGGACCACGCATAATAGAGGGTTCCGTACCTTCAATGGAATAAGAACCAAACTTACTAGCTTGTTGGTACTCCAAAAGATCGTATCTGATCCCTATGCAAGAAGTAAGTACAAAACAATTTTCGTAGAAAGTATGTGATAAGGCGTATCTTCTCACTTAATCACAAAATGTTCAAAAAAACCTCAATGTTATTTTTAAAGACCTATCGATTAATGTGGAACATGTTCATATTTTGTAAAAAAAAAGTTTGAGCGCCCCCCTAAAAATATTTTTTTTTTTGCATTTTAACTACATAACTAAATAGCGGCATGCAAAATAAATACATACACCTTATGTCTAAACTTTATTAAGAGAAGACGTCTTATAGTTTCCGAGTAAAATGGCTGTGACATATGGACGGACGGACGGACTGACGGACGGAGGGACGGACGGATGGACGGACGGACGGACGGACGAACGAACGGACAGACGGACATGACGAAACTATAAGGGTTCCGTTTTTGCCATTTTGGCAACAGAACCCTAAAATTTTAAAAAGTGATTGTAACTCCTCATTTCTATAAATCGGCCCCCAGAAGTTTTATTTGGGACTAGAATATATAGAAAACATCCAAAAACTTATTAGTAAATAGACGACACAGGAACAAATGTTTCTGATTAAACGGGTATCCTGCTTCGTACTCTTCGCAGGCAGGGTTTATGTAACATTTTTTGAAAAAGCGACTTTTACGATTTCTTAGATGAATATTGAAATAGGTGTACTCGTAGGTAAGAAAAATATGGTAAATTTGCATACACAACACTAAGCAATGTTTAACGTCACGCAAATGCTAGTAAAACTGATAGTGAGTCAATGACATGTTAAAACTGTATGGACTGCATATGCATTAGTGCCATCGATAATTGCAACCTTGCCCGTAGCGGAATGCGATAACGGTAAGGCTGTGGCCATATGGGCGTAATGCCAGCGGTTTTTATTAACATGACCTTAGCAATGATGTTAAGATGCCTTTTGCCTACATTTAAAGAATTTTTATAGTCTTTTCTACATATTTTATAGCGAGGTAGTTTACGAAAGCCCACTGTTTATTTTGACAAATGCCAAATTGATACGTCATTTACACTTGCTTTTTAGGGTTCCGTAGTGAACTACGAACCCTTATAGTTTCGCCATGTCCGTGTGTCCGTCCGTCCGTCTGTCCGCGGCTTTGCTCACTAAAGGTGAATACTAGAAAACTGAAATTTGGTAGGAGTATGTGTTTTAATTGCGCCGACAAACTGGTATAACAAAATCAGAAAAAAAGACGATTGCATATATTGGAGCCTATTACCAAACCGTGTAACCAGTAAATTTGTTAGGATGATGAAAAATCCAATTTTTTATATGATATTTTTGGTTTTTTGTGTCTTGTTTGCGAAATAAGGAACCCATTAAACCGGCAACACATGCCTTAAGGCTTGGCCAGACACACGCGTTTTGTTAGCGTGGCGGTAGCGGAGCGCGATCGAAGCGCGATGCGAGCGGCGCCGGCGGACGCTAGCCGGAAGCTCGCGTCGCGCCAGAAAAACGCTTTCGTCGCGCCCGCATCACGCTCGCATCGCGCCGGCATCACGCTAGCGTCGCGCCAGTATCACGCTCGCGGCCCGCCAGCCAGCCCGCGCACTTGATCAATTAGCTTTCATTGAAACTCTTATTTCTAAAGATATATCAAATGGTTTATTGTATAATGTATCATACCTGACACTGGTCCAGTTTAATTGATTTTGAGGGTTCCGTAGTCAGATTCAATATAATTTTCAAGTAATATATAGGACATCAAAATGTTTATGTAAATTATTAATTTGGGTGAGGATAGTGGCAGAATCAAAGAGACATTTTTTAAAATAATTTTCAATTATTATTAAAATAAGTCACGAACTTTTCGCGTATCATGAAGGCTTCCCGAGATGCTTGAGCTTGACTCGTGGGGCGACAATATTTATTATTGTTTAACAATTACGTATTGTTCACCACAGGGAATAAAACACTTACATAAATACACATACGATAGTACCTATCCTATACCGGCTATACCTACACGCGCTTATGATGCTTTTGATTAGGTATCACTATTTGGCTGAGGCACAGATTATGTAATAGTTCTTACGAACATATATGAATCACTCATAGAAAAAGCAAATACCTACGGTTTACGTACCTACGCAATAATACAATGGAGCGACCTTCAACGCGCGGCACCCCGCACCCCCCGCGCACCCGCACAATTGCTCGCCTAGCCTATGTTTGGAAATATTTTATAGTTAAGGAAATAGGTATTTTGCATTGATTCAGTGTTTAAGTGGTTCGCATGGTGCATAACAATTATAGTTACATAAGTAATATTGATTGATATTTTGTTGCCGCGATGAGAGTATGATTAATCTTGACAGATTTGCCACACACTGTCAAAATTAATATGGATTGACAGCTATATCAATCTTATTCTAATCGCCTTTTAGCAATATCATCATAGTTATTTGAGAGATTAATAAAGATAACATGTCTATTATTATTATAACATAAGTGAATCCTCCTTTTTTGTAAAGCGTCGGCAACGCGCATGTGACTCTTTTGGAGTTGCAGGCGACCATAGGTTACAGTAGCTGCTTACCATCAGGCGGGCCGTATGCTTGTTTGCCACCAACGTCGTATAAAAAAAAGTTTGTACCTTTTCCCATCCGTCGGCAAAGCGAAAAACGATAAGTTTTTATTAGTTTTGCTATTTTTACATCCAACCACATCGCAATAATTTTTTTTTTTCGTGATGACATTGTTCCGAGTTTCGAGTAGCGTCGCGCGCGGTACGACGTGCGTTCAGTGAGCGCGTTGGTAGCCCACTGAGTTTAGCTCCCTCGAGGGAGGCGCAAAACGTAGGTATATAACTCGCTCGCGCGGGCATGATTCATAGGCATGGCTGAGGACTACAACAATGTCCTCCGTCCTCCATCATCTTTGTGAAATGAAAAGTTTAAAAAATAAACAAATTAAAAAGAGAATATCTATGCGCACCATCCAAGTTTAATTCCCGGCCTATCTTCTCCCATGCTAGATTTTTTACCAATATATTTTTGTAATTTATATTTTTTTAATCGTATATACACGCGTTACTTTTAACTAAACTGATTAGCTTTTCAATGTCTATACGCTCCATCGTGTCCGCTCGCTAGCCGCGCTGTGTTGTGTCTGACTGCGCGGGCGCGATCAAAGCGGGTGGAAGCGCGCGGCGCGCCGGCGGGGCGCTGCGTCCAAGCGCAGATCACGCGTCCATCGCGCTCGCATCACGCTTTCATCGCGCTTTCGTCGCGCTCTCATCGCGCTCCCATCACGCTCCGCTACCGCCACGCTAACAAAACGCGTGTGTCTGACCAAGCCTTTACGGTGCGATTTTATCTAAGGTCGTTGACAGCTACCCATGGGAGAGAAACGAATGGAATTTTTGTCATTGTGCCTTTGTCAGTACATAATTTATGTTAGTCAATGGTGTTTATTGAGTTTAAACTTAAAATTCTGCAGCGTAAGGTTTACATTAGAACTAGCTTACTCGTATTATTTTACATATTACAATTTGTTATTGGATGCTTTTGCAAATATTTAGAGTTTTTTTGAATTGTATTGCAATTTTAATTTCAAATCCTGCTAGTTAAGGTTGAATATTAAAAGTACTTTATCATTGATTTCCTTGAACTGTTATCGGAAATTCGGATTCTTTAGTATTAAATGCAAATGCAAAAAATCCTAGGCACGTAGGTTTCTTCCATGGAATTCTAACACATGTCGTAAATCGTAATAAATAATTAGTGTAGGAATTCTTTGTTATGTTCATAACACAAAGAACTCGCATTATGCCCAGGTGGAGACGTAAAATTGTGTACTCACCACGGGCAGTGAAAAAGAAAGCCCTCTATCGTATATTTACAACCCTCGCCTGCGGCTCGGGTCACAAATACCTGCTATTTCGGGCTTTCTTTCTTTTACAGTCCTTGGTAAGTAATGTACTATTATTGCACACCTCAATAAAATAGAACAGTACACTGATTAAAAGTAGAGGTAGTCAACAGGCGGTCTTTACCTTTAATACTGCATTGTCAGTTTTTATTGACATGACAGTTTTGTTTAGTTGGTTAATAGGGCAACATGTCGCTGACTTTGTGTTTTGTTGGTCATGAAACGACGGCTTTCAACGGCCCCCTAGCCCAGTCGGTAGTGACACTGCCTACGAAGCAGGAGATCCCGGGTTCGAATCCTGGTAAGGGCATTTATTTGTGTGTTTATCACAAATATTTGTACCTGAGTCATGGATGTTTTCTATGTATTTAAGTATTTATCAATATCTATCTATTATATATATCGTCGTCTAGTACCCACAACACAAGCCTTATTGAGCTTACTGTGGGTCTAGGGCGGTTTGTGTAAGATTGTCCTATAATAATATTATTATGGAACCATTTTGTAATTTTAATTGATTTGATAATATTTGTGTTTTCAAATGACTTGAAGATTTCGAAGGAGGAGGGTCTCAACTCGTCGGGTCCTTGTTTTTCAATTTTTTATGCATGTTCACCGATTATTTGGAGACGGCTGGACCGATTTGGAAAAATATTTTTTTGTTTGAAAGAGTTTACTTCACAGTTGGTCCCATTGTAACCAGATCAGGTAACCTTCTGATGATTCCAGGATCCCTGGAGAAATTGAGGGAACTCTTCATCTATTATAGTGATTTGAGTATTTTTTACAGCAGTCGAGCATTTGCTTTTGGAAAGGTGGAGGCTAAGTGAAGTCGGTTCTTTTTTGTTTAAAATGATCTCGTTTGTTTTTCATATTTTTATTTACTTTCAATGCGAGAGAGTTTTGGTCAAGTCTGCTTAACGATCAAGCACCAAAAATATATGAACACTTTATTTAATGGCCGTTACCTATGTGACATCTCTAACTAATATAACATGATACATACGAAACGCCTTTAAGAAACTGCTATAAAAGTGTGCACATATTTACGACGTTGATAGAAAAGCAACTAGCTATTAATCATTTTAGTAAGCTGTCAAAGTAGCCAACTGGCTGGTTAGATATTGATGGAGAACGTGTTCTGTTTACTATTTCCCCGCTACGGAGATAATTTTACACTTGAAGTACTTAATATATAACCATGCAGCCTTATTCCTGGAGAGGCCATTCCTGGCTGGGTCTATTTCCCCTCTGCTAAAAGTATATGTAGAAAAATCATATCAGTTTATAAAAACTTATGTCAAAAACCGAACAAAATTAATCACTTTTTCAGAATGTTTTGTTCAATTGCTGTTGAGATCGGACTCTCTAGATGGAGAGTTGGCCAAATGGCCACGTCAGATATGACAATATTGAGAGCAACGAAACCCTTCTAGTTACTTTAGTTTGCTACACTGTGCTTATTACTAGATCCGGGCATCTGGCAGCTGTTCAATAGTGGAGGTCAAAGAATGCAAACTAACCATTAGTACAGTACGCGAACAGTTTTGAGCTTCGATAACTCACAAGTGCGATTTTCTTTTTTAGTTATGATTACTAATACTTACTAAAAAATATTTACTAACAGTTTTTGACGTCGCGCTAGGTATTATATGTATATATAAATATTTGTTAATAACAACAAGAAAATATTATACAAGACATATTAATAACAACAAGAAAATATTATACAAGACATATTTTTCTTTACGATACTATTGCATTCAACTATTTCAACATTATTTGTCATTTTATAACAATTTGGTCAATAGATTATGTGAGCATAATCGAAAACAATTTGTCAAAATATAACTGACCTTGAATTCTAAACGAATTACAAATGGCTAAGACGACATATGATCTTGACAAAACCGTTATAAAATGTGATATTATGTTGCAGTAGTAAAAAGCGATAGCTTGGTGGAGAAAAATAAAACTTACATAATATGTTCTATGTGTAGCAAACAAATACATGTATTATACCTATTACGCTAGGTAACTAGGTAAAGCTAACAATTGTTAGAAAATATTTTTTATTATTAGTACTTAACGTATTCTAGCAGGTCACAAAATAAAATCGGACTTGTGATTTATGTCATTATTATAGGTTAATAACCTCCTCCTTCGAAATCTTGAATTCGGTTGAAAAGGCGTTCCCGTACTTCACTATACTTCAAGAATACAAATCGTAGAGTTCTGGGTTTAAGGCAATATTATGAGAAACTATATAAATAATTCTTATATCGTTGCCAGAAGTTTCTGTTGCGGGAAAGTAATACCAAAAGAAGTATAATATTATTCATAGTTTGTCGCCTTCTGTTTATAATATAATATACCACGTATTTATTTCTTCTGTTAAAATATAGGCCCTGTCCTCTACAAATCAGACAATTTCGGCAGTTTTTACCTATTTTGGTATTAGTTTTTTCTAACTGAAAAAGTTTGCTAGTGTCACTCTGATCTCCACCCATTAAAAGCTGCCAGATGCCCGGATCTGGCAATAAGGATAGTATAGCAATCTATACGAGTTTTGTTGAGAGCAACAATCAGCAATATAAAAAAATATTGTACAGTCAGCAATAAAAGCTGCAGAATAATGCTTTACACGGTTGAATTATCATAATAAAAAATCTCTATTTTTATTAGCGAGTCAAGTACGTAAATGATATTGGCGTGACTCTTCATGCCCCATACCCCACCTGACCTTATTTGATATTTGAAGAATTAAACCAATCAAATTAAAAACGTCAATTACAATTCCATTTGCTGAATCGCTGATCGTCTCGGATAATTGTAATCATGATTACTGGATTTAAATCACAGTTTCGTGCCAGTCGTCGACCCCTGACACGCGAGGCTATTATACTTCAACGGAGAAACTTGGACAGGCGTTGACAACCTTTTCGTAATTTGGCAAATTAGTTTGTTTTCAAAATATTTCGAAAAGCACGGTAACGCGGAAGGGTTGGAAGGGCGGAACCTTTGGAGTTGCGGGCGTCGTGTATTTGTTTGCCACCGTCGTGGTATTAAAATCAGGTTAAAATGATTATCATTTATATTAATAATGTGATCATACAATTTCGCTGACACACAACGCGTTATTTTTGTGACTATAATTTAAATATGTTTTCACATTTTAATGCATATTGGTCTTCTAGGGTAGCGAACTAATGTCAAAGAAGGCTCACAATACATTTAATTGCTAGGGACTAATCAGCTAGCCGTGTAGAATCCAAATTTTAGAGTACCTTTTTCTCTTATTAAAGTCTGATATTTAAAAGTTGCTACTCGTATATAGTTTTGTTACTATTACTATTTTAATTTTTGATGGTTAACTGCTAGACTTGTAGATTTAACCCTCTTCCCAGCGTTTGTCCCGGCTCTTTGCTACGGCTCTATCGAGCCTGAGGTCCGCTCTTCAACCTAATCCCAGGAATTGGCGCAGGCACTAGTTTTTACGCAAGCGACTGCCATCTGACCTTCCAACCCAGAGGGGAAACTGGGCCGTGTCGACATTAGGTCCGGTTCCCTCACGATGTTTTCCTTCATCGAAAAGCGACTGGTAAATATCAAATGATATTTGAAAAACTCAGTGGTACGAGCCGGGTTTTGAACCCGAGACCCCCGGATTGAAAGTCCAACGTCTTACCGCCAGGCCACCAGCGTTTCAGACTTGTACAATAATAAATAATTTAATCTTACAGACATACTGTAACAACACGCAAACAGAACCACGCAGTTGCGTACCTAGTTGAAGACAATATTGACTTTCAAAATGGCTGCCTAGTCGCCGAACCAATTTGCGCTTGTCACGTTTCCCGAATTGTCCATGATTAATTAAGGCAAAGGCGAGGTCAGGTCATTCAGCCGTTACCTAGTCTTACACGTGATCTTAGGTAATTGAAAGCTACGTTTCGATCATGAAAGACACTCAAGGGCAATGAAAAGGGGTCGCTTGGTGGATAAAATTCCCGTTTTAATTGATTTAAAATGCTTAATAAGAATAGGCTTGCTTCCTGTGGCAAAATTTAATTGTCAACGGTCATAAAATTACCTCTAAGGTAGTAGTGGAAGTGTGGTATGTTGGCTACCTTACATACTCGTATTGATAAAACATTTTTTTTTTTAAAGTAAGTACTTTACGTTGACAGACACTAATGGCCGCTTTCGCGAGCTGATTAGGAAGGCCATCCATACTAATATTATAAATGGGAAAGTGTATGTGTTTGTTTGTTTGTCCGTCTTTCACGGCAAAACGGGGCGACGAATTGACGTGATTTTTTAAGTGGAGATAGTTGAAGAGATGGAGAGTGACATAGGCTACTTTTTGTCTCTTTCTAACCCCCCACTTCCCTAAAATGGGGGGTGGAAGTTTGTATGGTGCATTCCGGGGGGCAAAGGGGAACCGTGTTACCCCGAATTTAACGCGAGGGAAGCCGCGGGCAAAAGCTAGTACTGAATAACTTTTACTATGGGACCAACTCCGAAATAGCGAATTTTTTTGGCTGTTTCATACATTTCGGCCGATCACATGTTGTCGTTTTCTATGAGGAACCCAAAAAATTAAACAAAAACCGCAATTTCGGAGTTTGTCCCATAGTAAAAGTTGTTCAGATGTCCTACCTAATCACATCGCTCAATATTAACCGTGATTAATTATTTTACATATTGTTATGAAAACAATTCGTTTTAAAATACTTCGATTTTATGCAAAATTGTCAAGTTTTTGTTCTTATTTGTATAATTAACTCTACTTAGTAATTGTTACATCTAATTTGCAAACCGATTGACAGTTTCCCTTTATTTTATATTAATGTGTTCCAAACTTCATTGAGTAGGGTAATGGTTCTCGACCCCTGCCTCGCGCTCACGAACTTACGCATTTAATGGGTCACTTATTATCTTTTACTTACTTTTCTTTATAATAGACAGCTAGCCCCGGAAAGTGAAGAAAAGCCTTCTAGTTGGGCATCTGGCAGCTATTTATCGGTGGAGGTCAGTCAGAGTCAGTCTATCAAAACTTTACAGAAATTACAGGCGTCGTCTTATTTATAGAGGACTAATTACCTCTTACGCATTTAATTGGTTTATATATACATATAATTTATGATTTATAATACGAAATCGCGTTTCTCTAAAATTACAAAACTTATTTTACGAGTATATTATTCCCATCCACGAGAAATCGCAAGCGTCCATAGGCTAAAACTAATCACGCTTAAGTTTCACTTATTGTAATACTAAATCTTCTTTTTTGCGTGATTGTCTAACAGAACGCGCACAGATATGTTTACAATTTTGTACCTTACCCCTTTGTAATAAGGTACAGAATTGTAAGCATATCTTTGACCGACTATACAATAACACTGAAGTATACATTCCCATGTGAGTAGTACAGTCTCCATCAAATATATCGGAGCGGCTGAGGTGGTCACAAATATCTGAACAACGTCTCTATTATCAAGGGGATAAAGTGCATGTTCAGATATTTTTGAGTACCATGGCGACACGATATATTTGATGGTGACTGTATGAGTGAGTGATCCGATCTGATTTACATTTAAAAATAATCTTTTTCAACCGACTTCAAGATTTCGAAGGAGGTTCTCAATTCGTCAGGATCTTCGTTGGTCCGTCAGCAGGTCAGGATCTGATGATGGGATCCTGGAGAAATCGAGGGAATTCTTCAACTATTATAAGCACACAGTATTTTTTACAGTAGCTCGGGCATTTGTAACTGGAAAGGTGGAGGCTAAGTGAAGTCGGTCCTTTTTTGTATAAAATTATTTTGCAACTTCGAGAAAAAAAATATCATTTCAGTGATATATTATTTCAGTGATTTGATTTTAGTTATATATTTATTTTATAAGTTGGACTTCGTTTTAATAGTTTTGTTTTATAAATAGTTATATTTTTATTATTATAAGGTCAGGAATGGTGGCAAAATTCAAACGACCGCTACGAGTGGAGAAAAAAAGGGGAGGCCTTTGCCCAGCAGTGGGACACTAACACAGGCTAATAAAAAAAGAGGTCATTATAATGAATCTTGAAAAAATAAAAAGTGCTTTAAGGGCCATTTACACATTTATTAGTGTGCATACATTTGTTACTAAACACAAGTAGTAAATGTATGAACTCGCACTAAACACTAATCAATGTGTAAATGGGGCCTAAGAGAGCTCTATTATTCGCTTCATTGACATTGATATTAAATTGATTTTTTCAAAGTGTAAATAAATTTTTAATATTTTCTATGCTTAAATCAATGAGTTCCCATCCACATGAAATACGCAATAGTCTAAAACCTAAGGACATTGCGTTCCTAATATTTTTTTGCGCGATTGTCTTACAGCACTCTTACAATAACACTGACGTCGACATTCCCATGTTTATGAGTACGAGTGACCGGCGTCGTGCCTGGCACGGGCGGCGCAGCGCAGACGGCCGCCATCTTTGACTCTTTATACCTAACATAGACTACTTACCTACCTAACCTTAAGAACAACTGTAAAAAGTAATTAATTAAACGAAACGAAAATTTGTTTTTTGAGCTATTCTACTTTTCGTTGTATATAAGTTTTTGTCACATTTTTCGTAAAATCCATATTTTAGAATACTTGGCCATTACTTCCATTTCTTTTTTTAGAACACAAACAGTCACATACACAAATAGATTAAAAGTACAATGTACTTAATTAACATAATAAAATAATTATAACAGACCTGGAGGTTCATAAATATACATACGAGTTAACATACTATGCTTACGTAGACATTTGTTTTTACAATATATATTTTATGTTTATACATATAACAAGAAACAAAAAGAAATGAAATCATGAGCCATACCTACCTTAATTCTTTGTACCCACCAGTATGCAGAGCAAAATTAGTATTCTTAAATTATATTGTGGGTAAGTAGAATATTGGTAAATAGGTTTAACATTCTAGTTATAATCAATTTATTTTCCTATTAGGTAGGTAGGTACACCGGAAAGATACATTTATACAATGAGTTACTTAAAATTATTTTCAATTCTTGAACTACTTAAAACAATTTACGTTTAAGTCTAATTTTGTGACGGAGAAAGAGGCTTAATTAGGATATCAATCCCGATAGCTTAGTTTAATAATAGCAACTGTAAATATTCTTAATCACAGTAACTCAGTGGTCTTTGATTGTCTCCCGATTTGTATGATAATAAGGCATTTACCACTGCGTTACCATCTTACATTAATCAATATTAATATATGAATTTTGGTTAACAAATTCCTATTATTTGGTTCAGGCACAATTTGGGAATACAAGTTTATACACGAAATTCAATTTCTAGGTATCATACTTTTTTCTGGCAATAGATTAATGGTCACGAAAAAGTAGAATGAGCCTTTTTTTTTTAAATACCACGACGGTGGCAAACAAGCATACGGCCCGCCTGATGGTAAGCGGTTACCGTAACCTATGGACGCCTGCAACCGCCGAAGGATTCACATGCGCGTTGCCTACCCTTTTGTATTTGTATCTTTGTCCGCCGTGCGATCGAAACTAAGCCATTAATTCTTATACCCAATTCATCCTTACTCGTCATATTATGTAAACAGACGTGTGTCAATCTAGACATCGTAATTATTTAGTTTTGAGGTTATTCATTTTGTTACTTCGATTATTAAAGATAATTTTGTTATGAATGATATTTTTCCGTGGTTACTTTGTTGAATTCAATAGTTTGTGAGTTTCTTTAAGTATATATAACAACATTTTAAGTGATAATTCCGGAGAAAAGTGTGATAATGTCATTGAAAAGTGTTTGTTTACATGATAAGACAAGTAAGGATGAATTCTGTATAGCTTCGCACACTTATTACTATTTTTAGGGTTCCGTACCTAGAATGAAAAAAACGGAACCCTTATAGGATCATTTTGTTGTCCGTCCGTCCGTCCGGTCCGAGACCCTTTTTCTCAGGAACGCGTGGAGGTGTCAAGCTGAAATTTATATCAAATACTCAGGTCTACTGTCCCTTGGACCTGTGAAAAAATCAAACTTCTAAGCCAACACAACGCAATCAAACTTTTTTCTGTTTCTTCAGCACCTAAACAAAGACATACAAATCAAACAAACTTTAACATTGACACTGACTCAAGTTAATGTTTTCTTATTACAATATTGTTTCTAAGGTTTGTTTTAACAATAAAAACCTATATCTGCTGTCTATGTACTCTCCGTTCCACTTAATCTCGCAAACACAAAACATACGCATGACTCAAACTCGTCACAAAAGAAAAACAGCGCAATTGAAATAAACTGCGCATCTCCGCGCGGGAGGAAATATAATTTCCACATAAAGCGCATTAGGTTAACCAAATCGCCTTTCAGAGGAAGGGCTGTATAGTTACATACTGCTACAAGAAAATTCGTCAGTTTTGCATGTAGGTTTCTTTATACCAGCACGACGGTGGCAAACAAGCATACGGCCCGCCTGATGGTAAGCAGCTACCGTAATCTATGGACGCCTGCAACTCCAAAGGAGTGACATGCGCGTTGCCGACCCTTTACAAAAAGGAGAATTAACTGTGTTGACGGCTAAAGGAACAAGAAGGTCCCTCATCGTCAACACACCGTCGTTGTTTTGTTTTTCCCACAGATTAGAATTTCTTGTTTGTGCACACGAAATATTGTTTTTATTTATTTTGAAAACGACTTGCTCGATTTAGTTGCGGTTATCAGTAATCCGTTATATTTATCTGTTATAATGTATTGTTTAAGTATGCATTTAAAAAAATATTTTAAACAAAAAAGATCTGACTTCACTTCCAAAAGCAAATGCTCGAGCTGCTGTAAAAATACTCAAATCAATATAGGTGTGCGTATAATAGTTGAAGAGTTCACTCGATTTCTCCAGGATCCCATCATCAGATCCTGACCTGATTACAATGGGCCAACTGTGAAGTATACTCTTTCAAACAAAAAAATAATTTTCCAAATCGGTCCAGCCGTCTTCGAATAATCGGTGAACATAAATAAAAAAAAGCAAAACAAAGATCCCGACGAATTGATGACCTCCTTCGAAATCTTGAAGTCGGTTGAAAATTAGAATAACTGAATTGCACATCGGAGCGTTTTTTCGTGAACGAGGCGTGAAACGCTCGGGCGTCTCGTTCGTGAAAGGGGCATTACATGAGAATCGCTGGAAACAGCAGTGTGTAGTGTAGCCAACAAAACACGACACACCGGCCGCCGGCAATGAACTCTATCAGTCACAACAATTGTATGGAGCGGTTCACTTATACAAACACGTTTTTACACTCAGCTGATATTTTACGGGAATTTGACATTGGAAACGTTACTTTATTTAGTTATCGTATGGCTACATGTCACTGGATATCGATAGGTATTTCTTCTCTCGGGTAGTAGTAGTGGGAAAGCAGATGATGAATAAAATCTAGTGAGTGCTGCGAGGTCCAGATGGGACAGTGCAGCGGCCAAGTTTGTTACTCTTTTAGCACCACCCAGGGATCACGTGTAGGGTTGTCTAAGGTGTTTCCTACGGACGAAGCTGAATGACAATGAGTAGTTTTGAACCTCAGTTTCAAAATATATTTCTGAACTATGGTGACTAATTACAAGGAAAGTAATTTCGCGCATTAATTCGCTCGTTTAGACGACGAAAGTGTTTATTACTAATTACTTTAAGCTAATTGCATCCTTGTTCCTCGTTAATAAGTTTACGAACGTGACTTTGTATATACTTAAAACTTTGAGAATAATTCATTCAAATAGCTACTTTAATATCTACGCTGGAAGATGCAAATTGTAATAACGGCTGAAAGTTCTACTGAAATAATTTCAACTACTTTCACGTTTTAGACCGAGATTGTGGTTTAGTTTATTTCTTTCCTTATAACTTAAAACTTAGATAACTAACATTTCATACAGCGTTACCAATAATATTTAAAACAAAAACATAAAATGCCTATAGTCTGTGTCAATAGAAACGTAAATAACGGTAAACAAACCTACTTACCTTTATTTTATTGCATCATAATCACGCACTTTTAAATAAAGAACAACCGTGGTTTCCTTGTCAATGTATACACATTAACTTTGTTATTTACAATGATTTTAATAAAAATCTCTGTTAGTTACTTATATTTCAGTGAAAACTGAATTTATTTAGTAATATTTTGTCATGTGTCAAATGCTTTTTTTGCCTAGAAATGCAGTTGTCAGTCAGCCATATTTGTTTACCTTTATTTACTTTATGCTGACACAGAGCTTTACCTATTGCTTCTGCGTGGATATTAGAAAAAACGAAAACAGATATTTATGAAATACAAAAGAACTAAGTTTAATATAATAGAGCATCTCTTTATTATGGTTACATTCACTCATGATTCCGTTATGGTATTCTATTCTGGGATTAAGGCCCTACACTTTACTTTTTTTAGGATCCTAACTAGTTTTCATAGTAAATTTACTTGTTAAATGCGGTTACACTTGACTAAATTTTGAAACTAACTCATTTAGAAAGCTGACCAGGACAACTGTAACAGGGCTTTAACACTAGAATCGCCTACATGTGGCAGCGTCAGATGTTGAGAAAAGGTGCATCTAGAATCTAGATTACTTAAAATAACAATTTTTAATGTTATGAAGGTATACTGTACCGATTGTTTTTCTGTTTTTTTTTAGTTTTATTCTTATTTAATTATTAAGTACTATTTAATTGTAATTCTTTGTCACTAATCCTAATTTTTAAAGTCTTATCTAGCTGTTTGTACTAACAATGTATGAATCCTTGATTCGAAATAAATAAATTGAATTGAATTGATAAATACTTATCTCTGCTATTTTATTATGCACTAATGCCATAAAAGTAAATGTATCTAACAAAAAAACATTAGCACAAAATTTTGTAGTTTATATGTTTAAGTCTGCTGTCTGTAGGATTGTTGTTCTATTTTCAAACCTAGCTTGAGTCCATATTTTGTACGATTTCTAGATAAATGTAGCTCCACTAGCAATAGGTACATATACATAGCAATAGGGCCGTATTCTAACCAGAGATGGGCAAAATGTAATCGACTAAATATTAACGATTGAGATTAACAAAATTAATTGCGACTGACGGTTGAAAACGACGACTGATCAATCTTAGTTGTATAGAGTGCAACTAGTTTAGTTGCAATTAAATTAGTTGCAGATTGATTTCGGACAACTAAATTTTGTAATCGACTAATTAGTTAGACTACTTTTTCGCGACTAATGGTAGAAGCAAATTGAACTGAAAACCTCGGTATTAATTACTATGTTGACAGACTGAACAGGACATCTTAACGGATGTATAAAAATAAAATGGTCATGTACTTATTCCCTACTATATTTTGATTATTCATGGAGTGAGATCTCTTTGCTAACTATTATTCTCTTTGATAATACCAACCAAATGTGCTAAAATTGTATATCAAACGTTTAGTTTGGATGGCAATGCTATAACTCGTCATGTTAGGGCTCGTCAGAGCTCTTTAACCCGCAAATTTCGATAGTCATAAAGCTTGTAACAAAAATGAAACTTTAGTCAAAAACTTGTTGTTATCCATCATGTAATTAAGTAGTGCATCTCTCTGAAATTGGATTGAATTTCTCTTATCTAAGGGTAAATAAGAACTGTGTACAGTCACCATCAGGTATATCGGAGCTGTAGGGAAATATCGGAACAACGCCTCTATTGTCACAGCGATAAAGTGCATGTAACGATTTCCTTTCTTCATACATCGTTCTCTTTCTTACTTTATACCTGGGGTCCGTGTCCTTAAACCTTTACCTATATTTGCAGTAATAATCGTCTGAGCATCGTAATAAGCAATAACTGAAGCACCTAAAATCTACAATTATTCATGACAACATGTTCAATATTTTAGACATAAACCCTCATCAGTAACTTATTAAATATTTTTATAACAATCTTTTATAACCAAACGAATTCCTTTGACAATCGTCATTTACGCGTTCAGAGGACATCAACGAGTCCGAACTCTAGTGTATGTAGTATAGTCACCTGCCGGGGCTAGCACCAGATCAGCTCGATGGTGCCATAACATTAAACTGTCATTCAGCCATTTCAAATTAAACGTGTGTACATATTTTTAGCTCAATCGGTTGAAGATATCTGCTTCAAAATAAGTTGCAAGATTGCACCCAAACTAACATAGTTACAACCTTACAACATACGAGTACCTATACAATGTACATACCTATTCCTAGTTACATATTGCAAGTTATGTAGGAGTATATTGCAACTTAAATAAAAAATGCAAAACGAGTGACTACCGCGTTTTAATATAGATTTAACCGTGAAATTGAGTCGATTGAAACTAAAACTAATTTAATTGTTAGTCGAACATTCTCACAACAAATTTAGTTGCAACTAAATTAGTCGCAACTAAAAAAGTAAGATTGATATTTTTAATCGATTGATTAGTTAACTAAAAAAATAATCGATTAATGCCCATCTCTGAATCTAACTTTAAAACATGTTCAGACACGATCCAACTTCAATACAACTCCGAGTAAACGTCGGAATCAAATCAAAGGTAACTCCAATAGAACTTCAATATTGGTTGATTATTTGTTGTGCGTTGGAGTTATGTTTGAGACAGATTGTGTTTTTAATGTATTGTTTATGTAGTTTAAAATTAGAATACGGCACCAAAAGTGTTAAACAATATCTTTTTGCCTCGTCATGTCGAAACATGCATTGTGTTTTGTGTGACTAAAACATGGAATTATGCTGAAAATCTATTGTTTAACGCGAGGCGTGAGAGTCTCAAAGAAATAAATGCAGTATTTTATATCGTTATTACATATAAAAGTTGAAAGTTAGACTTAATATAGCCCATATATAAGGTACAGTTTTGGATGATCACGAAAATGGACATATCATCTTATTAATGCAGTTAGATTAGAAACCAGGCCGGATGAATTAATATTATTTAATTATTGCATCGTCCTTAGTAAATTAGAACGATAACAGATTGAAATGGATTATATAAAAGAATAGATCATTGATTAGCTAAATAACCTCCCCTAATAATTAATAACTTAATTACCAAATTTAATGATAAGATTAAAATCTATTATTGATTTGATATTTTATGTTACTTTTAATGCATTATGCTTGATCCGATTTGTATGTGTACTTACACATATAAGTTCGGGCAAGATGCAATGAGAGTGATATCAAAATCAAGGTTACAATTCGAAGCTCGAACCCCGCTCTGCCCAGCTAGTATAGCGGGCCAGACACTATCAGTAATAATGACATTATTTCTCTGCCCGTCCTTTTCTATGTATATGGAGCATGACAAGGATGAGTAGAGAAATAATGACATTATTCCACATTGACACCGCACCGCTCGCCGGCGGCAGGGTATTCATCCTCACACCCTGGAGCCTAATGGGTCGTGCACTGTACGGTTCAAGAGGAATTTCCTTCCACGAACGCTGCGGCTGTGGAATGAACTCCCTGCCGAGGTTTTCCCAGCGGGCTACAGTAGGTATGAGGTTCTTTAAAAAATAGGTTCTTAAAGGGTTGGCAACGCGCATGTGAATCCTCTGGGTTGCAGGCGTCCATAGGCTACGGTAACTGCTTACCATCAGGCGGGCCGAATGCTTGTTTGCCACCGTCGTGGTATAAAAAAAAATTACTGACAGTGTCTGGTGTTGGCCTTATACTTACGTTGTTCATACTTTATACTTCAAGCGCGACAACGTACAGTCAAGGCTAAAAACATGTTTACAATTTTGAACCTTATTCCTTTGTAATAAGGTTCAAGAATCTTTACATATTTTTGGCGTTGCCTGTACTTAAGTTACGCTAGGCCAGGGGTCGGCAAACCGCGGCTCGCGAGTCGCATGCGGCTCTTTGAAGGGTCAGATGTGGCTCTTCGAGTTCCCCTCAAAAAAATATTTAAATCAAACTTATGACAGTAAGTAAGAAAAAACATAAAACGGACAACTGCGGCTCTATGAAGTTTAAAAAATTCCATATTTTTCCGACATTTCTCATCTTTGCAGCAAAAGACATATGTATCTTACACGTATCAACCGTATTAAATGCAAAAGTTAGTCAAATATCCATACCAGTAAATAATTCAGCAGTAGTATGACGGTAACGCTGCCTCACGTGATAATTAAATGCTCAATAACCGAGAAGTTGCTGCCTCGCCTCGACTTGTCTAAGTTAACGATTTGTGAGGCAGATTTCATTAACAGCGATGCCACTTCGTATTTAAGACGTTAAAATGCGAACCTGTAGACTCACTCAAACTTAATTTATACGTTCAGTCGCCATCAGATATATCGGAGCGGCCAAGGTGGTCACAAATATCTGAACAAGGCCTCTATTGTCAAGGCGATAAAGTCCATGTTCAGATATTTTTGAGTACCTTGGCCGCTGTACTAGTTAATGTAAAGCATGAATGATGAAATCGATACCAAATTAAGTTGAAATTGATAATTGTGGAATCCGGAACCCATCCTGTTTAATTTTATTATGTAATAACAGTAATAAGTAATAAAAATGTGTACGAAAAATATTATAATGACCTTTATTTGACAATGTATTTTTGTTTTGTTGCAGGTATGGCGTAACACATAACACATTCGTCTATATTTCTGCGGTTTCTGCATTCATTTGCAATGCTGATGCAGTAAGATTATTTTATTGTGTACCACTGTTTATTATTCTAACGTAACGCACTAAAAACTTTGTCGCATATCTAAATGGCTTAAGCATACAGAAAAAAGTTAAATTACACTTAATTTTGATGTAACTGTGTTTTTTATGGCTAAGCTGCACTGCATTTTAGAAGTTGATACATTAGATTTTTAAACACCCACAGCCTTGAAAGCTGATTTGAGAAACATGCATAAGTGCAAATAATTGTTATTCACATTTACCTATATAAATAAAAATGATGGGGATAATTAGCTACAGCAACAATGCGACCTTGATTTCATTTACAATAATTATACAGTCATTCAATTACCTCTATGTGTTTAATTCGAGTAGCGTAATATTAATAAGAGGTAATGGGAACAGGGCTTTTATAGCTAGTTGTCCAGTTTAATATTGCAACAGCAAAGCACAATTATTTCAGTGTTTGAACCGCGCGTTTTACTATCATTATTATCACCACGATTGTCTATTACCGTAACTAAATGACAATGCGCATTTATCAAATGTAAAGGTTTAAAGATGGTTCTTTATTAGTTAAGTACTTACAAAAAATACTAACAAATGATTCTAATTATGTAATTAGCGGTTGCGCTGTTATAAGCTATGTAGGCACAAAACATTTACTATCTTCAGGTTACAGGTAGGACTTGCAATTATCCGGAACTTATCCGGGAAATATGGCTACTAGCCGGATAATTCCATACAAATTACTGTTCGAAATATCCGGATTGCAAGCTCTAGTTACAGGCTTTCATACTGCACTAAGTAATAATTAACGCTGTGTGAAGCATCTTGGAGGTATAAGAGTCAAATGCGAACTTCTCAAGTATTGAGTTAGAATGCGCTTTTGAATATTATTACGTAATAGTTATTTTCAGACGCTTTTCGAGATTGTACTGTTAAAAGAGATGCGTACATCTGATGCGGTGGAATCAAGCTCAAATGTCTCTAAGTAGTCTTGAATGCCAACGCTTATTAGAATTCAGCGCAAATGTGCCAAATTAAATGCAAGATTTAGCGTTTTTTTTCAACCGGCTGCGCTGTTTTAAGCATCGTAGACGCAAACCATGTACTTATCTCAGTGCCCCAGGCGCTCTTCGACGCTGCAGTTGATTCAATATAATTAACGCCGTATAGAGCGTCTTGTAGGTCAGCTAAATAGCACTAGATCCTCATAGTGTTGTGTTCCTGCCGGTGAGTAAGGTTGCCAGCTTAAAGAGGATGCAGTGTGGTGTGTTGACGACGGGGAACCCTCGTGTCCTTTTAGCCGTTAACACAGTGAATCCTCCTTTAGGTATATTACAGGATCAGTAACGTGTATGATATCTCCGGAGTTGCAGGCGTCCATGGCCTACGGTAGCAGCTTACCATTAGGCGAGCCGTATGCTTGTTTGCCACCGTCGTGGTGTAAAAAACAGGCGTAACAATTTGGCTTGGCATTGGCGGAAAAAATGTATTGAAACGGGATACAGAGAAATAACTCTCAATGCAAAAAATGCGTATTCAATCGAACTACAGATATTCTATCTGTTTCCGCGGCTTGTCCCACGTGCGTTTTGAAAGAAAATCTACCCTAAATGTTGCTCCGGGGTATAAACTGTTACTATACACTACCCACTACCTAAAGGTTGTCTGGGAGAAATCGCTTTTTAGCGGTAAGACCGCCTGTTGTTTAACTTTTTTTTTTAATACCACGACGATGGCAAACAAGCATACGGCCCGTCTGATGGTAAGCAGCTACCGTAACCTATGGACGCCTGCAACTCTAAAGGAGTCACATGCGCGTTGCCGACCCAAATACCCGAATGCCGACCTCTATTCTGACTTTATGCATTTTCTGTACTGGTTTTCTTTTTGAGGTGTTCAATAAAGAGTATTTGTATCCAAATATTATTAAATTCTGTACAGTAGTTTTTGCATAGCCTGCGGACAAACAGATTTCTCTTGACGCGTTTATTATATGTAAGTTTTAAAATATTTTCCAAACATGTCAGTAGAATCAACACATTCCCCTTGAACGAGGTTGAATATTAATCATACAACTGTGCGAATATACAACTGCTGATCAAATATCACATGTTAAATAAGTTGTGCATGTCTGTCAAGATCTGTTCCTAATTAACACGAAATTATCAACTAAATAATCCAAAATGTAATGTTTATTTATTCTAATAATAATTAGTAGTCCGGCTCGAACTGACAACTCGCGGTTTACTTGCAAACGAGTTGACTAATATAGCAAGACCCTTACGATGATTCTTCTCCGCCTTCTAGCTCCGTGACCCCTTGATCGATCCTGCTCATAAACGAACTCTCAAATTATACTTATCCCTGCTACAACCTCACCAAATTTCATAAAGATCAGAAAAAAGATAGTAAAGTTATCGTGGAACAACTATTCAAAATCAAAAAGCTATCAAAATGCACAGACGTCTAGGTAGCCGGGTGACAGTTCCGTTGTGTCCGAAGTTGTCTGTAAGAACTTCACTTCGCTTACGCTCCGCTCGTTGGATGAATTATTGCCGTACATGGAACAATGGTTCCGGATATTTGAGAGGCGGAAGCTACAGTGTTAATGCCTTTTAATTTTTTATTATTATACGTAAACGGTACACTAATCACTACTTATTAACAAAAATATTTACTTGTTATTTATAGAAATATCTGCTCCTGTTTCTACAGGGTGTTTGGTAACCGGATGCAAAGCCGAAAGTAGGAGATAGTCTAGGTCATGTAGAACATTTTTAGCCATACTTGTCTTAGACAAATGTTATTAGTTTTTTTTTAATTTAAATTTTAAGATTTGTCGGAGAAAACTGCAAAACTTCAGACTAAATCGATAATTAGTACTTTTTTTACTGCAGGTAGATTTTTTTTTGTTTTATTTCTTATTGTGCAATGTCTATCAAACACTAGAAAAGTGATTTCAAACATCTGTGTCTAAAGAAAACAAGTTGACAGCGATTTAAAATTTTAGTTACATGAAAATGTAAACGATTTAAGTGATTTCAAAGTACGATAAAAAAAAAACTAAAATAGCCACGAATTTTCAAACCATTTTAAAAACATGCTTGGCTTTTACCCTTTTATTTAAGCTATCAAACACGACTGTAGCTACTGTATCCTTGAAAATAAGCCACCTAAACCAACTGGGTAGCTAAAATGTTTCACTCTACTTGTGATACTTGTGGTAGTTGTGGTGACGAATCTCATTATGATTTTACAATAAAACATTGGTTCTGAATACTAAGTTGGCGTTGACTTGACATTTGACTTGTTTTAAAAGGGTTAAGTGTACTGGACAAAACTACCACATGCAATTTTAACAAACAAAGGCTTGCGGCGGTGAGAGACAAAAGAGACTGATAGCGGCAGGCGGTGAGCGGCGTTAAACAAAGATGATCGGTTTTGTGCTTTATTGACAAAGATAAACTGATTAGCTACATGAGTATTTGTGCAAAAACTAGTAATTTAGTCTAGTTACAACTTCAGTTGCGATTAGACGTTCATTGTGGTTTAATTTCCCGCTCTCATCTCAATTTACCGTGTCAAGTTGTAGCTGCCGTAGGCGCTCCTTCACGTGTAATTACGACTTCTTCATTGTAAACATGGAGTTTACGAACGAAGAATACGCCGACATTATCTACATGTACTGCAAAGCTGACAGTAATGGAGCGATGGCCCGACGGATGTACCAAGAGCGTTTTCCAAACCGGAGATTGCCTAATGTGAGAGT
This sequence comes from Pammene aurita, assembly GCA_947086415.1. NCBI lineage: Eukaryota > Metazoa > Arthropoda > Insecta > Lepidoptera > Tortricidae > Pammene > Pammene aurita. The sequence continues at coordinate 29,495,812 of OX352303.1, forward strand.
GTTTTACAATTCATTCCGAAGGCTACGTGAGAATGGTATTGCTGTGCAACATGGAGGGAATCCAGGACGTAATCGCCCTGAAGTGGAGGAAGACGTTCTACAGGCATTTGCAGAGGATCCGAATACGAGCATCAGAGTGGTAGCTCGTAATCTGAACTTGTCCACATGGAAAGTATGGGCCACAATGAATCGTGAGGGAAAATATCCTTTTCGCGGCATCGGAGTTCAAGGTTTAGACGAAGGAGATCCTGCACGCCGAGTGGACTTCTGCCGATTTTTACTCAATGCGGATATCGAAGACCGACGTTTTTTGCGAAGCATTCTTTGGACCGATGAATCGAAATTTTCCCGGGAGGGGATCACAAATTTCCATAACCTACACCAATGGGCTGACAAAAACAACAATCCACATTGGAAAAAGCAAGTGTCCTTCCAAAGAAGGTTTTCCGTCAATGTGTGGGCTGGAATCATCGGCAGAGTCCTTATTGGGCCACATTTTTTGCCAAATAATTTAAATGGGGAAAATTATTTGGAATTTTTACAAAACGATTTGCCCAGGCTTATTGACGAAGACCAGCTGCCCGGTGCAGTGACATTTCAACACGACGGTTGTCCCGCCCATTACTCTCTGGCTGTAAGGGAGCATCTGGATAACTGTTTCCCGGACGGTTGGATCGGCAGAGGCGGACGAATCCCTTGACCCGCTCGGTCACCTGATTTGACACCATTGGATTTTTTCGTTTGGGGCCGAGCTAAGGAGCTAGTCTACACACAAGAGGTCATTAATACCGTAGAAGAGCTGAGGGAGAGGATAGAAGCGGCGTTCGAAAGGATGAGGGAAGAAATGATATTCGGAACAACCACCACAGAAGTAAGAAGACGGGCTCGTGCTTGTATTCGAAACGGCGGGTCACATTTTGAAAACGAGCGATGATGTGTAATTTTAATGTGTTGATCGTAAAAATAAATAACTTATCTTTTATGCTTTTGTTTTAATTTACCCTAAACATTCCCTCTTATTAGTACAGGTAGCCTATTTTCAAAGATAAAATGGCTTGAGACATGATTGTCTTATCGCCCGCCGCCTGCCGCTATCAGTCCCTTTTGTCTCTCACCGCCGCAAGCCTTTGTTTGTTAAAATTGCATGTGGTAGTTTTGTCCAGTACACTTAACCCTTTTAAAACAAGTCAAATGTCAAGTCAACGCCAACTTAGTATTCAGAACCAATGTTTTATTGTAAAATCATAATGAGATTCGTCACCACAACTACCACAAGTATCACAAGTAGAGTGAAACATTTTAGCTACCCAGTTGGTTTAGGTGGCTTATTTTCAAGGATACAGTAGCTACAGTCGTGTTTGATAGCTTAAATAAAAGGGTAAAAGCCAAGCATGTTTTTAAAATGGTTTGAAAATTCGTGGCTATTTTGGTTTTTTTTTTTCGTACTTTGAAATCACTTAAATCGTTTACATTTTCATGTAACTAAAATTTTAAATCGCTGTCAACTTGTTTTCTTTAGACACAGATGTTTGAAATCACTTTTCTAGTGTTTGATAGACATTGCACAATACGAAATAAAACAAAAAAAAATCTACCTGCAGTAAAAAAAGTACTAATTATCGATTTAGTCTGAAGTTTTGCAGTTTTCTCCGACAAATTTTTAAATTTAAATGAAAAAAAAACTAATAACATTTGTCTAAGACAAGTATGGCTAAAAATGTTCTACATGACCTAGGCTATCTCCTACTTTCGGCTTTGCATCCGGTTACCAAACACCCTGTATAACACTAAATTATTTAAATAACTTTGTCCTATAAGACAAAATAATTTCAAAAATATCCCCAAAATTGGCGAGACTGCATTCACCTTTACAATAAAATCTGAAATACATTTAGACGCTCGATAATATGCTTTGTCCTAAAACACAAAAACCCCATCAAATACTCAGTAAACCTCGAAGTTTTCACAAGGGAAGGTAATCTTTTTCTCACTCCATTATCACAATTTTAAGGTCCAAAACGGGACAAAGGAAATCCTTCATTTCCCGTGGTCGATTGGTATCCGAGTTGTGATATTAAAAAGCGATCGTCCCAAATTAGTAGTCCACCTGAACTGAGATCACGGCTCGGTGATCAAAGGTAGGGTGTGGGGTCAGTGTTAGCGACAGTAGGATCGACTGGCTAACGAGCCACCAGTGCCAGTGTATAGACTAACCCGTATAGCTATATAGCCACCGCCTTATGAAGCGTTTACAAGGAGCTCAAGGTCACACATTTAAATACATATGTACAAATTTACTTGTAAAATACTACTGTAATTACACTCGCGAGCAAATGATACGGGTCAGTGACAAAAACCCTTATATTTTGCAAATTAATAGGGGTATGTGCAGGAAACTAACTGTGTATTAAAGAGAATTTAATATCGAATTCAATTGAACCTTCAATGTTCTACAAGAATTCTGGAAAAAGTTTTAGTTAAAAAAAAGTCGAATTTGGTACCAAATTCAAATTGAGCTTATTTCACTTTTGATTGTTTTCTCACTTTTGTTTTCAATCTGTCAAAGCAAAATGATAAAAGGCAGTTTTTGTTGACTTTGATGGTCATTATTGAATTACTATCATGTCGCTAACACAAGATGAATGTACACGTATCGTCACTTTGTTACAAGAAGGCAGAAGTCAGAGATTTACAGCAAGAAGAACAGGCGTGTCACTATCTACGTTGCAGAGGGTCCTCCAACGTTTCCTACAAACTGGCAGGAACCTTCGAAGACCAGGAACCGGCAGGCCGAGATGTACTACGGCTAGAGAAGATCGATTTATTGTAACAACAATGCTCCGAAATCGGCATCTCACTGCAGTTGAAGTCAAAAACCAACTTCGGGAGACCCGAAGAGATGACATCAGCGAGTGGACTGTAAGGCGGCGGCTTCGTGAAGGTAATTTGACCCCACATAGACCGGCAAATGGCCCAAAACTTGACAGAGGGCATCGAACTGCAAGGAAACTTTACGCACGTGAATACAGGCGATAGGGTGCCGAAGAATGGGCAAGAATTATGTTTTCTGACGAATCCAGATTTATGCTCTATGCGCATGACGGGTGGCGAAGAGTTTACAGACGGCCAGGTGAACGTTTTATTCCAGCCTGTTTTGAAGAAAAAGTTGCTTTTGGCGGTGGGTCTGTTATGGTTTGGGCTGGAATCTCTTCAGAGAGTCGCACGCAATTAGTTTTGATAGAAAATGGAACGTTAACTAGTGCCAGGTATGTGGAAGAGATTCTTAATGAGCATGTAGGCCCATATTTAATTAATATAGGTGAAAACTCAATGTTCATGCATGACAACGCCAGGCCACACACCGCACAGATTGTGGAAGATTATTTTGAGGAGGTTGCACAGTGTGGTATTTTCGATCAGATTTGACTATTTTCATTGTTTATTTCATCGCATTAGTCTCGTCAAATAAAAGGTCAGAATGAAACTCCCAAATTTCTATCATGCGTAGTTTTGGAGATAATCAAAAACTTGAGAAATGTTCATAGAAAACATAGAAACGAAATTTCTTATTTTACGTGCACCTTTTTTGTGTGAATCTAATTTAGATCTATTAAGGATATATTGAAGTATACATTTCGTCAAAATAAAGTTAAAATTTATTATTCTGGGTGGCGATATAATTTTTTTATACATATTGAAAAAAAATTTTTTAGTCGATAATCCTACAATTCTAGCATTTTATTTCTAAACGAAACTGTTCTATGCTATAAGAGGCAGTACTGAAAAAAAAATTGAATGAAAATAACGCAGGATTGCCGAGATATGCATTTTTTAATATTTGGGTCAGGGCTGTCACCTACAACTCCGGTGGTGTACCTAGGTAGGTAACTGGGTACCTACATAGTTACAATGTCTGGAAATCCAATGAATTATAATGATTAATCTTAATTGTTTTGATATTTAAGCATTTATTCAGTACATTAAGTATTTAGAAGATACATTTTTACACCACAAGGGATGTGTTGTTATAATACTAACCAACATAGTCTTGCCTAAAAGCCTTTGCACGGACAGCATTCTCAGATGGGAATAGAAAAGCATTTGCACAAATTTTAGGCATAGCTGAATGGCTTGTAGACGATCTGCACACAATTTTGGTCGCACTCTCGAGTGGGTTACCAATAGATGCAAACAAGTTTCGTGCGTTTTGTTGGTCTTTGGCTGAAAAATATGTAAAAAATTACAAGTGGTTCTACATGTCAGTCACTTTGCATAAAATACTTATTCACGGTTGGCAAATAATTATAAACAGCCCATTACCCATCGGAATACTGTCCGAACAGGCCGGTGAATCCAGAAACAAATTCTGGCGTTATGACAGAGAGCACCACACGAGGAAAATCAATAGGCAAATTACACTCCTAGATCTTTTTCGGCGTGTGTTAGAGTCTTCTGATCCTTACATTTCACATTTATCTCTGAAAGACCGTTTAAGTAAACAGAAGCGTCAGCCTATTCCGGCAAAAGTTTTGACCATTTTAAAACCAATCGAACCAAATTCTTCCATTGCAACAGAGGAGTCGGATTTGTCGGAATTGGGGTTAAGCACGGACTTAATTCTCCCTACAGAAGAAATTCTAATTAATTCGGATGATGATGATGATGAAGTTGACGACTGAAGATCGTCTTCTCTTTTTTCACTTCGATTGCGAGAAAATAAGATAAAAATAATTATTATTTACACACAATAACTAAACTAAGGTGAAATTATGGTTTAACTTGACGGTCTTTTAATTTTTTTAACTTCTTTGACATAGATACAAAATATAAACACCGCAAATAAATGCCACAGACAACGGTATAATATTATAGCTCTTTAAACAGTTTAAACACGCTTTAAAGCGCTTCCATAAAATAAATAAAAATCTTTGTAATGATTGTGAAGTAGGGACTAAAAAACACCTCATGTTTTGAGAAATAGATTGCGTTTCCTGATTGGTCAATTTTAACATTGCTGTATTCTGATTGGTTGATATTAATTACAATGTTTTTTTAAAGGACTTAAATTATTTACACATGCGTATACACGCACCAAAAAATTATCTAGCGTTCCGATTAACTTCGATATGTGTTGTGATTGGTGGATTTAATATGGGGAAGTGTTCCGATTGGTCAATTTAAAATGTTTTGCAAATCATAAATATGTATAGGTACATATTAGCCCTAGAGGCTAAATGTACTACTTTAGTCCGCCTTGGTAAGCATAATATGACACATTTTTTGAGCATGAGAAGTGAAAAAACTATATTACGGTATTATGTCTTAAAGTCAATCATGACAACCCTATTTCCATAGAAATCGGTAAAAAACTTAGAAATGTTATAAATCCTAAATCCCGCAAGATTAGCTTTTGAAATTTTGAGAAATTATAGTTAACCATATTTTAAATACACTTAATAAAAAATAAAACGCTAATATTGGAAAATATAGGAGAAATAAAAAAAAATGTTTGAAAACTTTAGTAACTTCTAACTTTTAACTGAATGGTACTAAGATGCTGAATTTTTTGCACAATTAATGAGTATCTCTCACTAAAACTCAGAAATAAAAATTGGAACTATAGTAACGGTACTTCAGTAATTATGCCAATAAACATGTTTTCTTAAGGTCATTGACCTTGTCAACAAAAAAATATTATGCATTAACTACGCCAGATAATCATTCGGGAGTTTTACACTGGGATGCAGGATATTATAATGCGTATTATAAAAATATAAAACGAGGGTGGTCAAAACTGATCGAAAATCCCACACTGTGGGTTGGCATCAACACTATGAACTGGCCCTCGAGAAGCCCGGACCTAAATCCGATTGAGCACGTATGGGACGAGCTCGGAAGGCGTGTAAGAAATCGAAACCCCGCCCCAGCTACACTTAGAGACCTGAAACAGGCGTTAGTGGAAGAATGGGCTAATATCCCGCAAGAACGCATAAGAAACTTAATAAACAGTATGCCCAATCGTTTAGAAGCTGTAAGAAGAGCCCGAGGAGGCAATACGAAGTATTGATATGTTTTACTTTTTTTTTGTTTTTAGTTTTGTGTGTGAGGTACCACGGTTGCTTTTTACCTATAATTAATTGATATCGTGTTTACTATGTTAATTAAATAAACAAGTGAATATCATGAATCTTTAAGCAAATCAAATTATTTTGTTTAATATTTTTTGATTTGCAATTTTTTTTAGTAGTTAGTTAGTTTTTTTTAGTAGTTAGTTAGTTTTTTTTAGTAGTTAGTGAATATCATCTCTAACTCTTGACGTTGTTTTATTAACTATGCATTTATCTATAATATACAATTTAATTCAGGCTCCTAGCTTTATTATTTTAGGAGATATTATAGTTTTTCGTACTGACCCGAATTATTTGCACGCGAGTGTATCATCCCAATTAAATAGCATCCAATACCATTTCATACTGTAATAGAATAGTTAAAATTTTGTTTTGCCACATTTATCATACATAATTATGGTTAATGTACACAGTCTCCGGTATTTTTGTTAAATATGAAAATGATTGTTTTTTAATTTTCATTAAATATTCTTGCCAAATTGCACACCCTAGAATCTCCTAGTATGTAAGTAAAGAATTACCTTTGACAGGATATCCGGCTCTTATAATGTATATGGTAACTTAACCACAATATAGATAAATACGAAAGAGCATATGTGAGGTGACCTAGAGTTGACATATTCCACCATGTAGTTCAGGTGATCCGTGGTTTTAAGTAACACTGTTATTTATTGCACGCGGTTCAGTTGCTTCAAATTATAATTATGTATCCCGAATCGAACCGGTCATGACTATTTCAAGGTTTATCAGCCTTCTAACGCAGAACTGAGAATGATGTAGATCTGGTCATCTTTGTCACCCTTTTCCCGATTTCTGAAAAATGCTTGGTCTTGTACGTCCAACAGTGCAACAACTGTGCGATTTACATAAAAGGCTAACATCACAGAATAAGTAATAGTTTAAGTACAGAAGATTTTACTCCAAACATTTAGCTGCATACATCTCCATAGACAAAAATGTTAGCTGTCTTTCGCTTAAAAAAATTTTCAACGTGCGTCATATATCCGTGCAGTATTTGAGACATCTCATATGCATGTCATAAACACTAGTTGAAAATATACTATTCTCGAGCGGCCATAAGGTGATAAGCGATGCGCCAACCCATAAGCGGTAAGCGCATTGGAAAAAAACGGTTGCAAGGTTGAGAGACATAGTGAGACCCCTGCGAAAATCGCTACCGCTAGCCTTTCCGCTCACACTCGCCCCCACCCGAATTCCCCAGAGCATCGGGCTGTATAACGTTTACTTTCAGTCCCTTCCCGACCTTTCGAGATTACTTTTTACATCATTCCTGTACTTTAATACATTATTGATAACTTATGAAACTTGGCATATTGTGTTTTCGCTTGCGTGCTCCGACTGTCGAAGGGTTATGGATTTATGGAGATGGAGACCCTTTAAAACTAATATGGTATGAGTGTTCCAGAATATGTTTTCATTTGTTAAATATATTTAGTAAAAAAAAATACGACGCAATAAGCTGGAATCATCAATTCGTCATTTTGCAGTCGTGTTTATTCTCTTATTCATAAAACTTGGCAAAAGTCTGTAAAGTTTTGTCTCTCTCTAACAAACAGAAAGGTCAAAATGACGGATAGGGACAAACGATTGACGAATCCTCGATGCCTTTTTAGATTTGACTGACGTTTATGAACAACGCCTTCGGCCATAATGTTTTAGTGACAGTATTTTTAATGAAATCCATACTTTAATATTATAAATGGGAAAGTGTGTGTATGTGTGTGTTTGTTTGTTTGTCCGTCTTACACGGCAAAACGGGATGACTTACCTAGATGTCGCTTACGGCTGCTATAAAGTCGATGTAAAAATAAATGCAAAAAGATGATTGAAGGCATTGAGAATTTCGTCAGCTCGGTAACTGAACCCATAGCTTAATTGGTAAAGCGATATCGAGCCCCGGTAAGGCGTATCGATGTTGGTTCAAGTCCAACTGGGTTGATTATTTTTTCAATGTTTTCAATGTTTACAAACATTTGATTGAATAACATACTAATGTATGAGTGGAATACCCACTTTAAAAAACATGTAAAATAATTATGAGTTGATAGCAGGCGCCATCTGTTATTTCCGTTGTGACACTTGTAAAAGGGTCGGCGGGAAGGGTATCTAACTCTAGTGGTTGGCACCTAGATGTCGCTTACGGCTGCTATAAAGTCGATGTAAAAATAAATGCAAAAAGATGATTGAAGGCATTGAGAATTTCGTCAGCTCGGTAACTGAACCCATAGCTTAATTGGTAAAGCGATATCGAGCCCCGGTAAGGCGTATCGATGTTGGTTCAAGTCCAACTGGGTTGATTATTTTTTCAATGTTTTCAATGTTTACAAACATTTGATTGAATAACATACTAATGTATGAGTGGAATACCCACTTTAAAAAACATGTAAAATAATTATGTCAAATATGTTTGGTGTTTTCAAGTCAAATCTTTGTTGGTTGTCAATAAAGCGTTGCTGTCATAAAAATTCATTTAGAAATAAACTGTATTAACAACCGACAATGATGTACCTTTGACTTGAAAACATCACATGCGTGCTACCTCGCCCCCCTCAGATTTTGGCAGACTTTTTTGTTTGGAAAGATGAGGCGAAGCGTACTCCATTTATAGAGCTTTATGGCTGTAGCGTTTCGCGTCTTACAGGTTCTCGACTGATTTTACAAATGACTCGTAATTAATCCAAGCTATACTAATATTATAAATGGGAAAGTGTATGTGTGTGTTTGTTTGTTTGTTTGTCCGTCTTTCACGGCAAAACAGGGCGACGAATTGACGTGATTTTTTAAGTGGAGATAGTTAAAGGGATGGAGAGTGACATAGGCTACTTTTTGTCTCTTTCTAACCCCCCCACTTCCCTAAAATGGGGGGGTTACCCCGAATTTAACGCGAGCGAAGCCGAAGGCAAAAGCTAGTGCATTATAAATGTTCGAAGACGTCTTAGTGAATCGATTATTATTGGTGAGGACTCGAAGGACTTATGGCTTTCCTAAAAGGAGATCTGTATTATAAATGTCAAACTAAGATACAGAAAAGTAGACCTTATGTGTTTGTAATACGGTTTACAAGTGCTTACTTGTAACACCTGCGCAGTTAATACACGTGTCATGTATATTAATAATTTGATACGACGCGCGACATCTTATTGGTTTTCCCGCTCATATTTAATACGATTAATAACGAATGAATGTAAGTAGTATAAGTGATATACTCTGTCATTACTGTCAGATACATCGTAACTGCTGCATATGGATAGAAAAAAATACATAAATACAATATTGATGTCGTACTTCACTGACTGAATGATAGAGACACGTGTTTTTAGGGTTCCGTAGCCATAATGGTAAAAACGGAACCCAGTTTCGTCATGTCACAGCCATTTTACTCGATAACTATAAGACGTATCTTAATAAAATTTATACATAAGGTTATGTATGCCGCTATTTAGATATGTAGTTAAATTGCAGCAAAAAAATTAAGGGGGGGGGGGGCGCTCCATATTTAAACATAAACATAAATAAATCTTGAAGCAAATCAAATTATTTTGTTCAATACTTTGTGATTTGCAATTTTTAAGTAGTTACACTACTATACAGGGTGTTTGGTCCATCGTTGGCCAAATTAAAATGGCGGATAGGTGGGGTCGTTCCCTATCTCACCACGCTTTCCAAAAATTTTTTTGACCGACGTGCATTTTTTTTTGAATTTTTTTGTTGTTTTGAAAAGAAAATCAGGACCAACTCGTTTAAAATTAAATTTTGATAAAAAATAAGTGCTAGAGACATGCAATTGTTATTGCATCGTGATGTGCAACGTTGCACTGCTTTATTAAAGTGAAAATTTCGGACACCTAACGCTTAGTTTATTTTTTATTGGCCCTCGAAGGTTTTACAGCATGTAAAAATTTTGCCAAAGGTCAACTTTGATTTGCAATGAAAAAATAAATAAAAAAGATTACGTTCTTAAAATTCTTTTACTAAATTGTGTGTTTTATCCTCTTTCTAATGATGTAAAATAATCCCGGAAAACCTTTCATAAACTTGATTTTTCCGCGGTTATTGTAACGGACGCGACAGGCAAATCATCATTGCCCAAACATTGACGCCTCTTTTTTGAAATTCCGTAAGTAACAAGCGGGTTTGTTTTCTCGATTACCGATGAGGTTTGCAGGTTATTAAGATTTAAAACTTATCTTACGTTAAGGCGCTAGGCGCTGATGGTGGCCGAAAACTGTTACTTTCTAAGCGATATATCTCAATAGCGGGTCATTCAAAAATTTTGAAAAAAATATATGTTATTTACCATTTCATGTACAACATTGTCAACGTTTGAATAACTCGTGTAACGTATAGTTTCTCCGTTATGTAAATGTAACGAAATGTCGTTTTACGGTTAATTTTGCTTATATCTACTGAACGGCTCATTCGATTTAAAATATTGTTGAACAAAAAAATATGTACTACAGAACACTACAAACTCAACGTTGGATATTTAAATTGATTAAATTTTCTTAAACATCTTGATCATAATTCCACATTTCGTGCGTTTCGCACGACTGCCAGCAACGCCGTTTTCGAGCTAATACGAAAACGGCGTTGCTGGCAGTCGTGAGCTAGCTTTGAGACGAGGAGGCTGTGTCGCTCGTCGCTCCGTGCTTCCCTTGTACTACATATACTTGTGCTTGGCCCGTGAGCAATAATATCGGACTTACTGTGCCTAAAGACTAAATAACTGCAGAGGGTTCATGCGGTGCGGATATAACGTGTCTTCCCGGAATCAATAATGTATAGACGTTTTATCTTTTAAGATAATGTACTCGTATGCATGTTTATGTACGTTCGTATAAAAAGTGTATTTTATTTAGATTATAATACAAGTAAAAAACAAATGAAATAAAAATGGAGAAAAAACAAAAATCATGAATCTCACATTGCTCTGAAAACAAATTTGGTCATGTAAGTAAACTAAAATTATTATGTTTTAGTAGACGCATGCATCACGCAAAATAGGCATTAGTCGTCGAGTTGCGGAAATCTGCTAGTGCTGCAATACAATACACTAATAATTAATTTAATAAAAAACTCCAAAGAACCGAATTTATTTAAACATATTTATTTAAGAATACCGTGTTCTAAACGAATGTAATATGCGTTTTATTTTAAGATTAAACACAATCTTTAATGTTATACTTTATACTAATTCCTCAAATCTAGAAATTGCGAAGTAAACTGCAAAGGATTGCAGATAAACCGGCCAAGAGAATATCGGGCTATGCTCAGTGTAGGGATCCGTAGTTGCCGGCCTGTTACAATACATCCATTCAAAAGGTAGTCTATAAAGAAATATTTTGTGGCACTTACGTTATTTTACTATAGGCATAACTCAAAAACGGCTCAACCGATTGTATTCCATATAGTTTTTATTGAAAATACGTGATAAGTATTTCAATGGCCTCACTTCCAGGAATTTTCCCAATTTTTTTGGACCCACGGTTCAAAAATCAAAGAGCATTTTAACTTTCGAAGCTATTATTTACGAAAGTATTCGTTTTATCCAAAAGTTGTTTAAGGCATATTCTTCTTGAAAGACCTATCCAACAAAGGGTTTCAGATACTTATTGTTTTACCACTTTGTAGGCGTAATTAAAACTCATACCAAATTTTAGTCTACTAACTATCACTAAGCAAAGCCTGATTGAGAATCTAATAAAAAATTGCTGATATTTAAGAGTTCAATGTATGCAAGAATAAAGGAAATAAAGCTTTTTTTTATACCACGACGCTGGCAAACAAGCATACGACCCGCCTGATTGAAAGCAGTTATAAAGCCTATGGACGCCTGCAACCTCATAAGATTCACATGCGCGTTGACTACCCTAAAAAAACTTTACTATGTCGGTGAAATGCAAATAAATACAAATTTTACATTAATTGTCAACACAAGTGAATAAATAAATTACTACTAAGGGTTAATACTACCTATCAAATATCTTTAAAAGACCGGCCAAGTTTGTATCGGACCATGTATAATGTAGGGTTCCGTAGAAAGTAGTTTCTTGGAGATAACTCAAAAACGGATGAACCGATTATATGTGAAATAATTTTCGTAGAAAATTAAGTACTAAGCCTTCTTGGTATTTTTTCATATTTTGTAGACTTACGGATTAAAAGTTAGATGGGGGCTATTATATTTAGACTTTCGAAGCAATTATTTCTGAAAATATTGACTTAATAAAAAACGTTTTAAAAATATTATATATATATATATTAAAAATATCTTATATATATATATATATATATATAAGATATTTTTAAAGCCGTATCGTACATGTTCATATTTACAAAAAAATATTTTTGACATTTAGTTTGGCATATGTATGGAGTGCCTCACCTAAAAGATTTTTTTAGCAATTTAGCCAGAAAACTAAGTAGCGGCACATGAAACACACCTCTAGATAAAATTTCAGTAATATATGTTTTATAATAAAAATGGCTGTGACATACGGACGGACAGACGGACATGTTTCAAAAAACTTTTCAGGGTTCCGTTTTTACCATTTTGGCTATGGAATCCTAAGAAGTGTTTGCGCTGTGTTATATTTTAAAGATCTAAATTTAAGGGCCTTACAGCTCTCATTTTTATGATGATTTCGTGCACAAATACCACTCCTTACATGTGCATTTTTACTATTCGCAACTCGCAACAGGCTTAGTTTTGTTAATTTATCGTAATTAAGTGATTTTTTACGGTTAATATTTAAAATCGCAACAAAAAAATAACCATCTCTTAAGCTCACTTGCACAGCAAAAAAAATCCAAATTCACATGAAAACACGGCTTTGATGGGCATTCAGTTTTTTTTGCTGTACTAGTCAGTATTTTTTTATTTTTTTCTGATATGCGGAATATTTTTAACCATATTTCGTAAATTCATAAATATTTTGCCGCTCACTGTTCTTCAAATTCAAAATCTAGGTTTTCATTTTTTTACATAAAAATCTACTAATCGAGATCGTTATTACTTATCTTATTTAGTAGTGTAAAGAGTATCCTTAATTAATACTCTCAAAATATACTTGATAGTTATTTATTTTCTTTTTTTATATTATTAGCTAGTACATCAAAATCGACTATCGGTTTAGGCTGTCCCTTTGAGACTCCTCAAAGAATCCTGAACGTCTGACATAGAACGTTGTAATTCTTAATTTGAATAACACCGTGCCAGACAGTGTTTGAGAAGAGAGGTTGTAAAGGTAGACAACCTTTACAGTAGCATTCCTAAAAAATGTCACCGTAGTACTTAATCACAGTATTCAAATCACAAAACATCCACAAAAGGATTAGGTATGATTATTATAAATCTGCCCGCGCGCCTCTGAGTAAAGTCATATTCTTTGAACATTATTGCGGTGCATCGCGGCGGATTTATGCACGATCGCAATGAGAAGGGTACGCGGGTGGCGCGGGTAGAGAGCGCCCAAACGCTCAAGGACACTCCGGCGACAATCGTCTTAATTTGGCCTTGGAGTTGAAGGTCAACTTTCACATTTCAGCGTGATAAGATAAGGAAGTGTTTTTGAAAACAACACGTGCAAACCCGGTAAAGACTGCTATCTCCCTCTTACACAGCACAATACGTGCAGTTGTCTCTCTCTTTCATGGATTAGACGTCAAACTGCTCGACCAAAGGCCAGCAGTAGAGCTAGATAAGACTGTGGGATCAGATTAGACTTTAGTCGTTATTTGACTGTCTCTGGTGGCTAACCCATTTCCAATCCTGATGTTGTTTTTTGTTGAGTTTTATTAGTGTTATTGTTAATCTCTGTTCTGTTTACTTCGTTTATTCGAGAATGGCAACATTTACGAATAAAGAATACGCGGATATTTTGATGGCGTATGGTAAAGCTGATGGTGTTGCACGGGCAGCGCAAAGAATCTACCAGGAACGATTCCCTAACAGACGCTTACCACACCGGAACGTGTTTCAAAACACTTACCGACGCTTACGGGAAACTGGAAATTTGAACGTGAATGAACCAAGAGGGATTGTGGTGCGACACAATGTTGAAGTTGATAACCGGATTTTGGCAATGATTGAGGAAGACCCGACTAGAAGCATAAGAGATGTAGCTGCATTACTCGAACTTTCTATCTGGAAGGTGTGGAAAGTTCTTCGCCAAAATAACCAGCACGCATTTCACTACACTCCCGTACAAGGTATTGAACGTTTGAACTGAATTTCATACATTTTAACATGATGTTTGATAACCGTAATTAAAAACTGAAATCCGCCGCAGCGAGCACGTCTGTTTTTTCATGCTTTTTATGCAGGTAGAGGCCGTAAACCGTGAAGAAACAGGCTTGCTCATGTCATTTGTACCTAACAATCATTAAACATGTAGGAACAGGTTCTTATTCGATTTTTGTTTCTTTTCAGGTCTTGAAGATAACGACTTTGGGAATCGTGTTCAGTTTTGCCGTTTATTGCTGCACACAGATTTAGAAGACCGTGACTTTTTAAAAAGCATTCTGTGGACAGACGAGTCAAAATTTACAAGAGAAGGAATTTTCAATGTGCACAACCTCCACCACTGGTCACCTAAAAATGAAAACCCACGCCAAAAAAGACATAGGGGGTTTCAGAGAAGATACTGTGTCAATGTCTGGGCAGGAGTTATTGGCGATCAAGTCATCGGGCCACATTTCCTGCCAGACAATTTGAATGGAGACAACTATCTTCATTTTCTACAAAATGATTTACCTAATTTGCTGGAGAATGTGCCGCACTTTAACGAGGATAGGCATATCATCTTCCAACAAGACGGATGTCCGGCCCATTGGAGGATAACAGTCAGGGAGCACCTTGACAACGCTTTCCCTAATTCATGGATTGGGAGAGATGGCCCTATTCCATCGCCTCCACGTTCTCCTGACCTAACTCCGTTGGACTTTTACATCTGGGGACGGGCGAAGGAACTTGTTTACAAAACGGAGGTGGAATCGCGGGAAGATTTGTCTCACCGAATATTGGCGGCCTTCGAGGTGATCAAAGCAGAAGTTCGATTGCGAATAACAACAGTGGAAATAAGAAAAAGGTGCTATGCATGCATTCGCAACGGAGGTCGCCAGTTTGAACAAAAATTTGTAAAAATAACACGTGTAATAAAAATTTAAAAAGAAAATGTTTTTTTTTAACCTGCATGTCGATACTTTTCTGATGCTTCCATACAAGAACCGGGGAAAAATTTCAGGAAAGGTTCAGGATTAATGTACCATAAGATGGTTAAATCACGTCTCAAGTCTAATCTGATGTCACTACCTAAGTAAAGTGTAGTCTTCTTATCTAGCCCTACTGCTGGCCTTTGATAGATCAGTTTGACGTCTAACCCATGAAAGAGAGAGACAACTGCACGTATTGTGCTGTGTAAGAGGGAGATAGCAGTCTTTACCGGCTTTGCACGTGTTGTTTTCTAAAACACTTCCTTATCTTATCACGCTGAAATGTGAAAGTTGACCTTCAACTCCAAGGCCAAATTAACGTAAGATAAGTTTTAAATCTTAATAACCTGCAAACCTCATCGGTCATCGAGAAAACAAACCCGCTTGTTACTTACGGGATTTCAAAAAAGAGGCGTCAATGTTTGGGCAATGATGATTTGCCTGTCGCGTCCGTTACAATAACCGCGGAAAAATCAAGTTTATGAAAGGTTTTCCGGGATTATTTTACATCATTAGAAAGAGGATAAAACACACAATTTAGTAAAAGAATTTTAAGAACGTAATCTTTTTTATTTATTTTTTCATTGCAAATCAAAGTTGACCTTTGGCAAAATTTTTACTAGCTGTAAAACCTTCGAGGGCCAATAAAAAATAAACTAAGCGTTAGGTGTCCGAAATTTTCACTTTAATAAAGTAGTGCAACGTTGCACATCACGATGCAATAACAATTGCATGTCTCTAGCACTTATTTTTTATCAAAATTTTATTTTAAACGAGTTGGTCCTGATTTTCTTTTCAAAACAATAAAAAAAAAAAAAAAATGCACGTCGGTCAAAAAAATTTTTGGAAAGCGTGGTGAGATAGGGAACGACCCCACCTATACGCCATTTTAATTTGGCCAACGATGGACCAAACACCCTGTATATAAACTGAAAATAGATGTCATATACTTCAGAAAAAGTGACCAACCCCTCCGGTGTCCGAGGCCAGATTTGAACTGGCGTCTTCAGCTTTCGCGGCTGACGTCCTGACCACTAGACCACCCGGTCACGGCGGAACTTGACAAATTTTCTCATGTATATGCAATCTCTGAATTTGAAACGGCTAGGCGCCGTTGACCATACTTTAAGGGCATGCGCAGTACGTGCTTGCACCTCTTATCCGAATCTCTTACGTGATTCTGGTATAGCGAGAGAGATGGTGCTGCCATCTATGAATCTTGAAGCAAATCAAATTATTTTCTTCAATACTTTTTTGATTTGCAATTTTTACAACACAAGTTACAAACAGAAAAGTAGAGGTAAAAGAATTATCGCTAAAGAGCGATCTCTTCCAGACAACCTTTGGGAAGCGTAGCGTTGGTTATACTCGTATGTAACTAATTTAGATGTGTAAATCAGAGATGTTTTGACAACGTTTTAGTTTCGCAAAATTTATATTTTTTAAATTTTAATTCTGTTGCACTAAGGCTCCGGATCGGAGATTCCTGGTCCGATTTGACCGGATACCGGACCGGATAATTTCCGCAGAGCCAAGCTGGGCAACAAAGATTACCCTGTGGATATAGCGTGCTCTGTATAGGTATATGATCACACTAATGTACAGTCGCCATCAAATATATCGGAGCGGCCAAGGTAATCAAAAATATCTGAGCATGCACTTTATCGCCTTGAGGCGTTGTTCAGATATTTGTGACCACCTTGGCCGCTCCGATATATCTGATGGTGACTGAACTTATAGGTACCTTTCTTTGTAGAGATCCTTCAGTGGATCAGCAGTGGACGTCTTTCGGCTGAAATAATGACTAGATACTTATGTTGGAAGTGTTGAACCAATACATAATTACTTATGTATTCCAATACGGCATGTTTGAGATTAGATTTTTTTTACGTTATTGATGAAATATAAATAGCATTTTCTACTCGTCGATTTTAATGCTTGAATTGGGACGTCGTAGACAGAACTACTGGCGCATTATTTTTTATGGAGCTGTTATGTTATGGTTGCAAATTTTAGCATCGCCACATTCGCTACTGAGCAACCTTCGTGCCCTGTACACGTTACTCCACTGAAAAGCTGTTCATTATGTCACTATTGTATAATATACTATTTTCATTTCAATTTCGTATGGGTATAATTTTCCTTTTTTATAAGATAATAGCTGACCCGGCGAACTTCGTACCGCCAACTACATTTTTATTTTATTTCTTCTACATTTTAATAGTTATTCTGCTATTCGGGGCGGAAATAAATCCAGAAAATTAAACATCTTTAAAATCGGTTCAGCAGTTTCCGAGTTATAAATGGTGTAACAGACACGACTTTGTTTTATATATATAGATAACAAAAAAATATTTGCTATCCGTACCTGTAACAATCGTTGATTTTTTTTATCTAAACTGAGTGTTATGTAATATTCACATCCTGAAATACATTTGTCCATAAAAATACATTTTTGCACTTCCTATAATAATCTAATCTGAAATTACTGCAAGAAAATTGAGCCTTAATGACGCGAAATTCTGTCTGTTACTTTGCCAAAAACTCAGTAAACCTAAAAATCTCATCATATTTATATTTCCATCTCAGCTAAAATCTCATCATAGAAAAATGACCGAGTTCCAGCGTCGAATAAAAATGTTTATCTCGTTAGCAAATGTGTGGAGCTCGGACAGAATAAAAGAGAATATCTGTGGTACAGATGCTAGGCAATATTGATCCTTATTCCAACTATATAAAGTCCACCTATGGTCTGTTTATTGTTCGTAAAGACCTGGAACATTTGCTGTTTTTGAATAGTTGTCAAATCTACATTAAGCTGATGAAGATTCTATTTTGGAAATGAGATTCTCTTAGGAAGTTAATATAACATAAGATAACATACCTGATAAAGATAATGTTATGGCTGATATACGTACATATTTCTTAGTCGACTTTTTACCGATTAAGTTTCAAAGAGTAAGAAGTAATTAAGCGCCTTATGATTATGAAGGTATCAACGGATAATTAAAAAGTGATTTCATAAGTGTTTCGTAAAGCAAGTTTCGGTATGGAACACTAAAAAACATAACTAATCAAATCATTAATTAGTTATGATTCAATTATCGATTAGCTCGTATTAAACCTTAGCTTAGCCAAAGGTTAGCTGGAAGAGATCCCTTAAAGGGATTATCGCCTTTGTACACACTCACTATATTTTTGTTGGTCATGTACTTGTTTTGTGCAATAAAGTGTTTTACTACTACTACTAAACCTGTGTTCTAGTACCTATAGTTTTAGTCTTAAATATGTTAAAAGCGAACTAGTCGCTTACAAAAGTTACTTTTTATGTATCTACTAACTTCTGAAAACACATGGTAGCCGATTTTTGGTTTCAAATAATACCTTCTTAGCTTCAAGATTAAGTTGTCAGACAAAACACATTGTCAAAGTATAAATTCAACATTAAAAATTTTAAACAAAGGAGGACCGACTTCACTTAGCTACCTTTTCAAAAGGAAATGCCCGAGCTACTGATGTAAAAAATACTCAAATCACTCTATATGTGTGTGCCTGTAATATTTGAAGAGTTCCCTCGATTTCTCCAGGATCCTATCATCAGATCCTGACCTCATGACAGTGATGACCTGATGACAATGGGACCAACTGTGAAGTTTACTCTTTCAAACAAAAAAAGAATTTTCCAAATCGGTCCAGGCGTATTTGAATAATCGGTGAACAATTGAAAATACAAAAAAATTTTTTTTTTAGCGAAAACTAAGATCCCGAAGAATTGAGAACCTCCTTCGAAATCTTAAAGTCGGTTGAAAAGTGAAGCTGGTGGAATATCCCTGAACTGCAAACGACATAACATTTCTAACTCCTAATTTTTTTGTTTTCGCTACAAGGGCTGCTATTTATATATCCGGAAACCGGGATTACAATCTTCTTAAATAGCATATTTGACCTCCATGGTAAAATTTGAACTTTTTTAAGTACTGGCCGGTATATTTTTTCTTTCTTATTAACGCTCGCGTTTTGTTTTTGACGGGTTTTAAATGTCATCTCGCAGCAAGAATGGAACTCACTCGTGAAAATATTCGTGCTATGATTTATTATGATTTTCGGCGTGGTTTAACGCAACAACAGTGCATAGATCAACTAACTTCAACTTTTGGTGATGAAGCCCCATCTAAAACTACTGTGTATCACTGGTTTAGTGAGTTCAATCGTGGACGTAGTATGCTTACGGACGAAGTTAAGGCAGATCGTCCGAAATCGGTCGTTGTACAACAAAATATCGAGGCTGTGCGAAAACTTATAATGGACGACCGACATGTTACGTACCGCGAGATAGAGGCGACTCTGGGTATTTCTATGACCAGCATTAATAGCATATTACATAATTATTTGGCTGTAAAAAAAATTTGTTCGCGTTGGATACCCCACAACTTAACAAAAGAGCAAAAAGATGCTCGCGTCGAATGGTGCAATAAAATGTTAAAAAAATATAACCGTGGTGACTCAAAAGCCGTTTATAACATCTATACAGGTGACGAATCCTGGATCTATGCATACGATCCCGAAACGAAGCAACAATCAACGGTATGGGTGTTTCAAAATGAGCCGAACCCTACGAAAGTTACTCGTGCAAAAAGTACATTGAAACAAATGGTGGCCTGCTTCTTCGGTATTAATGGCCATGTAGCTACAGTGCCACTAGAAAACCGTAGAACGGTTAATTCAGAGTGGTACACGACCATTTGCTTACCGGAAGTATTTGAACAAATTCGTAAAACTAACCAGCGACGAAGAATCATTCTTCATCATGACAATGCCAGCTGTCATACGTCACGCGAAACAACTCTATTTTTGGAGGGTCAAAATGTGGAATTAACGGGTCATCCGCCGTACAGCCCTGACTTGGCACCCAACGATTTTTATTTATTTCCAAATATAAAGAATAAATTACGCGGTCAACGATTTTCGACCGCTGAAGATGCTGTCGACGCATTCAAACAACACGTTATGGAGGTACCTCAGGCGGAGTGGCAGAAGTGCTTTAAAAATTGGTTCACGCGAATGCAAAAGTGCATAGATCATCAAGGGGAATACTTTGAAAAACAATAAAACCATTTTCAGCCGTGTACGTTTGTTTGTTTTTTTGTTTCCGGATATATAAGTAGCAACTCGTAATGGATACCCAGGGGCGCTACAATTAAATTTATTTTTACGTTTCCTCGTTAGAAATATTCTTTCAAGTATAAACTCTTTTACAGAGTTTCCTTAACGGAAATGTCTTGTTTCACTTGAAATGTGACGTTTCAGTTTGTTATTGTTTAATTAAAGTGGAGGCTAGAAAATTCATTGTCTTTCTGAAAATTCTTTAGAATTGTATTTTATGTTCATCTTTCTTCCAGCCAAAAGACGGATGTATCCGTGGAAAAAGTTGAACAAGGAAATAATCGTATATGAGCTGTTTCTACTAGGGCAGCTATTCTCAAAGTGTTTTCGGCGGAGCCCTAGGGCTAGGTCTCCGCAAAGCCTCTGTGGGGGCTCCACCAGAATACTCTTAATATTGAGAAAAAAACCAGCTCTTCTATCTGTCTAGCACATATAATTTATTTTTAATTTTGGGGCTCCGTCAATTATTACGCTTTCCAAAAGTGTTCCGCCACCAAAAAAGTTTGAGAATCGCTGTATTAATTGATACAACACTTTAAAAAAACGTGTTTTAACAGATGAGTTTTTCTTTGCACTTATTCCGATCTGTCCCCGCCATCGACGTACTGCGCTTGATGGAGTCGGGGACAGATGGGAACACACCAAAAAATGTATAGAAATTAACGGTAAATCGGTTATTTTGCCGATAATTTACCAATACTAAATATTTAGCGGCATTCCTTATGTATCTACAGAACGCATATTATTATACTTTTGAATGGTATTTTATATTTGACACGTTGATATTAGGTATAAGGGATTAGGCTCGATTTAGTATTTAGTTGATAATTCGCCTAGGAACCAAAAGTACTAAAAATACTATGGATTTATACTGAAATAAAGCTAAAAAATATCAGTGATTATCTAGAGAGAACAAACCTGCAAATATTATTAAATGAGGATAAAAAAAAATATAATTGGGTCCAATCATCTTTGGTTTTGGAACCATAGGCAACTTACTACTATATACTTGTTTTGTCGATGGTATAATTTAAAATATTCAAACAGATTTTATTTAATCTACTGCGGCGCCATCTGCTTGTTGATTTTCGCGATTATCCTCATGCCTGAAATTTTGATAACCAGAACTAACCTAACTAGGGTTTGAATTTGCTTTGTCCGTTGTAATCAACACAGCACCCAAGGGAAACCCCGCCTTATCAGCCACATACTAAACTATTTCCCCTACATTCACAACATTTTCTAATCTAACCTTCGTCCTTTGCACTAAAATAACCCTTAAGTCTAAGGCCGTAAGGTTCACTAGTTAAATCTACTCGGACAATGGCACCATTGCTAATTCTTACACAAAGGTACACTATAGTAACTATACGCTTAACTGATTGATGGTAGACCTTAATGTTATTGCTGTAAGGTTTAACATTGGTTTTTTTATGGTGCCCACGATGGTATTAGGTTGGATTACAACATACATTCACAGCAAAACCTGATTCAATACGTATGGCGCTTACGACGTGAACGTTGTACGACGTGTTATATTTATATTGAAACTGTGGTAAGAAAGGCGTAAGCGCTGTAAGCAATGTTTTGCTTTGTATTGTCGTGTACGCTTAATTAACGTATAATGCATATATTATGCATTGTTCAGGTGTATAAATTGTTCATACATATATAGGTCTTAAGCCCCAGCATTGAGAGAATATCCGCTATTTTTATCTGAAGATAGAAAATACTACTAGACAAATAGGCGCTCTTTCCTGTAAAATATTTCGCATAAAGCCACACTGTATTATTTTTTTATAACCTAACTAGTTTTCGCCCGTAATTTCATCCGCATGGAAGAAAATACTTTGAAACCCTTCTATACGTCCTTATAAATTTCAACGCAAAGCCATACCGTTAAAGCAGACCATCTAAATTTGGAACATACTCGTATATTCTTCCACGTCGTGGAATGGAACTCTACTAAGAAAGGATTTTTGTGATATTCCATCAGGAGTCCTTATGGAATATCACAAAAGTCCTTTCTTAGTAGAGTTCCAAGACATGGAAGACTATATAAATACGTTCCAAATTTCAACGGCCTGCTTTAACGGTATCGATATAGGCTTTGCGTTGAAATGTTGTCATTGCAAATTCACGTGGGTCGTTCACGAGTGATTTAAATGAACTATATCTTTTGATTCAACTCACTAAAGATTTAACTTGCTCAGTAACTCATGTATCTCAGTGATTACAGTGTTACTTGCTCGCTCTTTTTCACTCTTGATTCGAATGAGCCGGCCGTGTCAAACGAGTAACACGATGCGATTAAGGCGAATATGAGAACAGATCCGCTGAGCAAAATGAGCGACACGACTGATACATATCTCCGCGAGTGAAAGATATGAATCAATCTTTACAATTCAGTGAAGCGTTTTGCGCATCTCTAATTGCAAAGTCAAAGTAGTGTGGCTGTACTCTAACACATGACTTCTTCTTACGGGAAACAGTCATCAATGACAATCTTCAGACGTTTATTGGTGACATTTCTTCCGATAAAGATAGTTAACGGCCGAGTCGTGACCCATTTTCTACATTAAATAAACAAGAGTCTTTGTTCCATAATGTAGTGGTATCTTCACTACGTGTCTCGATAGAGAGGTGACACGGTTCTATTTATAGAGACAAAGACAACACCTTTGCATTAAATGTATTGAGGAAAACTACTTTGGAAGGTAAAAAAATTTTTTTGTAATTATGCTTACTCGTAGTTAGGGAACTAGGGACCAAGAGACCACTGATAGAGTTAGTGCGGAAAGAGAAGTCTCGTGATTTATGTGGGAACTCCACTCCACAGAAAATGCATCAATCTAGATTATCTAGAAGCCGCACATGCTCGTTCTCTGCGTGTTATTTATGTGTCCAACAATCACATGTCCAAATCACAGGGCGGACACGTCATACTACAAAACTCGTTTGAGCGCCTTTGTGTGCACGGCATATCTGTACATCGCTTCAGCACACGCGTGCGTCTTAGGGCGCTGTTTCCGCTGTTGAAAAATACACCGCCATTTTGCTTTTTATCGATGCGCTGACGGATTAGCCTACTTGTTCCCGACCAATCGGCCGGCGCGGGGTGAGGTAATTCCAATCGTGACAATTTTGTAACGAGTGTAACTTTTTACTAGTCAACGACTGTTTTACTCGGTATTCCTAATAAGGTTCAGCTGTGGCTGTGGTTAGGGAAAAAGCGTAAGAATTAGATCCACTTCATATAAATCCATGAGACCCTCACACACATGTGTTTTATAAGTCTGGTCTAATCTTTAAACTAAGTACAACTCTATTGTTACTAACTAAACACGTTTAATACATGCTACAATAACGCACTATTTTCCATCATTTTAGCTAATGATTATATTGTAATCGTTCCGGCCAAATTTGAAATGACTTTAATCAGCCGTTTAAATCCGAACGCGTTTGAATCTGCTGACCGCGCGATAACAGATTTCAATATGAATGAGTGCGGCCTCAGCGTAAACGGTATTTATATCCAAGCTATTAACGGTATTTCTTTATACAATACAGTATCTACCTTTCACGTACCTTGTTGTACATGTTGGCGCATTTGTCTTCTCTCATCTACTCAGAGGTTAACTGGATATCGCTTAAAGGGATAACTTCGCCTTTGTAAGGCATGTTCACGTAATAAAGTAGCCATATGAAAATGTAAATAAATCGTTTACTTCTAACGCTACAGATAACAAAACAGGTTATTATATAAGAAAACATTCAAAAAATAAAATACAATGCATTTTTTTTCCGGAATCCTCAGGAACTGGAGAATTGTTTTACTTTCTTTCGAACGCCTGCCATTAGTGTAGTTATTGACGTGTTAGTGAACTGACTAGCGGCTGCGTTCCATATTCTTTTGAAGTCAGCATCACTGTCCGCTACTGCACCTTTCTTGAGCAGGTATCGCTTGATGTTCGCCCAATACCTTTCTGTCGGGCGAAGTTCTGGGCAATTGGGCGGGTTCATGTTTTTCGCCACATAAATAACATTCTGATTATCGAGAAAATTTAAGGTTGTTTGAGCGTAATGAGCTGAAGCTAAATCAGGCCAAAATATAGGGGGACGTTCATGTTTCCTATATAAGGGCACAGACTTCGCTTCTTAATACACTCCTGTCGGTAGACATCTCCGTTGATTGTGCCAGTAGTAAAAAAGCTCGAACTCTTCAGCCCGCATGAGCAAATAGCTTGCCATACCATGATTTTAGGGGCGAATTTTTCAAAAGCGATAGACTTATGCTCTTCCGAAACATCCCGGCCAACCACACACGTATAAAATTGAGGCCCCGGTAAATTTCTCATGTCTTTTTTTACATATGTTTCGTCATCCATTAATATGCATCGGTCGCGATTTTGATTGAAAAACTTGCTCAAAGTTTTAGCACGACATTTTGCTCTTTCGATCTGAGCAGGGGTCCTTTTCGGGATTTTTAGTTTCTTTCTGGTCACAAGATTATTTCTCTTCTTAGCGTTTTGTACATTTCCAACCGATGTCTTTACCTTTTTGGCGATATCTCGAACAGAGGCTGATGGATTATGGCGGAACGAGGAAGCTATTGCGGTGTCCAATTTAGGCTTCACGCAGCCTTTTTTTCGACCGCGACCTGGTAGATCATGTAGAGTATGAAATTGCCCAAATTTACTGATCACTTTTCGCACACCGTCCTTAGATATTTTATATCCTTTTGCTAATTGTCGCATCGAGATACCCTTTTCGGTGCAATAGGCGACAATAATTAATTTACGAATATTTTAATTTATTCTCGGCATTTTGATTCTATTTACTCAATGACATCTATTTTATACTTTTTTACAACTTGATTATATATTTTTTGGAATGTCACGTACTAGCATAAAAAAAATTATATATTCCCGTGAAGACTTAGTTCTAGGTGGCTACTTTATTACGTGAACAAGCCTTACTTACGTTTTCCTATTATTATAATGTTTTTGACTTGTTTTTGAACAATAAAGAGTTTTGACGTGATAACGTCTTTAAAATCGTTTTAGTCGGGTGACATGTTCAGAAACTTGTGTCACACCAAAACCTCACGAGCGCGATCGCAGGTATAACGAGAGAGAGACGGACCGATCTCCCGTCTCATCTCGAGCGCTGCCAGTCATTCCGTGAAACTTGTCACGCGGAATCCTCACGAGCGGTTAGACGTTATCACGTAAACATCTCGATCGTAAACCTACTTTACAAACAACCAATTTTTTTATTTTTTTACTTACATAGTTCAGCCTCAACCTGGCCTTTGTACAAATATTATGTATTCTTTCTGTTGTATTTTTCTTTGTTGTACAATAAAGTATTATACTACTACTACGAGTACTTGTGACGTTCTGGGCGTCAGAAGCCTTGATCACTCTTTCTTTTGTAGGTAAGTATATGACAATTTACTTTAGGTAGGAGAGCCTATTGATAATTTTATTCAAAAAAATACTTTCGTAGTGGATTCGAGAGCCATTAGTGAGGAACATATTATATCTTAGTTTTTAAATTCGTTTTGCAATCACATCACCTAGCAACTTTTATTAAAAAAAAAATCTACTCGAGTTTTTATATTTCAAACTCTGACAAACAATAGACATTACTCTGATTGGATAATACACATTACGCTGTCAACTTAAGGCTAATCAAGCGTCATGCTTATCCACTCACTCGACATCTACTGAACTGTATTGCCTTGGTCTTAAGGACGATTTCTAGCCTATAGCTACCAAAATGGTGGGTTATAAGCAACTATAACTGGTTCAGCCGCGATCGAACCCGTGTCAGTCCGGATTCCGGACAGAGGATTTCTGCTGATGGATGTTTTTTGGACGAGGCCTGAAAGTGACACTTTGTCGATTGGAATATTTAATTAAGGTTTTTAATCTCATACGTAGGAGAGGATTGACAGATTAAATGGGAAGGGTGGTCAAAATTGCAGTGGTTGAAAGGGAAAGGGACATTGTCAAAACTTTTTTAGATTCGATTTCGAATAATTGGGAAGCTGAAGAAGCTTATTATTTAAACTTGGCGAGGAACATTAAAATAAACACAATTTTCTTCAGTTGATACCAATTTATTAACGATTTTACATATCTTTGTGCTCCAAAAATAGAAACACTAAATTATTTTGGTCATAAAAGAAGATCATAAATTTTAAAACACATAATACGAAGTTCTAATATCGGTTACCAAATAGACCAGTACCGTTACATTATAAATATTATTTGAAACGGGGTATTTACCATGCTGTATATTACATGGTATAATATTTATAATGTAAATGACCATGTGAGCTTGAAATCGTAAATCATTAAATTAAATTAAATAAATAAATATTATGGGACAAACTTACACAAATCGACCTATTAGTCCCACAGTAAGCTCAATAAGGCTTGTGTTGTGGGTACTAGGGGACGATATATACGAGTATAATATAAAGATAACCCGGGACCTCCTGCTTCATAGGCAGGGTCACTACCAACTAAGCTAGATAAACGCAAATCGTAAATTTAAAATGTTGTACTATCATGTATATCCATACTAATATTATAAATGGGAAAGTGTGTGTGTTTGTTTGTTTGTCCGTCTTTCACGGCAAAACGGGGCGACGAATTGACGTGATTTTTTAAGTGGAGATAGTTGAAGGGATGGAGAGTGACATAGGCTACTTTTTGTCTCTTTCTAACCCCCCACTCCCCTAAAATGGGGGGTGGAAGTTTGTATGGAGCATTACGGGGGGCAAAGGGGAACCGGGTTACCCCGAATTTAACGCGAGCGAAGCCGCGGGCAAAAGCTAGTACTCTATAAGTACCTACATACCTATATAGGTAATACGCTTTGATTAAGTCTAGACCACCAATCAGACCCTTTCATCTCAAGGGTCACAGCGACATCTGCGGTTTATGCGGCAATAAATACGGACAGACGGAAAGTTTATTATCTATATGTACCATAGTAATTAACTAGTGGACATTAATAACAGCAATGGGATTTCGATTTGACATGACATGACTTATGTCTAGAATAAGGCGTTTGTTCTGAATTTCACATATTGAACCAGATACATATGTAGAAATTTTCATTATCCTAAATGAAAATGAAAATGAGCATGAGAATGAGAATGAGAATGAGAATGAAAATTAGAATGAGAATGAGATTGAGAATGAGAATAAATGAAAATGAAGAGCGCATGTGGAAACCGCAGCTGTGTGGTAGCTGCCTTAACGGTAGCCGAAAACCGCAATAAAACCGAACAGGCCGTTTCAAAGTTAAATGGGAGCATTCATTTGTACACTCATACCAAAAATTAACAAAAAAATTGTCGATATTTTGGTAAAGGTAACATTTGCCACTGGAATTTACGCTTTTATTGCTCAATATTGAATCTGCACTATACAACTTAAGACATACGCGCCAACCGCCAAATGATACCTTTATAAATATTGTCACAAATAGCCATTTATCCTAAATGTATATTATACTCACCTAGGTACCGCCTCTGTTTCGTCAGGGAAAAAAGTCAAGGAGCTAGTAGCTACGCAAAATCTCTCTAACGTTCAAAATTCGACTTGCTATTTTTAAATGTGACATAGGTACTAAGACGATTAGCACTCATATTTCTGACTCAGACGTTTAGGCGCTAGCTGAATACAGCTAATATAATATATAATATATTATATTAATTCGGTTCAATACAACTCCAATGCCTATTGAATGCATTGGAGTTGTATTGAACCGAATTAAAGCCTGACCAGAAATATATGATTATGGTTATTAAATATCTGTATCTGTATTGTCAAGAGTGCGCTATTACTCTTATTTATATGGCAACAGTTCAGTAGTCATTGGGGGATCAATGTTACTCTGCGTCCGTAGGAAACACCTTAGACAACCCTACACGTGATCCCTGGGTGGTGCTAAAAGAGTTACAAACTTGGCAGCTGCACTGTCCCATTTGGACCTCGCAGCACTCACTGGATTTTCTTTATCATCTACTTTCCCACTACCACTACCCCTGGGAAGAAATGCCTATCTATATCCAGTGACATATAGCCATACGATAAAAAAATAAAAAATAAAAATAAAAGTAGTCATAGAGCTCTATGGTATGCTGGCATCTTGATTTATTTACCTGTCAGCTCTGATGTTAATTGAAAATGTTTCACAGCGAAATAGTTTCATTTCCCGAGCGTATTATTTACAGCAGTTTATTATATACACTATCTACAATGTTTCTGTCTTGACTATGGACAATTTTGGGATTTTTTGTCGTTTATTATTTAATTTTCAACACTTTATTATTATTCAAGTAAACTGCCACAATGACAGTGACAGCCTGTCATGCACTCACACATGCATAATCATCCTGTCATTAAAATTATTGCCAGTGTAAGAAATTAGTTCCAATGAAATTCCGCAACATGGCGCATGATCATATATTTCTGGTCACAGGCTTTAATTATACCGAATGTAAGGATAACAGTGTTACCATGGAAAGTGCGTATGCACAACTGCTCGGCAACCCAAAGTGAGACAATTATCTCATCTTTACGAGGCCGTTTTCGATCGGCGACACCGTTCTGGTCAGTGGTTCAACGCGCGACCCGCTTACTGGCAACCAGTCGAAATGCGCGGAGTAACGGTGCAGTGAGGTGGTGCAAGTGAAAAGCTGTGGAGGGTAATTTTATACCACGTTGATGGCTAAAAGCCAAGCCAGTCTCAGGGTTCGAAAGGAGAAAATATTAATGATAGTTATCTTGATAATTATCGTGATTTTTATATCCGATAATTATCAATTTTTATAATAACCCAAATAATAATAATGTAATGGGAACCTTTGCGCCGGGAATGACACGGGGCGGGTTATTTGACTAGTACTTCTTGTATACTCTTGTCTTGAGTCTGCTTTTGTACAATTTTTATAATATTATTAGTTTGACATTTGTAATCTGATGACAAAAATAAAATTACATTATGTTTTCTTTATAATTGAGCAATAAAATCAGTTTTAGGTTAAAATAAGACCTGACTTTGAAAAATAAAACTATTTTTGTATAACCCAAAATCTGTTAAGGCGGAATGCATAAAAAATATATTCCGCGTGAAAATAAATATTAGTAGTTGAGCAATAAAAAAACAGCCATACCGGGGATAATCATTCGATAATTATCTGATAAATATCGCGATAAATATCAGAGATCATAACTATCTTGATAATTTCACACCCTGGCCTGTATGAAGATAGGGAACTTGTGTAAACTGGAGAGGGCAGCACAGGACGCACCTGCTTATAGGCGCGAAGTACAAATCACACATTAAAGTTGCTTAATTAGTTCACTAGATGGCAGAACCTACAACGTGCAAGGGTATGCGAGTCAAATGTTGGAGGCAGCTGCATTGGCGTAGAGTACCAGTTTTCGATTTAAACCACAAGATGGCAGACTCTCCGACACGCACGTTCCCTATAAGATTAGCCTATGCATGCTGGAATCTCCCGAGAAGTTATATAATGCAGATCGGTTGATAGGACGCCGACATCGTTATAGTTATTGGTTCAGCGCGCGACTTGCACGGAGTACCGGTGTAGTCTAGGTGGTGCAAGTGAAAAGCAATCGAGACAAATATAGTTAGATGAACGCTTGAGCCCTCGAGCGGGACAAAAAGCGGAGCGTCTAGCGAAGCGTTAAAGGCTCGAACAGACATCACCGTCGCGGTCGCGCGGCCTGCGCGCGACGGGCGCGCAGCGCGATATTTCCATACAAACCGCTAGCGTGGTCAAACAGGCTGCGCCCCGCCGGCATCGCGCCCCACTTCTGTCGCGTCCCGCCAGCGCAGCCCGTCGCGCGCAGGCCGCGCGCCCGCGACGGGCGCGCCGCGCGAATGTCAGTGTGACGTCAGACAGCGCAGGGCGCGGTTGGGTGTGGTATCTATACATATAATAAAGCTGAAGAGGGTCGAAAGTCTGTACATGGAAGATAATCGAAAAAAAGTTGGCTGGGGATACTTAGAATCGATAACAGAACACGTTCCAACAATTTTTAGAATTTTTGTCTGTTTATCTGTTTGTCTGTTTATCAGTTTATCTGTTTGTCTGTTTATTTGACCGCGCATCACGTGAAAACGGCTGAACGGATTTTGATGAAATTTTGTATAGATATAGTTTGAGTCCTGGTAAAGGATAATATATAGTTTTAATCCCGAAAATCAACCCTGGTGGGGGTGAAAATGGGGTTGAAAGTTTGTATGGAGAATTTTTAACCGCTGAAACGATTTAGATAGAAATGAGTATGGAGATAATTTGAGTCTCGAGAAACGTCAAAGGATAGTTTTCAAACCCTTGTGGGGGTGAAAAGGGGGTTGGAAGGTGGTATAAGGAATTTTTTACCGCTGAACTGATTTAGTTGAAAATTGGTATAGAGATAGTATGGGTCTCGAGAAATGACAAAGGATAGTTTCTTTTTCATACCCCCCCCCCCCCCCCATCGTACTTTCGAACCGTAGGTCCAAAAAATTGAAAAAAAAGAATGGAAGTGACGCCTGTTACCCGTCGATGCTTTAAATTTACCTTTACCCGCTCTTAAGAAATATTTGAAAATGTCATGAATGTCAAAGGGTTATTGCAGGTTCGAGGACTATATATGACGTACAAAGATGCATGGCCCAAACCAAAAAACTACTACAAAATCATCTAACATTTATAGGACACCGTTTAGGTTGGAAATAGTAGTTTAGGTAACTGTTACGTAATAAGGGTCCTTAAAACATGAGTGTGGTTTTCATAATAAGATCACATGAGTGTTTTAAGGCCTAATTACGTACAGTTGCATACACTGATTTATCTACACTCATATTATTTATCCTAAATGCATTATTCGGAAACCATACAATGGCCGCAATTGCACCGCCATGGCCAACTCGATTTTGCCGGCGGTCGCGCGGGCGCGTATCGTCGGCCGCGCGGGAGCGTGCAGGTGTACATTATGTTATCAAAACTCATTTCATAACACATCAATATTTGAGCATGTAAAGTTAAAATTACGTTACTGATACAGATAAAAAGCTTATCATAGTAAAATTGGTTGTGGTAATGCTAGCATTGCCTACCGTTTTCGAACACGTTTTAGAGAACTTACAATGTGAGTGTAGATAAACATATCAAACGTTTTGTGAAGCAGCCAGATTAGGATTTATTTTTCTTTATAAATAAACAATAGGTACATTATCTGTCTCTCAACCTGTTTTGATATGTCTTCTTGAAGAACTACGCCTTATTTTGTATCTTTAAGATCTAATAATGTATTACTGTTTTGAAAAAAATAAGTCCCGTCGAATTTCTTTTCGCGTCATAATACTTCTTGGGCCAGAGGTGTAGGGTTAGAACCGGTGGTAGTTTTGGAACGAAGTTCCTTATCGGACGGTTCGCGGATCCGGCCAAGGCGAAAAAAAGTCACGTGACAGTCACGAAAAAGCGTCATGTCACGAAAACGCGACACCCATACCATTGAGAAACATGT
The DNA here is from genome assembly GCA_947086415.1 of Pammene aurita. Lineage (NCBI taxonomy): Eukaryota > Metazoa > Arthropoda > Insecta > Lepidoptera > Tortricidae > Pammene > Pammene aurita. The sequence continues at coordinate 29,527,904 of OX352303.1, forward strand.
AAAATGGAATGGAATAAAAAATATATAAAATAGAATAAAGTGAAGTGAAGTGTAGTGAAATTGAGAAGTGACAAAGTGATAAAAGTGAAAAAAGTCGAGAACCTTAAAAGTCGAGAATTTTAAAAATGTCGAAAATTTCTAAAAATGTCAAAATTTCCAAAATTTCCAAAATTTCCGAAATTTCCAAAATTTTCAAAATTTCCAAAATTTCCGAAATTTCAAAAATTTCCAAAATTTCCAAGATTTCCAAGTTTTAAATAATTTCCAAAATTTCCAAAATATCCAAAATATCCAAAATATCCAAAATTTCCAAAATTGTCAAAATTTCCAAAGTTCCAAAGTTCCAAATCATCCAAAATTTCAAAAAAATGAAATAACATAACTTCGTTGTTCCAATCGCACTCGATTCACATACTTTCCACGACACTCACGTATTTTATTATCCTCTGACGTTCATTAGTGCATTGTAATGTGCTTACATTGACGAATAAATATCTTGATCTACACCAATACTCGTATCATAAATCCTCTATTCCGCGTTCAGAATCGTATGTAATTAATTACAATTATTATTGCAACCAGTAACGTTATTGCAACCAGTAACGTTATTGCAACCAGTAACGTAACATCAGTGTATTATCTGTGACAGTGTGGTAAAAACGTATGAAAATTCATTACCTACGGTAACGTAATGAAAATTCGCCCCCCCGACCGCCGGCGCAATAATGTTGGTCATGGCGGTGTAATGGCGGTCATTCTAATGGTTTCAATTGATTTTTAATATGTGTGTAGGTAAAGCAGTGTATGCTTCTGTACATAATTAGGCCTTATTACGTGACAGTTATATCGCCATGTCCGTCCTGTCCGCGGTCTAGCTCAGTTACCGTTCGCACTAGAAAGCTGAAATTTGGTGAGGCCTGATAAGAACTTTCAATAAAAACTATATTGAATAAAATCGGTCCAGCCGTTTTTGAATTATTAGTCAAAAACGCATAGTGAAAGGAAGTGCCGAATAGTAAAATGACGTAAGCGCCGCCAAATAAACGACCTTTTGAACGGATGTTTTGTAACAGGGCAGCATCTACGAAACTCCACACGGAGCATCGCCCGACATGCTCTTGGCCGGTTTTTTTTGCATTGTTATCCCGGAAATCACCCCTTAAGGATTACTAATTCCAATTCCAGAAAATCCCCAGCCAGGTTATACGTAGCCTATAAAAATTCAACGTCTAAAAGGGGGGGGGGGGTAGCCACTACACTCGATTGAGTTAAATTTGCATGGGTCATGGAACTCCCTCCTCCAAGTGCACCTCAAATAGAAAAAAATCATTTCTGCATTTGTGACCCCCCCCCCCAATTTCAACCGCGCCTGTTCTTACCTTTCATGCTTTGACTGATTTGACGGGAGGATCGATTTGGATGATATTTGCAGTAGACATAAACGTATAAAAACAAAAGTGGTCCTGTATCGTCCGATATACACCTACTATACTTTCTATGTCGTTTAAATCATGCCAAAAAAATTTAATAAAAAAAAGGATTCATTTATGAGTGTAGTTTTATTTAGTGGTAATCGTAAAATATTTTATTAGGACTACTGTCCTCTAGCGTATCCATCTGTCAACTTTACTTCAAGTTCCGCCTCCAGGGTAGCGGGAGAGAAATTAGGGGTGAATTAGCCGCTTACCGACACAGACCGAATTCCACGCGGGCGGAGCCGCGGGCACAGCTAGTTTTATAATATAGGTTTGATTGATATTAAAAATGGACACGGAAAGACTAATAAATTTAGTGAAAGACCAGAAAGTAATTTATGATTTATCCAATAAACACTACAAAAATGTGCAAATTAAGGAGATGATTTGGCTAAACATAGCGGTAGAGTTGAATCAAACCAGTAAGTATTTATGTTTTCATTATAATTTTATAATTTTCAAAGTAGGCTACAAAGTTGCGAACCTCAAAGGCTTATAAATTATTAACATCCCTACGTAGGTACAGTCGCCATCAGATATATCGGAGCGGCCAGGGTACTCAAGAATATCTGAACATGTACTTTATCGCCTTGACAATAGAGGCGTTGTTCAGATGTTTGTGACCACCTTGGCCGCTCCGATATATCTGATGGCGACTGTACAGTCGCCAAGGTACTCAAAAATATCTGAACATGTACTTAATCGGAGCAGCCAAGGTACTCAAAAATATCTGAACATGCACTTTATCGCCTTGACAATAGAGGCGTTGTTCAGATATTTGTGACCACCTTGGCCGCTCAGATATATCTGATGGCGACTGTACCTAGCTACTTAAGTTTAGGTACCCCGTAGCAACTCTGTGTTCATTAGCAACTTTACCGTCTAAAGAACAAGGGTCAAATATTATGTCATATTATAATTATGTCATTGTCATACATAACATTATGGCATTTGGCAAAATCAGTAGCAATAGGTACGGTCAGCATCAAAAATATGTAAACATTTCGGCACTTATGTCTGTGGGATAAGACTCAATTCGTATACATATTATTGATGTTGACTGTACCTACATTTCAAATTATTTTTTCAAGTATAGATGCCTTCCAACTAATTTACATAAACTTTATTTTAAGCCGGTAAATGTAATTTAAAAAAAATGTAAGTAGGTATAACGCGCGAAGTCGCTTTCGTCAAAGCCGTTTTTCGCCGTTCGAGGGCGCGCGGTTCCTTTGTCGGCATTTACTTTGAAAGCGCGTAGCGCGGTAACTGTTTACCGCGGTTCTTACCTAAACTGCGAATTTTAAAAGTTAATTATTTTGCTAAATTTGTTTATTATAATCTATAAATGATTAGATTTTTAACAAAAATGTATTATATTTTAGGTGAAGCCGTAAAGAGAAGATGGAAAACTGTTAGAGATGGATATTTCAAAAATAAGAGGCTTTCCTTCGTCAGATAACAACTCACAGCACAGCCTATTATATTCACCGTATCCCAGTCTTTTCTGGTTTATAGGATGACTCCACTGTCTTTTACGCTTCCTAGAAGCGGCTGCCAATAATAACAGCACATCCTCTACGTCAGATCGTCAGATTCATTTGAAATTCTTGACAACCTTGATAGCGACATTTCCGTAACGATGCTTCGAAACGAATGACCAAACCACAGCGAGCGAACGGGTGAGCGCGATGCGGGCGGGACCCGCGCGTGATGCGGGCGCGTTGCTGGCGGGTTGATGGCGCGAGGCCAGCGCGATGCGCGCTTGTTCTGTGTGACCGGGCATCCCGCTGGCAGTCTGTTCGAGCCTTAAAGCTGATCCCTTTGACGCTTGACGCCACACTATTCGCCAAAAGGGTTTGGCCTAACGCGTTGCTGGACGCTTGAAACTGAGGTCGCACACAGTTATTAATCTGCAACTGGGAAACTGAGAGTAAGTCAACCTATCCATTAATATAAAAGTCAAGTCATGTTTATTTACAAACGGTAAATTCAATGTTCTAAATGTAAAACCAAATCATGATATCTCCAACAGATAAATACAACGACTAGCGTTTTCGTTTTCGCCCACAACATAAAAAGCGTAGGCCTAACACATAATCTAAATCGGTCTTCAATTTTAATTATAAGGTTGTTGACATACTTAAAATCTTAACAGTAATCCAATCTTAACAATAGACAAAACAAATCACATAACAATCGCTCCCACTCGTGCCTCCCACCAACGTCTACCAGTCGGCGCACGCGCATCGCACTTTCTCTTTCACTCCTTCTCGACCGCCGTAAGAGTGAAAGAAAAGGAATTGCCATTGAAAGCTGACAGTAATGACCGGGAGATAATATGCTAATCATCTATGTATTTGCCGTATGATTAATGAAATGAAATATGTGCGTGTATAGTTAGTAATACGTTTTTTGTGATTTAAAAATGGCTAGTTAATTTGACGATTGTGATTTATAATTATGATCAGAATCAGGAAAATATTAAAAAACACGACAGAACGAAATACATACACTAAAAACCTTAATGACTAAACAAAACATAAAGTACATAAACCAAAACTTTGATACTTATATTATACATAAATCTCGGCAATGGGTCCCAATCTCAGCATGTGCTAAACAGAATGCCTAGTGCTGGTTTTCAGACTGGTCCCTCGATCGCAGGTAACAATAATAATGTACTTGAAAACAAGTTGTGAGATACTTAGTACCTATTATGAAAGTGATGATGATATCATGTTGAATTGAAAATCAGTATTTTGTAATTTTTTCATAATTTTTCTACTTAAATAATTTCTGAAAGAGCAGTCATGTAAAATATAATCTCCTTCCCTTAAAATGAACTTTCCTGTTTTATTTTATGCTATTTATAAGTTATTTCTAAACCGATCTTGATTTTAATAAAAAGCTAAATGTACCGAGTACCATCGGCCATACTGTTAACTGCCCATCGGTGGCTCTTATGCCTTTTTTAATAAGAGTGTCGCTGTTTGTACGATTACAAATTCTCCCTGATATTCTCGGGTAATTTCGAGTGGAAAAATGGCGGATTATTCTTTTATTATGATGAAATAAGAGTGATTTTTAAGTGATTTTAGAATTGCCTTCGGACTTTACTCTTTAATTTTAAAAGATATACCTTCCTACGGCAGTCTACACTATACCCTGGGCTGTCGAGTGGTTATTTTTTCAGCAAGTATAAAATTCTACACACATTCTGGAAGGATATGCCACGCGGCCATCTGTATAATACTGTTGGAGGTTTGCCAGAAGTGCATTCACAAAGCGTACCTAATAGGTAGACTTGATCATTTTACCGTCCGGAATATAATATTTTTTTTGAGAATTGATGGCAATTATTATTTTTAAATTTTTGTGACATATTTTACCACTTTGGGTTTTAGGCTTCCGTAGCCAAAATGGCAACGGAACCCTTATAGTTTCGTCATGTCCGTCTGTCCGTCCGTCCATCCGTCTGCCCGTCTGTAAGTATGTCACAGCCATTTTACTCGGACACTATAAGAGTTATCTTAATAAAATTTAGAAATTTTGTGTATTTGGTATGCAGCTTAGTTATATAGTTCAATTTCAGAAAATAATATTTTAGGGGGGGGGGCTGCATACATGTGGCGTAAGTTAAAAAAAAATTCAATATCAACATATTGCACATCAATCGATAGGTCTTTAAAAATAACATCTAGGTTTAGTTGAACATTTAGTGCTTAAGTTAATATTTTCAGAAATAATCGCTTCGGAAAAAATGTGTCCCCGTCCTGTAACTTTGAACCGTAAGTCAAAAAATGAAACAAATGAAGAAGACGTGCCTTATCTCATACTTTCTACAAAAAATATTTTGAACATTTTCCGTTTCATCATTTTTAAGTTATCTCCAAAAAACTTCTTCCATGGGCATCAGATACGACATCAGAGGTGTTATGGTTCTTATTCCATTGAAGGTACGGAACGGAACCCTCCAATATGCGTGGTCCGACACGCACTTGGCCGGTTTTTTATTACATAGGAGGCAAACTTGCAGATGAATCGTCGATGGTAAGCAATGACCGACGAGGGGTTACAAGACTTACAAGTGCGTTATCAGCCTTTAAGATGGGACGCTCTTTTCTTGAAGATTTGACGGCAGCAGTTCATTCCACAGTATATATACTATGGTGGTCGCTTTCCACTAGGCGGGCTGTGTACTTGTTTTGAAGTGGTAAAAACAAGTATTTCACAGAGGATTCATAAAAGCTTCGTGAATGTGCAACCAGCAGGCCGAGCGGAGCTGAAAGATAGCATTGTAGCTAGAAGGTGGAATTCAATTGGAAATGGCATTCGGAGATACATTTGTCGAAGATTCGGATGTGAAGTGCGAGGTTTACATAAAGGATAGACTTGGCTTTTTGCATGTCTCATTGAGTTAGTTTATATTATATTGTGAACTACAAAACTAGAGCGTGTAGATATTATTTTGAATACCTTGTCCGTTTAGCCACTACTGCTCACTGTGCCGACAAAAGAGAGCGGTTTCTTGCAAAAATACAACATTAATAAACGAATAAAAGAGATCATTAAACCAGTTCTCTCCATAACCATTCAGAAATGGTAACAGGAGGTCATAAATCACATATATGTATGCCTGAATATGGTTTCCAATTCCAAAGAAATATACTGGATCTATTTCAAAAGTTCCGTTATTTTTCTGTGGATTGAAGTATCGACTTCTTAGAAGACGTGAAATTGCCAGACCCCGCCCCTCTCACTTAATACTCCCGTACATTATAACTTCACTTCCTTAGGGAATGTATTCTTGGATAAAAAGTAAGTTTACTTTCTAAGTTATACGGCACTAGGCAAACTTAGGAATTTCAATGGCTCGAATAAACAAATATTTGTAAAAAAAGTCTGACAAAATGGTTGGACGCCGAGTTGATCGAGATGATTTCAATTTAACATATTCAATCATAATCATAAAATACTAAAACTTAAAGACAAAGAAAGCTCGAGGTTCGAGGCTAAATGTGTTGTGGCGCTCATAAATATAATGAACACAAACACTGCATCCCACAATGGGTCGGTGAACAATCTGCAACAGCGGTAGCGTCCGGCCGTATAGGTACGGCCGTTTGGTGATAAACCCGTGTTGGCTTGGACTTTAGCCAGCTGACAAAATGTATAACTAATAAATTAAATGCAAAGTTGGTATATGAGACCTTCAAATTAGATAAAATTAACGGAATACGAATGACGGTACGATGAGCATTTCCATCCTCACCACTTAGATGGTTGGCAGTCTTCAACTGTGCGTTCTCCAGAAACTTCCTACCTCGCACAACAAAACTGTGGAATGAACTGTCGTCTGCGGTATTTCCGGACCGATACGACCTTCAAACATTCAAGAAAAGAGCGTATCCTATCTTAAAGGCCGGCAACGCGCTTCTGACCCCCCTGGTGTTGCGGGCGTCCATGGGCGGTGGTAATTTCTTACCATCAGACGATTTACCTGCTCGTTTGCCTCCTATTTCATAAAAAAAAGACGGTGTATACTTGTATAGGATCAAGGAGTCACGTAATAACGCTAATACTTGTATCAAGAACAGGCTTTAACAGGCATTTCTGCCTATAATAGCGGACTCTGACGTCACTCGCACCTGGCCGGGTCGACGACCTCGTCACATGATGACAGTTTATACGTCGGCGGCGTGCGCGCAGGTTTTTGTACAAGGGAATTGGTTGAGCGGAAGAGTAGAGGTTGTAGGGACCAGTGGACTTAAGTCTTTTGAACTACGAGTCGGGATATTTGCGTTTCTTTTTAAACAGGGAACCATTTACTCCTTCCCAGACAAAAACCTTTAAACGGCTTAGTTGTTCGTTGAATATCCCAAACAACTTACTTCTACACTACCTTTATGCTTCTTTTGCAAATTTAGAAACGCGTCCGTATTTTGAAAACATTAATTTTGTGTACCATTACAAATGCATGTGTCACCTCTGGAGTTGCAGGCGTCCATAGGCTACGGTAGCTGCTTACTATCAGGCGCACCGTAAGCTGGTTTGCCACCGTCGTGGTATAAAAAAAACAATAATTTTGATTAGTTAAATAAAAGTTACGTAAATTTCGATGTAAACTTATTTAACCAGGTATATTACACAATTAAGTTGATGTTTTCAAGCTCAAGCTCAACACAGTTGAATCTAGAAGTTTACACTCTGTTTAGACCCTACACATGTCCGTTTGTTTTTAAACCGGAGTGAATTAACGTAAAAGCCTTTTATTGGCTTAATTATAAAGCCGGTCTAACCCGAGTATTTAATGAAAGTATTTCGCTAAGGCCAGATTTAAAGTAAACAGTCCTCTTTGGATGGATAAGTTAAAAACACTCGTGCCAGCCGGAAAGGTACCCATTATTCGTATTGTCTCTTTCTAAGAAGCACAAATGTCGAAATGATGGACAAGGACAAATAATTATCATGGCGATTTTAAATTCAATCACGCACAAAAATACAGTCCAGTTGCGTATCTCGTCCTCCACGAAATATATTAGTTAATTTGTATTAGCAACGACCTTTTTCAATTTAGGCACGTTTATTCTTATTACACGTGTACTTTGTAACGCACGTTTGTAACACCTTAGACAACCCTACACGTGATAAAAGAGTAAGAAACTTTGCAGCTGCACTGTCCCATTTGGACCATCTTTATCATCTGCTTTCCCACTACTACTACCCCAGGGAAGAAATGCCTAGCTATTTATATCCAGTGGCATATGTAGCCATGCGATAAATAAATAATCGCTTTTCGGTGAAGGAAAACATCGTAAGGAAACCGGACCTAATCCCGATAAGGCCTAGTTTTCCCTCTGGGTTGGAATGTCAGTTGGCAGTCGCTTTCGTAAAATCTAGTGCCCACGCCAATTCATGGGATTAGGTTGTCAAGCGGACCTCAAGCCGGGACAAACGCTAGAAGAAAGAAGTAGACACGTGTACAGTACACGTGTCAGGCAAAGTAACTTTGCCTGACATTGACGATGGAGCCATGGTTGTTCTTGACTTACCAGCGCTAAATGGATAAGTATAGATTATTACTTCTACTGTACCGTGGTTTTTGCTACACTAGACTAAGATAAGTAATGTACAAGGATCGGACAAACGCCCGTCATTTCGAAAATATAACCCTGTTCCGTACAGCAGAGACTTCCTTATGTTAATTAAAAAAATAGTATTTTATGGATTTATTGGACCATAATTTATATCCAGTGACAAATTAATTAATCATTGACATTCCGAAAATTACTTTCGCCAATAAAATAGAATGACCAAATTTTTTTCTAAATTTTCACTTGTGAGCCTATAACGATGTGAATTTAGGACCCATTTATGCGTTGAAAAAGTCCGTTCACAGTCTACGGACGTCATACATATGTAATCGTTGACCATATACTGTTCTTCCAATATGCTTGTACCTCGGAGTTAATTTTTTCATGTATTTCTTTCACGGTGACGTAATCAGGATTCCTATTAAAAATTGCTTGAAATTTTGATATAGCCCTAAAGAACTATTATATAATCTGTGCTCTAGATCTAAAAGAAAGGACGAAAAGACGAAGTTACACATAAAAGAATCATTTAAAATTGTTGAGGACATACATACTGTTTTACAAAATATTCCCGGGAGTTTTAGATCTAGAGCTTTAGTGGGAGTATTAGACAAGTGAAAATTTAGAAAAAATTTTGGTCATTCTATTTTATTGGCGAAAGTAATTTTCGGAATGTCAATCATTAATTAATTTGTCACGGGATATAAATTATGGTCCAATAAATCCATAAAATACAATTTTTTTTATTAACATAAGGAAGTCTCTGCTGTACGGAACAGGGTTATATTTTCAAAATGACGGGCGTTTGTCCGATCCTTGGTAATGTATAATCTGGCCAGGGAGTATATTAATTAAACGGCCCAGACACTACGAGTATGTGTAATAATAACACTATTTCTGTACCCGTCCATCTCATCCTTTATATACATAGAAAAATACGGGTAAGTACAGAAATAATGACATTATTACTGGCATTAAAGCTAGTGTCTGGACCGCTTTAGAGAGTATGTATAATAGTATTTTGTGCAACAGTTACATAATAAGCGTTCTTAAGATTCGAGGGCCGAAGTTACAAAATCAGGCGAAGCCGAATTTTGTAATAACAGACCCGAGAATTTTAAGACCTATATACGGGCGGGGACCGTATGATCTGCTACGTTACGTGATAAAAAGATAAGCTCCATGGCACATGTTCATAAAAGTGATGCTGAGCTCCGAAAAAAATGTAATAAAATTTGAATTGGCCGAAAGCACAAAAAAGTACCACTTCCGGTGTAAAAAATGTATTTATCTACGTCATTTGATACAAAGAGTTTTTTTTTTTAATACTACGACGGTGGCAAACAAGCATACGGCCTTCCTGATGGTAAGCAGCTAATGTAACCTATGGACGCCTGTAACTCCACAGGAGTCACATGCGCGTTGCCGACCCTTTACAAAAAGGAGGATTCACTGTGTTGACGGCTAAAGGAACAAGAGGGTCCCTCATCGTGATCTATGCGTCGTTGAAGAGTTCCGTTCTGATCATCATCAGCAGTTATACTTCATCAAATGTCACTGTTTTGAATGAAAATGATGGATTTGTTGATAAAAATATAAAAATCACTATATTTATGCCTTTAAGATTTGAGGAGTTCCCTCGATTCCTTATGGATCCCATCATCAGAACTGCGTTTTTACCAAAAACGGGACCAATCTGTATATATATATACTTACAATCAAAAAAACAATTTTCAAAATCGGTTCAGACATGACGGAGTTATGGAGTAACAAACATAAAAAAAAAAACAAACATACACGCCGAATTGAGAACCACCTCTTTTGAAATCTTGAAGTCGGTTAATAAAAGTGACGTAGCGTCGTGATGGTTTTATATAATCTATCAGTACTACAGTCATTTTACGGGCGGCTAGTATGGGGAATTGGAAATTAATAATAAATTAATAATAGCTAATATTTTTAGTGTAACGGATATATCATGATACTCGTATTATTTACGCAATGAAATCCTATAAAATATCGTTATTCGCTAACCGCCACAAATATGTACACACATATTACAAGCGTTTTTCTTGTAGGATTTTAATCAATATATCGTTTCTAAGATTTTTTAAAGTTGTAAGAAAAGCCTACTACTTATTACTATTTGTTTTTAACGAATTAGGATATATATCGCCCGCGCCGTACATTTTGTAAAATATGTGGTTTTACATGGACACGGTTTCTTGTTTTTCGCCTTCAACAGAAAGAAGACTTAAATACCGTCATGTTTACAAATAAAAATATCTTTTTTTTTACCAATTTTACTACTTCCGGGTGAAACATTTGTAGGATTTTTGCATATGTTATCTATAAATATCCCATAATAATAAAAAATAAAAAAATCAGGCTATTATAAATTAATGTTTGACGCCACCGTATCTTTACTGTACTACAGTCATTTAATTGGCCTATTGAAGTGCCGGAGTAAAAAAATATCATACAGTGTTTTTACGCTAGTATGAATAAAACGAAAATAAGTTTTTTCTTCTACTTCTAATAACAGATTTATTTGCCAGGTTATATCTATGCAGATGGTATTGCAGTAGAAATATACCCGGAACCCAAAAGGTTTTGTAAAAGATGTAATTATGTAATTACTCTAAACATTGTGTTAGTGTAAAAGTGTTTACATTTTCGTAGACTAATTAATTTCTTTTCTTTGTTACAGGTCAGTTTTGCTGCTGTTAAAATAAGTATTTAGCTAATTACTTACTTACTCCTCTGGTGCAGTGACCCAAAGTGGGTCTGGGCCTCCAAAACGACTGCTCGCCACTGATCCCGGTCCTGTGCAATTTCACGCCAGTCGCCAGTTTGGATTTAGCTAATTAATTTAATTAAATAAACGGGACCTAATTGCGTAAGCTGGCATTTAGCTAATACTAGCTTTTGCCTCAGATACATCGGAGCGGCCAAGGTGGTCACATATCTGAACGACGCCTCTATTGTCAAGGCGATAAAGTCCATGTTCAGATATTTTTGAGTACCTTGGCCGCTCCGATATATTTGATGGCGACTGTAGGTACGCGACTCAATAAAATCAAAGATAATATATAAATAGAGAAGCACATTCTTAGAACTTTTTGAGACTCCAAGTTTGATAGTTTTACTAGGTGGCGCATGCGCAATGTATACAGCCCCATACCAGTACCCCATACATTATGCGGTAATGTTTCATATGGCGCTTCATTGTTACTGCATAGTAAAGCTATCAAACTTGGAGCCTCAAAAAGTTCTCAGACTACGCTCCTCTAACATCCTCTTTGATAAAATGGAATGACAAATATCCCATTTCACTTTTCACCCCCATTCAATGGGTGGTGAAGTGGGGGTGAAAAGAGGCGAGGGATTTTTGCCATTAAATTTTATAGATGTACTATGTCCTTTCCCGGAACTTACATACTTATCTAACGAATAAAGTCATCGTTGGCGTTTCTCAATCTTCAAATAAGCTTAACTGGTAGCTAAAGTGCTAAGTTTTGTAGGTAGTTTTCTCTGGCAGTTAATTTATTTGTTAATTAGCTATCCAATTCTTTACTTGGACATTGTGAAACAAGACCTAAGTACAGTCAGCTGCAGAGAAAAGGTACCACCGTGCCCTACAAACTTGTATGGCGGGTGGTGCCTTTTCTCTGCAGCTGACTGTACATAAAATCATCTAAGAATCATTCTGAAGTAAAGTAATACTCGTAATTTTTTCGTTCAAAATGTCAGAAAAGTCAATGATATATACAAAGTAAGTTTACGCATTTAATGGCCTGTTTCACAATCTCCAGTTAAAGCATATCTGTCAGATAAATGTTTGCTGTCCTTTTCTTTTATATGACTGGAGAAAAGGATAGCAATTATTTTAACTGGCAGATAAGTTTATCTGGAGATTGTGAAACAGGCCCTTAGTCTCTTTGTTAATATAATTAAAATGAACTATTAAAATATCCGTATCCAATGTTATTGTAAAAGTATTATTTTAAACTAATTCGGTATCTTATAATACAAAAAATAAAACAAAAAACAAACAGAACCATGAACCCAGCCAGATTATTCATCCGCCGTATGATTTTAATAGGCGCATTTAGAAAAGATAAAGGTAGTTAAGCCGCCAAGTCCGTTGACTCTTAAATGCAGCCGGCCACACTTAATGACCGTGTAGTGCCAACATTACCACTGTTATGGTTGTTAGGGGTTAATCACAAAGTTTATTGACCATTTTGTAACTTGCAAACCAGTATAAATCTAGCTTCTGATAATAGGTACGGTTTTTTTATTTTATGAAATAGGAGGCAAATGAGCAGACGAATCGCCTGATGGTAAGCAATTACCGCCGCCCATGGACGCCCGCAAGGAGGGGTCACAAGCGCGTTGCCGGCCTTTAAGATGGGAATACGCTCTTTTCTTGAAGGTTTGAAGGTCGTATCGGTCCGGAAATACCGCAGACGACAATTCATTACACGATTATTTATGTGCAATTGCCAAAACATTAATCAACGTGAAATAATCTACTATCCAACTTTACCCTAACGAGTGAGAAGTTTCAGGATATAATGTATAGTAAGTATAATTATGCTAGTTACAACCTAAATATTGCACTAGATTAGCAGTGATTCTTTAGTTCAATAATCACTAAATAATCTTATAAATCTTATGATTAACGGTGTCTAATGAACGAGACGTTCCGAAGTTAATTTATTAAATTTCTTACGTGAAATTATACAATATTGTTATAACGCTTAATTTATCATAAATATACGTTACTAATATTATATTTCCATAAACATTGATTCTATACCATCATCATTATGCACACATATTTTTAAACTACCTTATCGATTTATCTCATATACATTGCAGCGTTCGACAGAGACTATTAAAACATATTGCGTGTTAGGAAAGCAATGGATACGTGTTAACATAACTAGTCGTAATTTGTAACAGAACATAGTAAGTTTTTAATTAAATGTCGTACACCGAGACGAAGTGTTATCGATGCGAATTACTTTTTAATTGCCCTGACCGTAGTTTGAACTCGATGTGGTATTGTGAAAATTGTTCGTCTCGAAATGGCTTTATAATAAGCCTTTTTCGGTAGTAGGCCGGAAAAGCGGCTGATTTTAATGATAATGAAGTGGTTTGTAACGAATATCGAATTTATTCAGCGTTTATTTGCGACCAAGTTTTTAAATTGAAATGAAAATCCTGCAAACTGGTACTCTTGTTAATTGGCACATTTAATTTTGCAAAAAGATGGGTTTTAAAGTAATGAACCGAGGGTCAATAAAGTAATGTAAGCAGGTTTTAGGGTTCCGTAGCCGAAATGGTAACAAGAGAACCCTTATAATTTCGTCATGTCCGTCTGTCTGTTCGTATGTTATAGCACAGATTATTAGGTAATCAGTGGTTATAGCCATTTTACTCGGAAACTATTAGACGTATCTACATAAAATTTTAACACGAGCTGTATTCCTTACCCCTGTGGACCCGGGGTATGTCCTTAAACTACGTCCGGACCTGGGTATGTCCTTAAACTACGCCAAAAAGAGAGGTATGGGCACTGCGAATGGCATCTCGCTAAGTGTGGTAGGGCACGTTCAGCGAATGTCATCGCTCAAATCTGGAGCAGAGCCCGACTGGGGAAGTACCTCCCTCCACCTTACAGAAAACCACAGCCAAATAGCACTAGACCCTACTCATAGTGTTGTGTTCCTGCTGGTGAGTAAGGTTGCCAAAGAGCTCAAAGAGGACCCAGTGTGTTGACGATGAGGGACCTTCTTGTTCCTTTAGTCGTCAACACAGTGAATCCTCCTTTTTGTAAAGGGTCGGCAACGCGCATGTGACGCCTTTGGAGTTGCAGGCGTCCATAGGTTACGGTAGCTGCTTACCATCAGGCGGGCCGTATGCTTGTTTGCCACCGTCGTGGTATAAAAAAAAAAAAAAAAATTTGTGTGCTGCTTTTAATTTTGTAGTAAAATTGGTCAGATCAGAAAAATATTTTTTGCGGGGGCACTCCATACACGTACTTACCTAATCGTCATTCAAATGTCATTGTTCGGTTCCGAAGAGGTGGACTGTACTTTGCTATAAGTTTGCGAAATATGCGAGAAGTGGTGGGTGAAGTGAGGAGGTTGTTATTAACTTCTTTATCGGTCTACGTTAAAAGTGTTCGGTGTAAATAGGGAGCTTACCTTCGAACGCCGTGGCTGCTTCGGCAGAACCGCTGGTCGCTATCGGATACTGTTGGTGCTAGTTGAAAAGTGTCCTGTCGCTCGCTAGAGTAAACCTTAAAACCGTTACCTCCAGTCGTCCGACTTAGACCTTGGTTTATGCACGGTTGTCGTCAGCTGGCTCCGAATACACTACACTGGTTATGATAATGCTGCGAGAGAGTCGATAGTGGTGCTTTACGAAAGAGCGCGAAATTGAGAATTGTGGCTACGGATAGCGTATGGTTCGACACACGTTCGTTCGTCAAGGGGGCGTCCATTAATCGCGTCATACGTTTTTGGCTTGTTTTAGACCCCCCCCCCCCTCCCCCATGGTGATCTTTGGTGGTATTTTCAGGACCCCTCCCCCCTCGTCCAATATGACGTGTAATTTTTTTGCTAACTAAAGTAAGTACAGTTTTCTAACACATGAAAACGTAACGTACGTACACGTGAAGGGTAAAAAAATGAAACTACATGTATGCACATCTCACTAATTTCATTAAAATAATATTTCATAGAAAAAAACCGGCCAAGTGCGTATCGGACCATGCATAATGAAGGGTATCGTACCTACTATCGAAAAAGTAATATCAAAAGGTCGTATCTGCCTATGAAAGACGTTTTTTGGAGATAACTTAATAATTCCTAAACCGATAAATACGAGTATTCTCGATTATTTTCATATCTTTGGATCTCCGGCACAAATTTTTTAGACTTACGGGGTGAATTTTGATATTTGGTTGTGATTATTGAAATTGTTACATGTATGGAGTGCTTCCCCCCCTAAATATATTTTCTCAGCAATTTTACTACAAAACTAAGTAGCGGCATATAATAATACACCTTATGTTCAAATATTTATTAAGATACGTTTTATAGTTTCCGAGTAAAATGGCTGTGACATACGGACGGGAAAACGGACATACGGACGGACGGACGGACAGACGTCCATAACGAAACTATAAGGGTTACGTTTTTGCCATTTTGGCTACGGAACCCTAAAAACCTACTGTGAAGAAAATAATATTTCAAATGCCACTAAAAAATATTTACAATCATAGTGCATCTCATAAGAGTCATAACATTTAGTCCCAAGACGTAAAAAACCTTTTGGTGGAGGAGTTCCATTCTGGTCTTCACAAGCAGTTTCAATTTCACTAAATAGCACTATTCAAATGCAATTGTTTGGTTTTTAGACTTAAAAAAATCGCTATACGTCTCCTTATAAGGTTTCAGGAGTTCCCTTGATTCCTCATGGATCCCGTCATTAGAATTTGATTTTGATAAAAATGAGATCAATCTAAGTGACCCCGTGCAAAAAGCATAGCGACGCCTCGCCCGCTCAACTAAACGTAGAAGTCCAACTGCGAGGCAAATTTTACTCTGGTTTTCACAGATTGGTTCATTTAAAAGTTGATAATTATTATTTTATTGAAATATTTGAAATACAGTATAGCACGAAGGAACAAAAAAATTACACGTGATACGTGTCCAGACCCCCCTCCCCCTGTGGTGATCATTGGTGATTTTTTCTTGACCCCCTCCCCCCCTATACAATATGACGCGATTAATGGACGCCCCCCAACTGACTGGAAAACCGGTCATTTCAAAAATCTACTGCAACGCGGTGTTGCCATACTAGACACAAAAAATATATACAAAACACAAGAGCTAAACTAAACATTCTGCCAGACCAAAATACGTTAGTATTTTGATTAGACGAGAAAATAGGAACACGAATGTCGACTAAATTTAAAGTAAGCGAAAACTGGACGACACGGTCATAGTGGAGAGCTAGAAATTGAGCTATTTCAATCGAGAGAAGCTCGAGTGAGGCGTCTGCCCGCCCTCAAATGACCCATCACGGAGCGAGAACGAGTGTTGCTACGGAGACGGGAGTCTGGGCAGCAATCAGGCCGATAGCGATAACTAAATGTAGAGCGAAGATGTAAAAATGGAAAGGACGAGAGGAGTATGAGAACGAAAATGGGAACGAGAGCGATGACGAGAGTGAGAGCGACGATGAGAGCGAACACGAGAGTGGGAACGAGCGCGAAGACGATAGTGAGAGCGAGAGCGGGAGCGAGAACAAAGTTTGGATTTGAAGGCGAGCGAGAACGAGAACGATAGCCATCGCTAGGCTGAGGGCGAGGACGGGAGCGAGAATCGGAGCGAGAGCGAGAGTCAGAACGAGAGCGAGAGGCAGAACGAGAGAGAGAGTCAGAACGATGGCGAGAACGAGAGTCGAGGCGAGAACGAGAAGGAGAGCGAGAGTAGGAGCGGGGTTGAGAGCTGGAGACGATAGGTTGTGCGAGAGGGCAGTAGCTAGGGTGAGAGCGACAAGAGGAGCGGTAATCGTCTGCCGTCGACGCGCCAGCATCACCCATCAGGACCCAACCAAACACGGTATTGAGGGCAGTAGCTTGCCCTGGATCCCCGTGGACCAAACCAGGACGCAACGATGAGGCGACAACGTTAACGCTAAGAAGCAGGTCTACCGGCCCCGGAGTGTGCCACGAGGGGTCAGCTAAATCCAAATCCCCAATATGGTGCCATGAAGACTCGTCAACAAGCTCGGAGGGTGTATCCGGACAAATCTTTGGAAGCAGGTAAGCCTCTAACGCGAAGGTACCGCTAGGATCTCCACTCTTAGGCACAACATTAATGGACAAAGTTCCACCTGGCTGAGACAGGGACTCACCAATGCCAGTCACTGCATTTTCCCCATAATCTACATGAAGACCAAGCTTCATAGCACATGCCTCACTCACAAAATTACAAGCACTAGCGCCATCGAGCAAAGCCCTAACTGGAACGAAGTCCCCTTGGGCATCTTTCATCAGCACTCTAGCTGTCTTAAACAATGAAGGAGCCGCTATGTTATTCGCCACCATAACCAGTGGGTTCGGAGTATCTAATTGACCTTTCGAATTATCTACATCTGTGGCGGTAATCATGGGTGTACTTACACTCTCAAAATGCAGTAGCGAGTGATGTGAGAACTTACAGTGTTCACACCGCTGCTTTGATTTGCAGGATTTCACCAGGTGACCGCCGGACAAACACAAAATGCACAACTTGTTCTCCTTGACACACTTGAAACGAGTAGCGGGGTCATAGCTCAAGAAGGTCGGACAAGAAGCAATGCCATGAGCTTCCCTATACAATACACATACTGACCCAGCTACAACCAAAGCGATTTTGGACTTACTAGCATTACTAGCAGACTTACTGCTACTAGGTTGGGTTCTATTACTAACAAATGCTGCAGCCTCCAAAGCCCGATGCCTTCTTTCAATAAAGTCTTGCAATTTATCAAGCTCCGGAATACTATCAGAGTTATGCTCCAACTCAAACTGCTCCTTTGTGCATTCATCTAACTTTGACCACAGCAGTTGGACAAGCATAAAATTCTTGTCTGGCAGGTTAAACGCTGTCAAAATGGACAAATTTTCATTAAAGACCCGTTGTACCCTGAGGAGGTCACTAGCCCGAGACGCTTTCACTGGCTCACACTGCACAAGCTTATCATAGTAGGTAGTCGCTATCATTCTAGTTTTATTGTACTGTTTGTACAGTATATTATATGCTACCAAATAATTATCAGCAGTGACAGGATAATTTTTAATCAGGTCATAGGCTTCATTTTGAACGCTAGACAACAAGTAATGAAGTTTCTCTACTGGGGCTATATCACTTCGCTTATGCACCAAAGAGTTGAACAATTGGATAAATGATATCCAATTCTCTACTTTTGAGTCAAACGGCCTTATTTGTATCTTCGGTAACTTAGGTAAGACCGGTAGGGGCGCTGCCGAAATGCCAGAACTTCCAACGACAGGCTTGGAAGTCGATAACAAACGAGCTCTTACTGCTCTTAACTTCGCGTCAAACATCGACGTGTAAGAGCATATCTCGCGGTGGTCGCTTGGTGGAGAGCTACTCAAAATCCTTACTTGTGCTTCGTGAAAGCCCTTAGCTATGGAAGATAATTCAGCCTCTGTGCATAACGCTAGATCTTCGTTAGACAACATCTGCAAATGTTCTATCCGCATGACCTCATAATTTCGTGCAACTATTACATTATGTAAACAAAGGAAATAATCACTACAATGTATTGACAAGGGAATTAATGGAAAACACGAAATTAAACTAAAATTAACCTCAAACCAAACAATAACAATACTGACTAGACAGCTGACAGTGACATCTGACAGCTATAACAATGTTGCCAGCGGTATTAAAAACAATAACAGACGAACGAATGATTCCAACGACAGTTTAAAGCCCCACTATGCAAACAACCTTCTTACTTCTTACCCTACCCTCAACAATTTTAATAACTACCTTACTTAAAAACTTGTCGATGACAAAACGAATTACGACAATACAAGTGACTTTGCGAAAAGAAATGACAAAACCAAAGGTCACCTATCAAATTATGCGGTTCGAAAGACCAAAAATGTTCGGTTCCGAAGAGGTGGACTGTACTTTGCTATAAGTTTGCGAAATATGCGAGAAGTGGTGGGTGAAGTGAGGAGGTTGTTATTAACTTCTTTATCGGTCTACGTTAAAAGTGTTCGGTGTAAATAGGGAGCTTACCTTCGAACGCCGTGGCTGCTTCGGCAGAACCGCTGGTCGCTATCGGATACTGTTGGTGCTAGTTGAAAAGTGTCCTGTCGCTCGCTAGAGTAAACCTTAAAACCGTTACCTCCAGTCGTCCGACTTAGACCTTGGTTTATGCACGGTTGTCGTCAGCTGGCTCCGAATACACTACACTGGTTATGATAATGCTGCGAGAGAGTCGATAGTGGTGCTTTACGAAAGAGCGCGAAAATGAGAATTGTGGCTACGGATAGCGTATGGTTCGACACACGTTCGTTCGTCAACTGACTGGAAAACCGGTCATTTCAAAAATCTACTGCAACGCGGTGTTGCCATACTAGACACAAAAAATATATACAAAACACAAGAGCTAAACTAAACAGTCATCAAGATTTTTTTTTACCAAATATCAATATGACGATTAAATATGATTAAATTATAATTATGATTAAATATGGCGCCAGGTCTCATCGTATCGCATATACAACTGTCATACTTTTCATACAAATTTTAACGGTGACGATGACGTTACCAGCCCTATCTTAGCGCGGATTTTCATTCCACCTTTCATAACTTTTTGAGAATAAAGCATTTTTTGATATGGTGTAGGCTGTACCTCTACCTGTAAAAATATGTCTCCAAGCGAATTTTCCATCTCCAAAATCTTCCATTCCTATACGCAATGATTACCTTATCTATGCGAAAACGCCTTATCTGAAATTGGAAAAATAAGTCCCTTGTAGCCTTATCTTACCTGACCTCATTTTATATTTCTGGTTCCGATAATTGTTTCCATGCTTATTTCAGATAGCAAATCTTGTCTACTGAATCTTTGAGATATGACCCGTATATTTGTAATCGCCGGGAAGTTCAAATGATTACTAAACTTCACAACACATTAAAAATAGTTTAATTACTATAATTAGGCTTGTAAAAATACGGACCAACAACTTGTTCCGCAAAAGAAACCGCATTTCAATAAATATTAGGTATTTATGGGGCCGAGAAGACGAGTGTTACGAGCTTTGCACACTGCTTTATTCACATATCTATAGGTGAGTCGTGCACACATACATGCATAGGTGTTTGCAAACGTCTGCATCTTAATCCTTTTCCGATCCATTTCCGATATAATTAAAAAGTAGCATTAAAAATATTGTCCACATATTAAATAGAATTACCATGTTGCGAGCCCTAATATCGTTAGAGGATGTTTATGTGTGTGTGTGTGTGTCCCAATCAGTGGCGCTGACGGTTGCTAAACCACGTTATTGTCTTGGCGAACTATAGCGGTGTTGATGGGGCCACGAGACTGGCGGTACCTAGTAAACAGTGTTTTAAGTGCCGATTGTAGTAAAAAAAAAAAGAAAAGTGGCAATATAGGTATGATGATTTCTTATTAAGTATTTACTAGGTACATTAGGGCCACATAACACTAAAAAAACCTTTTGGCTAAGCCAGGGGCGCCGCATGCGGCTCTTTGAAGGGTCAGTGGTGGCTCTTCAAGTTCCGCAAAATTATAAAAAAACAAATATTACAGTGAAAAATAGAAAACTGCGGCTCTATGAGGTTCAAAAAATCCCATATTTTCCGCCATCAGGCTCTATGTCAAAAAAGTTTGCCGACGCCTGGGCTAAGCTATGTTCTTAACTGAAGCTACAATCGAGACCACGCGACACAATGTTATTAAAAATACAAAATAAGAAGATGTGTATTACGTATAAAATTGTATTGCGTCGTTTATTCACCCTTGTATGTATACGCGACCACATGGGACAAAATGACAGAGTTACCTGTTTTATATTGTGTCTGCGAGCGAATCATCAAAATCGCTGTGTGAGTGGCCCCACACGGACGCCCCTAACACAATGTGGCTAATTTGAGCGCAGATTACAGCCGTCAGCGATCACCTGGAGCCTTATTCTGAAACATGCATTTCAGGTAATGAATTAATAACAGGAAACTTATAGTACGGGCGGAGACCGCAAGATCTGCTACGTTACGTGATACAAAGATAAGCCCCATGGCACATGTTCATAAAAGTGATGCTGATTAAAAAGTTACGAGTTGGACCCCAAATTTACGTCACTTTGTAACCAGTCTGCCAGGCACTTCCGGCCATGCAGCAACTGGCTGACTGGGTTTTTCTGCACCTACATACAAATTGCTATTTCTTGCCACAAGTATCATCTTTATTTCGAACGACGTAGGTAAATACCATCCATTTTTTACACCGGAAGTGTTACTTATTTGTGCTTTCGGCCAATTCTATTTTTTTTACTATTTTATCGGAACTCAGCATCGCTTTTATGAACATGTGCCATGGAGCTTATCTTTGTATCACGTAACGTAGCAGATCTTGCGGTCCCCGCCCGTACTATTATTTGTTGCGTTCTGAAGAGGAAGCCTGAAAGTTACGGCAAATCACCTAGCGTGGTACTGTCACCTGCATAGTATCTTCCATAATGAAGGCCATAAAAATATCTGACACAATCTTATATTCGTGTGTGTCACATATTTTTGCGGCCTCCGTAGAGGAAGGGACTATTGCAGATGACTGTACAGACATGTGATGCGGAGGGATGAAGGTCATGTTACAGAAAAAAGGTGTTAAGAATATGGAGGGACCTAAGAGAAAAGGTGAACCAAGGAAAAAGTGGATGGACTGTATGGAGAAAGGATGGGAGTGATGCGATGACACAAACTAAAAACGCTGCGCTGACCCCAAGTAAATGGGACAAGGGCAAGCGAATGATGATGCTTTGCCTGTGTTCTTAATCTTAACATAACACCTTTGGAACTCTGTTTATCTGCAGACTAACTGCTCATACTATGTTTAACCATACATCTAAGGCCCACTAAACTTGCGACTTGGTTCATCGCACAATTAACCTTTGAATTGTGTCCGATCTCTGTCCCCTGCAGCGGTTGCATTTTCTGCTTGAACTTCATCTTTGTTCGTCATTTCATTATCTTCACTTTCTTACTAATCTTATTATTATCAATTCAATTAATAGGGAGGTATCGCGTAAACAACTTACAGGATTGCGTGCACTCTCGTTTGGTTAACATAATGTGCGAAAATCATAGTAATCATCAGTAACATAATCAGTCTTTCGTCTTTTAAGGTCTGCCAATAGTCAGTGATCCGTAACTAATTATGGGTAAACAAAGCATAAAGTAAAAGGCCAGACGGCATACAACCACAGCCCTCTGCCACGAGACCTTGGCAGAAAACAGAGATTTTAAACCATGTAGCCCGTGGTTGATTCCAAATTCTACATGACCTTTAAACGCCCTTGGTGGCTTGGCGTGCTCTGCCAACCATTGGAAGAAGCGGTTGAACAACTCGCTTCAACCAAGGTCACGTGGCAGAATCTGCGGCTATCTGCCGTCTGGCCCTAACTTTAGAGAGTAAGGAAGACGTATTAATTAAAAGTAAATGGCTACCTAAATAACAAAACTAATTAATTATAGGTTATCTAGTAGTGATATTCAGAACTTTGGTAGTGAGTCAAATGGATATTGAATTGTCGCATCAGAATACGTGCTCGCACGGTGCATTAGCCGCGATAACACCCTGATACGCGATTCATGAGTTCAGACACATTCATGAATTTAGCGAGCAGATTCATGTCAACCTGTCGTACCCAGTTCGAATCCAGAAGCATACCTTTATTTATGTAAGTCTACAATTCGCCGCCATAACACCTTCATACGCGAATCATGAGTTCAAAGGACAAAGTGTAGATGAACGTCCATAGTGCATAAACGTTAAATTAATATGAAAAAGTGACGTTTATTAGTGTCAAGTCATGGTCAAGTCCACACTCTGCGTCCATATTGTCCATAAGCGTTGTCAGACCCTAGGCAACATCACTGAATAATTACACGATTACATTAATGTTTGTTCGATAGTAGAAAAAGGAAAAAATCTGGCCTGAAAAAAGTTTAGCGCGCAATGATATCTAGAACTGTACAGTGTACACCTATTATCACTTCATGGGGCTGTACTCACTTATGTTTAGTCACTACGCGCGACATGTTTCGGAGAGCTTAGGTCTCCATCCTCAAGCACTAAGAGTGCTAGGCGAACCGATCAGCGACCCGTCGTTGCGCGGCCGTGTCATCGACTGCCGGTACCGGCGATTGGCGCGACTCGCCGCGCGGCGCGCGCGGTCTGATAGAGCTTGTTGAGGGTGATCTTGCTCTTCTGTCACCCTTTGAACGTAAATTAAAAAATAATATGAACTAAATATGTACATATATCTAATGAGAATATCTTGTACAATATGACAATTAAGTGAAACTAGTGACGCAACTACATTCATATCTTTTCAGCCTTGGCTGTCGCACTTCCATGCATCTCACCACACCTTTGAATGTCACGTCAATCTCAACACATCGAGCCCTTTGACCATTTTGCCACGAGTGTCGGTCGACTGAGCTTCGGGTTACCACATATTGATTCCTATAGTCCTGGCAACGGAATGCATAATCGAAATATAAAAGCTTGGAACGATACCGATATTTTTCGATAGTGGAATTATTAAGTTATGTTGCTAAATAAAATAAGGGTAGGGGAGCTTAGGGCTTAATGTAACAGGGGTAAGTAGTAACACTAAATTTTTTCCTAGTAGATGAAAATATTTTCTCAGGATTTTAAACTTTATGCGTTATTTATAACGGGGTCTATTACATAAGAACTGCCAGTGGCCTGTCTGACGACTCGGTGAGAGGACGTGTGCACCCGCGTCGATTTTGTCAGTTATTGTAAAATATCGTATTCGGAAATAGTTGTTTTTTGGCATTTCTTTATTTGAATATTATTAGTATGTTTATCAAACATTTTAAAGAATTAGCTGTAGTTGATGTTAGTAGTTTTTATTTTTGGTAATTTTATGTAAGTTTTTAGTAATCCTAGTGTTTGCAAGAAGTGGTACCTTGGGGCAATTTGTAACGAAACCGTAGGATTATTTGTAACATGTTACAACTTACCCCGCTTTTTTTTTCAGTGTAAAATGTGGGCTCACGTGAGATGTGCAACGAGAGACATTATTTCGTTTATATGTTTAAAATGTGATTCAGATGAAGACTAAAATATTTTTTCTTTGTTCATCTATCAGTATTTACTTATTTTGTATATGACATGCATACCATATTGCAGTTATATGTAGTATATATATATAAGTATTTTTTTTATATTTAACTGATCTATGATTCAGTTCAGAATGACTACTTTTCATCACAAATAGCTGTGAGATTAAGATGCCTAATTACTTTTAAGAAGAGATATTTCAGATTTTAAGTTGAATAATTAAGAAAAATATTGTATTGTTAAGTTTATTCCAATTGAAGTACTTTTTTTTTATTGAATTTTTTCTGAATGTTGTCTTAAGTGTCAAGTATTTGTAAAACATTAATAAACACTTTAAAATTTAAGAAATTAAATGAACGTTTTATTGTTACTACATGCCCCATGGCTGTTACAACTAGCCCCAACAACGGGGTAAGTTGTAACAAGCGACTTTTTGTTTTAAAACAGTTATGTTATATTAACTTTTTGTTCTCATTATGTGCTTTCTTCCACAAAATGTTACAACAAGCCCCCGGCTCCCCTACCGTTATTTAAAGGAATGTTTTGAGCATTGACAGTACTGCTACGGCACTGGGTCACACATGAGGCAAGATGCCAACCGCGTTTTTGTTTGTAAAAAAACACGAATAATTTAATCGAAGCATATACCTGCGTAAATAATAGGGTGGCAAAATAGTATCTCCACCATTTCGGATTGTTTGTACCCTTGTGTACAAATCATTTAAGTAATTGAAAAAATGAGATCATTCTTGCCATGTACCTGATAATGATAATATATTCTTCATCGGCCTCTAAAATTGCATTCGTAGCACAAAAAAAATGAGTACGCGCCGTTTGCAACAAAGCCCCTTATGAAACATGCAAACCGCTATTTAAATAACTTAATATATTACCGTTGCCAAGTTTATATATTCTCGAAGTCTGCATGTTTGTAAAGAGACACATGTATTTATTTACATCAGCTGCAAAGTATCTCTAATAGGATTCAACGAGATCCTGGACGGTTGGTTCATGATTGTTTCCCGGATCGGCATTATATTCGAATCAATGCTTCGTCATGTGTATGAATATATTTAATAAGATTCCAAAATGTGTAAGAGAGCTCCCTCTAAACTGATTTAAAAATTACATTGTCAAGTTTCTACACGGTAAGAGGTATTACAGTATAAATGATTTCCTCTCTCAAGATATAAATATAGATTTAGATTAGTTCTTAAGAATTTTGCATGCTAGTACCTGTATAAATAGAGTACAAATAGCGGAATAAGCAACCCACTGTCACCTACCACCTAATGACAAATGTACCAACTTATTCTTTGCAAATAAATTACTTACTTACTTATTAAATTGACATGTCCGGAAAAGCGCCGACATCAGGTCACCCTAACTAAGCTTCCGTGCCAGCGACGAGGACTATTGTCATTGTATGGGTGATTGAACTGTTGTACGTACATTTATTGTTCTGATACAATAACTATAATTGATTCTTTTGATGGGATTTATAAAGGCAATGCAAATCAATCATGACAGATTTAAGGTTGCATTCCGGTCATTAAAACATTAGTACCTAAGTACTGTGTACTGTACTCTGAGTTGGCGGTATGGAAGCGGAAGCATGGCGGTCAGCATCTCCGCTACAAGGATGTGCTCAAACGGCATCTGCATGCTTGCGCTATTGACCTTCAGCGTTGGGAGGAGCTCGCTGAAAAAAGCTCATGTTGGCGTCCTACCATCTATGACAGCGTGAAAATATTCGAACGTAACCGTCTCACAACCTTAGACGTAGAGGCTACTACGTAAAGAGAGACCTAAGCCCTCTTACGTGTACACCTACAACGCAACTGGCCAGCTCTACTGCCACATGTGCAATAGGGGATTTAAAGTTCGGCCTAGCTAGCCATATTAGGGCTCATAATAGTCAACCTCCGTAAGGTTTGCATTAGGGTCGCTGTCATCGAAATCGATGAGGAAGACTCTCGAGGATCGAGGATTGCCTCATAACCCGCTATGCAGACGGGCCTACTTGATTAGCTAAGAATATTATACATTGTGGACAAAGCGCCACCATAACAAGGTTGTTGCAGATCATTGGTATTGACGTCTCTTTGAAGAATCATCTCTTGAAAATACCATATCAAAGGTTTAGTGAAGCAGTCAGATTTGGTTTTTTTTTCTTCTTTTAATTAAACAATAGGTACATTGTCTGTCCCTCTAGCTGTTATATGTCTTCTTATAGAACTACGCATTATTGTGTACCTTTAAGATCTAATGTATTAGGAACGCGTCCTCCACGCGTTCCTGCGGAAAAGGGTCTTGACAGACGGACGGACTTATTTCTTCAAAACAGTAATACATTAGATCTTAAAGGTACACAATAATGCGTAGTTCTATAAGAAGACATCTGAAATTTATATCAATAACCCAGGTCTACTGTCCCTTGATGCTGTGAAAAAATCAAACTTCTAAGCCAACGCAATCAAAAGAACGCAGATAAAGAAGCCGTTTATGCCGCAAATTTCCGCAAATTTTCAAAACTCGCAAGGGAATCAAAACCTACAGGGTACTTCCCGTGAACTCAGAATCTTCTGCGAAATTTGGTACGAAGCACCGTCGTATACTCGTAGCACAGATAAAGGAAAAATTGCAAAAACCGTAAATTTTTAGTCACATCATATAATAAAAATATTTTTAAGAATTTTAAAGTGACTACCCCTATATACCTAGGTTTGTACGGAACCCTCGGTGCGCGAGTCCGACTCGCACTTGGCCGGTTTTTTTTTCTTTAGCACAATAGCAGCTTACAAGAAAATACAAGTTACAGCTACTTTTAAGAGAATCAGCCTGCAAAGAAGTCTTTATTGTCAATTCCAAGTATTCCAACGATCGTCTTCAAGCGGGAGTAGATGCTTCATTCATTATAATTTCTTGCTGCTAGTAGATATTACATGGGGATGTTATTGTCAATTTCCTTAGAGTAACGTAGTTGAACGTTCCATTCGCTACAAAAATGCAGGAACCTCTTCCCGCCACTGCAATGGTGTGCAGCCATGCATTCACAGCCAGAACTTAACCTTCGAATGACATCTCACTAGGGGTCTTGAGCTTTAAATTCTAAAGAAAGACTTAGCCTGTATCTCTGTACATATTGTCTTAGAATTTGTTTGATATGAGAGGATGAATTTTTAAAATTCTTCGAATTACACTAGAAAAACTACATTACTATTCAGACTGATATCGTCTATTACAAATCCTAATATAGTTCTCACGTAATATTTAAATCCAAAAATATTGTTTACTTCAGAAAGTAAAACAAATGCGAATCTCGGAGATGAAAACAAATTGTAACAAATCTCATCTCGTATTGTGCATATCACGAGATATGAGGTCTTTCTTACCTACGTCTTGCTCTACGCTTCGTTGCGTATTAATCTTCATTTAGAGGGGTAAAGTTAGGTGAGAGGTAGACATGCGATGCTGCGTTTTAAATAAAGGTTACCACTTTAAAGAATTTAAAATTTGAGAAGAGGTTAAAATTAAAGACGCCCACTAAAATAGATTCACAAAACCAATTAAGCCTCCTTGCGTGAGCCAAATTAGTTTAGTTTGGGAGGTCTCGCTGAAACAGGTATTACACACTTCAATACAGAAATAAAAAATGAGGAAATGCGACTTCCAAAAAGCATTAAAAAACTTTAACTGTCCTTATTGATTCCAATAAAGTATTTTTGCAATTAATTAAAAGAACAGTAACTACTAAATAAAAGCCAAGAATATTGAGACTTTTTAGTGATACTAGGCATTCAATGTGTGCAGTTACAACCCTTATTTCCAACTCGGGTAAAACAACCCTTTCACGCCCCACCCTCATTTTAATATCTTTGTAACAACCCGTCTCTAATATTGAGACAAAGTGCTACAGATATTATGATTTGTGTACCCGAGACTCCTTTGAGTAGACTTCAGTGAGACAATGTCGTATGGAATTAGGAGGGCCGCAGATATTTAGGACTTTGTTTTATTAAACGACTTACTTTTTAGATATGGAGATGGGATCTTTATAATTTATATCAACAAATACTCAAATGATACAAACGTTAGCGAACACAGCGAGAAGTTGATGGTACTTTGGTTGCTTGTGAATTTAAATTTTTTAATCTTCTGCATTTCTTTAACTTTCACGGTCGTAAAGATTTGGATCCATAAGTAGCTTGAATTTACTCACTAAAGGTACTGTTTTTTTTTTCAAATCCTTTTTTAGCAGACTGTTCGGTTGAGTACTCAATTAATATATCTCTTTTATAGGTCAATACTCTTGTTAACGGTGTACAATACGATTTCGTGACAAATAAAATAAATACTCAAACAAGAAAATTAAAGATTCCATCATTAGTAACTTTTTAATTTTACCTTAAAATCCTTAAAGCCCAAATAAATAATGCATCGAGTTCAAAACGGAACAATTTTAATATTCTGCGTTAAATTTCGGTCTCAATCGACTAAATAAACCATGAAATACACTCGCGAGCAAATAATACGGGTCATTGAATTAAATTGAACCTTCAATGTTCTACAAGAATTCTGGAAAAGTTTTATTTAAAAAAAAGTCGAATTTGGTACCAAATTCAAATTGAGCTTATTTCACTTTTGATTGTTTTCTCACTTTTGTTTTCAATCTGTCAAAGCAAAATGATAAAAGGCAGTTTTTGTTGACTTTGATGGTCATTATTGAATTACTATCATGTCGCTAACACAAGATGAATGTACACGTATCGTCACTTTGTTACAAGAAGGCAGAAGTCAGAGATATACAGCAAGAAGAACAGGCGTGTCACTATCTACGGTGCAGAGGGTCCTCCAACGTTTCCTACAAACTGGCAGGAACCTTCGAAGACCAGGAACCGGCAGGCCGAGATATACTACGGCTAGAGAAGATCGATTTATTGTAACAACAATGCTCCGAAATCGGCATCTCACTGCAGTTGAAGTCAAAAACCAACTTCGGGAGACCCGAAGAGATGACATCAGCGAGTGGACTGTAAGGCGGCGGCTTCGTGAAGCTAATTTGACCCCACATAGACCGGAAAATGGCCCAAAACTTGACAGAGGGCATCGAACTGCAAGGAAACTTTACGCACGCGAATACAGGCGATGGGGTGCCGAAGAATGGGCAAGAATTATGTTTTCTGACGAATCCAGATTTATGCTCTATGCACATGACGGGCGGCGAAGAGTTTACAGACGGCCAGGTGAACGTTTTATTCCAGCCTGTTTTGAAGAAAAAGTTGCTTTCGGCGGTGGGTCTGTTATGGTTTGGGCTGGAATCTCTTCAGAGAGTCGCACGCAATTAGTTTTGATAGAAAATGGAACGTTAACTAATGCCAGGTATGTGGAAGAGATTCTTAATGAGCATGTAGGCCCATATTTAATTAATATGGGTGAAAACTCAATGTTCATGCATGACAACGCCAGGCCACACACCGCACAGATTGTGGAAGATTATTTTGAGGAGGTTGGCATCAACACTATGAACTGGCCCTCGAGAAGCCCGGACCTAAATCCGATTGAGCACGTATGAGACGAGCTCGGAAGTCGTGTAAGAAATCGAAACCCCGCCCCAGCTACACTTAGAGACCTGAAACAGGCGTTAGTGGAAGAATGGGCTAATATCCCGCAAGAACGCATAAGAAACTTAATAAACAGTATGCCCAATCGTTCAGAAGCTGTAAGAAGAGCCCGAGGAGGCAATACGAAGTATTGATATGTTTTACTTTTTTTTTGTTTTTAGTTTTGTGTGTGAGGTACCACGGTTGCTTTTTACCTATAATTAATTGATATCGTGTTTACTATGTTAATTAAATAAACAAGTGAATATCATCTCTAACTCTTTTTTTTTTTAGGTAAGAAGTCATTTATTAAAGAAATAGCTAATAATAATGTATATAAAATAATAGTAATAATTCACATCGCTGCAATGCACGGTCAGGCAGGTGATAGTTTAGTTAGAGCTGGGAATGCCTGCTCCGTCATCATCTCTAACTCTTGACGTTGTTTTATTAACTATGCATTTATCTATAATATACAATTTAATTCAGGCTCCTGGCTTTATTATTTTAGGAGATATTATAGTTTTTCGTACTGACCCGAAATATTTGCACGCGAGTGTATTTATGTCAACAAAACTTAGCATGTAAAAAGTTAAACACAACTCCTTGCCTTTTTTGTTCTGAATTTAGAGAAGTTTATATGCAAATTAATAACTTATTGTTACGTACTTTGAGGTTGTTTTTACAAAGAGAAAAATATACTGTCAATTATAATATAATATTCACCTTTGAGCGCCTTTAGTAGCGTTAAATATTTTTGAGTGCCTTTTTCTTTGAAATATTGTTACTGCTTATTAGCAATTCATACTTTGAAAGCATTATAATTTACAGTGTAGGCTCAATTATTTATTAACCTTTAGCGTTTCAAAGCTTGTAAAAATTTGGTAATGTAATTGTTACTTAAGTACATTAATTTAAACTTTATTGTATAAAAAAACGCTATTATTGTGATAACGGTGAACTTCGAACCTGCTCGCAAAATTGTATGAGGCGGCTTTCACACTACTGCGGTTTCCGCATGCAGCGCCGGTGCGCGAGTGAGATAGCGCTCTGCATGTGTATAGCGCTGTCACGCTTGCACACCGTCGCCGCACCCGGTTGCGGCGCCGGTGTGATAATGTAGAGGAGAACAGCAAATCCGGACTTATGAAAACATTTTGCCTAAGCTGAAACGTAGACGCTTCGCTCGTTTTACTCGCTCTGCCCAAAAAACCGAATAGTGCTACAGTGAGGCTACGTTCAGGAACGAAATCTGCTCTGTCCAATTAGCCTGAGCAACAATCGGTGCAAATGTTCACCAGCCGGCGCATTAACTTCTACACAGCTTAAAATAGCTTGTCCTGACCTTTTTAAATAAAATAAATAAAATATTTTTTTTGCCGCAACGCAAACCATGTACAAAAAAAATACAAACAGAGACACGGAGAAAGATACATTAGAAGTTAAACAACACAAATAAATAAGAACATGGTACAATACACACGAAGAAAAAAGAAAAACAAGAAAAAAAACGGTCAATTTAAAACTAAACTACACTTGCAACAACAGGCGCGGGGCTTAGCATTTGCTGCTAGGTTGGTCAATCATGTTTTATCAATCGTGTTGCTTAATATCAAGGCCTGTGGTTCTCTATATCATTTCCGAAAACTTTATTGCTGAATTACTTCGAAAGTAAATCTTCAGCGAAAAGTTGGTTGCTAAATGAGATTTGGAGAAAAAGTTCGGCGAAAAGGCAAACACAAACAAAAACACCCATGGCCTGTATTAATGGAAATAAAAACCCACAGACTATATAGTCTGTGGTCTGTGGTAGACTATATAGTCTGTGGGTTCATGAATATTCATATGTGTTGGAACCTTGCCCAAGGTTAAAGACAATTTTTATGGTGTATGTATTTAAGATATCCAAATAAATGTTCTTATTTTAACTTTAACAACGCCATCTGCACGTATTCCTTGCGTAGCATAATCTCATTGCTATTGCTTATGATTACTTTTTCCTTGAGAAAACCTTCTTAGAACAAAAGTTTCAAGGTTCCAGGATTTCAAAATTCTACGAAAACTTTCATCAATAGCTGCCTACATTTACTTCTTATAGATTTTTCCACTTCAAGAAACGCGTATTACTATCTTTTTTTTTCTCCAAAAGTGGTTCCACTGTTTTAAGCTTGCCCCAGCGCCGGCCGTGTACGGTAATCGCGGGCTATTGACGCCCACTTTACCGGTTAATCGGATTCCGGGAGATTTACCGGAATCTGGTAATGTGCGATCACGACGAGATATATGGGCCGTTCTATTTGCCCCAGTACCGCTCCGCTGCTAATGTTTAAGTTATGTATCCTGATTAAAGTGGTTGATTAATGTAGGTTTTTTTTTGTAAAATGGTTATAGAAGTTTCTTGCTTGAGAGAGAATAAAAGTTGACACACATGAAATCGAAGGCTAGTGCAAAAACGATCCGGTAATTATGATTGGCGAAGTCCGGTAAAGTAAGAAGGCGATAAAAAACAATGTAATTGTGTGTGTGTTTGTGTGTGTGTTACAACCAAATCCTTTTTTCTAAAATAAAATTTGAATCTTTCATTTGTGTTATACCTATTAAACAGAAAAATTGTAATGAACATGTTAAAATATGTCATAACTTTTCCATAAAATAGAGGAAAGGTTTTGAAGGAAGCCCTTTTGAGGGATACTTTTTTCCTAGATTTTTTCTAATTTACTTATTTATTTTCTAGGTATGTCCGAGGCTGAAAAGAAACACGCAAAGTATCCGTCAAGTCATTTAAAATCATCAAAGCAAGTCATTTGAATTTTCTAACTTCGTTGTCGTTTTGAATCCGCACCAGATATTAAAATTTCAAAACGCTTTTCTCCTCAATTCCAGTTATTAACATAAGCAACATAGAATTGTTTTCTTGAAAGTAAAATCTCATAAAACGCGCGTAAAAAATTCGCATGAAACGACCTAACTTTAAGAGGCAATTTTCGAAATGGTGGACAGAAATGGTCGCTCGCGGTACAATACATGTATTTAACAAATGTGTATTGTACACAAAACAATGGGGTACGGGTATTTGAATTTTGCCTTTTGTTTAGTGTTTTACCGTGGAGTAAAAACGAGTGTGGTTACATACAAGTACCTAATTATTTTGCTTCAAGTGTATGATTTACATCACCGAATACACTAGTAAAGTATAAATTGAATGTAGACATGTTTCACCTTCATTTTTACTTTTGTATGGCGTAGTTAAGCTAATTTTATACGATTTCAAGCTCACGTGGTCATTATCACACATTATAAATATTATTTGAAACGGGGTATTTACCATGTATATTAGAGTTTTGTTTTTCTAATTTACATGGTAAATACCCCGTTTTAAATAATATTTATAAGCTAATTTTTATTCCAATTGCGTAACTTTGTTTACAGGATTTTAGTACGTTAGTATTGTGTTAGTATTGTTTAGTTGAGAAAGTTTAAATTACTTTAAGATAATACCTGTTTTTTTTTGTAGGTAAATTGGGATTGTCTATTATCGAATCTCTTAGAGTTGTGACTGTCTTTTTTTTAATGTTTAACTCTCAGCCCACATTGTGTACTGTGTATTGTATATTCTTATACATTTATTTCATACCTATAGATAGGAGTATGTATTATTATTTTATTATCTACACACTTACACCTGGTTGGTAGTATGAATGCCGGTTTCGTCACATCCATGAAAATATAAGGAAACTTTTATCAAAATTGTCAAGTGCGAGTCCTTCTGAGCATCCGTGAAGCAAATGCATGTTCGACACCTCAGAGACATGTCCGCAAACTTTCCTATGCACTGCACCTGGACTCTATGACGTTGAAAATATGACCTATTTTCCTTTACAGAAAACACCGTTTTGTTTGTCAGGAAACCCAAGTATTTGCGGATATGGAGGATTCTGTGGTAATGGGAATATGGCATACTTTTGAGTGTCTTAAGTTTCTTTGTCGGTTTGGAATGTTTGTTGGAGTTCTGGGGAATAGAAGTTTCCGTATGACAATAATGGCGACAAATTTGAATATAGTGAGTATTGAGGAAACTTTTTAAAACATCTATTTCGTCTAGAAATTCTGATACACTTTTAGGGATACGTAAGATATAAAACGGGATCCTTCAAGGGAGGGAACAAAAAATTCCTCGTGGGTACCAGTTAGCCTCTTCAGCAATTGTGTAGGTAATGTAGGTATTAAAGTGACAGTTGGCACGTGCTAGATTTTTTTTCACAATTTTGTCCTGGATTCTTAAGCTTATTTTGGAAACACTTCATTAAAATGCCAAAGGTGCTTTGGTCAGTATTGCTGATTAAGACTTCTATAATTGTAACTTTTAGATTTACTAAACACGTCCCCGATTTCGATAAAGTAGATAGTACAACGATTTAGAAGATTATTGTATGTAACAAACAAATTAAATGTAATCACAATAAATGCGACAAACGAGTCGCAATTTGAAAAATATATTACCTAACAGGAAAAGGCAGTTTTTAATGATTAGCACGCGGTTTGATTGCAGGATGCTGCGATATATGTATCGTTTGAAAATAGTACGCTTGGGAAATGAAACTATTTCGCTGTGAAACATTTTTAATTCAGGTAAACAAATCAAGATGTCGCCATACCATAGAGAATAATACGCTCTATAACCTGAACTGTTGCCATATAAATGAGAATAAGGGCTTCAAAAACATTTTGAAAAAAAAGGATAAAAGATATTTATTCTTCTATTTAGGCACATTACAATGGACTTATGAACGTCAGAGAAAA
This sequence comes from Pammene aurita, assembly GCA_947086415.1. NCBI lineage: Eukaryota > Metazoa > Arthropoda > Insecta > Lepidoptera > Tortricidae > Pammene > Pammene aurita. The sequence continues at coordinate 29,562,818 of OX352303.1, forward strand.
AAAAACTACCATCGGTTCTAACCCTACACCTCTGACCCAAAAAGTATTATGACCGGCAAGAAACACGGCGGGGCTTATTTTTTCAAAACAGATTGACGTTTTCTTTTTCACACGTTTTCCTTTAAAAACATGTACTAAAATATTCACAATGAATCGTGCGAATAGGGATGCCAATATCGGAAAACAATATTCGCATATATGAATGCGAATACATTCGTACGAACCCCGTTACATCCCTACGAAGGCTACGAAGTCCACTGGCATTGGTTTATGGCGCAGTCGGTTGGATCGAATCATATACAAGATATCTATACTCCGCTTAGCGCGTTATTTCTTTGAAATCTAAGATGCCAAAAAGAAGGGTGCGGGAGGGGAACAAGCAATGCTAGACAGGGAACGCGCCATTGTTCCGTGGGGCGTAAGAGAGTCAGACATTATTGTTTGCCATGGAGACGTACTAAGTTGACAGTCACTTACAATAAATTAGTGTCACTATAGGGTGAAATTACTTCGAGCGTGGCAGCGGGAGTCGCCGGGCTATGCTGGGTCTTGGGTTATTAGTTCATGGATCGAATTCTTACTTACTCGTACTTACTACGTTGGCTTAGCGACCCAAAGTGAATCTTGGCCTCCGATACGAGAGTGTGCTACTTTTCTCGATCCCGCACTAGCTCTTGCCAACTGCAGATTTGGAGTTCGCGCAGATCCTCCTCGACCAAGTCACTCCAGCGATACCGTGGTCGTCCAACAGGGCGTCGCCCTTCCGGACAGCCATGGTATGCCTTCTTCACTTTCCATTCTTCCCCCATCCTTTCGAGGTGGCCAAGCCAGCGGCCACCTCAGTCTGTGAACTTTGGTCTATTTCCACGTTCTTTAGAACTCTCCAGCTTCCAGGATCGAATTCTGGTGTTCTTTAATGCTCTAAATATTTAAGCTCTAGTTAGCAATTGCTAATTCAACAAACCCATAGACTATTTTACCATCTATAAGCCGCTATAGACTTATAACACTCCTCAGTTTAAGGACCCACTAAAATGAGTACTTGGTAAAACTTTGATTTACGACGACGTAACGTACAATGCGCCCGGTAGCATTTAGCCAACTTTATAAATTGGCCGCGTTTGTCTTTTTATGTTGGTAGTAAACGGAAGTTACGCGGGAAGTGACGGTCGCTAAGTATTTGAGGGTATAAAATACTTTTTAGAAGATTAAACTTTTAAAGTGGCTTGAAGGGAAGAGAAAAGCCTTCAAAAAATTCAAGAAAAAAATATGACATCTACTGGATAGGTTTATAATGGAAAATAATCGGCCCTTGATCGCAGCATCATCGGTTTATGACATATCTTATTTCTTCAAAAAAAAAACAACATATTGCTTCAGCGAAATATTTCTCGAGCCGTTTGTTTGTTTGCCACCGCCGTGGTATTAAGGGGCTGACAACAGCTAAATTCCATCCCTATCTTTTTCAGCACGAAAGAGAAACACTATGTTACGATTAGTATGGGAGCTTATTACAAATTTTGCAAATGATGAATAAAAAAACCGGCCAAGAGCGTGTCGGGCCACGCTCAGTGTAGGGTTCCGTAGTTTTTTCAAAAACTATTCAACCTATCAAGTTCAAAATAATTTTCCTAGAAAGTTTTTATAAAGTTCTACTTTTGAGATTTTTTTCATATTTTTAAAACTTATGGTTCAAAAGTTAGAGGGGGGGGGACACATTTTTTTTACTTTTGGAGCGATTATTTCCGAAAATATTTACATTATCAAAAAATTATTTTACTAAACCCCTATTCATTTTTAAATACCTATCCAACAATATATCACACGTTAGGGTTGAAAAGAAAAAAAAATCACTCCCCACTACGTATAGGGGAGGTACCCTAATAAAACGTTTTTTCCCACTTTTTATTTTACCACTTTGTCGGCGTGATTGATATACATATTAGTACCAAATTTCAGCTTTCTAGTGCTAACGGTCACTGAGATTATCCGCGGACGAACGGACGGACGGGCAGACATGGCGAAACTATAAGGGTTCCTAGTTGACTACGGAACCCTAAAAAGAGTTACGCATTAATTGAGAAATATAAAAGGATGAAGTTTTTAGTATTAGTGTGGCGGAATTTTGTCCTTAATTACAGACGTAAAAGTCAAGAAACTGAAGACATACAACGGTTTAAAGCTTATTTTAAGATGTAATTTGTGGAATTATTTTCATATCGAGCCGATTTCGTCCAATCCTGTATCGGAATTAACAAAGTTCTTCCAAATATAATGAATATTCACATATATTTTTTTATACTTTCCCAAAACAAGTAGTTATAGCTAAAAAACTGTAAAGTCAATTTGAAGGTCATCGGGTGTTGTCAGCCTCTTAAAAAAAGTCACTAAGGCTAAGTAAACTCAATAACGCTTGTGTTATAAGTACCATACGACGGCACAAAATTCAGTTAGTTATGTCCGATTGGGCTGAAATTTAGCATACCCACAAGTTTGCAAAATAGTACAGTCGGCGTTAAAAGCTAGTAAAAAAAAATTGTAAAAGTTTGTCACAGTGAAAATTAGCTTCAGCTTAGTCAAATGTACGTTCCTTGCTTTAATTCGTACTTTACTTTTTGGCATTCAAATGAAGTACCTATACCTACCCTATAAAATACTAGGAGTAGCTTATCCAAACATTTTTAGCCAGCCACTACTCGCTAAAAGGGAGTTTATATCGCGTTAAACGCTTTCTTTTTTAAAAGTTCGTGACAGCAAAGAGGTACGGAATGAACGCAAACTGTGCTTGCCCGGTGGCGATTCGAAAAAAGTACAGCCAACGCCAAAAATATGTATACACTTTTAAACCTTACTCCATTGTAATAAGGTTCAAAATAGTAAACATATTTTTGGCGTTGGCTTTACGAACTACGAGCTACGTAGATTGCATTGTAAGTCACACCCGGTTCGATGGTTTTACACAGTGACCGACAAAAGCACAGAAATATAGGTAGTAATAGCTCTGCAAAATGGGTCCGCATTTATATAAGGTGCCCGCGAGGAAAGGGTAAAAATTAACCACGCATTCTTGAGGTCATAAGAAGGTAAAAACATTACTTATACAAATTAAGGTCGATTCCGCCAAATATTTTTTTTTTCGCCTTTTTGAATGTTTTTATACACAATAAGTAAATTTTCTTAGAAAATTATCGATTAATATGAATTGGTCAAATTTTTTCGTAAAAACTAGTCTATTCTAAGTGTTCCTTGACACTTTTATATCTGTCAATAAGGACGTCTAGACTTAGGCCCCATACTCGTAGTGGCGACATCGCGATCAAAAATGCGTTTTTCACTGAAGCACAATAAATAAATGTTTTTTTATAAATTGGTATGAACTCTGAAAAAAAGTTTATATGACATTTTTGTCTTTAAATACGATCTGGAATCTCTCTCTCTTCCAAGCTATGTGCATGTCCCACATGGTTGTGGGGTCAGCTTTCCGCACTTTTCTTCTCTACTTCGCCCTATCCTAAACGTCTTTTTCGGACCTGACACTCACTCATGTCCTTCAGCACCACGTCCTTCCATCTTGTCCTGAGTTTGCCTCTACCTCTTTTACCGGGTATGGTAAGCAGTAGCGCCAAGTTTCCTACGTAGTCGGGTGGCTTCCTCTTAACGCGGCCATACCATCGCAGCCTCTTTTTAACCGACTTCAAGATTTGAAAAGAGGAGGTTCTCAATTCGGCGTGTATGTTTTTTTTTTTTTTTTTTTTTTTTTTTTTTTATGTTTGTTACTCCATAACTCCGTCATGTCTGAACCGATTTTGAAAATTCTTTTTTTGATTGTAAGTATATATATACAGATTGGTCCCGTTTTTGTCAAAACGCAGTTCTGATGATGGGATCCATGAGGAATCGAGGGAACTCCTCAAATCTTAAAGGCATACATATAGTGATTTTTATATTTTTATCAACAAAACCATCATTTTCATTCAAAACAGTGACATTGGATGAAGTAGAACTGCTGATGATGATCAGAACGGAACTCTTCAACGACGCATAGTTCACGTTTGGCGATTCGTCCTCTTCGCTGTGTTTGTTTAGCAAGTTTAATTGTCAGAACAAATGTTCGTCCAGCTCAAGTTCTGATGATGGGATCCATGAAGAATCGAGGGAACTCCTCAAATCTTAAGGGCTTACACATAGTGACTTTTGTATTTTTATCAACAAATCAAGCATTTTCATTCAAAAGAGTGACATTTGATGAAGTGGAACTGCTGATGATGAACAGAACGGAACTCTTCAACGACGCATAGTTCATGTTTGGCGATTCTTCCTCTTCGCTATGTTTGTTAAGCAAGTTAGATTGTCAGGACCAATTTTCGTCAAGCTCAAGTTCTGATGATGAGTTCCACGAGGAATCGAGGGAATTCCTCAAATCTTAAAGGCATACATAAAGTGACTTTTGTATTTTTATCAACAAATCAAGCATTTTCATTCAAAAGAGTGACATTTGATGAAGTGGAACTGTTGATGATAATCAGAACGGAACTCTTCAACGACGCATAGTTCACGTTTGGCGATTGGTCCTCTCCGCTGCGTTTTTTAAGCAAGTTATTTCATTGTATGGAATCTAAGTGCACCATCTATCTACAATAATCCTTCACCGGCTACCCCCATTGAAGTCGGTTTTTTTTTCTTAAAAATTATGTATGGATATTATCCATCTATCTCTATATCATCCTTGACGAGGACATAGCCACTCATTCATACGCCAAACCAATAATGAGCTTAGACTAAAACCTTTGGTATCTTATGACGGATATGTCCGTCGTTGCCGTCGAAAAGGCTAATATCGTATTTATTGAAACTAAATATATTTTAACTCAAGTGCTTCTATATTTTTAATAACAGCCTCCTAACCGAGTGCCTGCGAAACAGGAGGTCCCGGGTTCGAATCCTGGTAAGGGTATTTTTTTGTGTGTATGTTACAGATCTTTGTTCTAGAGTTACGGATGTAATCTATATATTTAAGTATTTATTTATATCTATATATTTTATATCGTGCCATAGTACCACAAGGTCTTATTATATTAAGTTTAATAATGTGGGACTATATTGATTTGTATAAAGTTGTCCCTTATTTTTTTGTTGTTGAAACTAAATACATTTTAACTGCTTCTATTTTCAACCGACTTCAAGATTTCGAAGGAGGAGGTTATCAATTCGTCGGGGTCTTTGTTTTTGCTATTTTTTTTTTTTTTTATGTATGTTCACCGATTATTCGAAGACGGCTGGACCGATTTGGAAAATTCTTTTTTTGTTTGAAAGAGTATACTTCACAGTTGGTCCCATTGTAACCAGGTCAGGATCTGATGATGGGATCCTGGAGAAATCGAAGGAACTCTTCAACTATTATAGGCACACCTATAGTGATTTGAGTATTTTTTACAGCATCCCGAGCATTTGCTTTTGGAAAGGTGAATGCTAAGTGAAGTCGGTTCTTTTTTGTTTAAAATTATCCTGCATCTTGTCGGCGACAATACGATCTGGAATATACTGTTAAAATCTTTCCGTTTCCTCGCGGGCACCTAGTATGTATTCAATAATTTATAATAAAAGTAAGACATGAGACTAACCTTTACGTTTTAATTATATAAATGTCAAGTCAGCTTATTTCGCAGATTAACTTCAGCATTTAGTACCATCACAGCCAAGAGGCTTATTCTGAATTAACTTAAATAAGTTGAAAGAGAAAGGTAACATCACTATGTAGTGTAAAACAAAGTCGCTTTCCGCTGTCTGTCTCTCCCTATGTATGCTTAGATCTGTAAAACTGCGTAACGGATTTTGATGCGGTTTTTCTAATAGAGTGATTCAAGGATGTATATATATAATACATGCATAATATAGTAGAGAAACACCGATAATTTTAGAGGTTTCTAATGTGATGTCGTAAATAAACAATTTTTTTGATCTTACATTGCAAACGCTGGCTGAACCCTACGAGATAGATCAAAATAATGTACTACAGTATTGTACACCTTTAAAAGGTCTACAAAAATCCGCGGTGGTATATGTCTATCTCTTAGGGATAACCCACAATAACCATTTTTTTATCCGGCGCGAAGCCGGGGCGGGTTGCTAGTTGTTTTGATAAAAAGGAGAGCGAATTAATACTATTAATTTAAGATTCAGAGACTACATAGTTTGAAATTAAATCTTAAAGATCTAATTAAATTATAAGATCGAAAACCTAATGTCACGAATTAGCTCTAAATAATTAAGCGTATTATAATGAACGTATTCTTTTACAAATAAGTAAAGGTTGATTTGATCAATTTTACGCACGAAATTAAATTTTAGAATTGTCTGATACCTTTGAGGCAACATTCCTCTTTAGTAATATTTGGCCCTTAGCCATTTTTTTTAAGCTGATTTGTCTCAGATCTTTTTATCATTATTTCAAAGTATTTTGTTTAGTGGATATTTAATGCATAAAATATTACAATGGTTTACTTACGAAAAGCTCTTTAGTATAAAATAGGATTAAGTTGGCACGTACATTTTTTAAGTTAAAGATTTCAAACCATCAGTATTAACAATAACAATATAAAAAATGTAGGTTAGAAAAGATATACAAACAAAATAACTAAGTATTCAAATTCTTGGCAGAACTTTATGTTGCGAGATAAAGTAACTATGTTGTTGTATGTTGGAGTTATGTGAGATATATAGTGTTTTTAATGAATTTTAGATTTAGAATAGAAATGAACCTTGAGAAAACTTATATTATAATAGACACCTTGATCATTATTTGGTATAAAAGCACCGCTCAACCTTTAATCAACCACTATGCGAAGATCTCCCACAAAACCCACCATGGCCTGATTCAGAGACCAACGTGTGATTGACGATTGTGTTGTATAGTTTAGGGTGTGATCGCCGCGACATTTGCAGGTCGATGAACTCGGATTGGGCAACAAGTTGTCGGTTGCAAGCCACCACAGTACCATCATCCTAACAAAACTTAAAGCATTATATATGGCCACGGTAGCCTAGTCGGCTGTAATTAGATCTCAATATTTCTTAGTAAGAAGGTTAGCTGGAAGAGATTCCTTGGATAAGTACGCCGTTGTACAAATTGTATGTGTATTTATAACTAACTACCTAGAAAAAAATGTTTTAACCGACTGCAACATTTCGAAAGAGGAGGTTCTCTATTCGTCGGTGTTTTTTAGGATTCCGTACCCAAAAGGTAAAAACGGGAACCTATTACTAAGATTCCGCTGTCCGTCTGTCACCAGGCGGTATCTCATGAACCGTGATAGTAAGACAGTTGAAATTTTCATAGATGATGTATTTCTGTTGCCTCTATAACAACAAATACTAAAAAACAGAATAAAATAAATATTTAAGGGGGCTCCCATACAACAGACATGATTTTTTTGCCGTTTTGATAGATAATGGTACGGACCCTTCGTGCGCGAGTCCGACTCGCACTTGGCTGGTTTTTACTGCATACTACTATTACTTTAGACGCTGACTGTACTATAAGTGCTCAGTGCACTTGCGTGCGCGAGTGTACCTAGGACACCGGACACTGCAGCTGGGGCGCAGCTTAATGGAGCCCAAGAAATTCAGTTTAAGAGTAAAGTTGGTGCAAGATGCAATTTCTAAAGTGCTGTAAACTAGTGTCATTTATAATTAATCGGACTACTTTACGACATTAAATTGCACAGTCACCGGCAATAGTATCTTCCTACACGACGGCCGCAAAAATATGTGAAACGCTCTTATAAGAGCGTGTCACATATTTTTGCGGCCTTCGTGTAGGAAGATACTATTGCTGGTAATTGTACCTACATAATTATTAATTAAATTGCTGCGCTGTTCCTATAAATATTAATGTGATTGTAAATGCGTAAGAAGTATCTACCGGAGACTGGTCCGCAAATATATCTGTAGGTAACTAGGTACCTTATTTTGACAAAAGCTGTGAAAATATTTGCTTACTTATTTTTGGAGTTAGTTAATGTTCTTACCTTCGAATAATGAAAAAAATCCTTTAGTACGTTGTCTTTGGATGCGTAACTACTGGATTAGATTAGCTCAGGACAACCAGAAAAGTAGCCTGCAGACACGTTGACATGTATGGCGGGAATTGGGCACGGATATGTCCGCGGACAGATCTGAATAACGACAGACTGTCCGCCGGGTGTGCGTGTATCCCTAACTATTGGCGTATAAAAAAGAGTAGTAGAGCTCAAAGAGACCCAGTGTGTTGACGATGATGGACCCTCTTGTTCCTTTAGCCGTCAACACAGTGCATCCTCCTTTTTGTAAAGGGCCGACGCGCATGTGACGTCTCTTGACGCAGGCGTCCAAAGGATACGGTAACTGCTAACCATCAGGCGGGCAGGCAAATAAAAACACTCGGAGATTCATCAGTAGGCGAGAAATATGATCTAAATAGTGGTTGGTACTTTCTTTTTAAAGAACTGACACTGAGTTTATAGAATATCGGTAAAAAAACTAAGAGATATAGAAACAGTTACTTCTAACATAAAAACACAGTGTTCTATAAACCTCTAACAACATCCAAAAGGAAATATACTTTAAATTCAAAAACCGCCAATGATTCACAATCAGTTGTAAACTGTATTACAACTACGTTAGGTACATAAACGGTCAGTAAATGTACGGCGCTTACTACCTTCTAGCCAGTGAGGATGATGCAGTGAAAGTGTTCCCACGATGCGCCGGAGTTGATGCGCTTGCGACACGGTTTAAGGCTCAGAAGTCATATTATAGTTTTCCAAATCTATTAGTTATACATACTTAGATTGTGCTTATCTATCAAGTATACCCCATGAAAATGAAAACGCACTTAAATTTGCATACAAGCTGACCAGTTCTTTATCAAACAGCCCCATTACCTACCTTTTTTTACCTACCTTAATTAGATTAGAAAAGTAACGGTCGATTTCGCCCATGTTACTTTTTTCAGCCGTTTCCGGAGAAATTTTTAAAGAGGCTACGATTATTTCGTCATCACGTCACGAGTTCATCACTTAGATAGTTGATCCTTGTTCAATAAATAATACGCGTAGGGTTGCAAAAAACCGGTTTTTTTTCTGTCTTGAAAAAAAAACCTGAAAAAAAACCGTGAAAAAGAACAGTTTTTTTTTCTGGAATATGTTTTTTTTCCAAAGTACGAAATTTCAAAATTTGCAAGGCAGTTAATACTCTTATACGGTTCTTAAAGACTTTATGTTAAATATTAAACTAATTTAATTTAACAACTTTAATTTCTGGTTTTATTAAACTTATATTAATGAAATATGTAGTGGTAATATGCTGCTGATAGTTCTAGTGAATAAGTTCTGTTTTTTTTGCATTTACTGAGAATAGTTTAGTTACATAACAGACATACCTACTTTAATGTACTTAGTTTTAAGTTACTTATATGAATAAATCACGAAAAACCGTGTTTGTCGTAATATTTGTTCATCTGAAAAAAAACCTTATTTAGAAAAAAAACAATGGTGCCAGGTTTTTTTTCATGTTTTTTTTCATAAATTTGAAAAAAAACATTAAAAAAAAACATTTTGTTTTTTTTCTATTTGCAACCCTAAATACGCGCAGTACAAGCATTCGTGGCATCTAGCTTAATGTATTTTCTTTGACTTAGACAGTTTTAAGAATTCTTATTAGTTGCGCTAGTTTGCGATTTATATTTTTGTAAGGCATAATAGCCGCAGGGCCCGGAATTAGGTGAGCTAAAATACCTGAAGTTCGCGAGAGGACATAATATAGAGTGGTTACAACCGGATGAAAATAATATTTTATTTGGATTCCGGGTATTCGATATTCATCCGGGCACTGCAAGTAATAGTCGTAATGATGAAAAATGGTTACATTGCAGCCATAAAGTTAACATTATAATAATAAATCTGAAAATGTGACATATATTTTAAATTAGTAATCTGTATTTTCCTATTCATTATCAATGCTTGTCAGAGTGGCGTATTAGCGTCAAAATAGTGAAAGCTACTAGTACTACTATAGTATATATAGAAAGATAAGGAAACAAGTACTTACGTATAGGGTTATGTACTTAAGTACATACAAAAGTAACTCACTCGCTCCAGAAGGCATAATATGTGGTTGTCCATATTCGAATAGTCCTTGTGGCGGATTTATTATTATTTTTCTGCTTGTGTCCGTACACAAACATAAAAGGTAACATTAACAAATAAATAAAAGAGAAAATCATAAACAATTTAGAAACTTTTATTTTTATACATACAACACACATTCTTAAACATTTATCACAGATAATCAGTCAAAAAGAATAAAATCTATATAACAATCTTATACCTACATATAAAATATCTAGATTTTTTTCAATCGGAATCCTCAGTTTCCGCGTTACAATCGTCCTGGTAATTTGTATTAGCTTGTTCAGCATTGAAATAAATAACCATCAGCTTTTCAATGTTATTCATACTTAAATTATTTCTTTTAATGTCCAAAATCCACTTATACGTAGAAAACGACCGCTCCACGTCTACGGAACTCAAACTCAAACATTTATTCAGTAAGTAGGCCACAAGGGCACTTTTACACGTCAAAGTAAAAGAGAGAGAAAAAAAATCAAACTACACCGGTTCTAACCCTACACCTCTGACCCGAGAAGAATTATGTCCGGCAAGAAACTCGGCGGGACTTATTTTTTCAAAACAACAGTACATCAAAACTAAACAATACATATAGTGCGTTGTTCTATAAGAAAACATATCAAACCAAGGTTAGATTAACCAACAATAGGTTATAGTTTAAGAAAAATACCAAAGAAAAAGATGAGTCCAAATCTGACTATTGAAAATAAATTACATACAAGTTTGATATACTTTCTTACCTGAACTGTGTCTTCTACATAAATTTCCAAATTATAATAATCCATCATCAACAGTTAGAAACAAACTTTGAATTTAAATAATATAAAAAAAAGTACTTAAGTGATTCTAGTATACAATAAACTTACTATTTCTAAATTATACTTAGAGATGTATAAGGTCTCCAAGTGTCTTGAATAAAAAAATATGGATAATCAAGCACCGAATGTTGTGTCTAAAGCCAATTAAACTAAAATTAAATATGATTAATAAAAAGTTACGTAAATGTGTTGCCCCAGTTAGCCTAAACAGACCGGTCTCCACAAACAGCACCCGTTCACGAGTATGACGCATATCTCAGCCATCGCCTCCCTCAACCTTTCTTCGGGAAAGTGGCGACCCGATCAACGACGCCACCATAAGCAGAGCCTTTTAAGCGAGCATGTTCAAGCTGGCGGGCTTTATTAATTAATAAAAACTAGCCATGTTTAGTCTGGTGAGAAACAATATTCCGTGCTCGTATTTTACATGCGTGAACTAAATTACAATATAAAAGTGACATAGAGATGTACATGTCTCTAAGCGTCAGGATCATTAAATATATATCTACACATATAAATATTTGCGAATGCAAGACTTAGAGATGTATAACGTCTCTAAGTGTCCAAATACTAAATAAAAACAAAATAAAATAAAAATGAAAAACAGGTAATACTGGACACTAGTAAAGCTGCTTCATAGAGTAATGTACCTAATAATTTCTCAATTTGTATTGTACTAACTATATCAAGCTACAGGCTTAAAGGCATCATTATCCTCAATGAATTCCTTTAAAGTATAGTACTCTCTCCTCAACAAATAGCGCTTAACATAAGACTTGAATTTATTTAGTGGCAAATTCACTACATCAGCGGGGACTTTGTTATAAAAACGTGTACAGTTCCCAGCAAAAGACGTACGAACCTTACCGAGGCGGTGGCCAGGCTCAGCAATCTTATCTTTATTTCTAGTGTTATAGTTATGGATATCACTGTTGAGCTTGAATTTATGGATGTTTTTCCGCACATACATAATGTTTTCAAGTACGTATTGAGATGCTACGGTAAGAATATTTGCCTCTTCAAATTTTCCTCTTACGGATGCTCGACCGCGCATTTTATAAATGCCACGTACAGCTCGTTTTTGTAGCACAAATATGGTCCCAATATCAGCTGCTTTACCCCACAACAGAATTCCATACGACATAACACTGTGAAAGTAACTGAAGTATACCAGCCTGGCAGTTTCACTGTTTGTTAGATGGCTGATTCGCCTCACGGCATAGGCTGCAGAGCTAAGTTTCCCAGCTAGGGTAGCTATATGTGGATGCCATTGTAATTTCGAGTCTAAGTGACTCCTAAGAAAACAGTTTGATTTTCGAATTCCATTATTTCATCATTTATTATAATCTTGCTGCTGTTAATCTGCTTGACGTTGGGAAGTGTAAATTTGATGCACTTCGTTTTCTTGGCGTTCAAAAGTAGGTTATTAGCCGTAAACCAATTTACTACTTTGGAGAGTGTACTGTTAATACTATCGAAGCTGTTTTCTTTTCTGTCCACTTTAAATATCAGAGATGTGTCATCAGCAAATAACACTATATCATGTTTATCTTGCACAATTTTAGGTAGGTCATTAATGTACACCAAAAACAGGAAAGGACCAAGTATTGAGCCTTGAGGCACTCCGAGTGCCACAGGGGACCCAGAAGATTGAGTTCCATTAATAACCACTCGTTGTGTTCTATCCGATAGGTATGATGAGACGAGGTTAAGGGCACCAGCTTTGATCCCGTAATGGCTTAGTTTTCTCTTTAGATTTTCGTGATCAACGCAATCAAATGCCTTCGATAGGTCACAGAATATTCCAACAGCATCTTGTTTTTTTTCCCAAGCGGCAAAGATGTGCTTAAGAAGAACAGCACCTGCGTCAGTAGTCGAGCGACCTCTGGTAAAACCAAATTGATTTCTGGCGAACAATTCGTTTCGGTTAAAATGTGACACAAGTTGATTTAGAATTAGTTTCTCGAAAACTTTGCTCAGTGCCGGCAGTATTGAAATTGGTCTGAAATTGCTTGGTTCTGTTCTCGATCCTGATTTGAACAAGGGGATGACTTTGCTGTGCTTCATTATGTCTGGAAATATTCCTGTATCAATACATTTGTTAAATATATCAGCTAAATGTGGTGCAATCGATTCAACAATGGAATGTAGAACTTTAACAGATAGGCCCCAAAGATCTTCAGTTTTCTTTAAATTTAGGGATTTAAATGTTTTAATAACTAAGTTCGGAGTAACATATGAAAATTTAAAAAAATCTGTACACTCTGCTATATTTGTTTTCAGTATTGCCTCAGCGACGTCAGGCGATGAATGAAGAGACTTTGTTGTTTCTACCGGTGTATTAGAGAAGAACTGCTCAAAATGATCCGCAACTTCAAGGTCCGAACTCACTAAATTATTATTAATACGTAGGTTGTAGTGCGGATCTTTGATTTTACGTTTCCCAGTTTCATCGTTGATTACTTGCCAAACAGTTTTTACTTTATCCTTGGAATTTTGGATCTTTCTGGACAGATAATCAGCTTTAGCAGCGGCACACATCATCTTAAAAGATTTAGAAAAGTTCCTGACATAATCTAGGAATTCCGGACTTTTATTAATTCTTCTCAAGTCATATAAATCATAGAGCCGTCGTCTTTTCTCATGAATATCCGGCGTAGCCCAGTCGCTAAATTTCGTCTTGACCTTGCCTTGCACCTTCTTCGGAATGAAACAGGCATCAAATTCCCTTTTAATACAGTTAAACAACTCAATACTCATACGGTTAGGGTTTTCCTGGGTAAATGGAACATAACATAATTGTTTCGTGATATTCCGACTGAATAAATCTAATCGTCTTTCGGAAATTGGTCTGCACATAGTGACTTGTGGAATATCCTTAGTTTTTCCGCTAAAAGAGGCTTTTTGTCCACAGTGGTCAGAACTTAAGTTGTTTATTATAGATTTACTAGTCGCATCCTTGTTACTGAAAATGTTATCTATACATGTAGCACTGGTTGCTGTGATTCGTGTAGGCTCACAAAATAAATTTACTAAATTGTGGGATTTGAAAGTACTAAGTAACCTTACACACATGGATGAATCTTCAAGTAAGTTGATATTAAAATCACCACACATAATAACACTTTTATTACTACAAAAAACACTTGTAAGAACTTCATTTATCACTGACTCAAATGTGTTATAGTTTGCCAATGGAGGCCTGTACACGCATATAATTATAAATTCTTCTAACTCGACACAAGAAAGTTCAATATGGCGTTCCACAGACAATTCAACAATGTCTTTCCGCTCCTTACTTTTTATATCATGTTTTACCATTATTAATGACCCGCCGCGAATGCAGGATTTTCTAAAAAATTTACTTACTACACTATGATTGTGGAGATTAAACATAAATTCATGACCTTTAAGCCAGTGCTCCGTTATACAGAGGATATCAATGTTCGAGTGTTGTACAAATAAATCAATTTCCAGTTGTTTACTGGTAAACCCTTGAATATTTTGGTGAACTAAGTACAATACATCAGTTTTACTACTTATGCTAGCATCACAGTTATGTTTAGGAACGGAGCCGGCTGGTGCACTCGTTGTCGTAGCAGTCAGTTTAAATTGATATCACCAGACGGCTGCCTCTCTAAATCTGAGCCCCTGCAGTATGAATCGGGATTCGTCTTAATAAAACTATCATCCGCCGTGCTAGTCACGACGGGGTCTACAATATTGTATGCTAACAGGTTAGCACAATCTATAAGACATCTTCTCGGAAGGTAAGTCCTATCATGGGGCATAATAAAATCCTCAATACATTTATTTGTATCAAAATACGAAATCGTACTACTGTACTGTACAAAGAAAGATTATAAAATACGGAGTTGTAAGAATATACCCTCTTATTTATATGACTCGACATTCTGTATGGTAAGGCACAGATAATTATTTTTACAGAATCTCGCTGGCCAATATCTGACAGGGTCTCGGATAATCTCAAGATATCTCGTTTAGTGCAATCTATACTATTTCCTAAAAACACTACAAGCGTGGAATCGCGGTCATACTCGCCGACCGATATACATTTGATCAGACGATCGAAGGAGGCGCCCGGGTGACAGTTGTTAAGGACGCCTCGCGACAAGCACTCCGCCAGCAGCGCGCCGAGCCCAGCGCCCACCTCGTCTGTATATAGAACGGTGCGGCCGGGCGCAGGCGCGGGTGCGGGCGCGGGCGCGGGCGCGGGTGCGAGTGCGGGTGCGGGTGCGGGCGCAGGCGCAGGCGCGGGCACGAGCGCGGGGACCAGCGGGGCGGGGCGCGCGCGCGAGAGTGGCGCCTCCACCGGGCACGGCGGCGGCGGAACCAGCTCGACAGGGCACGATAGCGATGGAGTGTGTTGGACTGAGCGCGACGGCGATAGATCCAGTGCCACTGGGCACGACGGCGATGGGCCCCGCTCGATAGTGCATGGCGGCGATGGGCCCGGCTCGACAGTGCATGGCTGCGATGGGCCCGGCTCGTCAGTGCATGGCGGCGATGGGCCCGGCTCGACAGTGCACAGCGGCTGTGGAACCAGCTCGACAGTGCATGGCGGCGGTGGACCCGCCTCGCCTGGGCACGATAACGGTGGAGTTGGTTCCACTGGGCAGGGCAGGGATAAATCCAGTGCGACATCCAATCCAGGGCATGACTGTGAAGGACCCAGCGACGACTCCCGGACGTCCAGGCTAAGGTCAGGCTCGGGCTGGCGACGCGGAGTGGTCGCGCCGGAGACGCGCGCCAGCAGCGTGGCGCGCGGCGCGGGCGCGGGCGAGCCCGGCGCAGCCAGGCGACTCGGCGGCCGTGGCGATTCCAAGCGCAGAGGGTAGCCGCTGCCCGGTGCTAGAACATTATTCATAAAGGCTATGTATTCCTGTAGCGTTTTACTAGATAATTCATGCTTATCATTAAGAGCTTTTAGCTTTGACTCTAATTTGCTTAATTCAGCAGAGCGATGATTCAGCTCCTCTACTGTCTGGTCTAATTGATATTGGCACTTTAGGAGTTCATCTCTCAAGGCTACATGTTTACATTTGGAATTTAATGATTTAAATAAGAATTTGTGGCATTTCAGCAAAAGTTTAGATTTTTTTATGAATCTATTTAATTTTAAATGTTTTTTTATCTTTTTTCTTCCGTTCAATGAAATTTTCCCATCACTGTTCCCTATGCACACAGAACTTGAAAACTCTATATTTTCCATAAAAGGAGAGTCCACTATGCTGTCATTTGCTAAATCTACTTCAAAACTATTTAGCTCAGCAAAAATACTTAAATTGTTGTCTGGCGGCCCGGAGTGCTCGGAGCAGTACTTGCAAGTATAATTTTTTTTAAGGTCCATCTCCCCCAGCTGCTGCTCCAGGTCCTTGATGCGTTGCAATGCCTGTTCGTGTATTTCCTGGCATTGTTCAAATCGGTCTACAGTAGCTTGAAGTTCATCCCGCTGACCCTGGATATCTTCATAGTCAATGTCCTGGTTGGCAAGCTGAGTTTTGAGAACAGTGTTTGCTCGGATAACACGCTCGATTTCCTGTTCACTTTCTTCCCGCTCTTGTAGGAGTCTGTCATTTAGCTCAGTCGCCGTCTTAAGATCCCTTTGTAGTTGCTGGACTTTAGCGACCAAAACATCCCTGCGAGTAGTCATTTTAGAGGGTTGTGCTGAAAACATATTGACAATGTAAGAAATCTGAGCCTAGCAAGTATGATTCACAATGGTACTAACAGAAAAAAGTATTTAAATTCAAATTTTCTAGTATTTAAATTAAGCTTTATAGCAGGAATTTACACAAAAAAAAACTTTATACTTTGAACGTCAACTTATAATAATGTTCGTTGAATACATCTGTGCTATTTCTGAGTTTATTAGCATTCACTTTGGCTAGTTTAGTAAGATGAACCACTGTTTTTAACAAGAACTTACTTGCCCATAGGTTAGGTACTGAATATTAAAAATATTAAGTTATTTTGGACAATCAGACTAAAAGTAAGGCATATAAATGTGAAAAGCAATACTCCCCTGTAAAAGTCTTCGATGAAATGTAGGCAATTTCCATGTAAATTCGGTGTAATTTTAAATCTTGAACGTTAAGCCGTTGACAGTTGGCTCAAAATTTTTCGTCATAATAATTTGCTCCTTAAAGTAAACTAATACTAGAGATAACACTGTTACACTTTAATTTCATTGAGATCTTGTCATTTTACACAGTAACTCGTTATAAATCACTTTTAAAACATTTATTTTCACTAATTAAATACGCTAGGTCATTTTGACGTTTATTCCCGGCCAGTGTTGCCGCAGTGTTGCCGGAAGTTAAAGGTATATAATTGTAGCACGATAATAATTCATTTTCTATTTGCTCTCCCTTTTTTATATCATCAGATATATCTCTAATAACACCAAGATCAGGATTTCTAGCTATAACATGTTCAAGTTTTTGTTTAACTGGATCAGACGAACACCACCCTATCACCGCTCTTACTTCGTCAAATATTTCGAAAGATTGTTCTAAAGATAGTGTTGTGTTTTGCAATGATTTTAAAGCTATTTGTATGACTTTGTAATATTCGTCGATATAATCTAAATCATTTTTTAAATTTTGTTTTTTAAATACTTTTTTAGCGTTTCTAATTGATACAGCTTCAGAACTATTTAACATATTTACTACTCTTTTAATTTCGCTATAATATTTGGCGTAGTAAGTCGCTGCTTGCAGCCAAGTGCCCCATCTAGTTATGACTGGTTCTGGTGGAAGGGGTGTATTAGGATTATTTTCTCTAAAAATTTTGATTCTATTGGGGGCTTTTAAAAAAAATTTTTTCACGTTTGAAATTAAGTCATTTACATCGGAATACTCTGAACGTATTTTTTCTGCTACGCGGTTTAGGGCATGAGCTAAACATGTTACATGTTTCATATTTGTTAGATCCTGTTTTAAAAGACGTCCTGATTTTAACATATATGCGACGCTATCCGAACACAAAACTAAGACATTATCGACATTGGTTTCGTATGAGTCACCCCACACATTTTTTAAACATTCAATCACAAATTTGAGCTATCGAGTTCCCGTTGACTACTTCCAACATTTTGCAAGCAATTAAATATGGTTTCAGGCGGACCTCATTTAAAGGTTTCACTAAAAAGTGGACTACATATCTACCTAAGCAGTCAGTCGTTTCATCCAATGATATCCACAGCTTTTGGTTTGAAATTTCGTCATAAATTTTAGATAATTTCTTTTTGAAAAGAATGTCTAAATAAACCTTCCGAAGTAACGATTCGTCAGGGATGTTAATACGTTTAGTACAACTGCAGCAAATATACTTTTGAAAAAATGCTTTAAAAGCTGGCAGGTTTACTCGATGCCATGGTATATTACATAAAATAAGGAATTCAATGAAATCCAAGTAAAAATCTACGTTTGGTGTCTTATTAATTCCTTGGTGTTTTTTTCCATTTATGTGTCTCACTATATTGCTTTGTTTACATATTAAACTACTTTCACACTTTGCACAGTATATAGTATTACTAGCACTATCATGGTACAATTCCGGGTGATCTCCAATCCAGCTTTGGACAACTCCATCGCTTGGTTTCGACGCCATTCTATTAATCACGCCGTCAATTCGGAAGGAGCAGATCTGCAAACAAAAATAAAATACGTATGTAACGGTATTTTTTAGATATAGGATATGAATAAATATAACGTTTTAGTGTTGTATCATTTATGGCATTGGAACGAAAATCAATCAATCAAAATCAATTAATAAAAATTCTATTTTTTTATATTAAAATCAACCCAACAAACTTGTAAGCATAAAACTTTACCATGAGTGCATGTCGTACTCATACATTTGCAGAAAACTTATAATAAGAAATCAAATTAGAAGTAGATGTTACTCTGAGACAAATAGGAATTTAGTCTAATAAATTGCCCACGTGGCATATTAAAATTAGGGTTGACTTACCGTATGGGATCCAGGTGAACGAATATATGAAATGCAGCAAATCGTAATCCTTAAATCCAGGCCAAGGTCATCATTTGAAGAATATCCAGTATACCATAAAACAAGCCAAAGTCAAAAACAAATCTTCACGATAAATCCGGTAAACCACACACGCACTAACACAACTGACCAAGGTTCAGGAGCGAATGAGTCCATCTACCTACCTGAGTATCTACTTGACCTTTTACCATCTCCCTTATCTTTTGAGCACTAATTGTTTACACCGCTTGGCTCTAACACGCCCCTTGTGAGTCATTAATAAACAATGTGTAGGGAAACCCATATTATTCGTCTTACAACGACTTCTTATCTTATCTTAGTAAAAAGGGCTAGCCCTTTTTACTAAAAACTAACATTAAACATGCTGCACTGTAAACAAAACATATCACGTTGAATATTACGACAAGTCCCCGAATAAACATCGAATACCCGGAATCCAAATAAAATATTATTTTCATCCGGTTGTAACCACTCTATATTATGTCCTCTCGCGAACTTTAGGTATTTTAGCTCACCTAATTCCGGGCCCTGATAATAGGCATCACCCTTGTTGATCGAGTACGGAATAGCGAAATACGACGCCGCACAAAAGTATCGGACATTGGCAAGCAGGACACTTGGCGAGAAGGAATGATGGGAGATGGACGAGACGGGTTACTGAATAGTGGCTAAAATGGGCTAAAAGGTCAGCGTGGAGACCGTCAACCAGATGATATCTGCCAAACGGTGGGTGTACAGTGGATGGGACTGGCACGGGATCGAGGAGGTGGCGTCATAAAGGAGAGGCCTATACTCAGCAGTGGGTGGATACGGGCTGAATGGATAGATTATTTACTCTAATAGTATGTTAATAGTAGTTTATGCAACTGATACATAATGAGGGGCCTTAAAACACGAGTGGGGTTTAATGAAACGAGCGCAGCGAGTTTCATTATAGGATCACACGAGTGTTTTAAGGCCTAATTATGTACAGTTGCATACATTACATTATCTACACACATATTGCAAGTACTCAAAGATGGGTTCAGAAGCCGAAGGCAATTGACCTGCATTACTAGGTAGATAGATACAAGTGCTGAAACATACCAAGAGGTGTAAGCTTAATGAAAATAAATAAATTAGAACTGATAAGGAAAGTATATTTATTTATTATAATATAGTTAATAGTAAACATTTACATTTTCGCAATTAAAAATGTTTCGACAAACAATAACTGACAAGTTGATAACAGAAATGGCGGCCGTACAAACTTCTGTCGCGAGTTTTTTTTAATATTAGCCAACGAACGAAGTCATTGAAATTGTGTTGGTTTTGACAGCTGTTCCAAATTTGAAACTCATAACTTAACAATATTTGAGCATGTAAAGTTAAAATTACATTACTGCTACAGATAAGAAACTTATCATAGTGAAATCGTTTGTTGTAATGCTGGTCATTGCCTACGGTTTTTGAACGCATTTTAGAGGACTTACAATATGAGTGTAGATAAAAACGTATGTAGATTATTTTGTACACTAAGCTTTCCGCTGCTCACTGCAGTTGCCCGCTTAAGTTTAAAGACGGCGAATGGAATCGTGCCGATTGCAGGTTTCCGGGCCATCCCACCGCCGGCGGCGGCCGCTTGCCAGCTTGCCTAACGCTGCCTGTCGTATCCAAGAAAACTAGTAGTTAGCTTCCTTGGATATGTATGTACAATTGACGCTAAAGATACTTTTGCACCTTACTCTTAATAAGGACCAAAAGTGTAAAGATATCTTTGACGTCACGTCAACTGTAGGTACAGTGCGATCAATAAAGGTTTGCGATTCGGAATTACTCGATTTTTCAATCGTATTCAAGATTTCGAAGGAGGAAGTTTTCAATTCGTCGGGATCTTTGGTTGTTTTTTTTTTACAATATTTTTTTTATATAATAAACCCGGGTGGCCAAGTAGTTAAGGCCTCTGCCGTGAATGTAGAAGACGCTAGTTCGATCCCAGCCCTGGGCACCGTAAGCCTAGGTCACTTTTTCCTTTGTATATGACATCTATTTAAGTTTATAATTTATATAGTAGTGTGTCTACTTAAAAATAAACAAATTAAAATACTTTGATTTGTTCTTCAGTTGAACTGTATATTTGTAAACGTTCTGAAAACGAAAATGAGTCGATTAGCGGTAAGGTTACATGCAATTTTTTGCTTTGTTATTCTCATCATTACCGACTTACGTAAACCTGTGTTACGTGCAAATGGCACATTTGCCACAAAATACAATGCGTCTAAAGTACAATCTAATAATACTATTCAATATACTCTATGGTACAATCTTTAGAGCACAAGTCGCTGACGCATTAGTGTTATAAGTTATACAAGGCAATACAAAGTCAAATATGTATATAAATAGGCGGGAAAATAAGTAGGTGCCTAGGGCCAATTTAAGCGCAATAACTTTTCGATTAAATATTTAGGCCGACTTATCGTCAACACGGGGCCGTATATTTTTTAAACAGGTTTAGATACAATACAACTTCAATATCAATACGAGTGCAACTCGAATGCATTAACTATGCCATACAGCTAGCGCCTAAACGACTGAATCAGAAATATCAGAATTTGCTTGAAAATTATTCCGATGCAACTCCTATACAACTTTAATATTGGTTGATTGTTTGTTGTGTGTTGGAGTTATGTTTCAGACAAATTGAGTTTTTAATGTATTGTTTATGTATTTTAAAACTTAGAATACGGCACACGCTCGACATTTGAGTATAACGATGCCTGCACCGCGTCTATGGTTAATAAATGAAAAGTTATAAGTACGAGTATTAAGTACATACAATACAAGTATGCGAGTGGCATGCAGAATGTTTACGATTAAATAAGATATGGACGGCGTCCTCAATACAAACATGGTTTCCAAAAACGGCGGTCCTCATATTCCCCTGACAGTTATTCCTTTCCCCCTAACCCAGCTTTGCACCCACTTTCCCACTATTATAACAAAAAGTTGTGATTGGTCATTCACAATATTCATTTATGTCAACCTAATGCACGGTTAAACTAAAACGGCTTTCTGTTATATCTCGTATGTCCCGCCACCGACACCATGCGCAGTTACGCACCCACAATAACGTGGGATAATTTTTCAGCTAGTACGATTTCTATACTTTTATCGTTCATTGACTCCTTTTAAAGAAACCAAGAGATTAACGACTTTCGGTAACGTCAATTAAAATTGAAAACCCCTTAACCCATTCAGCAGGTTTGCAACTTAAACCGACGTTAATTAAAATTAGATCTTATTCCAAATATGTTAAGGTTTAATATTGCGTGATATGTGTAATCGCATGACAGCTCATCTTTTTTGTATCACGCTCTATTGGTCGAACATATTTCTGTAATGGCTGTTTATTTGAGTTCATCAATTTCATAATTGTGGTAACGGTTGTACCTAATCGTGGATTTGTTAAATGTTATTACGAAACTGCATTTACGAAATATTATTGTGAAATTAGTAAGTACTTGAACATTATTGCATGATTATATAAATAGTGCTAAATGCCAAATACAAGAGGTAATTAACTATAGCTCTTAGGAAGTTTTGGTGCATGATTCGACGCGACTGAACAACTCTAAGTATTCCATGGAACACTTGTTAATGGTATTGGATAAAAACTGGATACAAAATATTCTTTCATATATTACCGTTAAAAAAACCGGCCAAGTGCATGTCGGACTCGCGCACAAAGAGTTCCGTATCATTATCTATAAAAATGGCAAAAAAATTATGGCTGTTGTATGGGAGCCCCCTTCAATATTTATTGTATTCTATTTTTAGTATTTGTTGTTATAGTGTAAAAAATTTAATTACTCTTGTATTAGGTTTTTTAGTCAATAAAGATTATTCTTATTCTTCTTTAAAAAAAATTCAACTGTCTAACTGTCACGGTTCATGAGATACAGCCTGGTGACAGACGGACAGTGGAGTCTTAGTAACAGAGTCCCGTTATTACCCTTTAGGTACGGAACCCTAAAAATGGAATAGCCAAAGACGAGCATATAGGTCACACTATTTTACTATTCCAAGCTTTTATAAATTTACGAGTAGTTCACATTTATTTTGTCAGTTTGTTTGTTAATTTGTTGTTTAAGTAAAATCTTGCAAACCAGCTGATTGAGCTGTACAATACCTACGTAACTTGGATAGCAATACATCTCTATTTACATCATCAATATTTTGGTATCATCGAGCTAGAGAAATAGAATCATCTCGTTGAGGTTGAGCCACAGGGTGGACACGTCATACTTCAAAACTCGTTTGAGCGCCTTTGTGTCACGGTACATCTGTAAGTACACGCTTACAAGTGTAAATGACGTTTGACAATTGCTTTTTATCGATGCGCTGCCAACCTGACTGATTAGCCTACTAGTTACCTACCAATCGGCAGCCGCGGGATGAGGTAATTCCGTTTGGGGCGGGGCGTAGTGTGGTAATTCTGTATGAAATACTATTATCTATTCTGTGGTTGAGCAGCTTGAGCAGCTTGCTAAAATTAAAAAACACTTTTTTTTACAAGATCTTTATTTTGTCATTTATCGTACTTATAGTTATAAAGCTGATATTGCCTATGAAAGTCTACCTATATATTTGTATGATGATTAACATTCGCTCTCCCATCGGACAAGATAAAGTATTAGATAGCCGAAGGTTAATTAAGAACTAGTATCATTTTAAATTGAATTATGGGACACGATAAACTTTGCCACAATGAGTAATATATTGAATCCCTCGCGGCGTATTAATTGTCATTGAGACGAGTTTCCAAGTACACTCGACGTAAGAAATAAGTTTTCTTTCACTTTTGCACTTTACGACTTTGTAATACAAATACCTAGGGATTTCTTGTAGAATTCTGAAACAAAAGTAAGCAAATACCGTACTTTACATACAAATACATTTAGGTATACATCATTTTTGAACGCACGGTTAGCGCAAATGCAACAGCAACTACATATGTATATCTCGCTGGCGAACTAGACATCTGTCATCAACCGACTTCAAGATTTCGAAGGAGGAGGATCTTTGTTTTGTTTGCTTTTTTTATAATGTATGTTCACCGATTATTCGAAGACGGCTGGATCGATTTGGAAATTTCTTTTTTTGTTTGAAAGAGTACTTCACAATTGGTCCCATTGTAACCAGGTCTGGATCTGATGATGGGATCCTGGAGTAATCGAGGGAACTCTTCAACTATTATAGGCACACCTATAGTGATTTGAGTATTTTTTTCAGCAGCTCGAGCATTTGCTTTTGGAATGGTGGATGCTAAGTGAAAGTTCTCTTTTATTTGAAATTATTTTCTAACTGTATTCATCAGAAAGTGACAGATGTCTATTGCGCCCGCGTGATACCGACGCTGCACACTTGTGCTAACAGTGCAGGGTAGTGACAAACTTAATTATTATTCATGGTCTTTATTATGTAGCTTTATCAAATCGGACTTGTAAGGATGTGATATATATATTTCTCAGAATACCTCAGATAGATAGTAGGTAAGTACCTGAGTTATACAGATCTTTATAACTTAAGTAAAAAAAGCCTATACTTGAAAGAAAAACCACTCCTCACTGATAGGAAGTGTCAACACACTACAAGTGTTCCCCAAGGCACTACACTGCATCCGAATAGCGTAGGTTAAAGCTATCCATACAAGTCACCCATTTCAGTTAAAACTCATAGTGAAAAATCAACCCGAACTCCTTGGGCTAAAGTTCATATTTGAAGAGCACGCGGTCACAAGTTAGGAGTTTTTTAAAGATATGGTAAACGTGTGTTAGCACAGTCCGTAACAAGCACACATCAATTCTCATAAGACCAAGGAAAGAACAACCTTACCCCTTTATACTTAAGTTTAAAGTTAGAGAACATGCAGCATTTGCTTACGAGTTTTTGAACGTTACAAATAACGCTTCTTGAGTCTCATGTGGAGCACTCACCTCTATTTACATTTGCAATTTAAATCGGATCTTAACCCTGTACAGTAAAGTTCAAACTCGCACAACACACTGTACTATTTTACGACATTGCGAAAATTACAACAAACGCTTCTTATGTGCTGTTGTTCTAAATTGGACTTTAACGCTAAGTAATAAGGTGCTAAATGTAGGGTAAGAGATAAGTGGCCGCGGCTAAGACGGTGCGCTCAAAGACATGCATTTTGCACAAGAGTGGGTATTGTAGCGTGAGAGTAGGTCTTTGTTTTGCGTATGTCGTTGAATATTTAATGTAGCCGAGATAAGTGATATACAGTGTAGCAGAACACTTCGTTTTAATATACATTTAAGAAGAAATTTAATCTTGGTGCGGCAAGTTATTTTCTTCAGGGATCGTTACTGGTTTTTGCGAAAAGGTCTTTGTGTAGGACTCAATAATGTATCTATGTAGTAGATAATGACTCCGTATTATTAGATTGTCCATTTTAACATGAGACAATAAACGAAAGAACGGACAGTATATTTAGTAAATTATATACTTACCGCTGTTTCTGACACTGATTTTCTTCATCCCGCAAATACCACATTTGGAGTTTTAAAGGACCACTTTTACCGTTTTCTTTATTTACCAAATATATAACGTAGAATAAAAATGTAAAAAAAAACTATGAAAATTAGAAAATTAATGACGTTTAAATCTGTTTCAGCGTTAATTTAGTAGATATGACGCAGTATAGTAATATAGGTATCACTGTGTGCTCCATTATAACTGGTCAAAAAATAGCGATAGCTAAACGCAACTTACATTAGTGTATTCAGTGTTAAGAAGGAAAATAAAACAACGACACTAAAAGCAATTTAACAAAAAAACGTGACTTGTAAAATGTGGAAGTGTAAAGTTTTGAATTTTCACATCCCCGCTAAAAACCACCCCATTGACACTTACAGACCCCACAACATAAAGCCCAAAGCGACCAGATCTTACACTACTATTTTTTTTGTACTACAAAACCGTGAATTAGAAATTAGCTCTTTCTAAAGTTGTTTTAAGTTTAAAATGCCGTTAAAGTTTGCCCATCTTGAGCTCACGACTAAATAAAGAATGAATGAAGTTGAATTTTTAGAGATTTCTGAACTAAGATGGGTACTGTTTTAAAAAGAACTTTACCTAAACGCAAGAGACAGCGTGGGAAGACCACGGGAAGACCCTCGACAAGGTGGAGCGACTATCTTAGCAAGATCGCATGTAACCTTAAATCAAGAGGCCAATTCTAACTTTAAAATACCTTTGTCTCTTTTTCACCCACTGTTGAGTACAGATCTCCTCCTAAAAGTAAAGCTATGAAGCAGGAGGTTCCGGGTCCGAATCCTGTTCAGGTTTATCACGGATATTTCTTCCTGAGTTATGGACGTTTCTATGTATTTATCTATATCTATTTCATCTTCGCCTAGCACCCACAAAACAAGCCTTTTTGAGCTTACCGAGGTTGATTTGTGTAAGATTGTCCCACAATATTTATATATTAAGCACACCATTTTTCACGGTTTTAGGCTTCTTACGTCCAGTTCTTTCTAACCTTGGAAACTGCGCGGCGGAATTACGAGTTCATAGCCAAGGTCTCAATTCAGATATACCTACTTGGCCGGTAATCCCTGTTTTCCCCGCGTACTGTAGTGTCATAGAGAAATAAGTAAACTACTAAGCTTAGAGTGCTTCCTCCATACAACTGGTTGTTAGCCCGAAAGCTTGCCATTATGATGGCTAGACGATTAAGGGACTGAAGGAGCAGCGGCCAGGAGGCAAGAATACCAAGTTTTACAACAAGCTCCTTATTCATGCCCCCTGTCCGCTCCTCCCTGTCCCTTTAGTAGTCATGGCTTCACAGAAAGTTTTCGGGCTTATAACCAGTTGTATGAAGTGAGCATTCTATAATGTTATAGTGATATAAAGCCTTACTCCGTGATGATGGTGCATGCAACTGCGCCGAAATATCCCGTTTCAAATAATATTTATGATATAAAGCCTGACTATTATTCTCATTTATATGGCAACAGTTCAGTATTGTCATAGAGCGTATTATTCTCTATGGTATGGTGACATCTTGATTTGTTTACCTCTGCTCTGATGTTAATTTAAAAATGTTTCACAGCGAAAAAGTTTAATTTCTCGAGCGTATTATTTACAGCAGTTATTATATACACTATTTACAATCTTTCGCCCTTGACAAATGACAATAATTTTGGGATGTTTTTGTAGTTTATTATTTAATATTCAACACTTTATTATTATTCAAGTAAATCGCCACAATAACACTGACAACAGCCATAATAACAGTGACAGCCTATCACACGCACTCACACACCTTGTCATTAAAATAATTGCCAGTGTAAGAAATTATTTAGTTCCCATAAAATTACGCAATCTGGCGCATGAACATATATTTCTAGTCAGGGTTTAGGATCTTAGCGACAGTAAATGTACCGTAATCTTGTAAAAAAATATTCTCATTTTTATTGTATAGCCATAAAAAAGTTTTACTACGAGAAAAAATACGTTAGTAAACAAAACAACCTAACATAAGAGCCGAGGATCGCGGTGTAACCGACCGTGCAATAACAAGTTATGGTTTCGTACCTGAAACAATCACGAATAAAAATGCCATCACAATATCTTGGCAAGGGATAAGCTGAAATCAATAAAGGAATACGGATTGAGGTGGAAACGTGTACTTGGTGTTTTTATAGGTATAGGTTTCAAGGCATTTTTGTTGGCGCTTGATCTTGAAATCTTTCCTTTTTAAATTTTCTTGGCTTTAACGGAGACTGAAAAAAATCTTCAAATCCAGCATCATCCTCAAAATTCTGTGCAAGAAAAAAAATACAAAAAGATGATGTTACAGGTGATCTTTTTTGAGACCGTTGCCCTATTAAGGGTTAAGTGTCACATATATATTAAAAAACCGGCCAAGTGCGAGTTGGACTCGCGCACCGAGGGTTCCGTACAAACCTGTAGGTATATAGGGGTATTAGGCACTTCAAAATTATAAAAAAAAAATATATTATATGATGTGAGTAAAAATTTACGGTTTTCGCAATTTTTCCTGTATCTGTGCTATAAGACGTTGCTTTGTACCAAATTTCAAGGTTCACGGGAAGTACCCTGTAGATTTTGATTCCCTTGCAAGATTAGAAAATTTGCGGCATAAACGGCTGTATGTATCTTCTGATTGCGTTGGCTCTGATGTTTGATTTTTTCACAGCTCCAAGAGACAGTAGGCCTGAGTATTTGATATAAATTTCAGCTTGATACCTCCACCCGTTCTTGGGAAAAAGTGTCTTGACAGACGGACGGACGGACGGACAACAAAATGATCCTATAAGGGTTCCGTTTTTTCCTTTCGAGGTACGGAACCCTAAAAAAACATATTACACAATTTATTGCATGATACGAAATCAGACGATTAAAAGCTATAATACAAAGAAAAAGAACTTATATCAAAAGTGGCGGAGAAAAATCACTGCACTAAAGAGCGCATTGCACGGCGCATCGCCCGCGGCAGACATCGCACTCGCATTAGATAAATGTCGCACACCTATATTTTATATGACGAATAGGTCGGGAGCTAGTCACATAGTGTAGTAGAGAAATGGCGCCCGCGGTAGACATCATACTCGCATTAGAGAAAAATCTCGCACAACTTTTATATGACCAATGTAGACCGAGAGCTATCTAGTCATGTAGTACGGCAGTATTCACGGCACTATGGATAAAATAAATGTATCTAAGTAGCGCTCGGCTCGTGGCAGACATACAAGATATATATGACAATAATTCATACAGCACAGGGTCAACTAAAACGCTGTAAATTACTTTTTTTTAATTGTCACACAAAATCTACCTACTGTTACGGCAAGAGGGTGAATTTTTAATTACCCGAAATATTTTATTTTCTACAGAATGTAGCACATTATGATTAGCATAGCTTGAAATAGTTTGGATGTAATTGGGTCATAACTAGGGTACGCCTTATACTATCTTCTTCTACTGTTCAGAGAAATAATCGCCATAAAACTATAATCGACACTTGGACAGACGCAACAGGTTATGTAAATGCGACATCGGACGGTAAGTATGGCGAATACTTAAAATGCTAATATTTTATGGCAGGACGGGTTTGAGCGACTTGCTTTTTACCTATTTAACAATGGAAGCGTTAGTCATTTGTTAAAACGAGCAAATTAATAACTGTCTACTCTGCCTAGTTATTCTTAAACATGACAAAGTATATATTTATGTGAAGTAACCTTGAAACAATTAATATAGATTTTTCTTAACAGTGCTTCACAGTTGTAATCTTTATTATCTATAAAATTAAAGATGGTAAAAGAATTTAATGCATTGCACATGTCAGATTCGTATTTATTTTAGACATATGCGCGAATTTTAGCTGTACAATAGAATAGGAAATGAAAATTTTAATTAATCAGCATTTTAAGTATTTTAAGTTTTCTCGTCATGAACGTTTATCTAATGGTATATAGGTATACGACTAAGAAAACCAGAAATACCTACATTTAGATTGAGAAGAGGGAATATTATTGTACAGTCGAGTTCATAAATATGTGTACACTAGCTTTCCGCCCGCGACTTCGTCCGCATATAATACGGTTCCTCATACAGTTTCATATCCAATTTTATCTTCATAACTAACGTTTGTTAATCCCAGAACCATCTTCTTAATCTATTTATACTTATAGCTGTACAAACTTTCAACCCCTTTTTTACCCTGTTAGAGGTTGAATTTAAAAAAACGCTGAATTTTTTTTATTGTTTTTTAATTATTAGTGAACGTACGAAGTTTCAAATCTCTAACTCAAAATTTTAAACCCCATCCATACAAACTTTCAACTCCCTTTTTATCCCCTTAGGGGATGAATTTAGAAAAACCCCTTCTTAGTGGATACTAACGTTATAAAAACAACCTATTGTGAAAAATTCAGCTCTCTAGGTCCAACGATTCGGGCTGGGTGTTGATTTAAGTGAGTCAGTCAGTCAGTCAGTCAGGACTTTTACATTTATATATATAGATTTTTTCACCTTATTGCAATGGATTAAGGTTAAGGAATGTACGCATATTTATGAAGTCGACTGTACCTATATATTTTTGTACTTTTATCTACACTCATACTGTAAGTACTCTAAAATGCGTTCAAAAACCGTGGACAATGACAAGCATTACAACAAACGATTTAACTATGATAAGTTTCTTATCTGCGGCAGTAACGTAATTTTAACTTTGCATGCTCAAATATTGTTAAGCAATGAGTTTCAAATTTGGAACATCGAATTTGATAACATAATGTTACCGCCATGGCCAACTCGATTCGTCCCGCGCGAGCGCCGGCACAATCGAGTTGGCCATGACGGTACAATGGCGGTCATTCTATGGTTTCCGAACACTTAATTTAATATATATAATATGAGTGTAGATAAAGCAGTGTATGCAACTGTACGTAATTAGGCCTTAAAACACTCGTGTGATCTTATTATGAAATTCGCCTGCGGCTCATTTCATAAAACCACACTCATGTTTTAAGGACCCTTATTACGTAACAGTTACATAAACTACTATAGTACAATGGAGACAGTTGAAGGAGGCCTATGCCTTACGGCACAACGAACTTAGAGATATATTATGTAAAATAAATGCTGGTGATACTTTTAAGAGCATAATTGGTATCGTGTTCTAAGTTTAAAAAACTACAACAAAAAAAAATTGTGCGAAAAAAAAAAATTGTATGGAGGGTTGGCCGGCTACCATGTCGTCAGGTGACAACCAAAACTCACTATTAGAAAAAAAAAATTAAACGAAAATCAACCTTGTTTTGTTACAGACACGGTTCATTATGGCTCTAAACTCGTGATGTTAGTTAATGCGTTTTGGTTGTCACCTGACGATGTGTCCCATACAAAAAAATAATCTCCTACTTTTTTCTTAGTCGCTATACGATACCAATTAGGCCCTTAAACGGACCACTAGTATTTTTGTTATATGCTGTAGATACTAAACATATAAACCGAGTTAATTTTCAGTGTTAAATTAGCATCTAGCTCTTACACTACCCCTTCGAACCCACGCGATCTGCTATGGCAGGCAATTATTTTTATCTGGCTTTCGAAAGCTTAGCTACGTATCCGGAAATATTAGGTCATTGCCCTGACATTTCGATTACAAACGCTTTTTTAGTGAAAATGTATTTTATTTATTAAGCGATATTTGGGAACTTTGATGTATCCATATGGGCTTGCAATCCGGATATTTCGAATCGTAATTTGTATGAAATTATCCGGAAAGACCCATAATATCCGGATACATAGATACTTACAACCCGCTCGTTTATCCTGCGTGGACATTGCAGGTAAAAAAATAGTAGATTGTACACCAAGGGGATAAAGCACTGTTTTATGTCACGGGCGCTATATTGAATCCTGAACGTAACGAAGGACTCCAGATTTTACTCCCGAGCGCAGCGAGGGGGTTACGAGTTAATTCCCGAGCGAAGCGAGGGAATTAAGACTGAGTCCTGAGTGCAGTGAGGGGTTCAAGCGCGCCCGTGACAAAAACAGCTTTATCCCCGAGGAGTATACTCTACTTTTCTCACCTCTTGCGAGACAATAAAATAGCTAAGGCTCCTAGAAACGGATTTTTATTAAAGTAAATCCAAAGTAAAAACCGGCCAAGTGCGTGTCGGACCACACATAGCAGGATTCCGTACCTTCAATGGAATAAGAACCAAACTAATACCAAAAGGTCGTATCTGATGCCTATGGAAAAAGTTTTTTGGAGATAACTCAAAAATGGCTAAACCAATAATGTTCAAAAAAAATTCCTAGAAAGTATATGATAAGGCGCATCTCCTCAATTTTTTTCATATTTTTTGGACTTACGGTTCAAAAGTTACAGGGGGGGGGGGGACAATTTTTCTGACTTTCGAAGCGATTATTTCTGTGGCCGCCAGGCTACTCTCTGGCGTCAGTCTGCATCAGCGACAGCACAGTCTAAATATTTATTTATGCGGATACAGAGCATTCGCTGGTTCGGGATCCAATTCCTCCCACTGTGGAACGGGACTCTCAGTAATAACACTCACTGCACTTGGATTCTTATTTATTACTAAAACACAATCACTCGGTACACTTGGCTAACTATGGCTATTTACACTATTTACAACTTATATCCTAGAACAGGTACATATACCCTGTCCGAGGATAGGCACATTTATCCTACTTCGCACTGTCACTAACTTTACTTGAACTACTTAGTCCACGAACAGGTACATATACCCTGCCCGAGTACTGGCACGTTTACCCTAAGAGCACTAGGTACAAACTGAGACACTAACACTTTACTTATAACGCTTAGTCCATAAACAGGTACATATACCCTGTCATATGAACCCTAGGTACGCTAGGCACTAAACTTTAACACTAGGCACATAGAAAGCCGGTACGCACACTGATATACTGATACTGTCGACTACTGGTCACTATTATCTCTTCTTCTTCTTATTTTTCTTGCTGGAACTGCTTGCTGAACTGAACTGAACTACGGCGGTGCGTGCCGGCTTTTATATGATTCGAAAATAGCGAGGGTGGAAATATCTAGAACAATCTGAAAGAGAGATCTATCTTCATCTCTTTTACGCTATGGAAAAATCTAGATATTTTAGACAAGGATATCTCTATCTTTTTCATACATTCGAAGACTCTAGAAGTTTTAGACAGAGAAGTCCTTTGTTTACATTGCTATCTCTTTCTTGCACTCGACTTAGGATATTTGCGTATTTATTTACATTTTTGCTTATATCTCGAAAACTACTGGACGGATTTCGATGATTTGTACCTTGTTAGAAAGGTCTTTGCAAGATCTGTCTATCTAGGACAATATCTTTACAGAATATCAATAAACTAAAAAGTTGCTTTTTCTTATTAGTTAATTTTGTATGGGAGTGAGCTTCTATCTACTCTAACTCCGGTATCCTAAGTCCGAGGCTTACAAAACTATTTCTACTGGATAGTTTACTAGAAAACCTATCTCTAGAGGTATGTATGACCTATGTGGGCTGCGGCATTTTCCGGAAAAATCAAAATGTTTTCGCGGCTCTCGCTTCGGTCAAGCTTTGCCACCTCAGTCGGGGCCCGCGGTCGTCGTTTGGTAATTACGGCTGCTTGGGTCAACATTCAGTCAAATACGCCGCTCCCCCTCTGCCCGCCCTCAGTCGGGCGCGTACCATCACAGAGGGCACACATACTGCTTTTCAGCGGTACAAACAAGTCTTGTTTCTGCACAGACATTAATCAATCTAGTTTTTACTTTAATAAAGTCGACCTGTGTGTACCACTTATTTATCACCTTACCTAGACACCTTATTACTAACTAGGTAGAATACAATTTATTTAGGTAGGGATCTAGGCTGTCCGTAACAGTTCTGCCCCCGCTGACGCTCCTGCGGCTGCTCCTGTTGCAACGGTAGGACAGCCAGCTTCGTGACGGGTCTCCGGAACACGCCTCCCTTGGTCTGGACGTCGGCTGATCGGACTGCGCCATCTGGTCCCTGGTACACCTTCGTGACGATCCCTCGCGGCCATACGTTGCGTGGTAAATTCCCATCCACGATGATCACGTAGTCGCCCTCCTGGATCGATCTCCTTTGGCCATTCGTTTTCCGGCCTCTTCAGGAAGTCTGGTCCTTGATACCATCGGCTGTCGAAGGTGACTTGTCTTCTGTTATCCGGCCGGGTAGCTTCGTCTGCCGGATTCTCCTTTGTAGGTACCCAGCGCCATTGACTTGGCTTCGTTAGCTCCGCTATCTCTCCTAAGCGGTTGGCTACGTAGGCGCTGTAGCGTTTGGCGTCGTTGCGAATCCAGTGGAGTACTGTTTCACTATCAGTCCACAAAACGACTCGTGCTGGCGTCAGACGGTGCTCTTCTCGGATGGTCTGCTGCAGTCTCGATCCGATGAGCGCTGACTGAAGCTCCATGCGTGGCACGCTGAGTTGTCTCGTTGGCCCCACCTTACTTTTGGCGGCGACCATGCTGACCAGGGCCGTCCCATCTTCTTGGACGACTCTCCAATATGCCACGCATGCGTACGCCTTGGTGCTGGCGTCCACGAAGACGTGTAGTTCCTTGCTCGCCGCTGCCCCCGTTGACAAGTAGCATCTTGGAATTCGAAGTGCTGCAACGCTGTCCAAAGCCCGTAACCATTCTTCGAAGTCGTGCTTGTCCTCTTCTGGCAGTGGTGAGTCCCAGTCCAGTTTCTTGGCCCACAAGTTTTGTAACTGGACTTTGGCTGTTATTGTGTAGTGACTTAACAGCCCCAGTGGGTCGTACACGGACATCACGGCCGATAGCATTTGCCTCTTCGTCGGCGTAGTCTTCATGTCTCGTACCTCGGCCGGTACCCTCATCATGGCCGTGTTAAACCCGAGCTCGTCCGTTTCAGGGTTCCAATACATGCCAAGGATCTTGTTTTCCTTCTTCCCTAGCTGCGCCGGTGCGTTTGCGTGCAGCTCTTGTGGGATACCTTGCAGTAACTTCTTACTGTTGGACGTCCATCCACGAAGCTTGAACCCTCCTTTAGCGTGTGACGATGTTACTTGCGTGGCACGATGTACGAGCTCTTCCTCGTCCGGATAGCTTGCCACGTAGTCGTCCATGTAGTGGTTACGGACGATGTCCTCTACAGCATCCGGGAATTCTTCGGCGTTGTCCTGGGCGTTCCTGTTGCGAACGCTGTGCGCCAGGAAAGGCGAGCTCGCTGCGCCGAACAGCATGCTCGTCATCTTGTAGAACTGCGGGTTTCCGGTTCGGCGGTCTCCTCTCCAGACGAAAGTTTGTGAGGGCTGGTCCTCACTCCTCATCTTGATCTGGAGGAACATCTCCTGTAGGTCCGCCACCACGGCGAACTTCCCTTCGCGGAACCGGAACAGTATCCCGATCAGTGACTGTAGTAAGTCCGGCCCTTCCAGTAGAAAAT
Source organism: Pammene aurita (assembly GCA_947086415.1). Lineage (NCBI taxonomy): Eukaryota > Metazoa > Arthropoda > Insecta > Lepidoptera > Tortricidae > Pammene > Pammene aurita. Next base: position 29,597,852 of record OX352303.1, read on the forward strand.
CGTTGAGGCACTTCCCTTGGCTGCGACACGCTGCATCGAAGACTAATCTTATCTTTCCCGGCTTGTTGGGATTGGTCACAGCGAAGTGCGGTAGAACCCAGGCTACGTTGCTATCTGGCGGCTCCTCCAGCGGCTCAGCATACTTCTTAGCAAGCAAGTTATTTACTTGCTCGGTGTAGCTCGCTGCGAATGCCGGGTCACGGTCCATCTTGCGCTCGATGCTATGCAGTCGATTCAATGCCGTGTGCAGGCTCGGCGGCATTCGTGGCTCCTCGTCCCGCCATAGCTGTCCCACCTCGTAGCGTGGTCCGTCGATTTTCTTGACCGACTTCTCGAAGATATCCAGGGCCCTCTGTGTCCCTGGATCTACCTTCTTGACATTCTTGATGCCGAGCGAGTCTATGTTGAAATATTCCCGCAACATAGAGTCCAGGTGCTCGTCATCCTCTTGGCGGCAGTGTAGCGTCACGTGCTTCTCGGGTGGGTTGACTATACGTGGCTTACCTCCGAAGACCACCCAACCTAACCCTGTCAGTACTGCTGCCGGCTCGTCCAGTCCCCGTATTCTCGCCTCCTGAGGTAGCAACACTGGCCATTGGTCTGTCCCCACAAGTAGTCGCGGTACGGCCTCGTCGTAGCAGGCAGTCTGGATATCCTTGAAGTGCTCCATCTCCATGACCTGCTTGCTCATCCTTTGCGTTCGTAGTCCTAGTCTCTTCACTGTGGTGAAGACTAGGTTATACGCGGTCTCTAGGCCCTTTCCTTGTACGCGAACTCTGACTTGTCTGCTTGCTTCTGGCACAGCTTCCATGTTGCTTACCCCTGCCAGGCGCAGCGGCGTCTCGGGTCCCGTGGCTCCTATGGCTTCGGCCAAGTCTGCTTGGATCAGACTCACTGTGCTGCCATCGTCAAGCATAGCGTAGGTATCCACCTTCCCTTTTGGACCCTCTACGGTAACAGGTACCATCTTCAAAAATACGCTGGACGTGCTGTTCACTTGTTCCACCGTCGTGTTCGACGTGATCTCCGGCTCTGTTGGTTTGGCCGCCTGCGGATGTCCGGACCCGTCGCGGGCGGCAGGTTGCGGGGCAGGTGAGGCCGCGCGGGGTGGCGGCCGGCGTACACGCGCTTCTCTCTGCGTGCTGCCCTCGCTGTGCAGTAATCGGTGATGCCATCTGGTGCATCCGTTGGAACCGCATGCCTTTGCGTGACATTTCAACTTGGAGTGTTTACCGTTCAGGCATTTGTAGCATATGCGGTTGCTTTTGGCCCAGTCCCATCTCGCGCCTGTGTCCATGACCAGGACTCGCTTACATTCCGTAGTCCTGTGTTCACCGCCGCAGCACAAGCAAGGCTCCCGAATGCCCACGGTGTTCCCTGTTGTGTACGTCTGCTCGGCGTGGTACTGCGCTTGCGTCCTACGCGCGCCTCTTCCCTGGACTGCGCGACTCGGTGATGGTCGAGCTACCTCCTTAGTCGCCGCTTCCCTCCTTTTATTGGTGCCAGGCATGCGAGCGTGCGAGAATTCTAACTCTGCGTCGCTCTCTTCCATTAAGAAGTCAGCCATCAGCATCAGCTCACACTTGCCGCCCTTTATGTGCTCCTTTGCGTAGGCGCACCATCGACTTCTGAGGTGTGGACTCAGTCTGTCTGTTATCTCTCGAACTAACAACGGGTTGTTGCTATAGTTCCTGCTGTCGAGTTCGCAAAGTGTACTTACAATGTTTACAATCTTCGTTGCGAATTCGTTCAGGTCGATGGCACTGGGTCCCAACGGCGGCAGCCGCTTTAGCTCGTCCAGCGCCTTGTCCACCAGTAAGTCGATGCGCCCGAAATTCTTCTTAAGGAGCCTTATTATTAGCTCTGGCTGTGTCGATGTGGATAACAGATGCTGCACACACTGCCGTGCATCCCCACGTAGACAGTTCCTCAGCCGAGCCATGTTCTCGAACGCACTGAAGTTGTACCGTAGGGTTGACTCCGTGTAGGCGTTGAAGAACAGAAGCCATTCGTTAGGATTGCCCGTGAATGGCGGCAACTCGTAACACTGCTTCGGCGGTGTGGTCCTGACGGCGTCCCGTAGCTGGTCGGCGAGCCTGTTGAACGCTGTCGCTGCATCACTCGGCAGCGGCTCTACCGACGACCTTAGTCTGGCGTTTTCGGAATACGGCGTCCATTCATGTCGTCCTGGTGGCTGATCACGCGGTTCCACGGGCGGCGGCGCTCGTGCCTCAATACGCGGCCCACGCGGCGGCGATTGGGCGCGCCTGACCCGTGACGGTACGGGCGGCGACTCTACGCGCACTCGATGACGCGGCGTGTCTTCAATGGTGCGCAGCCACTCGTGCACTCGACTATCGGGTTCAGCCGGTCGTTCCCTGGCCGGGCTGATTGTGCGCGATGACCCCACGGACGATGAGTCAGTTCCAGTTCCAGTTCCAGAGCTCGTTTCTTCGAGTACCTCGTCCCTCTTGAGCTCGTACTCCTTCCTTAGCAGCTCTCGTTCCAACTCGATCTCTCGCCGTTTTAGCTCGACCTCTTTCCTCATTTGCTTGAGTTCGAGCTCTCTTAACTTGGCTGATCGGAGGCTGCTTACGTGTGATGCGTGCGATTTTCTCGACGGATGAGACTTGACCGTCGGTGCCTTGTCTGGTGATGGAGTCGGTATCTTCTGTGTCTCCGTGGCCTTAGGGTGGCCCTCTGACTGGGCCTCCTTACTCCCTTTTTCCGAAACCGGAGACAGGTTCTGCGCGCGCCCACTCAGTTGCTCGCGCTCAACTCGGCGTTGCTCCGCCTTTTCCTTGTGTCGCAGCTGCTTCTTGATCGCTTGCTCGATCCTTCGCCGCTCCAGTGTCGACGGGGAACGTGGTGGTCCCTTATGGACAACCTTCGCGGGCCCAGACGGTACCATGGCTCCGGCCCTTACAGGTACCCCCGCAGAAGATTCTTGACACGGCTGCCCGGCCTTGTCCGTGACCCCATCCTGTGGGGTGCGCACGGTACCGGGTGCCCCTGCCACGTTCGCAGATACGCCTTCCGCAGTATCTTCTAGCCGGCCTTCTTCCTCTCCGGTGCGGCGGCCAGACTGCGACCTCGTTTTTATTCCTGAAGATTCCATCTCGGCACTTTATAGCACTATATCACAACACAATGTCACAAATAACACACATGCAAAGTATCAGTAGTCACTACAAGAATCCACTTTTCACTAGTCCAAGTTCCACTGAATCCCCTGATCCGGCTCGAAGGACCATAGAACTGTGGCCGCCAGGCTACTCTCTGGCGTCAGTCTGCATCAGCGACAGCACAGTCTAAATATTTATTTATGCGGATACAGAGCATTCGCTGGTTCGGGATGCAATTCCTCCCACTGTGGAACGGGACTCTCAGTAATAACACTCACTGCACTTGGATTCTTATTTATTACTAAAACACAATCACTCGGTACACTTGGCTAACTATGGCTATTTACACTATTTACAACTTATATCCTAGAACAGGTACATATACCCTGTCCGAGGATAGGCACATTTACCCTACTTCGCACTGTCACTAACTTTACTTGAACTACTTAGTCCACGAACAGGTACATATACCCTGCCCGAGTACTGGCACGTTTACCCTAAGAGCACTAGGTACAAACTGAGACACTAACACTTTACTTATAACGCTTAGTCCATAAACAGGTACATATACCCTGTCATATGAACCCTAGGTACGCTAGGCACTAAACTTTAACACTAGGCACATAGAAAGCCGGTACGCACACTGATATACTGATACTGTCGACTACTGGTCACTATTATCTCTTCTTCTTCTTATTTTTCTTGCTGGAACTGCTTGCTGAACTGAACTGAACTACGGCGGTGCGTGCCGGCTTTTATATGATTCGAAAATAGCGAGGGTGGAAATATCTAGAACAATCTGAAAGAGAGATCTATCTTCATCTCTTTTACGCTATGGAAAAATCTAGATATTTTAGACAAGGATATCTCTATCTTTTTCATACATTCGAAGACTCTAGAAGTTTTAGACAGAGAAGTCCTTTGTTTACATTGCTATCTCTTTCTTGCACTCGACTTAGGATATTTGCGTATTTATTTACATTTTTGCTTATATCTCGAAAACTACTGGACGGATTTCGATGATTTGTACCTTGTTAGAAAGGTCTTTGCAAGATCTGTCTATCTAGGACAATATCTTTACAGAATATCAATAAACTAAAAAGTTGCTTTTTCTTATTAGTTAATTTTGTATGGGAGTGAGCTTCTATCTACTCTAACTCCGGTATCCTAAGTCCGAGGCTTACAAAACTATTTCTACTGGATAGTTTACTAGAAAACCTATCTCTAGAGGTATGTATGACCTATGTGGGCTGCGGCATTTTCCGGAAAAATCAAAATGTTTTCGCGGCTCTCGCTTCGGTCAAGCTTTGCCACCTCAGTCGGGGCCCGCGGTCGTCGTTTGGTAATTACGGCTGCTTGGGTCAACATTCAGTCAAATACGCCGCTCCCCCTCTGCCCGCCCTCAGTCGGGCGCGTACCATCACAGAGGGCACACATACTGCTTTTCAGCGGTACAAACAAGTCTTGTTTCTGCACAGACATTAATCAATCTAGTTTTTACTTTAATAAAGTCGACCTGTGTGTACCACTTATTTATCACCTTACCTAGACACCTTATTACTAACTAGGTAGAATACAATTTATTTAGGTAGGGATCTAGGCTGTCCGTAACAATTTCAGAAAATATTCACTTAATCACAAAATGGTCAAAAAACCTCAGTGTTATTTTTAAAGACCTAACGATTTATGTGTCACATGTTGATATTTAGTCAAAAATATAAAAAATAAAAATTTTGTTACATGTGTGGAGCCCCCCTAAAAATTTTTTTTTTCAAATTTAACTACATAACTGAGTAGCGGCATACAAAATACACCTTATGTGTAAATTTTATTCAGATACGTCGTATAGTTTCCGAGTAAAATGGCTGTGACATACGGACGGACAGACATACAGACAGACATGACGAATCCATAAGGGTTCCGTTTTTTGCCATTTGGCTACGGAACCCTAAAAATTTATTCTTGATACATTAGTCCATTTTATTCTAATTTTATCTTCTATTTTTATAGCACCTGCAGTTTTACTCCGTATACTGCAGCGTCTTATGACACTCGCGGCATTTGTTTTAGGTATTTAAAATTGAGGTGGCCAGCACGATTTTCCGAATAAATTCGATTTTCAAATCAGCTCGACGCGGCGGCGCGGGCCCCGGCTGGCGTCGCTGGGCTGTGCACCGTGCGGACTTTATGAAATTAGACTTTAAGCACATAACAATAAGAGCTATGGGAAGTGAATTCACATTATTAACCAGCGGGTTATAATGAGATTTAGTACAACATTATAACCCGGCTAAAGCCAAGGGCTATAATGATTTGCTTTCGGTGAGGTTTGCATGATATATAATTTGGCATTGTCGAGCAGGTGGTGTGAAAAATCTATAGCTGTCTCCATAAAAACGTCATTTTTACAGCTTCGTACCATAATGGTAAAAAAGGAATCCTTAGGCTGCGTTTTCACCAGAGATAAGCGAGAATGCGTTGCGAAGAATGTGTTTGTTAAGCACCAATAGAATCACTTCATTTCTTTAACCTCGCACAGGGCAGATCTAGGATCGGTTCTTAAAAAACCGGCCAAGTGCGTGTCGGACCACGCATAGGAGGGTTCCGTGCCTTCAATGGAATAAGAACCAAACTAATACCAAAAGGTCGTATCTGATGCCTATGGATGAAGTTTTTTGGAGATAACTCAAAAATGGCTGAACCGATAATGTTCAAGACAATTTTCGTAGAAAGTATATGATAAGGCGCATCTCTTCAAATTTTTTCATATTTTTTGAACTTACGGTTCAAAAGTTACGGGAAGGGCTACACAACTTTTCTGACTTTCGAAGCGATTATTTCAGAAAATATTCACTTAATCACAAAATAGTCAAAGAAACCTCAATGTTATTTTGAAAGACCTATCGATTGAGGTGTCACATGTTGATGTTTGGTTAATTTTTTTTTAAATTTAGTTACCTGTATGGAGCGCCCCCCTAAAAATATTTTTTTTTAAATATTTAATTAACTACATAACTAAGTAGCTGCATACAAAATACACCTTATGTGTAAATTTTATTCAAATACGTCGTATAGTTTCCGAGTAAAATGCCTGTGACATACGGACGGACAGACAGACATGACGAATCCATAAGGGTTCCGTTTTTTGCCATTTGGCTACGGAACCCTAAAATACATTCCTCGCAACGCATCCTCCCTCATCTCTGTTGAAAACGCAGCCTTAATGGTACGACTCTGTCTGTCTCTCTGTCTGTCTGTCACATAGGCAATATGCTCCGACCCTACTGGACTGATAGAGCTAACATTTTGTAAACATGCGACCCAAAGGTGGAGTTGTAACTTAAATACATTTTCAAACGGGGGGCTTTAAAAATGTCATAATTATGGAGAGAGGGATAAATTTCATAATTTACCCACAATTTGCACAAAAAATGGCCCCACAAAAGTGCTGGAAGAACAACTCGTATAGCATTTTCTCTGTCAGTTTTATTAGACTTTAATGATAACACTGGCCGGTTACAAATTTTCAAGAGCCATATTTTCAGTAAACCTTGTTTGAGACTATAGATATATACCTACCTCTACTATATTGTCTATATTCTATATTCTATGTTAATCGATGAGTTTAATAGGGTTTCGGGACCCTACAGGTTACCTTGGAAGTAAGCATAAAAATCCTTAACCTCTAAACAAACATTCGTTAGTTTTTTTCATAAACAATTGAAACAAAGGCCTTTGTTGTAATTGTGACTTTCATCCTAAATTGGAATGACAATCGTTTGTCAATCGCCAATTAATCACAATCAACGGATTGTGATTGAAGGTAATCCTATGTGATTAAACCAATGCAATATATTGCATCGCAATGTCATGATTGGGGCTAACAAAACATTTATCTTATTAGTACCGTTATATTGTTTCCCACTGAGTCGGCGCTTGTCTTACTAAAACCAAAGGAAATTGAACCTTTCAGTAAGGAGTTACGTTCCATGTTTGAATGACAGCTCCATGTGAAGAGACATACACGCGCATGCTCGCCACTATTACTACTGCCATTAGAATATGTAACGTAACCCCTTTATAGAAGGTTTAAATTCCTTTACTGCTAGTAAAACGCGCTCCGGTTCCGCCCGCTCAGTGGGAATCGTATATTAATCAACATCAGCTGGGTTGGGACAAGTGCGTTCACCGGACAACTGCGCCTACGCATGCAACAACTACAACCGTAAATAAAAGCCCTTGCTCAATGTCTGCACTTCTCACAGTAAGGAAAGGGGAAGTCTGATCACGGTGAAAGGGCCTTTGGCCGTTGTCAGGGCTGGCTTAGTTGCCCCTACAGGCGCTATTGGCCCGACATACCTTAGACTGACCCTTAGAGCGACAAAACCACAACACAATAACAGCTAAGGAGTGGTCCGGAAAAAAAGTAGCAGTGTACAATCTTGTGTATTTTTTAATTTAGTGCTAATTTTGAAGCAGTATATTTATTTTATTAATCCGTAGATACAATACTAATAAATAAAAATACAATCATAATAGAATATGTGAGCATATTTAAGTTTTAGCGTTTTTAATTCAACATACTTTGTAACCTTTTGAACAACATAATTTGACAATCTTCAATCGACATCCGCTACAATGCCACAATTGTATTTCGATTTTCACAACCCGTTTTATGCTTTTCAGAATTTCATCTTACCAAGAAGCTACATTAATTAACTGTATTTTAGCTAGGATAGTCAGGAAGACTCTCTAATCTAACCTCTGACAAAGATTTTTCTATGGGAGATAATTTTCTATGAAAAAAGGCAAATACATTTAATTAAAAATTACTGTAATTACCTTAAAATGAAGCCAGATAAAAAAGTTTACTATTGAAGAAAGACAATTTATTAAGGTATAAAATAGCTCATCAAATCAAACTATAAGAAAAAACATGTTTTTGAGAAACACCTCAAAAATTCTGTCAGAAGACGCTGTTCAAAAAACTATGTGTATGATGGAATACAAAAGGCGAAAACTTCCAAACGCTGTTATTTAAGTATGATTGTATTTATGTTTTATATGATTGTATCTAGAGATTATTTAAATATAAACACTGCTTCTAAATCGGCACAAAATAAAAAGATAAATAAAAAAAGGCACGGCTACTTTTTTTCCGGACCACTCCTTATAATCGCTGAACTAAAATGATAATACATTACAACATTTATTCGCCTCTTATTGTACCTACTTTATTCCGCAATACCAACCCACTTAGTTCAGTTAAATATTTATATTACCCGTTTTCCTTAAAATCAAGCCACATCAATTCAGATTACGATACGTTAAACAACTTGTCATTTATTAATCAGCCGCCAATCACGGAGCCGGTTAACCTGTCCGGATCATCGTTGGTGCCTATAGGCTCGGTCGGCTTGATTAAGGACCAGGTTAAACTTCTGTAAATGAAATTAACATAGGCTAAATATATAGGTTTTATCCTCAGATGTGGGGCGTTAATGAGACAACTGTTAGCTTAGGAGTTGCAATATAATATTATATGTCAAATGATACATGTATGACCTTACATACTCTAACCTTATGTATATGAGTAGGTGAGGCATAGCACACACTACACCTCCCCTCTTAAAGAAAAAAAAGGAATAAAATAGGTTACACTAAAATTAACCTATTTTTTTTCATGAATACATTAATACTACTTTGTGCCAACTTGAAGCTTCAAAGAGCCATGTTTGCTTTTTTGTACATGCAATAAATGCAGTTCTGTGGTAATTCTAAATACAGGTTTAAAAAAACAATGCAATAGTCAATAAGAAACAGTAATTGATTATAGCAATAATTAAATCATAACGCAGTTTTACTTTTATTCATCACACCGTAGCTCTTTATTTCCCAAAGATATTATCCACTTAGTTCAATTAAATATTAACATTACCAACACTCCCTTAAAATGAGAATACGTACGTTAATCAACTTGTCATTTATTAATCAGCCGCCAATCACGGAGCCGGTTAACCCGTCCGGATTGTCGTTGGCGCTATTAAGCCCGGCCGGGCTGATTAAGAGCCGGGTAACCCTTTGCATGCGTTCCAGTTGCACTTTTTAATTAAGTGCAAAACGCTGGATTGTTTTTGCTTACAATAGACTGTAGTACATAATGATTGTAAATTTGTTTAACGTTATACTTAATTTCACTTTTTACAGTTTGTTTAGTTTTTATTTATAATGCAGGAGGACTCGGTAACGAAAACAAAATGTTAAAAATACACACATACTTTATATGAGAGAGTTCTAAAACTATTAAAAGAAGTAAGAAAAACGGCAATAAATGTACTTAAACGATTGATGTAAAATGGATTAATTATGATTAAATATATTTATCAAACCACATAAAATTTAACCATCCACTTGTCGGATAAATGAATTAAACAACCACCCAGAAAATTATTTTGAAGATTCCATTGACATCCATCCAGACTTGCTTGCTTGCATAGAGAAGCTTTTCAACTGAATGCACAAATAGGTTCGATTCTGCAATCGACTGAGGGCGACGGCTGTAATTGAAAACCACTCTGTAATAACGAAAAGGACTCAAGTGCACTTAAATACTAATAGACATGACCCCTTTTGGAAAATAAGCAAGGATGCGCTGGGTTAGGTCAGGTACTAGTACAAAGGAATATTCAATTAATAGAAACTGTATATTTCTTTGGCAGCTTAAATATGACATATGTAGCCTTAACAGCTTGATGGACTTTTAAAGTATGAGTAATTGAGTATGGCCGCTGAACTTTTCGTAGTGCAGTAATTAGAGAGACATACCTTAATACAAGCTGTACCCAATATGTTTTAATGATGAAAATAGGAAAAAAAATCAGTTTGAAAAAATATATTGTTTTGTATTAAATTATAAAAAAAAATTTTCGCGTCCAAAATTTTTTTTCCTATTTTTTCTCAGTCGCAATACCAATTATGTCTTTAAACGGATCACCAGTATTTTTAATAAAGCCTGTATAATCATTACCGGTAAGGTACCTCATATCATTATTTTTTAACTTTCTGTTCCAAATAACTTTTTTGGAGATATGGTAGTAGATTTTGATGATGTTTTCGGTCATCTGGTAGACGTACAAAGTCTCTACCTAATAATTATTAAAGCCTAAATTACAGCCACTTTGTCATATAGTATTCACAGAACAGAAGTCAAGCGATTGAAAAGCTGATTATAATAACACAGATATGAGGAATAAACCAGCAGTTGTTGTTTCGAATTTCAACTTGACCTACTAACATTATCATAATTATGCTCGTATTACTAGAAATGCCTACTTAAGTTCCACAACCTGCCGAAGTTGATTGAAATACGGTAATTTGCATATGCACACTCCCCGCGAAATTGAGAAAGTCAAACTTTTACGTGCCAACTCAAAAAGACTTATGTTATAATGGACCTTGTATTGAGATAAGCCGTTTTGTGAACTGGACGGACGCCACTGGAGTATGTTTGTTTTTCAGCTCTCGCTGCCAATTAACAGCTTCATTTAAAGTTTAATTCCTAGGCCATTTACTCAACATTTTTAAGACTTTTATGCAGGAAATACTTGTATTGAGATAAGCCGTTTTGTGAACTGGACGGACGCCACTGGAGTATGTTTGTTTTTCAGCTCTCGCTGCCAATTAACAGCTTCATTTAAAGTTTAATTCCTAGGCCATTTACTCAACATTTTTAAGACTTTTATGCAGGAAATAAAGGCACCGTGTCCATTAGAAAAATATGTTTTGATTCATAAAATCATTCAAGAAAATATACCAATAAAATTAACAAACAGTTTTGAGTAGATAGTGTAGGTACAGAATTTCTGCTCCTTCTTCGCACTCAAAGGCTGAATGTCTTCTAGTGCCTCTCATCCTTATGGAGACCGCTCGTAGCACATTCACAATACAAATGTTTGTTAATGTGGTTTTCCCCATTTGACGTTTAATTTGAATGCTATTTTTTTACTGTTATATCCAGTACCTAAGGTACCATCGCATGAAACGACTAATAGTGTGAACGAGGCTCTTGGGTCTTCACTCAGTCGTATTTTAAGAGGCTGACAACACCCGATGACCTTCAAATTGACTTTACTTAAACAGTTTTTTAGCTATAGCTATAAGCCACTTGTTTTTGGAAAGTAAAAAAAATATATGTTTATATTCATTATATTTGGAAGAACTTTGTTCATTCCGATACACGATTGGACGAAATCGGCTCGATAGAAAATAATTCCAAAGTTACATCTTAAAATTAGCTTTAAATAGTTGTATGTCTTTAGTTTCTTGACTTACACGTCTGTAGGACGAAATTCAAAACTTCATTATTTTATATTTCTCAATTAATGTGTAGTTTTTTTTAATTCATCGTTTTGCAAAATTTTCAATGAGCTCCCATAGAAATCGTAACACAGTGTTTCTCTTTCACTCGCGCTGAAAAAGATAGGGGTGGAATTTAGCTCTTATCATCCCCTTAAATGTTTCTCTTTGTAGTGTCTCTGCTACTTCATTCAACTATTCACATCACTGCTCCACAGTAAAATCATACGTAAATATACCATATACTCGTCTTACTTTTTTTATTTAACCCCCCTACGTGAACTGCGGAATAACTTTAGCGTCTAATCACGTGTGAAAAATACGAAGCGCCTCCATTTCCTTTCATTCATATTTCATCTGTGTCCCGTGGGGATAGAGTCTGAATTCGCTTGGCAGAGCGAGTCCGGTAGAGCAGTTGAATTTAATGGTTCTCTTGGGAGCATCCATCTACGAGAAAATAATATTTAAATGCACGTATTGCATTTCTAGCGCTCATGCGTTGTTAGTGAAAATGGTTTGAATTTTAATATTTCCGTGTGAAATAGATAGGGCTTGATTTTGATAGGCAATATCCGCATAGTTTTGGGTCAGAATTCGCTGTTCTAATATTGTGTGTTTTTATTATTAAAGTCTATTTCTATTTGACTCTGTCCATGTACATAAAAATAAACATAACATAAATAGTCTTTAATGCACACCCCAAAATAAAGAAACACATAAAATACAAGTTACAAACAGTAAAAGCAAAGGTAAAACAATTGGCGGTATAGCTAAAAAGCGATCTCTTCCAGACAACCTATACATATTATTTATTCGCAATATTTATAATATTACATGTCATTTCAATTATAATTAAAGAATATACATACGAGTATATTGTACATTAGTTAAGTTAATATTAAGTTAAAATTAGTGTAAAGTTTTAAATTATAAAAGTCCAGTATATTTTTTATATTTTAAACCATAGAAAACAGGTTGTTAATTATTGAAAGCATGCTGTAATTTATCTCGTAAAAACAATTTAAAGTGGTACTGTTTACCGAAGTTTTTTTTTGTTGGGAATATAACTTAATTAAAAAATAATACAATAGTCCTGGTTCATAGATAAGTACCGTTCCTAAGCCCAAACAGCAGACCACAAACTAAACTCCTTATTCAATCAGCAACCCCTATAAACTGTTCAAGATAAAATCCTTTAAACTAAAAGGTTTCGTTAAGTACAATCCAAAACTAAGAGGCGATTAAGAGTTAAGATTAAAACCGCATCAAGCGACGCAGGTGCGAGTAACTCTGTCCAGTAACTAACTAACTAAACTACCGAACTGAACTCACGGCTTGACCTTAATGTTGTTTTCAAACTAAATTTAGTTTGGCCCAAAGTTGCTTTTTGTCGGGTCTTTCGGACCATGCGGTTTGGTTTTGTTGGTTGAAATGTGGTTGTTTTGTTATGTGACCCAAAAAGTCAAATCAGGAAAGAAACTATCCTTTACCAATGTTTAATTTTATTTTAATAATTTTAAACTAAAAATAACCGACTTCCCTTAGCGTCCACCTTTCCAAAAGCAAATGCCCGAGCTCCCTCGATTTTTCCACACTGATCCTGACCTGATAACAATGGGACCAACTATAAAGTATATTCTTTGAAAAAAAGGGATTTATCAAATCGGACCAGCCGTTTTCGAATAATCGGTGAACATATATTTCAAAAAAATAGAAAATACAAAGATCCCGACGAATTGATAACCTCCTCCTTCGAGATATTGAAGTCGGTTGAAAATGCACCATTTTGAGTCATCATTTAATTTTCCTGTATACATTACACAACAGTTATCCAAAAGAAGTTATACCTCGTTTAAATATCTTGAAATAATTATAGACCAAAGACTTTCATGGTATGACCATATTGAACATCTAAACGGACGTATGAGGAAGTTAATATGGTTCTTCAAGAAATTAAGACACATTGCTTCTGGCCAACTTTACTTAGCCTTAGAACAATCCATCATGACCTACTGCGTACCAATTTGGGGAGGAGCAAATAAAACAAAATTCATAGAGGTGGAGCGTGCTCAGAGGTCCCTGCTTAAAGTAATTTTCTTGAAACCTTTTAGATAACCAACCACAGAACTTTACAGGGATTGTAAACTACTATCTATGCGTAAATTATATATTGTTAGCTCAGTACTAAAATTGCATAAAACATTGGAGTACCGGCCCTCAAACGAAACTCGTAGAAGGAAGAACAGGGTTGCTTCTATGCCTGATCTCACGTCCAAATTTGCCAAGATACAGTTTGGCACCCGATCAGCACACTTATATAATCTCATAAATGAAGAACTCAATATTTATAATCTACATTATCACCAGTGCAAAAAATCTCTGATTACATGGATAAAAAACTTTACCTACGACGAAATAGAGTCAATACTTGGTGACTCAAATTAATTAGATACTAAAGTAAATAAATAACACACACACACACACACACACACACACACACACACGCACATACGCATAGGCTTAATACACTCTCCTAAATGTAATATCTAAAATTGCTGTAGTTTTAATTTAAATGTAACTTAAAAATTTATAAGTATTTTAACAGACATACTCACCTAGTTTGTGAGTTATGGTTATTTTGGTGACCCACCACTTTTGTGTTTGGAAGAGCGGTGTCTCCTGACACAAGCATATTATTGCTTAATAGGAGACTCCAACCTTTACTGTTTGTAAAACTGAATTTATACCAAATAAACATTTTCATTTTCATTTCATTTTCAGTTATCCTAACACGCGTTGTGATGTAGTGCGGTACATTAAATAAAATAACCGGGGACCGGGTAACCCCTTAGTTAACTAATTATTCTGGGTAAGAACACACCGCGATAAATGTTTACATAAAAGTACACAAAATGCACGTCAGACTTATTGAAGGCACTGGCTTGATTGAAATGCATATAAACAAATTAACCCAAATATTAAAACCCGGATAAGAGATATGACACCCCCCACCCCCCACCCCCAAATCTTACACGTTAAAAGAAATAGTACATTACTTACCTAGGGCTGTAAAAAAAAGAAAGCCCGAAATCGCAGGTATTTGGGACCCGAGCCGCAGGCGAGGGTTGTAAATATGCGATAGAGGGCTTTCTTTTTTACTGCCCGTGGTGAGTACACAATTTTACGTCCCCACCTGGCCATAATGCGAGTTTTACCGTAAGCGTAGCGAGCGGTAAAACTCACATTATGGCCAGGTGTGACGTAAAATTCATTACTGACCCCCTCAAAAAATAATTTCTACCGTAGTGCCCTCCCCCCCCAAATTAATTTCATTTTTGTATTGCCTGTATATTTCTATAAATTAAATAAGTATAACATATACCACATCGGGCAAAGCCGCAGGCACAGGTCGTATCTAATAAAAATTCCCACAAAACCTATAATAGCAGATGTAATTAGTGGTAAATTCTCATTTAAAACCGGTTTCGTAATTATTTAATCACACTTTGGTGGTACGATATCAATTAACTAAGCTATCAAAGTAATTAATTTCTAATGTAAATACCAATAGTTTTAATTACTTATATCATTAATTTAACGTCTTATAGATTTAATATAAATTTCACATGTATTGCATGTTATCCGCCTATCCGTGATATTAGTATGTAATTATGTATCTAGTTTATATTTATAGTATTACAGTACAGCTGTACAGTCACCGGGAATAATATATGTGACGCTCTTATGACCCTATAAATAAGAGCGTGTCACTGATTTTTACGGACTTCGTGTAGGAAGATACTAGATACTATTACCGGTGACTGTACATATAAGGATATTTCTGGGTTATCCAGAATCTTCTGTTCAAATAAACGTAACATTAATTAAAGAGATCCCCCCCTGAGCCCCAGGGTCCCCAGTTCCCAGAGTCCCCATAAAGGGTCGGCAACGCGCATGTGACACCTCTGGAGTTGCAGGCGTCCATAGGCTACGGTAGCTACTTACCACCAGGTAGGCCGTATGCTTGTTTGCCACCGTCGTGGTATAAAAAAAAAGTTGGAAAAGAAAGTTTTCGGTCATAACCTTACACAGATCGACCTAGTCCCGAACAAGTAGACGGAGAGCTGGCCACGTCAGATATGACACAATAATGAGAGCAACAAAACCCCTCTAGTTAGTTTGCTATACTATGCTTATTTCTAGATCCGGACATCTGGCAGCTGTAAAGTGGTGGATGTCAAAGAATGCAAATAACTCGAAGAAAACAAATTCTAGAGTTCTGGATTTGATGCAATATTATGGGAAATTATGTAATTAACTAGATTATATCATATCCAGAAGTTTCTGTTGGGGGCAAGTAGTGCCAAATGATGTATAATGCAATTTTTAATTAGTCGCCTACTGTTTTTGTTTCCGCAATAATAGACAATGGTTTTTAATCTAATGTTAAAATATAGGCCCTGTCCTCTATAAATGACACAACATTGGCAGTTTTTACCTATTTTGGTATTACTTTTTTCCAACTTAAAAACTTTGTTGGTCTGTCACTCTGACCTCCACCTATTAAAAGCTGCCAGATGCCCGGATTTAGCAATAAGGATGGTAAAGCAGTCTAACAAGACAGGTTTCATTGCTCTCATTATTGTGTCATATCTGACGTGGCCAGCTCTTAGACCATAGATAGAATTTGTACCTACTGGGTACTACGCGACGATATACATACTGAAATGAATCTGTGAACCAATGAATGTTCTTACCAGGATTCCTACCCAGAACCCAACTTCGTAAGCAGAATCACTACCAACAGTACCAACTACCCAAGTAACACATCAAAGCAGTATAACGGCCGTCTTACAGCATATCTGTATGCTTTTAGCATTTTGAGTTCGTTTTATAGTAGCATTATAAACGTTTATAGTGCTGATATAGGTCTTAAATGGGCACAAATTACCCAGCTTGAGATCCTATACAGGTCATTTAATAGCATTGCAGGCGCATTATGTCTGCGCTATTAGCATTATCGTTGTCATGGAAAGTGCCAATCGCCTCAAAGAAGCATTAGTACGCTCTATTAAGTTGCCGACTGCATTAAAGAAGCCTTAATACGGCCAAAAAACTTGCTAATCGCAGTAAAGAAGCATAAGTACTCTCGATTAACTTGCCAATCGCAATACAAACGCATTATACTAGCATAAGAGTGTAGTAAAATAAACCTTACGTCAATGCAAAAACGTCTCTAATACCGACGGAACAAATGTTATAATACAATGAACGTTGTGATTTAACTACTTTGTCTCGCAATATAAAATGGACGAAGACGGTACAAAAAACTGAATGAGTGACACGTCATATTTGTTTGCATCCTAACAAAATTTATTAAAGTTTTTGACACTTTTACGTTATTATATCCTTCAAATATGACTGCGCAATGTAGTTTACTGTAAATGTGTATATAAGTTTCATTGAAAATTTTCACGCGCCTTTGATTTATTGTGGTTTTGCTATAAAATATTATAAAAAGATATGCGTCAAATAAACAAAACAATTGTGTAATCCTCGTATAGAACGAGTTTTGCATTATTAACACAATAGTGTTGGTTGAGCAGTCTTAAATTAAGTAATTTCTTTATTATATAGGTATTTTCCTTATATAAATAGGTCCGCATGATTTTATTTTTAGGTTATTAATTATTTACAAAATGGCGTTGGTCTATATAGACGGAGAGCTAGCCCCGTCCACGTCGGATATGACAATAATGAGAGCAACCAAACCCCTCTAGTCAGTTTGGTATATTATGCTTATTTCTAGATCTGGACATCTGGCAGCTTTAAAGTAGTGGAGGTCAAAGAATGCAAACCATTTCAAGAAAATAAATCCTAGAGATCTGGGTTTGATGCAATATTATGAGAAACTATACAAATACTATACAATATTAAGAGAAATTATACAAAAATTTATGTTGGGAGAAAGTAGTGCCAAACGATGTATAATAAAATATAGTTCATAGTTTTCGCCTACTGTTTTTGTTTCCGTAATAATCATATATCGGGGTTTTCGGTGCGGGAACGATTTGAGAAAAAGTAGAGATAAACAGATAGGTTGAGAGTTAGTCTGAGAAAATATCATATTATGCTTAATGAATAACTACCTCTCTGTGAATAGCTTACACACTATGATACGAGCTTTTTTTCTTAGAGGCATGTTTGTATTGACTATTATATACTTAGTATTTTAAAAATGCAATTGCATATCCGAAATTTATTAACTAGATCTACCTAAGACAAAGACACGGTATAGTAAGTGTCAAATATTAATCTTGACGTCCGATATTTATGAACTATTTGATTAACTGAAGAGGTTGACAATGATCAGTCACTACATGAATTAATAAAAAAATACTTGAAAAAATCATAGGTATATGTACCTACGATATATATACATAATAGTCAGCTATTTCATATACATTGTATATACCTATGATTTTTTCGATCAATTATTCATTAGGTAGAAACGTGCTAGAGTACATTCTGTTTTTTAACTTAATGCCTACTCTTTGGCTAATGTCAAACATTCCCGCACCGAAAACCCCGATGTATGGTAAGAATACACAATATTTTTTGATCTAACGTTTTTTTTTATCGATTTTTGACCAGTTTTGAGTCGATATTCCAACATATTCACTATAGATAGAATTATAAGGCAAACGACTATCGGTTTTTGAATCTTTTATCTCCATTCGGTAGAGCCGGATCTTGAAATAAATGAGCCGTTATTTTTTTATGATATTTTTAAAATATGGTGGTCTAAAAAAACACTTTTATCGATATTCGAATGGTGTAAAGAATCTTACATATACGTAATCTACATATTAGGGTTCCTCTTTGATGTCTCTAAATGTAGAGAGATTTTAATTTTTAACTAATTAAAACAAAATTTATGACCATAAAACCACTTTTTAGCCTAAACCGGTTCGACTTTGATGTCAAATATCTCGAAGACAATGAATATTGAAGTAAATATAGGATACTATATTGTTTAAAGCCGTTACTGATAATATGATAAGCTGTATAAATAATTAGAAAACTAAGGGAATCAGATCTAAGGTCGTTGGCGTCAGGGAGCCCCTTAAAATATAGGCCCTGTCCTTTATAACTGAGACAACTTCGGCAATTTTTACCTAGTTTGGTATTACTATTTTCCAATTAAAACATTTTGCTAGTCTGTCACTGTGACCTCCATCCATTAAAAGCTGCCA
Source organism: Pammene aurita (assembly GCA_947086415.1). Taxonomy (NCBI): domain Eukaryota; kingdom Metazoa; phylum Arthropoda; class Insecta; order Lepidoptera; family Tortricidae; genus Pammene; species Pammene aurita. The sequence continues at coordinate 29,616,588 of OX352303.1, forward strand.
GATGCCAGGATCTAGCAATAAGAATAGTATAGCAATCTAACCAGACGGGTTTTGTTGCTCTCATTATTGTGTCATATCTGACGTGGCTAGCTCTTAGTCCAATAGCAGCTCAGTGACCCTTAAAAATGCCTTATTTATGCCTACAGCATTACACATGAATAATTATGCTATTAAACAACATTAAGCATTTATTTATGCTATTGTAGAACCTAAGGCACTAAAACCGCTAAAAGCTGTATAGGGGCTGTTCATAAATTACGTCATCAATTTTTGACAGTAAAGCTGCCAAATAAAGTGACGTCATTAAAAAAAATGCGTTTTAAGCTTAATTGTAAAATAAAAAACTATTTAGTAGATAATATTTTATGGCATTAAAAGTTTATAGAAACACGACTTTCATTCCTTTTTTACACATTGATGATGTGATCTTCGGAATGACCCCCCCCCCCTCCTACGTCATGCTACCATCATCCGATGTCCAGACCCCCCCCCCCATTTGAAATGACGTAATTTATGAACAGCCCCTTATAGTGAATTACTTGGCTTTATAATGGTTTATATTATTGCTATTATATTGCATTAGGAACGTATTATACTTATAAATGCTATTGTACACCCTAAGGCATTAAAAATAGCTGAAAGCTGTATAGCGAATTTACGTGGCATTATAATGGCTAATATTCATGCTCTTAAACAGCATTAAGCATTTATTTATGCTATTGTAGAACCTAAGGCACTAAACCAAACCGAAGCATTAGTGTAGCAAACCAAAACGCAACTGTACAGCATTCAGCTGTACAGTTGCATGTTGTTCGCTGCACTAAAACTAATGGCTAAACAAAAGCATTTACATATGCCATTATACAACCGTTATACAGCGTAAAGCATCATAAAATGCTATTGTAGAACCTAAAGCACTAAAAACAGCTGAAAGCTGTATACCGGATTTCCGTGGCATTATAATGGCTAATATTCATGCTCATAACCAGCATTAAGCATTTATTTATGCTATTGTAGAACCTAAGGCACTAAACCACACCGAAGCATTAGTGTAGCAAACCAAAACGCAACTGTACAGCATTCAGCTGTACAGTTGCATTTTGGTTCGCTGTACTAAAACTAAAGGCTTTAAAAAAGCATTTATACATGCCATTATACAACCGTTATACAGCTTAAAGCATTATATAATGCTATTGTAGAACCTAAAGCACTTAAGTGCTTTTAAACAGTCGAAAGCTGTACAGTTGCGTTATGGTTTGCTGCACTAAAGCTAAAGGCTTTACAAAAGCATTTAGATATGCCATTATACAACCGTTATACAGCTCAAAGCATCATATAATGCGACAAGTTGCTCGGTGAACGTATATAAGAGTTTATACGGTCCTTAAGTTCGAAATAAGTTAACTATTCATATGTTATAATGCTTCCTGTGTTACTTGGGTAGGCTACGCAAGTCTAAATATAAACGTCAAGAAGGGTAAAAATCAAATATTTTCAAGCCACGTGGAGACATTGATGAAATTCGTAATTTTACCCTTTTTTCTTGGCAAAATAAACTTCCTCTTACCTCATCTGGTTTTTCACATTTTAACTTTTATTAACTTAAGAAAATACCCAATATTTTCCGTTAAATCTCATGTTTTGAGGCCCAATCTCCTTAACACGGTACTCGACTGAAAAGCTCTTCATTATGTGACGATTGTATAAAATACTATTAACTTTTTTGTTTTGGAACCTTCTCCAAGTTCACAGACTTGTTATGTCATGTGTGTACCTGTGTACGGATTTGAAATATCCACAGAGACGTTTTGTGTTTAAGTTTACGTTACAGCGGCATCTTCTCACTGCTTTGCGTGTTAATCTTGTATACAGGATGTAACAAAAATACTGGTGATCCGTTTAAGGGCATAATTGGAATCGTATTGGGACAAAGAAAAAAAAACAAAAAAAAATACGAAAGATTTTTTTTTGTATGGGTAATGTACCCGGCGTCGTCCCAGCCGGCCAACCATCCATACAAAAACAATTTTGGTTTCGCGTGAAATAGTAGTTTATGTAACTGTTACGTAATAAGGGTCCTTAAAACATGAGTGTGGTTTTATGAAACGAGCCGCAGGTGAGTTTCATGATAAGATCACACGAGTGTTTTAAGGCCTAATTACGTACAGTTGCATACACTGCTTTATCTACACTCATATTATTTATCCAAATGCCGTATTCGGAAACCATAGAATGGCCGCCATTGCACCGCCATGACCAACTCGATTGTGTCGGGGAGGCGCATGTCGGGCTGTCGGCGGATGCGCGGGAGGGTGCAGGTGTACATTATGTTATCAAAACTCATAGCACATCAATAATTGAGCATGAAAAGTTAAAATTACGTTACTGCTACGGATAAAAAGCTTATCATAGTAAAATCGGTCGTGGTAATGCTAGCCATTGCCTACCGTTTTCGAACACGTTTTAGAGAACTTACAATATGAGTGTAGATAAAAAAGTTTTTTCTTAGTTTTTCGTAATTATAAGTACAACACGATACCAATTATGCCCTTAAACGGATCATCAGCATTTTTGTTGCACCCTGTATCTCTAATAGTTATAATTTTAAACAAAAAAGAACCGACCTCACTTCGCATTCACCTTACCAACAGCAAATGCTCGAGCTGCTGTAAAAAATACTCAAATCACTATAGGTGTGCCTATAATAGTTGAAGAGTTCCCTCGATTTCTCCAGGATCCCATCATCAGATCCTGACATGGTTACAATGGGACCAACTGTGAAGTATACTCTTTCAAACAAAAAAAGAATTTTCCAAATCGGTCCAGCCGTCTTCGAATAATCGGTGAACATACATAAAAAATATATAATAATAATAAATAAACAAGCAAAAACAAAGATCCCGACGAATTGATAACCTCCTCCTTCGAAATCTTGAAGTCGGTTGAAAAGGTAAATATTTCGATATACCTGCGTTTACGTTGAACCACTATCCTTTCAGGTTGAATATCGCGTTTCGATTGTTCAGGTTTGGGCAAAATAAAAAACTCCACCATCCGAGCGCACTGCCGGCTTTTTGTCAGAAATCAGATTTAGCTACATTTTTCAGAGGCCTCGGACAGGAGCTCAAAAAAATGGGCCAAGTGTGAGTCGAAATTACGCTCCAAGGGCGTACGATCATACATATTTTTAACAATATAAATTTTTTTCAACCGACTTCAAGATTTCGATGGCGGAGATTCTCAATTCGACGGGATCTTTGTTGTTGCTTTTCTGGCAAGTTTTGTATCAACCGACTTCGAAGGTGGTTCTCAATTCGTGGGGATCTTTTTGGTTGCCTTTTGCATCTAAGTCCATTTGTTTTTTGTTTGAAAGAGTATACTTGACAGTTCGTCCCATTGTCATCACTATTAGGTCAGGGTCTGATGTTGGTATCCTGGAGAAATTGAGGTTACTCTTCAAATGTTATAGACACACCTAAAACGATTTGAGTAATTTTTACAGTAGCTCCAGCATTTGCCCTTGCAAAGGTAGAGTACCATAAGTAAAGTCGGTTCTTTTTTCTTTAAAATGATTGCTAAATTTTATTGTATTTTTTTAATTTGTTCTTTTTTTATTTATTTTTTTATGTATTTATTTAGGAGCTTTTTAGATAAACGAATATATCGCCCCATTAAGAGAAGACTTAATTAACAGAGTTAAAAAAAACTATTTAAATCACACATTTCTCTCCTTTAGACCGCACTTAACAATATTTAATATTTTTCTCACCACATCAGACATCGGATTCGACAAGAAGGTATTACATAGTCCAATGGAACTATCTTTATAAAGCTGTCGTCTAGGTCCCTCATTTCGGCCACACTTCATCAAAATGAATTTGTTCTTGTAGCGGCAAAATAAATAAATACATATAGTGTGCAAATTTAATTTAAATTTAATTTCCTATTACCTATTTTGCGATACTCTGACAAATAGCCGGACAGACGGACAGCGTAAGCTTAATAAAAGGGTTCCAATTATCACTCTCACGGGTACGGAACCCTGAATAAAACGCTGTACACATTTATTGGTGAAAGGTGTGTTACAGAGTGGACATGTATTGGTGAAACGTTTTTTATGCTCCACTATGTTACGAGCGTTACTACACGCTACATTCCAAATTTCATGTGTAATGTTTCGTTCACAGCAAGATTACTTGAATTCAAAATTCTCATAAACATATATTTAGCATGAGTTATGAGGTACGCGAAATGAAATTTGTTTGTCCAAACAAAAAACCCAGGAACGCACTATTTTCAACTATCAATGCAATGTAACAACTTCGTTGATAGTTACAGCTCCAAATGTACAAGTGATCTAGCGGGGGAAGCGATTAAATCACCGAAAATCACGACGGGGATGGGGGATCAAAATGTAGACAAAATATGATTACGTGATCTCTGGGTGAGCCCTAAGTACAGTCACCGGCAATAGTATCTTCCTATACGAAGGCCCCAAAATTATGTGACACGCTCTTATGGCCCTACAAATAAGAGCGTGTCACATATTTTTGCGGCCTTCGTGTAGGAAGATACTATTGCTGGTGACTGTACACGACTGCCACGGGTGTCACGACAGCTTGCACGTTTGTCGGCTATCGTTTTATGCGTCTCTCTTGCACTTATATGGTTGAACATGACGGTAAAAGTGCGACCATCCTAGGAACGAATGATGAAATCATTGAAAAATAATGTTATGTACGTAAATGCAGTTTTATATCCAGTAGGCCTTGTTAAAGGTTGTTACACTGGTTTCGGTAGTAGGAAAAATCTGAATAATACTTACTAAACATTTTTTAATTAACATCATTTAAAGTACCTGTAATAAGTACCGCCAACTAATGAAACAGCAAAAATGCAAGCTATCACAGCGACCGTGCAAAAAGAATGCTAAAAACGAGTAGTAATTTAAAAAAAAGATCCATTTGAAACCCAGACTTAACTACGAATTAAAGTCCCCATTACACTGGACAGACAAATTTAAAAACTCGAGCACAAAAACATTCAGTTTTAATGCCGAGAGTAATTAAATTAAAATTTCTTTAAAATAAAACTTGCAGCGAAATGCATTTAGCTGGCATTCAGTTCAAATCGGCATACGAAAATGGGTTGGTATTCTGTGCTATTTGCTGTGAAAAGAAAAAGCTTGACGATCTGCTTAATGTTTGAGAAATTTAAGAATACGTAACATTTGTTAGTATTTTTTATTGCTTATATATCTAAATCTAAACGATTATGCTTATGAGTCTTGTCTACAGTATATTATTCTTCAAAAAAGGAGTACCCTAGTATGCGTACAGGTTTCTAGAGATGGTAACACGAATGCAAGGTATCCGTCCATACACAACTTCAGCAGCTTACCAACACGAGCAGGGTCTAGTGCTATTTGGCTGTAGTCTGTAAGGTACTTCTCCAGACTAGCTTTTATCCAGATTTGAGCGAATTTCTATTTATAACTGACGACTACTATTTATAACTGATGACGACCGCTTTTTGAGATTACAAGCGTTTATGTATCGCGTGCTCCAAAATTCAAGTATACATTAGAGTCACGTACATTTTGATGAAAAGCAACGCCCCCCAAGTGAATGTACGAATCGTTCGATAATGGCAAAGACGGAGCTATGCAGACTCGGATTAGTCTTAAAAGCGTTTCATTTCAGACCGAGTCTTACCTCTTTAAGCAAGCGAGCGAGCAAATCGGTAAGAATTTGCGTTTTATTTTTAAAATTGTTCGATCATCAGTTTTGTTCGATCGTTGGCATCAAACGGCAGTCTGAGAACTTAACGAACTTCACCATGCTGTTTTTAAGTTAACTTTTAAAATATGAACAAATGCACAGTTTTTAAGTTTATTGCACGATAAAAAAAGTACAAAAGGTGAATTTAATGCCAAATGGGGCCGTATTCTAACTTTAAAACACGTGTTGACACAACACAACTTCAATACAACTCCAATGCATTAACTACACAATACAGCTAGCGCCTAATCGTCTGAATCAGAAATATCAGAATTTGCTTGAAAATTATTCCGAATTCCGATGCAAGTCCAATACAACTTCAATATGGTTGATTATTTGTTATATGTTGGAGTTATGTATGAGATAGGTTGTGTTTTTAATGCACTTATTGTTTATGTATTTTAAAATACGAATACGTAATGTGGCATTCGTATCGTGGAAAATTCCATCAAATTGCTTTGAGTTGCCAAAAAAATTATCTTGAACCTACACCGGTACCTAAATCCACAAGTGTTACTGTACTGTACATCTTATCGTATCAAGCGTTAAAAATCTGTATGTAAAACAGTTACCTGTTTAAGGCTTTGTTTATTTCAACAACTACTACTTCCCTACCGTGAACTCTAATTGTTTGAACATAAGGTCCATTTTCACGAGCGTCAGGGCTTTTATCAGAACATCAACAAGGTATTGTTTAGGCGATAAAATGCATAGGAGTTTATGGAACTTTGTTACTAGTTTACTTGCACAGCAGCAGAGTAGCTAAGCGAGTGAGGTATTCAAATAGTTATTTGTTATACAAGGGTGCAAAGTTGTATTTTAACTGCGAGTGTGGAATTGAAGCACGAGGTAGCGAATGGATTCTAGGGTTGAACTGCGAGGTAGCGAATGGATTCTATGGTCGAACCGCGAGCGAAGCGAGTGGTTCGTAAATAGAATCCTGAGCGAAGCGAGTAGTTCAAAAATAGAATCCTGAGCGTAGCAAGTGTTGCAAGATACGAGACGTAAAAATAACTTTGCAGCCGTGTGTAACACAAATCTTTTCACCTCACTAAAGCGAGGAAAATATAGTCTGGCCAGCCAACGAACTCAGTAGCAGTGTACATCAAACAAAAATATAGTAACACTAAGCGTGCACTTAGCGAATCGAACAGCAGCATTGCTCCATAGAAAAGCAGCAATGTATATCAAACAAAACTTAGTATTTTTTGGACGCCTGTCACGCGCTTTTGTATGTCATTTCGAAAATTGTAATTCTGCATTGAATAATAAAATAATTGATAATTCTGATATATTTATGACTTTACAATGAAAAACAAGGTGCGAAGAAATTAAAATAACAACATGAAAATGACAGAAGGTCAAAATACAATAGTTGACATCCAGGAAGGAATGTAACAGTCGAGGAAAACGAGTAACTACCTATATCTACCAGAAAATACAACTTTTCAGTTTAGAATGGAACAGGATTAGCTTCATTATCTGTATGAATAAGAGAGTCATGTTAATTTAGATATATTATATCACTCAGTATACTCCTATTTATTTATTATATTTCCTTTTATCATTTCGTTTGACGACTATTTTAGGTAGGCACTTATTTAATCTAATGTACGAATTGTATAATTGAATAATCAATAAACGCACGTCAGGTTTTGGTGTTTATTTATTTTATACATAGCTTAGGTAGGTACATAAAGGAAAACATTTCAAAGGCTTGATAAAAGTCTGTTGTAGGTAGCGGGATGCTTGGTGCTTAAACCTGTTAAATTGTCGTGTTTTCTTGCTTTGTGACAATATGCAGCACTTGCTCCTATGCAACAAACGATCTTGGACTTCATTTAGCACTAGTTTTCGCTTCAATTATTCGATTTTACACTGAAAGAAAGAACTTGAAATGATAATTCGATACAAAACTCTACATAAACTCAAAGTCACATATATCACGAAAAATGTATTACACCTCATAATTATTTTACATGTTTTTTTAAAGTGGGGCATTCCACTCATACAATAGTATGTTATTCAATCAAATACAAACACTGAAAACATTGAAAAAATAATCAACCCAGCAGGATTTGAACCTCGCATCGATACGCCTTACCGGGGCTCGATCGCTTTACTAATTAAGCTATGGGTTCAGTTACTGAGTTGACGAAATTCTCAATGCCTTCAATCATCTTTTTGCATTTATTTTTATATCGACTTTATAGCAGCCGTAAGCGACATCTAGGTGCTAACTACTAGAGTTAGATACCCTTCCCGCCGACCCTTTTACAAGTGTCACAACGGAAATAATAGATGGCGCTGCTATCAACTCATAATTATTTTACATGTTTTTTTAAAGTGGGGCATTCCACTCATACAATAGTATGTTATTCAATCAAATACAAACACTGAAAACATTGAAAAAATAATCAACCCAGCAGGATTTGAACCTCGCATCGATACGCCTTACCGGGGCTCGATCGCTTTACTAATTAAGCTATGGGTTCAGTTACTGAGTTGACGAAATTCTCAATGCCTTCAATCATCTTTTTGCATTTATTTTTATATCGACTTTATAGCAGCCGTAAGCGACATCTAGGTGCTAACTACTAGAGTTAGATACCCTTCCCGCCGACCCTTTTACAAGTGTCACAACGGAAATAATAGATGGCGCTGCTATCAACTCATAATTATTTTACATGTTTTTTTAAAGTGGGGCATTCCACTCATACAATAGTATGTTATTCAATCAAATACAAACACTGAAAACATTGAAAAAATAATCAACCCAGCAGGATTTGAACCTCGCATCGATACGCCTTACCGGGGCTCGATCGCTTTACTAATTAAGCTATGGGTTCAGTTACTGAGTTGACGAAATTCTCAATGCCTTCAATCATCTTTTTGCATTTATTTTTATATCGACTTTATAGCAGCCGTAAGCGACATCTAGGTGCTAACTACTAGAGTTAGATACCCTTCCCGCCGACCCTTTTACAAGTGTCACAACGGAAATAATAGATGGCGCTGCTATCAACTCATAATTATTTTACATGTTTTTTTAAAGTGGGGCATTCCACTCATACAATAGTATGTTATTCAATCAAATACAAACACTGAAAACATTGAAAAAAAAAAACCCATAACATAACTGAACCCATAGCTTAATTAGTAAAGCGATCGAGCCCCGGTAAGGCGTATCGATGCGAGGTTCAAATCCTGCTGGGTTGATTATTTTTTCAATGTTTTCAGTGTTTGTATTTGATTGAATAACATACTATTGTATGAGTGGAATGCCCCACTTTAAAAAAACATGTAAAATAATTATGAGTTGATAGCAGCGCCATCTATTATTTCCGTTGTGACACTTGTAAAAGGGTCGGCGGGAAGGGTATCTAACTCTAGTAGTTAGCACCTAGATGTCGCTTACGGCTGCTATAAAGTCGATATAAAAATAAATGCAAAAAGATGATTGAAGGCATTGAGAATTTCGTCAACTCAGTAACTGAACCCATAGCTTAATTAGTAAAGCGATCGAGCCCCGGTAAGGCGTATCGATGCGAGGTTCAAATCCTGCTGGGTTGATTATTTTTTCAATGTTTTCAGTGTTTGTATTTGATTGAATAACATACTATTGTATGAGTGGAATGCCCCACTTTAAAAAAAACATGTAAAATAATTATGAGTTGATAGCAGCGCCATCTATTATTTCCGTTGTGACACTTGTAAAAGGGTCGGCGGGAAGGGTATCTAACTCTAGTAGTTAGCACCTAGATGTCGCTTACGGCTGCTATAAAGTCGATATAAAAATAAATGCAAAAAGATGATTGAAGGCATTGAGAATTTCGTCAACTCAGTAACTGAACCCATAGCTTAATTAGTAAAGCGATCGAGCCCCGGTAAGGCGTATCGATGCGAGGTTCAAATCCTGCTGGGTTGATTATTTTTTCAATGTTTTCAGTGTTTGTATTTGATTGAATAACATACTATTGTATGAGTGGAATGCCCCACTTTAAAAAAACATGTAAAATAATTATGAGTTGATAGCAGCGCCATCTATTATTTCCGTTGTGACACTTGTAAAAGGGTCGGCGGGAAGGGTATCTAACTCTAGTAGTTAGCACCTAGATGTCGCTTACGGCTGCTATAAAGTCGATATAAAAATAAATGCAAAAAGGTGATTGAAGGCATTGAGAATTTCGTCAACTCAGTAACTGAACCCATAGCTTAATTAGTAAAGCGATCGAGCCCCGGTAAGGCGTATCGATGCGAGGTTCAAATCCTGCTGGGTTGATTATTTTTTCAATGTTTTCAGTGTTTGTATTTGATTGAATAACATACTATTGTATGAGTGGAATGCCCCACTTTAAAAAAACATGTAAAATAATTATGAGTTGATAGCAGCGCCATCTATTATTTCCGTTGTGACACTTGTAAAAGGGTCGGCGGGAAGGGTATCTAACTCTAGTAGTTAGCACCTAGATGTCGCTTACGGCTGCTATAAAGTCGATATAAAAATAAATGCAAAAAGATGATTGAAGGCATTGAGAATTTCGTCAACTCAGTAACTGAACCCATAGCTTAATTAGTAAAGCGATCGAGCCCCGGTAAGGCGTATCGATGCGAGGTTCAAATCCTGCTGGGTTGATTATTTTTTCAATGTTTTCAGTGTTTGTATTTGATTGAATAACATACTATTGTATGAGTGGAATGCCCCACTTTAAAAAAACATGTAAAATAATTATGAGTTGATAGCAGCGCCATCTATTATTTCCGTTGTGACACTTGTAAAAGGGTCGGCGGGAAGGGTATCTAACTCTAGTAGTTAGCACCTAGATGTCGCTTACGGCTGCTATAAAGTCGATATAAAAATAAATGCAAAAAGATGATTGAAGGCATTGAGAATTTCGTCAACTCAGTAACTGAACCCATAGCTTAATTAGTAAAGCGATCGAGCCCCGGTAAGGCGTATCGATGCGAGGTTCAAATCCTGCTGGGTTGATTATTTTTTCAATGTTTTCAGTGTTTGTATTTGATTGAATAACATACTATTGTATTACACCTGTCGTAAATACCTACATAAATATCTCAGCTAGTCTTTGCGTTGATTTAATACATTTATTGAAAGGTGATGGCAGATATTACATTAATAAATAATAAAAAGCGCAATCTGAAACTTAAAATAATAAGTAAACAAAACTAACTTCTTAAATTAAAAAGTTACATGTCACAGATAAAACAAAAATAATGCACAATTTTCGAATTATTCTGAGATAGGTATAGTCTGGCAAACCATTTCTGTCAGTAGAAACGCGCGGCAAATTCAAAATACGTACATGTGGCAACCCTTTGTGATGAGACACCGTATTTCATGACGAAAATTTCAATTCACATTGAATTTGTTTCTAGTGCATTTCACTCTCTCATCTTAAGCGCGAGTGAGATAGAACTCCTGCAACGTTCCCAATTAAATTCAAATTTACTTTTAAGCCATATGTCAATTGCCTCAACCAGATTATCTGTTGCACTTGATGACAGATCAGACGAAATATGTCCGTCTCTTTTTTACACACTGTAAATGTCACCAAATGAAAGGGGCGGAAATACCAACTAAAATTCAAAACATAAAATTTGATGATCATTGCTGCTTTTTTCACTGATTCTTAGTGTTGTCATACTTTTGTTCGTTGTACATGGCTACTGCGTTCGTTGGCTGGCCAGACTATAGTTCATCAATAAAAATGGATCGATCAAAATAATATTTTTTGAAAGATTTAAAGCATTTTATAGTAAAATCATGAAACAAAATTGTTTACACTAAATGTTTTTAATTGAATACAATTAAATATAAAATATTTTTGCGTCCACAGCACCTGATTTGATCAGACAATTTAATCAGATGGGCGAAAATTGTCCAGTCTGGAGTGGCCTTTACATGTTATTATGTTTAAAAAAGTGCCTAATATCACGTTCGAATTTCAAATATTCTTTGCACTCTTGTGAATAAAATGCAGTTTTGCTATCTGTTTTTAAAGAATAAAAAAGAGCTTTCCGAGCCAATGAGGTGAAAACGATATTGTCACGACTTTTTATTGATGATGATTTTATTGAGATGGCATTACAATTTTATTATATACTAGCTTTCCGCCCGCGACTTCGTCTGCGTATAATACGGTTCCTCATACAGAGTTTCATATTCAATTGTATCTTCTTAACTAACTTTTGTTAATACCCAAACCATCTTCTTAATCTATTTATACTTATAGCTATTTTGACGAAAAAACGGGTAACGTAGACATAGTTTCAGTTACAAATAAGTGTTAATATGCAAATAATAACGTAAATGTACCCTATTTTTTGCGTAACTTCTTTGTGTACTATATACTCGTAGTGGTGGTTTTATTTGGCGATACTATCACCAAACTATTGTCAGAGCTATCTCTGGAACATCGAAATGTAACGGAAATAGGCACAATAATTCCTAGTAAAACGCAAACCAAAAAATTTGTCAATCTCTATACAAACTTTCAACCCCTTTTTAGCCCCGTTCTAGGTTGAATTTTGAAAAACGCTGAAATGTACGAAGTTTCAAATCTCTAACTCTAAATTTTAAACCCCACCGATACAAACTTTTAACCCCCATTTTACCCCCTTAGGGGTTGAATTTTTCACAATCACTTCTTATTAGTTGTACAGATTGTAAATGTAACCCGTTCTGCAAATTACAACTTTCTAGCTTCAGTAGTAAAGGCCTCCCTTTCATACAAACTTTTCAACCTCGTTTCAACCCCTCGAGGGTGGAATTTTGAAAAACGCTGAATTTAGTTTTTTTGCCTTGAAGTTTGTAGCTTACAAACGAACTTTGAAGTCTGTCACAAAAAAAAAATCTCTATACAAATTTTCATCCCCTTTTTTACCCTGTTAGAGGTTTAATTTTGAAAAACGCTGAAATTACTTTTATTGTTTTTTAATTATTAGTAAACGTACGAAGTTTCAAATCTCTAACTAAAAATTTTAAACCCCATCCATACAAACTTTCAACCTCTTTTTTACCCCCTTAGGGGATGAATTTTGAAAAACCCCTTCTTAGTGGATACTAACGTTATAAAAACTACCTATTGTGAAAAATTCAGCTCTCTAGGTCCAACGGTTCGGGCTGAGCGTTGATTTAAGTGAGTCAGTCAGTCAGTCAGTCAGTCAGTCAGTCAGGACTTTTACGTTTATATATATAGAAGATAACCAGCGTACATACTTTCAGGCAACCGCTGTTACAATCGGTTGCCTTGCGATAAAGAAAAAAATTCACACCTCCTCCCCCTCTATATCGGCGCCAGTCCAAGTTGGGTCAGTTCGGGTTGCACAGGGCGGTTCCTCATCACTTCGGGAGCTTAAACCGTGAGCTATCCGGTTGGCTCGCGGTCACTCGAACTGCGCGTCATTGCTCTGAATATTAGTTGTGTATGCAAGGTAGCATACGTATGAGTAGGACGAGGGAGTGATAATAGAAATTCATAAATAATCGTCTGTCTACTATTTTGCTAGCTGGCCATGCAGGAATTCCATGATACGCCTGGGAATTTCATTGATATACCGGGCCAAATTTTAGGCATATTTTAAACCATCGTATCATAAACTCGACGGCATATCGAGGAATACATTAGTCTTTTCCATCAGCCGTATGTATTATTATGATCATCATGATTTTGACTAAATGTTGGGCATATCACGAAATACCTCCATTTCATGAAAAGTCATGAAATTTCATTATTTTACGATCGGGCTGCGTAGATACATACTCGTACCTACAAGTTTAGTCCTGCTACTTAATGCTAACACTCGACAGTCAAAACAAGGCGTACCCTACAGACGAGCACACTAGATGTAGGGCCCTTACTGAAATTAGCTTGGGGAATTAAGTGGCTATTGTTATTTGAATGTCAACAGACGTGTATGCCTTTAGTACGGCATAATATATGTAGGTACCAAAGAGGTATCCTTGGTAGGAACTCATGAAAATTAAAAATCATGCACTTAAATTTTACAGGAGCTTTCATCCTATATGCTATACTAGATTTTGCCCGCGACTTCGTCCGCGTGGAATCAGAATTTCATCCCATTTTTACCCCCTTAAGGGGTTATTTGGGGAATAAAAATATTTTTATCCTTAACTCAACTCAAACTACCTCCATACCTTAAGACGTACGCTTACATATTAATCGATTCTGCGGTTTTTGATTCCCCATACAAAATTTCACCCTCCTTTTCAAGCTCTTAAGGGATGATTTCTGGGATAAAAACTATCCTATGTCCTTCCCGGGAATCTAAACTATCTTCAAACCAAATTTAATCTAAATCGGTTCCGCGGTTTCAGCGTGAAGAGGTAACATACAGACAGACAGACAGACACACTTTCGCATTTACGACATTAGTATGGATCACGGAAGTTTTTAAGTTTATTGAATAAGATTGATGTTGATAGTAAGATAGCAATAAATAGGCACATTCAGCAGTGCTTTCAGCACAATTAAAAGTCCATGCGATATTAATACCTATACTCAAGCGTAGTATATATCTATCGTAGAAATTTCAGTCAGTTGACGATCGACAGATGATTTTTATACATTTGAATTTCTACCTTATTATCGTAACCATAAAGTCAACGTTACAAAAATCATTCATTTGGTGCTGTGTTTTGAATATTGATTTTATTTTGTTTACATTAAGGTAGAATATCAAATGGATAAAAGCATCTGTCAAATTCAAACTTACTTGGATATACCTGTGACTAGGGCATGCGATACCGGTATTCTTTGTACAATACAAGCAATACCGGTATTATTTGTACAATACAAGCAATACCGGAATTCTTTGTACAATACAAGCAATACCGGTATTGCATGCCCTACCTGTAACCTGTAACCACATATTTTCCTGCTAAATTATTGAACTTAATTATCTCGCCATTAATTAATTTATGTTAGTCATAATATCGAATAAGGATAAGGACCAAGCGTTAATTAAAAACCTAATACCATTTTAGCATTTTTTCCGATAATTATCTATAATGAAGTGTAAATTGATATTACGATGGCCGGGTATCCGGGTAACACTAACACGCATACCCAGTCCGGGTAACCCACGGGCAAGCGGGTACCCGATATTAATTGCCGGCGATGATCGTGTAACGCTTTATCCGGGTCATAGAATATTAAATTCAGAGATAACAGACTGTTATTTTGTTTTAACAATATGTTACGTACACTGGATTGTAAATTTTCTTTTGTTCTGTACCTAGATCATTACGTGATGTTTACAAAACCAATATTTATAACCTTCCTCATTCCGGGATTCCTTTAACAAAGGTTTTTGTATCGTTAAATGAATATAAATTGTTGGTTTTAAATTTAAAGTACATAATCGATCATCAATCATAAATTTCATGCCGGAAAAAAACAAACAATTAGCATTATCAGACCTCTTGGTTGGTGTAACAACTTTGTTATATAGGATGACAATTGCGTTAAGTTACAACTCTATATCGGTTGCAGGAATACGCAAAACTATTAAACCCTCTTTGAGGGAGGCGAGTAATAGGCATGAACACCCTAATTCTAGTTCAATTTATACGGCATACTCCGAGAGTCCGAATTAGTAGTTTATGTAACTGTTACGTTTTAAGGCCTAATTACGTACAGTTGCATACACTGCTTTATCTACACTCATATTGTTTATTCTAAATGCCGTATTTGGAAACCATAGAATGGCCGCCATTGCACCGCCATGGCCAACTCGATTGTGCCGGCGCACAGTGTGGGATTTTGCCTTAGTTGCGGACATCCTTATTTTATTTTATATTATGATGGATTTTGCTGTAATAAAGCATGCTAAGAAACTCTCGTTGGAATATGTCACTTAAATTCGTAGTTATAGACTTTTTTCTGAGAGGTCAACGACCTTCATAAAAAACGTTTTTATCGAAATTTCCTAAAAGAAGTCAGACTACGATTTCGAATTAAATACATAATGATTGCACGTTTAAAATATACTAGTTGTGAAAGTTGCAGGACTCTGAAAACACAGGGACAGGCTATATCAATAAATAAATTTAAATATTTCAGAAAAGTGTAAATAGTTAATTAACTATAAAAGGGTCGCATTATTTTTTACCCGTAAAATCAACTTAATATATGTACCTTTTAACTGTAAAAATTGTATTAAATTATCTCTCAAGAACTCGGAGAAATTATGTTTCTAAGTTTTTTTCTGATTTCTATGGAAATAGGGTTGTCACATAAACGTTATCTGACGTTACTTTTAGAAGGGGCAGAACTTTTTTTGGTATACAATACAATATTTTTTATTGCACCACACAAAGAAAAAGAAGTACTGAAACAGATTTAACAAAGTAAATAATGGTAACAACAGGCGGTCTTATCGCTATTAAGCGATCTCTACCAGACAACCTTAGGGTAGCAGGAGAAGGAGACCAGAGTTTCAGAAACAGGTAGTGCTTTACACAATTAGCGAGTTACGAGTAAGAGAAGTTACACAATCATTGAAGTGGTCAAATACAAATTCCAAATACTTGAGATAAATATACTCTAATAACAACAAACAACAAAAAAAAGATTAAAATAAAACAACAATAATAGGTAAACGTTTTTGTTTATTGTTTTGTAGCATGCGGGAAGACAGATAAGGGTCGACGATTCTAGTGCTTAACGGGCTTCTAGCCCAGTCGGTAGTGACTGCCTATGAGGCCGGAGGTCCCGGGTTCAAGTCCTGGTCAGGGCATTTATTTGTGTGTTTATCACAAATATTTTTTCCTGAGTTATGGATGTTTTCTATGTATTTAAGTATTTATCCATATTTATCTATTATATACATATATCGTCGTCTAGTACTTACTTAGCTTACTGTAGGACTAGGTCGATTTGTGTAAGATTGTCCTAAAGACTATGTACGATAAAATCTGGACATGCATGATCTGTTTTTTTTTCGATACCACATATTCAAGCAACACTTATTTTAAATAATTTGTGGTTATCAAGCTACATAATAAAATTACAAACATAATATAACGTTACGTTATCTGTGACTTTGATCACTATATATTCCACAGTGCCTATATTTTTATGTACACAGTGTTCTGACAGTGTTTATCAAATTTTCCTGTGAAAAATAGTTTTTTTATTTTTTATTAGATAAACCAAATTAAACCTTATTACATTCACTTTTCATAATAGCTTACATTTTTCTAATTGTACTTAGAGATGTAAATAGTTCTGAGGTGTTCTAGCTTTGGTGAGCTTGACTTTTTTCCAAAAATATGCCTCCCATATAAAAACTACTTTTAGTGCTTGAAGTAGAAAGTCTTCCTGACTGCCGCAAGTAGAAAAAAGTTTCAAATAGCATTATTTTGTAAGATAACATTCTAATGAGCATAAAATAGCTTGTGAAAATATAAATACAATTGTGGCATTGCAGCAGGAAGTGAGTGAAGATTAACAAAAAATGCTGGACAAAAAATTCAAGATATGATGGAATATATTTGGCAAAAACTCACGCAAGCCCATACAATTGTAATATGATTCTATTTTTAGTATATATTACTTTAATTCCAGATTATTAAAATAAAAGAAATGCTTGAATATGTGGTACCGAAAAAATATATACCAGATCATACATGTCCGAATTTTATCGTACACAGTCTTTATAATATTCATTTATTTATTTAGTGCTCTATAGAACAAGTCTAAACTAGTTGTTTTATGATTGGTATCGTGCTCTCGATTATAACGCCAGTATTTATTTCGTGATTGGTACTGTATGTATTTAACGTTTCACTGTATTAGAATTTGCATGTCATTACACCAATGCATATCATCTTTATTTTGGAGGGTAAACTTAATAAATGTCATCACAGAGTCTTTATATTGGTGTGAAGTTATGAAAACACTTACTTCGACCTGATATGGTTGTTATTTAAACGACCCTGCAATAAGGAATACCAACTTAAAAATAAATAAATGGAAAAGGATACTGCGGGAGCTTGGGATCGAACGCCCGCTCTTTTGCACTCAAGAGTGAGTTGCCGAACAACGCCGTGGCTATCTACTAGATATGTAGCTATATGAGTATCATTGAAGAATCGACCATATGTCAATTGGTAAGAGTGAAAATTCCGAAACTCATAAAATAACCAGTATATGGTATGGACGAAAGGAGTTGAAATGATTCAGAATAAAATAGTTTAATTGTTATTGTCGGTATTTGACAACCCTAACCAAAATTTAAAAAAATGATATATCCGTGTTCCTGTGTTGGACGCGTTTGATTTTTTTTGTTCCAATAGTTATTATCTTTCTTAATATTTGTGCATATAAAAAAAATGCGACCGTAAAGAGAATTGCCGAAAAAAAATTAATTACAATATCATGGAAATTCATAAATTGACGCCTATAGAAGAGATTTTTTAAATGTTTAAATACATATATTAGTGCTATTAAATATTGTCTATCATACCATGGAGCATTCAATAATAAAACTGCTCAAACAAAACAAAAAATGCGTTTCTATGGTTTCTCAGGGCTTTTCTCGATTTTGTCAATATCTCAAAAACTATGATAGTTAAAACCATGGGAGTTGTAATAGAAGATGTTTTTAGTTATCGTGTATCCAAAAACCACAAAACATAAGGATGTCCGCAACTAAGGCAAAATCCCACACTGTGCGGCGGTCGCGCGGGCGCGTGTCGGCGGCCGCGCGGGAGCGTGCAGGTGTACGTTATGTTATCAAAACTCATTGAGCCTGTAATGTTAAAATTACGTTACTGCCACAGATCAAAATCTTATCATAGTAAAATCGGTTGTGGTAATGCTAGCCATTGCCTACCGTTTTCGAACACGTTTTAGAGAACTTACAATGTGAGTGTAGATAAAAACTCTAATTAGTTATGTTTTGAAACACTTTAAAATCACTTGATTTTCTACTAAATACTAAGGAGTATTTTTTAATATGACTTTTTAATACGGTTGGTAAAGATTTTAAGTAGTTAAATATATAATATAAATAAATAAAGCCGGCCGGGTCAAATCCGGCCATATTACTCAATTACTCATTATCGAAATAAATAAAAAACCGCTCAAGTGCGAGTCGGACTCGCGCACGAAGGGTTCCGTACCCTTATATATAAAATCGGCAAAAAAATCACGTCTGTTGCCCTTAAATATTTATTTTATACTGTTTTTTAGTATTTGTTTTTATAGCGGCAACAGAAGCAGATTTTCTGCCAAGGTCTCGTGGCCTCTGCCACGCCCTCTGGCTGTGGTTGTATGCCGTGTGGCCCCAACATAACTATCACGGTTCATGAGATACAGCCTGGTGACAGACGGACAGACGGACAGCGCAGTCTTAGTAATAGGGCTTTTAACTACTCGTGCTTATATTTTCTACGTTAATAACCATGTTTTACTATTCAAGGTAAACTAACATCGTCATCTATTGTGCCATTTGTGCCAAACGCACACTAATTTATAGAGTTCCTAGAACCACAGATTCCTGTAAAGTACACACTGTTACAGGCCGTAGGTTCACGGCTGGCTGCACAGATGTATTGTTATGTGAGTTTATGTACCGACCTTTATGGTACATAGGGTATTTATGCACGTGTAACCGGTTAACGGCAGTGGTAGGGTTAGTTAGAGTTTGTCGATTGATTCCGATATTTATAGTGTTACTTTTGTAATTGATTATATGTGACGTTTTCAAGTCAAAGGTACATTGTCGGTTGTCACTGCCCTTAAAATTCATTGATGAATAAACTCTATTTATTACCGATAATTATGTACCTTTTGACTCGAAGGTGTCACCATGTAATATGTTGTATTATTATCAGAGCTCGGATTTTTCACGGCAAAACAAAACACTAGCGTAATTTAGCCAGTGCTTGAAATATTATTTTATCGACACCTATCGAGTCTTACTAGAGTATATGACAGGTATTGCCTCAGTACATTTTTTCTTTTTTTATTCGATGGTACACCTATCAGTGTGAATGTCAAAATTTAAAAACTAACAAACGTGCGAAAATTTCGAAAAACAGGAGACTTACTAGAGCTCAAAATCAATATTTTTGACCAGTCTAAGGTGACCTACTGGGGGTTAGAAGGTTGTGCATTAATTACCGGACATCCTGTATAAGTAATAAAATAACTTTTCATTTTAGCTTTGCCATAGTCGAGCAACAAAGAGGTAGGTCTGCATGTACAACTTAGAACGAAGTAACTATACCACCTCATTTAAAATGATAGAAACGACTGCAAATTTCATCTCACATGACATATGACATTCACACTTTAACTGTCATTTCATTACG
Organism: Pammene aurita; assembly: GCA_947086415.1. Classification (NCBI taxonomy): domain Eukaryota; kingdom Metazoa; phylum Arthropoda; class Insecta; order Lepidoptera; family Tortricidae; genus Pammene; species Pammene aurita. The sequence continues at coordinate 29,636,733 of OX352303.1, forward strand.
TATAAAACGTAAATTGCATCTAGGTATTATTTATTTCGCAACGCATTGAATCCGACGTGTTGGATATACGTATAATAACTTAATATTGCAAGGTATCAATTAATACAAAAATGAGTAATGTACAAGATCGGATCAAAACGTGGATTGAAAATCACCCTGAGTTAGTCTATAATGAAGTGACCTCCACTATATACTGCTCTATGTGCGATATGCATCTAAAACTGAAGAAATGCAATATTGAGAATCATGTGAAAAGCAACCGCCACAATTACCGTTCGGGGCAACCAAATAGGAAACATCAATTTTATTTCGATTTAATTATTTTTCTTATTTCATGCAACATACCATGGGCAACAGTCAACAACAATAATTTTCGTCATTTTTTTAACAAGTATTTATGTTGCGACTGCTCTGTGACTTCTTTACCGGACGAATCGACCCTGCGAAAAATTTATTTAAATCTCGTGTACAGAAAAACTATACAGGGTATAAGAGAGGTAAACAAAACCAATTATTTGTGGATATCTATAGACGAAACACCAGATTTCATGGGAAAATGTGTGACAAACGTGGTGATTCGGTCTTTGCAAAAAAATTGTTCTGAGCAATTTTATCTTTTGGGGTCGAAGGTTTTAGAGAAGGTAAATGGGGAAACAATAGCAAACCTAATAATAAACCAATTAAAATTTTTGTTTCAAAATTCTTTCAATGATAACGTAAACAATTTGCTTTTACTTCGCACAGATAGTGCCGCATATATGCTTAAAGCCGGTCGTATTTTAAAAGCAACGTTTCCTCGTATGAAACACATTACGTGTTTAGCTCATGGTCTGCACCGGGTTGCCGAAGAAGTGCGAGATAATTTCAAAGGTGTGGATGGGTTGATATCGAATGTCAAAAAGATATTCCTAAAATCTCCAGAGCGTGTACGCCTTTTTAAGGCAAAATATCCGTCCATTCCCCTACCTCCCGAGCCAATTATCACCAGATGGGGAACTTGGATATCTGCTGCGGTATATTACGCTCAATACTATGAGCAAATACGTGATGTCGTCTCCATACTTGCTAATGAGTCGGCAGCTATAAGAGCTGCAAAAAAATGTTTTCAAACACGCAAACTACGACCGGAGTTAAATTTCATTCGCGACAACTACGAAGTAATAGCCTCTTCAATAGAACAATTGCAATGTTCGACTTTATCCATTGCGGAATCCTTCCTCATTCTGGATACTGTTCGTTGCTACGTAAACTGGAGTAAACTTTTACCAGTGATACGTAAATTTGAAGCCGTGCTCGAACGAAATCCTGATTACGAAATTTTAAGAGACATATCTGAAAATATTACCCGAACTGATAATGAATTCTATAAATTTGCTCCCTTGACGTCAACTGAAGTTGAACGTACATTTAGTGTACATAAATGGATTTATAGTGATAAACGCAACTGTTTACTCCCAGAGAATGTTGAAAAGATAATGATCATCTACTCCTATCACTATTACCCAAATAAAATGTCTTGTGCTGCTGTGTGTACTGACGTAGATTTTGAAGAAGAAATTGCGTCTGTTTCTAATATATAGTAACTTTATACAAATGTTTTTATTAGTTTTATTACATATTAATTTTATTTGGTGACTTTTATTTCTTCTAGTTCTGAATTATCGATATCGATAAAATAATATTTCAAGCACTGGCTAAATTACGCTAGTGTTTTGTTTTGCCGTGAAAAATCCGAGCTCTGATTATTATGCAAGCAATATTTCGTGCAAAAAAATACAGTATGGGGTACTTTAAAAAGTATACAGGTTTAAAAACAAGGCAACGTCCATGTAAGACTCTGGAGTTACGGGCGTTCATGTGCTACATTGACCCACTTGTTTGCCACCGATGTCGTATAAAAAAAAACAGTATACTTTTACTAGCGAGCGTCGTTTGCAAATACTAAAATAATTAAATTACGTTTCGTATTTATGTGTTTTCATAAAAGTGTTATAATGCCTTAATTATAGTAAACACTTTCATTTTTATAACTCATTAAAACAGCTGAAAGCTGAAAGTAAATTCAACTTTCGCGGGCTCTCAAACGGAAACAAAATGCTCACTTATTACGTTAACACGGGCCTGAAACGTAGAAGGTATACTTAAAGCAGTCTGTTTTAATATTGGTACTTAATTGTACGAGATATTGCTTGCATAATAATAGAATATACATATACGTGACGTTTTCAACTCAGAGGTACATCATTGTCGGTTGTCAATCAGGCGTTATGGCCCTAAAAATTCATTGAAAAATAAACTTTGACTGAAATGTAATATATTATTTTTGTAAAATCCTTAAAAGTAATAAAATATTCTATATGAAATGTACCTACTTTAAAAAACTGATGTACATTTACATTTAACAATTTTCCCACCTCAGTAATGGAGAGCAATTTGCAAAATTAACGCGCACCGCGCTGCAAAAATGGCCATCGAAACAAATTGCATTGCAGCTCAGAAGACAAATGGCGTACGTACTGTGCCAATAATAATATCTGAAGAATGAATATCATCATTCTTATCCTCCAAGCGTTTGGTCTGGCTATTTGATAACATTCAAGAAGCCTGGGCAAACTAATCCCAAGAATTGATGAAGGTATTATTATTTACGAGAGAGAATGCCAACCGATTTCCCAACCATGAGGGGACAGTACGGCTTGTTAGGATTAGGTCCGGTTTCCTCATGATGTTTTCCTGCACCGAGAAATAACTGGCAAATAATTTTCGATAAACTAAAGTAGCACAGTACGGAGCCCTCATGCAGGATTGCAAGTTAGATATCTTATAGCCAGTCTACCTATACCATATCAATGCTTTGCTGAGGATTAAAAATCAACACAGAGAAAATAGATGATCTCCATTGTAGTACTTTGCTTTCGCAGTTCTTGAGTCATGTTGGTTTGGTTTATGCCAAGGTAGGTCGGTACCTTGCACTATACAAGAATACAGGAATCAAAGATGAATTTAACTTCCTACATTTCAAGCCTGACCGTTCAAAGATCTTAAATCTACCCTAAACGTAACAAATGTCCAGTCATATGAATCAAAGGCATTGTAACATTTATTGCATTGATATAAAGTCCTAAAACGATGAGCACATTGCTTTCCTCGTCCATCGGTTAATCTTTTGGCAAACATGTGAAACATGACGTTTGGCGCCCAAACGTCCGGCCTTACGTACGATTCACATCATTATTTAAAATTATTATATGTATATGTCGCAGGGAAATGATTAAAAAAGAGATTTGAACAAATCTCTAAGGGATATGGATCGAATTACGCAGGATATTAAAATGGAGACTCCATACCATCATTTCCCTAGAAAAATTCTGTAATTTCACCAAATCACTGACTCTGTTTAGTGGGAAGACAAAATCGGCCAAAAAACGTGACACGCTTTTTCATTTCACTAGATTTGTTTAGGAATTTGACAACATCCCTAACCGCTACAGTAAGTTGATGAAACGAACTCAAAAAGTCGACTAGTTTTATCATTTCGCTAAACAAGTTTAGTGAAATGATAAAGTCTCAACTGGAAGATGGTATATGGTGATTTGATTAAATCTCTGAACTGGTTTAGTGAAATGACGAAAGGAAGTACCGAATACAATATTTTACTTTACAGATAAGCGATTTTATCAAATCTCTGACTAGATAAAGTGAAACAGATATTAAATCAGAGATTTTAACAAATCTCTAAGGAATATGATCAAATCACGCAGGATGTTAAAATGGAAAATCCATATCATCATTTCCCTAGAAAAAAATTTGTCATTTTACCAAATCACTAACTCTGTTCAGTGGAAAGACAAAATCGGCCGGTGCAGTATTTGTGAACATCCAGTGCATGCTCACGGTCACTATAAGATGTTGTTAGATTAGCTAATTACGTAATAGCTTAAGACAGAAGGCCCCTTAAGTAGGAACTGAATAAATCAACCGACTTGGTATTACATGGATCTCAGAACTTTTTACGGTAGAAGAACTGAGTTGCGAGACTTGTTTTTTTTTACACGTTTTGTTTTAAGGTCCCATTCGGGCTCTGCTCCAGATTTGAGCGAGATCACATGCGCTGTGCTGTGCCCTACCACACAAAGCGAGATGACATTCGTAGTAACTATATCTCTCTTTAAATATCTTATCATACCTATCTATGCTAAAAGTGTCTTCTTATATGACTCATTGTGCCTTTTAAAAGTGCTTGAAGATAAATGCATGTTAAATTACAATTACTTACTGCTGTTGCGATGACAACGGCCCGAAGTGAATTTTGGCCTCCACCAAAAACTGCCAGATTCCAGATTGTTTTATACAACGCCGTTTCTGTCCAATTGACAATACCTAGCTCGCTAAGGCCTTAACACTTCGTCTCTCCAGCGGTACCAAGCTTCTATTCTAAGGGACCATTTACACATTGATTAGTGTTTAGTATAAGTGCATACATTTATTACTAAACACAAGTAGCAAATGTATGAACTCGCACTTAACACTAATCAATGTGTAATAAATGCCTTACCGACATCACTCATATGTCAGGTCACTAATAAGTTTCTAAACTCGACAGGTCATCTAAACCTAATTCACAGCAAGTTAATATAACTAACCAAAAGAGGAAACTAATAAGGCCGAGATACACGTGGCTAGTTTTTTAGGCCAGGATAGATAGCTAGAAATACTTTTCTCGCTTGGGATTGGGACATGCTAGTGCTGTTTGCATAATGTTGTGTTGTGTTGTGGGCCTACTCATAGTGTTGTGTTCTTGCTCGTGAGTAAGGTTGCCAAAGTGCTCAAAGAGGACCCAGTGTGTTGACGATGAGGGACCCTCTCGTTCCTTTAGCTGTCAAGACAGTGAATCCTCCCTGTAAACGGTCGGCAACGCGCATGTGACACCTCTGGAATTGCAGGCGTCCATAGGCTACGGTAGCTGCTTACCATGCTTGTTTGCCACCGTCGTGGTATTAAAAAAATGCCAGTAATTTTAAGCCAGTCAGTACCATTGGGGTGATGGTATTACCAGGTCCGTCAAGTAAAATGGCCTGCATTAGTAAAAACAGTTACTAGTTTTGCCGGCCACACGAAGCTTACACAAGCCAGGATAGTGTAGTCAGTGGTGATCAGTCAAAAATAGAACGGCAAGCTATTAAAACTATCCTAGCTTTATCACTGGCTTACTATCGTTGAAATAAACTAGTGTTGTATAGACGAAGATATATGTACTAGCTTTGCTATTCTGGCTTGAAAAACTAGTCTCGTGTATCCCGGGCTTTAACTTCATTAATAACTAGCTTCGTGTAAGTCGACCTTAAGTTCGATTAGTAAGTAATGTTCGTTACTTGGTTACGGTGTCAAATCGCAGAGGTTAGAAGTTCAAAGTTTGTTATGGCATAACTAACATGTTTATTTATGCACATGACCGGTAACTTCGAAGTTTGTATGCCGGAAATATCGTGTAGTTTATAATGCAATATGTTATGTTGTGCTATGACGCATGTCAATGTTTCTTTGTGTTAGAATATTGAAATGTGTTTACTTAAGTTTCTTAATAGATGGCACGATGTACAAATAACAACATTAAATAACTACATATAATTATTAGATAGTATTGCTTCTACTTACATGTTGTTTCTTAAATAAGTATGAACAAGCTGACTTGGCGAACTTTGTACCGCCAACTGCCTTTTTAGGGTTCCGTAGCCAAAATGGCATAAACGGAACCCTTATAGTTTCGTCATGTCCGTCTGTCCGTCCGTCCGTCCGTCCGTCCGTATGTCACTGCAATTTTACTCGGAAACTATAAGACTTATCTTAATAAAATTTAGACAAAAGGTGTATTTTGTTTGCCGCTATTTAGTTATGTAGTGAAATTTCAGAAAAAATATATTTTCAGGGGGGGGGGGGCGCTCCATACATGTAACACGTAAATATCAACACGTTGCACATCAATCCATAGGTCTTTAAAAATAACGTTGATGTTTCTTTGAACATTTTGTGATGAAGTCAATATTTTCAGAAATAATCGCATCGAAATCGGAAAAATAGCGTAACGTAAGCCCCTGTACCTTTTGAACCGTAAGTCCAAAAAATATGAAAAAATTTGATAAGATGCGCGTTATCATAAACTTTCTACCAAAATAATTTTGAACATTATAGGTCCAGCCATTTTTGAGTTATTTCCAAAAAACTTCTTCCATAGGCATCAGATACGACCTTTTGCCATTAGTCTGGTTCTTATTCCGACACGCACTTGGCCGCTTAATTTCTCCAATATTTTAATAGTTATTCTGCTATTCGGGCTGAAGACAAATCCAACAAAAAATCTTCTAAGTTAGGTATTTAGTAACTTTTAGTGTCAAGCTCTTGACCTATTTGTTACGTATCTATATTTTGACAGGGTTTTTTCATATATTGGGCTAGCTTTGTCATAGTCCTTATCATACTTTAACATTAGAAAAAACTTTTTATAATAGATTCCTTTAATTGTCCTCCGTATGTCTCCTGAGTCACAAAGGAAGGTCCCAAGGAATACTCAGTGATGCCCAAATAATGGGCCACGAAGGAGCCTTCAAGTACGTGTTTGTAAGGATGTCGTGTGTACCAGTTTTTCAAAAGTGGTACTTGAGGATCTTGGTATAATGGGTTTGTTTTTGGAGATAATAATTGTATTGCTTAATTTCCTATATCATTAATTGAATTAATTATGAATTTGACCCATGAATTTTCTCCATTCTGTTTTCGTTATTACCTAAGAGTCTAACCATTACATCATCACTGCATCACCTAAAGAAATAAAAAATATATTTTAGAGAATGCAAACCTTTAAGTATGCTATTTAGCAACGAGTGTATACTTTATTTTCTAAGAGCGGTTGTGTTAGAAAATCTTCTGTCACCGTTAAATCGTTAAACTTTTTTTTTTTGATACCACGACGGTGGCAAACAAGCATACGGCCCGCCTGATGGTAAGCAGCTACCGTAACCTATGGACGCCTGCAACTCCAAAGGAGTCACATGCGCGTTGCCGACCCTTTACAAAAAGGAGGATTCACTGTGTTGATGGCTAAAGGAACAAGGAGGATTTTATTGTATAGGAAGTTATTGTACGGCGTCCTGTCGGTCGTCCTAAGTATCGCTGGGCAGACAGAGTAGGAGCGGATCTTCAGGAGCTCGGCGCAGGTAAAAGCTGGCGTGAAATAGCGCAGGACCGAACAAAATGGCATGCTCTTGTGTCGGAGCCCAGGACTCATTTTGAGTCGTTACGTCACATAAGTAAGTAGTAAGTAAGGAAGTTGTATAGTTATCAGCTGAGTAAGCTGAGTAACGGTGATCAATACGTCGATTATTGCTGTTGTAACTGGCCCTAAGTACCTACGTGATAAAAGACTCACTTATGAAAATAGACTAGCCTAGAGGGCTAAATCATATTGTCGCAACGACAGACAGCACCAACAATACATCTGTACCATACTAACGGTACAAGTTCCGCCCCTAGCGCGTGTCGCTGACGTTTTCATTAAAGACGACATTATCTGCCCCCTTTGTGCGATAGATGGCGCTGGATTCAATACTCTTTTCATTACCGTCTGCTTTGTCACGTGGGTAATGAGTTTTGAATAGGTTACTCGTAATCGGGAGAATGCGATTGTTTTTTTTTGTAGAAAAATCAAGATAGTGCCATTCATGTTATGATTATTGTGAGCCTATACTGTCCCACTGCTGGGCAAAGCCCCCCTCCCACTTTTTCCATTCATCCCGGTCTTGTGCAGTCTCTGGCCATTTTTGCAATAAATGGGCCATGTATATATATTTTTTATTGTGTTCGTAGTCGTCTTGTTTATTTTACTATAAGCCTATTTGAGTTTCCAATTGCTGGGCAAAGGCCTAGGCCTCTCTCCTGGATCTCCATTCCAACAGATTTTGCTCCTGTTCCGCCGTTGTTAAAGAAGGTGTAAGTCATCCCGCCATCTCTACTTAAGCTTATAGCTCTTTTTTTCAATTACAAAATGAAAGTATGGAACCCAAAAACACTTGTTGTATAAGTTTTGAGCAATAACAACACGCAATCTCTAGAGCATTTTCACTTGTGCATTTCAAAAGCGCATTGCAACCACAAATTACGTGAATCGAATTTTGTTTTATACGATGAATTCCTACTTTGCCACACACTTTCACTTAAAGCAATTGACATATTTTAGTACTGATTTGTAGTAATTTAAAGTTATAATTGTAGTAATAAAAATGCGAGGTGAGAACGGAAGTCGAACAAGTATATTCAATTAAAAATATCAGCTAAATATCGTTATCACTAAGGGGTCGTCCAGAACCGGGTGACCCTGTTAAATTATCTTTGGGTGTATTTTTGGTCTGAATTTCAGTCAATGGACCCTTGACGATATATATCTAAGTTTAAAACAATCGGTTAAATCGAATTTTCAACATCAATCGGTAAATTTCTTCATACCTGACAATGTTTATAATATTATACAATTTAAAGGTCGTATTATGTTGGCTGCTCTGAGGCGATGTGATTGCTAGGTGGGAATAACAACGCAGAGGTCACAATAGCAATTGTGTTTTTAATGAGAACATACCGGATGTGACGAAGATTATGTTAGGGACGAAAATTCTTTGAACTAAGGTTGGTTGATCTAGACATGGTAGAGATTATCTTATTCAGTATACCTCGTATTTTGGAAAGAAAAGAAAACTAATGAAGAAGTTTAAGTCTAGTAAAAGAAAAGAGAAGTTTGTTGAGAATCGTAGATACAGAAGAGGGAAGATGCTTGGACACCTGCTACGACACGACGAGTTTATAAGAAACATCATAGAAGGTGGAGTAGAAGGACAAAGGAAGGCAGGAAAGCCAAGGAGAACATACATGGATCAAGTAAGGGAAGAAATAAACGTTGTGTCGTATAAGGCTGTATAAGAGAAGCAAATGACAGACAGGCATGGAAATCGCTCCACCGACAAGAGCCTAGCTCTTAGATGTATGATAGTGATGATCTTTTTTTAGGGTTCCGTACCTCGAAAGGAAAAAACGGAACCCTTATAGGATCACTTTGTTGCCCGCCTGTCTGTCTGTCAAGACCATTTTTCTCAGGAACGCGTGGAGGTATCAAGCTGAAATTTATATCAAATACTCAAGTCTATTGTCCCTTGGAGCTGTGAAAAAATCAAACTTAAAAGCCAACGTAATCAAAAGATACAGTCGTTTATGCTGCAAATTTTAGAGTTTTTCGGCACTCGCAAAACCTACGGGGTACTTCCCGTGAAGCAACGTCATATAGCATAGACAATGGAAAAATTACAAAAAGTAGACATTTTTAGTAAAATCATACAAAAAAATATATTTTTTAAATTTTAAACTTACTACCTTTTTCCTCGTAAACGCGTGGAGGTATTAAATTGAAATTCATGTCAAATACTCAAGGATATAGGATACCTTTCAGATGTAGCAAAACCTAATTTTTATGTCAACGCAATCAAAAGAAATAGCAATTTAAGTCGCATATTTTGAAACAGTACTCGCAAGAAACTCAAAACCTAAAGGGTACTTCCCGTAAACTCAGAAACTTGAAACTTGGCACGAAGTAACTTCATATAGCACAAACAAAGTAAAAATTACGAAAAGTAGACATTTTTAGTAAAATCATACAAAACATATTTTTTTAAATTTTAAACTTTTTCCTCGTAAACGCGTAGAGGTTTTTAATTGAAATTAGTAATAAACATACTACAACTTTTGCTTGTTATAGGGTTGTACGGCACCCTCGGTGCGCGAGTCCGACTCGCACTTGGTCGGTTTTTTTTTCAGCCATATCAGGGAAAATTTTAAACGAGACTTCTTGTTTCCATTAGTATTAGGCAAAATGGCGAATTTTAAATCGTTTCCCCAGAAATCGCACGTCAATCGCACGATTTTTCTAGTTTTAAAAAACCAAGTATAGTCATGGCAGAGGGAATTTTTCCTGGTCTTGAATTAGTCAGTGGCAGGAGCAGCTAGTCGGGCGAGGTGTCCAAAATGAAACTGGCGAAGAGTAAAAGCCATAAAAAAAAAACAAATAGAGATGATGTTACATTTACAATAATTTTGCCTGAGCATGCTGTGTACTTGGTGTTTATCTTATACCGTCAACATTGCCTCCGATGCTCAAATTTACCTGGCTTGAAAAACAGTGATTATCTATCCCTACCTATATATTTAATTCCTCATAATGGCCGCCTTTCTCCCATTTCAGGAATAAGATTGAAGAGAAATAGCTGTTTGGTGAAGAAACCCATGTTTTTCAAGCCAGGCAAAGTTGAGCATCGTAGGAAAACTTGTAGAAGTTGACGGTACTTCAAGTGGGAAGGTTCCTACAATTATAATTTAAGTTTCGAAATTATTCCGTCTTTAGACGGAATTTATTCCGTCGCACCCTACTGCCAAAGCACAAACGTCGTTTTAAACTTTAGATCGCGTCTTTATTTATTATCTTTTAAACCCAGTGTAAAGGTTTTTAGTATTCTATACACAAGGCTGGGCTCTTGAACCAGTTCATTTACATCATAAATAACTGCTGGATTACGTTGCCATTGACCGTGGACTTTGAAGGTCGCTTTGGGTTTCGATTTTAATAAAAAAGCAAAAAATATTTTGGGTCAGATCTGGTGACACTGAAGAACAAATCAAATTATTTTAATAAATATTTTGTTTTTTTCTTCGGTTGCGTTGACGGCAGCGCCATCTCTCTAGCTTTCTATGAGCTTCTAAGTAGTTCGGGTGGAGGTATGGACTCATAATGTTGTACCTTAGATGATTGGCCAAATGCGCCTGAGCGTTTACAAAGATTGCATATACACGGGAAAATTCGATCGTTACTGCTGTGACCCGGTAGCCTAGTGGCGAGGGCGTCTGCCGCGAATGCAGAAGACGCTGGTTCGATCCCAGCTCTGCGCACCAGAGGCCTAGGTCACTTTTTCCTTTGTATATGACATCTATATAACTTAAGATTTAGTTAATTTAAGTAGGTACCGCGTCTTTCGCGTACAGTGGTCAGTGACCATTTGAATTTAGTTTATACTCATGTATACGATCCAAAGAATAGTCGGAAGTGGTAGTTGCTGAGCGTTTGAAGTGTTCAAAATTATTTCAACAAGCGGATAAAGTCGCGAGAAAAAAACTATAAGTACAGTCAAGAGCAAAAATACGTATCGAAAAAATCGTTTCATAAATATGGTGCTACGCACTTATTACAACGGAATAAGATACTATGGGACATATTTTTAAGTAAGATGAGTACACCCATATTTTTACACTTGTCTGTACCTATTTAACATTCTGCTGTTAATCCAGTCTATAGTTTTATTTTTATTAATAACTACTAACTACTACTACCAAGAGATCATAGGTAGTTCTTGAATGTTGTTTTCGCGACGACACAATCCGATTAATTTCAAATCAAATCTGAATCAAAATGGTGGCCGCCAAATACAGTCCCTGTTTACCATGCACTCAAACCAAATTTTCCCACCTATATATGAAAACATCGATATTTTAATTTAATGTTTAATTGAACCGGTGCCAGGCGGTGCCATGCGCGGGCGCATGGTGCCGTCTCGCTCGCGCGTCGTGCTGTCTCGGTGACTCGCGTTCTTGACCTTGCGAGGCAGAACCTTCCATGATTACGATTATCAATTTATGACGATTTTGTGTTGTTTGGCGGACATTCGACATTCTTTTTTTTTTTCTTTTTATAGACGGAGAGCTAGCCACGTCAGATATGACACAATAATGAGAGCGACGAAACCCCTCTCGTTAATTTGCTATACTATGTTTAGTTAGATCTGGCAGCTGTAAAGTGGTGGAGGTCAAAGAATGTAAACCACTTTAAGAAACAAATCCTAAAGTTCTGGTTTTGATGCAGTATTATGAGAAATTATATAAATAATGAGATTATATTATTGCCAAAACTTTCTGATGGGGGAAATGAGTCCAAAACGACGTATAATGTATTTCATAGTTTGTCGCGTACATGTTTCAGCAATATTTTTTGTTCTAATTAAAAAAAATATAGGCCACGTCCTCTATAAGTAAGACAACTTCGGCAGTGTTTACCTATTTTGGATTTCTAGTTTATCACTCTGACCTAGATCCATTAAAAGCTGCCAGAGGCCCGGATCTAGCAATAAGGATAGCATAGCAATCTTACTAGACGGGTTTCGTTGCTCTCATTATTGTCATATCTGACGTGGCCAGCTCTTAGTCCACTATTTTCTAGTATAGATAACCGATGTCTTCAATAGACGTCCACATAGACACAATGCATATTGTGTCTTACAAGTTTATATGAAGGGTACACGGAAAGAACATGTCTAGTCACATTTTTTGTAAAATGAGATTTTTATATCAAAATGTAGAGCTTGCAATGAACTGTTAGGTAACAACTTCTGTTACAGATCTAAATTTTAACGTATATCCACTTTTTAACTCATAAAAACCATCTAGTTACGAAAATAGTATGGTTAATTGAATCGTTCCAAATTGTATCTACACTCATACTGTAAGTACTCTAAAATGCGTTCAAAAACCGTAGACAATGACAAGCATTACAACAAACGATTTAACTATGATAAGTTTCTTATCTGCGGCAGTAACGTAATTTTAACTTTGCATGCTCAAATATTGTTAAGCAATGAGTTTCAAATTTGGAACATCGAATTTGATAACATAATGTTACCGCCATGGCCAACTCGATTGGTCCCGCGCGAGCCCCGACACAATCGAGTTGGCCACGCCGACACAATCGAGATGGCCGCGGCGGTGCAATGGCGGCCATTCTATGATTTCCGAATACGGCATTTATAATAAATAATATGAGTGTAGATAAAGCAGTGTAGGTATGCAACTGTACGTAATTAGGCCTTATTACGTAACAGTTACATAAACTACTATTAAAAGCGCCAAAATATTGTCGATGTGACTAGACATGTTCTTTCCGTATACCCTTCATATGCCAACTGTAAATTGAATATTATGCTATATTTTCACTTTTATTCATTTACATTGCCAATACCTGTAACTAACAATAGTTGTTATATATTAAATAATAATTTGCTTTCTCTTTTCAGGTAACTATTTTTACAAGAACTGCTAAGGGAAACTGGATCTATATTCGTGGAAATGTTGTTCCGAACCGTAAGTAAGATATTAATACATTAAATAGGCAAAACACAGCCAAGTTCATAAAGTAAAAATCTAATAATGAGTGAAAATCGTGTGGGTTTAAATGGAACCACGAAAGGATAAGCACAAAAGAAAAATTTTTTTGAGGGACTTTTGTATTGGGTTCTTCAAAAAAGGAGTGTACGGGATTCAACCGACTTCGAAGGAGGAAGTTCTCAATTCGGCGGAATCTTTGTTTCACCGATTTTTCGAAGACGAAGACTGGGCCGATTTGGAAAATTCTTCAAAAGAGTTGTTCCCAGTTGGTCCCTTTGCCATCAGAATCTGATAATGGCATCCTGGAGAAATCGAGGGAACTCTTCAAATATTATAGGCACACATTTAGTGATTTGAGTATTTTCTTACAGTAGCTCGGGCATTTCCTTTTGGAAAGGTGGAGGCTAAGTGAACTCGGTTCGTTAAAAAAAAATTATTAACCTATAAAAATGAGATAACTCACAAGTGACATTGTATTTTGTGTCCTGTTAGAATACGTTGAGTACTAATAGCGAAAAATTATAATACTCAGATTATACTAACTAAAAAAGAAAATCGCACTTATGAGTTATCGAAGCTCAAAACTGTTCGAGTATTGGGCTACTATAGGTCGTTAAAGGGTCGGCAACGCGCATGTAACAACCAGGACCAATAGGCTAAAGTGATCGCCGGACTAATGTCCGGCTGTATGCTTGTTTGCTACCGTGGTATAAAAAAGTTTCCCCACATCACTGGTGAAATTACTTTTATAACTTAAGTGAGCTGCTTGGAATGCCTTATTTAACATAAAAAGCGAATAGAAGTAAGATTGTCCATTTATTGTCATAATTTTCATTACCATTTCTTTCGCGTTCGTAGATGAAAAGACATTTATACGAGACGATTTGCGTACCTACGGGACCGTGACGACTTGACTTTTATATAATGATATAAATATGTTAGAATCGTGCTCTAGTCTGTGGTAGGTATATTTTACTAGAAAAAACGTATAAACGATGTAAACATTTTTTTGTTATATTGAGGAAAATGTGTTTATTAACACTACCTATACTATAGTATCTAGGTTTAGTAACTTCTCAGTAGTTTTGCCACAAATCTTTGTCTACCATGTCTGACCGAGTTCTCTCAGTTGCTTAAAGGTTAGCTGGAAGAGATCCCTTAAAGGGATAAGTTAGCCTTTGTACACACTCACTATATTTTTATTGGACATGTCCTTGTTTTGTGCAATAAAGTGTTTTATCTACACTCATATTGTAAGTCCTCTAAAATGCGTTCAAAAACCGTAGGCAATGACCAGCATTACAACAAACGATTTCACTATTATAAATTTCTTATCTGTGGCAGTAATGTAATTTTAACTTTACATGCTCAAATATTGTTACGTTATGAGTTTCAAATTTGGAACAGCTGCCAAAACCAACACAATTTCAATGGGTTTCTATTCTAGTATCCATAGATTTTAAAATGTTGTCTATACGAAACGTCAGTACGATAAATTTTTTGACATAAACCACACGACATTTTGATCTCGGATGACATGAGAATAAGGACTTCGTTCGTTGGCTAATATAAAAAAAAACTCGCGACAGAAGTTTGTACATATATATATTTCTCTATGGTTTGTACGGCCGCCATTTCTGTTATCAACTTGTCAGTTATTTTTTGTCGAAACATTTTTAATTGCGAAAATGTATATGTTTACTATTAACTATATCATAATAAATAAATATACTTTCCTTATCAATTCTAATTTATTTATTTTTATTAAGCTTACTCCTGTGGGTATGTTTCAGCACTTGTATCTATCTACCTAGTAATGAGTACTTGCAATATGTGTGTACCTAGATAAAGTAATGTATGCAACTGTACATCATTAGGCCTTAAAACACTCGTGTGATCCTATAATGAAACTCGCTACTTGTTTCATTAAACTCCACTCGTGTTTTAAGGCCCCTCATTATGTATCAATTGCATAAACTACTATTACTACTACTACTACTAAAAATACTAAGTATCCTATAAATTCTACTATTATAACTAAACCAAATACCTAACACGTTGTTTGAGTGCATTTTACATTTTAGAAGTCAGACCACTCAAACCCGTTTTGTGATTTTTGTCTTGAAGATACATCGTTCACATCACGTATCATATGCACACTTTCTTCTCTTGCTAACTTTCTACGACTTTATATTGACATAAGTAATAGGTACCTAAGTCACTGACTTCTTAGACTAGAATAGAATAGAATAGAATAGAATAGAATAAAGGTTTATTGTCACTTACAACATACAAACAAGATCAACAAAAAAAAAAAAATAGGATTTTTTCTTAATCTATAAGTACAAAATTAAAAGAAACAAACAGTGTGACAAAAGGGATGTACTCGGCGTTTGCTGTGGCGCAGACTAGCAACTACAGCGCTGGTTTTCAGTTCACCCCAAATAACTATTTATATTTAACATTATACTTGCAGGCGTTCATCTTACCATATCATATAACAGGCGTTAGGGCTTGTAACCGGTTTTCACAAAAAGCCCCGAAATAACCCAATATGTTTACATATTTTATGGTATTTACGTAGAACTCGTATTGTTTTTAGGTTATGATTTATATTGTAAGATTTTTCGATTAAATATGAAATAGTAAACGAAAGAATGAAAAAAACCGGTATTTTAGTATGGAGCAAAATACCGGTCACAAACCCTGATTTCTTAAAGGGGGCGTCCATTAATCGCGTCATACGTTTTTTGCTTGTTTTAGACCCCCCCCCTCCCCCATGGTGATCTTTGGTGATATTTTCAGGACCCCTCCCCCCTCGTCCAATATGACGTGTAATTTTTTGCGAACTAAAGTAAGTACAGTTTTCTAACACGTGAAAACGTAACGGACGTACACGTGAAGGGTAAAAAAATGAAACTACATGTATGCACATCTCACTAATTTCATTAAAATAACATTGAATAGAAAAAAACCGGCCAAGTGTGTATTTGTAAGTGATTTTGAGAAAAATGGGATGAATCTAAGTGACCCCGTGCATAAAGCATAGCGACGCCTCGCCCGCTCAACTAAACGCAGAAGTCCAACTGCGAGGCAAATTTTACTCTGGTTTTCACAGTTCATATAAAAGTTGATAATTTTTATTTTATTGAAATATTTGAAATACTGTATAGCACGAAGGAACAAAAAAATTACACGTGATACGTGTCCAGACCCCCCTCCCCCCTGTGGTGATCATTAGTGATTTTTTCTTGACCCCCTCCCCCCATATACATTATGACGCGATTAATGGACGCCCCCAAAGATGTTGAATCTCACTCGTGACACCTAAATTTAAAAATTTTAATTTTGTTTGCATATTTTTTCCAGTAAAATTAAGTCACTGTTAGTGGCTATCTGATAAGTTAGATTTTGATATAGCAATTGGCTCTTTACATTCAATGCGATCAGATATGGACTTATCTTTTTTTTCCGCATAGTATAAGAGCACCCTCACTTTTTCAAGTAATTTCCACGCCGTTTGCGTTATTCCCCCGCGACGAATTAGCTCTGTTCCAACCAATTTGCATATATTAACACGCTATTAAGCCGTAATACGTCTGTGTGTTGGTTTTGTATATTGGTAATTGGTTTTACTTTTGAATCAGTGAGTAAAAGTAGATAGGCGTCAGAGATGCTCAAAATTATCTGTACACGTTCATACGGCTGCGTTTCCACCAGAGATGAGCGAGGATGTGTTGCGAGGAGATGATGAAAGAGATGAGCTAGGATGTGTTGCGAGGAGCTGATGAAAGAGATGAGCTAGGATGTGTTGCGAGGAGATGATGAAAGAAATGAGCTAGGATGTGTTGCGAGGAGATGATGAAAGAGATGAGCTAGGATGTGTTGCGAGGAGATGATGAAAGAAACGAGCGAGGATGTGTTGCGAGGAGATGATGAATGATGTGATGAGAAATAAATGTAATGTAAGATGTAAAGATACTATTTCTGCTGTTACAAGATTATATGTTAGTTATTTACGAGTATGTAAGTAGGTAATCTAGAAATTTGTTTTTATATTTATAAAAGTGCACCCTTAAGATGTAGGTACTTATATTTATAATATTTGTATACTGTTAGCCAACAGTTGAAAAAGGTGAAACGATTGTTTACACAAACATATGTAAATTTACCCTTATTCTGCAAATAAATATTTTGTTTGTTTGAGGAATGTGTTTTTAAGAACCAATAGAATTACTTCATTTACTTATCCTCGCACAGCGCAGCTCTAGGATTGGTTCTTAACAAACACATTCCTTGCAACGCATCCTTACTCATCACTGGTGGAAACGCAGCCTTATTGTTTTAGATACATAATGTAAAGGGTAATTTCTTCCTGTTGTCTCTTATCTTCCGATTTTAGGTAAAGGTTAAGTAATAATCAGGGCCCGGAATTAGGTGAGCTAAAATACCTAAAGTTCGCGAGAGGACATAATATAGAGTGGTTACAACCGGATGAAAATAATATTTTATTTGGATTCCGGGTATTCGATATTCATCCGGGCACTGCAAGTAATAGTCGTAATGATGAAAAATGGTTACATTGCAGCCATAAAGTTAACATTATAATAATAAATCTGAAAATGTGACATATATTTTAAATTAGTAAAAACTAACATTAAACATGCTGCACTGTAAACAAAACATATCACGTTCAATATTACGACAAGTCCCCGAATAAACATCGAATACCCGGAATCCAAATAAAATATTATTTTCATCCGGTTGTAACCACTCTATATTATGTCCTCTCGCGAACTTTAGGTATTTTAGCTCACCTAATTCCGGGCCCTGGTAATAATACACCAGCGATATTTCTTAGGTATATTTAAACACGCTAGATGGCTCTGCCATAACTTTCTCAAGGATTTAACATTTTATATTTAGAGTTAAAAATGAATTTTCTAAACTTGAACTAGAGATCAAATTATTCAAGCTAGCCAAGCGCCACATTGATTAGTGTTAAGTCCGACATTCATACATTTTGTACTAAAATACACAAGTAGAAAATGTATGGAGTCGCAGTTAACACTAATCAATGTGTTAATGGGCCTTAAGTAATACGACGGGTGACCAGAAGGCTGGGGCATACTTTGCCCAGCGCATCGGTATTGCCGTTCAACGCGGCGATGCCGCCAGCCTTCTCGGCACCCTACCGGTCGGATCTGATTTAGTGTTAGTTTAGTTTATATGTCGTTTTCATTTTTAATTCTAATTTATTATAAAAAATAATCAAATCATTTTTTACTAAATATGCCAAATGCGCCTTAGCATTTACAATACATACAATAGACACGGGGAAATTTGACCGGTGCCGCTGTGACCCGGGTAGCTCAAGGGTTAGGGTGTGCGTTAGTAAGGCGAATGCAGAAGACGCTGGTTCGTTCCCAGCCCTGGGCACCAGAGGCCTTAGTCACTTTGCTTTGTATATATCTTTTTAAGTTTATAATTTCTCTACTTGATTTTACTTTGCAACGATTCAACTCATTCAACTCAACGTATAGGTAACTTTTCCTTTCAGTTTCAAAAAGGTCGTTTATCTGTCTGTTTGTATTTCTGTTAGCAGACATCCTGACCAAGAGATCAACATACATTTCACAAAAACGGTTGATTCCCGACATGTTGAGTTGACTTACGGTAGCTGTTTGTTCCGGGTTCTTTAAATATTTGTTTTGTCCTATTCAAGAGAGTTTGTTCGGTTCTATTCAAAAGAGGCGTTTGAATCTGAGTAATTCGACCTACAACTCTTGAACACAGAATAAATGTGTCATTATTTTGGTAAAGACACCAATTGGCGGAAGGCGCTTACGTTGTTTGTTGTAAAATTCAATGTTGTATTCGAGGAATAAAAGCGTATTAAGCGCCGGCCGCCAAATGACACCTTTTGATAAAGACTATCACAAATGATAGTACTACGTAAATAAGGTTCACTGGGTAATAAAATCGCTTATTGGGCCATACTTACCTGATATTATGCCATACGTACCTTTTTTTTTTATACCCCGACGGTGGCAAATAAGTATACGGTCCGCTTGTGGAAGCAGCTAGGCAACACACACTGATAAAAAATATATTTTTTGATAGACCTATTGAAACAAGTGACATTGCCTGTTCAATCGGCGCAGGGACATTCACCATCAGATATATCGGAGGCATCGCAGCGGCCAAGGTGATCACAAATATCTGAACAACGCCTGTATTGTCAAGGCGATTTTATAAGTTTACTAGCTTTTGCCCGCGGCTTCGCTCGTGTTAAATTCGGGGTAACACGGTTCCCCTTTCCTGATTGCACCCCGGAATGCTCCATACAAACTTCCATCCCCCATTTTAGGGAAGTGGGGGGTTGGAAAGAGACAAAAAGTAGCCTATGTCACTCTCCATCCCTTCAACTATTTATTATCTCCACTTAAAAATCACGTCAATTCGTCGCCCCGTTTTGCCGTGAAAGACGGACAAACAAACACACACATACACTTTCCCATTTATAATATTAGTATGGATGAGTACCTTGGTCGCTTTGATATATTTGATGGCGACTGTACAAGAAGTCCTCAATCCGCTTCAGAGTTCTTAATTTCCTTTGGCCGTTGCCCGGAGCTTCCGTTTCCGGAAATGCGCCTTTTGTTTTGATGTTGGTTTGTCAGTTAACAAGGCTGGTGAGTTTATTTGTCACTTTAAATTTATAAACGATGCTTTGAACTAGCCTAAAATGCGTTTGACACCCAACGCAAGCAATCGATCTGTTGTCGGCACAATTTATACAGTTTTGTCAGAAGTAGGTACTATTAGTAGTAGAGGTTAATTTACCCGGATGATATATTTACGTTAATGACACAATTACAAAATATATTTTCACGCTACTGTTCGGAAATGTGACAAAAGATGGTCAAAATCCAAGCTGGAAAGTAAGCATTTGCTGTAGCACCTGAACTACCACTACAGCAATGTTATTGTAGCGATGAAATGTCATTAGTTGGAAAGTAAAGTGTCCAGTTATGTCATTTCATTCATTAAAAACATTAAAAAAGGTCTTTTTTTGGCACAACTTTATGTTTCAAAAATAAAATAAGGTTGTTTATCGGGCCAACTACCTGTTTAAAAAAAAAGAAACGTCAAAACCATTTATTCACCCTTAAGGCGTTTTTAATTTATTTAGCCGTTTGTGGTTTTCTATCAAAAACGCCTCTAAGTAATGAGTCAGTTTGAAGCAAACAACAGAAAAACGCTTCATGAAAGTGAAAAAAAAAGTAAAAAGGCGGGAATGGAATACTGAATTGGATATTCTATTAAATCACAAATGTTTTTTTTTATTTCCTCACAGTAGTCGTGAAAAGCACTATGTAATATCTCGGCCGAAAGCGCTATAGGTGGACTCGTATCTTCGAGGGCCTCCCCTAGCGGGTCGGCCCTCGAACTAACTCGATCCACCTATAGCTTACTTTCAAGCCTCTACAACAATGTACAATTTTTTTATACCACATCGGTGGCAAACTAGCATACGGCCTGCCTGATGGTAAGCAGCTACCGTAGCCTATGGACGCCTGTAACTCCGGGGGTGTCACATGCGCGTTGCCGACGCTTTATAAAAAGGAGGATTCACTGTGTTGACGGCTAAAGGAACAGCGGCCCTCTTCGTCAACACACTGGGTCCTCTTTGAACTCTAACATCATCATCATTTTAACATCGATAA
Organism: Pammene aurita; assembly: GCA_947086415.1. Taxonomy (NCBI): domain Eukaryota; kingdom Metazoa; phylum Arthropoda; class Insecta; order Lepidoptera; family Tortricidae; genus Pammene; species Pammene aurita. The sequence goes on from OX352303.1 coordinate 29,657,702, forward strand.
AATCCAACGATTCATTCAATTCAAGAATAAGTCCATGGCATAAGGCATAACCATTGCCTACTTATTTTGTATTTTGACGATCTTCGAGTCTATCGAGTCATTCAAGAATAAGCATATCCGATTAAGTTAGCTACAACCGGACCCCGCAGGATGTCCAATCAATGCAATTGCTGGGCATCGGTAACGCTTCCTGACTAGCCCAACTGAGATTGTATCAATGACAGCGGTCATTTCAACACTTTGTCATCTTTATAAGAGTATCGACTCGGAGCGGTAATCTAACTATGAATTACGGATTGAATACGGATTTGTATGAGAACCGACCTGTATCGTCCGCGAAGACGGCAAGAGACCTGAAGGTATGACCTTCGTGCCATAGAGGATGGGACGGCCGCTGGTATGGGACGCGACGTGTGTCGATACTCTGGCCCTGTCCCATCTTCATGGTGCCGCATTAAAGGCTGGCTCGGCTGCCAATTCGGCCGAGCTCCTCAAGCGCCGCAAGTATGCAGTCATGAACAGTGGTTGCATATTTGAGCCGTTTCGGGTTGAGACCCTGGGATGGGACCCTGGGGGAAAGGGCTCACAGGGTCTTCAAAGAGTGAAGCCGTATGTTAGTGAAATTGACGCATCACCATAGGGCTGGGTCATATCTAGCACAGCGGATACCAATTGCAATACAACGGGGCAATGGGTTACTGAATATAGGTATTTCATGAGCGTAACTAGCACATTGGCTGTAACAGACGGACAAACGGATAGAGATACAGACACACGAGTGATTCTTTACGAGGTACAGATCTCTTCAAATAAAATACATTAATGCAGGAACAAAAATAAAGCTCTAAAAATATATGACAAGACCGGGTTCCGTAGGTACCTAAACACATCATGAAATAAAACAATAGGTATTGAAAAACTCGTAAAGGTAGTCAACGAAATCAAATTTAATTTAAACTGATAAACTTTGACTTTAAGAAATATGTAATGTAGTGCTTTTTGATTACGCATATCTTTATAGGTTTTGCTGCCTAGTTTGTCGTTGAAACTAGTTTTATTTATTATTTATTTATCCCCTTATTTATAAACAGACACTAAAGTTAAGAGATCGCTGATAAAACTTTGACTTTAAGAAATATGTAATGTAGTGCTTTTTGATTGCGCATGTCTTTATAGGTTTTGCTGCCTTGTTTGTCGTTGAAACTGTAGTTTTATTTATTATTTATTTATCCCCTTATTTATAAACAGACACTAAAGTTAAGAGATCGCTGATAAACGTTTGTGAAAGGGACAAACGATTATCAGAGGCCTCTTAACTTTAGTAGACGTTTATGAATAAGGGGGTTAATCTTTATTGCACAATACACGAAAGTATAAATGGCGGACTTAATGCCTTAAGGCATTCTCTACCAGTCAACCATGGGCTTCCCGTTATCGTTTTCCCGTATATAGGGTTTCCTTAAAATACCTACATTAAAAACGTATCATGTGAGACTAAATAACCTCAACTCGCGCCTTCCTTCATGTAGAACTTTTCAACCCCCTTCTCACCCCTTTGGAGTTAAATTAAAAAAAATTCATGTCATTTGAAAAGTTTAATTACTTACTGATTTTAAAGTTCTACCGTAACACGACAGACTTATACAACGTGTCTTTATTGATTTGCTTTAATTTTAACATATGGTTAGGTAAGATTAAGGAAACGAATTGGCATCAATGATTTGAAAACAATTTTTTTTTTCATAGAATAATTGTTCTATCGGTCACTAATGTTAACTAGGGTATTAGAGTGTAATGAATGATTAACGCAACCAAGCAATTGAAAATTTCGAAATGTCAATGTAATTTCGAATATTACAATACTCCGAGATACAAAAGAGGCATATTTTATTGACGTAACATACGTGCATTGCGGTGTCTCAGAGTAAGAAAATAATTTAATTTAGGTTTAAACAATCACAAAGATAAAAATTAACTATCGATTATTGCAGAACTGGAGCTAATTAGGACACTGGTATCTCTAAGAAATATATTTAATTCAAGCTCAGGAATGTAACTTTGTAATTAAAGCAAATCAACAAATCAGGTCAGGATCTGATGATGGGATCCTGGAGAAATCGAGGGAACTCTTCAAATATTATTGGCACACCTATAGCGATTTTTAAAGTAGCTCGAGCTAAATGCTCGAGCTACTTTTGGAAATGTGGAGTCTAAGTGAACTCGGTTCTTTTTTGTTTAAAATTATTTGCCTACAAATGCAGTTGTCAGTCAGCCATTTTTGCTTACATTTATTTACTTTTCTATTTACCTCCGGTTAATTAATAAATGTGTAAAACAGATATTTTCATACTCCAAATAGGCATCTTAGAATGACCAAGGGCCCCTAAAAATGATTCGCAAGCTCGTAAAAGCCCCTGGAACCCATTGAACGAGCTTCTTTGAATTCTAACAAATTACATTATCCTCCCTTCTAACGATGAATATTGTATTTAACCGACTGCGACGGAAAAGGTGAAGGGGTATTCTGAAATCTAATGCTTATTTGTCATAATTATATTAAAACAAGGGGGAGCCAAGGCCGCCATTGATATGGTTCAGTTTTCGAGCAATAATGTAAAGGCGGTATAGTTTCAAATTAGATTTACTGAAAATATGGCTCCTGAAAATTTGTAACCGGCCAGTCTTATACCGCAATAAGACTGTCAAAGAAAGTAACCGCCCGAGTCGTTCTTGCGGTACTATTGTGGGGCCATGTTTTGGGCTGATTGTGTATCCCTAGTATTATTTGATCGGTGGGTTCAGTATTTGTTATTTTTTTATCGTATGGCTACATCTCACTAGATATAGATAGGCATTTCTTCCCTGGGATAGTAGTAGTGGAAAAGCAGATGATAAAGAAAATCCAGTGAGTGCTGCGAGGTCCAGATGGGACAGTGCAGCTGCCAAGTTTGTTACTCTTTTAGCACCACCCAGGGATCACGTGTAGGGTTGTCTAAGGTGTTTCCTACGGACGCAGAGTAACATTGATCCCCTGGTGGGTTCAGTAATTTACTATTTTCTAAGGTGACTGCTCCAGGGATGGCGTCGGAGGTCTTGAACCCCTGAGGAGGTAGTTCAAAAGTACAAATATTAAACACGCAACCGGGATCCGCACCCAGGACTTTCTGCTTCGTAGGGTCACTGCCGATTAGGCTACGGAGGCCGACCGTGCAGAGGTCCATCAGTGGACGCCTGAAATGATGATAATACCAAAATATTTTAAAGGAAGAAAATACATTTTCACTTCTCATGCTCAAAAAGTGTGTCATATTATGCTTATCAAGGCGGACTAAAGTAGTACATTTAGCCTCTAGGGCTAAAATGTATACATATTTATGTTTTATAGAACATTTTAAATTGACCAATCGGAACACTTCACCATATTAAATCCACCAATCACAACACACATATCGAAGCTAATCGGAACGCTAGATACTTTTTTGGTGCGTATACTGTGTAAATAATTAAAGTCCTTAAAAAAACATTGTATTTAATATCAACCAATCAGAATACAGCAATGTTAAAATCGACCATTGAGGAAACGCAATTTATTTCTCAAAACGTGAGGTGTTTTTTAGTTCCTACTTCACAATCATTAAAAAAGATTGTAATTTTTTGGAAGCGCTTTAAAGCGTGTTTAAACTGTTTAAACGGCTATTAGACATGGCAATTTGTAGGGCCCAATCGGTTGTGTCCAACTCCTGTCGGCCCCAACGCACTTTATTACACTTTCCCTACAAATCGCCCCTACCGACCCTACCTCACCAACAAATCGTCCCTACCGACCCTAGCTCAACGTTTACAGAGATGCCTTCAAAACATCTAAAAAATGTATTCGGTGGAGCACGGTGATAGTACTCATAACAGTACACATTAAATAAAATCTGAAACGGTTTTTTTTTATTATAGATAAATTTAAATGACCGCTCGAGCTGCCTGAATCTAAATTCATCTGCCCAACCCTTCTATTATTTAAATACAAAACTAGATAAATATATTAATTACCAGCGAATCTACACAATTTAACTTTTATTTTAAATAAAAAACCAGACGGAATGTGTAGATTATGGCTAACATTATAAATAAAAAAGGTAAAATAACTCTAACGACCTCCATAAACAGCTGCGGATGTCGAGGCACTGCCGATCGCCCTAGATCGGGACTCCTACTCCCTAAGTACCATTACACCTACCAACCCGACAGGTTGGACCCTACAAATTGCAATGTCTAATAGCTACTTTAAAGAGCTAATTATACCGTCGTCTGTGGCATTTATTCGCGGTGTTTATATTTTGTATCTATGTCAAAGAAGTTAGAAAATTAAAAGACCGTCAAGTTAAACCATAATTTAACCTTAGTTTAGTTATTGTGTGTAAATAATAAGTATTTTTATCTTATTTTCTCGCAATCGAAGTGAAAAATAGTATGCATTACTCTGGTCTAAAAGCCATATTACCACTCGAACAATTTTCCCTCACTTCGTTCAGGAAAATAACCACCTCGTGGTAATATGGCCTACTTTAGACCCTTGACAAACAATCTACTATTATTTTAACGCCGCAAAATTAAACATTCATAGAGCTAGAAACAAAACAGGCACAATGAAATGCTCGAGCTGCTGTAAAAAATACTCAAATTACTATTGCCTATAATAGTTGAAGAGTTCCCTCGATTCCTCCAGGATCCCATCATCAGATCCTGACTGGTTACAATGGGACCAACTGTGATAAGTATACTCTTTCAAACAAAAAAAGATTTTTCCAAATCGGTCCAGCCGTCTTCGAATAATCGGTGAACATACATAAAAAAAAAAACTAAAAAAAAACAAACAATGATCCCGACGAATTGATAACCTCCTCCTTCGAAATCTTGAAGTCGGTTGAAAATAGGATCGTCATTAATTAATAATTAATAGGTAGTAGGTACTTCATACATTAAGATGGACCGACAGTGGTAAATGTAAAGTTTGTAATTCAATATCTTAATGAATCGCCAATATGCCCGTCTGGCCATATAAATCCGTCACAGAAAATTAAAACGGTAAATGCGTAGACGCAGACGGTTTGTAACACAGATTACTTACCGACTAGATGGTGGTAAAATGATGAGATCGCCACACCCGCTGTGCGACCGCTTATTTCAGTTGCGCTCATGTATATTACATAAGACATAAGTTACAAATATGAAAATCATAAAAAAGACCTCCATAGATATGAGTTGTTGTAGTATGTGAAGGATGCAATTGAGTTTTGCAACTCATGGTGTTGTATTTACAAGTAAAAAAAATACCTACAAGATTTATTTTAAAGTGTGTGCAATCGCTTCATTTCCTGTAAATTAACTTATTTGAATAAATCTTGAAGCAAATCAAATTATTTTGTTCAATATTTTTTGATTTGCAATTTTTAAGTAGTTACACTACTATATATAAATTGAAAATAGATGTCATATACTTCAGAAAAAATGACCAAACCCTCCGGTGTCCGAGGCCAGATTTGAACTGGCGTCTTCAGCTTTCGCGGCTGACGTCCTGACCACTAGACCACCCGGTCACGGCGGAACTTGACAAATTTTCTCATGTATATGCAATCTCTGAATTTGAAACGGCTAGGCGCCGTTGACCATACTCTAAGGGCATGCGCAGTACGTGCTTGCACCTCCTATCCGAATCTCTTACGTGATTCTGGTATAGCGAGAGAGATGGTGCTGCCATCTATGAATCTTGAAGCAAATCAAATTATTTTGTTCAATATTTTTTGATTTGCAATTTTTAAGTAGTTACACTACTATATATAAATTGAAAATAGATGTCATATACTTCAGAAAAAATGACCAAACCCTCCGGTGTCCGAGGCCAGATTTGAACTGGCGTCTTCAGCTTTCGCGGCTGACGTCCTGACCACTAGACCACCCGGTCACGGCGGAACTTGACAAATTTTCTCATGTATATGCAATCTCTGAATTTGAAACGGCTAGGCGCCGTTGACCATACTCTAAGGGCATGCGCAGTACGTGCTTGCACCTCCTATCCGAATCTCTTACGTGATTCTGGTATAGCGAGAGAGATGGTGCTGCCATCTATGAATCTTGAAGCAAATCAAATTATTTTGTTCAATATTTTTTGATTTGCAATTTTTAAGTAGTTACACTACTATATATAAATTGAAAATAGATGTCATATACTTCAGAAAAAATGACCAAACCCTCCGGTGTCCGAGGCCAGATTTGAACTGGCGTCTTCAGCTTTCGCGGCTGACGTCCTGACCACTAGACCACCCGGTCACGGCGGAACTTGACAAATTTTCTCATGTATATGCAATCTCTGAATTTGAAACGGCTAGGCGCCGTTGACCATACTCTAAGGGCATGCGCAGTACGTGTTTGCACCTCCTATCCGAATCTCTTACGTGATTCTGGTATAGCGAGAGAGATGGTGCTGCCATCTATGAATCTTGAAGCAAATCAAATTATTTTGTTCAATATTTTTTGATTTGCAATTTTTAAGTAGTTACACTACTATATATAAATTGAAAATAGATGTCATATACTTCAGAAAAAATGACCAAACCCTCCGGTGTCCGAGGCCAGATTTGAACTGGCGTCTTCAGCTTTCGCGGCTGACGTCCTGACCACTAGACCACCCGGTCACGGCGGAACTTGACAAATTTTCTCATGTATATGCAATCTCTGAATTTGAAACGGCTAGGCGCCGTTGACCATACTCTAAGGGCATGCGCAGTACGTGCTTGCACCTCCTATCCGAATCTCTTACGTGATTCTGGTATAGCGAGAGAGATGGTGCTGCCATCTATGAATCTTGAAGCAAATCAAATTATTTTGTTCAATATTTTTTGATTTGCAATTTTTAAGTAGTTACACTACTATATATAAATTGAAAATAGATGTCATATACTTCAGAAAAAATGACCAAACCCTCCGGTGTCCGAGGCCAGATTTGAACTGGCGTCTTCAGCTTTCGCGGCTGACGTCCTGACCACTAGACCACCCGGTCACGGCGGAACTTGACAAATTTTCTCATGTATATGCAATCTCTGAATTTGAAACGGCTAGGCGCCGTTGACCATACTCTAAGGGCATGCGCAGTACGTGCTTGCACCTCCTATCCGAATCTCTTACGTGATTCTGGTATAGCGAGAGAGATGGTGCTGCCATCTATGAATCTTGAAGCAAATCAAATTATTTTGTTCAATATTTTTTGATTTGCAATTTTTAAGTAGTTACACTACTATATATAAATTGAAAATAGATGTCATATACTTCAGAAAAAATGACCAAACCCTCCGGTGTCCGAGGCCAGATTTGAACTGGCGTCTTCAGCTTTCGCGGCTGACGTCCTGACCACTAGACCACCCGGTCACGGCGGAACTTGACAAATTTTCTCATGTATATGCAATCTCTGAATTTGAAACGGCTAGGCGCCGTTGACCATACTCTAAGGGCATGCGCAGTACGTGCTTGCACCTCCTATCCGAATCTCTTACGTGATTCTGGTATAGCGAGAGAGATGGTGCTGCCATCTATGAATCTTGAAGCAAATCAAATTATTTTGTTCAATATTTTTTGATTTGCAATTTTTAAGTAGTTACACTACTATATATAAATTGAAAATAGATGTCATATACTTCAGAAAAAATGACCAAACCCTCCGGTGTCCGAGGCCAGATTTGAACTGGCGTCTTCAGCTTTCGCGGCTGACGTCCTGACCACTAGACCACCCGGTCACGGCGGAACTTGACAAATTTTCTCATGTATATGCAATCTCTGAATTTGAAACGGCTAGGCGCCGTTGACCATACTCTAAGGGCATGCGCAGTACGTGCTTGCACCTCCTATCCGAATCTCTTACGTGATTCTGGTACAGCGAGAGAGATGGTGCTGCCATCTATGAATCTTGAAGCAAATCAAATTATTTTGTTCAATATTTTTTGATTTGCAATTTTTAAGTAGTTACACTACTATATATAAATTGAAAATAGATGTCATATACTTCAGAAAAAATGACCAAACCCTCCGGTGTCCGAGGCCAGATTTGAACTGGCGTCTTCAGCTTTCGCGGCTGACGTCCTGACCACTAGACCACCCGGTCACGGCGGAACTTGACAAATTTTCTCATGTATATGCAATCTCTGAATTTGAAACGGCTAGGCGCCGTTGACCATACTCTAAGGGCATGCGCAGTACGTGCTTGCACCTCCTATCCGAATCTCTTACGTGATTCTGGTATAGCGAGAGAGATGGTGCTGCCATCTATGAATCTTGAAGCAAATCAAATTATTTTGTTCAATATTTTTTGATTTGCAATTTTTAAGTAGTTTTTAAGTAGTTTTTAAGTAGTCAACGGCGCCTAGCCGTTTCAAATTCAGAGATTGCATATACATGAGAAAATTTGTCAAGTTCCGCCGTGACCGGGTGGTCTAGTGGTCAGGACGTCAGCCGCGAAAGCTGAAGACGCCAGTTCAAATCTGGCCTCGGACACCGGAGGGTTTGGTCATTTTTTCTGAAGTATATGACATCTATTTTCAATTTATATATAGTAGTGTAACTACTTAAAAATTGCAAATCAAAAAATATTGAACAAAATAATTTGATTTGCTTCAAGATTCATAGATGGCAGCACCATCTCTCTCGCTATACCAGAATCACGTAAGAGATTCGGATAGGAGGTGCAAGCACGTACTGCGCATGCCCTTAGAGTATGGTCAACGGCGCCTAGCCGTTTCAAATTCAGAGATTGCATATACATGAGAAAATTTGTCAAGTTCCGCCGTGACCGGGTGGTCTAGTGGTCAGGACGTCAGCCGCGAAAGCTGAAGACGCCAGTTCAAATCTGGCCTCGGACACCGGAGGGTTTGGTCATTTTTTCTGAAGTATATGACATCTATTTTCAATTTATATATAGTAGTGTAACTACTTAAAAATTGCAAATCAAAAAATATTGAACAAAATAATTTGATTTGCTTCAAGATTCATAGATGGCAGCACCATCTCTCTCGCTATACCAGAATCACGTAAGAGATTCGGATAGGAGGTGCAAGCACGTACTGCGCATGCCCTTAGAGTATGGTCAACGGCGCCTAGCCGTTTCAAATTCAGAGATTGCATATACATGAGAAAATTTGTCAAGTTCCGCCGTGACCGGGTGGTCTAGTGGTCAGGACGTCAGCCGCGAAAGCTGAAGACGCCAGTTCAAATCTGGCCTCGGACACCGGAGGGTTTGGTCATTTTTTCTGAAGTATATGACATCTATTTTCAATTTATATATAGTAGTGTAACTACTTAAAAATTGCAAATCAAAAAATATTGAACAAAATAATTTGATTTGCTTCAAGATTCATAGATGGCAGCACCATCTCTCTCGCTATACCAGAATCACGTAAGAGATTCGGATAGGAGGTGCAAGCACGTACTGCGCATGCCCTTAGAGTATGGTCAACGGCGCCTAGCCGTTTCAAATTCAGAGATTGCATATACATGAGAAAATTTGTCAAGTTCCGCCGTGACCGGGTGGTCTAGTGGTCAGGACGTCAGCCGCGAAAGCTGAAGACGCCAGTTCAAATCTGGCCTCGGACACCGGAGGGTTTGGTCATTTTTTCTGAAGTATATGACATCTATTTTCAATTTATATATAGTAGTGTAACTACTTAAAAATTGCAAATCAAAAAATATTGAACAAAATAATTTGATTTGCTTCAAGATTCATAGATGGCAGCACCATCTCTCTCGCTATACCAGAATCACGTAAGAGATTCGGATAGGAGGTGCAAGCACGTACTGCGCATGCCCTTAGAGTATGGTCAACGGCGCCTAGCCGTTTCAAATTCAGAGATTGCATATACATGAGAAAATTTGTCAAGTTCCGCCGTGACCGGGTGGTCTAGTGGTCAGGACGTCAGCCGCGAAAGCTGAAGACGCCAGTTCAAATCTGGCCTCGGACACCGGAGGGTTTGGTCATTTTTTCTGAAGTATATGACATCTATTTTCAATTTATATATAGTAGTGTAACTACTTAAAAATTGCAAATCAAAAAATATTGAACAAAATAATTTGATTTGCTTCAAGATTCATAGATGGCAGCACCATCTCTCTCGCTATACCAGAATCACGTAAGAGATTCGGATAGGAGGTGCAAGCACGTACTGCGCATGCCCTTAGAGTATGGTCAACGGCGCCTAGCCGTTTCAAATTCAGAGATTGCATATACATGAGAAAATTTGTCAAGTTCCGCCGTGACCGGGTGGTCTAGTGGTCAGGACGTCAGCCGCGAAAGCTGAAGACGCCAGTTCAAATCTGGCCTCGGACACCGGAGGGTTTGGTCATTTTTTCTGAAGTATATGACATCTATTTTCAATTTATATATAGTAGTGTAACTACTTAAAAATTGCAAATCAAAAAATATTGAACAAAATAATTTGATTTGCTTCAAGATTCATAGATGGCAGCACCATCTCTCTCGCTATACCAGAATCACGTAAGAGATTCGGATAGGAGGTGCAAGCACGTACTGCGCATGCCCTTAGAGTATGGTCAACGGCGCCTAGCCGTTTCAAATTCAGAGATTGCATATACATGAGAAAATTTGTCAAGTTCCGCCGTGACCGGGTGGTCTAGTGGTCAGGACGTCAGCCGCGAAAGCTGAAGACGCCAGTTCAAATCTGGCCTCGGACACCGGAGGGTTTGGTCATTTTTTCTGAAGTATATGACATCTATTTTCAATTTATATATAGTAGTGTAACTACTTAAAAATTGCAAATCAAAAAATATTGAACAAAATAATTTGATTTGCTTCAAGATTCATAGATGGCAGCACCATCTCTCTCGCTATACCAGAATCACGTAAGAGATTCGGATAGGAGGTGCAAGCACGTACTGCGCATGCCCTTAGAGTATGGTCAACGGCGCCTAGCCGTTTCAAATTCAGAGATTGCATATACATGAGAAAATTTGTCAAGTTCCGCCGTGACCGGGTGGTCTAGTGGTCAGGACGTCAGCCGCGAAAGCTGAAGACGCCAGTTCAAATCTGGCCTCGGACACCGGAGGGTTTGGTCATTTTTTCTGAAGTATATGACATCTATTTTCAATTTATATATAGTAGTGTAACTACTTAAAAATTGCAAATCAAAAAATATTGAACAAAATAATTTGATTTGCTTCAAGATTCATAGATGGCAGCACCATCTCTCTCGCTATACCAGAATCACGTAAGAGATTCGGATAGGAGGTGCAAGCACGTACTGCGCATGCCCTTAGAGTATGGTCAACGGCGCCTAGCCGTTTCAAATTCAGAGATTGCATATACATGAGAAAATTTGTCAAGTTCCGCCGTGACCGGGTGGTCTAGTGGTCAGGACGTCAGCCGCGAAAGCTGAAGACGCCAGTTCAAATCTGGCCTCGGACACCGGAGGGTTTGGTCATTTTTTCTGAAGTATATGACATCTATTTTCAATTTATTTGAATAAGTCAACATTACGTTTGTGACACCAAACAGTAGCGTAACTTTTGCGCTCCAAATTAGATTTTTCGATTTGGTTGTGGTTTTTAGCAAATGTTAGGTGGCTTTCTCACTGCTGCGGTTTCCACATGCGGCGCCGGTGCGTGACCAAGATACCGCTCTGCATGTGTATAGCGCTGTCCCGTTCCTCCATCTGGTTGCGGCGCCAGTGTGATAATCGCCTTAGGTCATACACCGGCGATGCATGGCCCTAATATGAGTTTTAACACTTTTAACTTGTTATATGGTTATCTTGTCAAGGTTTTTTTAAATGATTACTTGCGGAAGAATTAGGACGCGCGCCGGAACGCCTAGCATCTGCTGGCTGTAATAATAGGAACGACACCTTAAAACGGAGTCTGTGGGTGGTTGTCCATGTTCTGTATAAATTGCCGCACGTCGAGAAGTTATCGCTTCCTGGCTTAGGCAGTTTTATTTATGTGACCTCTATTGGCTGTGAGGAATTCGGGCCAGGAAAGTGTTTTTTAAGCTATAAGCAACTCTTGAAGAAATATTTAGTTGTCCTTATCAATCTCACTATCAGGAAAACAGCACTAGTACTTGTTTTGCCTACATTTAAAAATAACCTTCTCATTCATAACAATAAGCCTAAGTACCTAAGTAAAAAAAGTAACCTCCACAATAATTTAGTAGTGATACGTGTATACCTATCCAAAAAATATTAGCTGTGTATTATCCAACCTACAACAAACAAACCATTTTGGCGATAATTGAGAATATTTGTTGGTATGCACAAACTAAATAAACAGCCTTTTACCATAAGTACCTACTCACATATATTCTACAGCCTCTGTTGATAAAAAATAATTTTCTAAAAAAAAGTCCCTTACTTGAGATTTCCAGTTCAGATTTGTTACTTACCATATCAACCATAGTCGTATCGCAAAATTGCTTCAGTCTTCTTTAGTAGCGAATTGCTGCTTTGCATTTAAAAAGCGATTAATTATTTACCAATCCGATATTCTTGTCGCAAATTCTGTGCATTTACCTGTTTTTACAGTCTTTATATAACCAGTACCTACATAATAGCCATATTCGTAGGCTATTTAGTATCCATTTTTCGATCCTAAAAAGGAATAGTAGTTTATGTAACTGTTACGTAATAAGGCCTAATTACGTACAGTTGCATACACTGCTTTATCTACACTCATATTATTTATCCAAAATGCCGTATTCGGAAACCATAGAATGGCCGCCATTGCACCGCCATGGCCAACTCGATTGTGCCGGCGGTCGGGGAGGCGCGTGTCGGCGGCCGCGCGGGCGCGTGCAGGTGTACATTATGTTATCAAAACTCATAACACATCAATAGTTGAGCATGTAAAGTTAAAATTACGTTACTGCCACAGATAAAAAGCTTATCATAGTAAAATCGGTCGTGGTAATGCTAGCCATTACCTACCGTTTTCGAACACGTTTTAGAGAACTTACAATATGAGTGTAGATAAACACATTTTATGATTCGATTTTGACTTTTTTTACTACTTATCGTTTATATTTTCCTTTCCCTAAGTTGTATTGTAACAAGTATAAAAGTACATTCATAGCTCCACGTATCCGACTCCATAGGCGAGCGGAAATTGAATCAATCCCGTCCCGTCCCGTCTTACCGGCTTAGCAGTTGTGCTGCAGTTACGCTGCAGCTTTGCGAGAGTTTGTGACGAGTTTAGTCACATTCAATTAGTCGCATGAGTTGTCTAGTGTAATGTGATGAATGTAGGAGCGTGTCGATGTTGGAGTTAATTTATAACTTCTTAGTGCGATACATAACATTGTTAATAGATATTATTTATTTATTTATTCTTATTATTTCTTTACCTTGCCTGTGATAATATGAAATATGTAATACATTTTTTTTTCACACAGAAAAAATCATTTACTAAGAAAAGGATTTTAAGACCATTGATTTATTATGTATTCTACGAGATGTGACATTTTGATTTTGATGTCATCAACAGATTTTGTGCGCCATGTTTGGTGGTTGACAGCTATGACAGAATCAAAGTTTGTAGTGATTTTCACTACAACTTTTGGGACTAACAATTTCTTAGGGATGTAAAAGCAATAAAGTTAGTCATTAAACTTTGATTTGAAACATTTAACATTAGTTCAATGACTAAATTTATGTATTAAGTTTGCTCGTGTTCATGTTACTTACACTTACATTCGTTTTCAATTGCTTAAATTCCTCGCTTGTATCAAAAAAATCCAAATAATATGATCTTTAAGTACGGTCACGTCTGAAAACATATACATTTAATGTGACAAAAACATGTATCCAAGACTTTACGCCGTGGTAATAGAGTCGTGGCTACATATTTTTATCACATTAAATGTAAGTTGTATCTTAATTGTATCTTAAAGGGGTCATTGGCGTCCGTTGGCTCGTTGGGTGGATGACATTCGGAAGGTCGCGGGTCACTTCTGGATGAGATTAGCGCAGGACCGGGACAAATGGCGTACTCGAAGAGAGGCCTATGCTCAGCAGTGGGCGACAAATGGCTAAAATGATGATGATGATGATCTTAATATGGTCATTTATTTATTTATTAGGTTATTGTTTTGTGATATTAAGTTTTTTTTCCGCTTTTCTTCACTGTTTTGCAACACCTACTGACTTAGTTTATTTAATGCAATTCCAGTACCTAAAGATTGTCTGGGAGAAATCGCTTTTAGCGATAAGACCGCCTGTTGTTTACCTCTATTCTGACTTTATGCATTTTCTGTACTGGTTTTCTTTTTGAGGTGTTAAATAAAGAGTATTTGTATTGTATTGTATCCATCTTTTCAGACGTGAATCGTGCGTCCTACTATATTCTCTAAACTATTCTCATTATCTTTCAATATCATCGGCGCGAAATTGAGTTCTCCAAATAACCTAATTCATCAAATATTCACGCATGTCAGAACAGAATACCTTAAATTGTTTCATTACATATTAACTGCCTAACCGTGTCACGCAAATTGACATTAGTCTCACATTTCAATTAAACTAAATCAATCGTGTACTGTGTATCTAATTCTAATGCATAAACATGGCCGCCATCTTGAGACGTAAATTGACAGGAGAGGAGAGTTCCCCGTTTGAATTGCAAAATCTAGGTCGCTTCACAAAGTTTAGTGGTTTGATAGCTGATCTAAACTGTATTTACATTTTAGGCGTGCGTTACCCGTATTATTTACCAGTCTTACACCCGTAACACGGGGATTTTTTAACTAATGTTACAACTAGCTGCTCTGGTAAATAGTAACACGGGTATTTTTTAACTAATGTTACAACTAGCTGCTCTGGTAAATAGTAACACGGGTATTTTTTAACTAATGTTACAACTAGCTGCTCTGGTAAATAGTAACACGGGTATTTTTTAACTATTGTTACAACTAGCTGCTCTGGTAAATAGTAACACGGGTATTTTTTAACTATTGTTACAACTAGCTGCTCTGGTAAATAGTAACACGGGTATTTTTTAACTATTGTTACAACTAGCTGGTCTGGTAAATAGTAACACGGGTATTTTTTAACTATTGTTACAACTAGCTGGTCTGGTATTTACCAGACCAGCCCCGTGTTACTATTTACCCGTGTTACTATTTAGTAACACGGGTATTTTTTAACTATTGTTACAACTAGCTGCTCTGGTAAATAGTAACACGGGGATTTTTTTATTTCCCATGTTACTACTACTTTGTATACGATTGACCCATAACATTTATTATTTTTGAAACGAAGTTCCTTATCGGGCGGTGACGTGACCGTCACGAAAACGCGACATAAAGCCATACGATTGAGAAACATGTAAAATGAAATAACATAAAGTGAAGTGAAGTGAAAAGTCAAAAAGTCAAAAGAGTCAAAAAAAGCCAATAAAGTCAAAAAGTGTTAAGGTCAAAAAAGTAAAAAAAAGGCAAAAATGCAAAAAAAAAAAAAAAAAATGACAAAATGATAAAGACAACAATTAAATAACATGACTTCGTTCCAACCGAGTGTTCAACGACAGTTACGTATTTTTATTTTTATTTAGGTACTTAGTACATAACGTGTTACACACTGGGAGAGCTCAGGTATATTTACTAATATTATACCAACATATTTTTTTTTTTTTTTTATACCACGACGGTGGCAAACAAGCATACGGCCCGCCTGATGGTAAGCAGCTACCGTAACCTATGGACGCCTGCAACTCCAAAGGCGTCACATGCGCGTTGCCGACCCTTTACAAAAAGGAGGATTCACTGTGTTGACGACTAAAGGAACAAGAAGGTCCCTCATCGTCAACACACTGGGTCCTCTTTGAGCTCTTTGGCAACCTTACTCACCACAATTTACTACACAAATACGAATGTAGGAACTAAGTTTCGGAGACTCAAAGGTAAGATCAAGATCGACCGACTCTAGCAATCTAGTATTCACAAACTAAAAGCAACCTTACTGCAATGACTTAAAATTTAAATTATATCAAACCTTAAATAGTAATATAGTTAGCTGAAGTAATAACGTCGTAAGCGACATTGACATCCGTAGGCAGTTAAGCTGTTTTGGCACGACAAATTTGAGCAGGTACAGTGTCATTTGTAACACTAATTGCTAGAGTATGGCGGCAGCGGTCATAGTACACAGTCAAGGAACTTTAACTCCAAGGTTTTTTTGCGATTACAAGGTTTTGCTAGTTTTTTATATGAACAGCCAAATTAAGTGTCAAGATCTTTTTCTTATCTTATAATATTATCTGAGCTTTACACAGGTCAGTGTTTACACAGTTTATTTTTACGTGACTTTTATTTTGACAATTTAATTTTTTTGCTATCGCCGCGGTTTTCCTCTTTGAGCGATATTAGTAAAGAAATATTCCTTTATATAGTTGACGGGTAAGTTATCGTACTTATTGTACTAATCAGAAAAGGGATTTGGGTCGTTGTAGACGATCTTTTTTTTAATCGCGTACACCTACTTTTTCGACACGATTAGAAATAGAAAGTATTACAAATTATAATTATACACTTTTTGAAGTGTAAAAAGGCCGATTAAAAAAAAAACCAAAAAAAAAGATATTTTTTTATAAGTACCTAACTAGCTTTTGCCCGCGGCTTCGCTCGCGTTAAATTCGGGGTAACACGGTTCCCCTTTCCTGATTGCCCCCCGGAATGCTCCATACAAACTTCCACCCCCCATTTTAGGGAAGTGGGGGGGTTAGAAAGAGACAAAAAGTAGCCTATGTCACTCTCCATCCCTTCAACTATCTCCACTTAAAAAATCACGTCAATTCGTCGCCCCGTTTTGCCGTGAAAGAAGGACAAACAAACACTCACATACACTTTTCCATTTATAATATTAGTAAGACGCCAGACTTTCAATCCGGAGGTCTGGGTTTCAAACCCCGGCTCGTACCACTGACTTTTTCGAAATCTATGTAAGTACGAAATATCATTTTATATTTACCTTACGCTTTTCAGTGAAGGGAAACATCGTGAGGAAACCGGACCTAATCCCAACCCTAGTTTCCCCTCTGGGTTGGAAGGTCAGATGGCAATCGCTTTTGTGAAAACGAGTACCTACGCCAATTTCTGGGATTAGGTTGCCGAGCGGACCCCAGGATCAATAGAGCCGTGGCAAAAAAAGCCGGTACAAACGCCTCCTAGCGTTGATGATATGACTTTTTTACTCTTTTGTTTAAAACATGCGAAATAATTAAATATTACTGTGACAAACTGACCTATCCTACTGCCAGTACTCTGTTTACTGCACAGGTGGTAATGTTACCACATTACACTAACGTACTATGATAAATAACGCCTGATGACTTCTGCACTTACGTGTACAATACCGATCGTAGTATGGCTGGATCTATGATTTATGCCTAACCATAAAGTTGCGACCAGACGGCATACAACAACAGCCCTATGCCACGAGACCTTGGCAGAAAACAGAGATTTTAAACCATGTAGCCAGTGGTTCGTGCCCAATTCTACATGACCTTTAAACGCCCTTGGTGGCTAGGCGTGCTCTGCCAACCGTTGGCAGAAGCGGTTGGTTGGTTGTCAGCCATGTAGCCGCTCGCTTCAACCAAGGTCACGTGGCAGAATCTGAACCACAACTTAAAGACTGTTGATGTATAACTGTATAGCTATAATGTATACCATCTAGTTTATGATCTTAGTTGCCGTGTTCTTGAGGTCAAGTCAACTGGTCTTCGCTGTTTGTCTACACTCTACAGGGAGATAAGTCACTCTAAGAAAAAGTAGTAGAATAATTTTTTTGACGCAAAAAATATTTAAAAAATCTACGGGACACGTGGTCCCTTCATACAAAACCAATTTTTTTCTTCGTACAAAAAAATGTTTTTCTTAGTTTTTCATTATTAGAATACGATACGAATTATGTCCTTAAGAGGGTGACAACACCCGATGACCTTCAAATTGACTTTACTCAAACAGTTTTTTAGCTATAACTACTTGTTTTAAGAAACTAAAAAAAATATATGTTATTATTCGTTATATTTGGAAAAACTTCGTTGATTCCGATACACGATTGGACGAAATCGGCTCGATAAAAAATAATTCCAAAGTTACTTCTTAAAATTTGCTTTAAACAGTCGTATGTCTTTAGTTTCTTCACTTATACGCCTGTAACTAAGGACAAAATTCCACCGCACTAATACTAAAAACTTCGTTGTTTTATATTTCTCAATTAATGCGTAGTTTTTTTTAATTCATCATTTTGCAAAATTTTCAATGAGCTCCCATACTAATCGTCACACAGTGTTTTTCTTTCACTCGCGCTGAAAAAGATAGGGAGGGAATTTAGCTGTGTGTAAAGAATCACCAGCATTTTTGTTACAGAAAGTAGCTACCGAACAACAATCACGCATACGCATGTTGACGCTCGCCCAATGCTATCGCTATGTGCGAAGTGCATGGTGGGGGTAACGCATAGACTAATTAACCCAAGACCCCGCATAGCCGGACGACCCCCTCTGCAACGCTCGAAGTAATTTCACTCTATAGTGAGATACTAATATTTAAAGTAAATAAATAAATAAATATTATAGGACAATCTTACACAAACCGACCTAGTCCCACAGTAAGCTCAATAAGGCTTGTGTTGTGGGTACTAGACGGCGATATATATAATAGATAGATATAGATAAATACTTAAATACATAGGAACATCCATAACTCAGGTACAAATATCTGTGATAACCACACAAATAAATGCCCTAACCAGGATTCGAACCCGGGACCTCCTGCTTCGTAAGCAGTGTCGCTACCGACTGGGCTAGGAGGCCGTTATGGGCTAGGAGGCCGTTACTGGGCTAGGAGGCCGTTACTGGGCTAGGAGGCCGTTAAAAGTGACAGTAAATATAGTACGTCTCCATGGCAACCATTAATGTCTCACTCTCTTACGCCCCACGGAAGAATCACGCGTTCCCTGTGTCTAGCATTGCGAGTTCCCCTCCCGCACCCCTTCTTTTTGGCAGCTTAGGTTTCAACGAAATAACGCGCTAAGCGGAGTATAGAGATATCTTGTATATGGGGTAACGTGAACGATCGCAGTGCACAATGTGACAAGAAATTAAACTGCAAAGAGCTCTTGTCAATATCAAAAACGTTTCGAGCAATATGGCTCGACCGCCACTTGTTATCAATGTAAGGCGGTAGGC
The DNA here is from genome assembly GCA_947086415.1 of Pammene aurita. Lineage (NCBI taxonomy): Eukaryota > Metazoa > Arthropoda > Insecta > Lepidoptera > Tortricidae > Pammene > Pammene aurita. Next base: position 29,676,929 of record OX352303.1, read on the forward strand.
GATAAGAGTCCGGTAAAGTATTTTATCTACACCAATATCATAAATCCTCTATTCCGCGTTCGGAAACCGTATGTAACTACCACCATTATTGCAACCAGTAACGTAACATCTCTGACAGTGTGGTAAAAAATTATGAAAATTCATTACCCCACGGTCACGTTACCAAGATCCACGCTCTCCCCGAGCGCCGGCACGCGCCCGCGCGACCGCCGACACAATCGAGTTGGTCATGGCGGTGCAATGGCGGTCATTCTACTGGTTTCCGAACACATCATTTAGGATTTATATTATGCGTGTAGATAAAGCAGTGTATGCAACTGTACGTGATTAGGCCTTATTACGTAACAGTTACATAAACTACTATTTTCGATTTCGCTTAAATTTTCGATACTATTTTACAGTAAATAATAAGACTACTATTAGTTTTTATACATATATTGGAAGATCGTTTCTTCTTAAACTGTTTAAGTGGAACACTTTTTTGATTTTATGTTTCATTTATAAATAATTCACCTTAATCTCACAGAGGTTTCGAGATTTTTGCATGAAGAGGTGAAAAGAGTAAGATTTTTATTGATTAAAATGATGTTTTAACATCACTAATCACTAGTTTAACATCATTTTAATGTAAAATATATAAATACGTTGGAAAATAAGTCGTTTAAGGAATAAGTAGAACAGTTTTTTTTCATTTTCATACATATTTTTTAAGCAAGAGTATGTTTACCTAGAACAATTTTAAGAAAAATTGCCGAAGTTTAGGAGCTATTTTTGGGAATGTTTTAAATATTTCATAAAAATTTAAATATAGAAATAAACTTAGATTGATGCTATACTCAGATAAAATAAAACATATTGGAAGGCATGACAAATAATAATAATAAATGAAGCGACAAGTTTGCATGAATCAACGTCCTCACCAAACAAGCTCTGCAAGAATTAAGTTTTAGTACCGGTATTAAATAATAATAAATGTGGACCAAAAGTATTTTTATGCACTAACAAGACTTCAAGCTATCTTATTAAATGCAATTCATGTGCGTTATTTTATTATTAGCGATTTTCGTTTTCAAATCGTTACCGGACTCCCTGAGCGTTGTTTTCGTAGCCAAGACGTAATAGATATTCGCGCGTCAACCGTGCGCATTGTAGCGAAGCCTATGTATAAATAATTACCTGTAGTAATTATGTTATTGAAACTGAAATAGGAAACTGATGCTTTTTCCTTATCCCGTAAATACAGGAAAAGGAAATATATCCTGAACTTATTGAAGCTGTGGCACGTATATGGCACTAAAGAGAAACTCAAGTAGGTACTTTAATGAATAGTATTTGATAACTTCTGCACTTAAGTGTACAATGCCGGTGCTTAGGACGTATATCTACGGCCTCATGTACCTGCCTTTATGTTCAGGTTAAGCGTACAGGCACCGGCAATAGTATCTTCCTACACGAAGACCGCAAAAATATGACACGCTCTTATGACCCTACAAATAAGAGCGTGTCACATATTTTTGCGGCCTTCATGTAGGAAGATACTATTGCCGGTGACTGTACCATGCCAGTCTTACTTTTATAAAAACTATCAGACACTAAAAGAAAACTCGTCAGGAGACTGATTTAACATTATTACCCCCTTTATTATTTTAAATTAAGTTTAAAGCTATGATTATTAAGCTTATGTTTTTGTACGAATGTGAGAAAATGCGAAAAATATTGAAATGGCTTTTTCATATCGTTAATTAACAGAAAATATCAACCCCATTATTCATAAACGTCTCTCAGGCCTCAATTAGTTAATTTATGTTTTGTCCTTATCTGTCACTTTGAGAGTTGTGTTTGTTAGAAACAGACCAAAGATAAATTAACTAATTGAGGCCTGAGAGACGATTATAAATAATGGGGTTGATAATTTCTGTTAATTAAAGATATGAAAAAGCCATTTCAATATATTTCGCATTTTTCACACATTCGTAAAAAAACATAAGCTGAATAATCATAGCTTTAAACTTAATTTAAAATAATTAATTATTTAAATTATAGCCCAGCGAATAAATAAGGAAAGAGCTCAAAGAGGACCTAGTGTGTTGACGATGAGGGACCCTCTTGTTTCTTTAGCCGTCAACACAGTAAAAACCTCCTTTCTGGGGGGCAACGCGCATGTGACACCTCTGGAGTTGCAGACGTCCATAGGTTATGGTAGCTGCTTACCATCAGGCGCACCGTCTGCTTGTTTGCCACCGTCGTTTTGAAGACATAAAAAACAGAACCGAAATGCCTTGACAAAATATTGCATTTAAAACCACTTCTATTTATTTATTTATCGTATGGCTGGCTACATGTCACTGGATATAGATAGGTATTTCTTCCCTAGGGTAGTAGTAATGGGAAAGCAGATGATAATGAAAATCCAGTGAGTGCTGCGAGGTCCGGATGGGACAGTGCGGCTGCCAAGTTTGTTACTCTTTTAGCATCACCCAGGGATCACGTGTAGAGTTGTTTAAGATGTTTCCTACGGACGCAGAGTAACATTGATCCCCAACCAACCACTTCTATGTAAGTTACTCAAAGGCAGTTCTGTTCTTAAACTAATCCGACTTTCATTAGTATTCATTGCGTAAAGTTTTTAATCAGCCCAGAGTTTCAGTCGGGTTTTTAATAATTTTAAAGTTCTTTTGCTATTTATTTGAGTTTAAAAACTGTCCACTGCTCAAAACCGAGACGAGGCGGTGAAGCTCGTTCTGCAAAAGCCTGTAACTTGTAGAAGAAACGGAAGTCCCTATCTAATAAATGAGGTTAAAAGGAGACTTCCGCTTGATGATGATGTCCAAAGAAATACCATCGTCGATAGTGTCATCTACGATGAATTTTCGACAGCCTTTTTTTTAAATACCACGACGGTGGCAAAAAAAACATATGGCCTATAGCCTATGGATGCCTGCAACCCCAGAGGATTCACATGCGCGTTGCCTACCCTTTAAGAACCTATTACATCCGTTTTTGAAGAACCTCATACTGTAGCCCGCTGGGAAAACCTCGACAGGTAGCTCATCCCACAGCCGCTGCGTTCGTGGGAGGATATTCCTCTTAAACCGTACAGTGCGCGACCCCTTAGGCTCCAGGGTGTGAGGATGAACACCCTGCCGGTGGCGAGCGATGTGGTGATAAAAAGCTGCCGTGGGCATCATATCAAACAGTTCTTCAGAGCACAACTCATTGTACAAGCAATAGAACACACATAACGAGGCCTTCCCCAATTGAAGCTAAAGCTAAAGAATCACATTTAAATTTAAGCCAATGCAATTTATATTGACAAAACAACTAACAATACAATCGGTTAGGGCAAGGGTTTCAGACAAGCAGGGTTAAGAAGCTTCGTCAGAGCGTGCGAACTCCAGTTATCAGACGACTTACATGCAAGATGCATGTGCAACATGTAAGTAATAGAGTGACACTTACAGTATGCGACGTCGTACGTTCATATTCAAATCATACGCAAATATGTTTCGACAATATCGCTTCGAATACGAAGCGAGTGTGACATGTTGTGAGTTGTTCAGCGGGGATCATGTTCTATGGACACGAGCTTTGTTTTAAATTATTATTATTATTATTATTCATGATCTGTAGACATGATGTATGAGTAGACATTTGATCTCAAAATTTTCTGTAGTTCTGTGTTATATTCAGAGCAATGACGCTTAGTCAGAGTGACCGTGAGGCAACCTGATGGCTCGCGGTATTTGAGCTCCTGAAGTGATGAGAAACTGACCCAACTTGGACTGAGGCGGAAATGGCGGGGGGATGCGCAAAATTTTTTTCTAGCGCGAGGCAACCGATTGAAATAGCCGTTTCAAATTCAGAGATTGCATATACATGAGAAAATTTGTCAAGTTCCGCCGTGACCGGGTGGTCTAGTGGTCAGGACGTCAGCCGCGAAAGCTGAAGACGCCAGTTCAAATCTGGCCTCGGACACCGGAGGGTTTGGTCATTTTTTCTGAAGTATATGACATCTATTTTCAATTTATATATAGTAGTGTAACTACTTAAAAATTGCAAATCAAAAAATATTGAACAAAATAATTTGATTTGCTTCAAGATTCATAGATGGCAGCACCATCTCTCTCGCTATACCAGAATCACGTAAGAGATTCGGATAGGAGGTGCAAGCACGTACTGCGCATGCCCTTAGAGTATGGTCAACGGCGCCTAGCCGTTTCAAATTCAGAGATTGCATATACATGAGAAAATTTGTCAAGTTCCGCCGTGACCGGGTGGTCTAGTGGTCAGGACGTCAGCCGCGAAAGCTGAAGACGCCAGTTCAAATCTGGCCTCGGACACCGGAGGGTTTGGTCATTTTTTCTGAAGTATATGACATCTATTTTCAATTTATATATAGTAGTGTAACTACTTAAAAATTGCAAATCAAAAAATATTGAACAAAATAATTTGATTTGCTTCAAGATTCATAGATGGCAGCACCATCTCTCTCGCTATACCAGAATCACGTAAGAGATTCGGATAGGAGGTGCAAGCACGTACTGCGCATGCCCTTAGAGTATGGTCAACGGCGCCTAGCCGTTTCAAATTCAGAGATTGCATATACATGAGAAAATTTGTCAAGTTCCGCCGTGACCGGGTGGTCTAGTGGTCAGGACGTCAGCCGCGAAAGCTGAAGACGCCAGTTCAAATCTGGCCTCGGACACCGGAGGGTTTGGTCATTTTTTCTGAAGTATATGACATCTATTTTCAATTTATATATAGTAGTGTAACTACTTAAAAATTGCAAATCAAAAAATATTGAACAAAATAATTTGATTTGCTTCAAGATTCATAGATGGCAGCACCATCTCTCTCGCTATACCAGAATCACGTAAGAGATTCGGATAGGAGGTGCAAGCACGTACTGCGCATGCCCTTAGAGTATGGTCAACGGCGCCTAGCCGTTTCAAATTCAGAGATTGCATATACATGAGAAAATTTGTCAAGTTCCGCCGTGACCGGGTGGTCTAGTGGTCAGGACGTCAGCCGCGAAAGCTGAAGACGCCAGTTCAAATCTGGCCTCGGACACCGGAGGGTTTGGTCATTTTTTCTGAAGTATATGACATCTATTTTCAATTTATATATAGTAGTGTAACTACTTAAAAATTGCAAATCAAAAAATATTGAACAAAATAATTTGATTTGCTTCAAGATTCATAGATGGCAGCACCATCTCTCTCGCTATACCAGAATCACGTAAGAGATTCGGATAGGAGGTGCAAGCACGTACTGCGCATGCCCTTAGAGTATGGTCAACGGCGCCTAGCCGTTTCAAATTCAGAGATTGCATATACATGAGAAAATTTGTCAAGTTCCGCCGTGACCGGGTGGTCTAGTGGTCAGGACGTCAGCCGCGAAAGCTGAAGACGCCAGTTCAAATCTGGCCTCGGACACCGGAGGGTTTGGTCATTTTTTCTGAAGTATATGACATCTATTTTCAATTTATATATAGTAGTGTAACTACTTAAAAATTGCAAATCAAAAAATATTGAACAAAATAATTTGATTTGCTTCAAGATTCATAGATGGCAGCACCATCTCTCTCGCTATACCAGAATCACGTAAGAGATTCGGATAGGAGGTGCAAGCACGTACTGCGCATGCCCTTAGAGTATGGTCAACGGCGCCTAGCCGTTTCAAATTCAGAGATTGCATATACATGAGAAAATTTGTCAAGTTCCGCCGTGACCGGGTGGTCTAGTGGTCAGGACGTCAGCCGCGAAAGCTGAAGACGCCAGTTCAAATCTGGCCTCGGACACCGGAGGGTTTGGTCATTTTTTCTGAAGTATATGACATCTATTTTCAATTTATATATAGTAGTGTAACTACTTAAAAATTGCAAATCAAAAAATATTGAACAAAATAATTTGATTTGCTTCAAGATTCATAGATGGCAGCACCATCTCTCTCGCTATACCAGAATCACGTAAGAGATTCGGATAGGAGGTGCAAGCACGTACTGCGCATGCCCTTAGAGTATGGTCAACGGCGCCTAGCCGTTTCAAATTCAGAGATTGCATATACATGAGAAAATTTGTCAAGTTCCGCCGTGACCGGGTGGTCTAGTGGTCAGGACGTCAGCCGCGAAAGCTGAAGACGCCAGTTCAAATCTGGCCTCGGACACCGGAGGGTTTGGTCATTTTTTCTGAAGTATATGACATCTATTTTCAATTTATTTGAATAAGTCAACATTACGTTTGTGACACCAAACAGTAGCGTAACTTTTGCGCTCCAAATTAGATTTTTCGATTTGGTTGTGGTTTTTAGCAAATGTTAGGTGGCTTTCTCACTGCTGCGGTTTCCACATGCGGCGCCGGTGCGTGACCAAGATACCGCTCTGCATGTGTATAGCGCTGTCCCGTTCCTCCATCTGGTTGCGGCGCCAGTGTGATAATCGCCTTAGGTCATACACCGGCGATGCATGGCCCTAATATGAGTTTTAACACTTTTAACTTGTTATATGGTTATCTTGTCAAGGTTTTTTTAAATGATTACTTGCGGAAGAATTAGGACGCGCGCCGGAACGCCTAGCATCTGCTGGCTGTAATAATAGGAACGACACCTTAAAACGGAGTCTGTGGGTGGTTGTCCATGTTCTGTATAAATTGCCGCACGTCGAGAAGTTATCGCTTCCTGGCTTAGGCAGTTTTATTTATGTGACCTCTATTGGCTGTGAGGAATTCGGGCCAGGAAAGTGTTTTTTAAGCTATAAGCAACTCTTGAAGAAATATTTAGTTGTCCTTATCAATCTCACTATCAGGAAAACAGCACTAGTACTTGTTTTGCCTACATTTAAAAATAACCTTCTCATTCATAACAATAAGCCTAAGTACCTAAGTAAAAAAAGTAACCTCCACAATAATTTAGTAGTGATACGTGTATACCTATCCAAAAAATATTAGCTGTGTATTATCCAACCTACAACAAACAAACCATTTTGGCGATAATTGAGAATATTTGTTGGTATGCACAAACTAAATAAACAGCCTTTTACCATAAGTACCTACTCACATATATTCTACAGCCTCTGTTGATAAAAAATAATTTTCTAAAAAAAAGTCCCTTACTTGAGATTTCCAGTTCAGATTTGTTACTTACCATATCAACCATAGTCGTATCGCAAAATTGCTTCAGTCTTCTTTAGTAGCGAATTGCTGCTTTGCATTTAAAAAGCGATTAATTATTTACCAATCCGATATTCTTGTCGCAAATTCTGTGCATTTACCTGTTTTTACAGTCTTTATATAACCAGTACCTACATAATAGCCATATTCGTAGGCTATTTAGTATCCATTTTTCGATCCTAAAAAGGAATAGTAGTTTATGTAACTGTTACGTAATAAGGCCTAATTACGTACAGTTGCATACACTGCTTTATCTACACTCATATTATTTATCCAAAATGCCGTATTCGGAAACCATAGAATGGCCGCCATTGCACCGCCATGGCCAACTCGATTGTGCCGGCGGTCGGGGAGGCGCGTGTCGGCGGCCGCGCGGGCGCGTGCAGGTGTACATTATGTTATCAAAACTCATAACACATCAATAGTTGAGCATGTAAAGTTAAAATTACGTTACTGCCACAGATAAAAAGCTTATCATAGTAAAATCGGTCGTGGTAATGCTAGCCATTACCTACCGTTTTCGAACACGTTTTAGAGAACTTACAATATGAGTGTAGATAAACACATTTTATGATTCGATTTTGACTTTTTTTACTACTTATCGTTTATATTTTCCTTTCCCTAAGTTGTATTGTAACAAGTATAAAAGTACATTCATAGCTCCACGTATCCGACTCCATAGGCGAGCGGAAATTGAATCAATCCCGTCCCGTCCCGTCTTACCGGCTTAGCAGTTGTGCTGCAGTTACGCTGCAGCTTTGCGAGAGTTTGTGACGAGTTTAGTCACATTCAATTAGTCGCATGAGTTGTCTAGTGTAATGTGATGAATGTAGGAGCGTGTCGATGTTGGAGTTAATTTATAACTTCTTAGTGCGATACATAACATTGTTAATAGATATTATTTATTTATTTATTCTTATTATTTCTTTACCTTGCCTGTGATAATATGAAATATGTAATACATTTTTTTTTCACACAGAAAAAATCATTTACTAAGAAAAGGATTTTAAGACCATTGATTTATTATGTATTCTACGAGATGTGACATTTTGATTTTGATGTCATCAACAGATTTTGTGCGCCATGTTTGGTGGTTGACAGCTATGACAGAATCAAAGTTTGTAGTGATTTTCACTACAACTTTTGGGACTAACAATTTCTTAGGGATGTAAAAGCAATAAAGTTAGTCATTAAACTTTGATTTGAAACATTTAACATTAGTTCAATGACTAAATTTATGTATTAAGTTTGCTCGTGTTCATGTTACTTACACTTACATTCGTTTTCAATTGCTTAAATTCCTCGCTTGTATCAAAAAAATCCAAATAATATGATCTTTAAGTACGGTCACGTCTGAAAACATATACATTTAATGTGACAAAAACATGTATCCAAGACTTTACGCCGTGGTAATAGAGTCGTGGCTACATATTTTTATCACATTAAATGTAAGTTGTATCTTAATTGTATCTTAAAGGGGTCATTGGCGTCCGTTGGCTCGTTGGGTGGATGACATTCGGAAGGTCGCGGGTCACTTCTGGATGAGATTAGCGCAGGACCGGGACAAATGGCGTACTCGAAGAGAGGCCTATGCTCAGCAGTGGGCGACAAATGGCTAAAATGATGATGATGATGATCTTAATATGGTCATTTATTTATTTATTAGGTTATTGTTTTGTGATATTAAGTTTTTTTTCCGCTTTTCTTCACTGTTTTGCAACACCTACTGACTTAGTTTATTTAATGCAATTCCAGTACCTAAAGATTGTCTGGGAGAAATCGCTTTTAGCGATAAGACCGCCTGTTGTTTACCTCTATTCTGACTTTATGCATTTTCTGTACTGGTTTTCTTTTTGAGGTGTTAAATAAAGAGTATTTGTATTGTATTGTATCCATCTTTTCAGACGTGAATCGTGCGTCCTACTATATTCTCTAAACTATTCTCATTATCTTTCAATATCATCGGCGCGAAATTGAGTTCTCCAAATAACCTAATTCATCAAATATTCACGCATGTCAGAACAGAATACCTTAAATTGTTTCATTACATATTAACTGCCTAACCGTGTCACGCAAATTGACATTAGTCTCACATTTCAATTAAACTAAATCAATCGTGTACTGTGTATCTAATTCTAATGCATAAACATGGCCGCCATCTTGAGACGTAAATTGACAGGAGAGGAGAGTTCCCCGTTTGAATTGCAAAATCTAGGTCGCTTCACAAAGTTTAGTGGTTTGATAGCTGATCTAAACTGTATTTACATTTTAGGCGTGCGTTACCCGTATTATTTACCAGTCTTACACCCGTAACACGGGGATTTTTTAACTAATGTTACAACTAGCTGCTCTGGTAAATAGTAACACGGGTATTTTTTAACTAATGTTACAACTAGCTGCTCTGGTAAATAGTAACACGGGTATTTTTTAACTAATGTTACAACTAGCTGCTCTGGTAAATAGTAACACGGGTATTTTTTAACTATTGTTACAACTAGCTGCTCTGGTAAATAGTAACACGGGTATTTTTTAACTATTGTTACAACTAGCTGCTCTGGTAAATAGTAACACGGGTATTTTTTAACTATTGTTACAACTAGCTGGTCTGGTAAATAGTAACACGGGTATTTTTTAACTATTGTTACAACTAGCTGGTCTGGTATTTACCAGACCAGCCCCGTGTTACTATTTACCCGTGTTACTATTTAGTAACACGGGTATTTTTTAACTATTGTTACAACTAGCTGCTCTGGTAAATAGTAACACGGGGATTTTTTTATTTCCCATGTTACTACTACTTTGTATACGATTGACCCATAACATTTATTATTTTTGAAACGAAGTTCCTTATCGGGCGGTGACGTGACCGTCACGAAAACGCGACATAAAGCCATACGATTGAGAAACATGTAAAATGAAATAACATAAAGTGAAGTGAAGTGAAAAGTCAAAAAGTCAAAAGAGTCAAAAAAAGCCAATAAAGTCAAAAAGTGTTAAGGTCAAAAAAGTAAAAAAAAGGCAAAAATGCAAAAAAAAAAAAAAAAAATGACAAAATGATAAAGACAACAATTAAATAACATGACTTCGTTCCAACCGAGTGTTCAACGACAGTTACGTATTTTTATTTTTATTTAGGTACTTAGTACATAACGTGTTACACACTGGGAGAGCTCAGGTATATTTACTAATATTATACCAACATATTTTTTTTTTTTTTTTATACCACGACGGTGGCAAACAAGCATACGGCCCGCCTGATGGTAAGCAGCTACCGTAACCTATGGACGCCTGCAACTCCAAAGGCGTCACATGCGCGTTGCCGACCCTTTACAAAAAGGAGGATTCACTGTGTTGACGACTAAAGGAACAAGAAGGTCCCTCATCGTCAACACACTGGGTCCTCTTTGAGCTCTTTGGCAACCTTACTCACCACAATTTACTACACAAATACGAATGTAGGAACTAAGTTTCGGAGACTCAAAGGTAAGATCAAGATCGACCGACTCTAGCAATCTAGTATTCACAAACTAAAAGCAACCTTACTGCAATGACTTAAAATTTAAATTATATCAAACCTTAAATAGTAATATAGTTAGCTGAAGTAATAACGTCGTAAGCGACATTGACATCCGTAGGCAGTTAAGCTGTTTTGGCACGACAAATTTGAGCAGGTACAGTGTCATTTGTAACACTAATTGCTAGAGTATGGCGGCAGCGGTCATAGTACACAGTCAAGGAACTTTAACTCCAAGGTTTTTTTGCGATTACAAGGTTTTGCTAGTTTTTTATATGAACAGCCAAATTAAGTGTCAAGATCTTTTTCTTATCTTATAATATTATCTGAGCTTTACACAGGTCAGTGTTTACACAGTTTATTTTTACGTGACTTTTATTTTGACAATTTAATTTTTTTGCTATCGCCGCGGTTTTCCTCTTTGAGCGATATTAGTAAAGAAATATTCCTTTATATAGTTGACGGGTAAGTTATCGTACTTATTGTACTAATCAGAAAAGGGATTTGGGTCGTTGTAGACGATCTTTTTTTTAATCGCGTACACCTACTTTTTCGACACGATTAGAAATAGAAAGTATTACAAATTATAATTATACACTTTTTGAAGTGTAAAAAGGCCGATTAAAAAAAAAACCAAAAAAAAAGATATTTTTTTATAAGTACCTAACTAGCTTTTGCCCGCGGCTTCGCTCGCGTTAAATTCGGGGTAACACGGTTCCCCTTTCCTGATTGCCCCCCGGAATGCTCCATACAAACTTCCACCCCCCATTTTAGGGAAGTGGGGGGGTTAGAAAGAGACAAAAAGTAGCCTATGTCACTCTCCATCCCTTCAACTATCTCCACTTAAAAAATCACGTCAATTCGTCGCCCCGTTTTGCCGTGAAAGAAGGACAAACAAACACTCACATACACTTTTCCATTTATAATATTAGTAAGACGCCAGACTTTCAATCCGGAGGTCTGGGTTTCAAACCCCGGCTCGTACCACTGACTTTTTCGAAATCTATGTAAGTACGAAATATCATTTTATATTTACCTTACGCTTTTCAGTGAAGGGAAACATCGTGAGGAAACCGGACCTAATCCCAACCCTAGTTTCCCCTCTGGGTTGGAAGGTCAGATGGCAATCGCTTTTGTGAAAACGAGTACCTACGCCAATTTCTGGGATTAGGTTGCCGAGCGGACCCCAGGATCAATAGAGCCGTGGCAAAAAAAGCCGGTACAAACGCCTCCTAGCGTTGATGATATGACTTTTTTACTCTTTTGTTTAAAACATGCGAAATAATTAAATATTACTGTGACAAACTGACCTATCCTACTGCCAGTACTCTGTTTACTGCACAGGTGGTAATGTTACCACATTACACTAACGTACTATGATAAATAACGCCTGATGACTTCTGCACTTACGTGTACAATACCGATCGTAGTATGGCTGGATCTATGATTTATGCCTAACCATAAAGTTGCGACCAGACGGCATACAACAACAGCCCTATGCCACGAGACCTTGGCAGAAAACAGAGATTTTAAACCATGTAGCCAGTGGTTCGTGCCCAATTCTACATGACCTTTAAACGCCCTTGGTGGCTAGGCGTGCTCTGCCAACCGTTGGCAGAAGCGGTTGGTTGGTTGTCAGCCATGTAGCCGCTCGCTTCAACCAAGGTCACGTGGCAGAATCTGAACCACAACTTAAAGACTGTTGATGTATAACTGTATAGCTATAATGTATACCATCTAGTTTATGATCTTAGTTGCCGTGTTCTTGAGGTCAAGTCAACTGGTCTTCGCTGTTTGTCTACACTCTACAGGGAGATAAGTCACTCTAAGAAAAAGTAGTAGAATAATTTTTTTGACGCAAAAAATATTTAAAAAATCTACGGGACACGTGGTCCCTTCATACAAAACCAATTTTTTTCTTCGTACAAAAAAATGTTTTTCTTAGTTTTTCATTATTAGAATACGATACGAATTATGTCCTTAAGAGGGTGACAACACCCGATGACCTTCAAATTGACTTTACTCAAACAGTTTTTTAGCTATAACTACTTGTTTTAAGAAACTAAAAAAAATATATGTTATTATTCGTTATATTTGGAAAAACTTCGTTGATTCCGATACACGATTGGACGAAATCGGCTCGATAAAAAATAATTCCAAAGTTACTTCTTAAAATTTGCTTTAAACAGTCGTATGTCTTTAGTTTCTTCACTTATACGCCTGTAACTAAGGACAAAATTCCACCGCACTAATACTAAAAACTTCGTTGTTTTATATTTCTCAATTAATGCGTAGTTTTTTTTAATTCATCATTTTGCAAAATTTTCAATGAGCTCCCATACTAATCGTCACACAGTGTTTTTCTTTCACTCGCGCTGAAAAAGATAGGGAGGGAATTTAGCTGTGTGTAAAGAATCACCAGCATTTTTGTTACAGAAAGTAGCTACCGAACAACAATCACGCATACGCATGTTGACGCTCGCCCAATGCTATCGCTATGTGCGAAGTGCATGGTGGGGGTAACGCATAGACTAATTAACCCAAGACCCCGCATAGCCGGACGACCCCCTCTGCAACGCTCGAAGTAATTTCACTCTATAGTGAGATACTAATATTTAAAGTAAATAAATAAATAAATATTATAGGACAATCTTACACAAACCGACCTAGTCCCACAGTAAGCTCAATAAGGCTTGTGTTGTGGGTACTAGACGGCGATATATATAATAGATAGATATAGATAAATACTTAAATACATAGGAACATCCATAACTCAGGTACAAATATCTGTGATAACCACACAAATAAATGCCCTAACCAGGATTCGAACCCGGGACCTCCTGCTTCGTAAGCAGTGTCGCTACCGACTGGGCTAGGAGGCCGTTATGGGCTAGGAGGCCGTTACTGGGCTAGGAGGCCGTTACTGGGCTAGGAGGCCGTTAAAAGTGACAGTAAATATAGTACGTCTCCATGGCAACCATTAATGTCTCACTCTCTTACGCCCCACGGAAGAATCACGCGTTCCCTGTGTCTAGCATTGCGAGTTCCCCTCCCGCACCCCTTCTTTTTGGCAGCTTAGGTTTCAACGAAATAACGCGCTAAGCGGAGTATAGAGATATCTTGTATATGGGGTAACGTGAACGATCGCAGTGCACAATGTGACAAGAAATTAAACTGCAAAGAGCTCTTGTCAATATCAAAAACGTTTCGAGCAATATGGCTCGACCGCCACTTGTTATCAATGTAAGGCGGTAGGCGATAAGAGTCCGGTAAAGTATTTTATCTACACCAATATCATAAATCCTCTATTCCGCGTTCGGAAACCGTATGTAACTACCACCATTATTGCAACCAGTAACGTAACATCTCTGACAGTGTGGTAAAAAATTATGAAAATTCATTACCCCACGGTCACGTTACCAAGATCCACGCTCTCCCCGAGCGCCGGCACGCGCCCGCGCGACCGCCGACACAATCGAGTTGGTCATGGCGGTGCAATGGCGGTCATTCTACTGGTTTCCGAACACATCATTTAGGATTTATATTATGCGTGTAGATAAAGCAGTGTATGCAACTGTACGTGATTAGGCCTTATTACGTAACAGTTACATAAACTACTATTTTCGATTTCGCTTAAATTTTCGATACTATTTTACAGTAAATAATAAGACTACTATTAGTTTTTATACATATATTGGAAGATCGTTTCTTCTTAAACTGTTTAAGTGGAACACTTTTTTGATTTTATGTTTCATTTATAAATAATTCACCTTAATCTCACAGAGGTTTCGAGATTTTTGCATGAAGAGGTGAAAAGAGTAAGATTTTTATTGATTAAAATGATGTTTTAACATCACTAATCACTAGTTTAACATCATTTTAATGTAAAATATATAAATACGTTGGAAAATAAGTCGTTTAAGGAATAAGTAGAACAGTTTTTTTTCATTTTCATACATATTTTTTAAGCAAGAGTATGTTTACCTAGAACAATTTTAAGAAAAATTGCCGAAGTTTAGGAGCTATTTTTGGGAATGTTTTAAATATTTCATAAAAATTTAAATATAGAAATAAACTTAGATTGATGCTATACTCAGATAAAATAAAACATATTGGAAGGCATGACAAATAATAATAATAAATGAAGCGACAAGTTTGCATGAATCAACGTCCTCACCAAACAAGCTCTGCAAGAATTAAGTTTTAGTACCGGTATTAAATAATAATAAATGTGGACCAAAAGTATTTTTATGCACTAACAAGACTTCAAGCTATCTTATTAAATGCAATTCATGTGCGTTATTTTATTATTAGCGATTTTCGTTTTCAAATCGTTACCGGACTCCCTGAGCGTTGTTTTCGTAGCCAAGACGTAATAGATATTCGCGCGTCAACCGTGCGCATTGTAGCGAAGCCTATGTATAAATAATTACCTGTAGTAATTATGTTATTGAAACTGAAATAGGAAACTGATGCTTTTTCCTTATCCCGTAAATACAGGAAAAGGAAATATATCCTGAACTTATTGAAGCTGTGGCACGTATATGGCACTAAAGAGAAACTCAAGTAGGTACTTTAATGAATAGTATTTGATAACTTCTGCACTTAAGTGTACAATGCCGGTGCTTAGGACGTATATCTACGGCCTCATGTACCTGCCTTTATGTTCAGGTTAAGCGTACAGGCACCGGCAATAGTATCTTCCTACACGAAGACCGCAAAAATATGACACGCTCTTATGACCCTACAAATAAGAGCGTGTCACATATTTTTGCGGCCTTCATGTAGGAAGATACTATTGCCGGTGACTGTACCATGCCAGTCTTACTTTTATAAAAACTATCAGACACTAAAAGAAAACTCGTCAGGAGACTGATTTAACATTATTACCCCCTTTATTATTTTAAATTAAGTTTAAAGCTATGATTATTAAGCTTATGTTTTTGTACGAATGTGAGAAAATGCGAAAAATATTGAAATGGCTTTTTCATATCGTTAATTAACAGAAAATATCAACCCCATTATTCATAAACGTCTCTCAGGCCTCAATTAGTTAATTTATGTTTTGTCCTTATCTGTCACTTTGAGAGTTGTGTTTGTTAGAAACAGACCAAAGATAAATTAACTAATTGAGGCCTGAGAGACGATTATAAATAATGGGGTTGATAATTTCTGTTAATTAAAGATATGAAAAAGCCATTTCAATATATTTCGCATTTTTCACACATTCGTAAAAAAACATAAGCTGAATAATCATAGCTTTAAACTTAATTTAAAATAATTAATTATTTAAATTATAGCCCAGCGAATAAATAAGGAAAGAGCTCAAAGAGGACCTAGTGTGTTGACGATGAGGGACCCTCTTGTTTCTTTAGCCGTCAACACAGTAAAAACCTCCTTTCTGGGGGGCAACGCGCATGTGACACCTCTGGAGTTGCAGACGTCCATAGGTTATGGTAGCTGCTTACCATCAGGCGCACCGTCTGCTTGTTTGCCACCGTCGTTTTGAAGACATAAAAAACAGAACCGAAATGCCTTGACAAAATATTGCATTTAAAACCACTTCTATTTATTTATTTATCGTATGGCTGGCTACATGTCACTGGATATAGATAGGTATTTCTTCCCTAGGGTAGTAGTAATGGGAAAGCAGATGATAATGAAAATCCAGTGAGTGCTGCGAGGTCCGGATGGGACAGTGCGGCTGCCAAGTTTGTTACTCTTTTAGCATCACCCAGGGATCACGTGTAGAGTTGTTTAAGATGTTTCCTACGGACGCAGAGTAACATTGATCCCCAACCAACCACTTCTATGTAAGTTACTCAAAGGCAGTTCTGTTCTTAAACTAATCCGACTTTCATTAGTATTCATTGCGTAAAGTTTTTAATCAGCCCAGAGTTTCAGTCGGGTTTTTAATAATTTTAAAGTTCTTTTGCTATTTATTTGAGTTTAAAAACTGTCCACTGCTCAAAACCGAGACGAGGCGGTGAAGCTCGTTCTGCAAAAGCCTGTAACTTGTAGAAGAAACGGAAGTCCCTATCTAATAAATGAGGTTAAAAGGAGACTTCCGCTTGATGATGATGTCCAAAGAAATACCATCGTCGATAGTGTCATCTACGATGAATTTTCGACAGCCTTTTTTTTAAATACCACGACGGTGGCAAAAAAAACATATGGCCTATAGCCTATGGATGCCTGCAACCCCAGAGGATTCACATGCGCGTTGCCTACCCTTTAAGAACCTATTACATCCGTTTTTGAAGAACCTCATACTGTAGCCCGCTGGGAAAACCTCGACAGGTAGCTCATCCCACAGCCGCTGCGTTCGTGGGAGGATATTCCTCTTAAACCGTACAGTGCGCGACCCCTTAGGCTCCAGGGTGTGAGGATGAACACCCTGCCGGTGGCGAGCGATGTGGTGATAAAAAGCTGCCGTGGGCATCATATCAAACAGTTCTTCAGAGCACAACTCATTGTACAAGCAATAGAACACACATAACGAGGCCTTCCCCAATTGAAGCTAAAGCTAAAGAATCACATTTAAATTTAAGCCAATGCAATTTATATTGACAAAACAACTAACAATACAATCGGTTAGGGCAAGGGTTTCAGACAAGCAGGGTTAAGAAGCTTCGTCAGAGCGTGCGAACTCCAGTTATCAGACGACTTACATGCAAGATGCATGTGCAACATGTAAGTAATAGAGTGACACTTACAGTATGCGACGTCGTACGTTCATATTCAAATCATACGCAAATATGTTTCGACAATATCGCTTCGAATACGAAGCGAGTGTGACATGTTGTGAGTTGTTCAGCGGGGATCATGTTCTATGGACACGAGCTTTGTTTTAAATTATTATTATTATTATTATTCATGATCTGTAGACATGATGTATGAGTAGACATTTGATCTCAAAATTTTCTGTAGTTCTGTGTTATATTCAGAGCAATGACGCTTAGTCAGAGTGACCGTGAGGCAACCTGATGGCTCGCGGTATTTGAGCTCCTGAAGTGATGAGAAACTGACCCAACTTGGACTGAGGCGGAAATGGCGGGGGGATGCGCAAAATTTTTTTCTAGCGCGAGGCAACCGATTGAAACAGCGGTTGCCTGAAAGTGTGAACGCTGATTATATTATAATAACATTTTAATGCCGTCCCATCCAACTGCAACTGGCGCCGTACACGAGAGCAAAAAAAAAAGTTGTCAGGCAACCGCTTGAAAATTAGCATATGCTTGTCATTGCTTTAACTAATACACGTTTCTTTACATGTAACGTTTTCGATTGTGCTTGTAAATATTTTTTTATTATCGTCCCCATCAGGACATAGCATTTATCTGTACTTTACGTTGCCTGATATAGTCTGTAGGGTCATGAACTACATTATAATATGTCTTTTTTTCTGGTAATTGTCTTCAAATCCCACGACACAGAATATAATGACGGCGTAACGAATCCAACCGCATTACGTTGTTACCTGTGGTAATACATCGTCAATTATTACTATTATGACTCAACTTGTTACGTGTAATTTTTTTTAATTTATGAACAGTCGCCATAGATCAAATAGTACAAGGAATACACAATCAGCCCAAAAAAATGGCCCTACAATAGTACCGCAAGAACAACTCGAGCGGTACTTTTTGTGACAGTCTTGTTACGGTATAAGACTGGCCGGTTACAAATTTTCATGAGCCATATTTTCAGTAAATCTTGTTTGAGTTTGTTCCTCCTTTACATTTTTGCTCGAAGACAGTCGTGATATATAGAGACGGACATACAACGCACAGCACTAAGCCGCTAAGGGTATAAAACTATACTATACTAGCCTTTTCCCGCGGCTTCGCCCGCGTACTATAAGTACTGAAAAAGGATACGATACCCATGTTGATTTTCAGACTTTGTGACCACTTTTGCCCCTTTTGGGGGTTGAATTTTCAAAAAACCTGAAACACGTGTTTACTCATTTATCGTTAGGAATACTACTGTGAAAGTTCAAATAAAATAGTCTAACAAATCTTGATTTGCCATACAAACTTTGGACCTTCATTTTACCCCCTTAGGGGGTGAATTTTGAAAAATCCTTTCTTAGTGCATCCTAGACCTTATAAGGGACCTACGTGCCAAATTTGGAATCTCTAGAACCAGCGGTTTGGGCTGTGCGTTGATATGTCAGTCAGTCAGTCAATCAGTCAGTCAGTCAGTTTCTTCTTTTATATATTTAGATAAATATACTATTTTTGTTTATCAAAAATTGGGTGCCATTTATTTTTTTTCCTTTCGACAACCCTCAGAGCTCGCGCGCAGACATTATATCATACATACATTATTACATAGTATTTTTACACTGTGCGTCTTGCAACCATTATGATTAAGATTCCTTCCTTAGGGTACGTGTCCTCAAAAAAGCAGATATTAAACTAAACATGATTTAATACGCGGTCTAAGCACGAATGTCACGATTTTCACTCAGCAATAACACATGATTGCCGTCTTACTCTCCAGCATTGCAATATCACCTTTAAGTCTTAACTATAAGGTTCACATGTCTAAGTAAACAGCCTGTGTAAATGAAGGGTCTGACAGTTGCGTGTGATTTATATGGGCCTTATTTAATTTCCATACGTATTTCGCTTATCGAAAACCAGAAGGGCGTAACCGTCGTACATTTTGTATTAAAAACAGTCGTTTGCGTTGGATAGGCAGCTTATATGTTAGGCTTGAGGCAGGGATTCATATTGAAATAAGATGTTGGGTTTTAAAGCCTGATGAAAACGAAACTGAGGCTATAACACTATTTACTATGTAATAGTAGGTATGGTGTACAGCAGGGATGTAACAGATGTGGTTTTATCGGAATCAGAATCAGATATTTTAAATTTAGTTTATCGGAACCAGAAACGGAATCGGAACCGAAAACGGAAGCATACCAGAATCGGAGCCCCAATGATAGGTTAAGGAGATGTTAAGGTAGGTCTATAAACCTGTTTGTTTTTGATGTACCCCGTTTATATCCCCCCTCTGCGTTGCTATGATATCCGATATAACTTCTGTTTTGAAAGTAACAGAACCGGAACCGAAGCGGATGTTTAAAACCAATCGGAAGATCTGACTTAACGGAACCGGAACCGAAGCTCTGTAACATCCCTGGTGTACAGGTACATTATTTAACTTTCGATGTCTTATTTCTTAACCCTTCCATCTATCATAATTTGCGTTGTGCCTATGGTCCCCTTGGCAACATAATCCTAAGAATAAGCCTGAATGACCTTCCAACCAGACGGGAAACGAGGCCTGGTTACTTGGGAAAGTCTGATTTGAAATGGACATGAGACTTTTTATCTCGGAACTCACTCCTAAAAGAGATGAAATGAGGGTTTTTAAAGTTGGGGACACTAACTGAGATGAGCGGGGTGAGAGGGTATTTTGAGGTTGTTACGCTGAACAGAGCTTCGATTTTTGAAAGAACCTAACTTCTACAAAATAATTACTGTCAATACCAATTGACCAACAAAGTACCAACAAGCCAATACAAAAACAGACGGCGCAAAGTCGTAAAAGAAAACTTACCTACGCTGAAAAAATAATTATATAATGTAGTTCTCTGGGTATATGTTGAACTAGCCTTTTGCCGCGGCTTCGCCCGCGTACTATAAGTACTCAAAAAGGATACGATACCCATGTTGATTTTCAGACTTTGTGACCACATTTGCCCCTTTTAGGGCTTGAATTTTCAAAAAACCTGAAACACGTGTTTACTCATTTTTCGTTAGAAATACTCCTGTGAAGTTTCGAATAAAATAGTATAACAAATCTTGATTCACCATACAAATTTTGGACCCCCATTTTACCCCCCTTAGGGGGTGAATTTTGAAAAATCCTTTCTTAGTGCATCCCTAGACCTTATAAGGAACCTACGTGCCAAATTTGGAATCTCTGGAACCAGCGGTTTGGGCTGTGCGTTGATATGTCAGTCAGTCAGTCAGTCAGTCAGTCAGTCAGTCAGTCAGTCAGTTTCTTCTTTTATATATTTAGATTAAATTCTTTAAAGAATTAAAATAAAGGAAATACATGGCAAGAACATAAAATTAGGAAATGTCTATAAAATTTATGTAAAAGTCTCGCGTCTGTTTTTATAACTCATCCTCCTATATAACCTTTTGCATTTTCAATAATACCCTCTTAAATAAAACTTCAGCCAAATACTTAAACATTCTCAAACTTTAAATATTTTAATGTACGCCGCGTCTTCGAGCCATCAAGTTCTCGGCCAAATTGAACCGCAGTCGGTTAGTTGCCGACTAATTGTTTAATCAGCTGTTCAGTGGAACAGTTTGGCGGTTTTAATATTGCCAAGTGCTCAAAGAAGATCAATAGTCGACGTAAAATATGAATAGGTTTAAAAGAACTGAGAAGGAGTTGCTGCTGCAAAAAATATTTTCCCTTTAACTCTTTAAAGGTGAAATAGATTTTAATAATCATACATGCATAATTGTTTGATTTAAAGAAATAAAGAAAGAAAATACATTTGTTTTAACGCCGCAAAATTAAACATTCTTAAACCTAGAAACAACACAGGCACAATGAGACGTTAAAATAGGATCCCTACTCAACGTAATGCCGCGGCAAGCCGTGGCGCTGGTTTTCAGTAGGGACCTACTTAACCTAACTTAAAACTAGGTAGGTAGGTTACATATATTAATTATAATATTGTGATATACAATTAGTATTATTACGGAGCCCACTTTGAGAATGTCCGGTTTACAGAATCTAATTGTGTTTTTTTTTCAGGTATGTTATGAATTTAATCTGAAATCAAACATGAAACTCCTACAAGTACATTGCGTGAGTGCTACAACGCCTATAACAGTATAAATATGTAAGTATCTACATAATTAAATAGTCATAATTGCTATATCGTATGAAATAACGGTCAGGGCTACTGCAATTTTACATATGTAGACTTCTGTAGTTCGTGTGGATTTAAATGATGAGAGATAAAACCAAAAAATATGAATTAAGCTCACATTTGACGATTCTTTGTAAGATGGGCATAAAGAAAATTTCGACAAAAATGGCCCGTATCTACAGAACTGTGCTATTCTTACTATACAGGGTGATTCAGGAGACGTGAGCAGGAACAACCCTACACACTTAGTTAACTATAATGAATGGGCCGCCATCATGTTTAAGTAAAAAAATAACGCCTTTTTATATTTTTTTACCGTTTTGTTACCATACCCTACACAAACAACAATGTAGCAACAGCAAAAAAGTGATCAAGGTCGAGCGTCGGGAAAAACGTCAATTAAACAAGCCATTAACTTTTTGCGGACCGTACCTACACCGTTTTTGTCTTAGCTAGCCTATGTTTGGAATTAGTTGGGATAATAGGGGTTAGTTTTGGTAATTAGAAATACATCAGTGTAGCCTAGCCTTTATTGTTATTGTGTAGCGAATTATACCGAGATTTAGGTTCAATCTTCTTTTATTTGCAGTCAGCAAAAGTGGCGAGCTGTTCAAAATGAGCTCAAAATACTTTATTGTTAAGAAAATAATAGATAACACCTCACTGACGCTCGTCTGATAGCCCAGAAATAATTCGTGTATAGCAAAATTTTGGTGTAGTTGTAGGCAAAGGTATCTTACACAGCATACTAAAAGTACCAGTGGATGGTGGCGCCGGAGGAGGGGGTGCAAAGGTCCCTTATTATGGTTTTTCGTAAATAACTCGGTAACGGTGGCTCATACGAAAAAATGTTCTATCGCTTAATTCATTCACATATAATTTTCTATAAAAAATATTCTTTGCACTTTTTTGCTGGGATCAATGTTTAATGAGATATCGAGGAAATACGATAAATACTTTTTTATACTTTCGGAGCTAATATTTACGAAAGTATTAGTTTTAACCAAAAATTGATTTAGAGTACCCTTATTTGTTTTAAAATACCTATCCAACGATATCCCACACATTGGGGTTGGAGTAAAAAAAATATTTACCCCCCCCACTCCCGTTTGTGTTTTATTCACGCCGGCAAAGTTTTAAAACAAAATCTGAAAAAATATAATTTTTTCGGGTATTTCCCGTACACATGGAGTGGGGGGGGTAAATATATTTTTTACTCCAACCCTTATGTTTGGGATATCGTTGGATAGGTCTTTTAAAAAAATAAGGGTATTCTAAAACTAGTTTTGGATAAAACTAATACTTTCGTAAATATTAGCTCCGAAAGTTTAAAAAAGTGTTTATCGTATTTCCTCGATATCTCATTAAACATTGATCCCAGCAAAAAAGTGCAAACAATCTTTTTTATAGAAAATTATGTATATGTGAATTAATTAAGCGATAGAACATTTTTTTCGTATGAGCCACCGTTACCGAGTTATTTACCAAAATAAGACCTTTACTACACGAATTATTTCCCCTATCAGGCAGTTAAGCGTCTTCGTTTGGTGAGCTATGACTGACGCTGACCTCGCTGACATTTTTGATTTTTAATTTACCCCCGCTGCAAATAGTATTTTATACAATCGTGACATAATTAAGAGCTTTTCAGTCGAGTCCCTATTTTATACAATACTTTTTCTACGAGTGCTCAATATAGGCAAGCCGGTAAGAATTGAGTTCGACGAAAGACCTGCTGCCTCTACACAATTGAGTAACTTCAAGACACTCTGGGTATTGGTGTGTCTCCGATATTGATGACAATAGTTTTAGGATCTTTAAAACCGTCATAGATGCAGGCCATATGCTCGGGTTTCTTCCTACTTATCTTTAAACCAATTTCAAGCGCTGTTACCCAAGTGTTTAAGTCTTGTTGTAAGTGATCTGCGTCGTCCGAGATTAGGATAACGTCATCTGCGTTCAGAAGATTCCAAAGTTGCGGTTTTTGACAGGATCTTGTTAGGTACTCCATGGTAGTATTAAAAAATATTGGACTCAATGTAGAGCCTTGGTGAACACCTACTTCTATTTCAAACCTGTCACCTTTGCCTGCTGGGCTAACAACTTGGGTTGTGATCGCGTTATACATATCCTGTATCAGATGGATGTAGTTTTCTGGTACTTTTTGAGTTAAATAATCATAACGCATAATGAAATTAATCTAAATATATAAAAGAAGAAAGTGACTGACTGACTGACTGACTGACTGACTGCCTGACTGCCTGACTGACTGACTGACTGATTGACTGACATATCAACGCACAGCCCAAACTGCTGGTTCTAGAGATTCCAAATTTGGCACGTAGGTTCCTTATAAGGTCTAGGGGTGCACTAAGAAAGGATTTTTCAAAATTCACCCCCTAAGGGGGTAAAATGGGGGTCCAAAGTTTGTATGGCGAAACAAGATTTGTTAGACTATTTTATTCGAAACTTCACAGGAGTATTCCTAACGAAAAATGAGTAAACACGTGTTTCAGGTTTTTTGAAAATTCAAGGGGAAAATGTGGTACAGTTACCATCAGATACATCGGAGCGGCCAATGTGGTCATAAATATCTGAACAACGCCTTTATTGTCAAGGCGATAAAGTGCGTGTTCAGATATTTTTGAGTACCCTGGTCGCTCCAATATTTTTGATGGCGACTGTACATACAAACATACCAGTCTAACTGAGAACCTCCTTTTTGAGTACTTATAGTACGCGGGCGAAGCCGCGGGAAAAAGCTAGTGTCTTATAAACCGAAAGTCAAGTTCAATAATTATCATTCTTTATTTAAGTAATGTTTATCTAATATTAGTGCATCTCGCCCGTGCTTATTATTACAACAATGGTGCAAGGATGATGAACTTCTAGGAATTTCAAATCAAGATAAGATTTTTAAAGTCTGAATACCGCTACAAGATCGTATTCTGTAACGAGCGATGCAGTTTCCAATGGCTTCATAAAAAATAATAATGTGCGACTGAGATAACTTATATGCCACGTGGCACAGGTGCGAGAGAGACAATAGCATGTTAGAATTGAATGAAGTGCAAATTGAGGATTTCCAGTGACATTTAAAATAAGTGTGGTGGCGCGTTGATTTTTATGGAAAGGGTGATATTTGAATACGGTTACTTTTAGGTAATGTAACTCGGGCGGGTTTTTTTAATTATAAAAACCCGAGGTTTCTCATACTAAAAAAACCCGGGTTAAGGCTGTTGTTAGGGTCCTACTGGGACGTTGAAATAAGAGAGGACTGTATCAAGATAGGCTGGTTTATTCCGCCTTAGTTACACTGAGAATCCCGGCCAAACAATTATAAAAAAGCTAATTCCGGGTGTCGTCCGTTGCCGACGGAGTAGGTAAAGGTGAGTGTCGTCCGCGGGTCGCTCGCGGTCCGCGGTGGTGACGTCGCGTTCCGCCTGCTCCCCGCACGTCTCCTCCCGTGCGTATGTCCAGCTCTCAACAGCTGTGCTTCCACCAGAGATTAGCGAGGAAGTGTTGCGAGGAATGTGTTTTTCAGTACCAATAGAAATACTTCATTTACCTATCCTCGGTTATTGAGTTTTTCAAAATGATAGAAAGGCACTAAGGAGTTTTTGTTTGCATCTCTTACTATAGGTATCTATAATACGAGTTGATTCATACTTCTAATATAGCTTACAGAGCTACAAGTCTGAAAGTTCTGAAACACACAATAATTATTCTTTAGAAAAAATACAAAAAGAAGGAATGATTAGATTGGTGAGCAGTGAGCAGGGTTACTCGTATGTTGTCGAGCTGCCCCGTCGTTAAAGTGGCGCGGAATACAGCTATTATGATTTTTAGGGGTAAAACCGACTGGGGAAGTACCTCCACCTTACAGAAAACCACAGCCAAATAGCACTAGACCCTACTCATAGTGTTGTGTTCCTGCTGGTGAGTAAGGTTGCCAAAGAGCTCAAAGAGGACCCAGTGTGTTGACGATGAGGGACCTTCTTGTTCCTTTAGTCGTCAACACAGTGAATCCTCCTTTTTGTAAAGGGTCGGCAACGCGCATGTGACGCCTTTGGAGTTGCAGGCGTCCATAGGTTACGGTAGCTGCTTACCATCAGGCGGGCCGTATGCTTGTTTGCCACCGTCGTGGTATAAAAAAAAAAAAAACGGGATCCTATTACTAAGACTTCGCTGTCCATCTGTCACCAGACTGTGCCTATCTCATGAACCGTGATAGTTAGACAGTTGAAATTTTCACATATGATGTATTTCTGTTGCCGCTATATCAACAAGTAGGGTAAATCGCCAGTAACTGGCCACCATTCAGTTACTGGCCACCTATACTAAAATGAATTCTGTGTATAGGTGAATAGAACTCATTTTTGTAAGAGGCGGCCAGTTATTGAACGAGTGGCTAGTAGGCAAATCTCCAGTAACTGGCCATTTTCCTCATACTAAAATGAGTTCTCTTCACCTTTAAATAGAATTCATTTTTAGTATAGGTGGCCAGTAACTAAAATGTGGCCAGTTATTGAAATTTTTACTTAATTTTTTTTTTTTTATACCACGACGGTGGCAAACAAGCATACGGCCCGCCTGATGGTAAGCAGCTACCGTAACCTATGGACGCCTGCAACTCCAAAGGCGTCACATGCGCGTTGCCGACCCTTTACAAAAAGGAGGATTCACTGTGTTGACGACTAAAGGAACAAGAAGGTCCCTCATCGTCAAGACACTGGGTCCTCTTTGAGCTCTTTGGCAACCTTACTCACCAGCAGGAACACAACACTATGAGTAGGGTCTAGTGCTATTTGGCTGTGGTTTTCTGTAAGGTGGAGGTACTTCCCCAGTCGGGCTCTGCTCCAGATTTGAGCGATGACATTCGCTGAACGTGCCCTACCACACTTAGCGAGATGCCATTCGCAGTGCCCATACCTCTCTTTTTGGCGTAGTTTAAGGACATACCCAGGTCCGGACGTAGTTTAAGGACATACCCATTTATACCTTGTACTAAAATGAACTTTATTCACCTATAAATAGAAATCATAAGGTGGCCAGTTACTAAAAGGTGGCCAATCACTAGCGATTTACCCTACTAAAAACTAGAATAAAATAATTATTTAAGGGGGCTCCCATACAACAGACATGATTTTTGCCGTTTTTGTCTGTCACCAGGCTGTATCTCATGAACGGTGATAGTTAGACAGTTGAAATTTTCACAGATGATGTATTACTGTTGCCGCTACAACAACAAATAATATAAAGCAGATTAAAATGAATATTTAACGGGGCTCCCATACAACAGACATGATTTTTTTGCAGTTTTTATAAATAATGGTACGGAAGCCTTCGTGCGCGAGGTCGACTTGCACTTGGCCAGTTTTGATCATTAACCAGCCCATTACACACTTATAGGCATCAGCCCCAGCGTTCGGCAATAGTTTCACCAAGATGTTTGATAAAGGCGGATATGTGAAGCGAAGACTCCGTTGACGGATGTGACGAGAGGTATGAATGTTGCGTGACTTGCGGTACTATATTTTCGTTATTTTTTCCTCATTCTGCGGATTTTAGAACGGATGCTACCGGGCGTGAGATGTATGAGGGAGCGTCGGTGTCTACGACACGAATATCAAACGCCTCCCTATTTGCATCCCAACAGTCTGAAACTGCTTTTAGTTTCCTCTTTACTTTGCTACACGTGTTAGGGCCGTTTCTACTCTACGTCTTTCGCTATGTCAATTTTTCCTCGTTACTTGAAGTTGAAACCCATCGAAGGGCTCTTTAGACCCTGCGATTTATTGTCACTATTTATTCTTCTTCTATACTGTTCCAGATGTTTTAATGACAGCTTGAGATTTCACTAGTTTTATTATATCGTCGCCTAGTACCCCCTCAATACAAGCTTTTGTATAGTTTGAAACTAGGTCAATCCTGTGTAAGATTGAACTCCAAAATATTTACTTAGCTCGTAAAGACTCACTACTCTTAAACTGCGTTTAGTTTTCCCCGATTTTTTCGAAACGTGTTAGTAGTAAGGGCTTTTTATACCCCGCGTCTTTCGCCATGTACCTCGTTACTTGAAGTTAAAGGGCTCTTTAGACCCTGTGGTTTATTATCACTATTGATTCTTCTTTTCTATTCTAGGCATATTTCAGGAATAATAGATTCACATGTACATTAAAGCCACTAGTCTAAAATTGCTTTTAGCTTTCCTCGTATCTTTACCTTCCAACGTGTTTGTAGTAAGGGGTTTTTCGACCCCGCGTCTTTCGTCATGTACAGTCGAGTTCATAAATATATGAGCAAATCCGAGGCTTCAAAAATAAATGAGCATAGAAAGGTACATATGCATCTGAACAGATTTACCAATCAAAAATATGTGTACATATCACCTGTCATATTCATCTGAGCAAGTCTCATATCTGTACTAATATTTTTCAAAATTATTTAACCAAGTGAAAGTACACAAATACCTACACAAAATGTATAATTCAATATTCAATGCAATGAACAGTCGCCATCAAATATATCGGAGCGGCCAAGGTACTCAAAAATATCTGAACATGCACTTTATTGCATTGACAATAGAAGCGTTGTTCAGATATTTTGGAGTACCTTGGCCGCTCCGATATATCTGATGGCGACTGAACATGAATCACTATTTGTGTATGATCAACAATTCAAGAACAGCTTACCATTTAAAAATTTGTTAGTGGCCAGTCATCAAAGTTGATAACAACCTCTTTTAAGTGGACCATAAATCGAAAACAGCAAAAATGGGTAAGAAGCTGCAATCGAATACTAATGACACTTCTATGACGTTACACTTAAAGTGAAAGAGACGAATGTATGATTTGATGATTGTCAAACTGTTACTTAAGTCTTATGTTTGTTTAGATATTTATGAACTTCCACGTGTTCACATAAAATTGTAGAACGTTAGTACATATATTTATGTGCCAATACATGCTTCAGGTGCTTACATATTATTGTTAGACTTGCTCAGATTAATATGACAGGTGATATGTACACATATTTTTGATTGGTAAATCTGTTCAGATGCATATGTACCTTTCTATGCTCATTTATTTTTGAAGCCTCGGATTTGCTCATATATTTATGAACTCGACTGTACCTCGTTACTTTGAAGGACTCATCGAAGAGCTCTCGGAACTCTGCGGTTTATTGTCACTATATTCTTTTGTTCTGTTCGGTACGTTTCAACAACAGCTTGAGACCTCGCTTGATTTTTTGAATCGTGAAATATTTCGTTTTCTTTGAGGCTGGGTTGTACAGGCAAATATCTGATATTGATGCATGTAGTTTTGTTTCAAGTTGTTTAAAATAATTCAAATTCGGTGGTTTGTAATTAGTCAATGAGGGTATTAAAGATTTCATTCGCACAATTTTTATATATATGTATACTTGTATAGAAATAAATATATTCTTTAAGTGAGTGTCCACTACTAAATTTAGTACTTTTGACTTTTGAGTAAAGTTTTTTCAGTCGATACATTTTCAAAGGTACTGAGCCGTATCTCCAGACATTCTAGGAATAAGAAATTTTATATATTATTTAAAAACTTCCTTCGAACGTTAGCTATCTTTTACATATTGTTCCATATTTAATATGTTATTTTATTTTCAATTTCTATTATTTTCTTAAGTAAAGCCTATATATAGATAAGGTCACACAATGATGATGAGTTGTATATGTCATATAATATGTGTATTGTGTGCGCTTGTCTTACATATACATTATTGCATAAGTCTGTCTTGCTCGCACGTGAATAAGCATCAACATCATTAGTGTATTTACGCGTTTCACAGACTATGAAAAACAGACGTTTTTTGTAAACCAACTTACTGTTTTTTTTTGTAATTGATGGCATAAGAGTTCTTTAACAGAAAAGCACTCCAATATAAAACCTAGCATACTTTGCTTTGCTTTAAGGTTTACTGACAGTGAACACCTCTTGGACCTTTGTACATTGACTTAAGAAGTTTTTTTGTGCAATAAAGCTTAAATAAATATAAATGTGATAGCCTACATAAAAACTTACCATTTGGCGGCCGGCGCATGCGCTTTTATTGTTCGTTTTTTATTATTTTTGTATGATAACTTTTCGTGTGAAATGTCACAAATAAATACCTATTATAGATAAATGTGCTTACATAAAAATACATATAAAACCATTTATAAATCAGTAAAAAATCATGCTCTTGGCATAAACGTCAAATGAGAAATAGACGTTTATGGAGACAGTTTCATGTTATGCTACTGCAAAATGCATGTAGATCGAGTTATCGTAATTGGACTCTATAATGTTGACTGAATAGTCAGTCTAAAATAACGATGCAAAAGGTGTACACGATCTTAATCCGTATAATAACAAGGTCCTGTAAAAATATGTGACGATTTCATTTATTTATTCATTGCGAACCATGGTTACATGTTTTTAGTGCATGCATAGTTACCCTGTCAGGGCATAGCAACATAGTTGATATTTGAAAACTAATTAATTAAAATACATTCTAAGTCAAACATAAAAATAGTTTTCAAGCAAAGGTGCAACATTCTTGGTTGTTAATAGAGTTTATTTCTAAATTAATTTAAATGGCAGTACGCCTTATTAACAACCGACAATGATATATATAAACGTCACATATATCTGTCCAACCAATCACATAGAAGTAGACCACAACTGTACCAACTATTATTGTCTATTATCACTATGTGGCCAGAATAAAAGAACTCCCAAATAGCGAGCATTATTTATATAATATCTTTAAGAGCCTCTCATGATGCTTTGGCTACTCACAACTTAATTTAAGATAAACACGGAAATGGGGGAATTGTTGTCTACCCTTATCATATTAAACAAACATAAATGATTCGCTAGTCTTCTGCCCCCGACTTAGGTTTTAATACTATCGAAATAAGACGAAGCTTCAAATCTGTGGGGCCGTATTCTAACTTTAAAATATGTTTAGACACGATACAACTTCAATACACCTCCAATGCATTAACTACGCAACACAGCAAGCGCCTAAAGGTCTGAATCAGAAATATCAGATCTTACTAGACGGGCTTCGTTGCTCTCATTATAGTGTCAGATCTGACGTGGCCAACTCTTAGTCCATTACTTATTGTAAACTTATTTCGTTCGGCAAATTTCATTGTTGATTGTATTAAGTATGTATGTTTACTAGAAGTCCCATTTATTTGTCGAGATCATTTAACGTTTGGGGTCCTTGAGAAACTGCCACAATCATGGAAAATATGTTAAATCCTGAAGAAAATCCCTTTTTACTCTTAATCGCTTACGCACTATGAAAGAATGATTAATGACTATTAAAGCTCATTTAATTTCGCATAAAAACACACCTTTGTATAATAAATGCACATTTTAGAAAACCACTTGACGAAGTCTTTCAAACGTCAATATATTTCCACGACATATTCACTTGGAAATTGTCTTAGATGGTTTAAATTTAAAGCCTCTCGATCCGCGGAGGTTAGGAGAAAGGTGTACGAGTTGATCCCCTTAAGCGCGAATGGACTTTATATCCATGTTTTTCCGTGCAGTGCAAAAGTGAAGACGTTTACTACTTTCAGATTTATCTATCTAACTATTGCAGGGGCTCCCAACCTTTTACCCTATGCGCCTCACTCAACATTATGCTAAAATACTACGCCCCCCTAGGGGCCGAAATGGAGAGTCAAAACCGGGCACCATCCCCGCCGCGGTACAGGTCTTATACAGTTTAAATCTGGAGCCGCTTGCTGCGCCCCTCCTTAGGTCACTCTACGCCCCCTAAGGGGGGCGCGCCCCACTGGTTGGGAATTCCTGAACTATTGGCATACTTAAAATATTCAATTAAATAAGGATTCATGGTTACATTTTCGTTTTTTAAAACCCTATAAAATGTACATCTTATACAAGGGCTGTTTAAAAGTACGGCCAAGTGAAGAAACACGTGTGTAGGATTGAAGAAACAGCTTGTAAGTAAACTCAGGGTCAATAGAAAAATAAAATAAGGGAAACAAATATGGCTGACTGACAACTGCATGTCTAGGCATAAATGCATTTGACACATGACAAAATATTATTAAAGAAATTAGTTTTCACTGAAATATAAGTAATTAACAGATATTATGACTAAAATTAATGTACATTACAAGTTTATGTGTTTGGTTCTTTAAAAGTTCGTGATTGCGAAGCAATGGAGATACGAGTAAATGGGTTTGCTTACATTATTTTACTTTTCTATTACCCCGAATATATACAGATATATAGGCGTAGGCTTATCGGATAAATGCGGGTCTATTCGTTATAATATAACCTTTAAATGAATGTTTATGATAAGCTC
This sequence comes from Pammene aurita, assembly GCA_947086415.1. NCBI lineage: Eukaryota > Metazoa > Arthropoda > Insecta > Lepidoptera > Tortricidae > Pammene > Pammene aurita. Next base: position 29,708,895 of record OX352303.1, read on the forward strand.
GTTTCTGAGAAATACGAATATTGCAAGTTATGTTATAACTGCGGTTCTCAAACATTTGTAGGGAAGGATCCTTTTCTAAGTTAGACAAACGCGTAGAGCCTGTTAAGTATAGGTTCAGTATAGGTACACGTGTAATAAAGTTGCAATAAAAATCCGAGTTTCTCTCTCTTTTTAAAATAGCGAAATTGTATCTTGAAGCTTTACAATCGCGACACAGATTTAACTTCTAAGGCGGTCGTCACACTGCTCCGCATCTCGCAGCGACGTCCGTTGATGCGTTTTTTAACTTTGTATGTAGAATCTTGATTTTGTATAGAAAAATCGCATGGTAAGACACACTGGCTCCGCCTCGACGCGCGGAGGAGCGAGACGCACGACGACTCGCGCGCTCGGACGGAGACGCGGTGCGTGCCGCAGGGTATGTCATGTCACACCGAGCTCCGCAGTGCCGTACGGATTTTAGTGCAAGGAAGGACGTAGGCGCAATGGATATCGACGGCTATAAGTTTATTTTTGAAATTGAAAGTCGTTCGTTTAATCATAATCTAGGAATTCTTATAAAAGTATAATTGAAGATTGAAGTAGTAGATTATTACTTACTTGAATGTAAGCCAAGGCTTTTCTTCCGCTGTAATAGAACGTCGAAAATTTGTGTCCGCGCCAGTAATAATGACTCCAATTTTGCTTAGAAAATAATCAAATGACGCGGTTGACATACGGGTGCAATTTTAAAAAACATCTTCGTGTTGCCTTAAATCTTGGTAATCTCTAGCAAAAGACCCATTGATAGGTCTGGTTTGTAAATAGGGATGTACCCAGTGTCTTCTGCGTTTTATGACTCGATTGTACAAAAACCAAACTGAAAGTATCAGCGCAGCGTTCTGAATAAGGTCCGTGTCCATTTTATCGACAAATAGGAACTATTTTCACCTTAACGTTCGAATGTGAAATGAATGCGAGACGGAAGTAACGCGGGACGTCGCGCATCGCAGCTCCGGACGGAGATGCGGAGCAAACACGGACGTTGGTGCGTTGTCTCCGCATGCGAGTCCGTTGCTCCGCGTCTCGCAACGAGACGCGGCGGCAGTGTGACAACCGCCTAACGTCAGATATGACACAATAATGAGAGCAACGAAACCCCTCTAGTTAATTTGCTATACTATGCTTATTTCTAGATCCGGACATCTGGCAGCTGTAAAGTGGTGGAGGTTAAAGAATGCAAATAACTTGAAGAAAACAAATCCTAGAGTTCTGTTGGGGGAAAGTAATAGTGCCAAATTATAAAGTGTGCTTGTTTGCTACCGTCGTGGTATTATTATTAAATGATGTATAATGCAATTTTTAGTTAGTCGCCTACTGTTTTTGTTTCCGCAATAATAGACAATGGTTTTTAATCTAATGTTAAAATATAGGACCCGTCTTCTATAAACAACACAACTTTGGCAGTTTGTACAGTCACGTCTGAAAATATGGATACATTGAATATGACAAAAATATGTAACCACGACTCTATTACCAAGGCGTAAAGTTTTGGATACATGTTTATGTCACATTAAATGTATCCATATTTTCAGACGTGACCGTACCTATTTTGATATTACTTTTTTCCAACATAAAAACTTTGTTCGTCTGTCACTCTGACCTCCACCCATTAAAAGCTGCCAGATTCTCGGATCTAGCAATGAGGATGATAAAGCAATCTAACTAGACAGGTTTCATGGCTCTCATTATTGTGCCATATCTGACGTGGCCAGTTCTTAGACCATTTAGCCATGGGCGTCGTCTGCATGTAGGTCAGGTATAAAAAATTAATTATTCCTATGTGAAGTCCTGTATACTTAGACTGCATTTTTAAGAATGCCCTAAGATTATTTGAGTTTACAATTGTATTTAAATGAAACAAATACTTTAGTTTTACGCATAAAAATAAAAATGACAGTACCTCACCTCACCTATGATTTCTATTGATAATATTTTCTACACACATGGGCCATTTTGTTCTCTACGCAAAGATCGTATTCCCACGCGCGGTCATTCACCTCCGCAACGGTACTAGGGCCTTCACCTCTTTGCATGTCAATTACCCGGGACCCTATTACAAAGGAGTAGAATTCAAATTGCTTTGTCTAAAAATGCAGACAATTCCACCTAGGCCACTATACCTGTGCTGTTAGGTGCGCTTTATTAAAAAGGAGGACGGAAGGTTTTCGATTACACGTTTATTTTTATGTTGGTTTTTTATTTTCAGTTAAGGTGACTTTTATTTTTAAATTCATAGAGTTTAATATCGTTAAATTGCGAATTGTTGAAGTCAGCATGATTTGCATTTTCTTTATTATGTAAAGATTTTAATTGTTCGTAGTACATCTTAATTTGCTTGAATGTAGACTTTTAATTTGTATGCAGGCGTTATAGAATGTAATTTAAATTGTTACTAGCTTGTAATTATATAAGTATTTTACTTGATTGATTGATTAGAATAATTACATATTTGAATTTTGGAATTGTAAATTGGATTTAGATTAGTCAGTAAATACGTAGTTATTTTTCGGAACTTATGTGCGAAATATCATTTGATATTTACCAGTCGCTTTTCGGTGAAGGAAAACATCGTGAGGAAACTGGATCTAATCCCAACAAGGCCTAGTTCCCCCTCTGGGTTGGAAGGTCAGATAGCAGTCGCTTTCGTAAAAACTAGTGCCAAAGCTAAACTAGGGCCTGGGATTAGGTTGCCGAGCGGACCCCCGGCTCAATGGAGCAAAAAGCTGGGACGAAACGCTAGGAGGAAGAAGTAAATACCTAGCTAAATATACATAATATTGGTTCGTAAGAACTATTATATAATCTGTGATGGTACGACAACGATGGCATAGCAACACTCACATAGGTAAATATTTAAGAGAGCTGCCTCTAATAGATTTAAAAATTATGTGCTCAAACTTCTAAATGGTATGAGACATGACGGAGCATATGACTTCCTCTCTCAAGATAAAAATAAAGATTTAGATAAGTTCTTCAGATTTTTGCATGCTAGTGCTAGTACCTGTATGTGTATAGTGTACAAATAGCAGAATAAGTAACCCACTGTCACCTACCACCATTAGGTGGTGGTGGGGAGTCATTAGACTCTGATGTAAATAAAAATAAATACATACATACGTACATACATATATACGCAAACAATTTCGCTTGTGTACTTATACAGGATGAAATATGAATCACCGTTCATATTGAGCGGGGTGATTAGGTAGGTACTGAACAACTTTTACTATGGGACCAACTCTGAAATCGCGAAATTTTTTTGGCTTCTTCATAGAAAACGACATCTGATCGGCCGAAACCGAAATGAAACTGCCTAAAAAAATTCGCTATTTCTGAGTTGGTCCCATAGTAGGTAAAAGTTGTTCAGTATGACCTACCTAATCACCTCGCTCAATGTGAAAGCCGATTAATCACTACGAATTGTTATGTAAGCGCATATTCTTTGAAGTTTTACCATTGTATCTATCTTATAATACTTTTTTCACTTCTCATGCTCGTAAAGTTCGACTTTAAGTCGTGCGTTATAAAATCGCATTTTAAGCTCTAGGGCATAAAGTAAAATTTTCTTCTCTAAGACTAAGAATGTGGCTCAGCAGCAAAATATATTTCACAATTTAATTGAGCAGTAAAATTTCGTCAAATAAAATTGGAGTTGACAATATAGTCTGGCAAACCATTTCTGTCAGTAGAAACGCGCGGCAAATTCAAAATACGTACATGTGGCAACCCTTTGTGATGAGACACCGTATTTCATGACGAACATTTCAATTCACATTGAATTTGTTTCTAGTGCATTTCACTCTCTCATCTTAAGCGCGAGTGAGATAGAACTCCTGCAACGTTCCCAATTAAATTTAAATTCATTTTTAAGCCATATGTCAATTGCCTCAATCAGATTATCTGTTGCAGTTGATGACAGATCAGACGAAAATATCCGTCTCCTTTTTACACACCGTAAATGTCACGTAATGAAAGGGGCGGAAATACCACCTAAAATTAAAAACATAAAATTTGTAGATCATTGCTGATTTTTTCACTGATTCTTAGTGTTGTCATACTTTTGTTCGTTGTACATTGCTACTGCGTTCGTTGGCTGGCTAGACTATAGTTTAGAAATGCCCCGAAATGTTTTTATGACTTGGCAGAAAACAAGTATCTATGTCTAAATTCACATGTTAAAAATTAAAAAAAAAATAATTGGTTGGAACCATATTTGTTTTCATTGTAGTATTTTGAAACAACTTGAAATTGTTTTACGATTACCGATAAATAATTTTCTCGCAATTGAAGTGAAAATTAGAATGTAACCCTCGTCCATAAAACCCATTTTCCACTAGACTTTATATCAATCCTCGCTCGCAAGCTCGCTCGAATGGATAAACGCCTCGCGTAAAATCGTACGTTTTATGCACTTGTTGTACAATCTACTTAACTTAGTTCATTTATTAACGTTAACACGTGTTTGCTTGTACAAGCTCGTCACCATTGAATTCACGTAGGGTATTTTTTCAATAACTAGCCATTTGTCAGAAGTAATTAGGTTAGTCATTCTAAACAACTTTTTCTATGGAACCAACCCCGAAATCCAAAAAAAAAATGTTTACCTCATAGAAAACGTCGACGTCTAATCGGCCGAAATGTATGAAACAGACAATTTTTTTTTGTTATTTTGGAGTTGGTCCTGTAGTAAAAGTTGTTTAGTATGGCCATAGACTAATTAACCCAAGACCCCGCATAGCCAGGCGACCCCCGCTGCCACGCTCGAAGTAATTTCACTCTATATTGAGACACTAAATATTGGAAGTGACAGTAAACATAGTACGTCTCCATGACAACCATTAATGTCTGACTCTCTTACGCCCCACGTAAGAATCGCGCGTTCCCTGTCTAGCATCCCGCACCCCTTTTTTTGGCAACTTAGGTTTATAAGAAATAACGCGCTAAGCGGAGTATAGAGATATTAGTGGAGTACGGGAACGCCTTTTTAACCTATAAAAATGATATAAATCACAAGTCCGATTTTATTTTGTGACCTGTTAGAATACGTTAAGAACTAATAATAAAAAAATATTTTCTAACAATTATTAGCATTGCGCTAGGTATAATACATGTATTTGTTTGCTACACATAGAAAAGATTATGCTAGTTTTATTTTTCTCCACCAGGCTATCGCTTTTTACTATTGCAACATAACTTCACATTTTATAACGGTTTTGTCAAGAGCATATGTCGTATTAGCCATTTGTAATTCGTTTAGAATTCAAGGTCACTTATATTTTGACAAATTGTTTTCGATTATGCTCACATAATCTATTGACCAAACTGTTATAAAATGACAGATGATGTTGAAATAGTTGAATGCAATAGTATGGTAAAGGAAAATATATCTTGTATAATCTTTTCTTGTTGTTATTAACAAATATATATAATACCTAGCGCGACGTCAAAAAATGTTAGAAAATATGTTTTACTACAAGTATCATATCATATTCCCTAACTAAAAAAGAAAATCGCACTTGTGAGTTATCGAAGCTCAAAACTGTTCGCGTACGGTACTATTGTATATGAGTATGGCCTACCAAATCACCTCGCACAATATGGCTAGTTATTGAAAAAACACCCTGTGTAATACAGAGAAATGCAGTAAGAACCCAGCACGAAGAAGTGGCACATAAGTGTTTTCTAATTCCCTTTTTGCTCAGAGCGAATGCTAATTGATGAATTAAAAATACATATTTGTAATTGTCTATATTGAGGCATTAGCAAGGTGTTTACATAGTATGTATGAATTCCTCGGAGACCCTAGATAATTGATTAACGCAATCAGGCCTATATATACATAACTATATGTGTAATACATCATGCTCATGTACTAGAAGTTTGAATGCGAATTCAGTATTAGTCACTTAGTCCCATTAATTTGTCAAACGCGTTGACACGTCGCGGTCGCAGTAAATGTATATCAGTAGTCTAACATTGAAATACTCACATCGGTAATATACTATTTGATCGCCACGCAATCTTATTATGATTAAAGTCGCAGTAGGTAGATTCTTAGTTATTATCGTTACCCTATAGAGTGATCGTGGCCATTCTGTTGGCCACGATCGCTCTTCCGTAGAAACACTTTTTGAGAGCAGCCTATGAAGCAGGAGGTCCCGGGTTCGGATCCTGGTCAAGGCATTTTTTCCTTAGTTATGTCTGTTTTCTATTTATGTATCTATCTATTATTTATATATCGTCGCATCGCCTAGTACCCACAACACAAGCTTTCACACGCAAGACTAGGGGCCCATTTCTCGAAGGCTTTTAACTTGTAATACATAAATACGTCGAAAAGTGACATCCGCTTGTATTACAAGTTACATTAAGCTTTTGAGTAACGGGCCCTAGGTATAAGATAAGTGTAAGATTATTTCGTAATATTTATTGATTTATTTATACACAAATACAAATAATTGTAACGTATTCAAGACAAAGGTGTACTTTTGACTTAAAACATTACTATTTAAGTTAATAAGACCATGTCAAGATTCTTTTGTATTCAACAACTCGCCCGTTTAGCTGCTACAGTTCTGTTCATTCGTGTACTGTGCCTCTGTGTTCTGTATCGTGGCTTCCTAATACGTGCTAATTAGTGTACACACGGAGCTATTAGCGACGCGGCTAATGCGCTAAAAGCATACAAGTGAGACGTTTGCCTGCTGCGAGTTCTCTGTGTCGCGGAAAATTTTAGGTGCAAATGACGACAGCACTTTCAAAACGAGAGGATCAGTGTAACCTAAACCAAGTCTGCACTTGGCAGCGAGCGACAAAGTATAACAGGGCCGTTCTCCTTTTTTAGCGACAATTTGATGAGATTGTAGGTTTTTCGAGCATCATTTAAATGATAATGTTAATAAAATATAATTTTAAATAAAAAATAACCGATTTCACTTAGCCTCCACTTTTCCAAAAGCAAATGCTCGAGCTGCTGTAAAAAAAATACCCAAATCACTATAGGTATGCCTATAATAGTTGAAGAGTTCCCTCGATTTCCCCAGGATCCCATCATCAGATCCTGACCTGGTTACAATGGGGCCAATTGTGAAGTAAACTTTTGCAAACAAAAAAATAATTTTTTAAATCGTTCTAGCCGTCTTCGAATTATCGGTGAATATACAAAAAAAAAAGAAAAAAAAAAGATCCCGACGAATTCATAACTCCCTCCTTCGAAATCTTGAACTCGGTTGATAAAAACCACGATAGTTTTGTTTTCACGTCGGTGACGGAGTTTTTCTGTGCATTAGTTTTTGAGAAAACATTGTGATACACTGATCCTTTTTATGCGCGGACAGCGTTAAGTTTTACCGCTCTATCAAGGTTGTTAAAAATATATGTTTATTTTAAATGTAAATGTTTTAAATTATATCTGTCAAGTCAAGAGGAATTGACAGATAATTTTATTAATTAGGTTAAATTGATTTTGGACTTCTCTTTTCCTATAAAAGATATTGCTATAAATTTCCAAATCGTACCCGTATCGGGATGACTGAAATAGTCATTGTCGCTAAAAAAGAGAACGACCCAAGTGACCCAACCGCACTATAAACGTCATTTTTTCTTCATTAGCTGTGTAGTGTAGGGCAAGGGTCGTGTAGGGCGAGGTATCTGAAAAATAGGTACTCGATCATTCTAAGTAATACCTATCAGAGCGAACAGTCTTACGTGTAGATAATTTTGGTTTAGGTTTAAGCAAATTTTATTTTATAGACATCCCGAATTTTTTATTTGCATACATTGAAACTACGTAGAATCTGTCAAATCAAAAGCTATAAAATTCTTACAAAAAGGCTTGTGTTGTAGGTACTAGGCGACGATATATATAATAGATAGATACAGATAAATACAAATACATAGAAAACATCCATAACTCAGGAACAAATATCCGTGATAAACACACAAATAAATGCCCTGACCAGGATTCAAACCCGGACCTCCTGCTTCATAGACAAGGTCACTACCGACTAGGCAAGGAGGTCGTTAAAGGAGGAGGTTGAGGAGGGTTGAACTTTCAAAAAATCCTATATGTTCCTTCCTTTCAAAGAACCTATATGTTCTAAATTTCAAAGTTCTGTCTGCAATGATTTCTGCAGTAAATTACATAACGAATTTAAACGCGGACAAACTCGCGGCCGCAAGCTAGTCAGTAATTTATCAAGTTCTACGGCTACCATGCTACCAATTAGTGTTTGTAGGTACCATAAGTAAAATAATTATTCCACGGTTAGCCACAACCTGGAGAACCTTGAAATAAAACTGTCACGACTGATTCTTACGAGATAATGCGTACTTAATGGTTCTGCAGTACTAGGCCTCCTAGCCCAGTCGGTAGTGACCCTGCCTACGAAGCAGGAGGTCCCGGGTTCGAATCCTGGTCAGAGCATTTATATGTGCGTTTATCACAGATATTTGTTCCTGAGTTATGGGTGTTTTCTATGTATTTAAGTATTAATCTATTATATATATCGTTGTCTAGTACCCATAACACAAGCCTTATTGTGCTTACTGTGGGCCTAGGTCGATTTGTGTAAGATTGTCCTATAATATTTATTTATTTATTTATCCTGTCACCTAACGTACCATCGCCCACACTGTTAACTGCCCATAGGTGGACCTTATGCCTTTTGTAATAAGGTCCACCGATGTACAGTTAAGTGTTGCTGTTTGTACAGCAACGGAAGTTGCCGTATCAAATAAGATTACTAGTAGAAGTACTTTAGACGCATGAATATTATATAATATAAGTTACTGAACAGCGCCCCAAACAAGTAGGCAACAAACAAGCGCTTTTTATGTGTCTAGTTATTTTTGTAATCTTATTTCGTTGCTGAATGTACTTGAAAAGAAGGTATACACAGGATGTAAAAAAATAATGGTGATCCTTTTATTTATTTCTTGCGACTACAAAAAAGTAGGTAAAAAATTTTGGACGCGAAAAAATGTTTTTTGTATGGGACACGTCGCAGCCGGCCAACCCTCCATACCTATCCAATTTTTTTTTCGCTAGAATTTTTTTTTCTTAATATTTCTTAATTAGAATAGGATACCAATTATGTCCTTAAAATAATCACCTGCATTTTTGTTCCATCTTGTATGCATGAGAGAGATCATCTCTAAAAATTACGTGTGAACTAGGAGAGAAAAAAAAACATTGTCTATTAGCAATCATCTCGTTTCTGCGTTCCAAAAACAATTCTAAACTTTAGCTATTCTTCGAAAAATATAAAAAGCATTGAGGAAGCTAACAAAAAATAAGCTAGTTAATTATGATGCACCAGACAAGGAAAAAGTCTTAAGGATGGGCAAAGTTTGACCTTGAAATATAAGACGAGTCACGATCGTTTCTGATAATTGTACTTACCTATACTTCTTGATCTCCTACAGTCAATAGCGGAAGTAAAGTCTCCCGCAATAGTATCTTCCTACACGACGGGCGCAAAAATGTGTGACTCGATCTTATTTGTAGGGCCATAAGAGCGTGTCACATATTTTTGCGGCCGTCGTGTAGGAAGATACTATTGCCGGTGACTGTACCTAGCTACACAGGTGAGGCGTTTTTTTAAACTTTTGAATGTTCTTGTTTTTTTGTACAGTAACATCGTATCAAGATTATATTTTAGAGTTCCGTACCCAAAGGGTAAAAACGGGACACTATTACTAAGTCTCCGCTGTCGGTCTGTCACCAGGCTGTATCTCATGATCATGAACCGTGATAGTTACATATAGACAATTGAAATTTTCACAGATGATGTATTTCTGTTGCCCCTATAACAACAAATACTAAAAAATAGAATATAATAAATATTTAAGGGGGCTTCTATACAACAGACATGATTTTTTTGCCGTTTTTATTGGTACGGAACCCTTCGTGCGCGAGTCGGACTCACACTTGGCCGGTTTTCTTCAAATCTGTCAATGGCGGCATAAACTGTTAAAAGTAATGAAAGAAACGCATTTGTATTTGGGATACATGCCCAGTTGTTTGCGTACATCTGCCAGACAGATTTATCTGGTATAACTTTAGTGAAGGAAACCTACCAACTAAGAATTAACTATAAATATTTCTTTCAATTACTAACCTTTACCCGAGGGCGACGGAGAAAACGCTCTGAGCGTTATTTCTCGGAGCGTGACGCTGTCTGCGTCGAGCGGGCAAAACAAATGTATGAGCTTCCTTTTAGACGGCTACGAATGACGCAGCGGGGAGCGTTTTGTATTACGTGGTCCTTGTGTTAGGAAAATCAATAGGCGACATAAATTGTTAAAATTTTTCATTATATTGCTCACCTTCTACGTAAGTTGACAAATTGGCACATTTATAATATTTTATGCGGCAGTTTCCGATACTAATTACAACAATTCATCATTTTATATGTGAATAGTTTCAACATTGTTTCTTGAGAGAATATCCAACACATTTTAGCAGGATTACATCATTGCAGAATAATTGATGTGTTAGCTCTTAAAATTAACTACTTTAAGTAAAAATATAGAACAATAGAATTTACTGATTATTTAGATAAGTAGTTGTACCATCACCAGAGGAAGTACCATTTCCTTAAGTACCTACAAGAAAGATTGCAAGAAAATAATACATAAAAAATAATTTTCGAAATTGGAAATAGTCTTTGAATCCTCTGTTTTGTTGGCTAAAAAGTGACCTGTTTTTATTTTATTTTTTATTTTATTGGTATTCAGGATAACAACAGCCGTAAATATAACTAGGACATAAAATGCTTACATAAAATAAGGCCAATAACAGTCATCCATTGGATTACATTATGTTACGATTAAACATAACAAATATAAGAAAACAATGAGAATGTACAATACACACAAATGCTCGATACGCAAGAAGAACTAAATATGTAGGTAAAGTGTTTACGTTTAGCCTGGGAAGATGAACTTTGGCTTTGATTAATTTACCGATACTATCTAAATAGTACCTTTCATTTTGTAATTTCATAATCTTTTGATGCCTAATTTTGATTGATCACACAATAGTCCAACCGCAAGGGCTCCATCGATCAGCCATTCACAGTTTGTCACAAAACGTCTCACACGCATAACAACATACAAACAAAACTAACACATTCATTTGTACGACTTGCTTAATGTTTACATTCTGTATACATTACACTACAAACTAAAATGCTCTTTAACGGCATACTAAAAGAGTTTAAATTCAGTTGTGTAGCATCATTTAACGTCCATGTGTGCAACTTAAATAGCGGATTCGAATTCGATCCGTAGCATTCCAAATTTAAAGTTCAAATTACATTTATGTTAGTGTGAGCCCTGTCGCTTCTACTCCCATATTTGCTTAATTACTTTGAGTCGTGTGTCGTACGTGTTAAGGTCGGTGTTCGGGTGGTGATTAGTGGACGACCGTACCAGCCCGTGCCAGGCGGCGCGCGCAAGAATGCGCTCGAGTACTGTTACAAGTGACTATCGATATTGTTAGTACTGCGGGATCTACGAATCGGATGGTTTTTCGCGATTTTTGGGGTTCCTTTCATAAAAGGAGATTATAGGAAAAATTATTCTTATGAGGTATATAAAATATCGTAACAATAAATCTTAAAGATAGATTTAGCTTCGCTTAATATATTTTAACATATAATATATATCAAGGAGGCTTTTTCGAAGAATAGAACTTTAGACTCAGAACAGATGTGATCTTATGGATATTTAGATCATTCTTTATACTTGATATCAATTGGTTATATATTGTTCTTGTCATATGAGTATCAAAATGAGGTTGCTTAACTTCAATCGTTTTAGTGACATTGGTTTGTTAGAGTTACAATTTGACAAATCCATGACAAATCGAGATTTTAAAGTTCGAATAACTACAAATGTTTTTTTTAATCGTATTTATCTAAAAGAATACAATTTTATTTTGATATCATTACTTGGATTTTGACCTTTTTGACCTATGTTAAAATGCTAATCCATTTTCCTTTTATATTATCAGTTCCAACTGTTCCAAGAATGAATGTAGTATGTTTTCATGTAGCGAATCGCAAACAAAGGCACGTGTTTTTTTTAAGTCTGACTTTAATCTCTTGTTCCAAGTCGAATGACTGTCAAGTAGACAAATACGACGTAAGACATGTTCAAGGATCTTACGTCGTGTCTCTGAGGGAATTTAACCAACCGGAGTCGCCACTGACAGGCGTTCCCCTCTGCCAAAACAAACGACCAGTGGTACGTACGAATAGCCATACCACAGATTATATAATAGGCCATACCTACATTTGACTTTCCCCTCCCCCGCAAAAATCGGCAGACTTTTTTTTGTATAGAAAATGACAGACTTGGCTACTCTATCTGGGTTGAATCATCTAAGTCGTGTCTTGATAAAACGTACAAGAAAAAAAATGTAGGTATACCATACCAGCCATGCAGCCCGGTTTATGGCAAGCAGCTACGGCAGCCTATGGACGCTCGCAAAAACATGCGTTTCTAAGAAATCAAGATAGACATGCCTTTGTAATCACAAAAATAGTCTTCATCAATTTACAGGAAAAATCTTTAAAATAGTAGTTTATGTAACTGTTACGTAATAAGGGTCCTTAAAACATGAGTGTGGTTTCATAGCCAGCAGCCGCAGGTGAGTTTCATAATAAGATCACACGAGTGTTTTAAGGCCTAATTACGTACAGTTGCATACACTGCTTTATCTACACTCATATTATTTATTATAAATGCCGTATTCGGAAACCATAGAATGACCGCCTTTGCACTGCCATGGCCAACTCGATTGTGCCGGCGGTCAGGGAGGCGCGTGTCGGGCTGTCGGCGGATGCGCGGGAGGGTGCAGGTGTACATTATGTTATCAAAACTCATATCACATCAATAGTTGAGCATGTGTACATTATGTTATCAAAACTCATATCACATCAATAGTTGAGCATGTAAAGTTAAAATTACGTTACTGCGACAGATAAAAAGCTTATCATAGTAAAATCGGTCGTGGTAATGCTAGCCATTGCCTACCGTTTTCGAACACGTTTTAGAGAACTTACAATATGAGTGTAGATAAAGATAATTAAGGATGTTTATTTCAAAACCGTTTGGCCTTTTGCAAACCTGTTTTGTTCAATTCAGGGACCGGAAAACCCCTTCATTTGATTAATCGTTTCGATAGGGTAACCCTATTAAAGTCTTACCCTAATGATAGGGTTACCCTATCATTGGGTTACCCTATCGATATGGAAATCATTTTGAATAGGCTTAACCCTTTTCAATGTGGTTTCCGAGTCGAATGGGGTAAAGATAGCTTTAATATTTACCGCTTACCCTATCATAGGGCTACCCTTTTCCTGTCTCTTTTCCACGCAGGCAGGCGGTTCTATCTTTCTCATTTGAAATGGAACAGGAGAGGTGGCGGCGGAACAAATTGAGTAAATATAAGATTTGCTGTCGTTTATTCATTCTGGAAAAGTCACACTCACAGTCCAGTCCTCTGCTCACGTACACAACTTTCCATTAAAGAATTTCTGTTAAATAAATGTGTCTTACGTTCAGTTTATTTTTGCATAGTTCGCACGTACTGATGAGATGGGCAATAATTATTTTGAATAAGAATAAAAACACAATTTTTATTCATATTCAAATCGATTTGACACAAACCAATATTCATCCTCCTTTTGTCCTGTTTGTCCCGGCTTTTGCCACGGCTCAGTTGAGCCTGTGGTCCGCTTGGCAACCTAATCCCATGAATTGGCGTAGGGATTGGTAGTCGTTTTCAGCTAATTATGGGATATACGATTTTTTAAGCTCACATGGTCATTCACATTATAAATATTATTTGAAACGGGGTATTTACCATGTATATTAGCGTTATTGCCTATTGGGCACCCGATATTTCGGGTACGAGGTAAATACCCCGTTACAAATAATTAATATTTATAATTAGGGGATGTAATTTCGAAAATTATTTCTGTTTTATAATCCAAGATGGCGGTTATATACTTTTTACTGAAAAATAGTCATGGTAGTTATTTTCGGTTAATTATTCGGGGTGTATAAATTATATCTGTTTTAAAATTCAAGATAGACTGGTTTTTTTATTATTATTATTATACACGGTGAATCTGAGTAACCCGAAAGATTTCAACCATAAATTCCTGAGGTCATAAGGAGTAATAAATGTTTTACGAATTTAGTTTGATTTCGCAGAAAAATTTTTTTTTTCATTTTTCCGATTTTTAAAATGCTTTTGAACATAAAAACATAAATGTTATTGGTAAAACTGTCAATTAAAATAAATTAGTACATTTTGGCCACGACCACTCTGTAAAGAGTGTAACGACAAAGAAGAAGAACTCTGAAACTAGGCTAATTCCAGAAAAGTTTATACGACATTTTAGTCTCAGTCAGTTATTTATCAGTCAATTATCAGGAATTTATGGTTAAAATCTGTCGGGATACTCAGATTCACCGTGTATATAATTTTTTATTTCATTTTATATAAAAAAATCAGTGTATAATATTTTTGTTAATTTTTTTTGTTTTTTTTTGTTTTTTTTTCATTTTTTTTTCATTTTTTTTTCGTTTTATTTTCATTTTTTTCCGTTTTATTTTCGTTTCGTTTTCGTTTCGTTTTCGTTTCGTTTTCGTTTCGTTTTCGTTTCGTTTTCGTTTCGTTTTCGTTTCGTTTTCGTTTCGTTTTCGTTTCGTTTTCGTTTCGTTTTCGTTTCGTTTTCGTTTCGTTTTCGTTTCGTTTTCGTTTCGTTTTCGTTTCGTTTTCGTTTCGTTTTCGTTTCGTTTTCGTTTCGTTTTCGTTTCGTTTTCGTTTCGTTTTCGTTTCGTTTTCGTTTCGTTTTCGTTTCGTTTTCGTTTCGTTTTCGTTTCGTTTTCGTTTCGTTTTCGTTTCGTTTTCGTTTCGTTTTCGTTTCGTTTTCGTTTCGTTTTCGTTTCGGTTTCGTTTCGTTTTCGTTTCGTTTTCGTTTCGATTTCGTTTCGATTTCGTTTCGTTTTCGTTTCGTTTTCGTTTCGTTTTCGTTTCGTTTTCGTTTCGTTTTCGTTTCGGTTTCGTTTCGTTTTCGTTTCGTTTTCGTTTCGATTTCGTTTCGATTTCGTTTCGTTTTCGTTTCGTTTTCGTTTCGTTTTCGTTTCGTTTTCGTTTCGTTTTCGTTTTCGTTTCGTTTTCGTTTCGTTTCGTTTTCGTTTCGTTTCGTTTTTTTTTTTCGTTTTTTTTTCGTTTTTATTTTCATTTTATTTTCGTTTTTATTTTTGTTTTTATTTTCATTTTATTTTCATTTTACTTTCATTTCATTTTCATTTTATTTTCATTTTATTTTCATTTTATTTTCATTTTATTTTCATTTTGTTTTCATTTTGTTTTCATTTTATTTTCATTTTATTTCCATTTTTATTTCATTTTTATTTTATTTTATTATTATTATAGTAGTAACAAGTGCATAAAACGTACGATTTTACGCGAGGCGTTTAAAAGTCGAGTGTAAAATGGGTTTTATGGACGAGGGTTGCACTCAAATTTTCACTTCATTTGCGAGGAAATTATTTATCGGTAATCGTAAAACAATTTCAAGTTCTAACAAAAATATTACAATGAAAACAAATATGGTTCCAACCAATTAATTTTTTAATATATTTTTTTGAATTTTTAACATGTGAATTTAGAAATTTTCTGCCAAGTCATCAAAACATTTCGGGGCATTTCTAAACTATTATCAACTCCTATTTTATTTGATTTCATTTATTTAATTATAGAAAATACGCAATTCAAATAATTATAGCAATACTCAGATAGAATTAGCGGAAAAATCATAAAAAGTACAGTCAATTCCTATTGGACGGGAAAAAAATTGTTTGTATAGATCAAAGTGTCAGGAATTGATATCAATAAAATTTATAAGTGATCAATATTGGGCGCTAAGGTGCCAAAAAAATGGTAAAAACCGGTTTTTCGCTTCTAGAGGAAAAACTACGAGTCGGGCCAAAAATAATTAAATGTATAAATGTGCGCAATTATAAAACAAAGAGAATGAGCCCCGGTAGAGCAAAATCGGTCCAGAGGATCGTCCGCAATTCGCAAAAAAACACATTTTTTTTGCAAATATTGTAAATTCAATAACTCGCGTTCCGGAAGTGCTGGAGAGCTGAAATTTGAATATGATGTCAGTTTTGTGGTCCTCTAACTACAGTTAAATGTTCAAATGAAAATGTTGTAAAAATGTTGTTTCGAAAAACGTTATAATTTCGGTTTCTATGCATTAAGGAGGAGTTGAACTACAAATTTCCAAATTTACAGATCATTTGACAAGGAATAAACTTGTTTAAATAATCTATGAAGATCAGACACTTTTTGCGCGCGCGGCAGCGGCGCACTATGGCCCAAACGCCCGATCTAGCTGGACAAAATTATTTTACACTCATAGACTAAAATTGACTATTTTTATTATTATTTTGGTATAATTCATGTGAAAAAAAAACCAGTGTAAGTTGACCTATGTATAAGAATAATTACTAGGGCAGAAGAGGTCAGCTAAACATGGTTATTAAATTTTAAGAGAAATGGAGCATTATTGCAAATGGCACCTAAAATATAAGAATAGCAGAATTAAAATACTTAAATATAGTTTAAGTTAATTATTAATTTTTTTAGGTGCCATTTGTAATATAATGCTTCATTTCTCTTAAAATTACACAACCAAGTTTAGCTGACCTATTCTGCCCTAGTAATTATTCTTATACAAAGGTCAACTTACACTGGTAATTTTTTTTTCACATGAATTATAGCAAAATAATAATAAAAATAGTCAATTTTAGTCTATGAGTGTAAAATAATTTTGTCCAGCTAGATCGGGCGTTTGGGCCATAGTGCGTCACCGCCGCGCGCGCAAAAAGTGCCTGAACTTCATAGATTATTTAAACAACTTTATTCTTTGTCAAATGATTTGTAAACTTGGAAATTTGTAGTTCAACTCCTCCTTAATGCATAGAAATCGAAATTATAACGGTTTTCGAAAATTAAAATACCCTCCTAGTCGATTTAAAAAAAGGTCACTTTTTGCAAAATTCGACGGTTTGCAAAAAGTTTACAACATTTTCATTTGAACATTTAACTGTAGTTAAAGGACCACATAACCGACATCATATTCAAATTTCAGCTCTCCAGAACTTTCGGAACGCGAGTTATTGAATTTACAATATTTGCAAAAAAAAACGTGTTATAACCAGTGTAAGTTAACCATTATATAAGAATAATTACTAGGGCAGAAGAGGTCAGCTAAACTTGGTTGTATAATATGTTATTCAATCAAATACAAACACTGAAAACATTGAAAAAATAATCAACCCAGCAGGATTTGAACCTCGCATCGATACGCCTTACCGGGGCTCGATCGCCTTACCAATTAAGCTATGGGTTCAGTTACTGAGTTGACGAAATTCTCAATGCCTTCAATCATCTTTTTGCATTTTATTTTTACATCGGCTGCTATAAAGTCGATGTGTGTGATTATTTTTTCAATGTTTTCAGTGTTTGTATTTGATTGAATAACATACTATTGTATGAGTGGAATGCCCCACTTTAAAGAATATGTAAAAATAATTATTGGTTGTATAATTTTCAGAGAAATGAAGCATTATTACAAATGGCACCTAAAAAAATTAATAATTAACTTAAACTATACTTAAGTATTTTAATTCTGCTATTCTTATATTTTAGGTGCCATTTGCAATAATGCTTAATTTCTCTTAAAATTATATAACCATGTTTAGCTGACCTCTTCTGCCCTAGTAATTATTCTTATACAAAGGTCAACTTACACTGGTTAATTTTTTTCACATTGCGGACGATCCTCTAAACAGATTTTGCTCTACTGGGGCTCATTCTCTATGTTTTTTTATAGCGCACATTTGTTACATTTAACTATTTTTTGTCGGAGCCGTAGTTTTTCCTCTAGAATCGAAAAACTGATTTTTACCATTTTTAAAATTTTTTTGGCACCTTAGCGCCCAATATTTACTTATAAATTTTATTGGTATCAATTCCTGACACTTTGATCTATACAAAAAAAAACCCATCCAATAGGAATTGTCTGGGCCAGAAAGCTTATTCTATCTGAGTACAAGAATATAATAAAAGAACAAGTTTCAGTATTTTAAGAAATTTTACTGTTCAATTAAATTGTGCAATATATTTTGACTCTGTTTGGCTGTTGAGCCACATTCTTGGTCTTAGAAGAAAATTTTACTTTATGCCCTAGAGCTTAAAATGCGATTTTATATCGTCCACGCACGATTTAAAGTCGAACTTTACGAGCATGAGAAGTGAAAAGAGTATATCTGCCTACCGTGGATTTTAAAACAGATATAATTTTTGCTGGGCATAAGGGAAACTACGCCTTATTGGGATTAGGTCCAGTTTCCACACGATGTTTTCTTACACCGAGAAACCCAGAATACATTCTTATACGCGGAACATTATTTAAAATAAAAAGCATGATTAAATCATTCTGTTAAGAATCAATTATTTTTATTACATTTTCTCGTATATGAAGTAGTCCCGACGAAATTATTTTGAATCATTTTAACGGGAATACAATCAACATAAGTTTATTCTTACGATATTTTTTTCAAATAATCATTTTATTCTTGAGTGTCCAACAATGACTGATATTGATCGTTTCATTATACTAGAAGTATCGGTGAACGGCGTCACATTTTGCTGGAGCCATTGAAACAAAGTACTACCTATAACTAGAATAACACAAAATTATATATTTTAACACTTCACAATATGCATTTGATTTTGATTCCTATAAGCCTGGGTCTAAGATTCAATCGACACGAGCCGTCACGCTCGAATGGCAAGAACAAAAACACCGGCACCACACAACGATCTTTTAGCGCACTAACAAGCAATAATAGCGTCTAGATCAAAGGCGTAAGTACGAAAACATACGCAAAAAGATTCTTGTTTGTCTGTAGGCTCGCTCGTGCCGCCCGGCAGCGCTTAGCTCGTAGGGTGCTCGAATAATAAATAAGCCAAATGTATTGGTCACAGAGTTTAAAATAGCTTAATCGCATTTGAAAAACCCTATCTGATAGGGAAACCATATGCTGGGTTGTAACCACTTACCCGAATTAACTGTATTGACATGGTTAGCCTTTCGTTCGGGTAAGTCAAACGATACGCTTACCGAATTGATAGGGTTTTTAAAAACAACTCTATCAAATACCCAATCTAATACCCCTTTAATGGTTACCGGTTCCGGTCCCTGGTTCAATTATGAGAACTGTCTTAAAATTATCAGATAACCTTTATCCTCTTCGGTATTTTGAAAAGAATGACGTCTACGTGATATCCAGGCTTAGAAAAATTAAAACGACCGCCTGTTGCTATCACCACGAATCTACATATAAATATTACCGAGCAATAAGGGCGAGAAAATCAGAAAGAGGGCATCAAAGTAGGGGGCAGTGTCTCACTCACACTCGTTGCAACATTGGCTTATTGACTTATTGTCATGCTGCCATGCTTGTCTAACATTCTAATGACTTCTTCTCCTTAATTAATATCAGATGCAGACTTCTCTTTCGGCCTCACTTTTTACACACTTTCGGATTTGTTGCTCTTTCGCACTCATGTTAATAAGTATTCATATAAGTGATGGACTCTCTTTTGCACAATTCTGTCTTTAAGCGATATGTAACAACAGTGTAGTGTTTTAGAAAATTCGCGAACAGCGTGCCAGATCTGGACCCACAATCTACATATACCTACGATAACTACGTACATCACATATATCGGAGCGGCCAAGGTACTCGAAATATATGAACATGCACCTTATCGCCTTGAGAATAGAGGCGTTGTTGAGATATTCGTCCACCTTGGCCGGTCCGATATATATCTGATGGAGACTGTACAGTCAACCAATTTCAGTCCTAGGTCACTATAAAACCTTGTCATAATAGAAGTAATGAGTGAATACTTATAAATTTAACTGTGCACTAGAAAACTAGCAATTATGACAAGGTTCTAATCACTATAGCAATTTGATTCCTAGGCCTAGGTAGAGTGTACCTAAAATTATTGTTTTGACATAAAGAGACGCTATATGCGCACTAAAATAAAAGTGTAGATATAAGACACAGTGGAAGACCTAAGCGGAAAGGCCCCGCTATGAGGAAAACTATATTGTTGGGGCCAGCTCGAGATATCGCCGATTTTATCTTGTACAAATATTGTGGGATGATTTTTTGCAAAACATCTCAGCTTCATAGCAAATATCATGTGTTTGTGTTGTTATAAATAGTTATGTACTAACTGATTACAAATTAATGACGTGTGCAAAATGTTTTTTACCTAAATGAATCTGCATGCGCTAGTTTCTCCGTGCCGAACTTTGTCTGACATAATATGACTGGTTGACTGGCATACATATTTAGACCAACGGATTTTTGAATTTAAAATCTGAAAACCATGACAAAACAATTGACTCAGCCGTGACGGACTAACGTCACGTCAGATATGACACAATAATGAGAGTAACGAAACCCGTCTAGTAAGATTGCAATACTATCCTTATTCAATTCAATTCAATTCAATTTATTTTATTTCAGACAACACAGTCCATACAGTTTGTTAGTAAAATTTATGCTAGATCCGGGCACCTGGCAGTTTTTAATGGGTGGAGGTTAGAGTGGCAGACTAGCACAATTTTTGATTTGGAAAAAAGTAGTAAGTAAGTACCTTAATAGTTAAAAACTGCGAAACTTGTTTGATTTTTTTGCCGTTTATAGATAATGGTAGATAATGGGCGGTAATAAATCATTACAATGGTACGGAACCCTTCGTGCGCGAGTCCCACTCGCACTTAGCCGGTTTTTACTGAAGTATAAGTCATCTATTTCAGTATATATTATTATGTTAAAAATTTTAATTTCTAGATACAAAGGTATATTATTATGTTTAATTTCTATGGTCGGAGATACTTTACTGTCATTGTCTATATTGTGTCACTCTTATCTCACCGTTGCCGGCACTCTTGAAGCTGCGTTTAATGTCTTGCAATAAGCTATTTCTCGCAATATACACGTCTGCTTAATAAGTGCACAGACAATAATCGTAGCTGCCTCAGCGGGGAATGGACTACTAAATTGTACGTTATGTTTACATGTATTTTGTAGAGTGTCCGGAAAGAGAAGTGTCGTGGTTTAAACGGGAACTCATACATACTACGTCACTTCTCTTTCCGGACAGACTGTACAACGCGTTTATGTTATGGCATGTCATGTCGGTTGTAAGGGTTCATACCTACTGTGCGGTTGATTGCTGCGCTACTATATGTGTGTTTGAAATGTTATGAATAGAGAATATACTTGAGAAATACGGTAAAGCGCCTTAATAGGCATGGTGAATTTTTTTCATGTATGGTATCAATCGATTCGTTTTGTTGTGAAGATCAAATGTCTATATGGGGCCAATTGCGTTAAAGCAACACAAAAGTCAGAAATGAGACTTAAAGTTCGAGATTTGCATTTGTTTCTTAAAATGCTCCTAACAAAATGACGTGCAAAAGTGACGTCACGATCACATAGTCGCCCTGTTTAAAAGTATGGAAAAATTATGAAATTGCTATTTTTACAGTGAAATGTTGCGTTTATGTATATGGTTGCTATACAATTTATTTTACAGTAAAATGTTAAAAACCGAATGGTATCATTGTTTTTTTTGAATTTCGCACTTTAAAAATCGTAAAATTTAGAAATTTTGCAGCTTGATATCTTTGAGCCATTTCAATAGAATTTTTTAAATTTTCACTTTATTAGGATATATTGATCATTTTGCATCCTATAAACTAAATTTTATTGCATAATTCAACATGTGTCATCATGCCTATTGTGGCTAAATTAGGGTAATGTGTAGGGGCATTAAAAAAAAATGGATATTTTTTTTAACGTATGGCTACACTGGATATAGATAGGCATTTCTTCTCTTAGGTAGTAGTAGTGGGAAAGTAGATGATGAAGAAAATCCAGCCAGTGCTGCGAGGTCCAGATGGGACAGTGCAGCTGCCAAGTTTGTTACTCTTTTAGCACCACCCAGGGATCACGTGTTTACTCTTTTAGCACCACCCAGGGATCACGTGTGGGGTTGTCTAAGGTGTTTCCTACGGACGCAGAGTAACATTGATCCCCCATCCATAATCAATCCATATATTATATCATAACATAACTGTTTAGAACGGCAGATCTGAATCTTAGTATAAGCACCTTTCTAGACAAAACAAAAGCGTCTCTAAACACTGAGCTAAACTAAAACGTTAATTACGTTTTCGAAGACAACTAACATAACAGTTTAGTTAAGTTAACACTAAGCCCACGACTTGCTGGTTATCATTGTACCTATAACGCTGGACACAGTAAAGCTAGTGCCAGCAGTATGTCGTCTTGATAAACACGTGAATAAACTAAAACGTAATTATCTCGAAGACAACTAACATAACGGTTAGTTAACTTTAGTTTAGTTAACACTAAGCAAACGACTTACCTAGGATGCTGGCCACAGTAAAGATAGTGCCAGGCTGCCAGCAGTATGTTGTCATGTAATAGACGCACGAAGGGGACAGTTTATACCCGACGTACAAAATCACTATATCCAAGTAAAGGCAGCACTCCACGATGGGCCATCATGGCCTAGTGTAGGGGACGTACGGTCAACTAATTTGATTCCTAGGCCACTGTAGAACCTTGTCATAATGACAGTTGCCCGTGGATACGTATAAACGTAACCTATTCGCTACCAAACTAGCTATTGTGACAAGGTTCTAGAGTGGCCTAGGAATCAAATTGGTTGACTGTACGTAGCTATACGACGCAACAAGATCGCAATATCGTTTGGCCATCATGGCGTGCTGCCTTTACGGAAAAAAACATGAAAGGGATTGAATAATGTGAGACACCGCTACAAAACGCTAAAAATATGTTTATCTTTTGCACATTACTCCTT
This sequence comes from Pammene aurita, assembly GCA_947086415.1. Lineage (NCBI taxonomy): Eukaryota > Metazoa > Arthropoda > Insecta > Lepidoptera > Tortricidae > Pammene > Pammene aurita. The sequence goes on from OX352303.1 coordinate 29,731,972, forward strand.
TGTATTAGGGTCAAAAATGAATACATATTTTTGGCGTTGACTAAACCGTCTCTGTAGCAAGCGTCCGCTGCGTCGAGCTTCCTAGCGATTTGGGCAGCGTTTACTGATACCAATCCCATATGTTAGCATTTGTTTACTATTAACATACAGGTGGATGGATTGTATTAAGTCTACCAATGTTCAGTCCATTGAGTAATAGGATATGACATCCCTAAGAAATTATTTGCGCCAAAAGTTATAGTGAAAATCACTACAAGCCTAAAGGCCGGGCCAGACGGTCGCCGACAAGCCCCTCAGACGGGGCGACCTTGGTCTGGACAGACCGTGTGGACAGTTGTTTCCAGCAAAATTGTATGAAGCACCAACCAAGGTCTGGGTGACCTTGGACCGTCGGCAGCCTTGTTGGCGACCGTCTGGCAGACCCTTTAGTTACTCTTTGGTTCTGTGATAGCTGTCAACTGCCAAACGTGGCGCACTGAAGTTCTAGACAGCCGATCTAAGTAGTAGAATATATAATAAATTAATGGTTCAGTCATGTAGTTGTTGTGAGTTTGTACAGCAAAGGTACTGTCCGCAATATTGGTACTGTGTGCGAGGTAGACCTGTCAATACCAATAAGGATTAGTTCTTGAGATCCAATCACTCACCGGATGAGGACTTGACGCTTAAACTGCGGACCTGGGACATGTTCGTAGAACGCGTATTATGCGAAAAATCGTATTGAACTTGATCATATTAAGAGGGTTCTTTCAACCGGCCAACTCCATTAACCCCTGGCTGATGAGATAAGACAAACTAACACATAAAACAAACACACTGACTTTAATGACACGAATTTTATGGATCCATATTTAGCGTTGTAAAAGGTGTGACCGTATTTCGAAACGTGATTTGCCGTATCTCTACCGTACCGTACCGTACCGTACCGTACCGCATCCAAGATAATTGGCAAAAAAGTGCCGAAAAAATGTATGGAGATACGATAATGGGACCGCTGCGGTATACTGTATTTTTGACTGTAAATTACGGCAATTGCCTTATCCGGAACAACACCGTCCGTGACCTACCTACTTAGAGAATTCAACCAACCGGAGTCGCCATTGACAGGCGTTCCCCTCTGCCGAAAACATGACCAGTGGTGACATGTATGGACTGACGTTTATCTTACATAGCTATTTGTACGTTACATAGAAAATTACAGACATGGCTACTCCATCCGGGTAGAATTCTCTAAGCCGAAACGTAAATAGAGCCGAAGTCGCCAGCTTTCGCGAGCTTCGACGAGGGTAAACAAGCGAGCTCATCTATATAAACTGGATATTATACGATAATAGAACGGGATTACTGATAACGACTTAATATACTGCGTCAGCAATATTGGATAATAAAATACCATTAGCTATAAATGAGATACGGTTATTTGCCTGGTTCAATGGAGCTTGGTGTCCACTCTCATGAATTGGCGTTGGCACTAATTTTACGAAAAGGACTTGTCCTTCCAAACCTGGAAAGTAGGTCTTATTAGGATTAATTTCCGGTTTCCTCACGATGTTTTACTTCAAAAGCGACTGTTACATTTAGAATGATAGTTAGTACATACAATGTTCCAAAAACTCAGGTTAAGGAGCCGGGGCTTAAACCCGAGACCTCCCTATAAAAAAATAATAGAAATATAAATTATTCATTAAATTCGATGTCTTACCTTCTGGCTTCCAGCGCTTCACATACGGCTTTCTCTAATTTCCAAATTATATGCACACGAACTGTATTAGACCAGGAAGTTGCCTTCACCGAAGAGAAATTGGTAAATGTCAAAAGGTATTTTGTACATAAGGGTCTACTTTAGAGGTGGCCAAATGCGCCTTAGTATTTACAAAGATTGCTTAAACATGAGAAATATCAACTGGGCTGCGATTCGAAAAATAAACACACACACTGGACAGACACAGCTCCAACCCAACTCAACTCAACGCTATAACGACATTGGTCCAATGTGAGACCAATGTGAGACCAATGTTGAATGAAAATCTGTTTGAATAGCAAATGTCAATGTCGTTATAGCGTTGAGTTGAGTTGGGTTGGAGCTGTGTCTGTCCAGTGTGTGTGTTTATTTTTCGAATCGCGGCCCTGGTGCCTCGTGCTCGTGACCCATCCTGCCGTGAATGCAGAAGGCGCTGTTTTAGGCCTACCCGGGACACTGGAGGCCTTGGTTTCCTTTGTCTCATATAAAACATAGTAATGTTTCAACTTAAAACAGGTAACAAATCTTAACTAAGTAACTACTAAGTCTTTTGGCTCCTCGATTCAAAAAGAATCTTGGCCTCTGAAACGAGGGCACACCACCGGTCCCAATCCTGCGCAACTTTTTACCACTTATTAAAAAATAAATATTTTATTATGGGACAATCTTACACAAATCAACCTAGTCCCACGGTAAGCTCAATAACGCTTGTGTTGTGGGTACTAGGCGACGATATATACAATAGATAGATAAAGATAAATAATTAAATACATAGAAAACATCCATAACTCAGGAACAAATATCCATGATGAACACACAAATAAATGCCCTTACCAGGATTCGAACCCGGGACCTCCTGCTTCATAGGCAGGGTCACTACCAACTAGGCTAGGAGGCCGTTAAGATTACTCATTGACGTTAATCTGAAGCAGATCCGCCGCCACACTGTCTCCCCAATGATACCTGGGTCTATTAGTTACAAGCCGCCTTAGGGAGTGGCCAGACGGCAGATAGCCGCAGATCCTGCCACGTGGCCTTGGTTGAAGCGAGTTGTTGAAGCCAGCGTCTGGCAATATGGCTGACAACCAACCAACCGCTTCTGCCAAGAGCATGCCTAGCCACCAAGGACGTTTAAAAGGTAATGTAGAATTTGGCATTAACCACGGGCTACATTGCTTAAAATCTCTGTTTTCTGCCAAGGTCTCGTGGCAGGGGGTTGTATACCGTCTGGCCCCACCTTTATAAACAGTTTCGTCACCAGCAGTCATGTGCGAGTCGCCTTAAATGTATACATATTTTTACGCCAAGCTCGAGTCCCCGGAATGCCATTACCCGCCGGTATTTCTTTTTTTAATTTTCTCATTTTGTTACAGGTATGTACGCGTTCCAGCACGAGATGCCTGGAGGGCGGTACGAGGAATAAGGGCTTGTAATTAAAAAGTCAGTGCAGGTACTTTTAATAACAATATATTTAAAAAAATAATTGTACAGTTAACCAATTTGTTCCTAGGCCATATCTAGTTCAGTGGTGCATAATTCTAATTACGTTTGGTTACGTTTACACGTATTCACGGGCAACTATCATTAAGACAAGGCTCTACAATGGCCTAATAGGAATCAAATTGGTTGACCGTAGTAGTAGGGCAGGGTTGCCAGATCTACGGAAATTTATTGGTGATCCTACGGAATTTTGGAGTAATTTTATTTATTACCAAAACATATAACATAATAATAAATGGAATGCACCTTTTTGTATAAAACGAAAATCAACCCTGGCAAAAATGCTGTAAATTAACATTGGTAGAAGGTACGGGTTCTGAATTTTTTGTATGGAGCATATACTTAGATTTTCAGCTGGAAGACAAAACCGTATACATATTTCCTCCTTCCGGCTGAATTTTTTATGGATGAATGAATTTCACTGAAACCTGTATATTCAGTACAGTCAAATGAAGCACAAAAAAATCTGTAGAACTAAGGATTTTTGAAGCGGTGATCTACGGAATCCTTCAGAATTCGTGCAGTCTGGAGAGCGTACTCTGGCTAGCCAACTTGTCGTAGACCATTTGGGCGTCCTAGGTACCGCTGCAAAGGCGAAGTGCTGATGGATCTCACCGCGCTGGGCCCCGTAGCCTGGACAGAGACGGCTGTGAACAGAGAAGCCTAGCGAGCTTTAGTGTCAGAGGCCAAGATCCACTTTGGGTCGCTGCGGCACTGCAGTAAGTAAGCAAGTAAGTACAATCACCACTCAAAAAGGGATGCGTATATTAGTTGTACTGTTACTGCTGATTTTGATTTGCCAGACTATAGTTATTGTTCAGCAACAAGCTGAATGACGTCCTAACCTTGCACTTGACAATGGCGGCGGAACTGATGCGCGCGAAAAGCGGAACGGGCCATTGTGCGATTGGTGCGTACGCGCACCTAGTCATGGTTTATAGACTCGTGTCTTTATACAGCCTACACTTGTACTTCGTTTTTTTAAGATTTTATGAATTGTGTGATTATTAATAGTATTTTATCTACACTCATATTGTAAGTCCTCTAAAATGCGTTCAAAAACCGTAGGCAATGACCAGCATTACAACAAACGATTTCACTATGATAAGTTTCTTATCTGTGGTAGTACCGCAATTATAACGTTTCATGCTCAATTATTGATGTGCTCTGAGTTTTGATAACATAATGTACACCTGCACGCGCCCGCGGCCGGCGACACCCGCCCGCGCGTCCGCCGGCACAATCGAGTTGGCCACGGCGGTACTGTGGCGGCCATTCTATGGTTTACGAATACGGCATTTAAAATAAATAATATGAGTGTAGATAAAGCAGTGTATGCAACTGTACGTAATTAGGCCTTAAAACACTCGTGTGATCTTATTATGAAATTCGCCTGCGGCTCATTTCATAAAACCACACTCATGTTTTAAGGACCCTTATTACGTAACAGTTACATAAACTACTATTTTTCTTCTGATGGACTTTAGGCGGTATGGCCTTTACCCAATATCAAGTATTAAAAGGCGGGAAATTAGACGCTTGTATAAGTCAACCACTTACAATCAATCAATCAATCGCTTATTATCGATAAGACCGCCTGTTGTATGCCTCTTTTTGTCATGTTTTTTTTTTTCTACAGTGCTGTAATTTTTCGACGGATAAAACAACCGCGCGCTTTAAGCATTCAATCATTTATTCATTCATTCAATCTTTGAGTAGAATGTCTTCCATCGATATTTTATTTTGTCAGATAAATTATAAGCAACTTTGTTCGGTATAGTGGGCATGCTTTTTGTAGAGTAATTAGCTGCTCCCTACAAACAGCACGAAGACTCCGGCGAATATAGGTTCTTCAACCAAACAATGGTTACACGCGTTTTGAGAGTAATTATTCATTACTCGTAGCTGCACACTTGTTCTATAGATCGCCGCACAAAAAGCTATCAATATTACACACTGAACTACGAAAATGAACATAAAACAAAAAATTATTCTCAAGACACAGCCGCCATGTTTGAGTCTCAAGTTGTAAACCATTATCTTTTTGCCTCTTATTGTCTTAAAGCTGATGTGATAATGGAAATAGGTACCTAATCACATTGGAATTTTTCCCTGATATGGATGAAAAAAAATAAAGATATATCGATATCGACCGTTATTTATCTTATCCTAAAAAAACCGATATAGTAGTGCTACGATGCAGGTCTCGGATCTGAATCCTGGTTGGGGCATTTATATGTTTTTATCACGTAACAACAAAACAAAGATAGCATCCATATAACACAAGAACAAAATATCTGTAAACACTATCTATATGAGGAGCTAAGTCACTATTTTTGTTATGAAGGTTCTCGTTTGATTGAAAATTGGGCATACCGATATTGGGGATCGATTGACGCCCCGCCACCGGTTACCCTCGGATGACAGTCTGGTCCAATATTTTTATGAACGAATATTTTATAAAATAAGGCCGTTTTTATACAAGCCGAAGAGTCATTCTCTTAGCGCTCTATTATAACACCGCTCTGATAGAACCCATCATTTGGTAGATAAACAATAATTTATCACACGCGGTCCTATCGACCCCAATCTCGCGTAATAGGCGTAATGCTGAGGTTATGACTCCCATTTGCGACGGACCCCGGTGCCCCCAATTTGGCGTAGGGTAATGAGGTTTAACCCTTTTGAAGGATTTTTGAATGTTATTCTTTTTCTTCGCTAGATGGCGCCCCTAATCGTCACGCACTGTAATATTTACATATTATAGTGATAATCTAAATGATGGTTTCTGCGATCGAGAGTTTAACCAGGTGGCAGCACCGTGGCGATAGGCCTTTTGACAGCAGCTGTCAAAATCCACCAATTTTTTTTTTCCTTTTAATTAATGGCTTTTACTCCTCGCCTATTTTAGCGAGGTGAATTCTGCCAATGTCAAGGTACACTTAGGATTTTATTTATTTTCGTAAAATAAAATAAAAGCAACATTGTTTGGTTAAGGCCTTGTTGATTGTAAAGTGATAGCCTCCTTACAAACACGTGGGTGGCCGAGACCCCGGATAACCGTTTGTTCAACTAAAGGGTGGTTACTCGCGTTTTGGGACTAATTTTTCATTAGCTGCACACTTGTTCGTTAGGTCACCGCACAATAAGCTATCAATATTACACACTGAACTACGTAAATGAGCAAAAAACAAAAAACTATTCCAAAGACGATGCAGCCATCTTGAAGCGTAAACGATTATCCAAAATCCACCAATAAAAAAGAGATTAAACATGATTGGTGGATTATGACAGCTAGACCTCTCGCCACGGTGCTGCCATCTAGTGAACATCTCGATCGCGGAACCCTTATTAGTGTTAAGTCGAAATAATAAAGGCTAGTAACTCTGTACAACAACACAATTTAGGTTTTTGGTGATTATTAGATATCATCTAAAATTAATTATTTCTTCGTAGTTAAGTCCCGCCCACCCAAGTAGCACACTAGCGGTATAAGCAGACATTATACCGCTTAAAGGTTGTACAACAGCGGTTTAATAGAGTTTGTATACTCCTTAAGCTGTATATAAGGGATGTAACTAACTTCAAAAAGGCTAAGGTGGTATAATCGCGATACAATAGTCAAAGTAACGGCTTTGACGGTATAAGAGAGTATTACAGCTCCTTTGTACCTGCATCAGCTGCATAAGAGAGGTATAAGGATCCCATATAACTCTATAAAATCTAAAGCGTTACAACAGACTTATAAGCCTGTGTTATACCACAAGAGTTACTAGTGTTAATACATAGGTTAAAGCGGTACAATAGAGATATTGAGATCCTTCTTACCACCTTTACCGTAGTAGAGTATTATAACTCCTTACTATCTCTTAAAGTGGTATATCTGGGAATAATGACGCCTATTTAGAACTATAGCCTGCATTTTTCTCTCTTATATGAGTAAAGGAGTTTTTAACCTCTTCTTAAATGCTAAGGCTCTACAATAGCGATTACTATCGCTATAGTAGATCCTTAGGCTCTACAATAGCGATTACTACCGCTAATACAGTTATAGTAGCGATAGTAGATGCTTAAAGCTGTTCTAACAAGTCGCCATTGCTATTTTGATGAAATTTGTATTCATGTAGATTTAATATATTACTTTTCTTATATAAGACACTATAATTTCCGACATACACACTTTGAATTTGCATATAATGGATGTATAAACTTATCACAAGGCTCTGTCTGACATGTGTGAACCATTTCAAGATTACGTTTAATTTTACAATACACTTCAATATATTTTTACAATGCAGATTTTACGATTTCGAGGGGCGCGTGAAAAATATAACTAGATTACGGTATACTTTGACAGTAAACTGATGAATCTTGAAGCAAATCAAATTATTTTGTTCAATATTTTTTGATTTGCAATTTTTAAGTAGTTACACTACTATATATAAATTGAAAATAGATGTCGTATACTTCAGAAAAAGTGACCAAACCCTCCGGTGTCCGAGGCCAGATTTGAACTGGCGTCTTCAGCTTTCGCGGCTGACGTCCTGACCACTAGACCACCCGGTCACGGCGGAACTTGACAAATTTTCTCATGTATATGCAATCTCTGAATTTGAAACCGTCAGGACGTCAGCCGCGAAAGCTGAAGACGCCAGTTCAAATCTGGCCTCGGACACCGGAGGGTTTGGTCACTTTTTCTGAAGTATATGACATCTATTTTCAGTAAACTGATGTTCGCACAAATAATTCAAGTAATCAAGTAAAAAAACATACTTTAGGACTGCTATATGTATAATATAATTATTTTTTAACCACCATGTTGTGATGTGCGCCATGCACATCACAACTTATAACACCGCACACTTTGTAGAATGTTTTTACATTTTATTATATACAATTTAGGATGTTTATATCACTAATTTCAAATCAATAGGAGATAGAAAACCCTTTAAGTTGCATATTAGAGTGACAGTACCGCTTAAACCTCTATAAGAGGGGCATAGAGGTGTCTTATAACTCTTATTCTTATTTTAGCTCTTATGATCGCTCTTCACGCGCCATTATAACTCCTTTAGCTCTTACTACCGCTCTTCACGCGCCATTATAACTCCTTTAGCTCTTACTACCGCTCTTCACGAGCCATTATATCTCTTAGCCATTTCTCTGTTGTATCGCTTAAGCTCATATTAAAGCGACTCTAGCGATATATGACGCTTAAGCCTGTATAAACTGGGCCCTTTTTGGCGATATAGAACTTCTATATCGCTAATATGGAGCTTGCTTGTGCAGGCTTAGCCGTTACAAACAGCCCTTATACCGCTCTTTTAGCGCTTATTTTAACTCTTGTGTGCTACTTGGGCAGTTTCTTGCCGGACATAATTCTTCTCGGGTCAGAGGTGTAGGGTTAGAACCGGTGTAGTTTGATTTTTTTTTCCTCTCTTTTACTCTGGCGTGTAAAAGTGCCCTTGTGGCCTACTTACTGAATAAATGTTTGAGTTTAAGTATTCTATACATTTTAGGTTTTAAAAATACGTTTTCAGTTATATAACGTTTTACGACAATCATTTCCTCAATTTTCTTAAATATACCAGTTCAACTGTAGTAATTTAAATTACCAAGTCTTCAATTAGGAGACATTAAAAAATATTAACAAAGAGTTTCAATAAAAGAAAAGATTTTAAAGACAATTCTCTTTCTAAAAGAAACTTGTAATAGACTCACCCTTTTTCGCTCATTGTTTTCGCTGTCCGTCGGGAATTGAAGAAATTCGATTATAAGACTTCGCTTTTAGTTTTAAGTTTTGTTGTCAAAAAGAATATTGAAATCACTATATTTCATAAGACATTTCAATACAAGATATACTTAACAAAAATGCTGGTGACCTATTGAAGGGCTTAATTCATCAATTCTAATTATGAAAGAGTAAAAAAAAAATTTTCACTTCTCATGCTCAAAAAGTTTGTCATATTATGCTTACCAAGGCGGACTAAAGTAATACATTTAGCCTCTAGGGCTAATATGTATACATATTTATGATTTACAAAACATTTTAAATTGACCAATCGGAACACTTCACCATATTAAATCCACCAATCACAACACATATCGAAGTTAATCGGAACGCTAGATACTTTTTTGGTGCGTATACTGTGTAAGTTATTAAAAGTCCTTAAAAAAACATTGTATTTAATATCAAGCAATCAGAATACAGCAATGTTAAAATCGACCGATCAGGAAACGCAATTTATTTCTCAAAACATGAGGTGTTTTTTAGTTCCTACTTAAAAAAGAATTTAATTTTATGGAAGCGCTTTAAAGCGTGTTTAAACTGTTTAAAGACCTGATTATACCGTCGTCTGTGGCATTTATTCGCGGTGTTTATATTTTGTATCTGTGTCAAAGAAGTTAAAAAAATTAAAAGACCGTCAAGTTACACCATAATTTCACCTTAGTTTAGTTGTGCGTAAATAATAAGTATTTTTATCTTATTTTCTCGCAATCGAAGTGAAAAATAGTATGCATTACTCTGGTCTAAAAGCCATATTACCACTCGAACAATTTTCCCTCACTTCGTTCGGGAAAATAACCACCTCATGGTTATATGGCTTACTTTAAACCCTTGTCGAACAATCTACTATTTTTCACGCGAATAAAAATATAGTTTTGTGTGGAGTTTTCACCGGTTGATACGACGTCTCCCATACATTCTTTTTCAACTTTTTCTTAGACGCAATGTGATACCACTTCATCATCATCATCATCATCATCAGCCTGTATCGGTCCACTGCTGGACATAGGCCTCGCCCACGGCACGCCACTGAGCTCGATCTTCAACCCTCCTCCTCCAATCCGTACCCGCCACCCTACGGATATCGTCGCTCCAACTTGCTGCAGGGCGCCAAGCACTGCGTTTGCTGTCATACGGTCTCCACTCAAGAACCAGCTACCAATGATACCAGATACCAATTACGCACTTAAAAGAATCAACACTATTTTAGTTACAGCCTGTATTCCAATTTTTTTTTTAAACACTTTAAAAAAAAATACTGCCAGAATAATTTATTAATATGGACTTCAGATCATGAAAGCCTCCATTAATCCACCTATTTTTATAAATCCAAATTACTGGATTTTTCATATAAATTATAATATAACCGAAGACAGGGAGTAATCAGGGAGCAATCTGCCAACAAACTGCTGTGCAGTTTGGCAGAGGTGAAATTGATTAAATGTATCTCTTTTTGTGAAAAAAAAAAATTAAGAAAAAAAGTTCTCATGAGGAAATGTTTGTAGACGAATTTAGTGAAAAGTCACACTTTGTCGGTTCTATAGTTACCGAGTTACGGGCAGTTTAATGAAAACTGGCAAAACGTATAGAACATCGGTTTTTAACAAAAAAAAGGTAAAGTCATCACTACATAGTATAAAACAAATTCACTTTCCGCTGTTTGTCCCTATGTATGCTCAGATCATTAAAACTACGCAACGGATTTTGATGCGTTTTTTTAAATAGACAGAGTGATTCAATAGGAAGGTTTATATGTATAATACATGCATAATATAGTAGAGTAACAATGATAATTTTATAGGTTTCTAATATGATGTCGTAAATAAAAACATTTTTTGCGCTTATATTGCAAACGCTGGCTGAACCCGACGAGATAACCAAAATAATGTACTACAGTATTGTACACCTTAAAAAGGTCTACAATAAAGTCGGTGATAGTATATGTCTATTTCTTAGGGATAACCCACAATAACCATTTTTTATCCCGTGCGAAGCCGGGGCACTAGTACTCTAATAAATCTGTAATTTTGAGCCCAACGTTGAAAGGACCAACATAAGCACCTTTTTAGAGCCACAAAGCTTAGTGCCTACTGCCTAAGGTCCCACTTTGTCGGTACCTAAAGTAAATTACGTCATACTTTTAGCCAAGATATTACAGAAGCACTTAGGGCGATTAATGTGCCAACCGTCATCGTCCAATCGATGACAATTCATTCACAATGTCTATGCGATTTTAGGGCTTACTGCTCACATATGTACAAGTTTATCTAAGGGCCTTATCACTTGAGCGATTTCTATACAAACCTCGTACGCGGCGAACTCGCGGCGTGTTCGCTCCCATACATAACTCGTACGCGGCGAACTCGCGGCGTGTTCGCTCCCATACATAACTCGTACGCGGCGAACTCGCGGCGTGTTCGCTCCCATACATAACTCGTACGCGGCGAACTCGCGGCGTGTTCGCTCCCATACATAACTCGTACGCGGCGAACTCGCGGCGTGTTCGCTCCCTTACAAAACTCGTTTGCAAATCGCAAGTGTGATAACGTTCTAAGCCCTCGGCTAACCTATTCGGTAAACGATTGGATGTAACCGACACCGGTACAGATAGGTAAACGTCATAACGGATGCAGGCGGGATGCAAGTGTAGTGTAAGGATGTCGGGCGGAGTCGCGGCACGGCCCTAGCTTCCGCCAAATATGCCTTAACGAGTGCACCGCAAACGTGGTTCAAGTTACAAGCGAGCGAGCGATGTGCTTTTGTAGGTTTTCCCAAATGTCTAAGTATCTTTACTAAGTAGTCTTACTTACCGCGTATTTTATTGCATAATATGTAGGATAGGAATCGACTTATATAAACGAAGCAAATAATAAAATCTACGCGCTCGGTAGCACGAATCGATAGCACACGATACTTAGGTGAAGCACAAAATAAAACAATGACACAATAAAAGTGGTATATGCGAGAGGTATATAGGACAAAATTAACCCGTTTTAAATAGTGTTTTTAATATGATAACAAATCGACATGCATCTGTTTTTTTGCCACTGATAGAAGGGATTTCTTTAAAAATATCTGCATAAGCGAAATTAGCACGGAGACGTTAGCACAGCTCTAGTACCCACGAGACAGGCCTTTTTCTCAATTATATAACCTGGTGCCGTATTTCATAAACAATACTTTAAACACACAATCTATCCCCAGCACAAATCCAACGCACAACAAATAATCAACCCATATTGAAGTTGTATTGGAGTTGCATCGGTATAATTTTCAAGCAAATTCTGATATTTCTGATTCAGACATTTAGGCGCTAGCTGTCTTGCGTAGTTAATGCAGTGGAGTTGTATGACAGAAGTTAGATCGTATTTGAACGTGTCGTAAAGACAGGCCTTATTGAGCTTACTGTGGGTTTAGACCGATTTGAGTCTGATTGTCCGATATTATAAAAACTACAGCTAATACGTTTTCATACTTTTCATGCATCTATGTATGGGTTACCGCTCTCCGCTTGAGACTTGCGTCCGCAGGTGAAGCGAATATTAAAAGTTATCTGAGAAGAAAATGTTGGCAGCAGCATTGAAATTGCAGCACGGGCATAGCGACAGCGTTTTATGCATTAGCCGCATCGAGAACATTCCGTGGCGGAAAATGGCGGAATATTGTCTGGTATCAGACTATTTGTTATAGAGCTTGTCTTTTTTTTTTATAGAAAATACCTGGATATTATCGTTTGCACCACGAGTTTTCATCCTGATGGAATGGAAACGGTATAAGGACCCCATGTGTTTAACATTTTTATTATATTAGACCTTAGACATATAAAATAAGGAGACGGAATCCCATGAAGATAAAACTGTGATTCCATAATAAGCCGCGATCTCGTGCACACACACTCACTTTTGACGTTTGAACCAATCACTCGTCCACGAGTTGTATATGTGTGCGTGTCGCGCGTAAGCACGAAGAACTCGGCTTATTATGGAATCACTGTTTTGTCTTCACGGCGCTACGTCTTCTTATTTTATATGTCTATGTATTAGACATATTTTGTTCAAAAAAATATAAACCTAAATGGCGTTGCGTACCTTATTGAAGTTATTGACGTATTTGAATAGTAAACATTTCCAAACTTATCTTTTAAGAGTAAGGTATACACTATACCCTGTATACAAAAATACTGGTGATCAGTTTAAGGGAAAAATTGGTATTGTATTTCGACTGAGAAAAAGTAGGAGAAAAAATTTTTGGACACGATTTTTTTTTGTATGGGACCACACGTGGGTCTCAACCGGCCAACCCTTCATACAAACGCTTTTTTGAAGCGCAAATTTTTTTTCTTTGTTTTTCATAATTAAGAATACGATACCAATTATTACCCTTAAAAGGATCATTAGCATTTTTTTTACACCTTGTATTAAAAAAAACATGAACGTGTCTATGTCTAATACGATCTGCGTTATGAGAATAAGACCCGTGTTGTATGATCAATTAAAAACGCAACAATAACTAGGTTGCCTTGTCATTCATATATAAAACTGCTATCCGATTTAACAATATTAAAAAAATAACACACACACGACAGGGTTCAAAACAACAACTCCGTACTTGGTTTAATCGACTGGCCAAGTCATCCAAAACAATGTCAAGTGCAGTACCCAAAATTTACAACAAACTCCTTTCGGAAATAAAAAGTGCGGGTAGTACCCACGTATTTTTGAGTAAATTAAAAAGGTGGCTACTACCATACTTTTTACAGCATCACAGAGTTTTATGACCTACCTAATATGGTAATGGACCGAATTTTAGGTAAGTGAAACGCTTAACGTGTGGATAATAACTGTTTAATCTTGGAAAATAGATCGCTTTATATAGGTACACAATCCTTTGTTCTTAGTTTAGGTTAATACACTGATCAAGGCCGAGGTCACAGAAAATAGAAATGATTTTTATAATATTCCGTATATGGTTGTAGCGTATCATATTACATTAGGAAAATGAACGTTGTTTTTTATTTAATTTTCTATTCGCCTTGGGTGGGCTGTGAAGCCAGCTGAGTCAGCTGTTGTTGGGTGATTCTGTACCTATTACACGTCCGTCGGTTTTTTTGAGACAGAAAAACAGGTTTAAACTGTTTTTTGTTTTTACATTAATAAGTATAAATTTGTTTCTTAAAAGGTAGTTCTGAATATAAAATAAATCTTAGCACTATTAAAAGTGTTATATAAAAAAAACATGGCTGCTTAACTCTATTGTTTACATTCTGTTTCAAAAAAAAAAGGGGTTTTTTTTTTGATGCACTTAAAAATATGTTTTCATTTTTGTCTTTTTTGTTTTTTGTTGATGCACTTAAAAATATGATTACATTTTTGTTTTCTTTTTTTGTCTTTTTTGTTGTTTGTTGATGTACTTAAAAATATGATTACATTTTTGTCTTAATTAAGTTATAGTTTAGTTACACTATTGATAAAATTTTGAATAAGGATTAAATATGGTTACTTAATTGTGTCTCTAAGTTAGTTGGTAAACTTATCTATGTTATATTGTTTATTGATTTCGGTTCGTATATGGTTAGGGTTAACGTTTCAAGAATAATAATGTTCTAAATTTAATGGTTTTGTTACTGTTTTGTTGCGATTGTTTAACGTGATTGTCCCTTTTTCATAGTCTATGATACATTTGTACTTTATTACAAAAAGTCTTGTCTAATTATTCCGTCAACTTGTAATGGTAATTTTTGAAATACATGAAATTCGTGCGGGAAAATTTTTTTTTTTTGAGGCCAAAAAGATAGATTGAACCTTTTTTTTTTGTCTTCACATTAAATTTGGCTTATGTCTATGGGTTACATGTTGGTTCTTAGGTTAACTTATGTTTATGGTATATAAAAGAAAAATATTAAATTGTATGGTTATATAAGGACTATGGATGGGTTACATTTCGATTCTTAGGTTATTCTTATGGCTATGTTTATACATGGAAAATGATCAAAGTTTATGGTTATACAGGTGTTGGTTTCTGTCTAAGTTGTGTTTTGTTTAAAATAGCGGTGAGTTTGTTGCTAAGTTATATGCTGCGGTTTGTTTATTTGTTTCGATCCTTGTATGGCTAGGTGTTTGTGTTTTGTAAATTATTGACCTGATGTTTATTTGTTACTTGATATCATTACAGTGTGGAGATAGTACTTCCGTATTTGGAATGAGATGTGATCATTGACATGGAAACGTTTAGTTTGCTGTTTTAGTGTAGTGTCGTGTGTGAGCGTGTTTTTTTTTTGTTTCATGGGTTTTTGTTGTGAATGAAATTTATATATGTATATTTTTTTTTTGTTGTTTTTATTATTACTTTATTATTAAATTTTTATTTATTTTATTTTTATTTTATTTGTGTGATTGTTTTAATTATAGTATGGTTTAGTTCTATTTTTGTGGAGTGTGTATTCTTTTTTTTGATACTTTTTTTTTTGCGTTTGGATCCTGATCCTCTATTATGGGTTTTTGTTGTGTATTAGATTTGTATATATATATATATATATTTTTGTTGTTTTTATTTTGTGGGTTTTTTTTTGTACGGAGAATGTACTGTGTGTCTGAAACTAATTTTTTTTTTTTTTGTGGATTTTGATTCTTTATGACGGGAAATGGTCCCTGATATACTGTATTTATTTTATTTGTCTTATTTTCTGATTTATAAAGATCTCCGGTTTATATATATATATATAGCGTATGGGGTTACATTTTTAAATCGTAAGTAGTATTTTTTTTGTTTTTTTTTTTTTATAAAATGTGTTGATGCGTTGTTTTATGGTTTTTGTTTGTGTTTGTTTTAGTTAAAATTTTTTTTTTTTTTTTTTAGCGTCCGCTAGGAACTTTTGTAACCTATGTTTAAATTCTATGGGATAGGAATCGAAGTTGTATGTATACATAATAGGTCTGTTTGATGAGTAATGTTTCTGGGTATGCGGCATAGTTTGCCGAATACTAGTTCATATGGTGTGTATTTAGTTGCCGAATGGACCGTTGTGTTATATGAAAAGGTCCAATATTGTAAAAAGTCAGACCACTGGTGATTCTGGTTGTCTGTTTGTATCTTCAAAAATGCTTCTATTGCTTTATGCGAATTTTCTGAGGATTCTAGGCTCTCATGGTGGTAAGCGGTTGACTGTAATAGTTTTACACCTAATATTTTACAAATTTCTCTCATAGTTGTGGAGATGAATTTGCTTTCTCTGTCTGCCTTGATTTCTGTATGACTGTTTTTTGCTTTTATGAATTCCATAATGTCGTTATCTATTCCTGGTCAGTAGTAATAACTTTCAACGTTATTGGTCATTATTCTTATGACTGTGTCCGCTGGTGGGTAATAAGTTATATGTGACACGTCTGTCATCTTTGTCTGTGATTTGCTTGACTTTTTCCAAAATAACTAGTCGTGGTCCGGACCGTCTGTCATGTGTGGTTTATACACTTTGGTAGCTCTTTCCTTCTTTGGTTGTTTTTTTCTTTTGTAGTAGGTATTCTTCTTGTATCTGTTGTGCCTTTCAAATGCGACCTAGTTCTCTCGCGAGGAAAGCTCGTTTCGGACACGATAGAGTACTTGGTTCGACACACAGTGTAGAATAATAAATGAGCCATTTTGCAATGTCTGCATTTTGTCCTTATGTAAGCTTCTTTGTGATACTTGTCACTTTTTTTTTTTTTTTTTTTTAAATGAGTACATGGCGCATTTTAGCGAATCGGGTCGGCCGACCGTATTGCATACTATTTTATTTTTAGTTTTTCGATTTAAGGATACAGGGAAATATTTATTATTGCGCGCTGGTACATATTATTATTATGTACTATCAGACAGTGTTTTAACGCATCGGAAGACTTAGAACATCCCGTGCGCCCAAGGACCTGGTCAATTGAGAACTCGCTCGAATTTGTTTGGTTCCAAGGGTTAGCGTCTGCTTTGTATCCTGGTGTACTCAGCTTACTTTTAATTCTCTTATGGGCTACCTGATATTGCGTGAAGTAAAGAGGAATGCAAGGAAACCCTTTACTTTGTAAACTTAAAGCATATAAGGGTCACAACAACTTTTAGGTGATCAGGCTAATTGTTGGTTGCGACACTTATCTGTTTTAGTTTTCTGCACGCTATAGTCACAGACACAGTCACAGTCATAGTCATAGTCAGTCATTTGTAATATTTAAGATATTACATATATCTCTTATTATTCTTATCGTAATAATTTTCCTTATTTATGTCGTGTCATGTAGCAGTCATAATAAGTTTGTAAATAAAATTTTGTTAATTATTGTGGTACCTCGTGATGTCAATTTATTCTGGAAATCGTGGCTATCACTCTCTAAGCGTCGCGTAATTGTATGGTATGACGCAATCGTTCCTCCTATTCCGTGTATGTAGGTCAGCTTGCATGCGACCTTGGGTTTTCAATGTCGCGTCGCGTGTTATTGTACTTTGGCTGGCTCTGGTGTCAATAAGATATAAGAACGTTGTGGCGTTTATTGTGAATTGAACTGAGTTTATGTGTCTATTAGTTTTAATGTTTTATTGGTTTGGCTGGCGCAGACGGTTGATCTGGCCTTTGTTATTTTTTGGTTTTTTTTTTTTTTTTTACTTTGACAATGGTGATTTTTGAGAATTTTAGCTGCATCAGATTTGGTGTGTTGTTTTATTTTTGCCATTATGTTATTTTATTATGTAGTTATTATACTTTTGAGGCAGTTCTTTTAACACTAGTTTATTTCAATAAACGTATTGTGTCCAAGGACCTTCACGAATTGGTATTTCAACACTATCATTATGTATCAAGGATTTAGTGCCTGTCAAATATATTAACTTGTTTAATTGTATTTTGCCATAGTTAAACTTTGTTGCGTATACTATCATCAGGTAGATATCAATCTATAAAAACACTAAAGTAATGTCTGTGTAGATATTATTAAATTTTTTTTTTTTACTTTTAATTTGTCGGTGTAGGTATACGTCAATACACTATAATGCGTTATTAAATGTTTTGAGTGTAATACGTGCGTACGGTTGAATGTATTTCTTTATTGTATTGGTATAGTGTGGCTACTTTATTTTCGACATATTATGTAAAGTATGTCTTATGTTTATAGTTTTAAAAGTGTGCATCTTATGCGTGTAATTTTTCTGGTAATAATTGACATTAATAAATGATGTTTTTTTTTTTTTTTGTTATATGTGTTGTTGCCGTTAGCCTGTGCCGTCGTGAATAAATTTTCTAGTTTTTTACTTGTGCCGTTTGGTAGGCCGATTTCCCTGTTTTGTTTTGAATAGTTTGTTTTGGATTGCGGTCGCTGATTTTACTGGTAGAAGATAAAGTTTTATGTCAAAACGCTGATACTGGTGTGTTTGCTGGATATTTTGTTTTTGGTTAAATGGGTTTTTTAATTATGAAATTTATTAGCAATTTTATGTCATTGATTTTAATCATTATCGCGTATAATTCTATGATGTCTATAAGCTGTTTGATGATGGTTTCGGATCCGTCCATGGCTGGTAGCAATGTTACTGCCGTTTTTTGGTTAATTAATTAAGGTTTTGTCCGTTTTTTTTGTCTTGGCTGTATTTTGATAAGGTTTTACTGTACACGTCTTCTATTTTTGTGAGGTGAGATTGAAATATTTCGCTCTG
Source organism: Pammene aurita (assembly GCA_947086415.1). NCBI lineage: Eukaryota > Metazoa > Arthropoda > Insecta > Lepidoptera > Tortricidae > Pammene > Pammene aurita. The sequence continues at coordinate 29,750,667 of OX352303.1, forward strand.
TCCTACGGATATTTGTTGTTTTTTTCTTTTTATTATTTTTTTTGGGCTGTATTCTTTAGTGACTGGACTAATTTGATTTATTTTGACCGATTGTCTGTTTAGGGTGTTTTTGAACGAATTTTCGAATATTTGTTTGTTTGTAATGCTTCTAACTTATGTTTATAATTTGGGTCATTCTGTACGCGTAATGTGAATTATTGTTATAGTTACATTTAGAATTGTGGGCTTAAATTTATCACTGAATTTAAGTAATTATGATTAAAGTGTCTTAGAATTGTACTTGCGATCGATGGTCGGTGCTGGGTGCTGGTGATGAGGTGCGGCGGGGCGGGGCTGGTGATTTGGGTGCGGCAGGGCTTGTGACGGCTGGTGGCTGCTACACGTTCTGCTCTGCTTGACGTGCTGGATCTAGACGCTTTGCTCTGCTCCGCTGGTTGCTGGTGGCGGTGGTGGTTTGGCTTGCTCTCCATTGTTTTTGTCGTCGTGGGGCTTGCCTTGGGTCACCCTTTGGTGCGGGTTGTTGGGGCTGATGGTGGTAACGTGGTGTCCTTTTTTTGGTCCATCGGACTGTTCTGGTTGGGGTCCTGTGTTCCGTGAACGTTACCGTTATGGTGATCATGGTCATGGTTTTAGCTGACTCTGGCCGGCTGACTGGTGCGTTGGTGCCTTTGTTGGTTGTCGTAGTGGAGCGGGGCTGAGCCATTGTGTCGTGTTTTTGTTCTTTCTTGATTGCTGAACGGCTGGGATGGCTGATGAGCTTGCTGAGGCGGCGGTGTCTAAGTTCGGCTGGGCGGGGCTCCGGGGGTTTGGAGGGTCGAGCGGGGCTGGTCCATTGTGAGCTGAGCTGCGCTGCGCAGGTCCGGGCTAGGCTGGTTCATGGAGCTTGCTGAGCTGGTTCGTGGAGCTGGCTGAGCTGGCTGGTATTTAAACCGAGGCTGCCTTGAGCAGCCCGACTGGAAGGGTCGCCATATGGTAATGGACCGAATGTTAGGTAAGTGAAACGCTTAACGTGTGGATAATAACTGTTTAATCTTGGAAAATAGATCGCTTTATATAGGTACACAATCCTTTGTTCTTAGATTAGGTTAATACACTGATCAAGGCCGAGGTCACAGAAAATAGAAATGATTTTTATAATATTCCGTATATGGTTGTAGCGTATCATATTACATTAGGAAAATGAACGTTGTTTTTTATTTAATTTTCTATTCGCCTTGGGTGGGCTGTGAAGCCAGCTGAGTCAGCTGTTGTTGGGTGATTCTGTACCTATTACACTAATTAGGAAAACGTTTAATTTAAAATCTAATTTAATAATTAGAAAGAAAGAAAGAAAATAAATTTATTCATGACGCTACAAAGTAACTTAAAACTAATACACAAATTAATAAAAACAGTTTTAAAGACGTCATTGAAATGGTCTCCACTCAGCATTATGTCAAGATACCTTTGAGGCACCTTGACGCTGGTCTTCCGTGGCAACCGTACGTAGGCTAAATAAACTAAAATTACATTTAAATGAAAACATTCTACTTTTTGCCTAATGCTTAAGTATAGCATCAAATCGTATACAGGAATGTCAGGAATGCACTATTTATACCAGTTAAGGACTAATCAATGTAATCATAAAAATAATGAAAGAAACCATAAACAAAAAAAAAATAAAAAAAAAAATGACGGACAATATACACAATGAGTACTAGAAATTTGGCACATATAAGTGATCTTCTCTTTAAGAACATTTCTGCAAATCTAGAATGTATTTTTTTAATTTAATTTTAAAAGAATAAACAGATTTAAGTACCAATAAATAATGTATTAATAAAATAAGTACCAATGTAATAATATTGTAATTTGACATGTAATATTTTAAATATTATAAATAAATGACTATGACTATGACTATTGTTAATTGTCACTGGATTAGTCTCTAGTGACCAAACTTGTCACCGACCCACCGCACCGTGGCGATAACCAGTTAGCTTTGTAACGGGACACTGTGCAACTGACTTTAGCCAAATCGTTTCGGTAAATAATATTTATTATTATTAGTATGGTTATCACTCAGTACAAAGTTATTAAATTTTAATATGGTATTTGCGGTTTAGACCGCGGATGCATGTATGCATGTATATATGTATGTATTTATTTATGTATCTAGTAGGTTAGATTTTAATATTTAAATCTTTTATTATTATTTTATTTATTGCCGTTTTGTACAGTCACAGTCAGGTATGTCTCATTGTCTACCAGTTCTAATTCTCCCTCAACTGCTCAAAGGTTGACTGGAAGGGATCCCTTAAGGAGAAAAAATTGTGAATTTTTGACCATGGATAGAGTGCCCCACGTTGAATATTTTTGGTTTTGGACCACCGTAAAATTTTTGGACCTTCACGTCTAAAGTAGGGGTCGCGTGCAATATGTTATAGTACTCTATGGTTAAAGCTGCTAGGGGTTTTTTATTTTACTTGTATTGTTTAGTAAGTTTAATTGTGACAAATAGAAATCCTAATACATATTAGTTATTTCATTTATTTGCACCTCTTACGTGATATAAAGCTACCAAAGATAACGAATTTTTCGGAATGGCAACTTTTAGAAAGAGATAGAGGTCTGCGTGCTTGCCATCTCTCTCGGCTCTTTTTTTTTCTCCTTCACCTTGGTCGAGCGAAAGTTAACCTTAAAATAATATATATAAAGTACATTGGTGTCATTGATGTAAAGATTGGTGTAAACAAAGACACGTAGGCATTGTGCGTTGGAATAAACCGGTTTTCATTGTTTTCAAGAGGTTAATCTTGCAATAACTATGGTAATATTCCCCTGTAAACCATTTTCAGCCGACTTCAAGATTTCGAAGGAGGAGGTTATCAATTCGTCGGGATCTTTGTTTTTGCTAATTTTTATTTTTTATGTATGTTCACCGATTCGAAGACGGCTGGACCGATTTGGAAAATTTTTTTTTTGTTTGAAAGAGTATATTCACAGTTGGTCCCATTGTAACCAGGTCAGGATCTAATGATGGGATCCTGGAGAAATCGAGGGAACTCTTCAACTATTATAGGCACACCTATAGTGATTTGAGTATTTTTTACAGCAGCTCGAGCATTTGCTTTTGGAAATTATTATTTATTAAAATAATGGCTTCACAAACAAAACCGAAATACAAAAGGTTTTGCGCCAAGTACGTAATACAGTTTAGAAATTTAATCGGTATCCGAGACTTGCAAGCGGTATTGCAATATCGTTCCATCGTATCCTTAGATTGGCCAATCTCTACATTTGCCCAATGTGTGGATCAATGGTTTATACCATCACTATCCACTAACCCGTACAAAGCGTAATGGACTACTCTCATTATTGGTCATATCTGACGTGGCCAGCTCTCTAGCTGGCCACGTCAGATATGACCAATAATGAGAGCAACAAAACCTGTCTGTTTAGATTGCTATACTATCTTTATTGCTAGATCCAGGCATCTGGCAGCTTTTAATGGGAGGATGTCAGAATGACAGACTAGCAAAATTTTTGAATTGGAAAATAGTAATATAAAAATAAGTAAAAACTGACGAAGATGTCTCTGGTATGACTTGTCCTTTACTTTCTATATTTTAACATTAGAACAAAAAACATTGCGTAGTATTACGGAAACAACAATAGTAGGCGACGAACTCTGTATTATATTATACGTCGTTTGGTACTACTTTCCCCCAACATAAACTTTTGACAATGATATAATCTAACAATTTATATTATTTCTTATAATATTGCATCAAACCCAGGACTCTAGGATTGGTTTTCTTGATGTGGTTTGCATTCTTTGACCTCCACCACTTTACAGCTGCCAGATGTTCAGATTAGATTAGAAATAAGCATTACTGTACAAACTGACTAGAGGGGTTTCGTTACTCTCATTATTGTGTGATATCTGACCTGGCTAGCTCTCCGTCTAAAACCATCAGTACTAACCCGTACAATGCATAAGTCATATATTGTGCGACATGACGCTCGTCAATGCTAGCACTCTGAACCGGGTATAAATCTGCTGCAGATGCATCTAACGGTGCATCCGACAGAATTACTCTGCTAGAAGGGACACTCCTGGTTTTCAACCGACTTCAAGACCTTTCAACTCAAAGGGGAAACTAGGACATAACATAACATAAATACTCTTTATTGCACACTCAAATTAAACAAACACATAAAATACAAGTTACAAAGAGTAAAAACAGAGATAAAATAAATGGCGGTCTTATCGCTAAAAAGCGATTTCTTCTAGACAACCTTTGGGAAGCGGAAACCATTGAAAATAATCAGAAATACGTAAGTGTTGCAAATGCGAATCAAATAAACAATAACTAATTGGGATTGAGAATTTTTGTTCTTTGCTCTCAGTTGTGATGTGAATGTGAATCAAACTATTTTCTTAACCCGAATCCCTTAGTTTTCTAACAATTTTTATAGCTTATCATATGTTCAGTAACGGCCTTTAACAATTAAGGCTATGAATATTTACTTCAACATTAATTGTCTTCGAGATATTTGATATCAAAGTCCAACAATTTTAATCCAAAAAAGTGGTTTTTTGGTCATAACTTTAGTGTTACTTTAAAATTAAAATCTCTCGTCAGTTTTTATAGACGTCAAAGAGGAGCCTTAATATATAGATTTCGTATATGTAAGATTCTTTACAGCATTCGAATTTCGAATATCGATAAAAGTGTTTTCTAGACCATATAAAAAATAAAATAACGTGCTCGTTTATTTCAAAATCCGGCTTTACAGAATGGAGATAAAAGATTCAAGAACCGATAGTCGTTTGCCTTATAATTCTATCTGTAGTGCAAATGTTGGAATATCGACTCAAAACTGGTCAAATATCGATAAACAACGTGTGGAGCCCCCTAGGCATCCGGAGTTATAATTTGCATCACTTTGATCAAATCAATTTTTTAACTTTATTCAATCCGCTTTCGTACTGATCGTCAGGAAGAAGATAGTCAATAAATAACTAGACCCTGAGAAGATTTCCTGTCCTTATAGGAAGCTGTAACTGTCATCTCGAAACCCATCGTAACTCGGTGTCACCTGACACGAAGGCTAGGACGATTAATCTGCAAGATCATTAGCATTTACTACGCTGAAGAGCTAAGTTTTCAACTGACTTCAAGATTTCGAAGGAGGTTCTCAATTTGTGGGGATATTTTTTGTTATTGTTGCTTTTTATGTTTTTTATCCGAAACCAAAACAGAAGGTTCGGCTCTAGGTCAATTTTCGGCCGAAACCGAAACCGAAACTTTGATAGACGTGTTAAAATTTCAGTTACATGTCGGTTAAGCCGTTGTACAGTCACATCAGAGTGGCTAAGGTGGTCACAAATATCTGAACAACCCTATTGTCAAGGCGATAAAGGGCATGTTCAGATATTTTTGGCCGCTCTGATATATTTGATGGTGACTGTACAACGACGATTTTATCATTTAAAAATGTTGTAACAGAACTTGTGGTCCGATTAAGTACCATGTTGAAAGTTTCGGCACGACCGAAAGGTTCGGCGGTTTTTTGGCCGAAACCGGACCTTGAGTCGAAACACGTTTTTGGCCGAAACTGGCCGAAACCAAAACCGAAACTTCGGTCGGACACTAACTTCTTTATTATTCGAAGACGGCTGGAACGATTTGGATAATTCTGTTTTTGGGTTCAAAGGGTATTTGACAAAGTGCATGTTCAGATATTTTTGAGTACAATACAATATGCTTTATTGCACCACACAAAGAAAATTAAGTACAGAAACAGATTTATCAAAGTAAACAACAGACGGTCTTATCGCTATAAAGCGATTTCTATCGTATCGTATCCCGCTAACTGCCATGTTTGGGAGTTATTACGACCGCGACATTGTAAACACCGCATATGAGAATTCCTACTAAGCCAAAAAGTTTTATAGCCACATGACTCACGTAGTACAGTTGACGTCAAAAATATATACACACTGTTGAACCTTATTACAAAGAAGTAAAATGCAAAATTAACGTCGGACTGGAACGTTTAAGGAAAATGCATGGAGAAAATATAAATCTCATAAAATGATATATTTCGCTCAAGACGGAAATTATGAAACAGTTAACCTAGATTCGTTTGAGATGGGACCCGTTTATCTAAAATATAAATTTGAGAGAAATGTAACAAACATTAACAACGTATGGTTAGTAAATAATATGTTATCTGCACATGTCTTTCATACATTGTTTTCTTTTTTGGTATTGTTTCTTAAATGTGGTGTGTTATACAGAATATTCTATCTATCTGTCTACTAGTGGAAGTTGGCAAAACAACCGCAAACGATGTATAGTTTAGCCGTTTGGCACACGCATACTAGAGGTCAAATTTTTTTTTTTTTGTATGGGAAAAGATACTTTTTTAGAAACATATGTCATGTGGCATCATTACAAAGTGACACAGTTACTTACCTATAACAGGAAAAACAGACAGTAAGTATTTACCTGCCCGTCTAATTATGCCATCAAAATTTAAAATGTCGCTTATTTAATTAATTTGAGCCGAAGCCTTAGCCAACGAACGTAAATTTTAAATTAAAGCATAAATTGGAAATAGTAGTTTATGTAACTGTTACGTAATAAGGCCTAATTACGTACAGTTGCATACACTGCTTTATCTACACTCATATTATTTATCCAAAATGCCGTATTCGGAAACCATAGAATGGCCGCCATTGCACCGCCATGGCCAACTCGATTGTGCCGGCGGTCGGGGAGGCGCGTGTCGGGCTGTCGGCGGATGCGCGGGAGGGTGGAGGTGTACATTATGTTATCAAAACTCATAACACATCAATAGTTGAGCATGTATAGTTAAAATTACGTTACTGCCACAGATAAAAAGCTTATCATAGTAAAATCGGTCGTGGTAATGCTAGCCATTGCCTACCGTTTTCGAACACGTTTTAGAGAACTTACAATATGAGTGTAGATAAAAAGCTTATCATAGTAAAATCGGTCGTGTTAATGCTAGCCATTGCCTACCGTTTTCGAACACGTTTTAGAGAACTTACAATATGAGTGTAGATAAAAATATTGACACAATTCCCTGACCCGCGTTTTTGCTCAAAGCATAATATTTGTTGGTTCTTGTAATTTTTTATACAAGGATCAGAAATACACAAAATGTACTTAAATACATTACTAAGGCAAAATACGAGTGATAGTTATATTTATTTTCTTTTTTAAACAACCTTACAGCAGAAGTATATTTATTTTTGTTATTTTTAAAGTTTTACCTCCATATTTTTTCCTGAATCACAATTATTGCAATCTAAAGTTCTTCGAATTTCGCAATCTACAGTAAAATATATGCCGTCACTGATAATAATTAGAATTCCGTGTCTATGTCTGTTTAAGTTAAACGTACAACAGAACGATTATATAATCTGTGGTACAACGATGTACGTAGCTATATGAAATAATTTGAGACTTAAAATTTATCTTTTTCATTTATCTGCAAACATTTTTAGACTTTCAGGGTGAGTATTTCTGAAAATATTCTCTAAATCATGTTCAAACAAACCTCAATTATATTTTTAAAGACCTATCGATTGATGTGCAACTGGATTAAAAGTAACACAAACATTCTCAAAAAAATTAAAATGATTATATCCGCTACATCTACGTTGGTAGTAAAAAATAAATACGATGACCGAAAAGAAGCTAGAGATTCTGCAGAAATGTCTTTCAATAACTACTGAAAGAAATGTAATACATTCGATCTTGTAAATTCTAAACTACTCTGCCCCGAGGGACAGAGAGGGATGCTACGTCGATGTCTTGATGTATTTTAAAGTTACAATCAAAAGTGAGAATTCACTTATAAATATACTTAGTGTTACTCGTATTACATTATTTATACTGGTAAAGAGTAAAAAAATCTAAAACAGTCCTATGTACTGTAGTTGGTACGAAGTTTTACTAGTGTTAAAACACTTTATTTTATCATCGTTAATTCGCAGTTCATTATTTCTATTTGTAATCGTTTTTCTTAAAAAATTATACGTCATCGTTATCAAATAATTAAGAGGATATCATAAGGTCAGAATGTCGTCTATTTAAAAGAGTGTAAACACTGAACACGTCCAAACATTTCAGTTCACTTGTTCAAAGTTGTCACTACATTAGTTCTCGAGCATGAAGTTTACTATATTTGTAGTGTGTTACGTCGTAGCAATACTAGTGGAAGGGGGCTTGGTGAAAAATAAATCTGAAGTCGATAATACAAGTGCAGTTGATGTTGTTGTAGAAGATTTATCTAACGAAAAAAATTCTGGAAATGTAAAAAACTTTAATCATGATAATGATAATGACGCGAGAAAAAGTATTTCTACCGATACGAAGATTAATGATGGATTGGAATCGACTACAGCTACTTTCGGAAAAGAAAATAAAGAAAATCATGTCAACAGAAATCACCATACAGAAACTACAGATGTATTTTCAAGAACTACTGAAATAAACGGAGAAATGTATTATGTACGAGTACGACATTGTGGGCAATTAGAGTACGTAAACCCTAAACTACTCTGCCCTGAGGGACAGAGACGAGATTCATCAGGACGGTGTATTAAAATATTTTAAAATTATAAACAAAAGTTGGTATTCCGTTATGAGTATCACAACAATGCTAAGATAGTCAAGCGAAATAACGAGGTACCATATTTGCTAATGTTCTATATTTTCTTAAATTCGCAGCATCAAGCATAATTTATATTTGTAATTATTTTTCTTTTTTTTATACGCTTAATTTTTCCTGCTTTGTAATTTTTGCAATCTTGTTCTGCAAATTTCGCAATCAATACCCCGTCACTGTCGCTGATAATTATTAAGAGGTCAAGATGTTATCTTATATAAAAGAGCGTGATCACATCCACACTTTCCAGTTGCCCTGATGAATAAAGCTAATTCATGTATAGCTATAATATACATTGAAGAATCTTTGTGGTGTACTGTTTTATATCATGAAAATCTTTAGTGGAATGTGGATTAGTGAAAAAAAATTAAAAAGTAGAAAATTTTGACATAGAAGATGGAGTAACAAAAATAAACCCTGAAGAAGCGCAAAACTCGAATCTTAATAATGACAACACCATCAACAATATTTCTACCAATACACTTTACTAATGATCAAGAATATCCCAACTGAGAAATAAGGAATAAAACATGAAACAAACTTGCCTTGCTCAAGCCACAGAAAACATAGACAATTATCATAAGAAAGCAACAGGAGTGTCTTCCGAAACTGCAGGAAAGTTGAGGAGCCTAATAGTGCGTGACGCTGTACCGCTTTGTCCTAAACCCATGCAGCAGAGACGTGATCAATTGGGGTGATGTTATGATATATATTAAAAGAGGTACAATTAAATGTGATAATTGGGCAATTTTATTTAAAGTTGTACTATCCATTTTTTTATTAGCTAAGTTTCTGATGATTTTGACACAGACTCACGAGTTATTTTGATCCTAGCAGGACACAAAAAGTGTCTCGTTTTCTTATATTTTTTGTTACTTTCGCTGTTACCGCCATAGTTTGTTTTTGTCCTAGTAAGATCGAAAGAGCTCGTGATTCTGAGTCAAAGTCACCTAAAATTTTCTAAATTATAAGAAGTGGAATATACAAGTTTAAATAAAATGGCCCAATTCCCTTTCAAACATCTTGTAACGCCCGTACAATGAAACATCGAAAAGGGCTTTTTTGGTATAAATAAAATAAAAATAAAAAAGCCTTTTATTTCTTGCCCATTGGTCGACAAATAAAAATTGGTTTTAGTAACATAATAAATAGTGACTTACACTTGTGTCAAGTTTCTTAAACTGTGTCATTATCGTCATTGAATTCATGAATTAATTCTATAACTTGACTATAATTGATATTTACTATTAATTTTCCATAAATTATGTAATATTAGTATGTCCATAAGTTGTATTAAATTTATATTTAAGGAATATATGCATTAAAAATTATATAAATTAGAAATTAATTAAAATTAGATATGGATTAATATAACAAAGTTCATTAAATTATTAAAAGAAATAAATTAGCAAAATAATATTTGTCCATTTGTTTACACTAATAGGTATAATTAACTCTAGATTCCTTTCAAGCAAGAACCCCTTGACGGGTGAAGGCCTCCTCCAGAGTGAGCCAATTGGATCTGTCCTGTGCCTTTTTAGTCCATGTTCTGCCAGCAGTTTTTGCAATGTCGTCCGCCCATCGCATACGTGGTTTGCCTTTTTTACGTTTGCCTGATGGTCCAGGCCATTCGGTTATCAGTTTTGTCCATCGATTGTCTGACATTCTTGCGACATGGCCTGCCCATTTCCACTTTAGCTTTTTCGCATAGTCTACTGCGTCTATCACTTTTGTTTTTTTTCTGATGAGTGTATGTCTGATTTTCTGTATTTTCTTTATACCGGTTATACTTCGTTCCATGCTTCTTTGGCAAGTTTGTAGTTTGTTCCTTACTGCAAGTGAGAATTTCCAAGTTTGTGCACCGTACGTAAGTGATGGAAGCAGACACGAGTCCAGGATTTTCTTTTTTAACGTAATTGGTAGGTTGCTCTTAAGTACTTCCTTGTGACTCCAAAATTTGTTCCACGTTATCTTTATCCTTCTTAGTACTTCTCGTTCGTTACTAGTTCTGTCGAATGAAATTTGCTTGCCAAGGTATATGAAGTCCTGAACGTATTCCATTTCTGCCCCTTCGATATTCAGTGGAATTTTCTCGCTGTTGGTCATGATTTTAGTCTTATTGAAGTTTATTTCAAGTCCGGTTTCTCTGCTAGCTGCCTGTAGCGTACGTATCATATACTCTAGTTGCGAGAAGCTTTCGGAGATGAGCGCGATATCATCGGCAAACCTAAGGTGGTTGAGGTATTTGCCGTTTATTTGTATCCCCAAATGAGTCCAATTTAGTTTTCTCATTATTGATTCAAGCACTGCAATAAATAACTTTGGGGATATGGGATCGCCTTGCCTTACACCCCGTTCTATTCGTATGAGTGGGCCAGTCGTCTCTAGATGTACTCTACTTGTGCTTTTTTTATATAAGTGTTTAATGACCTTTATATACTGAGGCTCTACATGTTGTTCTTTCAGTGATTCCCATATAGACGAGTGAGACAGCATATCGAAAGCTTTTTGGTAGTCTATAAAGGCAATATATAGTGGCCTTTGGAACTCTTGGTACTTCTCTATTAGGAGTTCTATAGTATGAACATGGTCGATAGTAGAGTAACCGCTCCTGAAGCCTGCCTGCTCGACAGGTTGGTTCCTTTCTATGGTTTTACTTATTCTTTTGTCTAATATTCCTGAGAAAAGCTTGTACAGACTAGGCAGTAAACTTATCGGTCGGTAATTCCCAACGTCCTTCGGGTCGCCTTTTTTATATAAAACAATAATATTCGACTCCGACCACTGTTTAGGTGTTATGGCTGTTTTCATAACCATGTTGAAGAGGTGAGCAAGCGGGTGGGCAAGAAATGTTGCAGCATACTTTATCGCCTCATTGGGCATTCTGTCAGGGCCTGGACTTTTTTCTAATTTTAGCTGTTTAATATGTTGAATTACCTCTATTTCGGTGACTGCCTCTATTTCGTTTGCGTTATAATTTAGTTTTTGAGTAACGGTGTCCAGCTTTGAATTTAAGTTTTCGGATTGACATTCGTTTGCAGGCTTTTTTTCGGTGTAGAGTGCTCTGTAAAAGTTGCTTGCTTCTGTTAAGATGTCGCTCCTTTTATGCATTATTTTTCCCGAGGTTTTTACTCCTTCAATCCAATTTTTGTGTGTTATCAGTTCCTTGTAAGCTTTCTTGATACTTCCTGATAAAGCTATATGTTTTTTAAATACTTCTTGTCTGTGGTTTCTATAGTCATTCCTTATACATTTACTTGTGAGTTTATATAGAGCGCTTAGTTGCTTCTTCATAACAGCTGTTTTAGGTTTAGTATTTTGTAGATCTTGTTTGCGTTTTATTAACATTTTTGAGTAGTCACTGATGATAGAGTTTTCAGGCTGGTTTTTATTCACTTGATGTGCATTTTCAAGACTGCGTTCGATAGCGTTCACAATCCTTTCGTAGTAGTCTTGCACAGTAGTATTTGCATTATAGTCCAATAGGTCGGCCTTGAAGTGTTCTAATGACTCTATGTACGTATTTATTTCGCTCTCGGTTTTTAATGAGCTTTTATGTAGTTTGTTGTAATTGGCTCTACTCTCCTTATTGTGATGTAACTTTACCGTGCCTCTTACTAATCTATGATCTGATGGATAAGAGCTGTTTATTACTTCGATATTTAGAAACCATTTTGGCCTGTTTGATAAAATGTAGTCGATTTCGTTTTTTGTACGTCCATCAGGTGACCGCCATGTCCATCGTCGATTGTTTTTCTTCTTAAAAAAAGTATTTAATACAGAGAAATTGTTTTCTGTTGCAAACTGAATCAATTTTTCTCCTCTTTCGTTCCGTGATCCATAACCGTGCTGTTTAGTTACTAGGTGTTCTTCGAGCTTTGGTTGGCCAATTTTTGCGTTAAAGTCTCCCATGATGATTATATGTTTTCCTGCTAATTTCAATGCTTCGTGGATTGTATCATAAAACAGTATTATTTCCTCTTCTTTGGCTGATTCAGTTGGAGCGTACACTTGGATGAGGTCAAGTTCTAGATTTCCAATATGCATTTTTAATAAGGCCACTCGATCGGTTAATCCTACGAAGCGTTCTATGGAGCTTTTGAGTGACTTTTTTATGATGAAACCGACGCCATATTGTCCGTGTATGCTTCCTTTGGTGCAGAGGATATAATCTCTATGTTCTTCAATTACGCAGCCTGTCCTTCTGACCTCGCAGATACCCATTATGTCGAAATGTATGTTCTTAATTGCATCCCATAGTTCAATTAGTTTTTCGTGCGAGGAAAGCGTTCTCACGTTATAAGTGGCGATGTAGAGTTTGGTAGAGTTTTCTTTATTTTCTCTATCTCTTTTATTTTTCTCTGGAGGGTTTTGGTCTTTATCTTCCACGGTGACCAGCCGGGTTGGAAGATTGGGTGCCAAGAGTGATTTGGCGTTCTTTTTTAAGTTTTTGGATGTTTTCCCTTGGGCGGGGCGCTGTGATTGCTATGCGTTATCAGATGAGTTCCCTTGCTTTGGCGGCATATTTGAGTTTTTCGTAGTTAAAAAATTAAGTATACCCGGTTTTAGAACCCCTTCTGGCTTATTTTTTTTACTTTCATTTGTTCTTTTGCCATCACGAACGGGGATTGATTCCGGCGATAGGGATCTAGTCCTTTTATTATTTCCCGGTGTGTTCTTGATTTTGCCTAGTATTACGAGTCTGTCGTACTTAATTATAGCTCTATTTCCGTTTACTTTCTCAGTTCGCACCTGCTCTAGTAGTTCTTTTCGTTTTAGCTGTACGTCTTGTGGATAATCCTCAGAAATAGAATAAGACGTTTCTTTTAAAGATTTTCGGTTTTTAAATATATTAATTTTTATGCCGAGAGTGGAAAATGTTGCAATTATTGGACGGGCTTTTTCACCTTTCCTTCCTATCCTGTTGGCCTCTTGTATATCCCTCCTGTCAAGCTCGATTCCGAAATGGTTATTTATGAAACTTGTCAATTTTTTTTCTAAGTCTGAATATGATTTTTCTGTCTCCTCTATCCCGAAAAATACAACGTTTCTCTTTCTTGCTTGCTTTTCTATGTAGTATATTCTTTTTTCTAAGTTTTCCTGTTTAATTTTGAGGTTGTCGTAGTTTTCTTCAATCTTTTGCAATTTATTGTCTAGTATAATATTTATATTCTGTGTTACTTGTGCTGTCACTTGCTCCGCGCTTTCCCAGATTGTAGATTTTTGTTCATTGAGCTCGGTTTGGATTTTCCTGAGTGTTTCTAGGATTTCCTCCATGATTAACTTTTGTACCATCTGTTGCCGAGCAGCTGTGTTATTGGTTTCGTAGCTTTAGAGTGTAGATCGATGTACGTTCTGCTATCTAACGCTAGATGGCGCTAATTTCAATATTTATGCTATTTAGAGGGTAGGGATTTGTTTATTTCTATATTTGATGTCACTTTTAGGTCCATTTATTTAATAGAAAAATAATAAATCACTTTCCAAAGTACATAAGTCACTTATTAATGGGTCTCTGAGTCCAAATTTTAACAAAAAAATGTGCCGATCACTGTAAAACAATGCAACACGTCAGTCCAAGTTTTTTATTATCAACACAGTTTGATGTCGATATTTACGCTCACAATAATTAATCACTTATCATTTAGTATTATATATGTAAAAAATAAGTTTATTTATTTGTTTAAGTCCAATTATTCGCGTCACTACTAATCACTGTCATTGTTTATAAATGTCACTTGACCGTTCTTATTTTATATTTAAAATTGTGTCTCTTTGCACTGTAATTAACCAACGCCTTCAATGCTATACACAACTCGGAGTTAGTTCTTAACATTAACACTATTTAACAGAAGTTTTGTACATATTTACTATTTTTAAATTAAGAAAGAACACTGAGCTAGTCCGACGGGTGCACACTAGCGCCACACACAATTTCTATGTATACTTTTTGGTATACCTACTTCTAAATGTTCTGTTTCTGCCATAGTAATACGTATGTTTGTTTTATAAAGGTATATTTTCGGAAACTTGTATTTTCTTTTTTGTGTTTTTCTGAGCAGTAGGCGTTTGGCCCTTACGGTACCTATTTCAAATGTCTTGTCAGTACGATGGTAATCACTAATCTAAATAAATAATGTAGAACTCATTATTTATTGATAATGATAATTTTCGCAACAGCTCATATATCACTTTAGCATTTTCGATATTTGTTTCCGATATGTGGATGTTTATACATATGTCTTATAGATATTTTACATACCTAGGAAAGTTGCTAAATATGAAAAAGTTTTGTTTAGTTTGGAAACTGACGCTCTGTAATCCTCCCAAAATATTTTTATATATTTGAACTCATTAAATTGCCGTATAAGATATGATAATATAAGATTATAGTAGAATCGCATCATTGTTACGAGTAAATTAAACATACAAATTATACTATTAGCTAGACCTCCTTGACCATCGACATGCATCTAGATATCCATAGATTATAGACACTATAACCAGAAACCTGTTCGCAGCGAGACTTCACACCGCGTGCAAATAATGTTACCAAATAAGTATTCAAAATTGAGCTCTATTCTGCTGATATAAGTTCTGGAATGTATTTGCGAGTGGGGTAAACTCGGGTAAATTCGTGGAAACTGATTCTAGATAGATAAAAATATTCATTTAATATTCCTTATTAAATGGATATTTTCATTTAGTAAGGAATAGTAAATGGATATTCCTTATTGAAACAAAATTAAGCTAGTATTTCGCTCATAAAATAAAATCATAAATAAGTAATCTACAAAATACAGGAAATGTTCCTCTCCACCGTTCTGACTTTTTTTTAACCTGGTTGCCCTGAAAACCAGCGCCATGACAAATATCCTGGCAAATACTGAGCGGCACCCATTTTGGTATATTGTAACTGATAAGTCTCTTTATTTTATCTGAATTTTGGTATAAAGCAAATCAAAATAATGAAATAAAATATATTACCTTTCAATTTATCATGAAATAACGCGAGTAAGTTCATAAGATTACGCTTGTAGGGACAAATTATAATTTCCCGCTCAACTACTTAAGTCCAACGGGACCATTAGAAAAAGACTTTTTCCTCCTTTTCAAATCTATCCGTCAAACTCCACAGTCACGGAATTACCCAAGCTTACCCTATGCATGCTAGATGCCTCCGACCGGCACGGAAATGACCGTCACTACCGTGGATACGCCATGGAAATGACGCCCGTGGACCGGATTGCAGATGGCGCGGTGCTATCGGATTACAGCGCCAATTGCAATGCTAATGTCCATGTTTGCAATGTAAAATGCAGATAAATTTTATAACCGACGTGTGTTGAAATGAAACAAACTAGTATTTAGGTATAAGTATTTAGGTATTTTACACTCACAATTTGCTTTGAAGTTAGTAAATCCGTCATTTGACGTTTTTTGAAAAATGAATAAAGAAATACTAAAAACATATTTTGTTAACTTACTGATTTAGGATTCCTACTTATCAAACTGCTCGTGAATGCCTGCTGTATAGTTAGGTGTATGGAGGTTCTAAAGTTGAAAATCCGGTAGTAAAAAAACTCTTGTATTTGTATTGTCTTCGGTTGCCGCGATAGTTATTCATGAAATAAAACAATTAAAAACGGATTTTATCGCGTGTATTGAGTTTAAATTACATCCCGACGTTTCAAACACTTTACAGCGTTCGTGGTCGACCCGTTGACCACGAACGCTGTAAAGTGTTTGAAACGTCGGGATGTAATTTAAACTCAATACACGCGATAAAATCCGTTTTTAATTGTTTTATTTATTTTATTTGTATTTATTACGAATATTTATTTTCTTCGTCGGATGAATGTTTTCTGTATATTTTATGATTTAATACATGTTGGAAAAAAACCGGCCAAGTGCGTGTCGGACTCGCACACGAAGGGTACCATTATCTATAAAAACGGCGAAAAAATCATGTGTGTTGTATAGCAGCCCCATAAATATTTATTTCATACTATTTTTTAGTATTTGTTGTTACAGCGGCAACAGAAATACATCATCTGTGAAAATTTCAACTGTCTAACTATCACGGTTCATCACATACAGCCCGGTGACAGACGGACAGCGGAGTCTTAGTAATAGGGTCCCGTTTTTACTCTTCGGGTACGGAACCCTAAAAATGAAAGATGTAAAAATGCGATGCCGCGGGTGAGACTCAAACTTTGACTGCACTCAGACTGAGATACCTAATAGATATTGTACATGTAATATATACATCTTCTAGTTGATTTCTTATTAATTTATCTACATTTCGATATTAAAGATAAAAGTAAGGCTAGGCTATTGTATCCATTACTCATTAAATGCAGGTTCTCCGAGGTTAGTAATCGATGAAAGCCACGAGAACATTTTATATTAAATACAAGTAAAAGCCTTTGTCACAGCCGAGGCGGAAATGATGCTGTCATTGTCATTCTCTTTACGAATATTGGCAGTTAATAATGACACGATAGAAGTAATTAAAACGAGCCTTTGACACAGTTACGATTATTTCAAAAGCAATCTTGAACGATGAAACTATTTATGCGCTATTTCAAATTCCTCAAAAGGGTGGGTAGTCTTAATTAGACTAAAATCACGTGACCTTTAAATTTTCAAAACTTTTGTTAGTTAAAAACTGTCTATAAGTTCCCGTGGCACTTTCTAATAGTTTTTGAGAATAAAATTGTTTGCTGAAAATATTAGTTGTAGGTAATTTTATCGATTATGGTACCTACCTTGTTATTGCTTGAAATATGTTACAAATGTGCATAGGCAAGGCAGCTCGCCGCGTAGTTTCGTGGCGCCGCTGCAAATACTTGCCGGCAGCCCGTAATGACGGGCCAGTTAGTTTAAATTTTTTTTGCTCCAAGTTTGATACCATTACTAGATGGCGCTGTATGGCCTCATACATTTTTTTTATATACCACGACGGTGGCCAACAAGCATACTTCCCGCCTGATGGTGAGCAGCTACCGTAACCTATGGACGCCTGCAACTCCAAAGGAGTCACATGCGCGTTTAAAGGAATAAGAAGGTCCCTCATCGTCAACACACTGGGTCCTCTTTGAGCTCTTTGGCAACCTTACTCACCAGCAGGAACACAACACTATGAGTAGGGTCTAGTGCTGTTTGGCTTTGGTTTATGCGGTAACTCTGGTTTGCTCTAGTACAGATGGCGCTTCAGGTTTACCGCATAATGTATGGGACTGTACAGCATCATATAGTCAAAGCTATCAAACTTGGAGTACACATATTACATAGACTGTGCCTCTCTATGTATACATTCTCTTTGGTAATAGGTAGATCCAGGCCGAAAATATAGATATAATTCGATGGAGACGTCCGAGTTTGGTATACCTGAACAGATGTTTTGATGCACAATGAATTTTCTAAGCGTAGTACTAGTTGGTAAAAAATAAAATTACATTCATAGTTAGTAGCATATCATGAATACAAATAGGTACGATGTTATTGTTTTGTTTTAAATCATCATCATCATCGACTTAAGAGCCTGGCTCTTGTCGGTGGAGTAACCGCCATTCATCTCGCCTCTCCGCAATTGTTTTAAGCCCCTGATAAGACTTTACATTAGCCGTTTCCATAGCTTGAGTCATAAACGCACGTCTAAATATATTTTAAAATTATGTTCGCTATTTTGGCCTAAAAATTGCTAAGTATATTATTATACACACTGATAAAATACGCAGCCTATGACTCTGTTCAAGTTGTCAAGGGTTCAGAGGAAAGCAATCATATTTATTACTACCAATATAGTTTTTTTTTGTTAGAATGATGTTTAAATATCATATATCTCGCCTTTACTTAGGCATATTTTAGTCGAAATAAGATCTTTAACCGATAAAAATGTAAATTATTCCGTTTTAATTAGTCTTCCGTCTTCAAACAATTCTCGGAGCGGTATAGTACAAACAGCAACACTTTTAACTGTACATTGGTGGACCTTATTACAGAAGGCATAAGGTCCACCGATGGCCAGTTAACGTGTTGGCGATGGTACAAGCCGGCCATAACTACCGTGAGCAAAGCTAGATGTACGCTCGAAAATTAAAAAAAAACATTATCAGATGGTTTAAATACGGGACTCCAAAAATCTGCGACTCGATAACTAGCGTGACAGACCGACAGCACAACAAGGCTTTGCCGCGGTAATGACATCGAAATGCTACACGGTGATGACAAGTACCCACATCCGTCGCATAATATCGCTTCCGGCGCTTTCATGATTTCATGTTCACATGTTTATAGGCAATTACCTATAGTGGTTTGAGATTACAGGGTTCAGGGGAATATCTAAAGCAATAACGAGATCGTTAACCACAGTTAAGTTTAGCCCATATATGCCCAGTGGATTGTTTTGGACTCTCAATCCGACTTTAGAAGGTAGGAACCGAGTACCGAGTAGGAACGAATTTTTTATGGATACAGATATGGGCAAATATGGGATATAGATAATAAGTTTACTTTGAGGATGACTGCAAACAATAGAAATATCATACGAGTATATGCAGGCGCGGATCCAGGATTTCGTTCAGGGGGGGCACTTTCCTTCACAAAAAGTCTCGCGGTCCGCACCTATGGGCCCCGTTAGTATACGAGGTTTGCGTTTCAGGGGGGGGGGGGGGGGGGAATTCCATACACTTATGGCGGCGGTAACGGAATGGAAGAAACAAAAAAATGTATAAAAATTTTGGGACACTTTTTGTGTCCTACTAAAGAGCTCGCGATTCTGAGTCGATCTCCAAAAATTTACTATATCAAAAAATAAGTGGAATGTACAACTTTAAATAAAATGGCCCAGTTAAGGATTTCGATTCGCCTAAATTTTATTTCATTCCGTCTATCTATATAAAACAGGTGAGCTATCAAAACTTTCACATTGCATGTAGTTTTTGTAACATTGAAAAATCAATTTAAATGTGGAACAATTGTAGAAATAGATAGAAATTATTAAACATTTATACTTGACAATAACAACATGCAAATAAACATACTTAATCTAAGGATAAGGATGAATATGGTTGCCACGAAATGGTCCCGACTCAGCATGGTGCTAGCCTGGGAGGCCAGCGCTGGTCTTCCGCCGGGGCCACACGTGAGTGATGTCACATGACACAATGACAAATCATCAACTGTTTCTATTTAGGTCTTAACAAAGAAAAAAGTGACTAGAAAAAAGTGACTAGAAAATAGTCATAGTCATTTATTTATAATATTACAAGTCAAATATATAATAATGAATGTGACTAACTAGAAACTGATGACGATGTCGGGTTTCTTGTGTGGTGTATCATATCCGTTTAATCAGGTTAGTGATTCCCGGTCCAGAGCTTTGATTAGTGATTTCCTCTTTAAGTAACCTATTACTTACGTGCTATTACAATACCAAGATAGTGACGAATGAGGATAAAAATCCACAGATTACAATTAGTTCCCAACCGTCATTTTGGATCCATAGATTTTTTCGTTTATGGTGTATTCAAAATTAGAAAAAAATCTAAATTATTTATTCCTATCAGTAAGTACATAAAAAAACATTAACAAAATATTTGTTGGATCCTAAACGTTGAATCAGGTTCTTTTCAACCGACTTCAAGATTTCGAAGGAGGAGGATATCAATTCGTCGGGATCTTTGTTTTTGCTATTTTTTTTAAAGGTTTGATATAATCGATATCATGTCTGATATCGAGCCTCTTAAGATAATAAATTTATGCGGATGTCATTTCTAACAAAATAAGACAATTTTCTGTCAGTGCCATTCATTCCGCTACGATTGATTGTTACGAAGAAATTAAACAATATTTATTTATGCCGACTAACATCTAGATAAATATTTTGCTACATATTTTGCCCTGAGTTTGCACACACATGATTATTAGATTTAGTGCAAACTAATATTCTTTAACCCATTGATTTATACAAAAAGGGAGGTACCAGGCGCTCGATTCTGTGCCATCAAATATAGGTTCCGGCACCTATATTGTATTAGACGTTTGGCAGTCTCTCAGTTACAGTTTGTGCAATGGGCAAAATATGGAGGTCTCTCTTGCATACCCGTGTTAACTATATAGGTTTATCTATTTTGCCCATGATGCACTTATATTACAGCAATGTGTAGCATTTTACAATTGTGTAGGTGCAGGACCGTTTCAGTTTTGTTTACTATGAACGTCACTCATCTTCCTTTTTGTTTATGTCTATGCTTTAACCTATATCATGTGATAGGTATGTCATTCTTTAAGGTGTGAGAGTTACTAATAAAAACGCCAAAACCCACCTCTAATGCAAAAACCCTCTCATCCCTTCCATTACCTCACACGATGCACCTCATCAGCAGTAAAATCACGTCTTACCTCAACTATTGTGCAGTCCAATTCAACCAATCAACAAGACCCCCTACGTCCGTACTTGCACCACGTAGTTTGAGTTTAAGTTTAAACTGGTTATTCAGTTCTAAGTAACCAAACAACTTGGTCCGTATATCAGTACTATTTCTATGTAAATGGAGTTTTGGTTCGAATTGCTAGGAATGTTCGTATGCAAATTTTGTGGAGCCTGGAAGGGTTATCACACTTATCACAATAGGTGATTGGCTGTAGCTTACTATTGAAGAAAGCCTTTGGTTTGGAGATTTACTAAGATGCAAAGATGGAAGAGTGGTAATTACCTACAGAAATAGTCACAATAAGACTTTTCCATACAAGCTGTCCTGTTTTTGATGTTTTGCAGTGTAGTTACGGAAATGCTTTTAGTCAAAAGTAATTTATTGTAGAGCTGCCCTAATTTAAACTAGACTAATAATTAAATTATTCTCTAAGAGCAATATTGAAGTTATCGTATAAAAATGTCGTAATATTAACTGACTATTCTCTTTCTTTTCTCTGAACCCTTTTGTCATGTCTCAGTTTAGCCCAATGGTTGACTGGTAAATGCCTTTAGGCATTAAGTCCGCCATTTGTATTTTTTCTGTTGTGTGCAATAAAGTTTAAATAAATAAATAATATAAAAACAGTACACATGAAAATAAAACAAAAAAATTGAGGGGAGATTTTATACACTTACATATTTAATGAACAAAAATATGCGCCAAATTTTAGAATTCGGCGAATTACTTGCGTAAAGTACACTCAACACAGAATTCCAGGTAACAAATCGTCAAATATGTTTGTTTTCAAGAAAGCTTCATTTATTCTTCCCATTTCTAAAAACAGAAACGTATGAAACCATTAATTAGCGGTGAAAACGATGTTCTCTGAGTAATGACAACTTGTTACGTGGTAAAGCTTTTCAGTGAAGTTTTTACGATAATTCAGTACACGTGTCACATTTGAATTATAAAATTTATAAATAAGAAACAATTTTAATAAATAATGGACTAGAGCTGGCCGCGTCAGATATGACACAATAATGAGAGCAAGAAAATCCTTCTGGTTAGATTGCTATATTATCCTTATAGGTCCGGCCATCTGGCAGCTTTTAATGGGCGGAGGTCAGAGTGACAGACTAGCAAAAATTTTCAGTTGGAAACAAGTTCTACCAAAATAGGTAAACACTACCGAAGTTCCCTTTTTTATAAAGGACGAGGCCTATATTTTAACATTAGAATAAAAAACATTGCGTAGGTGATTTCGGAAACAGAAACAGTAGGCGACAAACTAATACGTCGTTTTGGTTGGACTACTTTCCCCATCAGAAAATTTTGGCAATGATATAATCTAATTATTTAAATTATTTTTGGTTATTTTGAAAGCGATAACGATGCGGCTAAACGTGGGCCGCCTTATTGAAGAACAGTCGCAATGACAAATCGGCTAATCGTTGAACCGCCGCACATCAAAACGATCCTATTTTTTAAACGGCTAGTAATTAAAAAATACAGCGGATTATACTATCCGGCTGCGAACATACAACATAATATTCGTGGTAACAGGCCTTAAGCTCGTATACAGGGTAAGCCGATTCAATCATTTCATGTAGTGCTGTTATACACAGAGGACTATGAAAAGGGGTCACCTTGTATGGAAATTTATATGCGAAGTGACCCGATTTAATTGGACTTGAGTATAGTACAATAATCTAGATTGCGTACATGTAGTTGCAAGCAAATTAATCCTTTGAGTAATAGTTATATGTCTATACATACACAACATACATATACAAGGTGTAGTTTGTAATAGGTGCTAATATTAGGAATGGTTATTTTGGAGTAAATAAATAAAACTCTAAAATTTTAATGGAGACCAAGAGATATAAATGAACTGCCTATTAAACTTGTTTTTCATTGCAAATTTTGGTTTCATAATCATGATGATGTATATTTTAAAAAATACTTTTTCTACTCCTGTACTTTTATCTGTCATTTATACATTCGTCAACACCTTTATAAGAACATAGATAATATACTCGATGAAAAGTCTATCTAGTCTATTCCCCAAAATAACACTTGTTCTATAAAAGCGCCAAAATAGTATCGCGTAATCGCGTGCAAACACGACTATTAATATAAAATAAATTACTGCCAACCTAACAAACCTAAATAAACGCAGCGTTTTTAGAAAAAAAAACTTTAAAAAAGAAAAAATTAAAAGAACCACAGACCTACTTCGTAGTTTTTTAAGTTTTCCGTTCGTTTGTTGGGGCAAATTGCAAACTTTGAAAGTAATTTAGGTATTTTTACTAATCTCTGTAGCTCTTTAATAATTGATCAAATAACGACGGTGTGTATTTGTGTTAGTAATGTTAGTATTATGGAAAAATAGTGTTTTACAAGGTAAAACTTAAATGATTGTTGATTATGTTGACAAAATAACTGCGATATCCATGAAGTTTTCAATTTCGCATTTTATGTAAAAGTAAGTGTAGTGTAGAAAAAGTATTGTATGCAACGTCGTATAAGTAGGTAAAAAAATGTTCGTGGCGTTTTTCTTAACAATTTTCGCCTACGGCTCAAATTGTTACCCACGCCACTCACCTTTTTTGACCCCTCTTATACAACTGTTGCATAAACTACTATAAAAATATTGTATAAAATATGAATTTTTCTTTATGGTTTTATTGGGGATGTTTTATTAAGAAATTAACCCTCTCCAAATAATAGTTAAGGTTTTCGATTCTTCAAAACCAAGCTACATAGTAAAATAAAAAATGCATCTGTAAACGAGTAGACAAGGACTTTTCACCATACCACACCACCATGTTCATGCCTTAATTGGCTACTTTCCTAAAAAAATATATTTAGTCCGTCAGTTAGATTATCAAAAAATATTAGACACGTATTTTTTATTTTGTCAATCACACAAATATTGGTGAAGATATAGCCCGTTAAAGTTCCGCATGACGTCACATTTCAGTACAATTTTTAGTATAATGTGACGTCACGCGGAACTTTAACGGGCTATATCTTCACCAATTTTTGTGTGATTGACAAAATAAAAAATACGTGTCCGATATTTTTTGATAATCTAACTGACGGACTAAATATAATTATATTTTTTTTACCCAGTCAAGTACCCAATTATAATTAGTTATTATTCTTAGATTAAGTACGTTTGTTTGCATGTTGTTCTTGTCACGAATAAATGTTATCTATTTTCTATTTTTTTTTCTAACGTAGATCAAGCAAAATTTCACTCTGTAAAATGAAACGCAGTTTTTTTGACAGTTCAGTCACCGAGGGTTCAACATAAATTCAGTGTTTATATTTCTGTAGCCCCTTTGAACCCGACACTTAAAGGCTTAACCTAGCTATCACTGGAGTTGGCTTACGGGAATTACGGCTTCATAACGCTTTTGTTTGGCGCGTTTTTAATATTCGGGCTGGATCATCCTTTAAGCTACGCTGGCCTTAGAGGTTGGAAGGTTTGAATTTTTGAATCACTAATACCTATAAGGCAAGGATGATTAAGACATGGATTGACAACGCCTATACAAAATTGCGTTCCTCGAACCTTCAGGTTATACGTCTGTTTTCGGTACTAAGTGCCACAGCGCCATCTGTCGAGTCTGGTCGAGTTATCATGTCAGCGTTAAGCGCCGAACAAAATATTAGAAACTAGGATTTAGTGTCTGTGGTGACGGATAGATGACGCTAGTGCTTTAACCTTAAATAAGGGAACGCGATTTTGTATGGATATTGTCCACCCTTTATTGTCACCCTTGCTATAAGGTAATTGAAAGATGAAAAAAGAACGTTTTTTTTATCAATAATAAAAAATAATCTAAACATTCGTACTATAGACGATCAAGGAGGAATTAGCTCTTAAATTTGCGGATTTTTTTTTAAAGTACTTACCTCTCTTATTAGTTTAGGGCACTTACAATATTTTCTGCTTCACTTTAGAAGTTGGACATCCCGAACACGCTTTAAAAAAGGCTCTATGAAACCGGTTCTAATGAATAAAAGTACATATGTACTTATGTATTAGTGTTTTCTTATTCTATTGCTGGCTTCCTGGTTAAAGTTTGTTGGGTTATTTGGGTCCACCCTGCATAGTTATATATATACGTTTATTGGTACAAACGCTCGTTTCAATCAAATTTACTTCTGTAATAACTTGACCGAATACTGAACACGACACGACACAAGATAATCCGGCATAAAATTAAAGGATTACAGGTACCGACACAGACGTGTCCCGTAGTCCGATACACCCTGTATGAATATGTATGACCCTGATTGATTGCTCGAGCGACGTGCTAATAAAAATTATGATTTATGGCTTCGATATATGATGCGTAATTTGAGGAAAAATATACAGATTAATTACGTGGTAAATTTGATGAAAAATATTACGTACTTTTTTATATATACATATACTATCGTAATATAAGGCAATCGTGGCAAACAAGAACACGGCCCGCTTGAGAGCTGGTTCCCTCTTGTCGGATGTAGGATCCGGATTCTAATCGGTCGTTCCAGTGGCAGAACATTTTATTATGAACATACATCGTTATCGCGGGAGCAAAAACAAATGTGTTGAAGAATATATGTAAGAATGTCCGTTTAATATAAACAGAATATTATGCCTACACGTCTTAGCCTCTAAGAAGTTCTTCATATCTAGCACAAAGTTTTTGCTAGAAATGATTAATCAAACTCGTTTTGCTCCTTTTCAACGTTCGTTAAAGTGCGTCTTTTTGAGTAGAAATTTCGTTTAACAGAAGGTTTATTTTTTATGAAAATTACGAGTACCTAGCGTTGATTTTTGAGAAAATAAAACTCTTCGTGTGTTTAGACACCCTTAATCCTTTATCTACAAGTCCAGACAAATCGATCATGAATGAAAAATGTTTTGAATAACAGGTGAATGAAGAGGTTATCGTTAGGATTGCGTGGCTAATCTTTTTAGTATGTACTATAATCAAATCGAATACGAAGGTTAGATATTTAAAAAAACATCGATAAATTTTGAACTTGTAGGTACAAACGTCTTGATACTACTGTCACTTCTGTTTTATCTTATTTGTCATAATCTTTGACTACTGTCAAATCGTTTTTGCTCCCGCGATAACGACGTATGATTATGAAGCTATTCACACTCGTCCGACAACGATTTAGTGTGAACAGCTTCATATAAAATGTTCTGCCACTGGGACATCCCATTAAAATCCGGGCCCGACATCCGACAAGTGTGAACCAGCTCTGATGGTAAGCAGTTACCGTAGCCTATGGACGCCTGCAACCCCAGAGGATATTATCAGTGATCGGAATTGGTAGTGCTATTTCGCGGGACTTCGGTGCGTAAGCTTAGTATGGATATAGTTTTTAACCCCAGGATGTGATATGAAAATTTAAAAGTTTGTGTTTGGTTATAAAAATGTTTTTAAGAACCGCGGGCCTAACGTATGAAAAATGTGGTTTCAATAAGATATTGGACGTCAAAAGAAATAGATTGACAGTAGAAAATATTGAAAAAATATGGTATGCTACTATAATTTCAAAGAAAGTAATGATTTAATTATGTTAATTTAATATAATGATTCTGATGTTTCGTGTTTTATTTTATGATTGTATTATTGTTAAACGAAAGTATTTATAATGACATTTTTTTTTACTTTTTGAAGAAAATTTTCTGTGAGAAATACGAGTCGAAGAATCTCAAGGCTTATCCATGTTATGTACAATGTTTAAGGTCATTCACCCGAAATGGCACTACCTATTCCGATCACTGGATATTATATACTTACCTATCTATCTGCATACTCCTATCGTTTATATCCCTTTTGCCAAGACTCAATGAAGTCTAAGGTTCGCTTGGAAACCTAATGTGAAGAATTGGCGTAAAACTAGTTTTTACCAAAGCGGCTGCCATCTGACCTTCCAGCCCTGAAAACTAGCCCTTTTTGGGATTCCTCAAGATATTTTCCTTTGGCGAAAAGCGAGTGGTACCTAAGTATCAAAATTATATTTCGTTCATATATAAACCAGGCTGCAGAGTGGTACCATCAGCATCCTAAACGCATTAGTCGCTAGAATAGACTGCCCACTGATGGTGATGAGGCGTTGGGGTAAACTGCATGAACCCAATGCCTCGTAAAAACAATAATAATAATTTGATAATTTAATTTTGTAATTGGTTTTTATGTTTCATTATATTTTGTAATTATAATTTATGAATATTCTTAATAGTAACATAGTTAAGTCATAATTGTAACTAACATTGTATGGGACCTGTGCCTAAAATAAATAATTTCATTTTAATTTTCATATATAAGTTCCGAAAAACTCGGTGGTACGAACCGGGGTTTTAACTATCAAAACGTAGATCCCTATATGTATAACAATTTTGCGGTAAAGTAGGTCGAAGTTTGACTGGCACTTCAGCTACTCGTGTGATCGGTTTTGAATAGGGATGGGAAAAAATGGTATATTAATAGGTAGTAATAAATAATAATAGTTATTAGATAATATTTTTTTATTTATTAACATTGAATACATTATAGATGGTTGTAGTTGTAACGTATGGCCGCCAACTGCTACAACTTTGCCTACGATGCTCAAATTTGCTACGTGGCTTGAAAAACAGTGATTATCTATCCCTACCGAATATATATAGCTGTTTGGTGAAAAAAAAACATGTTGTTCAAGCCAGGCAAAGTTGAGCATCGTAGGTAAAGTTATAGCAGTTGATGGTACCTACTTATTTTTAATATTACTGTTTGGGGCTAGAAGAGTTTATGCCGCAAACAAAGTTACATTAAGTACAAAAACGATAAAATTAACCTACTTAAAAATATACCTTTTAAGTTACTTAAAAATATATAAACTAAAAACTAAAAATCTTCGTCCTCCTAGCGTTTAACCCAGATTTGTGCTCTATTGAGCCTGGGTTTCACTCGGCAACCTAATCCCAGGAATTAGTGTAGGCAGTAGTTTTTACGAAAGCGACTGCCATCTGACCTTTCAACCCAGAGGGGAAACTTGGCCTTGTTGGGATTAGATTTAGATTCCCTCACAATGTTTTCCTTCACCGAAAAGCGACTGGTAAATATCAAATGAAGTTCCGAAAAAATCAGTGGTACGAGCCGGGGTGTGAACCCAAGACCTTCGGATTGAAAGTCTGACGTCTTACCGCCAGGCCACCAGCGCTTTTTTTGAACTAAAAACTAATAGTAATCTAAACTAAAATACATCTAAATCGCGGCATCGTGCCAAAGATGCTGGCAGAATTCCCACGCTGGATGGCAATGCTGATGCGCTGCGAGAGAAAGCTGCCAGCTCTCTAGTCCCCGGTTGTATCTATCAGCTTTTTGCTAACCTCTTTAATTTAGAGTGCGAGCACTTGGACCCCTCGGCCCGAGGGTCTCCACACCAAATGCCAGAAAGTTTTATTGGGAACCGAGCCCGATATTTGAAGGCCTTTTTTGTTTCTGCCGCACAAGCCCTGGTCGAGGTTCTTGGTAAGTACATGGGACGGAGCTACCGTATCGACGCATGTAGCGTCCCAGACCAGTACCCGTCCCATCTTCCACGGGACTAGGTTCGTACTTCATACCATCCGACCTTAGTTAAGGTATTGTATTTAAATTATAATTGCTAGCAACAGAATGTAATAATTTTCATTGGTACATAGTAGTTAAATATTTAATTTTACTCCATTTGAGATTAATTAATAAATAAATAACAAACTATCTTTATCTACACTCATACTGTAAGTACTCTACAATGCGTTCAAAAACCGTAGACAATGACAAGCATTACAACAAACGATTTAACTATGATACGTTTCTTATCTGCGGCAGTAACGTAATTTTAACTATGCATGCTCAAATATTGTTAAGCAATGAGTTTCAAATTTGGAACATCGAATTTGATAACATAATGTTACCGCCATGGCCAACTTGATTGGTCCCGCGCGAGCGCCGGCACAATCGAGTAGGCCATGACGGTACAATGGCGGTCATTCTATGGTTTCCGAACAATTAATTTAATA
Source organism: Pammene aurita (assembly GCA_947086415.1). Taxonomy (NCBI): domain Eukaryota; kingdom Metazoa; phylum Arthropoda; class Insecta; order Lepidoptera; family Tortricidae; genus Pammene; species Pammene aurita. The sequence goes on from OX352303.1 coordinate 29,779,845, forward strand.
TATATAATATGAGTGTAGATAAAGCAGTGTATGCAACTGTACGTAATTAGGCCTTAAAACACTCGTGTGATCTTATTATGAAATTCGCCTGCGGCTCATTTCATAAAACCACACTCATGTTTTAAGGACCCTTATTACGTAACAGTTACATAAACTACTATTATTGCAACTTTAGGTGTACATTGATACGATTGGCACCTGACTCTCAAACTAGGTTTCCCTGTGTCTCAAGAGCCAGTTCCTTCCCGATTACAGGCATTACATAAGGTTACAATGTTAGACATTTATAATATAACTAAAACAGTGAGAGATTATTATTTCTAATAAACTGAATACAAAACAAGATTTACTTAAATTAATAAAGAAATGCGCGCGAAATTAAAATATATTTATGCATTAATATTTAGGTAGGTACCCATAGACATAATTACCACTACACAATTAAAAGCAGGTAGCATTAGTTTATTGTTTATTCATATTTTTAAACTTATTAAGTTTAACAAAATCGTTGTTATTTTATTTCATTTATTTCATTCTTAAACCATTTCAAACAATACCACATTAAAAACAGATTAGAAACAACAACAATTCACTGCTGATTTGAAGTGAAAAGTCGTAAAACAAGCAATTTTTAAAGCATATTTTTTTATTACAAATATTTTTTTTTTACAAAAATCATAGATGGGGCAATATAGTCGATCTTCCCATCCCTAGCGCACGTGTAAACTTTTTTACGTCGAACCGAAGTTTGTTACCAACGTAACCTCGATGAATCGTAAAATTTTAAGGGTTCACTCAAGAGGCTCGTTTCCCAATCCTTATTTATGACGAAAAAATATCGCAAGAACTTGAACTGTACGGTGCTCCACAAATAAATAACGTAAAACTGACCTTATTCGTTGCGTAACAAAGATCAAAGTTAATGTTCACTTGGGTTGCTTACTGTATTTAATGCTAGCGGAAGATTTTCTGTTTGGAATGCGTAATAATTCCGAAACAAATTTTCTCTAAGAATATACGCGGAGGTAAAATGGAGTAGGTGAATGTTGAAGTCAAATAAAATGAAATCGTTTGGTGAAATATGTTTTGGTTAAGGGATGGCATAGGGCATTGAGTTTATATTTGTTGTTATACTAATATGACTTTTATTTGTATGACAGCAAAGATTAAACTCGTGTTCTTGAATGTTTGCCGTAAAAAATGTGAAATATTCACGCAAATTTTATTAGCAACGAAATATTGAGAAAATGTAAGCGTACTGTTTTAAACCGCTGTGTAAAGCTTGTAACCACCAACATACAAGATACTTTACATGTTTTAAGCATACCTACTGTGCAAAACGCCCTCCGCTGCGCCAATGGCCAAGCGTGTGTGAAACGCCCTCAAGATTTTAGAAGAAATAAAATAAAACAGAATATTCATATTAAGTTATTACAGAGGAATGTAGGGGATATCACTAGGATTATAAAATAAACGAGTACTTTATTTTATAATTTACGCTTATATTCGTTTGTTACAAGGTTTAAATATTAATCAATTACACTATATGATAATAATATTTTCAAGACGTCTTTACAACAATCTGGTCAAGATCCGAAGTGCTGCCGCAGCTGTATACCCGTCACTTTATAACATTTCAAAATGGCGGGAACGAGCAACAAGGAATAGTCAATTGACACTCTTTTAAGATGAAGCTAATTAAAAAGTAGTTATCCTTAAAAGTTAAAGTATTTATCAATAATAATGCTTACAGGAAGTAGAAATTCAAAAACCAAATCAAAACGATTATCGCTTGAACATTAAGGTAGTGTCACGACCATTTTAAAACACTCAAATGGTTAGGGACAGTCACCGGCAATAGTATCTTCCTACACGAAGGCCGCAAAAATATATGACATGATCTTATCTGTAGAGCCATAAGAGCGTGTCACATATTTTTGCGGCGTTCGTGTAGGAAGATTCTATTGCCGGTGACTGTACTTTTACTCCTACTTATATTTATTAGCGTAAATACATTGATCCCGCTGAATTTAAAGTACGTTGCGTCGTTAACAATATAGGTATATGAATAAACCAAGAATAAACCAACATACATCAAGGTTGGCTTTATGTCAATCACGTAAAGTCCATAATCGATTGACCCGTCCGCATCGCTGAGCCTCTGATAGCGGATTACTATAATCCTGGATTAATTGAGCCGTAGATTGCTATTCTTAATTAGGTTATTATCTAATCTAAAATATTCTTTCATTTGTTTAGCAGGCTGAGTTGACATGCGTGAAAAATATTTAATTGAATTTGTTTAATAAACACGTTCAACAACACCAAATTAAACATTTATATGATATTGTAGTTTAAAAACGTAAAATTTGAGTCATTTTATGCCCCAAATGTATTTTCAGAAAAATCTTAATTCGATTACTTGTGTTCCAATTAGAAAAAAAATGTACGACAACTACTTAACTTTACTTTAAAAGCATTTGTACCCGCCTAAAATTACAAAAATTACAAACATTCAATCAAAGAACGTAAATTTCCTCCCCCTTTTTCACCAGGGATGATTTACGAGTATAAAGTGTTCTATGTCCTTTCCTGGGGCTCAAACTAACTCCATACCTAATTTCATCTAAATTAGTTTAGACTTTAGAGGTTTAAAGCGTTATTTGGTAGCAAACACACAGAGGTTATTTTAACATTTACAACATTAAGTAGGAATCATACTTTTGAGCTACATCCTAGCTCCTTAAGTCCGTTTGTCTATTTGAAACTTGCAAACTTGAACCTTGCTGTGATCATATAGTATTCTCGCGATGTTTATATATTCTTACATCGCGGAAAAGTCAACGTGTCATAGTACTTTCTAATAAGTAATAATAAAAAAAGAATAGGCAAAAATACTTCAATTGTTTACTTAAATACCTTCACGAGTACGTAGAAGTGCATATTCAACTTATAGATATCATTTTCATACGTAAATCATTATAAAATTATGTGCAAATCTTAATTTTCTTCAGAGAAACAGTATAAAGTCCATATAAACTTTGCTCGTAACTTTATTTTGTAGCACGTAAAATCTAAGAAACTCCATCTTAGAATGCTTACGTAAGAGTGGTCCTACATTGTCACTCTGAGATTAAATAATGTTTTGAGAACTTAAAATAATGTGCAACGAAAGTCTTTAGGTAGTATTTTTTTCTATACCACGACCGTGGACAAGCATACGGCCCGCCGGATGGTAAGCAGTTACCCTAATATGGACGCCTGTAACTCCAGAGGATTCATATGCGCGTCGCATGTACCCTATTAACTACTACCCTTTAAGAACCTATACACTCCTTTTTTGAAGAACCTTATGGTGTAGCCCTCTGGGAAAACCTCGGCAGGGAGTTCATTTCACAGCCGGAGCGTTCGCGGGAGGAAATTCCTCTTAAACCGTTCAGGGCGAGACGCTTTAGGCTCCAGGGTGTGAGGATGAACACCCTGCCGACTGCGCTGATAAAAAGCGGCTGTAGGCATCATGCCAAACAGTTCTTCAGAGCACAACCCGTTGTAAGCGATAGAACACACAGGGAGGCAAAGTCTCTCCTTAGACTTAAAGGTTCAATATAGGCTCGTGACTTTGGGATCGTCCACGATTCGCCCAGCGCGCCTTTGTACCGAGTCGAAGGCAAGCTGGTATCCGCTCCTGCAGAGGAGACAGCAGTACTCCATATGGGGTCTGACTTGCGACTTGTATAAAAGCAGTGCCCCGGAGTAAAGTATCAGTACTTAGTTAAAAGCTATTTTAATTGATTTATTATGTACTCTACTAGATGTCACATCTAGAACAAATTTTGTGCGCCATGTTTGGCGGTTGACAGCTATGACAGAATCAAAGAGTAGTATAGACTTGTAGTGATTTTCACTACAACTTTTGGGACCAAAATTGCTTAGGGATGTCATCTCCTGTTATTCAATGTTTTAATTCACTTTCTTGACAAAGTTATATACCTATTATGTAGCTTAGGTATAGAAACGTTAGCTAGTTTTAGCACGATTGTGTGCTACTATTGACCATATGTGACGTTTTCAAGTCAAAGGTACATTGTCGGTTTGTTAATAGAGTTTATTTCTAAATGTTTTTTTATGGTATATGGCCTTATTGTCAGCCGTCAATGAGGCCGATCTTTGACATGAAAACTTCACATCTTTTTATTCTACAGTTTAAGTTTAATGTGACTTAAGTTTAAGATATTCACATTACCACAACATGCAGTATTTCAATTTTATCTTCCCTACCTTAATTATTTTTGCATGTTTTTAAAATGGGGCATTCCAATCATACAAAAAAAAATTAATACAAAAAGATGATTGAAGGTATTGAAAATTTCGTCTACTTAGTAGCTTGACCTATGGCTTTTTTGGTAAAGCGATCGAGCCCCGGCAAGGCGTATCGATGCAGGTTCAAGTCCTGCTGGGTTGATTATTTTTTCAATGTTTGGTTTAATAACAAAACCATGTTCTTTCCACATAGCCAATGCAATTTACATTCGATTTTAGCGCAACACGGATAGAGCTCCTAGAGAAAAAAAACACTTTTCATTCAGCCTTTCTGAGCTCGACTAAAAGAATTTCGACAAAATCGAACTTCCATCCGACAGCCAGTTTCTCCTACAAAGATTGAACAAAGCACACAACACAATACCAAAGCTTTGTTTCTATACCAGGATTTTTCTCACTTTTCCACCTTTAATAAAGGCAAGATCAAAGTCCTGGGTTATTTTTGATGTTAAATTTAAACAACATTGGCTTAGGGGTCATCCACAAATTACGAAAATTCTATGTCATAATCCCACCCCCCCTTCCGACCCTCAAGTGACATCACGTAAAAATTTTAAATGTCTTTTTTTTTATCTCTCATACATTACCGGGAGTCGAACCTGGTCGAAGTCTTTGTAAATACTACACGCGATTACATAAAGAATATTTACCAGGTTCGAGTCCCGGTTATGTATGAGAGTTTAAAAAAAGTTTGAATGTCATTATTATTAAATCTAAAATCGACGCCATGGTTCCTAAGAACAGATTTCGCTATCTCTCATAGTATCTGACTTCTCCATACTGACCCATTTGGATTGATCGCTCTGTATAATGTCATTTTTCGGACTCTTCCCATAGCTGTCAAAACTTGTCACACTTAATTGACACACTCATCATTCCTTAACGTGTAACGTAAATAATGGATGAACCTTTATTTATTTATTTATTAGTTAATTAATTTGTCTCCGGCTGAACCTGGCAATATAAATGTAAATTATTTAATTAGGCCGCGTGGATTAAAGACTCCCTTTTGCGAGGAAGCGAAGTGTGGATTTTTACAAAGTAACCTTTATTCTCTTTGGTCCTTCGTTAACTTTGTGTGGTCACTGGTTAGTATTATCGGTTAAAGCAAAGGGAAATTATATATCATTTTTTATGGCCAAAAATTATAACAAGCCTACAAATAGAATGTATAATTTTATACAAAAAAGAACCGACTTTGTTTAGCCTCCACGTTTCCAAGAGCAAATGCTCGAGCTGCCGGAAAAAATACTCAAATCACTATAGGTGTGCCTATAATAGTTGATGAGTTCCGTCGATTTCTCCAGGATCCCATCATCAGATCTGGGACCAACTGTGAAACAAAAAAAGAATTTTCTTAATCGGTTCAGCCGCCGCCTTGGAATAATCGGTGAAGATAAATAACGGTGAAGAAAAATAAGAAATTGCAAAAAAAACCGGCCAAGTGCGAGGTGGACTCGCGCACCGAGGGTTCCGTACAAACCTGTAGGTATATAGGGATAGTTACCTTAAAAATATTAATTTTTTTTTTATATGATGTAACAAAAATTTACGGTTTTCGCAATTTTTCCTTTATCTGTGCTATAAGAAGTTGCTTCATGCCAAATTTGAGGTTTCTGAGTTCACGGGAAGTACCCCGTAGGTTTTGCGAGTGCCGATAAACTAAAATTTGCAGCATAAACGACTGTATCTTTTGATTGCGTTGGCTTTTAAGTTTGATTTTTTCACAGCCCCAAGGGACAATAGACCTGAGTATTTGATATAAATTTTAGCTTGATACCTCCACGCGTTCCTATGATAAATGGTCTTGACAGACAGACAGACAGACAGACAGACGGACAACAAAGTGATCCTATAAGGGTTCCGTTTTTTCCTTTCGAGGTACGGAACCCTAAAAGTAAAGATCCAGACGAATTCAGAACCTCCTCCTTCGTTATCTTGAAGTCGGATGAAGATTGCTCTCTATATATAGGTAAATGCTATCTTATAGGGAAAAGTTATTTGTCATAACCGGCAGTAGAACTATAAAATTTATTTATTATTTATATTTATTATTTGTATCTCCTTTGAGAATCACGGGCCTTTATATCCCGGTCTTTTGATAGGCTTGCGTGGGGATACAGATCCAACACGCAGAGGCCCCTTGGAGAAATTTGCTATGTTATACACCTGCTAGAACCCATTCACGGGTACATTAATAGATACCCGTGAACCGGTTCCAGCAGGCGTTGTAGATATTGTAAATAAAATGGACAGAGTAAAGGGCTATGGTATTGAAGTTTGGCTGGTCAAAGATTAGGCTATTGTAAAGAGGTCCGGACACCTGCCATAACAATTTTATAACATGTTATCGAGGCAGGCGGTGACTCGCCGCCAACTAGATGGGCCCCTGAAACTGCCGTTATTATTATTATTTATTATTATTATTTATTATTTATATATGAAGTTAAAAAAAAGTTTAACTCGAAGTCATTTCTGAATATGAAATAATAAAACTAGAACCCAAAGCCAGAGGTCTAAGGACAAAACGAAATGGATGAACCTGAGACCTTTCACGCTAGCAACGATATCTAGCAAAGGAATTGTTTGAATTTTTCTAGCAAAGTGATTTCGTTTGGACACTCCTTTAGTTTTATTCGTTCATGTCTCCGAATTATTCGGCTATAACTAAACAAAGAAAATACAATATTCTCTCGTCAATTCTAATTCAAAATTTCATAAATAATAATGACTTTAAAACGCCCAATGTATTTGAAAGGGTGAACAACAATAGCCTCCCAATCTTTTAAATCCAATCCTTTAAGTTCAGTCCTGTTACCAAAGAATTTTCTTAAAGGAAATCAGTTTTTCTCAACTCGATTTTTTGCGGATATTTACATAGACACATTTGCACATCCGATTCCCGGATCCCTTACAAGCCAGTTTCAAGAGCGCTTCAAACAAATATTATAATTTGATGGATTATTCTGATTTATACGGCTTTGGGATTTCTGGATTCTCGGTCAGAAATTGGAGCTTCAACAACTATTGTGAGGATATTGTCGTTTGATTTTGGTCCTTCAATCTGTTATTTAGAGTTGACCTTTGCTTGGAGTTTTAGATGCCAAGTCCGACTTAGCCAAAGTTATGTGTTCAATTTTGTATTGGGATAGGAAAACATGATATTTGAATTCTAGGCATTTATCGGTACTTGTTATAGTACTTGTATATGTTTTAAGTTGTAAATAATTTAACTCTATAAGTGAGAACCTGTAATTGGCTTTCTAGTTTAATTGTATTTATTGAAATGATTATATTATCCTCGTAAGGCCCAGTCCTATTTTTAGGACAAGTGAAATAGTGACCCAGTGTCCTAAAAATAGTACATCATATTTTAAACTTTCAGCTTCTGGAACAAAATTTAATTTTGAACAAAAAAGTTGACCTCGTGGGCCGTTAGGACTAAATTTTACCGTCCTAAAAATAGGCCATTGGGCCTTACGAGGTTATAAAAGCCTAAGATGCTCTCCAAACTGAGACAGACCTAATCGCAGGGTATGCTGGAAATGAGTGTTAAATGGAAGGTATTCATTATAGTAGTTTATGTAACTGTTACGTAATAAGGGTCCTTAAAACATGAGTGTGGTTTTATGAAATGAGCCGCAGGCGAATTTCATTATAAGATCACACGAGTGTTTTAAGGCCTAATTACGTACAGTTGCATACACTGCTTTATCTACACTCATATTATTTATTATAAATGCCGTATTCGTAAACCATAGAATGGCCGCCACAGTACCGCCGTGGCCATCTCGATTGTGTCGGCGCGGCCTACTCGATTGTGCCGGCGGACGCGCGGGCGGGTGTCGCCGGCCGCGGGCGCGTGCAGGTGTACATTATGTTATCAAAACTCAGAGTACATCAATAATTGAGCATGAAACGTTAACATTGCGGTACTGCCACAGATAAGAAACTTATCATAGTGAAATCGTTTGTTGTAATGCTGGTCATTGCCTACGGTTTTTGAACGCATTTTAGAGGACTTACAATATGAGTGTAGATAAAATAAGTTTGCCTTTACCTACACATTTGCAACATTAATATTTTTTGCTATATTTACTAAGCATGCAATTTATCCTACCGATCCTTCCTAGTTTTAACAACATTACCCTCTTATTTCTCGTCAAAAGGTCAACGTTTCTATCTATACTACACGAAGCCCAGGTTTATTATTACCTCGGTTAAGCAAGACGTTTTTCCAGTGAACGTGATATTGTGCGCGCGGAGGAGATTTGCAACAATATCGAGGTTTGCTTAGTGCCCGGCCTTGCAGGCTTTACCGTCCGCAGCTTCTTCAGGTAGTTCACTACATTTTGTGTAGAAAATAAAAATTTAGATCAACAGGTTTTATACCACAGTTAACATAGTTTAATGACAAATTTCTAGCGTCAAATAGATAACACGGCCTTTTAAAATAGGTAGCATTTCAACATTAGATTTTGTAATTTTCGAATTTTATGTACTGATAATGTAATTTTATCTTTTCAGGTAGTTTCCATCACACGAAGGAGCTTATGACGACTACTACTTATTATAAATGAATTCCACATTTGGTATGAAATGTTATTTAAATTTTAACTGTTAATACTCTTTGCAGGTGTGTGTAAAATTTGTAAGTAAATTTAACACTTGCGTGGTTACGAAATTCTTTTGAACAATTTTTGTAGTTCAATGAAGGCATATATTTTCTTCATTCGAATATTATTATTTGCGTAAGATTATTATCGTTTCAACCTCATTTATTTTTTACATTTGCTTTTAACTAGCCGATCGTTTAAAACCGTACATTAAATTAAATCGGTTAAGGCGCCATCGTCAGATTTTTGTATCGTCAAATAGCTTACACGTATTTAAAAAAATTCTTGAGTGGAATTTTTTCAATAGGTACTGGAAAGTTTTCTTCGATAATGTTACCGGGTGAGGTGTTCAAAATGACCTACACACGCTTAGGGCTGGTTGCACCAAAGCCTCTGTTAACGTCATCAATCATCATATATAAAAAGTGTGACAGTTCTCTATGGGATGACAGTTGGGCCGCCATGTTTAACGTCAATTAATTGTGTGTGGTGCTACCAATCCTTATTCTCTTAACATCATAATTTGGATAATCGTTTGAGCTCAAGATGGCTGCAGCGTCTTTAGAATAGTTTTTTGTTTTTTGCTCATTTACGTTGTTCAGTGTGTAATATTGATAGCTTATTGTGCGGTGACCTAACGACAAGTGTGCAGCTAATGAAAAATTAGTCTGAAAACCACCCTTTAGTTGAACAAACGGGTATCACCTTACAATCAGCAAGGCCTCTACCGAACAACGTTGCCTGTTTTTTATTAAAAATGAATGAAAATGTGATTAAAGTTTAACGTCGACTTTGGCAAAATTCCCATTGCCCTGTGCAAAGGGATAAAGCCATTAAATTAAAAAGAAAGAGAAAAAAACATCAAAATTGCGCTAAGATCATTTTTAACACCTTGCCCGTTCAGCTACTGATGCTGTCTGTACAATGGCGGATTATTTGCGCACATGGTGCGGCAACAGTTGAAATGAAATGTAAATGCAGTGCAGCCGAGCCAATATGCGCGTGTCCATTGTGTCGCGGCTGATGATTATCTTCAGAATAGAGAACTGCCCACGTCAGATACGATACAATAATGAGAGCAACGAAACCCCTCTAGTTAGTTTGCTACTATGCTTATTTCTAGATCCGGACATCTGGCAGCTGTTCACGGGTGGAGGTCAAAGAATGCAAACCACTTCAAGAATACGTATCCTAGAGTTCTGCGTTTGATGCAATGCAATATTATAAGATAACATTACCCTCCTTTGCGTCGCGCAGTCGGGTAATAAAATAATTAGATATCATTGCGAAAAGTTTCTGAAAGGGGAAAGTAGTACCTAACGATGTATAATGTATGTAATGCATGTATTATCGCCTATAACTATGCAATGTTTTTTGCTATTGTTAAAATATTGTCCTTGTCCTCTATAATTGAGACAACTGCGGCAGTTTTACCTATTTGGTATTACTTTTTACCAACTGAAATAAAATTGTTAGGCTGTCACTCTGACCTCCACCCATTAATAGCTGCCAGATGCCCAAGTCTAGCAATAAGGATAGTATAGCAATCTAACTAAATGGATTTTGTTGCTCTCATTATTGTGTCATATCTGACGTGGCCAGCTCTTAGTCTGTATATTGTCAAAAATGTACCAACAGTAGTCTATGCAACTGGTACATAATCCTTATGGGTTTAAATATTTAACCCTATTTACATTAATGTAAACACAATCATTACTTTTTAAGGTTGTCTGGTAGAGATCGCTTAATAGCGATAAGACCGCCTGTTGTTACCATTATTTACTTTATTAAATCTGTTTCTGTACTTCTTTTTCTTTGTGTGGTACAATAAAGAATATTGTATTGTATTGTACTTTTTATACGACAGCGAAATATCAATTGGTGGCAGAATCTGAATAAAAAAATAAGTGTATTGTAATTTTGTAAGAAAATCCAACTGATGCTTTCAGCATCAGTTGGATTTTGGACACATGGTATTTGAAATCCGGCATTATTTAAAATAATTGTTTATATTAGGTAAGTATTCGAGTTCAGTGGCTAATACAATAAAAACAGAGCTACTTTTTCTGAGGCCATCCACGAATCACAAAACACTATAAGCTAGACCTAAGCTAAGACCTAATTCTAAATAATATACTATAACACTATTTCACAAATTCACATAGACCGTAGGATACAACAGACGTCCAGGCTGTGACTAATTTATTCCAACAAAGTTGTCAATACATCTTATAGGTGACATCAGACACCTTAGAGAATTTAACTAACCGGAACGGCCATGTCTGTCATTTTCTATACAAAAAAATCTGCCGATTTTTGCGAGAGAGGGGAACGTCAAATGTATGCCTATTCGTACGTAACGTACAAATAGCCATGTCAGATAAACGTCAGTCCATACAATAAATATGACTACTGGTCATATGTTTTCCTAAGAGGGGAACGCCTGTCAATGGCCGCTCCGATTGGTTGAATTCTCTAAGTCAGACACTGACTATTTGCTCTGAAGCGTTCGGGTCAAGTCGGAAATATTCGGCTTTAGTAACCGCGAAGTCCGTCCACGAGTGAGACGGACTGAGGTAACAATTACCTGCTATTGTGACCCATTTAAACTGTTGCCATTTACTTAATTTCTGGATGACACCGTATGGGTAGAGTGACTAAAGATTTGATGGATTTAAAATTTAGCAAACCTACGAAACTCGGATAACAATGCAGTGGTTTGGTACAATCGAACTATTGCCGTATTCTAATTTAAAATATATAAATAATACATTAAAACACAATCTATAATTAGTATTAATTAGAAATCTGTGATGCATCGTAAAGTTTACTTTAGAATATCGATGACCAATATTTTAATTACACTCAAATTTCGAACATTACATACAATAATGTATGAAAATTCCTAACATGTTGGTCATGAATTGTGTGGATGGTTGTCCTCCTCCCCGACCACCCGCACAATCCAGTTGATGACGGTGCAATAGCGGTTATTCTAATGGTTCTTACAATATGTCTGTAACTGTACATAATTACCCATTAAAACACTCGTGTAATAATATTATGAAACGAACGAAGTGAGTAAACCACGCTCCCATAATAGTACATTACTTACCAAGGACTGTAAAAGAAAGAAAGCCCGAAATCGCAGTTATTTGTGACCCGAGCCACAGGCGAGTTGTTGGCGTAGCGTGCGGTAATACTCACATTATGGCCAGGTGTGACGTAATAGTACATTACTTACCAAGGACTGTAAAAGAAAGAAAGCCCGAAATCGCAGGTATTTGTAAATATGCGATAGAGGGCTTTCTTTTTTACTGCCCGTGGTGAGTACACAATTTTACGTCTCCGCCTGGCCATAATGTGAATTTTACCGTACGCGTAACGTGCGGTAATAGGTACTCACATTATGACCAGGTGTGACGTAAACTACTATTTCGTTACATTCGTAAAATATCGTATCCGATCCAACAACGTTCACGTGACACTTCGGCCACGCAGCAAGAGCTGCATACATTTTCATACTAGTAATTATGTATGCGCGGTTCCACGCCCGTCTGTTTGTCTGTACGCTTAGTGCTTTAGGGAAATTAGGCTGAAAGATAGGTGCACTAGCTCTTAGATATACTAAGTTCAGGTAACGTGGAATATGCATGAACCATCGTTTACCGTCTAAAAGGGTTAATACATAAGGAATAATGTTGTAGTGACTTTAATAGTGCTACTAAATACACTGAGGTTATATGTACAGACTGAGAAACCGTTTTGTGTGCGTGTTTTTGTTATTGAGGCTCTTATGAATGTGTGTGTTCTTGGTTCCCATACAATTACTTGAAAAAAAAAACAGCAAAAAAAATAACATCGAAACGGATGGATAACATACGATAGGTATTACTACCTACGATACTTAGTATACATAACATAACTACATGGTTTAATTTAAGTTTCCTGAAGTTGCATACCTACATCCATAGACTATGGTAGCCGCTTACCACCAGGCGGGCTGTATGTTTGTTGGTTACCGGTGAAGTATAAAAATGGTATTTAAGGGTAATAGCTGAGAAGCTTATTATGACTTCACATTCATTCATTCATTCATTTATTTAACGCAGCGGTACAGCGTAACAGCGCCAACTTGAGATTAAGCAAAGCCTTAAGAGGCTGACAACAGCCGATAACCTTGAAAATTTTTTACTCAAACATTTTTTTAGCAAAAACTTATTTATTTATTTTTTAGCCTGTAGTGTCCCAGTGCTGGGCTCTCTCATCCACGTGTCTCTGTCTATGGCAATATCAGCCCAATCACCACGAAAGACGTCAAGATCGTCCCGCAATCTCCGCCTAGGATTTTCACGCCGCCGTTTCCCGTTTTGGCCCACAATATACGGTAAACGTGTCCAGCCCGCCGAGGCTTGGCAGCCGGCGAGGAGCAAAAACTATGTTTTGGAAAAGTAAGAAAAATATACGTATTCATTACATTTTGAAGACTGTTGCTGTATTCATGAGGAACGCGGTTGGATGATATCGGCTCGATAGAAAATAATATGAAGAATACTAATAAAATATCAAGCGACAAGATTGCACGAATTAACGTCCTCACTAAACAAGCTTTGCAAGAATTAATTTTTAAGGTATTAAATAATAATAAATGTGGACCAAAATATTTTTTTTGCAATAACAAGACTTCAGGCTTCATGTGCGTTATTTCAATATTAGCGATTTTCGTTTTGAAATCGTTACCGGACTCTTAACGCTGTTGTCTGCCTCTTATGCGGTTATCACATATTGTGACAAGGATTTATACTAGTAACAAAAAAGCTAGTGATCCTTTAAACGGCATAATTGGTATTGTATTCTAATAATGAAAAACTAAGAAAGAGACTTCCTCGCGAAAAAAAATTTAGGTTTTGTGGAGGATATTTTTTTATCGCGTCCTAAAAAAATTGCGCCTACTTTTTCTTACACGCAATACGATACCAATTATACCCTTAACCGGATCACGAGTATTTTTGTTACATCCTGTACATATAACCTCAGTGTATTTAGTAGCACTATTAAAGTCACTACAACATTATTCCTTATGTATTAACCCGTTTAGACGGTAAACGATGGTTCATGCATATTCCACGTTACCTGAACTTAGCATATCTAAGAGCTAGTGCACCTATCTTTCAGCCTAATTTCCCTAAAGCACTAAGCGTACAGACAAACAGACGGGCGTGGAACCGCGCATACATAATTACTAGTATGAAAATGTATGCAGCTCTTGCTGCGTGGCCGAAGTGTCACGTGAACGTTGTTGGATCGGATACGATATTTTACGAATGTAACGAAATAGTAGTTTACGTCACATCTGGTCATAATGTGAGTATTACCGCACGTTACGCGTACGGTAAAATTCACATTATGGCCAGGTGTGACGTAATAGTACATTACTTACCAAGGACTGTAAAAGAAAGAAAGCCCGAAATCGCAGGTATTTGTAAATATGCGATAGAGGGCTTTCTTTTTTACTGCCCGTGGTGAGTACACAATTTTACGTCTCCGCCTGGCCATAATGTGAATTTTACCGTACGCGTAACGTGCGGTAATACTCACATTATGACCAGGTGTGACGTAAACTACTATTTCGTTACATTCGTAAAATATCGTATCCGATCCAACAACGTTCACGTGACACTTCGGCCACGCAGCAAGAGCTGCATACATTTTCATACTAGTAATTATGTATGCGCGGTTCCACGCCCGTCTGTTTGTCTGTACGCTTAGTGCTTTAGGGAAATTAGGCTGAAAGATAGGTGCACTAGCTCTTAGATATGCTAAGTTCAGGTAACGTGGAATATGCATGAATCATCGTTTACCGTCTAAAAGGGTTAATACATAAGGAATAATGTTGTAGTGACTTTAATAGTGCTACTAAATACACTGAGGTTATATGTACAGGATGTAACAAAAATACTCGTGATCCGGTTAAGGGTATAATTGGTATCGTATTGCGTGTAAGAAAAAGTAGGCGCAATTTTTTTAGGACGCGATAAAAAAATATCCTCCACAAAACCTAAATTTTTTTTCGCGAGGAAGTCTCTTTCTTAGTTTTTCATTATTAGAATACAATACCAATTATGCCGTTTAAAGGATCACTAGCTTTTTTGTTACTAGTATAAATCCTTGTCACAATATGTGATAACCGCATAAGAGGCAGACAACAGCGTTAAGAGTCCGGTAACGATTTCAAAACGAAAATCGCTAATATTGAAATAACGCACATGAAGCCTGAAGTCTTGTTATTGCAAAAAAAATATTTTGGTCCACATTTATTATTATTTAATACCTTAAAAATTAATTCTTGCAAAGCTTGTTTAGTGAGGACGTTAATTCGTGCAATCTTGTCGCTTGATATTTTATTAGTATTCTTCATATTATTTTCTATCGAGCCGATATCATCCAACCGCGTTCCTCATGAATACAGCAACAGTCTTCAAAATGTAATGAATACGTATATTTTTCTTACTTTTCCAAAACATAGTTTTTGCTCCTCGCCGGCTGCCAAGCCTCGGCGGGCTGGACACGTTTACCGTATATTGTGGGCCAAAACGGGAAACGGCGGCGTGAAAATCCTAGGCGGAGATTGCGGGACGATCTTGACGTCTTTCGTGGTGATTGGGCTGATATTGCCATAGACAGAGACACGTGGATGAGAGAGCCCAGCACTGGGACACTACAGGCTAAAAAATAAATAAATAAGTTTTTGCTAAAAAAATGTTTGAGTAAAAAATTTTCAAGGTTATCGGCTGTTGTCAGCCTCTTAAGGCTTTGCTTAATCTCAAGTTGGCGCTGTTACGCTGTACCGCTGCGTTAAATAAATGAATGAATGAATGAATGTGAAGTCATAATAAGCTTCTCAGCTATTACCCTTAAATACCATTTTTATACTTCACCGGTAACCAACAAACATACAGCCCGCCTGGTGGTAAGCGGCTACCATAGTCTATGGATGTAGGTATGCAACTTCAGGAAACTTAAATTAAACCATGTAGTTATGTTATGTATACTAAGTATCGTAGGTAGTAATACCTATCGTATGTTATCCATCCGTTTCGATGTTATTTTTTTTGCTGTTTTTTTTTCAAGTAATTGTATGGGAACCAAGAACACACACATTCATAAGAGCCTCAATAACAAAAACACGCACACAAAACGGTTTCTCCGTACAATATCAAAGTGCGTTTTACAAGATAATCTGCAGAAAGTCGGCCATTTTCCCATGGCTTTACCATTCAATTCCCACCCTTAATCCCATAATAATAAGACCCAAGGGCTTATGAGTGTATCGCGTGAGTTTTCTGGGACAATGGACATCATTAGACGAATTATGCTATCATTCCTAAAAGGTCGTAACTGCCTTTGATGTTGGTTTAACAGAAGCTGTTTTGTGGAAATAGGCTGCTATGGGAAGTAACGAATGGCACTGTACGAGAAAATGCGACCTATTTAGGAATATTTTTTGGAAAAACCGCCCCTATTCTTAAAGATTAGGTAGGTACGCATGATTTAGAGAAATTGAATGATATTTTATACATATATGATCGTTTACACGCAGTGAAGTGGAGTGGAAATTGCTGAACCAATTTAGATGAAATTAATTTACTATGGAGATAATTTAAGTCCCGAGAAGGACATAAGACAGCTTTAGTCACGAATATCATCTGATTAAATTGGTTACACTAAAAAGGCGTGAATTTTGAAATAGGCATGATTAATTTTTTCATGCATGGTATCAATCGATTCGTTTTGTTGTGAGGATCAGATGTCTATATGGGGCCAATTGCGTTAAAGCAACACAAAAGGCAGAAATGAGACTCAAGGTCTGAGATTTGCAATTGTTTTTCAAAACGCTCCTAGCAAAATGATGTGCAAAAGTGACGTCACGATCGCATAGCCGCCCTGTTAAAAGTATGGAAAAATAATGAAATTGCTGTTACAGTGAAATGTTGCGTTTATTTATATGGTTGCCTTTTACAGTAAAATGTTAAAAATCGAATAGTATCTTTGTTATTTTAAATTTCGTTCTTTAAAAATAATAAAAATCTTTGAATAATTTCAATTGAGTTTTTTTTTTCACTGTATACGTTGATCATTTTGCATCCGATCAACTAAATATTATTGCATAATTCAACATATGTCATTATCCCTAACAAAATTCCTCAATTGTGCCGCTTACTAATTAATGATCCTAAGTACTAATCTTTTCAATTAAACCAACTTAAATGAGACAAAATAATCCACAAGTCATATTAAGAAGCTTAGTGCTCCTAGTACTCCTAGATTTCGAAACCTGGATTTGTATTCCGAAACTCAGTTTATCTTAAAACTCGAAACATTAATAACAAAGTAGCAACATTAGCCGAAACTGGCGAAGATCAAATAATCAACTAATTAATTGACTATAAAATGTTCAAAACTAGTGATGTGCAGCTTTAAGACTCCGTTGAATATTACGGTAAGAAATATATGGGATTATACTTGTAATATTCATCATCTCAGCCGTAAGACGTCCACTGCTGAACATAGGCATTGTAATATTATTTCTAGAATAAAATAATGGAACTTTCACGTCTCCTGCTCTTAATCCGTCTCCCACCAGTATCTATTAAAGGCGTAAAGGTCGTCTCGCCATCGCCGTCGAGGTTTGTCACAACCCCGGATCCGGTTTTGTAGAATCTATTTGGTTTTTAGTTAGCCTACATTGCCTACACGTCTCCGGTCCCGCCTACTCCCGCTTTAGCTTGGCATGTTATATTTCTGATTATTTATCAAGCAATTCCTATTTACTGAGGTAAAAGTCCATCACTATTCCGAACTGAAAGTTTAATCTATGACATTTGCCTTCAAGGTTTGCCTCAACCCCGGTTTCGGTTTTGTGGGAACCTTTTGGTTGTTAGTTTTTTTTAATACCACGACGGTGGCAAACAAGCATACGGCCCGCCTGATGGTAAGCCGTAGCTTATGGACGCCTGCAACTCCATAGGTGGCACATGTGCGTTGCCGACCCTTTACAAAACGGCAGATTCACTGTAGTTTAGCCTACAAGTTTCCGGTCCTGCCTAGTTCCACTTTAGTTTAGCGATGTTATATTTCGGATAATTCCTATTTACTGAGGTCATAGACTAATTTACCCAAGACCCCGCATAGCCGGGCGCCCCCGCTGCCAAGCTCGAAGTAATTTCACTCTACAGTGAGACACTAATTATTGGAAGTGACAGTAAACTTAGTACGTGTCCATGGCAACCATTAATGTCTGACTCTCTTACGCCCCACGGAACAATGGCGCGTTCCCTGTCTAGATTACGTGTTCCCCTCCCGCACCCCTTCTTTTTGGCAGCTTAGGTTTCAAAGAAATAACGCGCTAAGCGGAGTATAGGAATATCTTGTATATGTACGACTGAGGTAAAGCCCCATCACTATTCCGTACTAGCAACCTAAACTATCAAAAGTTGGAGGTGCAATTTGCCGCGGCGGCCGGCTTAGTGCGGGTTTGTTCTCGTGTGGAACAAATGTATTTAATTGGGTTTTTAAACTTCTTACAGAGATTTAGTTCTAACAGTTGTATTGTGTTTTCTTGAAACCTTACTTTGTGTGTTAAACGACATAACAGAGAAACAGTTTTGCTTTATTTAATGAAAACAAGTATTTTATCACGCAGCTACACGGTACCTTGTATTATTACCGTCACACGAGGTGGCTTTAAATGGACTAAGAGCTAGCCACGTCAGATATGACACAATAATGAGAGCAACAAATCATCGATTCGATTGCTTTACTATCCTTATTGCTAGATCCGGACATCTGGCAGCTTTTAATGGGTGGAGGTCAGAGTAACAGACTAGCAAATTTTTTGACTTGGAAATTAATAATACCAAAATAGGTAAAATAAAAACTGCCGAAGTTGTCTCAGATATAAACGATAGGGCCTATATTTTAACATCAGAACAAAAAACATTGCGCATTATTTCGGAAACAGTAGACAATAAACTATGAATTACATTATACGTCGTTTTGGACTACTTTCCCCCATCAGAAAGTTTTGGCAATGATATTATCTAATTATTTATATAATTTCTCATAATACTGCATTAAAACCAGAACAGTTTTCTTTAAGTTATTTGCATTCTTTGACCTCCACCACTTTACAGCTGCCAGATGTCCGGATCTAGACATAAGTACAGTATAGCAAACTAACGAGAGGGGTTTCGTCGCTCTCACTATTGTGTCATATCTGACATGCTAGCTCTCCGTCTAAAAATGCAGGGGCGACTTAGAAAAATCAATCTTTACGACGCCCCATGGTACTGATTTCTACCTCCAGACTTCTATAAGCAAGAATTTATAACACATACTCGTAACATGTCGCGCGAAGTGACTAAAGTGACGTGAGTGTAACCGTTATATTTTATAGTGTAAGAATTTATAAGATTGTAGTCGTTTACTAAAAGTAATAAAGTAAATTAGATATCACCTAGTGTTGCTTATGACTGTTTGAAATTTATCAAAGTAGCCTCAATTTCGTAGTCACTCCGCTTTACTCGTACCGGCCTCTTAGCGTAGTCGGTAATGACCCTGCCTACTAAGCCGCATACATAAGGGCCGCGATTCGAAAAATAAACACACACACTGGACAGACACAGCTCCAACCCAACTCAACTCAACGCTATAACGACATTGAAAATTCGAACAGATTTTCATTCAACATTGGTCTCACATTGGTCTCACATTGGTACAACATTGCTACAACATTGGTACAATGTGTGACCAATGTGAGACCAATGTTGAATGAAAATCTGTTCGAACAGCAAATTTCAATGTCGTTATAGCGTTGAGTTCAGTTGGGTTGAGTTGAGTTGGGTTGGAGCTGTGTCTGTCCAGTGTGTGTGTTTATTTTTCGGATCGCGGCCAAGGAGTACGGTCAGCTGCAGAGAAATAGACCCCCCTGCATACAAATTTTGTATGCAGGGGGGGGGGGGGGGGGGTTGTACCATAAGGGTATGGTAAAGGTAATGGTGAGGGCATTTTATTTATAGGTATATTTTGTATTCTAGTTATCTGTGTGTTTATATATTTACTAGCTTTTGCCCGCGGCTTCGCTCGCATTAAATTCGGGGTAACACTGTTCCCCTTTGACCCCCCGAATGCTCCATACAAATTTCCATCCCCCATTTTAGGGAAGTGGGGGGTTAGAAAGAGACAAAAAGTAGCCTATGTCACTCTCCATCCCTTCAACTATCTCCACTTAAAAAATCACGTCAATGTGTCGCTCCGTTTTGCCGTGAAAGAAGGACAAACAAACAAACACACACAATTTCCCATTTATAATTTTAGTATGGAAGTATGGATCTTTGAATATATCTATCTATTATAAGTATATATCGTCATCTAGTACCCACAACTAGGGTATGCAATAATTCCGGTATTAGCCCATACAAGCAATACCGGTATTGCATGCCCTACCCACAACACATCATAATACTTACTGATATTAAGGTAATATTTTTCGGCAATCCTGAAGACTCATACGTGATATTACTTATACAATCTTGATAATAGGCAAACTCCTGAAACCTTGAAGGCAATACTCTTTTTCAATTTTAAAAAACTTAGACGAATAAGTAAAGCTCAATAAGGAAGACCCGGACCCGGACCCGGGGTATGTCCTTAAACTACGTCCGGACTTGGGTATGCCCTTAAACTACGCCAAAAAGAGGTATATGGGCACTGCGAATGGTATCTCGCTAAGTGTGGTAGGGCACGTTCAGCGAATGTCATCTCGCTCGAATCTAGAGCAGAGCCCGACTGGGGAAGTACCTTCACCTTACAGAAAACCACAGCCAAATAGCATAGACCCTACTCGTAGTGTTGTGTTCCTGCTGGTGAGTAAGGTTGCCAAAGAGCTCAAAGAGGACCCAGTGTGTTGACGATGAGGGACCCTCTTGTTCCTTTAGCCGTCAACACAGTGAGTCCTCCTTTTTGTAAAGGGTCGGCAACGCGCATGTGACTCCTTTGGAGTTGCAGGTCCATATAGGTCCATAGGTTACGGTAGCTGCTTACCATCAGGCCGTGTGCTTGTTTGCCACCGTCGTGGTATAAAAAAAAAAGAAGGCGAATCAAATACCAAGAATCGGTCTATCAGATATCTCGCCTTCATCGTACTGAACATGAACAATTAGTTCACACACTAATTAATAGATCTAGTTCTCAGAAACACAAATAATCTTATTACCGTAACATAATCAACACTTCAACTTTCCAACTTCTACTTGACTATCATATCCTCCGTATTTGCATTTGGAAACTCGTTCAAATTTATACCCTATTCCCATGCAATAAGGTGTACCTTATTGCATGGGAATAGGGTCCTACTATGTATAGTTGAACGGGTTTTAATCGCAGGTAGTTTGGATGCTTGTGCGAGCTACTAGCCCGCCAACTCGACCGTCGACTTGCTGGTTTGAATTCGCAATTGCTGTTTGATTTGAATATCGCTGGACCTAGGGTATCATTCTAATGAAACCCATATATTATAACTTGACTCCCCGAATCTTACAGTGGTCACTAGATGATTTTACATATTCCAGTTGTTTTTCTTGCATCTAAGTAGTATTTACGTCACTTTAGTCAGGTGAAAAGATTTGTGTTACAAACGGCTGCAAAGCTATTTTTACGTCTCGTGTGTTGCAACACTCGCTATGCTCAGGATTCTATTTTTGAACTATTCGCTTCGCTCAGGAACTATAGAATCCATTCGCTAGCTCGTGCTTTAATACCATACTCGCGGATAAAATAGTTTGCACCCATGTATAACAAATAACTATTATTCTTTTATCACGCAGACACGCACAGTTCACGTTACACAATGTTGTTAGAAATCGACTCGCCCGCTCTCGCTCAAACCATGGCAATACTTGATCAGGTGTTGTTAAAGCTAGTTTGATGATAGAATGTTCATAAAGTTTGAAGGAACGTGGTCAGCGGAATCTTCAATTAATATCGTATTAGATCCAATTTGCAGAAGTTGGTGAACAAAGTTATCTATTAAATCAATAGCAGAATTTTTATTTGCTGTAGCAATATTTTCATTTTATTACATAGTACATTACCTACCTAAAGGGAGAAAACGCTTTTTAGCGATAAGTCTGTCTGTTGTTTACCTCTAATTTGACTTTATGCCTTTTCTGTACTGGTTCTCTTTTTGAAGTGTTCAATAAAGAGTATTTACGTCACACCTGGCCATAATGTGAGTTTTACCGCACGTCATGCGTACGGTAAAACTCACATTATGGCCAGATGGCGACGTAAAATTGTGAACTCACCACGGGCAGTAAAAAAGAAAGCCCTCTATCGCATATTTACAACCCTCGCCTGCGGCTCGGGTCACAAATACCTGCGATTTCGGGCTTTCTTTCTTTTACGGTCCTGGGTAGGTAATACTATTGTATTGTATTGTCCATTTTATGCAATATCATAATTATTTATTTCATTGATAGGTTACTAACTCTGGCCGCTTCTCTTATATGGCGACCCTGCCAGGATATTAAAGTGCTTATTACATCTTCTTTTTACTAGGTTTTTTTACTGGAAGTAGCTACTGACCAGTGGGTTCCAGTTTTCTAATTGAGCTGAAATTTTGCATGCATGTGTAAATCGGATGTCAATGCAATATTATTATGACGTGGAGCTGATCTGATGATGGAGCTGGAAGGTGGCCATAGGAACTCTTCAACTACTCAACATTATCCCGACGCGTTTGGGCTCGTTGAATTCGTCTTGGTCAGCGGTTAGAGATTGTATAAAGAAAAGTACGGTTAGCAATGAAAGCTTGTCACAATAATGTAATTTTCTGAAAAAAAAATGATTGTCAGACATTTTCTAGCGAGAAGAAGAGAGAAAGGTAAATGTTATATCGCTGTCTCTCTCATCAGAAACTGTCCAATCAAAAAGTAGATTTAGGAAGGACAGCTAGGTACCTAAACATGGCCAAGTAAATTTGTATTGAACGGTTTGCATTCTTAATACTACGTTAGCCTATGCGAGCTCATCAGAGACAACATCGGAGATGACAGTCGCCGTGACCGCAACCGGTTATGGAGCTTATTATTATTATACTTAGAATAATGGTCGCCATTCCAGAACTTTTTCAAGAGCGAGCCTCAAGCAACCTTAAAACAACAAAGTTCAGAGCAAGATAAATTAAAGCCTAAGTCCGCGATTTCAATAAAACCAGGCTCGGAAGTCTCATTTAACTTGACAAAAATAATTATAAGTTCCCTCCAACTATACCTAACGCGATTCCGCTGGATGTGCCTCGCCTTGTAAGCCAGAACTTGGAACTTATATACGTGACGACAGTTGCAATTGTTGGCTAAGTGATTTTTGTTGGTAATGTATAAGTTTTGTTTAAGAGAGAAACTGCGCGTGCTTTTGATAGTTCTACAGTTTAAACTAAGTTGAATAAAAAATAGAACATCCTATAGCGTGAATCAGTCTATCTAATACAATGTTGCATAGCAAGTCTGAAAACCACGGAAAATATAAGAAGCATATATTTTTCTATAGGACATAACCAGGGGGCCAATTCTCGGGCCGTTCGAGATGATCTCATTTAGACATGTCTCGAAAAAAAATGGCGGATGTCGAACAAAAACTAATTTGCGTATTCTCGAAATCTCACACTCGAGATATGTCTACTCCCAGCGTTCGAGATGCAACGAGTGGTCGTAGCGATTGAGATGGTGTTATCACTGATTTTTTTGACATTTGATTTTCGATGAAAGTGAAATTAAGCTACGCAAAATAAATATTTTATTAAAATATGTCGCTCTACGCAATGGAGTTAGTTGAAAACGTTACAAACGTCGCCCAAGTTTAGACGAATAGACGCACTTTTTCAGCTGTGGAGGGATATGTCCTTTTTTTTGCCACTTCCATTTTATTTCCACAAACTACCAAGTAATATAATAACTCAGTAATAAGGAGAGACTAATTACGTTATCGTTTGGCACCCTGACCTTTATGTAGGGGACCCGACATATGTAAATCAAAACACTTAAAATATATTCGCCTCCTTTTAACTCAGCGCCATATTTATAAGCAAAAAGAGATGACGAGTATATACGTAAAAAAAACCCAATGCAGCCGAAAATTCCGCCATATTGATATCTCAGGACGTCAAAACCTATACACTATAACCGCCATGTTGATATCTCCCTCCGATACCTCAAAATCGACACTCGTCTTTCATTGATGTGTCATTTCTCCTATATTTATTTCAATGGTTTGGCAAGCCAAGCTGTCAAATCAAAAAAGGCGCGATTTTGCGCTCCATTTCACGTAGGTGTGTTAGCGAGCAAACACTTAAATATTTTTGATGTCATTGATGCACTTGCATGTTGATTGATGGTTTTGATACACACTATAACAATGCATTATATTATTGTAAATTAATAACACTTTTGGTTTTGGTATATGAAATATTTAATTTAATAGAATGTTTTACACTTTTACACTTTATTTAAAACAAACACAATCGAGAAAAACGGAACGCGTATTGTAATAGACATTGAGATCGCCACGAAATTTTGCATCCTTCGAGATTTTGGTGAGATTTTTGAATAGACATTACGTCCTTCGAGATCATTTCGAAGAGTGATAATCTCGAACGGCCCGAGAATTGGCCTCCAGTTCTGAAACATGTGATTGCTTCATTCATAACAGTCATGAAATCAAACTTACAAAAATTAGAAAACCTAGGACCAAAATTTTTTTAAGCTCTTAATGATTTTAAAATCGAAAGAAGCTATATATTTGGTGCATTCATCATAGAGTTACATATCATGAGGTGACAGAAAAAGTCTTCCAAAAAAAACTACCTCTCAGCTCAGCCTACTTAACAAAAGGTATATTTCATTAGCTGATTTGACTCGTCAGGTGCCAATGTTTCGCAATCAAGCATACGACCCGCCTGATGATAAGCAGCTACCGTAGCCTATGGACACCTGCAACTCCAGGGGTGTCACATGCGCGTTTCCGACCCTTTAGAAATCTGTATATTATGGTTACGCTTATGTACATGTAAACATAAACAGAAGCCCCATATGTATGTACAGTCACCGGCAATAGTATCTTCCTACACGAAGGCCGCAAAAATATGTGACACGCTCTTATGGCCCTACAAATAAGAGCGTGTCACATATTTTTGCGGCCTTCGTGTAGGAAGATACTATTGCCGGTGACTGTACTTCAAATGGGTTTCCCACGTGAAAAATAGCCATCGTGGGCCTACGGTAACCGATAAATGAATGCAACTAATGGACCCCCAGACTGTTGTATCTCGATCTTTGAGGTCAGATAGCTTGTACCGCGAATTTATTTCTGTTTTTGCCTGTTTTTAAATCGCAATAATTCCTCTGTAATCGGCGCCGCCTCCCATCCGTCTCGATAACGACTCCCTGTGCGCGAGATTTATGTACTTCATACCTTTTTGTTGTTATATGTTTTCTATTTTGAACCTTAATGCTTTGTAATAAGGAGTGAGATGTATACATATTGCTGACGTGAAGTTCTTTTGTTGCAGGTAATTTATAGTGATCTACGATCGGAGGAAGATGCAATGCGGTCACGTAGAGATCAAGATCTGATGAACGGTCCTAAAAAAGAAGTAAGGAAGTCTATTTTATAGCTCACGAGTAAAATGACGTAACTAAATAATTAAATAAACAAATAATTAAATAAATAAATAATAATAAAACTTTCGTGAGACTCTAACATATTAAAAATATTTATAACGGAGGCTCGTGAAAATGATCATCGTAAATTAATCGAAACATGTCGAGCCAAAATCGACTTTAATTACGTAAGTAACCCGTTATAAATATTTTTAAATAAATAATTAGATAAATATTATGGGACGATCTTACGTGTTGTGTAAGATCGACCTAGTCCCACAGTAAACTCCATATGGCTTGTGTTGGCGAACAAAGAAAACATCAATAACTCAGGAACATTCATGATAAATACACAAATAAATGCCCTTACCAGGATTCGAACCCGGGACTTCCTACTAAACCCTTACCTACGGTAAGTAGTACTCACTAAATAATAAATAAATAAATATTATAGGACAATCTTACACAAATCGACCTAGGCCCACAGTAAGCTCAATAAGGCTTGTGTTATGGGTACTAGACGACGGTATACATATATACAATAGATAAATATTGATAAATACTTAAATACATAGAAAACATCCATAACTCAGGATAAACTGTGATAAACACACAAACAAATGCCCTGTCCAGGATTCGAACCCGGGACCTCCTGCTTCGTAGGCAAGGTCACTACCGACTAGGCTAGAAGGCCGTTCACAACAACAATTATTCTAGGGGCAGACCGCGTAAATAATCCCAGGGCCGTATTCTCACTTTAAACAAAATCCAACTTTTATACAACTCCAATGCATTAACTACGCAATACAGCGAGCGCCAAAACTCCGGAATCAGAAATAGCAGAATTTGCTTGAAAATTATTCCGATGCAACTCCAATATTGGTGGATTATTTGTTGTGTGCCGGAGTTATATTTGAGATATTATTGTGCTTTAATGTATTGTTAATGTATTTTAAAATTAGAATAAGGCACCTAGTAGTGCCGTTGCTTCGGTGCAGTGGTTGCACTGCACCGCGAGTTGTGGATTTCGGTACTACCAACGCCATCTGTTGGCGAGTAGTGATGGTGTTACACTGTGTGTTTTTTTTAACTTCGTTATCTTTAGGTGGAATCTCTTTTGTATTTTATTAAGATACATACCTCGCTGAAAAGTAACTCCATAAATTTCATATTTAATTTTTTTCACCTAACAAAGGTTGTTTTTATTAGTAACGCGGGTGCTTTAAAATGAAAAAGGTGAACCGGTAAAAAAACCCATAAAGTGTGGAGCTCGGCTAAATAATGGCAAAGCAATGGGGCTCTGCAAATTTATTTATTGTCTTGACCCTTGTTCGGATAGCTTTCGGCGGGCCACAAAAAGCGCGAATTACGTGATATAGATATCAAGCAGATTAAACTTTTTATTTGACCATTTTCTGCTATTATTAACCTGCTGGGAAGACTTTTTGGTTTCTAGTCACTGAACCGATATCTTACAAAACAGAAGTAACACAAATCTTTTGCTGTCAAAACTGTTAACAAAATATCTTTAATTACGTACTTATACATATATACAGGACGTCCCACGACTTTGTCACTTGGAGGGGAAGTACTTTAAATACTGCAGGTTTTTTGTTACCATATTTAGCGGGTTGGATTCCCGGTTCAGACAGGCGATTATTTAAAACTCTTTGAATGCAGTTCGTATGGTTTTGAAAATAAAAATGAAGCTTTCTTTTAGTACAATTTCCTATCTACAGTATTTCAAGTACTTCCCCTATATGTGGCAAAGTCATGGGACGACCTGTATATACTCGTATCAGTATTAAAAATGTATGTATTTTCGAATGTTTATGGTCATGAAGGACAATAGCTATACTATATATAATTTTTATCTGTTTATTATTAAATGGTGCTATTATATTTTCATAGTGCGCTGCTTAGGTTACGTTTATAAACCTGACTAACTCGGTTATCACACTCGCTGCAACCTGATGGGTGAACGGGATAGCATTATACACATGCAGAGCGCTATCTCAACCGCAAAACGTCGTAGCATGCGGAAAACGCAGCACATAAACAGAAACTCGCGAATTTAGCGGCCCCAAGCGACACTCCAAACTTAATCAGGCTCGTGATAAACTCCGGTAAAAACTAAGTTCGCAGTCTTTGCGGTGGAGTTCAAGCCTTTTTTAATTACTGCGAGGCTCTGTAGGTTTTTTAATCCGTACTGCAGGTATTAGGATAAAGTACTTTAGCTAGTATTGAGCGCGACTTTCTTTGTGAATAACTTGCTGCATAATGAGGTAGTACTTACATTAGTAGTACCCGGGGCTTGAAAACCGGTATTTGCTCCATACTAAAATATCAGTTTTTTTTTCGGTCTCTCGTTTACTTTTGCATTTTTAATCGAACAATCTTATAATACGAAGTCACTTATTAAATTTAAACTTTCGTGAGACATACTATCACTATAAAATATAACGGTTACACTCACGGTCGGTTAAAGTGACGTGAGTGTAACCGTTATATTTTATAGTGACGAAGTCATTTCCTAAATACAATACTGAATTCTACATAAATACCATAAAATAATTAAATATATTGAGTATTATGCGAATACCGGTTTCAAGCCCCAAGCACCCTGTTTATATTATCATATTTTTTGGATTAGACTTTAACTTAGAAATCGTAGACAGACAGCGAGCACAGCGCACCAATCGTCTGATGTCACCAAACGATAGTTAACATCATTATAATGGGAAAGGTTCGGGATTCCATACAATGAGAGAAAGAGACAGAAGATGAACTATGTACGAAAACCATATATACTATCTTTTTGCATAACGTGCATTGACTGTCAGGGTTCGAAATTATCAAAATAATTATGATCTTTGATATTTATTGCGATAATTATCCCCGGTATGGAATTATTTATTTTCTATTATTGTTGAAACTCAAGCGCTCAAAATTCAAGCGCGATATTATTTTTTGTGCCTTGCGCCTTTACAAATTTTGGGTTATTATCAAGTCGATAATTATCAAATATAGAAGTCACGATAGTTATCTTGATAATTATCAAAATAGCTATCATTGATAATTATCCTTTCGAACCCTGTTGACAGTTATTTATTCCCGTCTTTAATGTTAACCCACGGCGCAGTACAAAGGGTGCTGGGGCCATTTTCCTCCAAGGGTCGGGGTAATCAATCAATTACTGGATATTTGCGTCAACTGTTTATAGATGGCTAGTTTTGGGGCATCAGTTATAGGTGTCCAATGTGTCCATCTGAGTACAAAAAATCCTTTTATATGCGACAATTGAACGCAATTGAATTGCGTTTTTATTGACGTTTTGTGAAACAATCAGATTTGTTTTTTTTTCTTTTTTATTAAACAATATGTAGGTTTTGATATGTCCTCTTAAATTATTGTGTATCTTTAAGATCTAATGTATTACTGTTTTGAAAAAATAAGTCCCGCCGAGTTTCTTGCCGATCATAATACTTCTCGGGTCAGAGGTGTAGGTTTAGAACCGGTGGTAATTTTTGTCTCTCTGACGTTCATAAGTGCATTGTAATGTGCTTAAATTGAAGAATAAATATCTTTTATCTTTTTTTAAATCCATTGGCTTTAAAATACTTACACGTATATTAAACTTAGTTGTTAGTGTGTACTTCAGCCTAGGAAGCTATTAATGATTGTAACTGTTTCAATTGACTCCACGACACAGGCCTGGTGCCGGATTCTAATTTTAAAATACACAAACAATCAATCAATATTGAAGTTTTATTGGAATATTTCTCAAGCAAATTCTGATATTTCTGATTCAGATGTTTATACCGTAGCTGTATTGCGTTGTTAATGCATTGGAGTTGTATTGAAGTTGGATCGTGTCTATACGTGTTTTAAAGTTAGAATACGGCCCCTAGTGCCTATAATCGTAGTGGTGGTCATGGGTAAAATATTTAGTACTTATCTATTATTTTTGGCAAATATTTTTATTTTTTTATGTTCACAATAGCAGCGGTCTACCTATGCCATATTTTTCCACAAACATAAAATACTTGACTAAAAACGTTAACATATCAGACATTTTCCCCACGAATCAATTTCCATAACCCACGTACGAGTCCGATTCCCATTCGGGTAGTTTTTGCGAACGTTAGGACACAGATCACTTACACACAGAGTAAGGGCAGGTGGCACCAGGAACTTGAACGAAATGTTCGACGTTAAATATGGCGGCGCAGCTCTGCCATCCCGTAGGAAGCTTCCTAAGCTTGACAGCTGCCAAACTATTGATACAATCAAATTTTAACAACGACTATGACTTTAGGTAATAGACACTCCAGTGCAACCGGCTATAAGTCATTTTGATGCAATGACCATTTTTAGATCCCGCTCTTCGCGGTGATCCATCAGATTCAATATATCATGAGGTTTTGTTGCCCTAAGCAGTTTGTTATTTTGCTTATTGGGCCATCATAGTTATGAAACGACTCAACATGTAATAGCTCTTCTTTTCTAGTTTAATACAGGAGTTACACTCACTTCTCTTTAGTCAGTTCGCGCGCCATGTTTCGGAGAGCCTAGGTCTCCATCTTTAAGGACTAAGAGTGCTATTCGAACAGGTCCGTGGCGCACTACTGCAATGTGCGTTGCCGACTGCCGGCCTGCGTACGGCGCGTCGCACCTTCAATTAGCCTACTCCACCTTTCCAAGAGCAAATGCCCGTGCTAGTTTAAAAAATGTTCAAATCACTATAATATTACAAGAGTTCTCTCGATTTCTCCAGGGTTCGATCATCAGATCGTGATCTGATGACAATGGGTCCAACTGTCAAGCAAAAGGATATACAACAAAAAAAAAATCTTTTCCAAATAGGTCCAGCCGTCTTCAAATAATCGGTGAAAAAACGGAAAAAGCAAACACAAAGATCCCAACGAATTCAGAATCAGAAACCTCCTTCGAAATCTTGAAGTCGGTTGAAAAGCGCTTATGTGTGGTGGTAACATCTCGGTGTTCGTCTAAGCGTCGTCTATCTGTGGAAGTCTATGGACATAATTTATTCGTACCTAACAGGCCGAAACATTCCTTTCATTCCGATTTACAATGTATCAGGAGGGTTGGAGGTTACAATAGGGTTTCGTTAGGGTTAATTAAGATTCTAGTAACGTTTGAATTAAAATACGTATGCCTATTGCCTACTGAAGAAATAGTTTGTGAAGATTTATGTTTTGTTGCCGAAAATGGGTTTGAATGTGCAGCTTGATAGTTGATAGGTTGTCTTTCTCAGAAAACAGTATCGGGGTGTTCAAGAGGTTAGAGTTTAGGGGGTGCATGTGATGACACTGATGACCCTGTAGTAATCAAAAGGCTACGGTAACTGCTTACCATCAGGCAAGCTGTATATTTCTTTGCTACCGACCAACTGTAAAACAAAAGTTAAACCATGATAGTTAAAATAAATTTTCCTCAAAGTTTCTAAACTGTAGGTGTCTTTGAAAAAATATTCGTAACCGATGATTAATAAAAAATCGGATAGATTGAAATCATAAAAAATCTAGACAACATGCGTATTCTGGTCTATAGTCAGATCAGAATAAAAAACCGGCCAAGAGCGTGTCGGGCCACGCTCAGTGTAGGGTTCCGTAGTTTTCCGCCCGTCACAGTAAGTGTCCCCCTTGGAAGAATAATAAGTATATGTCGATGGTGTCCCCACTTAAGAGTTAAAATAACACCGTCATGTAGGGTATGATATGAGAGTTCTACGTACAGCGACATCTATCGGCAAATTAAGTAAACTATTGCGCGGGGGCTTAAAGTATGGAAGATGATTTTTATGGGCTAATTCTTTATTGCGTAAACCGATTTTCACCGTTTTTACTTTATTTGAAAGCACGTCATTTCATTGTGATTTTGTAGAAATTACAGGTACAATAAACACCTGCTTATACGGTTAAATTACAAACTTAGTTCAGAAATTATTTTGTAATTTTTTTTCAAAAACGATTCAACCTATCAAGTTCCAAATAATTTTCCTAAAAAGTTTTTATAAAGTTCCACTTTTGAGATTTTTTTCATATTTTTAAAACTTATGGTTCAAAAGTTAGAAGGGGGGACACATTTTTTTTTACTTCTGGAGCGATTATTTCCGAAAATATTTATACTATCGAAAAATGATTTTAGTAAACCCCTATTCATTTTTAAATACCTATCCAACAATATATCACACGTTAGGGTTGAAATGAAAAAAAAAATCACTCCTCACTTTACGTATAGGGGAGGTACCCTAATAAAACATTTTTTTCCACTTTTTATTTTACCACTTTGTCAGCGTGATTTATATACATATTAGTACTAAATTTCAGCTTTCTAGTGCTAACGGTCACTGAGATTATCCGCGGACGGACGGACGGACGGACGGACGGGCAGACATGGCGAAACTATAAGGGTTCCTAGTTGACTACGGAACCCTAAAAAGCCCCATTCAGTTAAAATTTTCAGAAACTTTCTTAAATGAAAATAGGTATACGTCCTAGAGCACGACACGCTAAAGCCAAATAGTTGACACCTTGACTGATTTGCAAACGGAAATCCATTTCCATACATGAACATTTTGGAAAATTCTTACATTTTTGTATGGGAATTGAAACGTTCCATTTCTTATTCCAATTTCCTATATTTTTTGTGAAATTTTCGAGATCATTTCCAATTAATTGGAAAGTGTCCTTAACTTGCACATCTGTAACCCTTTTACACCTTTATTCCGAATTACACATTGTTGTATTGTATACAGGTATATACAAAAAAAATATGGGACAATCTTACACAAATCAACCTAGTCCCACAGTAAGCTCAATGAGGCTTGTGCTGTGGGTACTAGACGACGATATATGTAATAGATATATACATATAAATACTTAAATACATAGAAAACATCCATAACTCAGGAACAAATATCCGTGATAAACACACAAATAAATGCCCTGACCAGGATTCGAACCCGGGACCTCCTGCTTCATAGGCAGGGTCAGTACCGACTGGGCTAGGAGGCCATTGAAAAAGTAATGGATTAGAATTAAGTTATTGGAAAGTTTCCTCAACTTGCACATCTGTAACCCTTTACACCTTTATTGCGAATTACTTATAACAAATGATGTATTGTATAGAGGTATATATTATGCAGAGAACTAATTCAAAACGCGCGTGTTCCCAGAACTCATCCACGATGCCCAGTAATGGTCTGACCGTTAGCTCGAGTGGACAGTTATAGGTATATCAAATATTTGCATACGCGGTGGCAATGCGCATCATGTGAATTGTATTTGCTCTGTGTCCCGAAGTATTGGTTCGATTCTTGCCCCCGAGGCTATGAATTTGTCCAGTTTTCCTTTTGTAATTTCCTTTATTAAGAGTTTTTTTTTTTCATTTTCATACATATTTTCTAAGCAAGAGTATGTTTACCTAGAGCAGTTTGAAAAAAACCCGAAGTTGTTGGTATTTTTGGGAATGTATTAAGTAGTATTTCATAAAAAAATTAATGTAGAAAGAAACTTGGCATTATGCTCTAATCAGATAATATAAAAGATATTGGGGGGCATAATAAATAATAATAAAAAATCAAGCGACAAGTTTGAATCAACGTCCTCACTAAACAAGCTCTTCCAGAATTGAGTTTTCGGGTATTAAATAATAATAAATGTGTACACATTTATTTTTTTGCAGTAACAAGTCTTCAAACTAGCTTATCAATAGCAATAAAATTCATGTGCGTTATTTCATTATTAGCGATTTTGTCAAATCGTTACCGGACTCTAAACAATATTAAATCTAGTTTTACAGTTATGTTTGAATTATTTTTATTTATTTTATTTTTATTTATAGGAGCCAAGAGTGTCGCACTGCTGGGCAAAGGCCTCCCTACTTCCCTTCCACGTGTCCCGTTCTTGACCCGTCTCCCACCAGTTTTTATCGAAGGCGTCAAGGTCGTTTCGCCATCGCCGTCGAGGTTTGCCGCGACCCCTAATTCGGTTTTGTGGGACCCATTTGGTAGTTACTTTGGCCCACAAATCATCCGGCATGCGACAAACGTGTCCCACCCAGACCCATTTCAGCTTAGCGGCTGTTTCTGCTACGTCTGCTATTTTAGTCTTTGAGCGTAGTATAGTATTTTTAATGCGATCGGTTAATTTTACGCCGAGACGAGAATACTACGCTCCATGGCCCGCTGACAAACTTTGAGGTTGGATTTCTGAACTTTTGTCAAGGACCAAGTCTGTGCTCCGTAGGTCAGGATGGGAAGAATGCACATGTCCATGAGTTTTCTTTTTAAAGATATGGGAAAGTCTCCTTTCATTTGTTCCTTCATAGACCAATAGCTCCTCCAGGCATTTTCGGTACGTTTTGCGACCTCCTTGTCCTGTCGTGCCTGGAAGGAGACTATTTGGCTTAGGTATATGTACTCATGGACATATGACATTTCCTCTCCATCTACTACCACCTTTATTTCTGAGCTGTTGGTCATGAGCTTGGTCTTTGACATGTTCATCGTTAACCCTACCTCAAACCTTGCCCTGCTTAGGTCTTGTAGCATGATGCCGAGCTCGTATTGTCTGCAAATGGTCTGTCGTTGAAAGGCCGGGCCGAAATCCTGCCTGCTCGGGGGGTTGGTGACTGTCCAATTTCCCGGCATTGCGACTCTATAATCTTGATAAATGCTTTGTATAAGTGTGAGACGAGGCTAATGGGTCTGTAATTATTTATATCAGATTTATCACCTTTCTTATGTAGCAGGTGATGTTGGAGTGACAAAAAGTTATTGGAAATTAGCCCGATTTTAAAATAGAGTTAAAGAAATTGGTTATGTGAGGCAAAAGTGTTGGTTCCCCTATTTTAAGTACTTCCGCCGTAATACCGTCCTCGCCAAGGCTCCTACTGTATTTCATCTTCGCTAAAGCGCGATGAACCTCGTGCCTGGTAATGGGCGGGACTGATTCCGAACAGGAGTCGTTGACTGCGGGTGTGTATGCAGATATGGGATATGGGTCGGAGTATAACTGTCTGTAAAATGTAGTACAAATATCTAATATTTTCTCCCGGCTTCCTTGTTTTAATCCATTATCATCATTCATCACGTAAACATGTTATCCAGTTTTTATGGTTTGATGTACCTTGTTTGGCTATTTTAAGTAATCGGTTCTTTTCCAAAGCTAATTGTATCAATCTACTGTTATAATTTCTTATGTCTCGTCTAATGCTCCTTTTAACTTGTCTGTCTATTGATCTGTATTGTGCGCTGGCAATATTGACTCTGTGTGTTTCTCTCTCTCTTAATAGATTTAAACTGTCGTTAGACAGTTTCTTTTGTTTATGTCTCTGCTTTTGAATTTTCTTACCAGCTGTTTTAATGCAATTTTGCAATTTGATATATTCGTTTTCTATGTCGGGGCTGTCAGCATCCTGTTCCAAAAGACTGAAAGCATTCTTTAACTCCAAATTATTTTTTTCTTGGTTCATTAAAAGGTAAGTTTTGTCTAGCTTCTTCATTTTACTTGTTATGTTTCGTTGACGTTGAATTTTGGAATTTAATCCTATTTGGGCTCTAACTGGTCTGTGGTCTGAACTGTACTGTATTCTATTAATTACTTCAATGTTTTTAACTATTTGTTTGCTTGATGCAGAAGTGAGAACGAAATCTATCTCGTTTTTTGTTTCACCGTTAGGTGAAATCCAAGTCCATCTGCGGTGTGATTTTTTGTAGTAGAGAGAGTTACAGAGACTCAGGTTTTGACCAAAAGCAAATTGGATAAGCCGGTTGCCATGTTCGTTTCGACGTCCTAGTCCATATGGCCCCATTATGTTATAGTTATCCGACTCCTCTCTTGCCCCAACCTTCGCGTTAAAGTCATCCAGTACTATGTTCCAAGCACTGCGGTGTTCATCGCATGCCCTGTTCAATAAGTCGTAAAACTCCTCTACTTCTTCGTTTGGGTGCGATGAGGTAGGGGCATACACTTGGACAATGGTGAGGGTTTCCTTTTTGGTGATGCGAAACTTGAGCACTGCGATGCGCTCGGAGTAGGCAATGAACTCTTGTATGTTGTCTTTAAAGCCTACTCCGTGAAGACCACCAGCTTCTCCGTAGTGGAAAAATATGTTTTCCTCACGTTCGATTACATTTTCCCCTTCTCTTCGCACTTCGCACAGACCGACAATGTCCCACGAGATGTTGCCTAGCGCATTTTCTAACTCTAGTAGTCTTTCTTCTGTTCTCAAAGTGCGTACATTATACGTGAGAATATATAGCTTTCCATCAGTATTCCTTTTAGCATTTGCCTTTGTCACACGACGGTTGGGAGAAATCGCCGCCTGGGGATTCTTAGCACCCCGGTGTCCACCGTGATGCTGCCTACCGTCATCAGCAGCATCGTCGCTGGAGCTGCCAGGCACTTGGGGCCGTTTTTTGGGTTTTCGTTTCATGTTTGGAGGAGTTTGCACGTTTAACTCACCACGCTCGTCCAGTGCGTGTTGGTGAGTAGACAGTAAGCCTGCTAGCTCGGCTCGTGGGTGCCACCGTTGACGTACTAGACGTTCTTCCGCTGCCACCCTAAACTAGTACCGTCCTGGCATCAGTTGTTCCAACTAGACCGCTCTTTACGCGCCCCGAGTTGGCCGAATACACTTATAAGTGCACGACAGTTTGACGTCATGTCGAGGATGTTTGAATTAAGGCAGTTTTTATTTAAATACAGTAAGTACTAGTTTTTTTGGTACTTTTAGACCTCGGTAAGTGTATTTTGCTTTTGCACAGGCGTCCACCAAACATTTTCAGTGGTAGTAGTGGTGGTCGTGGCTTGAACTTCGCCATAATGGATCCCGCGATCGCTTTTAAGTTATGGTCGTATCTGCAGAACTGTCCCCCTTGTTTCCTTCACCATTCGCACATCAGTTTAATCAATTTTCCTTTTTTTGTTTCTTATCAGATGACCTGCCCAATTCCAGTTCATTCGTCTCAATTGAAAAACCAGAAATCAATATAACCGACTTACCCAATTTTCTCAACTCCAACTTCGACAATAAACCACTGTGAGTAAGCACAAGTGATCAACCACATGTCCAAGTTTAATTGCCAGCTACTGGAGGCGAGCCAGCTTGAACGGCCACTCGACCGAACACTTGACCTTAATTCCATTAGGAAATTGCACTGGTTGACAAGTCTATGGATGTTAATTACAAAAAGTTAAAAACAGTCAATATAAAAAAGATTAAAAAATATGTGATTTAGTAGGAGCCGGTTATAATACAGAATGTAACAAAACAGAATAGGAATCCGTTTGGGGGTAAAGCAAAAAAAAAACCGAACAAGTGCGAGTCGGACTCGCCCACCGAGGGTTCCGTACAAACCTGTAGGTATAGGTATATAGGGGTAGTAACTTTAAAATTATTAAAAATATTGTTATTATATGATGTAAATAAAAATTTACGGTTTTCGCAATTTTTCCTTTATCTGTGCTATAAGACGTTGCTTCGTACCAAATTTCAAGATTCTGAGTTCACGGGAAGTACCCTGTAGGTTTTGATTCCCTTGCGAGTTTAGAAAATTTGCGGCATAAACGGCTGTATCTTTTGATTGAGTTGGCTTAGAAGTTTGATTTTTTTACAGCTCCAAGGGACAGTAGACCTGAGTATTTGATATAAATTTCAGCTTGATACCTCCACGCGTTCCTGAGAAAAAGGGTCTTGACAGACAGACAGACAGACAGACACAGACAGACACAGACAGACAGACAGACAGACAGACGGACAGACGGACAGACGGACAGACGGACAGACGGACAGACGGACAGACGGACAACAAAGTGATCCTATAAGGGTTCCGTTTTTTCCTTTCGAGGTACGGAACCCTAAAAAAATATTTTTTTATCACTGGATCACTGCTACTTTTGTTACATCCTGTTTTTTTAATCGTAGTGGTAGTTATAATTGAAATAGTTAAATTCCCGTCTTGGCGCTCAAGCCCCTTC
The DNA here is from genome assembly GCA_947086415.1 of Pammene aurita. Taxonomy (NCBI): domain Eukaryota; kingdom Metazoa; phylum Arthropoda; class Insecta; order Lepidoptera; family Tortricidae; genus Pammene; species Pammene aurita. Next base: position 29,817,504 of record OX352303.1, read on the forward strand.
GAGTTCGAACGTACGACCAATAAATCCACCATTCTCGATATCCTGTTACTGAAATCCTCAGTTATCGCAAGCGGTAACAAAAGTCAATTCATTAGGATTCCACAGTCGTGTTCATTGTATTACACCGTTGGTCGAGAGATTACACGCGGGGAATCTGGACCGGAGGTCCGCCGATTCGAACCCTGCGCTCTATTCTAATTTTAAAATACATAAACAATACATAGTATTGTGTATGTATTTTAAAATTAGAATTTTAATTTCTGTTCTAATTTTAAAATACATAAACAATACATAGTATTGTGTATGTATTTTAAAATTAGAATACTGCACCTGGGCTTTGCCCACTACAACGTATCAACAGCAGCGACAACGCTGGCAAGGGCCGTGCTTTATTAGTAAAACACGTTTAGACACGATACAACTTCAATACAACTCCAATGCATTAACTACGCAATACGCCTAAACGTCTGAATAATACATTATTTATTTTCTTTTTAATAAAAAGCAAAATGGAGAAATTCACTGCGTCGAGCAAGATTCGAATTTGCGACCTTTCGGAACACTGGTCCGACCGCGCTGACCAACTGAGCCATCGACGCTCACTCAACCGCGGTGAATCTTTCCATCAGTTCCTTCATTGCTTACGTCAGAGGGTGACGTGTAGCGACATCTACCGTAAGTTTTAATGTAAATCGCCACCATTCAGTTACTGGCCACCTATACTAAAATGAATTCTGTGTATAGGTGAATAGAACTCATTTTTGTAAGAGGCGGCCAGTTATTGAACGAGTGGCTAGTAGGCAAATCTCCAGTAACTGGCCATTTTCTTCATACTAAAATGAGTTCTCTTCACCTTTAAATAGAATTCATTTTTGGTATAGGTGGCCAGTAACTAAAATGTGGCCAGTTATTGAAATTTTTACTTAATTTATACTTTGTACTAAAATTCACCTATAAATAGAAATCATAAGGTCAAGTCCAGTTACTAAAAGGTGGCCAGTTACTGGCGATTTACCCTACTGCACGTTAACAAAAAGGGAAGGAAAGGTCGCAAGTGTGAATCTTGCTCGACGCAGTGAATTTTTCTTTCAATTATAAAATTGAATAAGATATATCAGAATTCGCTTGATAAATATTTCAATACAACTTCAATACTGGTTGATTATTTGTTGTGTGTTACAGTTATGGTTGAGATATATTGTGTTTTTAATGTACCTATTGTTTATATATTTTAAAACCTAAAACGCTACAAGTTTTTTCTAAGTAAAGACTTTGTAAAGAGATAAATTAATTTATTGGCAGGAATTCTGTACAGTCAATGAACATACATACAATTCCTAAGCCCTTAAATATGTTATCTGAAAATAGAATTTACGATTTTTTTATTATAGGCTATTAAAATATGAGTAACGAAATAAAATTAAATACAGAGACAGTGTACGATCCTCTGTCTCCATATTTAATTATATTTCACGCAATACGCAAAATGTTCTCAAAGGACATAAAATGTAGGCAATATAAACTGTTTTATTTTACGTTTTTCCATATGAAGGCGATATTCCAGGATTTTTATGGGAAACATTACTTGTCTCGCGATACGTTGCAGGACATGTTGTTGAGTTATTTAATAAAAACGACCAATTTTATGACTTTCTTGACGATCTCCCTTATTTCTAAAGCAATCTAGACCATATATAGTACAATTTAAAGACTTTTTAACTTCAAAAATCATTTATAATTTTTAAGGTTAGTTTAGTAGTTAAGATAAGCGTGAATGTATTGTAAATACATACTACATAGTTTATTCCTTTTTTTTAAACCTAAACATAGTCACCCGCCTGATGGTAAGCAGCTATCGTTGCCTATGGATGCCTGCAACTCCAGAGGAGTCACATGCGCCTACTTTTAACTTCCTTTAAGAACCTTACACACCTTTTCTGAAGAACCTCATGCTGTAGCCCTTTGGGAAAACATCGGATAATATTATTTTTTCTTAAAATGCTATAGCTTCAGGTTTTTGGTATCGTGCCGCAGTGCCGGAAATAGAGTTATTTTGACATCTAAAGATTTCGTTTAAACATTGTTAGTCCAGGTATTATAATGATGGTCCTTGTTCTAAATTAAAGATCTCCTGCACTAGACAGGGTATGTAAAACAATTCACAGTCACCAACTCAGCACACGTAGGCGCTTCCGTTCTAATCGTCCATATTTTTTTTTGTTTTTGTCTTATGACCTTACGACCGATGGCACCCAAATCACGGGCAAATTGCGCGCTTTCCCCTTTTACAATAACCAACATTTTTCATGTTTTTATGACATACTTTTCTTCATCAGACAATCCTAATACATCATGCCACGCATTCAAATATCTAAACACGCTCTTACGACTCAACAATAGAGTCGTATTTCGCTTTTCCATATTTCTAGCAACTGTGTTTTTATTAAAAGATACATCAGAAATAATGAGCACGACGTTTCTGGAAAGATAAGATAAGATAACATTCGGAGCAGACGTGACGTCCTAATAAAATTATTCTTGGCTAGCCTTTTTATTGTGCCGAGTAAAATGTTATTTTTTATGAGCAGACGGCCCTTGTAAGCCTTCTGTTTGCAGACGTAGGGTTCAGTAGGCATATAGTTAAATCCCACAGACTTTCAATAAAAATAATAAGATTCTTTATTACATGACTGTACTTGTTTACTACAGATCATTCTCAAATTTAATGCTTGCGGTCACGGCGGTCAGACTTATCTCTGCCAAACTTTATACATTAAGCAAATAAAAAAAAATTAATGGAAAATATTTATTCTTGCCAACAACAACGTGCAAACAAACATACTTAATCTAAGGATAATACTTATTAGGTATAATTAAAGCATGAGCATAGTTACCACGAAATGGTCCCGACTCAGCATGGTGCTAGCCTGGGAGGCCAGCGCTGAGCCCATTTCTCAAAAGCTTGTAACTTGTAATACAAGCGGAAGTCCCTTTCTAGCAAAATATGCCGAAAAGTGACTTCCGCATGTATTACAAGTTATAAGCTTTTGAGAAACGGGCCCCTGGGGCCTATTTCTCGAATGTTACAAGTTCACAAGTCTACAAGCTTACATTTTAAACTTAATTATACAAGTGTATGTTTAATTCTGTTTCTCAAAGGAATGATAACTACAAGTGTGTACTTCCCGGCCAATTTGCGTAGGAATAATAAAATTTTAAATCCGGACCACACACAGCCATGCAATTGATCGAATGATTGCCATGTCGATCGACAAAAACTTTCTCGTGTTCGCTAGGTGCATCTATATCGATTAGAATTCCATCCAAACAACCGCACACTAAGGGCATTCCGGCGATGTCATAGAATTTTGCAACCAGTGCGTGCATATTTTCTGGCCATTTCACATATTCGGGGTATAAAGCTTCATTTACAGCGGCAACAAATTTGTGAATGACTCTGCAAACACAGGCTTTACTAATTCCTGGCATGTCTCCTCCTGCGTGGTATTGCACGCCTGTCCCCAACCAGTGAAGAGCGGTTTGCAGCTGTAAATCGACAGACAATGCTCTACTTCTATTAGTAAGTCTGACCAAATGTTGACCTTATATATTTCTTAGATGTTCCAGCTTCACTGCTGTAAGTCGAAATCTCTCGTTGTACTCACAAGTATTTTCCATGTACGTATAATTTATTCTGTCTCTATACACTCGAGGCCTCCTCGCCTGAAGAGTCGCTAGACCACATTACCACCAAACGAATACACGTCACTTTATTGAATTTAAGTGACAATCAATATCATCAACTATTCCTCAATAAAATGGCCGACTTGTGTCTTCGGAATATACAAGTGAAATAATACAAGTAGTAATGAAAAGCGTTTCTCAAAAGCATCAATTGTAAGTGTAAAATCAAACACATTTTCCCTAGTCATTCAATGAATGTTTACAAGCTTCAGGGGAGTCAGTTTTTTTATATAATACGTGTGAATTCGTTAAAAAATCACGCTAACCCTTAATATGTTAGTGGTCATTTACTGGTTCTTTCCAATCATGGCAATGAGTTTACTGAATTATTATTTGTAATATAAAAGGCCACTTTAAAATATATTACTGATTTTAACGAAGTCCGTTCAAAAGTTACACGTTTGAAATCTTAAAAATGCAATATCTTCATTTATGTATTAATCGATATTTACGAAAAAAACAATATTAGCAGATAATAGAGACTCTTCATTATTTTGTGATAAGTCACAAGCTACAAGTGTAAAATACAGCCTTCGAGAAACGAAATTACTGTTTCAGTATATAGGGTGGGTCCTGTAACTAAAGCAAAAAATTAAAACGTAGATTCTAGTCCTCAAACTAGACAACTTTTGTGTAGCAACTTTTTAAAATCATAAAGTTTTTAGATTGTTATTTTTTCAAACAAAGTAAATAGTATTTTCAATGTACTTAAAACTCCGTCTAATTGACATCGCCTGTCAGTCTAGTCACTCTACAGACATAATCAATTTCATAGTACATTGCGTGTTCGAATTAACTTTAAAATGTAATAAAATTCAAACCGCAAGTTTTTTTTCGTCAAACAAACGTTGCGTAGTTTGAGGAGAAGAATGTACATTTTAATTTTTTGCTTTAGTTACAGGCCCCACCGTGTATAATATCTACTTGTATTTGTCAACGATACACTTGTGAACACTCTTGTATCCCCGCTCTTGTAACAATTATACATTTACGTGAAACGGAAACTTGTGAAAAATATTGAAATACAAGCGTTACCATAGATACACACTTGTAATACAAGGCTTGTACTTTTTGAGAAACAGGGCCCTGGAGTGCGATTTTTGAATCTCACCAAGTGACTAATTCTCACCGATGTGAGTGATTTCCGAAAGTAAATCACTCACATCGGTGAGAATTAGTCACTTGGTGAGATTCAAAAATCGCACTCCTGGTCTTCCGCCGGGGCCACACGTGAGTGATGTCACGGAGCATGGCACAATGACAAATCACTTAATGATAGCAAACAATTGAATAAGTAAAACAGAGAGATCATAAAAATTAAAAATATAAAACAGGTACGTATAATATTGCGCATTAATATTGGGCACGATATTTGTGTTCATGAACGCAACCGTAATTTATGGCAACACTGAATTTATCATGACAGCGTCACAGCGAGCGAAAACTTGTGCCATAAACTAAAACTACAACAACAATGAAATTAATTGACAGTTAAAACTGGTTTAACAACAATAAACGAAAACGAAAATAAGAAACTTGACATGGATGCAATGTACTCAAATGGAAACACTATATAAGGTGCTAACAAATTAGTCACGGATATTTTAAGAGATAATACATTACATTAAAACAATTAACTTTTAACTGTAATTAAGGAACCTTTGTAGATCATTTTTTAGGGTTCCGTAGTCAACTAGGAACCCTTATAGTTTCGCCATGTCTGCCCGTCCGTCCGTCCGTCCGCGGATAATCTCAGTGACCGTTAGCACTAGAAAGCTGAAATTTGGTACTAATATGTATGTCAATCACGCCGACAAAGTGGTAAAATAAAAAGTGGAAAAAAATGTTTTATTAGTGTACCTCCCCTATACGTAAAGTGGGGAGTGATCTTTTTTTTCATTTCATCCCTAACGTGTGATATATTGTATCTAAAAATGAATAGGGGTTTACTAAAATCATTTTTTGATAATGTTAATATTTTCGGAAATAATCGCTCCAGAAGTAAAAAAAAATGTGTCCCCCCCTCTAACTTTTGAACCATAAGTTTTAAAAATATGAAAAAAATCTCAAAAGTAGAACTTTATAAAAACTTTCTAGGAAAATTATTTTGAACTTGATAGGTTGAATAGTTTTTGAACAAAATTACAAAATATGTAAGTTTGTAATTTAACCGTATAAGCAGATGTTTATTGTACCTGTAATTTCTACAAAATTACAATGAAATGACGTGTTTTCAAATAAAGTAAAAACGGTGAAAATCGGTTCACGCAATAAATAATTATCCCATAAAAATCATCTTCCATTCTTTAAGCTCGCGCGCAATTGTTTACTTAATTTGCCGATAGATGTCGCTGTACGTGTAACGCTCATATCATATCCTACATGGCGGTGTTATTTTAACTCTTAAGTGGGGACACTTACTGTGACGGACGGAAAACTACGGAACCCTACACTGAGCGTGGCCCGACACGCTCTTGGCCGGTTTTTTGTTTTCATTTACCGAACAAAAAAAAATTATAATTAATTTTTAAAATAACCAACCCCTATAATGTACCTGTCAAGATGTTTTACACTGTCTGTCATGTCACGTCAAAAGTTTTTTTTTCTTGAATGTCATTATGATTCGGGTCTAAAGAGGTCTCATTAATTATCTTATTAACAGGATGTTTTAACGTAGAAAATTTGTTTCCTAGTTTACTCCAAAAAAACATAACAAAATCTATGATGTTTCATACTTAATATACTCCGAGAACCGAGTACTATCAGCGGTAAAAATATCCTTGACTAATTTCTTAGCACCTTATATATTAAACACAAACTATATAGAGATATAAATTACACTAACATAATACAAAACAAGAAAAAAGAAAGACAATCTGGTTATGCATGGTAACGCAGATCGGATATTACATCACGGTAAGTAATACGTATCGAAAATATATATTTAAAAAAATATTGTTCTAACATTTGGTGGCTGCGTAACGAAAGGCTCAAATTTGGTAAAATAATCACTAAAGAAACCTTGTTACCGTGTTCAAAAGACAATGTATTTATCACAGAACTTCTGTGGTATTTATTCAGGATATATTTTTTCCATATGACAAGTTAAACACAATCAAATGTGTTATTTTAGTTATCTTCAATACCACGATGGATAATAGCCGTTTGCAGACAGCCATTGAAATAACAGTTCATAGTTATTGCGCGAGTATAAAGTAAATAATTGAATAAGTCTAATATTCTTCGTGTATCTGTTTTAAATGGTAGCACTGTCTACAACAAAATGTGCGCATTTTTCAACACGAAGCGACACTATTGCCTTTTCATTTTTAGGGTTCCGTAGTCAAAATGGCAAAAACGGAACCCTTATAGTTTCGTCATGTCCGTCTGTCCGTCCGTATGTCACAGCCATTCTACTCGGAAGCTATAAGACGTATCTTAATAAAATTTAGACATACGGTGTATTTTATACGCCGCTATTTAGCTATGTAGTTAAATTGCAAAAATATTTTTTTATGGGGGTCGCTCCATACATGTAACTAAATTTGAAAAAGAAAATGTTTTACCAAATATCAATATGTTGCACATCAATCGATAGATCTTTGAAAATAACATCGAGGTTTTTTTGATTAATAGATTATTTTCAGAAATAATCGCTTCGAAAGTCAGAAAATGTGTATCCCCCCCTTCTAACTTTTGATCGGTAAATAAAAGTCTGAGAATGTACGCCTTATCACATAATTTCTACGAAAATTGTTTTGAACATTATCGGTTTAGCCATTTTTCAGTTATCTCCAAAAAACTTCTTCCATATGCATGAGATACGACCTTTTGGCATTAGTTTGGTTCTTATTACATTGAAGGAACGGAACCCCACATTATGCGTGGTCCGACACGCACTTGGCCGGGTTTTTTTAATTCAGTGCTTTCAGTCTTAGAGAGCTCTTTCCGACACTAATATTGAGATTGGGTTCGTTACTTTGTCTCTCAAGTTGTTTTAAGCTTTTATTTATCCTTGGAAAATCTGGATTTGGACAGAATTCCAGGAATCTTTGAATTTAATTGAAAAAGTGTAAATTGATAGTCTAGGAAAGACAACACTAGAGACAGTATTTTTCTAGGTAGACAGAGGTATTTTCTATACGATTTTGTGCTAATCTAAGTATTTCTTGGTAGAATGTTTTTTAAATCTGTTTTGTCTTTGAATTTGCGAATGGCAAACAAAGACTAATTAGGTTAATACAAAAATCTGAGCTTTTAGTGAAAAAAGCCTTCTAATATGGCTCTACTTCGTTTTAGACAATACAAAAGTGTTTTAATTAATTTAGCAAGATATACTTAGATAACTTAAATTGGAATTTTCACAAATATGTATTTAACACGATAGTATTAGCAAGGGGTCAAGTAGGCAAATATTACAGTGTTGTTTGTGTATACTTAGTTGTTTCCACAGCAGTCATGAATCTTATTTGCCTACATAAAAAAAAAACAAGATCAAACAATGTGTCTTGCGCTTAAGATTTATTATAAATTAGCAAAATCTAAATTAAAGTAGTAATTAATTGTTTTAACGTTTCATACAACTAAAGATCTAACTGTATTTTTCAACTTTTTAATTGAAAAAATACACATTGGGTAGAACTTATACAATTTTGTCTACTATAATATCATTATAAACATATTTCAGAAATCTGTTTTAAGAATTCCCATAACACTAAACGTCAAATATTATAAATTGAACCACAAACTTTCTTGATTTGCAAAGTGCCTACTTAATCCCATAATAGTCATATTCCCTGCTATTTATTTATCTTGAATTTTACTTCCAGGAAGTCGCAAAAGTGGGAAATAACGCGGGAACTCGTAAAAAGTATTGTAATTTTCTTTTCGAGGTCGGCTCGGTACAAAATACGAAATATTTTTATTTCTCAATTTCCGCCAGGAACAGTATTATTTCTATCTCTTGGTCTAGTATTTCATTTGAATATTTATGTTTAAAACCTCTGAAGTTGACAAGTAATTTATCTTCAGGCTATTTTATATGTTATTTAGGACATTTTAGGTTATAATGCGAGTGAATCTTTTGTAAGTGAATACTAACTTTATTTATAGTCAAATTTAAGAGAGAGAGAGAGAGAGAGCTTTATTTTAATTCTCTTGATTTTGTGATTCCCTCTAGTATTTTCTGTTCAATGTAAGTTCCTTCATCTGCCGGTACGACTAAACGTTATTCTTCTTCTTTATTTGATCCAAGAAACTTTTTCCTGACTTTGCCTTTCTTTGATTTTTCATCCTACTGTTTAACTTCATCATAGCAGCCGAAAGACGTCCACTGCTGAACAGAGGCCTCCCCCAGAGTGCCACAATGACCGGTCCTGCGCCATCGGCACCCGCATCCAGCGGACTCCCGCGACCTTACCGACAGAGTACGAAATACATTTCAGAAAAAAAAACGGAAAAACTAGGGACCTTAAAAACGAGGGTGAAAAACTTATTTTAAAGTCCCCATGCCCCGGTAATACGGCCGACAATCCTTGACAGTGACGTCACGAACAATCCCGGCCTCGGGCGGTAAATTATATTTTCCTGACGTTTTCAAAGCTGCCACGATTTATGTGACGAACATTTTTTTCATAGATTTATTTTTAAATTCAGGTTTTACGCTGGGACAGTTCTATTGAAATATTTACTATGTGTGGGAAATTGTATTGTAAATATTTTTCAATAGACTAAGTCTTTCTGACAAAAAATGCGGGAATATTCAGTATTCTCGTATTGCTAAGGGACATCATTAAATTAAATTAACTAGTGGTGTATATTTTTAACTGTAGACAGACTTCAAATTTTTAATTTTTCCGTCCTGACGTGTACCGTACCCTTTATTAATATTTTATAACCAGACTTTTAACAGATACTCATTCGTAAAAGTTCTTTAACTAAATAGGACGAAAACTTCAGTCAACGCTTAAGATAGATCGTATACAGTTTTGAACCTTATCACAATGGAATAAGGTGCTAAAGTGTCGACATATATAACATATATACCCACTACACTGAGTGATTAGAACATAGATCACTAAACTCATATCTTTTAAACCACTAAACACAAACTCATTTACTCGTTTATTTTTGCAAATATTCTACGCTAAATTCGGATAGTAAAGTCCTCGAAAGCCACGTACATTAAAGACTAGGGATGTCAAAAACTAGAGTCTAGCGAGTCTGAATTTGAAAAACTTTTTAAAAATTTCAATAGTCGAGACTTCTTTTATGTACAGAAACTTGAGTCGTACAACTTCAACTACGTCATCAATTTTGTTGAAATTGTCTAAAACGGCTTTCACACTGCTGCGGTTTCCGCATGCGGTGCCGGTGCGCGAGCGATATAGCCCCCTGTATGTGTATAGCGCTGTCACGCTTGCACACCGTCGCCGCATCTGTGATAATCGCCTATAAGACTAAAGTTAAAGGTCCCTATTACATTACGTCTTGTCTCAGCTATTATATATTTAATTAATTTTGAATATGTATTTTTAGATTGGGGAATTCTAATACAAACGTCGAAAACTTTGGAAAATTATTCCACTGATTTAGACTTGAACTAAATATCGATAGCAACCGTAAGGGCCACCTAAGTGGACATGGGTCGTTCACAAGTGAGTGATTTAAATGAATCTTTTGATTCAACTCACTGAAGATTTAACTCGCTTAGCAACTCATCTATCTCAGTGATTACAGTGTTACTTGCTCGCTCTTTCTCGCTCATGATTCGAATGAGCCGGCCGAGTCAAACGAGTGATACGAATGAGCGAAATGAGTGATACATACTCGTAGATCCGAGAGCGAAGTATCTGTTCAATTCAGTGAAGCGGTTTGCGCATCTCTACACCTAAGTGCTAACCCTATTGTAGTTAGAGACATCGAAAATTTCGTTAGATTAACTAGAGAGCAGTACGAGTAGCTTAGACGAAAGGCGTCTCGTTATTAATACGAGTTGAATCGGGTTGATTTAAGGGCATAATTGGTATTGTATTGTGATTAAAAAAAAGTAGGAGAATAAAAATTTGAACGCGATAATAAACATTTTTTGTATGGGACACGTCGTCTCAAGTGGCCAATCCTAACTAGTACTGAACATGAACTTTAATAGCCATCAATAGAATAGAAAAGTAGTAGATAAGTTTAAGTTTATTAAGCTTACGTTAATTAACAGGAGCCTCGTCTTCCAACAAACCATTCTGTGGTTTGGCAGAAGAACATTTTATTTGTAAATAGTGTAAGCGAAATGTGAATAAACTTTTTTTTTTTCGCACATTTTTTTTTCTCACATTTTTTTTCTCTTAGTTTTTCATAATAAGAATATGATACCAATTATGCCCTCAAACGGATCACAAGTATTTTTGTTACATCTTGAATAATCGATGTTTGTATTTGATTTAATAACAAACTACGATAAAATTACAGAGGACTCGAAAGACTCGATTCTACGGCAACACTATTAAGTACAATACAATTTATTCCCACTGCACCTCGTCTCGAGTACACTCGGGTGATTTATTCCACTTGCTAAGTTCACTGAATTTGAAATGTGCGAGTGTACGAGGTTAGATCATTTAGGTTAGTTTGGCATTCAATTTGGATGTCCTAGTTACCCTACAAATCGAAGTGGAAGTTGACTGCAAATGTTATCTAACGAGCGGAGCATAAGCGAAGTGAAGTTCTTACAGACAACTTCGGACATAACAGATCTGTCAGCCGTCTAGACGTCTGTGCATTTCGATGGCTTTTTGATTTTGAATAGTTGTCGCGCGATAACTTTAGTAACGTTTTTCTGATCTATATGAAATTTGTTGGGGTTCATAACCCCTTGATCGCTCGAAGGCTCAAAAAAATCATCATTAGGGTCTTGTTATATTGGTCAACTCGTTTGCAAGAAAATCGCGAGTTCTCAGTTCAAGGCGGGCTTACTAGTTTTAAAATAAAATACATGGACAACGAATTCTTAGTTTAAATTTTGAAATGATTTTGTTATTTTTATACGAGTCGTAATGCATCTCGAGCGCTAGCGCAAAAAAGTGTAATGACACAACGCGGTTGGCCTCTCCCGCGCACCAATGAGCGTATCATACCTACAATAGAACGTATCAGATTTTAACTGGCTAATCTGAAACATACAAAAAATTTATTGACATAGGCAAAAAGCATCTTCATCTCTGATCGTACAAGGAAAAATTCGCAAAGGACTGCAACTCATTATTATTTTATTTATTTCAGATAATTACATCCGTAGTTATAATACGTATAATATAATAAGTACATAAGATTAAAATTAAAGGTAAATTATCTACATTAAATTATACGACATAACATAAATAAAAGAAATATAATTACTTAGAAAAACTAAACAGAATTTATAATTAATTTTGTATTAGCAGAGCGTCTGCTAACGATACCATAATGTTTAGAAATAATAGGCGTCCCCCTAAGACGCATAAACGATATAGTGAAGAAATTCGCAGCCATCAGGTAAGTCTCAGTAGCTCAGTTGGTCAGAGCGATGGGCATGTATCCCAGAATCGCGAGTTCGAGTCTCGCCTGAGGCAGTGGACTATTCTACTTTTCCTTTAATTCTAAACATAATTTATAATATGAAATAAAATCCGAATGTCCCAAAAGTAGACCAAACACTTGTTAAAATACAGGTCGACTGTACCCCGTACCGGTTTCAAGTACACTCTGCTTGATTTATGTGCCCGAACTTTAGCAAGCGCTTCCAAAATTAGGACTTTTAGACTTATTGGTGCCTGGATGAGCGTCAAGTAAACATGCTCTTACTTCAAGGACTATATAACACGTGGACTGCAATGTCTGTACTTAATCGCGCAAAATTGTGTACGTTATTCAGGCAAATGCACTAGCGCCATCTATCGCGTAACAAACGCTATAGGTCTTCGTTCCATTCCATTCAGTTCCATTTTGTTCGGAGATTTGTCGTTGTCAAAATAAATCAACAACATGCAACAGATGCCGCTGCAACACAATACCTAAAATAGCTTTTAATAGAAAAAAAAATAGCTTTTCTTGGCGAGATAAAATTACATATTTAAGTATTTGTGTGTATATTATTATATGTGTAGTAGTTATATAGGTTATAGGTTTACGCGGGCTCTTTTCCGCAACTCGACGACTGTATATTGCGCCTATTTTGCGTGCTGGGTGGCCTATTCGTGCCATCCCAATTCCTCCAGGAAGCCTAGCAGACCCTTTACGTTGCCGACGACTTCCGGGAGTGCCCTCGGCGAACCAAGATGTTTCGCCCGGTATTCTGCCACCCCCGTACATGTGATGATGACGTGAGCGGCTGTCTCGTCCTCCTCCATGCAGGCTCTGCAGAGGGGACTGTCTGTGACACCTAGAGTGAAAAGATGCTTGTTTAGAAGGGCATGACCAGTTAGTGCTCCGGTAAATAGTCTGAGCTGCGGCCTCTTGAGCTGTATTAGCTTCCGAGACAATCCGAGGTAGATCGTCGGGAGGGCCTCCTTGGCTTGCCTGCATGTACTTAGGTTAGTCCAATAATGTTGGTGCTCTACCTTGGTGATATGTAGCAGTGTTCTCCGCAGCCATGCAACAGGTAGAGGTAATATGGGCTCGGGACCTACCACTTCCGTCTCTGAGCCCCCTCTCGCTAAGACATCAGCTGCGTCGTTGCCACGTGAGTTGCTGTGCCCTTTGATCCACTGCAGGGTTATGCTGTTGGTGGTACATACCTCTGTTAGGATTTTGTGGCATTCGTATATGAGACCTGAGGTTATTTTGTGACTCTGCAGGGCTTGTAGAATGTGTAGTAGTTTTAGATATAAAGATTACATAAATAGCCTGCACACTGATTTAAACTTTCACGGTTTTTACACATATCTATTTGTACTAACGGGACTTAATCGCGTATATAATTTTAAAATTACCTTCAACGTTTCGAGGACATCAATGTCCCCGTGGTCCCGAAGAAAGACGTGGTCTTTCTTCGGGACCACGGGAACAATGTCGAAGGTAATTTTAAAATTATATACGCGGTTAAGTCCCGTTAGTACAAAAAGATAAATTGCCTGAATTTAGGAGGAATGCGAATTGTATAAACATTGTTAGTCCACGTATTGTATTGGTGTTACTTGGATATTACGTGCTTGGGACTTGAGATTGTAAAACAGGGATTCTGGGGGCATGTTTGTTTTTAAGCTTAAGGTACTTAGGAATTCTTATGAAGGATTTTTAGATTCTTGGATTATTCGTGGTCTACATGTTATTGTAGTGGAGTTACTGTATCGTAGAGGCTAAAAAAGAAAAGCATAGGTATTATCATTTAAAATATTACTGAGAGGTAAAATAAACATTTATTTAGAAGTATATGAAACCATATATATGTGTATGGACAGCACTTAACGGAGAAAAGTTTCTCTCAAGTTCCTTTTACTTTGGAGAATGGGTCGGTGACTTTTTGTTTTGGGACTCTAGCACAAAATAAGTAATAGTAAAAGTAAAGAACATTCTCGTTCCAGAATTTGACATTTAGCTAACAGTGACGAAAACGTTAGCTGTCATGCACTATATAAAAAAAAAATAGGGTTTTCAACATGCTTCATATTTTGAAACATGTCACCCCGACCCGGACCCGGACCCGGAGTATGTCCTTAAACTACGTCCGGACTTGGGTATGTCCTTAAACTACGCCAAAAAGAGAGGTACACGGGCACAGCGAATGTCATCTCGCTCAAATCTGGAGCAGAGCCCGACTGGGGAAGTACCTCCACTTTACAGAAAACCACAGCCAAATAGCACAAGACCCTACTCATAGTGTTGTGTTCCTACTGGTGAGTAAGGTTGCCAAAGAGCTCAAAGAGGACCCTGTGTATTGACGATAATGGACCTTCTTGTTCCTTTAGCCATCAACACAGTGAGTACTCCTTTTTGTAAAGGGTCGGCAACGCGCATGTGACTCCTTTGGAGTTGCAGGCGTCCATAGGTTACGGTAGCTGCTTACCATCAGGCGGGCCGTATGCTTGTTTGCTACCGTCGTTGTACAAAAAAAAAAAAAAAATGTCATAAACACTGGCTGAAATGATACTATTCTCTAACGCACCCATAAGGTGATAATGATAACCGATATGTGCCAACCCTTCCCTCATATGCGGTAAGCGCATCGGCTAAAACGGATACAATGGAGTGATACATAGTGAAACCGCCCTGACTCTAGATCAATCGAATTAAAACCGGCCAAGAGCGTGTCGGGCCACGCTCAGTGTAGGGTTACGTAGTTTTCCGTCCGTCACAGTAAGTGTCCCCAATTAAGAGTTAAAATAACACTGCCATGTAGGATATGATATGAGCGTTCCACGTACAGCGACATCTATCGGCAAATTAAGTAAACTATTGCGCGCGAGCTTAAAGTATGGAAGATGATTTTTATGGGATAATTCTTTATTGCGTGAACCAATTTTCACCGTTTTTACTTTATTTGAAAGCACGTCATTTCATTGTGATTTTGTAGAAATTACAGGTACAATAACCTGCTTATATGGTTAAATTACAAACTTAGTTCAGAAATTATTTTGTAATTTTTTTTTCAAAAACTATTCAACCTATCAAGTTCAAAATAATTTTCCTAGAAAGTTTTTATAAAGTTCTACTTTTGAGATTTTTTTCATATTTTTAAAACTTATGGTTCAAAAGTTAGAGGGGGGGGGGGACACATTTTTTTTTACTTCTGGAGCGATTATTTCCGAAAACATTTACATTATCAAAAAATGATTTTAGTAAACCCCTATTCATTTTTAAATACCTATCCAACAATATATCACACGTTAGGGTTGAAATGAAAAAAAAATCACTGCCCACTTTACGTATAGGGGAGGTACCCTAATAAAACATTTTTTTCCACTTTTTATTTTACCACTTTGTCGGCGTGATTGATATACATATTAGTACCAAATTTCAGCTTTCTAGTGCTAACGGTCACTGAGATTATCCGCGGACGGACGGACGGACGGACGGGCAGACATGGCGAAACTATAAGGGTTCCTAGTTGACTACGGAACCCTAAAAAAGGGTTGAATTGCATGATCTTCCTACTATAACTGCGAAAGTTACTTTGTTTACATGTTTGGTTTTGACGGAGCAGAAGGAAGGTTTTGACGGGACAAGAAAGAGGTTTTAATAGGTCCTGACGAGGCAAGATGGAGGTTTTGACCGACCATGAGGGAGAAAGGAACTCTCATTGTTGCTTACTCGTAAGTATATATTATATTCTGTAATATTATTATTGTTTAATTTATTTAGTTGATAAACACAAAGTACTTCTGTATTATATTGATTTAGTTTTGTTTCTACAATCAGAATGTGTTTATATCACAGTTGACATAATTATGGCCGTTAATAAGGAAGAGTTGCTTAACTAAAGCGTCTGCTAGATGGTCGCCATCAAGCCCGTCCGACAGAGCGACCTTGGTCTGGAAGGACCGTGTAGACAGTTGTTTCCAGAAAAATTGTATTAATCACCAACCAAGTTCAGGGTGACCTTCGACCATCAGCAGCTT
Source organism: Pammene aurita (assembly GCA_947086415.1). NCBI lineage: Eukaryota > Metazoa > Arthropoda > Insecta > Lepidoptera > Tortricidae > Pammene > Pammene aurita. The sequence goes on from OX352303.1 coordinate 29,833,835, forward strand.
TGATGGCGACCGTCTAGCAGACCCTTAACTGACCCTAACTAAATAAAGGCAAGTTACACCCGCATACTACGAGAACGCGTTCAAAACTTATATACCGATAAAATACTAACTTATATAAGTTAGTATTTATTTGTGAAAGAGAAACGAAGTGAAAAAGGAATAAATATATCCTTTATCGAGACTTATATTTTTTCTCTGAAACTTGTTTTACGTAACATATAAGTGTTGACATAAACAATCCACAACAAGCCTCGTCAAAGATGACATACTGTAACCTACCATTGTATTTAAATTGTAGTGTATCACGCAAATATATAAACTCCAAGACCAAGGGGTGTTACATGCGAACAGAGAGTTCTAAGCTTTATGCATGCGAACATAAGAATACGTACACTCCTTTTTAATGACCCTAAAACTGTGCCTAAAAAAAACAAAAAGGTTAGGAAAACAATTGCAGAATTCCTTAGGCGCATTACACATCTGAGCGGAATTTAGCGCAGAATTCAGCTATCATAGACATACTCTTAAAAGCAGAAAAATCCACCTTGCGGCTGAATTTTGTTTTCAAGCAGGGCTCGAAACCGGTTTTTACAAAAAACCCCAAAATAATCCAATATTTTTTTCTATATTTTATGGTTTTTATGTAGAACTCAGTATTGTATTTAGGTAGTGACTTCATATTATGAGATGTTTCGATTAAATATGAAATAGTAAACGAAAGAACGAGGAGACCGAAAAAAACCGAAAAGTTTAGTATGGAGCAAATACCGGTTTTAGGGCTCGGAAACCGGCATTTGCTCCATACTAAACTTTTCGGTTTTAATTAAACAAGCTTTTTGCGTGATACACTAGATGGCGCTTTTCTATTCTTTACCTCCGCGATACATTCATTAATTTCTACTTTGTAAGCCTTTGCAGCGCTTTTGCTATTAATATTTACATATTAATACGAGTGCCCCTTCCAGGCGTGAAAACGCCTTTGTCATCTGATTCATATATTAAAATTGCTACGAAATATTTTGGGGAAAACTAAGGTAAAATTCTATTATTTGACCTGTTTGTTTTAGGAATTAAATTTAAAGAATTTTCGTTAACGTGCAATATATTAATAGAAAAATGGCGCTCTGGAAAATTTACTTGTTACATATTTGTACCTTTGTTTATTTTAAGCATTTTTTTTGGGTCTGTGTTTGTTTCACTAACCTAGGATTGTGGCAATTACTCATTCTAGGTTTGTTTTCTTAATGTCTCTAAAAAAGTGAGATGGAAAATTTTGCGAGCTTTTGATACACCTATTCGAGAGGTCGGCTAACCGCGGCTCGCGAGCCGCATGCGGCTCTTTGAAGAGTCAGTTGTGGCTCTTCAAGTTCTCCTAAATAAAAATAAAAATATATTACAGTGAATAACAGAAAACTGCGGCTCTATGAGCCTCCTAAAATTCTATATTTTTCCGCCATCAGGCTCTTTGTGAAAAAAGTTTGCCGACTCCTGACCTATTCAATAGCCTCAGATGCTAATACGAGCATCATCAGTTGAGGGTAGCTATAAATAGAAAGCATTTTAGACAAATTATTAATATTCCTGAGCCAATAGACCAAAATAAGTAGGAATGATCAACTGAAGGAGACTCGCATCAAACTTGTTTAGTACCCACAAGGTTCTTGACAGCTTTAACTATAAAATTTCAAAGCCACATTACCGTAACGCAATCCGTCTCAGCGAGAACATCGTCTCGTAAACCGTCGTTATGGTTCCTACGTGAAACGAAACACTGCGAGAAGAGTTTTAAGGCCTCATCTGTAAGGATGAGTTTTGCACGCATTTTGGAGTTTTCTAATTTGTTTGTATACCCTCTGGTTTAGGTAATGCACCATTTGCGATATCAAGTACTTTAAATTTTGTTGAAGTCATAGGTGGTCCCTAGTTTTCCCTTTGGGTTGAAAGGTCAGATGGTAGTCGCTTTCATAAAAACGCCTATACAGTGGATTATGTTGCCAATCGGACCCCAGGTTCAATTAGCAACAAGCATGAATTTTTTGTAAGACGTCATCCGATTCTATTTCCCGTTAGATTGGTCCATCATTGGTAGGTACATCATTGTCGATTATTAATAGAGTTTGTTTTAAAATTATTTTTTATGGCAGTAACGCTTTATTGACATACTTTTGACTTGAAAATGTTACAAATAAGGGTACTACGAGTAGCAAACAAAATCGACGGCACAAAAGCTAAACGTGCATCAATGAAACACTAAAGAAAACTCCATGGTACCTGGTCCATATAAACAATGCTTAACAAATGTAAACCGCCTAACGTAGAACGTAACGCAGCCACACGTGGAACGCGTCGTTACGTCCTGGCGGAACGGTTTTATACGTCTAATTGCTGGAGTTGCAATTGTTGAAGTTGCGTGGTTTTATTCAGGGATTGTTCTATGACTTCAACGGACGGGCACGTCTGAAAATATGGATACATTTGATGTGTCAAAAAGATGTATCCAAGACTTTACGCCTTGGTAATAGAGAGGCTACATATTTTTGTCACATTAAATGTATCAATATTTTCTGACGTGACATTAGAGATGCAACACATATTAATGGATTTTTAATATTCGCGAATACGAAAATTGGATTAATAATATTCGCAAATACGAATATTTGTTGCTCATATCTGCGAATGCGAATACGAATATTGGTTTAATACTTAATACATTTAATACAGGTCGTTGTTGTAGTCGAATGATTCAGGCGTGGTATTTTCGAACCCAAGGTTCTGAAATCGCAATTTATAATGCTATTAACAAAATTCTAGGCACTTCTGCGCAAACTATTTTTCAAATCATGATACGACAAATACTCATATTTTGGTTGAAATCTATACTAATATTATAAATGGGAAAGTGTGTGTGTTTGTTTGTTTGTCCGTCTTTCACGGCAAAACGGGGCGACGAATTGACGTGATTTTTTAAGTGGAGATAGTTGAAGGGATGGAGATTGACATAGGCTACTTTTTGTCTCTTTCTAACCTCCCACTTCCCTAAAATAGGGGGTGGAAGTTTGTATGGAGCATTACGGGGGGCAAAGGGGAACCGTGTTACCCCGAATTTAACGCGAGCTAAGCCGCGGGCAAAAGCTAGTAGTTTATAAAAATTTGAAAAATTGCCGTTTTCTTTTTGAAATGTTTTTTTTTGAAAATAAAGGACTAAAATATTTACAAATGATAATACGAATATTTGTTATATCCCTAGTACATATCGTTCAGTAGTCTAGGAAAGAGGTCCATTTCTTAACATGAACTATTGGATAACTTTAAGATTTTAGCGAATTATTCCGATTCACTTAGAATTATGGGAAAAAGGCGTCTACTAAAATGAGAAGATATACAGGGTGTAACAAAATTGTTGGTGATCTGTTTAAGGACATAATTTTATTGCTATCGTATTTTAAGTAGGAAAAAAAAATGACGCGAAAAAAATATTTACTTTTGTATGGAGGGTTGGCCAGCTGGGATAACGTGTCCTATACAAAAATTTCGCGTCCAAAAAGTTTTTCTCCTACTTTTTGTTAGTGTTAATACGATACCCATTAAACCTACCTATGAATTATTCATAATAATGAATGACTAATTAATTAAATTAAAATAATTGAGTTTACGTTACTAATAACAAGCGCAACAGATTTTAGGGGTTTCAAAATGGAATAGAATCAGGTAGGAGAAGGAAAATAACAGTCGTTTTCTACTTTATAGTTTTTCAATATAACAAAAAGACACAGTTAAATCCTAGGCGCATCAACGTAATGGTTTCTCTTTAAAGTGCACAGTAAAGTACTGGATATTAAAGTTTTATTATAAGGAAGAGTGTAATGAGTATTACACTGCATTATTTAGAATCGAAATAAAGAATTTACGATGTACTCGAAACAATAGGAATGTTCTTTATAAAACTGTTTTTATTTCAACTCTTTAAATTTACTGGCAACATTTTAAGTTTTGTAGTTTGAGCACAATATTTATTTTATACTACGACGGTGGCAAACTAGCATACGGCCCGCCTGATGGTAAACTGCTACCGTAGCCAATGAACGCCTGCATTTCCAGAGGTGTCAAATGCGCGTTGCCGACCCTTTACAAAAATGAGGATTCACTGTGTTGACGACTAAAGGAACGAGAGGGTACCTCGTCAACACACGGGGTCCTATTTGAGCTATTTGACCATAATAATTTATACTCATGTACAAAAAAACGGGTAACTTCGTATAGGAATCTCCGTAGTGCAGTATAGATATGTAGCTACATTAATTTTTGTGACAGTTTACATAAAAAGGTACCATGTGGCGGCCCGGGGCGCTTATGCTTTTATTGCGCTAATACAATATTGAATCTGTACACCTGCGCCAAAAGGTACTATTTCCTTTTCCAAATAAGTATAATTTTTAAGTAATACTTAACAGACTGAAATAGATACTAAGACAAGGAAGAAAGAAGAAGAGAAGTTAAAACTTTATAAGCAACATTACATAACTACGTCAATAATTTCTGGTAATGAAAATTATATGAAAACGTTGACCATGACTGTTTGGTTGGACAGGTTAAGGACATGGACAGATTAAGTACTTTTCCTTTCCATTAAAACCTTGCGCCTCTAAAACAAACTACTTTAACGAATCATCAACATATTTAAGTAAAACACATTTCAATATTCAAATTCACACAGTTTATTCGGAGCTTAAAAAATCACCAGCATAAGGCATAAATCCGAAGATAAAACGTTTTAGAGGGAATAAATAAGAACTTGGTGAAACACACAAAATGGTGAAAAATGTGTAAAAAAGATGGCGCATTCGCAATAATTAACATAATACGTCCGTCTCTCTCGCGCGGTATTTGCATTTTTATGAGAGTGCACCGAACGCGAACGGGCAACAAATAATGTTGGCCCTAAAAATGCTCGGACCAGCTATAATGAACTCTGAGCGTAATTTTAGAGGATAAGAGATAAGGTTTAGCGCACCTGAATTTTGTTATTAAAGCGAGAAAAAGGTTTGCTAACCCTGCTTTTATTTATTTACGCTTAAATAATAGGGTTTTTAAAATGATAATAGTTCACTGCTTCTGTGCTTCACAAAGAAAGTTTGCGAAAATCATATTAATACCAATCGTATGCTTCTTTATTGAAAAACTAGCGACCCGCTCCGGCTTCGCACGGGATAATAAATGGTTATTGTGGGTTATCCCTAAAAGATAGATATATGCTATCACGGACTTTTTTGTAGACCTTTTTAAGGTGTACAATACTGTAGTACATTATTTTGATCTATCTCGTAGGGTTCAGCCAGCGTTTGCAATGTAAGCGCAAAAAATGTGTTTATTTACGACATCACATTAGAAACCTCTAAAATTATCAGTGTTTCTCTACTATATTATTCGTGTATTATACATATAAACCTTCCTCTTGAATCACTGTACCTATTTATAAAAATCGCATCAAAATCCGTTTCGTAGTTTTAAAGATTTAAGCATACATAGGGACAAACAGCGGAAAGCGACTTTGTTTTATACTATGTATGTAGTGATTCCAGAAATTCTCTAGAAAAACCTTCCTGCTTCGACCTTTGGACCCTCGAGTCCGTCTGGCACCTATCACTTATCAGTTTCGTAAGACGGAGGTCAGTCATTTGGGACCCGTGTGATCCGTTAATAAATAAATACCAACCTAAGTATCATCATCATCCTAACATCAACCTAAGTAGGATCATTAACAATCAGATAAGTAGGTACAAAAAGATAGAAAATGATGAAAAATATTTATTTTTAAATTTAGCGCTTGCTGGTGCGCGCCTAAAGATAATTGTTTGAAGTCACTCATTTTAAGTGCTTCACTTCACTTCAACTGTCTTTTGCAAAATCGCTCCGGGATAGCCTAACAAAAATGTTAGACGCCCCTCCACTGTACCTTAAGTAAATTAGATCTGCATTAGAAATTATTTCAAACAACCTGAATCCAGATAGAGCACTAGGACTATCTTATAAAGACTAAACTCAGGTAAAATGAAACTCGTGAAAATACAAGTTAATACTGCGCCCGTATAATCACGTACTATCATCCCTATTAAAGTCTGCGCCGGGACTTATGAACTCTTAGGACGAAATTAAACTATCTAAGTTTCATTTAAAGGGTAGCTAAAGAAACTTGGACTCTATACGTTGAGGTTTACGTTGAAAATAGCTTGGTGGGTAAGGTGTTTTAGGTTTAGTGGGTAGTTGAGTTGATCGTGGGTTACCCAAGGGATTGGTTGGAAAGAATGTGTGTCGATGGTTGATATTGTTTTGAGCTTTGAATTACGTAACTTTTTCGGATATGGATATGTTTTCTTTCAGATCTTATTCTTACTATCTTTTTAACACAGCTACACCGATTCGGTTTCTTTTCTTTAACGGCCTAGCCCAGTCGGTAGTGACCCTGCCTACGAAGCAGGAGGTCCCGGGTTCGAATCCTGGTCAGGGCATTTATTTGTGTGTTTATCACAGATATTTGTTCCTGAGTTATGGTTGTTTTCTATGTATTTAAGTATTTATTCATATTTATCTATTATATATATCGTCGTCTAGTACCCACAACACAAGCCTTATTGAGCTTACTGTGGGACTAGGTCGGTTTGTGTAAGATCGTCCTATAATATTTATTTATTATTATTTATTTATTATTTATTTTCTTAGAAAGTTCTTGCTGAAAACGTCAGATATGACAAAATAATGAGAGCGACGCAACCCCTCTTGTTAGTTTGCTATACTATGCTTATTTCTAGATCGGGCAGCTGTAAAGTGGTGGAGGTCAAAGAATGCAAACCACTTCAAGAAAGCAGATCCTAGAAGAAGCAGAACTCTAGAGTTCTGGGTTTAATGCAAAATTATTTAAATAATTAGATTATAGCATTGCCAAAAGTTTCTGTTAGGGGAAAGTAGTGCCAAACGACGTATAATGTAATTACTATAAAATATAACGGTTACACTCACGTCACTTTAGTCACTTCGGGCGACATGTTTCGGAGAGCTTAGGTCTCCATCTTCAAGCCCTAAGAGTGCTATTTTGAACCGGTTCGTAGCGGGCGTGATTAGATGGAGACCTAAGCTCTCCGAAACATGTCGCGCGAAGTGACTAAAGTGACGTGAGTGTAACCGTTATATTTTATAGTGATAGTATGTCTCACGAAAGTTTAAATTTAATATAATGTAATTCATAGTTTGTCGCATACTGTTTTTGTTTCCGTATTAATACGCAATGTTTTTTGTTCTAATGTTAACATATAGGCCCTGTCTCTTATAACTGAGACAACTTCGGCACTTTCTACCTATTTTGGTAGTACTATTTTCCAATTTAAAAAAATTGCTCGTCTGTCACTCTGACCTCCACGCATTAAAAGCTGCCAGATGCCCAGATCTAGCAATAAGGATAGTATAGCAATCTAACCAGACTGGTTTTGTTGCTCTCATTATTGTGTCATATCTGACGTGGCCAGCTCTTAGTCTATACTTACAAATGCTAAGGTTCTAATTAGGTCTTAAAATTCTCGGGTCTGTTATTAAAAAATGAGGCGAAGCCGAATTTTTTAGAATAGAATAGTAACTTCGCCTCTTGAATCTTAAGAACCCTTATTATGGACCTGTTGCACAAAATACTAATATCGTCTTATTAAGCTCATTATAAAAACTATTAGCTTTTGCCCGCGACTTCGCTCGCGTTAAATTCGGGGTAACAAACCGTACAAACCTCCACCCCCCATTTTAGGGAAGTGGGGGGTTAGAATGAGACAAAAAGTAGCCTATGTCACTCTCCATCCCTTCAACTATCTCCACTTAAAAAATCACGTCAATTCGTCGCCCCGTTTTGCCGTGAAAGACACAAACAAACAAACACACATACATTTTCCCATTTATAATATTAGTATGGATATGGATGGATTATGACGACATCATAATATCTTTGAATTATTCTTTCTTTCTTTATAGTATTTTATTTAACGTCAATCTTTTCTGATTTGTCCTAAGGTTGAGAGTCAAAATTGCCTTATGGTATTTGTCCGCCATTAAAACTTTAAGAAACATTTGTGCAATTAAAATAAATAAATGCTTAGCTCTGACGGCATTAACTAACTGCAGAGACAGTTTAAAAGACACATTATTTTGTTGAATAAATACAAATATTAAAAGATAAAGATAAAAAATAAAAAGGTAAAAGATATTTATTCTTAAATTTAGGCACATTACAATGCATTTATGAACGTCAGAGAAAAAAAACTACCACTGGTTGTAGTAACCCTACACCTCTGACCTGAAGGTATATTATAACCGAAGGTATATTAAGAAACTCGGCGGGACTTATTTTTTCAAAACAGATACATTAGATCTTGAAAATACACAATAATGATCGATTTCTTTGATCCTGCATCAATTACAAGTTTCGGTTTGATCCAATGGTTGACTGGTAGAGAATGCCTTAAGGCATTAAGTCCGCCTCTTGTACACTTTTTATTGGTGCAATAAAGTTTAAATAAATAAATAATGAGTAGTTCTTCAAGGAGACATATCAAAACAGCTTGAGAGACAGACATGAAAGTTTTGTGTTACCGTAGAAAGGTACTTATACGTTAAGCTTCGTAAATCTGCCTATTTTAGTAAAATTAACTTAATTATTTTATCTCTACTCTGACATTCGTGTTGTAAAAATTATTTAGAACTTTCATAAATCTGTGGAACGAGCCCAAATAATCCCTAAACAGCTTAAATGTAATTCTGCATAATTAACCTTATATTTGTATCATTTTAATGTTTAGTTTAGTTTTAATATCTCATTATACAATTTTTTTATACCACGACGGTGGCAAACAAGCATACGGCCCGCCTGATGGTAAGCAGCTACCGTAACCTATGGACACCTGCAACTCCAAAGGAGTCACATGCGCATTGCCGACCCTTTACAAAAAGGAGGATTCACCGTGTTTATGGATGTGTGGACTAGTGTTCGTATAGCGATCGTTAAAATGTAAATAATATCCATATTAAAAATTATAATTACAATGACAGATACACATACACTACATAGTATAAAACAAAGTCGCTTTTCGCTGTATGTCTGTCCCTATGTATGCTTAGATCTTTAAAACTAGGCAACAGATTTTGATGCGGTTTTTTTAATAGTTAGAGTGATTCAAGAGGAAGTTTATGTGTATAATACATGCATAATATAGTAGAAGAAACACTGATCATTTTAGAGGTTTCTAATGTGATGTCGTAAATAAACACATTTTTTTGCACTTAGGTACAATGCAAACGCTGGCTGAACCCTACGAGATAGATCAAAGTAATGTACTACAGTATTGTACACCTTAAAAAGGTCTAGAAAAAAGTCCGGGATAGTATATGTCTATCTCTTAGGGATAACCCACAATAACCATTTTCTATCCCGTGCGAAGCCGGGGCGGATCGCTAGTATACGTACATACTTATACTAGCCTTTGCCCGCGACTTCGTCTGTTCGGAATTAGTAATCCACCACTACCTACCTACCTAGAACTATTGCAGTGCTTACATTGTATTTTACTCAAAAGGAAAATAGAAATAGCCTTTTCAAGTTTCTGTGCATTTCCTTATAGACGGAGAGCTAGCCACGTCAGATATGACACAATAATGAGAGCGACGAAACCCCTCTCGTTAGTTTGCTATACTATGCTTATTTCTAGATCCGGACATCTGGCAGCTGTAAAGTGGTGGAGGTCAAAGAATGCGAACCACTTTAAGAATACAAATCCTAGAGTTCTGGTTTTGATGTAGTATTATGAAAAGCTATATAAATAATTATATTATATCATGGGCCCCTTCCTCTATAAATAAGATAGCTTCGGCCGTTTTTACCTATTTTGGTATTACTTTTTTCCAATTCAAAACTTTACTAGTCTGTCACTCTGACATCCACCCATTAAAAGCTGGCAGATGCCCGGATCTTAGTAAGAATATTATTGCAATCTTACAAGATGGGTTTCATTGCTCTCATTATTGTATCATATCATAGAGTCTGACGTGGCCAGCTCTTAGACCATTAAGATTAAGCTGTACGGCATTGGAATGTTTTCGTCAGTCAAAGAAATGGTAGTAGACGGCGAAACACTACAATTCGAAAAGGACCTTAACTTTCTAAAATACTGTAAGCAAATTGGAACCTTATCATCAAGGTGTAAGGTAAATAATGTATAAATATTTATATACGTTTTTGAGATGGTTCGTTTTTCTTTGAACAGGGAGACCACAAAGCTACAGTCTGGGAATGCAGAAAACTATTTGAAACCCTGTAAAGTAAACATACTATGTCTCTACTCGTAGTTGCATTCTAGTTTATCCTTAAAAACCAGCCAAGTGCGTGTGTGCGTACCTTTACAACCTCTCTTCTCGTACACTGTCTGGCACGGTGTTATTTTAAATTACGAATTCCCACGTTCTTTGAGGGAGTCCCAAAGGGTCAGCCTACACAGCTAGTTGATATTCTGTGATTAATTAAATAAAAATAATAAACATCTGTTATTAGAGCTTCGGGTATTCATTCATTTATGGGTCCTGACAGTATCGAAAAAACTAATATTAAAAAATCTTATCAGCCTAAAGTTTTTTTGGGAATAACTCGAAAAGGCCTTAACCGATAATGTTCAAAATAATTTTCATTTAAATAATATACAATGAACTCCTTAAATTTTTTTATAGTTTTTGGATCTCCGATTTAAAAGATACAGGTTGGGACACAATTTTTTAGACTTTCGGGGTGATTATTTCTGAAAATACTTATTCACTAATAAAAAAATATACCAAGACACCTCAACGTTATTTTTAAAGACCCATCGAATTGATGTATTTGCAATTGTACAACATAATATATTTGGTAAAAAATATTTTTGGCAATTAATTAAGTACATTAGTTAAAAATATTTTATCAGCAAGTTTACTACAAAACTAAGTCACGGCTTGAAGAAACTTAAGTTGACGGATTTTAGAATTAGCTTTCTAAAAGTTAAAAATTTTACGAGTTAAGTTGACAGTTTGGAGTAAAAATCAATTTGTTTACTAAGCTGTTCAAACTACGACTGTATCATTTAATTGTAATTGAAAATAATTGAATCCTTCATTGAGATTTTTCGGAAATTCAACCCCCTAAGGGGTGAAAAGGGACCCGCTTAGTGGGCTCTCTGTTCGCTTTTCGCTACATACGAGGATAATGCATAAGACAAGCGTAGTGTTAGTATGGAATTAATTTTGGACTAAGCAAAAACGTCTCGTAGGGAAATTTCATTTTACGCGTCTCCCCGTGACGTAAGCAAAGGATAAACAGATGGAAACATTCATCGTCTTCTTCGGCTTCCGCCCCGCAAACAAAACGCGGCAGTCTGACGGAGCCTTAAGCGTCGTTAGTAGATATAGGTACTTAGGGGTGAGTAAATACTGAGTATTTACTCACTATTTATCCAAAGCACCCAGTTTAGCAGGAGCTAAGCTAAGTATTTACTCTGTATTTACTCCTGACTTTTTACTCACTACCCATCTCTAGTCGTTAGCTCAGTCGGTTAGAGCGATCGGACCGGTGTTCCGAAAGGTCGCAAGCTCGAATCTTGCTCGACGCGGGGAATTTTTCCATTTTTCCTTCAATGATAAAATAAAAAAATGTGGCACGGAAAGTAGTAAATTACATTGCCAGTTAAAGTGTCATTATATTAGTATAAATATCTATTTGTCAGTTATAATATACTAAAATAATCGTTGTTTTAAGATTACTGCCTAAATTATCTATTCGTCTAAAATTCACTTTCCTTTTCCATGGAACCCTAAAAACTAAAAAGCACACTTCTAATATAAAATCTGGGCGACAGGATATTAAGTTCAGATATTATCTGATATTGAGTCAAATTGACTGTTTTTCTGCCAGAAATATTATGATTTCAAAATGGATTTCTTGGAGTGGAAAATCAGGGATTTAATAACATTCTTTAATATTTTAATATTGTATTAAGTTTCGTGAGTAAGGTGGGGCAAAGAACTTATTTGATTGGAGGTATTGGAAATATCAGTAGTTATTATACAAGGAAGTAAAGTTGTTGCATAATCTCTCGTGCTTATTTGAGACCCGAGCCAGCGAATGAGGCCAAAATTGAGCCACGAGCGTAGCGAGTGGTTCATAAATTGAATCTTGAGCGTGTGACGGCCTCTAGGCATGAGAGGTTGAACAAACTTTGCTGCCGAGTATAATACAAAATTTTTCACCACTCTACCACTCATCATCATCATCATCATCATTTTAATAGCCTGGCTCTTGTCGATGGAGTAATCGTCATTCCGTTCTGTTCTCCGCTAATTCTTTTAGCTCTTGATACGTCCCCAACTAGCAAAATTTCGTCATATAATGGTTGCGGCAACGTAACATACGCAAACTTTTAGCTCATAATATTAATCATATAAACGTAATCAAAACGTTTATGTAACGCGATTTGGGCCCATTTTATACAGCATTTCAGTTATATAAAAATTATTTAACTGCAACCTCGGTCATTTATTGATCTTATAATAATCACTGACGTGACTATCTTATAACTAATTATGTGTATAATAGCAACTTTTATGACTTTTATATGACTAAATTGATATATTATTTAAAGTTATGTGACGTATTAGTGGAGAAATCGCATCCTAGGCTACTAAACAACAGTAGAACTTTAAAGTGTGCCGATACTATAAGAGTGATTGGTTGTCGAATGAAAATAAAACTATTAATGAAGATAACTCTATTTTTAATCAGCCATAATGTTACATTTTAACTCGTACGATATAAATGCTCATAACTTCGGTGTATGGTAGAAATGTATTGCGAAGGTCAGTTTACTGATGAAGTAAACTAGGTTTAATTGCAAATATTTAATGCCCCTCTTTAATTCTTAGTTAATGATATATAAATTTAATAAATATTTTTGATTATCTTGAAAGGTACGGTTATACGCCATTTATACCAGTAATAAGGTATATAATCACTTCTTATATAGCAAGTTTAGCGGTCCAAGCGCCATTACACCTTTTGTCGGATATATAAGGCATATAATATGTCATTACTCGACCGAATAGTCACATGAGCATCGTGTAGAGGTAGCTTATTCAGCAATATCTTATATGACTCTTTAGTCGAGTAAGATGCTCATATATAACATGTTCTATAATTCGCATTTACATGACATCATGAAACTTATATAGCTATTGTGCTGTATATGTTACATGAGGTCATATAATAGCAACTACATTACTTTTATTCGACATGTCGTAAGACAGTTATATAAGTCACTGTTACTCGAGTAATTAGTCATATAAGCCTCGTTTTAACGTGACTTATTCAGCTATTTCTTATATGACTCTATAGTCATATAAGAAAGTGTTGATAATATGACTATTATACCGAGTAACTAAAAAGCTGCATAAGCTGGCTTTATATGACCGGTTCTGTAGAATTTGCGTTTACATGACTTTTATACGATTTATTAGCTGAATAAGCTCAATCTTATATGACTACTTTGCTAGTTGGGTCATGACGTTGGGTTTTTCTTTGGCCTGACCTAGAAAAACGCGTCTTGGTCTTCCTCTGTCTCTTCGTTTTGGTATTCTCCCTGCAATAATAGTTTTTATGTAATCGTTATGACGTATCAGGTGTTCCAACGTATACGAATAGAAAAATACGAGTTATAAAATATTAAAAATTTAAGTCAAATTAATGTTTTTAAAATTTAACAGCCTCCTAGCCTAGTCGGTAGTGACCCTGCCTACGAAGCAGGAGGTCCCGGGTTCGAATCCTGGTCAGGGCATTTATTTGTGTGTTTATCTTTATCACGGATATTTGTTCCTGAGTTATGGATGTTTTCTATGTATTTAAGTATTTATATGTATGTATATATCTATTACATATATCGTCGTCTAGTACCCGCAACACAAGCCTTATTGAGCTTACTGTGGGACTAGGTTGGTTTGTGTAAGATTGTCTCATAATACCTATGTATTTTATTTTTATTTAAAATTGTATAATTCCAAATCATCTCTTTTTTGTGTCATCTTCTCGTTTGGGACTAACTCGCGAGTTCTCAGTTGGAGGCGGACTACTACTCGTAGTAGATATGTAAACAAATGTTTCACTTGCACGACTTCATTTAGTCAGACGTCGTAGTTATTGCCCTGTAAATTCACGAACACAATAGTGCAGGTGTATATGAACACTGACACTCGACATTTGTGTCACAATATTGCGCTGAGACTAACGTAATACGACAGTTGTTGCTATCGTGCTACATATAATCTGATACATTTTTCAGTTTTCTCACAGTAAAATATTTCTACTGTTTTAAGTTACAATACAATACAATATTCTTTATTGTTCACCAATAATAGAAAATACAAATAGCAAGAAAAATGTGGTAGACAAAAAATGGTTTTATCGCTAAAAAGCGATCTCTTCCAGACAAGCTTGCTTACTTACTTACTGTGATGAAAGGTTTTTTTTTCTTACTGCGTCGGTGACAAACAATTATACATCCCGCCTATAATCGCAAGCTGTTACAGTAGGTTCTGGAAGACATCAAATCGAGTTGCGGTAAAATAAAATAAATATGTAGTTGTTAGTGTACTTAAATTACTTTTCCATCAATATACCTAACAAAAGTTTACCGAAAATTGATAAACTGAAATAATATAAAACTTTCGTGAGACTCTAACATATTAAAAATATTTATTACGGGTTACTCACGTCATTTAAGTCGATTTTTGCTCGAAATGTTTCGATCAATTTACTTTGATCATTTTCACGAGCGGCCTTCCGCGATGGCAGCGCGCCGGCTACGACTACTGCTGCCGTCGCGGAAGGCTGCACGTGAAAATGATGAGTAACCCGTTATAAATATTTTTAATATGAAATAACATAAGCTGATAAACTGAAATAACATAAACTGATCAACTGAAATAACATAAACTGAACTCGATCAAAAATTTCGAATTGAAATAGCTTATTATTCGCAGACTACAAAGAGTGCAATCCTATCCTAAACTGAAGCAAATAAAATACTTAAAAAATGTGCAAATGCAAATACATAAATTTCGAAACTCATCCATCTTGAATATTCTATAAACTTTCCTGTTTCTCTAAGTTTATATTCCAACTGAAATCTCTCCTATTAGCAGGATCGCAATAAGGCTCAACATTTTTACTCTCCGGGAAGTTTTGCTATCTGTGGGTGCAGCTGACTGTACCTGAGACATTACGGGAACTAATGTTGTCAACAGTACACTGATTATATCAGTAGCGTTCATGACATCATTAGATTAGTATTTATGAACGAGAGTAGAACCTGCTGAATATTTGGTAAAGATTTTAAAAGTAATTTTAGATATAGCTACATGTTCAGATTCGGATTTGTATTTTCTAATTTGAATCGGGTCAGAATTTGTGGCGTCCAATGTTGATAAAATAATTACAACAATAATGACTAAGATAGATTCCAATATTGTATATGTAGTGTATAAATTTCGCTTAATGTGATATTTTTTTATACGACGATGGTGGCAAACAAGCATACGGCCCGCCTGATGGTAAGCTCTTACCGTAGCCTATTGATGCCTGCAACTCCAGAGGACTCACATGCGCGTTATCTACCCTTTAAGAACCTATACAATCCTTTTTTGAAGAACCCATACTGTACCCCCTTGGGAAATATACGTTTAGAAATCTGGCTTCATCTTAATCAGCTGACTAAATCATTAAATATTGTCATATTATTTTATTTGACTTCTCCGTGACCAGTAGTTTTTTGTTCAGTTCTTTTAAATTGTATCAAATATAACGACCAAGAACCTTTTCATAAAACTCTAAATAATATTACAAAGGCAAAACCCTTATGTAAACAAATATACAACAAACGAGCGGTTCTGCAGGATATTACTACATTCAAGGCAACCCTCATTATCTTGCTTATAACAAACAGTTACAGTTATTACACCGAGTCTACTAACGGCTCCAAAAGGGAACCAACGGAACCCCATTTCTGTTGCTAATGGACGGCATTATAATAGTGTAGCCTAACAAAATAATAATTATTGTGTGTTCACTTTCTCTGCTGTCAAACATACTTAGTCGTCATGCTGGTACGGCTTGACTTCTCCTTCCCAACGCATATTTATAACTAATTGAAAATATTAAATAGACATGGGTTCACGAGTGAGTGATTTAAATGAACTATATATTTCGATTCTACTGACTCACTCTTCAACTCACTTAAGATTTAACTCGCTCAGTAACTCATTTATCTTAGTGTTTAAAGTGTTTAAAGTGTTACTTGCTCGCTCTTTCCCACTCATGATTCGAATGAGCCGGCCGAGTCAAACGACGAGTCAAACGGTTCTTCAAAAAAGGAGTGAATAGGTTCCTAAAGGGTAGGCAACGCGCATGTGAATCCTCTGGTGTTGCAAGCGTCTATAGGCTACGGTAACTGCTTACCATCAGGCGGGCCGTATGCTTGTTTGCCACCGACGTGGTATTTCAAAAAAAACGACTGAGACGATGCGAATATGTGAACAGATCCACTGAGCGAAATGAGCGAATTGAGTGATACATATCTCCGCAAGCGAAAAATCTTTTCAATTCAGTGAAGCGTTTTGCGCATCTCTAATATTAAATATATATTTGAAGGAACGGACACCATCATTAAATTGAAATCCTGAGAAGTGTTCCGTGATGTCCTTTAGCCGTGCTCGTAGTCCCTTATCTGTCAATTACCGGCTTGGAACGGAACTAATAAAACGCGTTGACACTATCAAAGACCTGGGTGTCACATTTGAATCCAACTTAAATTTTCATGACCACATAAGAACCCTAGCTAAGGACTGTTATCGGACATTGGGGTTCGTCATCCGCAATGCTCGTGAATTTGACAACCCTTTGTCATTAAACTTGTCTACACCGCCCTAATTAGGAGTAAACTGGAGGCAGCGTCTGTGGTGTGGAACCCCCACAAGGTCACTTATGCCCTGCTCCTAGAGAAAATTCAAAAGGCGTTTTTGCGATTCTTATATAAAAAAATCTGGTTGTACGTTGTTTTATAGACTACATTTTGCAGAATATTGGTTCATAGAAAATGTTTCTCATATTGTCATTTCATAGAGTGATCATTTGTCAGAGCTCTTACATTGTAGAATCTGGTTTTGTATATTTTTTATTGTTCAGATAAGTAGTTTTTCGAATTTCAGTTAATTACGTTTTAAATCAAATATTATTAATCCGTATAGTATTTAGTTTGTATAACATTTGTTTCAAAGCCTGCATATTCATAGAATGTTGTTTCTGATTTTATCAAACGTAATATTTTCGTTTCATAGAAGACTCAATTTCTCAATACATTGTAATATACATTAAATCCTATATGTTTGTATTCAAAGAGAATTAAACTGTAGATTTTTTATATCAGTTATGCTGATTATTAAACTTAAATAAAAAAAATCTGTCTTTTATTAATGTATTTCATTTAATCTATTTAATTTAGCAATATGTTTAATTTTACTAATCTAATTGTACTATTCTAACAACAGTTTGTTTCTGTGGGGGCGCAGTTCTAACCAAACCTAACCAACTTTTCTGGTAACAGTTTGTTTCTGTGGGGGTCGCAGTTCTAATCTAACCTAACCAACTTTTCTGGCACCCGTTTGTTTCTGTAGGGGTCGCAGTTCTAACCTAACCTAACCAGCTTTTCTGGCAACTATTTGTTTCTGTGAGGGTCGCAGTTCTAACCTAACCTAACCAACTTTTCTGGCAACCGTTTGTTTCTGTAGGGGTCGCAGTTCTAACCTAACCTAACCAACTTTTCTGGCAACTGTTTGTTTCTGTAGGGGTCGCAGTTCTAACCTAACCTAACCAACTTTTCTGGCAACAGTTTGTTTCTGTAGGGGTCGCAGTTCTAACCTTACCTAACCAACTTTTCTTGCAACAGTTTGTTTCTGTGGGGGGTCGCAGTTTAACCCAACCTAACCAACTTTTCTGGCAACAATTTATTTCTGGGGGGTTGCAGTTCTAACCTAACCTAACCAACTGTTTGTTCCTGGAATTTTGTTGTGTGTGTAACAGATCTAATATCATGTATATTCTTTGCAATAAGTTTCTTTGCAATTAATGTAAATGAAGTGCATAAATACTAAAAAAATAATATTGGAAAAGAAAATACTGGAACTAAATATTATATAAAACAGTAACTATGAAACAACAATCTATGAAATCTGTGTCTACGAAACAAAAATACATGAAATATGATTCTAGTGTTTGATAACTTTGTAAATTAAAAAAGTTTGATAGCAATATACATGGAACTGATTGTCTGTGAAATATGTTTTAACCAATTGAATATTCTATGAAACAATAATATTGGAACAGAAAGTACATGAACCAAATAATCTATGAAATATTTCTGAGAAACAAAATTCTATGAAATTTCTGTCTATGAAAGAGGGTGACACCAAAAAATCTATGTGTTCTATCCCTTCCTTTACCCAACGAAATTTCTGCTTGGCACCCTGGGTTTTAACTCCCTGGAAGTGAGGCGCAATTATGATCTCGTGACCGGGGCATGCCGAATAATACGTGGGGATTCAGACTGTCCACAGCTGGTCTCACAACTGGTACGCCTTCTCGTACCCCCTCTGTTTCAATCAAAGATTACTTTTAGGCCACGTAATCGCAACTTACTGGCAGTTCCTAATGCGCGCACTGTGGCGTACAGGAACTCGCCATTAGTTCGCGCCTTACATTACCTTAACGCACTTCTCGAGTCAGCACCTGACTGCGATGTTTTTGCCAGTAGTTGGAAGACGTTATATGACGAATGTAAGAGGTTATGTGAGGCGATGGATGATCGGGTCTTCAGTTTAGTATTTAAGATTATTGTTATTGTATAACACAACTCTATGTTAACGTTATTCTAAAATAATAATAATATTGTATGCATACCACAGTGCCTTAGTATCTACTGTAATACTGTGTAATATGTTTGGAAATAAATAAAAAAATATACTCACTAGTAGTCCGCCTCGAACTCAGAACTCGCGATTTCCTTGCAAACGAGATGGCTAATATAACAAGACCCTTATGATGAAGTTTTCGCGCCTTCTATCTCCATGACCCCTTATCGATACTGCTAATATCTTAACTCTCAAATTATACGTATCTCTGCTACAACCCCAACAAATTTTATGAAGATCTGAAAAGCATAACTAAAGTTATCGTGGAACAAACTCTCAAAATCAAAAAGCCATTGAAATGCCGAGACGTCCCACTAGCCAGAAGTTGTGTGTAAGAACTTGCTTCGCTTACACTCCGCTCGTTCGATATAGTCCCGTCTCGTTGGCAATATTTTGAGGGTTAAGTTTCGAAAATTCTAAAGTCACTTATTATTGAAGTTGGAAATACAGTGTGTACATGAGAATCTTTCAGTGCGTTTTGTGTCATATTCAATTGGTGCTTTTTTTGTAATTCAATAATTTGAGGTTAACTTTTTTAGCTTGCCATAACTTGAGTAAAAGAATATTAGAGTTAGAAAATATAACTGTTTTGTATTTAGAACAGTTTTATTGTTGTACAAAACTAGTTTGTGTCATTTACGTCGAGTGCAATTTTATATAGTATGACAACGCTAAAAACCTACGTATAAAAAATTAGAGTTCATAAAATAAGGATTAACTATATCATCACCTCAAAATATGTCAATAAAATCAATATGTGTCAAATTAAGCAATGAAAATTTAAGTTTCTTGGTAATTTCGTATTTTTAGGCTGTTATCGTTTTAATAAATTATTAAAGTCATCAGAGTTCACATTCTAATAATCAAAAAGGGATTTTAAAGTAGATATTTCAATTTGTGTCACTTTCATCAATGATATTTCGTCTAAAATTAAACAGAAACAATATTTGCGTTCAGAGGAAATCTTCTTAACTAGAGCGCGTGACCTTGATGGTACGCCTGTTCGGCTTACTTCTGTAATGACCACTAGAAGTAGACCCCCGGCTCGCTTCTTAACAAGCTAATCCATGGGTCAACCAGGCGCTGGCATCTTAGCTGTTACGATGTAGGTACTTGCTCACGGAGGCGCGCGCGGGGTGATAAAGCTGACATACTCGACAAAGGAACTGAGCGGAGGAGCGAGTCGCGGGAAGCCGGCGAGTAGGGCAATGAACTCGTGCGTGTCTCGCCAATACGTACCTTTTTGAGCGGTAGCCGCTTTGTTTGTGTTTTGACTAGACTGTTGAGTACATTTTCGAAGATTTCAAGCATCGTGAATTATGGGTAGAAAACGCTACGTAATATTTTTATTTAGTTCTGTTTTATTGGAACGAAGTTCCTTACATATACGGTTCGCGGATGGGGGGCTAGGCAAAAAAAGTCACGTGACCGTCACGAAAAAGCATTGATAAACATGTGAAATGGAATGAAATAAAATATGAAAAATAGAATAAAGTGAAGTGAAAGTGAAAGTGAGAAGTGACAAAGTGAAAAAAGTCAAGTTAAAAAATTTACAAAATCTCAAAAAATTCAAAAACGACAAAAATTACGAAGAAGTCAAAAATTAAATAATATTACTTCGTTCTAACCGAGTGTTCCACGACACTAACGTATTTTTTTTTTACTTGTTTTATTTTTGTTTTTTCTTTTCGTCTGTATTTTGTTTTTATTTTGTATTGATTCTGTTTTTATCCCGTTTATTTTGTTTAATTGTATTCTTATTTTACTCTTTTTTTTATACCACAACGTGGCAAACAAGCATACGGCCCGCCAGATGGTAAGCAGTAGCATATGGATGCCTGGAACACCAGAGGTGTCACATGCGCGTTGCTGACTCTTTACAAAAAGGAGGAACAAGTTCAGAGTTCATTACCTCGGCCATTTTTAGGGTTCCGTACCTCGAAAGGAAAAAACGGAACCCTTATAGGATCACTTTGTTGTCCGTCTGTCTGTCTGTCTGTCAAGACCATTTTTCTCAGGAACGCGTGGAGGTATCAAGCTGAAATTTATATCAAATATTTAAGTCTATTGTCCCTTGGAGCTGTGAAAAAATCAAACTTATAAGCTAACGCAATCAAAAGATACAGTCGTTTATGCTGCAAATTTTATAGCTTTTCGGAACTCGCAAAACCTACGGGGTACTTCCCGTGAACTCAGAAACTTGAAATTTGGCACAAAGCAACGTCATATAGCATAGACAATGGAAAAATTACAAAAAGTGGACATTTTTGGTAAAATCATACAAAAACATATTTCTTAAAATTTTAAACTTACTACCTTTTTCCTCGTAAACGCGTAGAGGTATTAAATTGAAATTCATGTCAAATACTCAGGGCTATAGGACCTTTCAGATGTAGCAAAACCAAACTTTTATGTCATCCCAATCAAAAGAAATAGCAATTTAAGTCGCATATTTTGAAACTGAGTACTCGCAAGAAACTCAAAACCTAAAGGGTACTTCGCGTAAGCTCAGAAACTTGAAACTTGGCACGAAGAAACTTCATATAGCACAGATAGAGGAAAAATTACGAAAAGTAGACATTTTTAGTAAAATCATACCAAAAATATTTTTTTTTATTTTAAACTTACTACCTTTTTCCTCGTAAACGCGTAGAGGTATTAAATTGAATTTAGTAATAAACATACTACAACTTTTGCTTGTTATAGGTTTGTACGGAACCCTCGGTGCGCGAGTCCGACTCGAACTTGGCCGGTTTTTTGATTTTACAGCAAAGTTTTTTAAATAAAACACGCTTATTTTAGCGTATTCTATATGGAAAACTCATAAAAAGTACATGTTATAATGACGTCCCGTCGATGTTTTTTTTTCGAAATCCAAATAATATATAAGTTCAAAGTCCATTATCTCGGCCATTTTTGATTTGAGAGAAAAGTTATAATGACGTCCCGTCGATGGTTTTTTTCGAAATCCAAATAATATACAAGTTCAAAGTCCATTATCTCGGCCATTTTTGATTTTAGAGAAAAGTTTCTTAAGTAAAACACGCTTATTTTAGCGTATTCATAACGGAAAAATCATAAAAAGTACACGTTATAATGACGTCTCGATATACAAGTTCAAAGTCTATTATCTCGGCCATTTATGATTATAAAGAAAAGTTTTTCAAATAAAACACACTTATTTTAGCATACTTTATACGGAATAATCATAAAAAGTACACGTTTTAATAAAGTTCCGTCGATGGTTTTTTTTCGAAGTCCAAATTATATACAAAATCAGAGACCATTATCTCGGCCATTTTTAATTTTAGAGAAGTTTCGTAAGTAAAACACGCTTATTTTAGCGTATTCTATATGGAAAAATCATAAAAAGTACATGTTATAATGTGTACATGTACATGCTGTAATGACGTCCCGTCGATGGATTTTTTTCGAAATCCTAATTATATACATGTTCAACGTCTTTTATCTCGGCCAGTTTTGATTTTAGAGAAAAGTTTCTCAAATAAAACACGCTTATTTCAGCGTATTCTGTACAGAATAATCATAAAAAGTACACGTTATAATGACGTCCCGTCGATGGTTTGGTGGTCGATGGTCACAAATTGGCTCGCTCTAGAAAACTCTAGAAAATTCTAGACTGTCCCAGAAGCATCCACACCGTTTCAGAGAGGACGGAATTTTCCATAAAGCTTTTGTTCTTTTTAAATTGTTGTTTGTGGAACTGTGACGATATAATTAGAAATGCGTTATTTCTAGACTAGAATATGGAAAACTTAAAAGTCAAAGAAAAACTTTTTGATTGTTTTTTGCTTTGTAATATAACTAATAAATAAAAAAACCGGCCAAGTGCGTGTCGGACCACGCATAGGAGGGTTCCGTACCTTCAATGGAATAAGAACCAAACTAATACCAAAAGGTCGTATCTGATGCCTATGGAAGAAGTTTTTTTGGAGATAACTCAAAAATGGCTAAACCGATAATGTTCAAAACAATTTTCGTTGAAAGTATATGATAAGGCGTATCTCTTCAAATTTTTTCATATTTTTTGAATTTACGGTTCAAATGTTACGGGGGGGGGGGGGGGGGCCGAACAACTTTTCTGACTTTCGAAGCGATTATTTCAGAAAATATTTACTTAATCACAAAATAACAAAGAAACCTCAATGTTATTTTGAAAGACCTATCGATTGATGTGTCACATGTTGATATTTGGTAAATTTTTTATTTTTATTTATTTACCTGTATGGAGCGCCCCCCTAAAAATTTTTTTCTTAAATTTAAGTACATAACTAAGTAGCTGCATACAAAATACACCTTATGTGTAAATTTTATTCAGATACGTCGTATAGTTTCCGAGTAAAATGCCTGTGACATACGGACGGACAGACAGACAGACAGACAGACAGACATGACGAATCAATAAGGGTTCCGTTTTTTGCCATTTGGCTACGGAACCCTAAAAAGGGAAGTTATATTATTTTATTTTATTAGAGTATTAAAAGTTAAAGGAAAACTTTTTGTTTGTTTTTATGTGCTATCTCCTCTTTTATTTTCTATCTTCATTAATTCCATAACTCTTGATCTCTCCTCTTCGTATCACCTCTATGCCGACGACCTTCAAATATATTCGCAGGGTATGCATAGCGATCTCAATTCAGTTATAGAAGCCACGAATCTTGATCTGCTCCGCATATCAAATTGGAGTCAAAATTACGGTTTAAAAGTAAACCCCCTAAAGTCACAGGTAATTGTGATGGGTAGCGCTAAACAAATCTCCAAAATTGACTTTCTCAGGCTCCCTCCGATAGTCTTCGATGGTATCCAAATTCCTTTTTCCAACCAAGTGAAAAATCTTGGCGTAATCATGGATCGTTGTCTATCATGGGTGCCTCAGGTGAGTGAAGTGAGCAGGAAGATGTTTGCTGCCATAGGGTCTCTCAGACGGCTCCGGAATTTCCTGCCAAATGCTACTAAAATTGCGCTTGCTCAGTCGTTACTTCTCCCCATTCTTGATTATGCAGATATCTCCTATTTAGACCTAACCGAGGAGCAACTTAATAAGCTTGAGCATATTCAAAATGCCTGCATTCGGTTCATTTTCGGATTACGCAAATTCGACCATGTTTCTAGTTTTCGTTCTCAACTCAAATGGCTCCCTATCCGTCACCGCCGTAACTCTCACATACTTTCTTTACTCTTTTCTATACTTTTTAACCCTGCAACTCCCCGCTACCTCAAAGAGCGTTTCTCTTATCTTAATTCTATTAGATCCTCTCAAAAATTGCTCCTAAAAGTGCCATCTTCATCTTCCAAATTTTATAATTGCTCATTTACGTTCCAGGCCGTTCGTTTGTGGAATTCTCTCCCTCTCAACATAAAACGCGCGCAATCTATTGGTAGCTTTAAATCGCAACTTAAGGAATACTATTTATCTCTTCCTTAGGTTTTTAAGTTGACACTGTTGTTTCTTATTGTGTGTATTATATATGTATATATGTACGTATATGTATGTTTATTTTGTATTTATTTAAGTATGTATATTCATATGAATGTGCTGTGTTATCTATTTCGTCTCTTTTGTTTCTATGCACCACCTACTGCTTATTGTTTTTCTCTAGTCTCCACTACCCAAAGGTTGTCTGGAAGAAATCGCTCATTAGCGATAAGACCGCCTGTTGTTACCTCTACCTAAATTTATCTAATTGTAAAATTTGTGCTTGTAATTGTATGAGGTGTGCAATAAAGAGTATTTATTATTATTTATTATTATCCATACTAATATTATAAATGGGAAAGTGTATGTGTGTGTTTGTTTGTTTATTTGTCCGTCTTTCACGGCTAAACGGGGCGACGAATTGACGTGATTTTTTAAGTGGAGATAGTTGAAGGGATGGAGAGTGACTTTTTGTTTTTTTCTAACCCCCCACTTCCCTAAAATGGGGGGTGGAAGTTTGTATGGTTTGTTACCCCGAATTTAACGCGAGCGAAGCCGCGGGCAAAAGCTAGTAGAGTATGAAAAATTACGAAGAAGTCAAAAATTAAATAATATTACTTCGTTCTAACCGAGTGTTCCACGACACTAACGTATTTTTTTTATACTTTTGTTTTATTTTTGTTTTTTCTTTTCGTCTGTATTTTGTTTTTATTTTGTATTGATTCTGTTTTTATCCCGTTTATTTTGTTTAATTGTATTCTTATTTTACTCTTTTTTTTATACCACAACGTGGCAAACAAGCATACGGCCCGCCAGATGGTAAGCAGTAGCATATGGATGCCTGGAACACCAGAGGTGTCACATGCGCGTTGCTGACTCTTTACAAAAAGGAGGAACAAGTTCAGAGTTCATTACCTCGGCCATTTTTAGGGTTCCGTACCTCGAAAGGAAAAAACGGAACCCTTATAGGATCACTTTGTTGTCCGTCTGTCTGTCTGTCTGTCAAGACCATTTTTCTCAGGAACGCGTGGAGGTATCAAGCTGAAATTTATATCAAATATTTAAGTCTATTGTCCCTTGGAGCTGTGAAAAAATCAAACTTATAAGCTAACGCAATCAAAAGATACAGTCGTTTATGCTGCAAATTTTATAGCTTTTCGGCACTCGCAAAACCTACGGGGTACTTCCCGTGAACTCAGAAACTTGAAATTTGGCACAAAGCAACGTCATATAGCATAGACAATGGAAAAATTACAAAAAGTGGACATTTTTGGTAAAATCATACAAAAACATATTTCTTAAAATTTTAAACTTACTACCTTTTTCCTCGTAAACGCGTAGAGGTATTAAATTGAAATTCATGTCAAATACTCAGGGCTATAGGACCTTTCAGATGTAGCAAAACCAAACTTTTATGTCATCCCAATCAAAAGAAATAGCAATTTAAGTCGCATATTTTGAAACTGAGTACTCGCAAGAAACTCAAAACCTAAAGGGTACTTCGCGTAAACTCAGAAACTTGAAACTTGGCACGAAGAAACTTCATATAGCACAGATAGAGGAAAAATTACGAAAAGTAGACATTTTTAGTAAAATCATACCAAAAATATTTTTTTTTATTTTAAACTTACTACCTTTTTCCTCGTAAACGCGTAGAGGTATTAAATTGAATTTAGTAATAAACATACTACAACTTTTGCTTGTTATAGGTTTGTACGGAACCCTCGGTGCGCGAGTCCGACTCGAACTTGGCCGGGTTTTTGATTTTACAGCAAAGTTTTTTAAATAAAACACGCTTATTTTAGCGTATTCTATATGGAAAACTCATAAAAAGTACATGTTATAATGACGTCCCGTCGATGTTTTTTTTTCGAAATCCAAATAATATATAAGTTCAAAGTCCATTATCTCGGCCATTTTTGATTTGAGAGAAAAGTTATAATGACGTCCCGTCGATGGTTTTTTTCGAAATCCAAATAATATACAAGTTCAAAGTCCATTATCTCGGCCATTTTTGATTTTAGAGAAAAGTTTCTTAAGTAAAACACGCTTATTTTAGCGTATTCATAACGGAAAAATCATAAAAAGTACACGTTATAATGACGTCTCGATATACAAGTTCAAAGTCTATTATCTCGGCCATTTATGATTATAAAGAAAAGTTTTTCAAATAAAACACACTTATTTTAGCATACTTTATACGGAATAATCATAAAAAGTACACGTTTTAATAAAGTTCCGTCGATGGTTTTTTTTTCGAAGTCCAAATTATATACAAAATCAGAGACCATTATCTCGGCCATTTTTAATTTTAGAGAAGTTTCGTAAGTAAAACACGCTTATTTTAGCGTATTCTATATGGAAAAATCATAAAAAGTACATGTTATAATGTGTACATGTACATGCTGTAATGACGTCCCGTCGATGGATTTTTTTCGAAATCCTAATTATATACATGTTCAACGTCTTTTATCTCGGCCATTTTTGATTTTAGAGAAAAGTTTCTCAAATAAAACACGCTTATTTCAGCGTATTCTGTACAGAATAATCATAAAAAGTACACGTTATAATGACGTCCCGTCGATGGTTTTATTTTGAAGTCCAAATGATATACAAGTTCCATGTCCAATCGGCCATTTTCGATTTTAGAAAAAAATGTTTTTAAAATAAAACACGCTTATTTTAGCGTATTCTATACGGAAAAATCATAAAAACTTCAGGTTATAATGACGTCCTGTCGATAGTTTTTTTTCAAATAAAAATTATATACAAGTTCAAAGTCCATTATCTCGGCCATTTTTTATTTTAGAGAAAAGTTTCTCAAATAAAACACGCTTATTTTAGCGTATTCTGTACAGAATAATCATAAAAAGTACACGTTATAATGACGTCCAGTCGATGGTTTTATTTTGAAGTCCAAATGATATTACAAGTTCCATGTCCAATCGGCCATTTTCGATTTTAGAAAAAAATGTTTTTAAAATAAAACACGCTTATTTTAGCGTATTCTATACGGAAAAATCATAAAAAGTTCAGGTTATAATGACGTCCTGTCGGTAGTTTTTTTTCAAATAAAAATTATATACAAGTTCAAAGTCCATTATCTCGGCCATTTTTTATTTTAGAGAAAAGTTTGTCGAATGAAACACGCTTTTACATATATACAAGTTCAAAGTCCATTATCACGGCCATTTTTTATTTTAGAGAAAAGTTTCTCAACTTAAACAAGCTTATTTTAGCGTATTCTATACGAAAAAATCATAAAAAGTACACGTTATTATGACGTCCCGTCGACGGTTTTTTTTCGAAGTCCAAATGATATACAAGTTCCATGTCCAATCGGCCATTTTCGATTTTAGAAAAAAATGTTTTTAAAATAAAACACGCTTATTTTAGCGTATTCTATACGGAAAAATCATAAAAAGTTCAGGTTATAATGACGTCCGGTCGATAGTTTTTTTTCAAATAAAAATTATATACAAGTTCAAAGTCCATTATCTCGGCCATTTTTTATTTTAGAGAAAAGTTTCTCAAATAAAACACGCTTATTTTAGCGTATTCTGTACAGAATAATCATAAAAAGTACACGCTATAATGACGTCCCGTCGATGGTTTTATTTTGAAGTCCAAATGATATACAAGTTCCATGTCCAATCGGCCATTTTCGATTTTAGAAAAAAATGTTTTTAAAATAAAACACGCTTATTTTAGCGTAT
Source organism: Pammene aurita (assembly GCA_947086415.1). NCBI lineage: Eukaryota > Metazoa > Arthropoda > Insecta > Lepidoptera > Tortricidae > Pammene > Pammene aurita. The sequence goes on from OX352303.1 coordinate 29,862,047, forward strand.
TCTATACGGAAAAATCATAAAAACTTCAGGTTATAATGACGTCCTGTCGATAGTTTTTTTTCAAATAAAAATTATTTACAAGTTCAAAGTCCATTATCTCGGCCATTTTTTATTTTAGAGAAAAGTTTGTCGAATGAAACACGCTTTTACATATATACAAGTTCAAAGTCCATTATCACGGCCATTTTTTATTTTAGAGAAAAGTTTGTCAAATTAAACAAGCTTATTTTAGCGTATTCTATACGAAAAAATCATAAAAAGTACACGTTATTATGACGTCCCGTCGACGGTTTTTTTTCGAAGTCCAAATGATATACAAGTTCCATGTCCAATCGGCCATTTTCGATTTTAGAAAAAAATGTTTTTAAAATAAAACACGCTTATTTTAGCGTATTCTATACGGAAAAATCATAAAAAGTTCAGGTTATAATGACGTCCTGTCGATAGTTTTTTTTCAAATAAAAATTATATACAAGTTCAAAGTCCATTATCTCGGCCATTTTTTATTTTAGAGAAAAGTTTCTCAAATAAAACAAGCTTATTTTAGCGTATTCTATTCGAAATATCATAAAAAGTACACGTTATAATAATGTCGTCCCGTCGATGGTTTTTTTTCGAAGTCCAAATGATATACAAGTTTCATGTCCAATCGGCCATTTTTTATTTTGGAGAAAAGTTTTTCAAATAAAACATGCTTATTTTAGCGTATTCTATACGGTAAAATCATAAAAAATATGCTATATAATGATACCCCATCGCTGGTTGTTTTTTCGAAGTCAAAATTATATACAAGTTCAAAGTCCATTATCTCGGCCATTTTTGATTTTAGAGAAAAGTTACTTCAGTAAAACACGCTTTTTTTAGCGTATTCTATACGGAAAAATCATAAAAGGTAAACGTTATAATGACGTCTCGATATGCAAGTTCAAAGTCCTCTATCTCGGCCATTTTTGATTATGAAGAAAAGTTTTAAAATAAAACACGCTTATTTTAGCATATTCTATACAGAATAATCATAAAAAGTACACGTTATAATGAAGTCCCGTCGATGGTTTTATTTTGAAGTCCAAATTATATACAAGTTCAAAGTCCATTATCTCAGCCATTTTTGTTTTTAGAGAAAAAATTTCTAATAAAACATGTTTATTTTAGCGAATTCTATACGGAAAAATCATAAAAAGTACACGTTATAATGGCGTCCCCATATACAAGTTCAAAGTCCGTTATTTTTGATTTTAGAGAATAGTTTTTCAAATAAAACACGCTTATTTTAGCGTATTCTATACAGAATAGTCATAAAAAGTACTTGTTATAATAACGTCCCGTCAATGGTATTTTTTTTGAAGTCCAAATTATATACAAGTTCAAAGTCCATTGTCTCGGCATTGTTTCTTAAGTCCAAATTAGTCCATGTAGTCAATCTTCAAAGTCCGGTAACTTCGATGTTTTTGGGTAAAAAAAATGTTTCTTATAAAACTTGCTTATTTTAACACATTCTACAAAATAAAGTATGTGTCATAATGACACCATTCCAACCAAAATAGTCCAAATTGTACTTAACCTTCAGGGCCCCATAACTACGAAATTATTGAGTTAAAAAAAATGTGTAAAAGAAAAGTTGCTTATTTTGATGTGTTATATACGATAAGTTAATAAAAACAGCCTTATTATGACATCACACTGATGAAAAATTTATTAAGTCCAGCCCGGCCCTTTGCTAGTCCAACCGAGAGGCAGATAACGATATTTTGATTTTCGCGTTTCACGATAGCCACTCTGTAAACAAACCGCCTTGATGCATAAATTAAATTGTTTCTGTTCGCTGTTTCGCTATCTGAAGGTTGTCTGGTAGAGATCGCTTTTTAGCGATAAGACCGCCTATTGACACCTAATTACTTAAATCCTGTTTGTTTTTTTATATTGTATGTGTGTTTACTTTTGGTGCACAATAAAGCATTTTATTATTATTATTATTACATATTTATTAGTTACAAATTATCTGTGACAATTTGCCAAAATACTGTTTAAATGGTAAACTAGGTTTACCGTGGCACACAGATCCGCCGTTGTAGTCCCTTATGGACTACGTTTACATTAATTATCCTTAACTTACTTAAGTTTTATATTATTGCTTTCTTTACTATGAAAAATAAAGAAGAGCGACTGAAAAATCGCTGTTTGTCTTTGTCGCATTTATTACTACTATTACCATATGTATGCATAGAGTAATAATAGAAAACAAGCCGCTAGGCAGCCTGGTCGGCACATGAACCCCGCCCGCGCCTTACCCTTCCCCGCGCATGCCGTTTACGCAAAACAAGTTTTCATTCTGAAAAATAAAAATAATCCATTGTTTATAATGACACAAATTTCAAACATTGTTTCGATACGCTTTTATAAAAATATTGATGCAAACTTTAATAACTTAAATTTTTTATTGTACTGTTAACAGGGGTCATACAAGAAAAAAAATTAAAGTAAATAAATATCATTGATTAATATGGCACAAATTTATTCAAATAATAGATACCGATATATTAGAAAGCACAGTACCTAATCGATCAACTCTAATTTTATATAGGCTTGTAAAAGTCCACATATATGTGCTGATTGAACGTCAGTATTCCCATTGACGAAATTGACACAAAACGCGTCCGTGCGTCAGTAACAACTTTGCTGTTACAGTGAAAAAACAATTTTGATCTCTAATTTTCTATTTAACGAATAATGTTAAAAAAAAGAAATGTGTAAGTTTCTGCCTACGCAACAACCTAGGATGACACAAATTATTATTATTAGCTAAGTTGGATGGCCTGAACTCTGTATGCGAATAATAAGCATCTTTAATATTATCGAAACTTCATAATTTATCGGTACGGGTCTAATAAGGAAATTTAACTATTTAAAGGTGTGCAAATGTCTGTAATTGTATACTGTAAATGAAGACACTACTTATCAGGATATTTTTTTGTCTTTAATACTGCAAGTAAGACTTACCTACTTGTAATTAAAATTACCATGTAAGCGTTTCACTCTTAGTTTATATGTGAATAAATAAAATAAAATTGATTGTAACAAAAGAGAAACTACAATACTGTTTGTCAAACTTTACTGTGAGAATAATATAAAATATAACTCGTACACAGTTGAGGGATTTTTAATATCAGACAACGCAAGCGCGGTCACAAATTGGCTCGCTCTAGAAAACTCTAGAAAATTCTAGACTGTCCCAGAAGCATCCACACCGTTTCAGAGAGGACGGAATTTTCCATAAAGCTTTTGTTCTTTTTAAATTGTTGTTTGTGGAACTGTGACGATATAATTAGAAATGCGTTATTTCTAGACTAGAATATGGAAAACTTAAAAGTCAAAGAAAAACTTTTTGATTGTTTTTTGCTTTGTAATATAACTAATAAATAAAAAAACCGGCCAAGTGCGTGTCGGACCACGCATAGGAGGGTTCCGTACCTTCAATGGAATAAGAACCAAACTAATACCAAAAGGTCGTATCTGATGCCTATGGAAGAAGTTTTTTTGGAGATAACTCAAAAATGGCTAAACCGATAATGTTCAAAACAATTTTCGTTGAAAGTATATGATAAGGCGTATCTCTTCAAATTTTTTCATATTTTTTGAATTTACGGTTCAAATGTTACGGGGGGGGCGAACAACTTTTCTGACTTTCGAAGCGATTATTTCAGAAAATATTTACTTAATCACAAAATAACAAAGAAACCTCAATGTTATTTTGAAAGACCTATCGATTGATGTGTCACATGTTGATATTTGGTAAATTTTTTATTTTTATTTATTTACCTGTATGGAGCGCCCCCCTAAAAATTTTTTTCTTAAATTTAAGTACATAACTAAGTAGCTGCATACAAAATACACCTTATGTGTAAATTTTATTCAGATACGTCGTATAGTTTCCGAGTAAAATGTGACATACGGACGGACAGACAGACAGACAGACAGACAGACATGACGAATCAATAAGGGTTCCGTTTTTTGCCATTTGGCTACGGAACCCTAAAAAGGGAAGTTATTTTATTTTATTTTATTAGAGTATTAAAATTTAAAAGTTAAAGGAAAACTTTTTGTTTGTTTTTATGTGCTATCTCCTCTTTTATTTTCTATCTTCATTAATTCCATAACTCTTGATCTCTCCTCTTCGTATCACCTCTATGCCGACGACCTTCAAATATATTCGCAGGGTATGCATAGCGATCTCAATTCAGTTATAGAAGCCACGAATCTTGATCTGCTCCGCATATCAAATTGGAGTCAAAATTACGGTTTAAAAGTAAACCCCCTAAAGTCACAGGTAATTGTGATGGGTAGCGCTAAACAAATCTCCAAAATTGACTTTCTCAGGCTCCCTCCGATAGTCTTCGATGGTATCCAAATTCCTTTTTCCAACCAAGTGAAAAATCTTGGCGTAATCATGGATCGTTGTCTATCATGGGTGCCTCAGGTGAGTGAAGTGAGCAGGAAGATGTTTGCTGCCATAGGGTCTCTCAGACGGCTCCGGAATTTCCTGCCAAATGCTACTAAAATTGCGCTTGCTCAGTCGTTACTTCTCCCCATTCTTGATTATGCAGATATCTCCTATTTAGACCTAACCGAGGAGCAACTTAATAAGCTTGAGCATATTCAAAATGCCTGCATTCGGTTCATTTTCGGATTACGCAAATTCGACCATGTTTCTAGTTTTCGTTCTCAACTCAAATGGCTCCCTATCCGTCACCGCCGTAACTCTCACATACTTTCTTTACTCTTTTCTATACTTTTTAACCCTGCAACTCCCCGCTACCTCAAAGAGCGTTTCTCTTATCTTAATTCTATTAGATCCTCTCAAAAATTGCTCCTAAAAGTGCCATCTTCATCTTCCAAATTTTATAATTGCTCATTTACGTTCCAGGCCGTTCGTTTGTGGAATTCTCTCCCTCTCAACATAAAACGCGCGCAATCTATTGGTAGCTTTAAATCGCAACTTAAGGAATACTATTTATCTCTTCCTTAGGTTTTTAAGTTGACACTGTTGTTTCTTATTGTGTGTATTATATATGTATATATGTACGTATATGTATGTTTATTTTGTATTTATTTAAGTATGTATATTCATATGAATGTGCTGTGTTATCTATTTCGTCTCTTTTGTTTCTATGCACCACCTACTGCTTATTGTTTTTCTCTAGTCTCCACTACCCAAAGGTTGTCTGGAAGAAATCGCTCATTAGCGATAAGACCGCCTGTTGTTACCTCTACCTAAATTTATCTAATTGTAAAATTTGTGCTTGTAACTGTATGAGGTGTGCAATAAAGAGTATTTATTATTATTTATTATTATCCATACTAATATTATAAATGGGAAAGTGTATGTGTGTGTTTGTTTGTTTATTTGTCCGTCTTTCACGGCTAAACGGGGCGACGAATTGACGTGATTTTTTAAGTGGAGATAGTTGAAGGGATGGAGAGTGACTTTTTGTTTTTTTCTAACCCCCCACTTCCCTAAAATGGGGGGTGGAAGTTTGTATGGTTTGTTACCCCGAATTTAACGCGAGCGAAGCCGCGGGCAAAAGCTAGTAGAGTATGAAAATTTAGAAATCAAACAAAAAACTTTTCGTTTAATTTTTGGTGACAAGGAAAGCAGAGAAGTTAATTAACCTAATTACGACACAACACTCACTTTTGCAAATTAATTACATTTATATTTTACTCGAATCGTTAATGGTGGTATTATTAATATGCGTATATAGGTAGGTAGCTACTCTGTATTTTGTATTCCAGAATTCACATAATAAAATAACCATTTGACTAACCAATCTGTTTCTGGTTTTGTAGTAAATAAAAGATCAATTGTCCTGTAGTACACTGACTACCCATCTCAGGTTGTTTTTGGATCGTCCTACTCTCGACCTTAATATGTTTCAAGCATCGAGAAATAAGGAATCTTTTTGCTCTATCGAGCCTGGGGTCCGCTTGGCAACCTAATCCCAGGAATTGGCGTAGGCACCAGTTTTTACGAAAGCGGCTGCCATCTGACCATTCAACTCAGACGGGAAACTAGGCCTTGTTGGGATTAGATCCGGGTTCTTCACGATTTCCTTCACCGAAAAGCGACTGGTAAATATCAAATGAAATTTCGTATTTACATAAGTTCCGAAAAACTCAGTGGTACGAGCCGGGGTTTTAACCCGCGACCTTCGGATTTAAAGTCTGACGTTTTACCCCCATGCCACCAGCGCTGCTCAGGCAGGAAGCTTATTACTAACCTGTTAAATTTATTTATGGCTTAAAGACTGGTCACCCATGTTCCCATGTAGAAAATAAAAACAGGGTTTAATTTAGTGTACGAATGACTAATTATTTTTATATCTATTGTTGCAGGTAATGCCCCGACGAAGCCGCGCCGCTCGTAGCTCCGCTAATCTGCATTTGGCCCGAAATATTTATTTTATTCATGTATTTGAGATGCGGCCGATGAGACCCAAAAGGTTAGATGCGGTAAGATGTAAAATTACGGACAAAAGAAAATAGGCCATTAGCTTACGTGTTTATGATAATTTAATCCAGACGATGGACATAATAAGAAACCGAAAATACGTTTTGTAACTTTAGGAACTCTTCAAGCAATGCAAAACACATTTGAAGAAAACTTCGTGTATTGTCATTAACTGTACCTAAGAGCGGGATAAAATAACTCTTAAATAACCTAGATTCAAGAATATAAGCTACGTGGGCTGGAGTAATTTTTTGTAATTGTAACTTTATAAATAGTGTTAGTGTTGTGTATTTATCACGTTCACTGGCAGCTTACATGGGCTGTATGGGTTACAGCATTGTTGTCTATTCTATAACGCTCAGAGTCACAAATTGTCTGCTGCAACAAGTTGCAAGTTGAAATCGTTTATCGCCACATATTCACCCTTAAAATAGTTTGTAAATTAATTAAACCTAGCATTTAGATTAGGCGGATTATATACTGTCACCGAGACTGCTGCCGTGAACGAATGTGAAGTTAAAACGACATTATCAATGACAATGAGAGTATATAGGTCCTGTTCGTGTATTATTTATTTTGAAGGTTGGTATATGTATAAAGAAGAGAATATAAAGCGTCACTCTATGTATATATTTGTGATTTCTCATATACCTAATGTCACAACGTCAACCCGAGACCAAGTGCCTCCCCGTACCGTACTCTATATATAAACAATTAAAAACACAATCTACTTCCAACACACAACAAAAAATCAACCAATATTTGAGTTTTATTGGAGTTGCATTTTGTTAGCTGTATTGCGTAGTTAATGCATTGGAGTTGTATTGAAGTTGGATGGTGTCTTAACGTGTTTTAAAGTTAGAATATGACCCCAGAGCTGTATGAGTCATTTCAGACTCCACTATTTACCTCATCTACGACTTAACCGAAATACATCTGCGGATTCGGCTGGGTAGTGTCAGAATTGAATTTCAAATTCGCGATATAAATGCAGGTGGAATTATTTCTGACAACCCTTCCTTGCCTTCGTTATATCCGAAAGATAATTGAAGTCAGACCCAAGTTTGACAGATTTTTTGCATAATACAAAATATAATAAATAAATAAGTATTATGGGACGTTTTCACGAACTGAGCTATCACACGTTAAGCTCTATAACAACGGTCTCAAAAAAGACCACTTGTAACATCATCTTTTTGTATATTTATTTTGTACAGAATTTTTAGGACTGTAGATTGACGATGAGGCTTGAATTGATGATTTTTTTAGTCTTGCCCGTTAAAGGGATAAGGCTAATAATTGTGTTGTGGGTACTAGACGAGGATATGTATAATAGATAAATACTTAAATATGTAGAAAACATTCATAATTCAGGTACAAGTTTAGTATCTGTGATAAAAACACACAAAATGTTTTTTAGCTTACCTCATTTAATTTCTGTCTGTACGTGTCTTAAGTGGAATGTAATCTTCTCTGTCGTGGATACTAATTACTTTCCAACTGTATGTGTCAGTTATTTAAAAAGGTTCAGCACTATTTTTTCGACAGCCGCCATTATTCACGATAACAAATTGTTGTTGTTAGAAATTGTAATTTGTCCTCTAGTTTTCACTTTAAGTCGTTCAGGCGGCTTAGCATAACATGCGTTGTCGCCGCGACTCACTCACGTTCACGCCTGAAGTATGGAGAGTCGCGCGACAATGTAAGTCATGCTAGCAGGGCTGGAGTACATAACACAATACCAAAATTCATACATTGTAAAATTACAAAAAAAAGTTTTAGTCTAATTTTTTTTGTGTACTGAACTTGAACGTTGTGTTTTAAATGGCATGTTTTTTACTTAAAATTTCAAAACCGGTCTCAATATACTGCGTATACACTAATTTGGCACATATGAATTGTGATTATGACGTTTTAAACGCAAAGTAATCATGTAGGTAGCCATACATTTCGTGCTGAAATATTTAATATGGAAAATACATGTGAATTTTAATAAAACAATATTATGAAAGTATGTTTAATAGGGTCTATATTACTACCCTTAGCGTATGTATATATTTTTTGAATTTGTCTTATATCCCTTAATTTACTCTAATCTAACGTAAAACGTCTGAGTCGCAATTAAAAGGTGTTTAAGTAACATAATTTATACCTCACGAATTTATTAATTCTAGGTACTTACGTTATTCTGAATAAATTGTCAGATACGTCATTTTGCCTTAGAACTAATATAATAAGCTCGTGATCGTATTATCCCCTGTTTAATATTTATAAGACCGTCTTAAGGTGTTATTCCAATTGGCAATGAAGGCAAGGCAAGTCTTAACTCCCATGTCTCAGCCATAAAAAATCGCTTTGAGCGAATTTCGTTTGCTTTTCGGCAAGGATTTTTAACTGCGTGACTTTTGGTAATGCGTAAAGCCGGGTTCCAAATGGTCTGATGTATTGTGTCGTGACGCATCAGAACAGTGGGTATATCTACGGGTTTCTGGGCGTTCGACTCGTCTGCGTTTTAGGCAATGGGAACAAAAGACTTACTTTGACCAAAATGACGAATACACATTAAGACAACAATGGCGCTTACGTCTTTCAGTTCCGAATACTGAAGACCGCGTAAGATAATTTACTTTTCTCAAACATGCTCGGAAATGTTCCTGTTACGTTAGTAATTAGAGACCAGTAGGGACTCTATTCCAAGGCAGGTTCAGCGCGACGTACGTAAAGGATTTTCATACAACATTAAATCACTCAGCCAGTAACTGAAGTTGTTTTAAATTTTTGATCAATCTTACTATGCCAAAGGCTCGAGTCATTCTGCCAGAAAAAAAAGGTCAGCAATATTTTTCTGTGTTTTCCGGTTTTTATGTAGGTACAAAAAGTAATACTTATAAATAAAACTATTATTAACACACCAAAAACTTTATTTTAAAACCGAATATGTTACAATAAATCGACAAAGACAGTTTAATCTCGAATAACCGGTAACAAGTTGAAAGAAAAATACGAACATAAAAAAAAAAAAATTGGAGGGAAAATACTAATATTTTATTGCATCGTTTTCTTTCATCGATAACGAATAATTTTATCTTGCTTGGATACTTGGATAGTATTAAAATTTTTAATAAAATGACTTCTAACGAAAGCGACATGGAAATTGATGGGACCCCTCCGGAACTACGAGCCGAGGCGCAATTAGCTTTAAACAATTTGCTGCCAGCTAAATCAAAAGAGAGGTATATCACATGTTACGAAAGTTTCCTTAAATGGAGGGCAGATAAAAATGCACATAGCTTTTCGGAAACAGTTTTCCTGGCCTATTTCACAGAAATGGCTCAATCGAAAAAGCCATCATCATTATGGGCAATGTATTCCATGATGAAGGCTACAATGCAGCTGAAACATAATATTGACATGCAGAGTTTTTCAAACTTACGTGCTTGGTTAAAAAGGAATTCAGCTGGGTACAAGGCCAAGAAAGCAAGAATATTTAGCAGTGAAAACATAGAAACCTTCCTCAACTGCGCACCTGATGATACATATCTTGCTATAAAGGTAAGCAAATCTGACTATTTAATCATATTTTACATACCTACTTGCATAAAAATTAAGTAACTACATAATCTTGATAATTTACTGCTCTGTCCAGTGTCCTAGCAAAACCACATTTGCACTAATAAGATACAAAAAATAACAAAAAAAGTTTTGGTCTGACTATAATTTAATAAATAATAATGAATGTACCTACCTAACAAAAAACTTAACTAAAACTAATCAGGACACCAATAACATATTCTACATATTAATTTTATGACTGAATATTTACAAAAAAGTCTTAATTCATTTAATAAAAAAGCCTAGGTAATGAAATATATATCTACTATTATCTATTACAGGTAGCCATGATCTTGGGCATAACAGGAGCATGCAGAGGATTGGAATTAAGTATGATTACTACCAAAGACATTGAATTTCAAGGCGATATAATCGTAATCCAATTGAGAGACACTAAGACAAAAATAGATAGATCATTTGTGGTCCGGGATGAATTTAAAAATATTTTTCAAAAATATTATGACTTGCGGCCCAAGGACACAATTACTGATAGATTGTTTCTCAATTACAAGAATTCCAAATGCACTAAACAAGTAATTGGACGGCATACCATAGCTTCAATGCCTAAGAAAATTGCAACTTTTTTAAATTTAGATGACCCGCACTTATATACTGGACATAGTTTCCGACGTAGTTCAGCAACACTTCTGGCAGACTCTGGAGCCGACCTTCTAGCTCTTAAAAGGCATGGTGGCTGGAAGTCGGATAAGGTTGCAGAAGGTTACATTGAAGACTCCATAGGAAACAAGGACAAAATATCAAAAAACATTACAGAAAACATAAAATTAAGAAGTAGCACAAACACAGAAAATCAATACAACTCTTCGCATCAGAATTATGAATCTTTGTATGAAAATCCACAACCAGGCTGCTCCAAAGATCCTCCAGGTTTCATTCGGCAAAATGTAAAACAACCTCCATCCATTCAAGTTCAACCTTCATCTTCAAGTACATATTGCCAGGTTCAAAATTTGACAGATTGTCCACAACCATCACTGCATGAATCAAATCCCCAGCCACCGCCTTCTCATCAAGATGTTGGAAATAGCGAGCAGTCCACCGCACATATCGTACCATCACAAGCAGGTTCTTCAACAGATATACAACAAACCAACATTTCTGTTCCTGGAAAAACAATAAAAATATCTATAAGTAACTGTCCTAACATGTCCAATATCACATTCAACATAAATTAATAATAACTTTGACAAAGTTTTCACGTTATGATTGATTCTAAATGTATGATAAAGTACGTAATATAAGTAAGTGGTCATATCTTAGACACTAAGAAGGTTTAGTGAGTATTAGTAAGACTTTGCATTTCAATCTTACCTGTAGGTAGTCCCCTCATGATTTCATTTTTATGAATGTTGTACTGTACAGTTAATGTAAATAGGTAGCCACTTTATGTTTGTTTGTTCCCTTATTCCCAACGAATATTGCGACGTCCGAGTTCCGATATGTTGAAAAAATATTTAAGGTTATTATAAATGTCAATTTCCATTGGGTCGTTGGGTCGTTCTCGTTGTGACATATCGTTCAGAAACTAGTATTAGTAGTTTATGTAACTGTTACGTAATAAGGGTCCTTAAAACATGAGTGTGGTTTTATGAAATGAGCCGCAGGCGAATTTCATAATAAGATCACACGAGTGTTTTAAGGCCTAATTACGTACAGTTGCATACACTGCTTTATCTACACTCATATTATTTATTCTAAATGCCTTATTCGGAAACCATAGAATGGCCGCCATTGCACCGCCACCATAGCCAACTCTCGTGTGCCGGCGGTCGCGCGGGCGCATGTCGGGCTGTCGGCGGATCCCCGGGAGGGTGCAGGTGTACATTATGTTATCAAAACTCATAGCACATCAATAATTGAGCATGAAAAGTTAAAATTACGTTACTGCTACGGATAAAAAGCTTATCATAGTAAAATCGGTCGTGGTAATGCTAGCCATTGCCTACCGTTTTCGAACACGTTTTAGAGAACTTACAATATGAGTGTAGATAAAATGATTTTCTAAATTATATTTTGTATTAAAGGTTGAGCTGAAAGATATGACGGTGTACCATGTTGCAGTGTCTATTGAATCGAAACTGGCAATAGCAGCCAACCTTTTGAAATGATTTATAATTAAAACTTTTAGGGGGCGTATGCACGATCAACTTATTTTCAGAGCGATTTATTTCTCTTTGTCGCAGTTTGCTACACTTTATGCGCATACAAAGAGAAGAGTCGTGAAATGTATGGGGCACCATACATTTCACAACTCTTCCTAGGTATGAAGGGCAAAATAGTAGCCGAGAAAAGTCTCTTGTGTGTGTGTGAGCCCTTAAATAGTTTAGTATAATTATGAACTATTATAGTAACTATAATGGGCTGATATATCTAATACAATAACTATATATCTACACTCAAGAGCAAAAGTAACGGGTCACTTTGTACTGATTTCTCATACAAAGTGACCTAATATTTTTGCTCTTGAGTTTATATAAAGACTTGTCTCTGCAACTATTTTGTATGTAATGTAAATAACCCTGTGTTAATTTTAGCGATATACCTAATATGATAAAATAAATTTTTATACCCATATACCCCTGTGTTTTATTTTATTTTATTTCCTTACATGTTTGAGAAAAGCACTATACATGCTTCGACCGTAATCAGCTTTCCTGGCTTCGTATTATAGCCGTCCTCGTCTTCGACTCGGACGGCTACTAAATACTCAGCCAGGAAAGCTTACTTACTGGTCTCTGCAGTAATGTACTATATCATTAAGGAATATCCTAAGGGATATCGTTACCTTGTTTTTATAAGGCTTTTGTTAATTTACGGCTTTTTAATTAACACCGTTTTTAGGTTAATTAATTATTGCTCTAGGTGTAACTAAGAGTTCTCAAGTAATCTTCTTATACCTACCTTGAAGAATCTTTATTACGAAAGTCCGGAAAATAATTATTTTTGGGCTTAGAAATTAGTTTAGCCAACATTACTTATGTCATTGACGTTATTAATAAATAAATAATAAATAAATATTATAGGACAATCTTACACAAATCTACCTAGGCCCACAGTAAGCTCAATAAGGCTTGTGTTATGGGTACTAGACGACGATATATATAATAAATAAATACGGATAAATACTTAAATATTTACATAGAAAACATCCATAACTCGGGAACAAATATCTGTGATCAACACACAAACAAATGCCCTGACCAGGATTCGAACCCGGGACCTCCTGCTTCGTAGGCAGGGTCACTACCGACTGCCCAAGTAACACAGGAAGCATTATAACATATGAATAGTTAACTTATTTCGAACTTAAGGACCGTATAAACTCTTATATACGTTCACCGAGCAACTTGTCGCATTATATGATGCTTTGAGCTGTATAACGGTTGTATAATGGCATATCTAAATGCTTTTGTAAAGCCTTTAGCTTTAGTGCAGCAAACCACAACGCAACTGTACAGCTTTCAACTGTTTAAAAGCACTTAAGTGCTTTAGGTTCTATAATAGCATTATATAATGCTTTAAGCTGTATAACGGTTGTATAATGGCATGTATAAATGCTTTTTTAAAGCCTTTAGTTTTAGTACAGCGAACCAAAATGCAACTGTACAGCATTACAGTTGCGTTTTGGTTTGCTACACTAATGCTTCGGTGTGGTTTAGTGCCTTAGGTTCTACAATAGCATAAATAAATGCTTAATGCTGTTTATGAGCATGAATATTAGCCATTATAATGCCACGTAAATCCGGTATACAGCTTTCAGCTGTTTTTAGTGCTTTAGGTTCTACAATAGCATTTTATGATGCTTTACGCTGTATAACGGTTGTATAATGGCATATGTAAATGCTTTTGTTTAGCCATTAGTTTTAGTGCAGCGAACAACATGCAACTGTACAGCTGAATGATGTACAGTTGCGTTTTGGTTTGCTACACTAATGCTTCGGTTTGGTTTAGTGCCTTAGGTTCTACAATAGCATAAATAAATGCTTAATACTGTTTAAGAGCATGAATATTAGCCATTATAATGCCACGTAAATTCGCTATACAGCTTTCAGCTATTTTTAATGCCTTAGGGTGTACAATAGCATTTATAAGTAGGCAATACGTTCCTAATGCAGTATAATAGCAATAATATAAACCATTATAAAGCCAAGTAATTCACTATAAGGGGCTGTTCATAAATTACGTCATTTCAAATGGGGGGGGGGTCTGGACGTCGGATGATGGTAGCATGACGTAGGAGGGGGGGGGGGGCGGTCATTCCGAAGATCACATCATCAATGTGTAAAAAACGGAATGAAAGTCGTGTTTCTATAAACTTTTAATGCTATAAAATATTATCTACTAAATAGTTTTTTATTTTACAATTAAGCTTAAAACGCATTTTTTTAATGACGTCACTTTATTTGGCAGCTTTACTATCAAAAAATTGATGACGTAATTTATGAACAGCCCCTATACAGCTTTTAGCGGTTTTAGTGCCTTAGGTTCTACAATAGCATAATGTTGTTTAATAGCATAATTATTCACGTGTAATGCTGTAGGCATAAATAAGGCATTTTTTAAGGGTCACTGAGCTGCTATTGGACTAAGAGCTAGCCACGTCAGATATGACAAAATAATGAGAGCAACAAAACCCGTCTGGTTAGATTGCTATACTATTCTTATTGCTAGATCCTGGCATCTGGCAGCTTTTAATGGGTGGAGGTCACAGTGACAGACTAGCAAAATGTTTTAATTGGAAAATAGTAATACCAAACTAGGTAAAAATTGCCGAAGTTGTCTCAGTTATAAAGGACAGGGCCTATATTTTAAGGGCTCCCTGGCGCCAACGACCTTGGATCTGATTCCCTTAGTTTTCTAATTATTTATATAGCTTATCATATTATCAGTAACGGCTTTAAACAATATAGTATCCTATATTTATTTCAATATTCATTGTCCACGAGATATTTGACATCAAAGTCGAACCGGTTTAGGCTAAAAAAGTGGTTTTATGGTCATAAATTTTGTTTTAATTAGTTAAAAATTAAAATCTCTCGACAGTTTTTAGAGACATCAAAGAGGAACCCTAATATGTAGATTACGTACATGTAAGATTCTTTACACTATTCGAATATCGATAAAAGTGTTTTTTAGACCATATTTTAAAAATATCATAAAAAAATAACGGCTCATTTATTTCAAGATCCGGCTCTACAGAATGGAGATAAAAGATTCAAAAACCGATAGTCGTTTGCCTTATAATTCTATCTATAGTTAATATGTTGGAATATCGACTCAAAACTGGTCAAAAATCGATAAAAAAAAACGTTAGACCAAAAAATTTTGTGTATTATTACCATACATCGGGGTTTTCAGTGCGGGAATGTTTGACATTAGCCAAAGAGTAGGCATTAACTTAAAAAACAGAATGTACTCTAGCACATTTCTACCTAAAGAATAATTGATCGAAAAAATCATAGGTATATACAATTTATATATAATAGCTGACTATTATGTATATATATTGTAGGTACATATACCTATGATTTTTTCAAGTATTTTTTTATTAATTCATGTAATGACTGATCATTGTCAACCTCTTCAGTTAATCAAATAGTTCATAAATATCGGACGTCAAGATTAATATTTGACACTTACTATACCGTGTCTTTGTCTTAGGTAGATCTAGTTAATATATTTCGGATATGCAATTGCATTTTTAAAATACTAAGTATATCAGTAGTAGTATAGTCAATACAAACATGCCTCTAAGAAAAAAAGCTCGTATAATAGTGTGTAAGCTATTCACAGAGAGGTAGTTATTCATTAAGCATAATATGATATTTTCTCAGACTAACTCTCAACCTATCTGTTTATCTCTACTCTTTCTCAAATCGTTCCCGCACCGAAAACCCCGATGTATGATTATTACGGAAACAAAAACAGTAGGCGAAAACTATGAACTATATTTTATTATACATCGTTTGGCACTACTTTCTCGCAACATAAACTTTTGTATAATTTCTCTTAATATTGTATAGTATTTGTATAGTTTCTCATAATATTGCATCAAACCCAGATCTCTAGGATTTATTTTCTTGAAATGGTTTGCATTCTTTGACCTCCACTACTTTAAAGCTGCCAGATGTCCAGATCTAGAAATAAGCATAATATACCAAACTGACTAGAGGGGTTTGGTTGCTCTCATTATTGTCATATCCGACGTGGACGGGGCTAGCTCTCCGTCTATATAGACCAACGCCATTTTGTAAATAATTAATAACCTAAAAATAAAATCATGCGGACCTATTTATACAAGGAAAATACCTATATAATAAAGAAATTACTTAATTTAAGACTGCTCAACCAACACTATTATGTTAATAATGCAAAACTCGTTCTATACGAGGATTACACAATTGTTTTGCTTATTTGACGCATATCTTTTTATAATATTTTATAGCAAAACCACAATAAATCAAAGGCGCGTGAAAATTTTCAATGAAACTTATATACACATTTACAGTAAACTACATTGCGCAGTAATATTTGAAGGATATAATAACGTAAAAGTGTCAAAAACTTTTATAAATTTTGTTAGGATGCAAACAAATATGACGTGTCACTCATTCAGTTTTTTGTACCGTCTTCGTCCATATTATATTGCGAGACAAAGTAGTTAAATCACAACGTTCATTGTATTCTGACATTTGTTCCGTCGGTATTAGAGACGTTTTTGCATTGACGTAAGGTTTATTTTACTACACTCTTATGCTAGTATAATGCGTTTGTATTGCGATCGGCAAGTTAATCGAGAGTACTTATGCTTCTTTACTGCGATTAGCAAGTTTTTTGGCCGTATTAAGGCTTCTTTAATGCAGTCGGCAACTTAATAGAGCGTACTAATGCTTCTTTGAGGCGATTGGCACTTTCCATGACAACGATAATGCTAATAGCGCAGACATAATGCGCCTGCAATGCTATTAAATGACCTGTATAGGATCTCAAGCTGGGTAATTTGTGCCCATTTAAGACCTATATCAGCACTATAAACGTTTATAATGCTACTATAAAACGAACTCAAAATGCTAAAAGCATACAGATATGCTGTAAGACGGCCGTTATACTGCTTTGATGTGTTACTTGGGTGGGCTAGGAGGCCGTTAAATCGGCCGTTAAATTCAAATGAATGAATGAATAATACAGCGTACTTACCGCTATTTAGGATATAACAATCAGTGATGCGACTGATGCGAGCCGGGATGCGAATCCGCGACCTTTGGAATAAAAGTATATATCTCTGTATAAAAGTATATATCGCTCATCTCTGGTGGAAACGCAGCCTGCGTTTCCACCAGAGATGAGCGAGGATATGCGTTGCGAGGAATGTGTTTAAGAACCAATAGAATCGCTTCATTTACCTATCCTCGCACAGCGCAGCACTAGGATTGTTCTTACGTAAAGACGGCTGGACTCGATTTGGAAAATTATTTTGTTATTTGAAAGAGTATACATGGCAGTTGGTCCTATTGTAACCAGGTTGGGATTTGCTGATGGGCTCCTGGAGAAATCGAGGGAACTCTTCAAATATTATAGGCACACCTATAGTGATTTCATTATTTTGTAAAGTAGCTCGGGCATTTCCTATTGGAAAGGTATAGTCTAAGTGAAGTTGTTTTTTTTTGTTTAAAATTATTACATACATAGGGGTGGTTAGAAAGTGCCAAAAAATCGTCTTACGTTTTAAATAAATGGCGCCATAAATGGCGTCATTTTTCATAACTATAGGTAGTAGATTCCGAATCATTAAATAGCACAACATTTAATTTTATTAAAAGGGCGCATGTTTTCAGGACGAGTGGGCCGAGTGAAGAGTCGGCTGCCCAAGCCCTTTTTAAAAAAAATACGCTTCAAAGGTACGTCGTAGAGGGCGTTAGTGTTTTGTTATTTTATGTGTTTTTCTTGACTTTTTATTTAGTAGTGTTTTTTTGGTTAAATACGGGGTGGTTCAAACCTTGACGTCCAAAGAAAGAAATAAGATTCCCCGGTCCCACAGCTGTCAGAATATAACCCCATGTGTGCCGATTTTTTGTAGTTTTCGAGTACTGAGGTCGAAGGTCTTAACGGCCGGCTAACTCCAGAATTTCTAAGAAAAAAATAAGTAAAAAATCATAACTCGATAACTACAAAAAATCGGCTAACGTACATAGGGCATATTCTGACATTTTAACTATTATTTGTAACGGGGTATTTACCATGTATTGTATATCAGAGTTTTTGAGCACCCGATATTTTGGCACAGTTGCATGCATCATCACGGAGTTACTCCGCATGGAACTGTGCCGAATTATCGGGTAAATACTACATGGTAAATACCCCGTTACAAATAATAGTTATAATGTGAATGACCATGTGCGCTTGAAATCGTATATATTATGACAGGCCTGGGAGTGGAGAATATATAATTTCTTTCTTTGGACGTCAAGGTTTGAACCACCGAGTATAATTTCAGTTTTTTTTCTTGAAGGTAAGTTTTATGGGTGTGTTTTGTTTGTCTTTCTGGCATCTATATTTCTATTATAGCTAAATATTGGGACGTTAAATAGTAACGTTAGTTAGTTTTATTTTTATACTTTATAAGCGTTAGTAACAGTTTTATCGTATTAATATGTTGTTTTCATTTACACTCTCCAAATTTGTTTAAGCAATGCGAATCAATCTACGTATTTGGTTATGATTTGAATTTTGATGACTATGACCAGTCAGGTTTTTTGCATAACCTTTCTTCGATATCTTATTGATATTAAATACTTATAAATAAATAAATATTATAAGACAATCTTGCACAAATCGACCTAGGCCCACAGTAAGCTCAATAAGGCTTGTGTTATGGGTACTAGACGACGATATATATAATAGATAAATATGGATAAATACTTAAATACATAGAAAACATCCATAACTCAGGAACAAATATCTGTGATAAACACACAAATAAATGCCCTGACCAGGATTCGAACCCGGGACCTCCTGCTTCGTAGGCAGGGTCACTACCGACTGGGCTAGGAGGCCGTTAAACTACTTAGTCGTTTACTTACTTTTAGGGGGTATGTAAACAGGCGCGGATCTAGGATTTCGTTCAGGGAGGGGGCACTTTCCTTCACAAAAAGTCTTGCGGTCCGCACCTATGGGCCCCGTAGTATACGAGGTTTGCGTTTCAGGGGGGGGGGGGGGGGCAGTTGCCCCTGTTGCCCCCCCGCCCCCTGTATCAGCGCCTGTATGTAAAGGATGATGTTAAAAAAGACACAAACGCCAACCATATTCCACAAAACAATTGTTACACGCACGTTTCCGTTTCTACCTACATAATCATTTTCGGGTTGTCTTAAAAACTAGCTGTTTTGCAGCTTAACCTTTTACTTGATACCGTCGCAGCACTACACCTAATTCCACTAACCCCTGACCCTAATTAATTTCCACATACAAGTTTGCGGAACAATCCATCATCGGCGGGACTTAAACGCGGGACCGCGCAAATATTTACTCTGCCATCGACGTACAATCAGCAGCAGAAGTAGCTAAGCGGGTGAGGTGTTCAAAATTACCTTCACACGCTCTTATTCTCTTTATCTACACTCACATTGTAAGTCTTCTAAAACGTGTTCAAAAACGGTAGGCAATGGCTAGCATTACCACAACCGATTTTACTATGATAAGCTTTTTATCTGTGGCAGTAACGTAATTTTAACTTTACATGCTCATATATTGATACGTTATGAGTTCAAATTCTGAACATCGAATTTGATAACATAATGTAAATCCTATCCTCCTTCCCGACCAACGGCACGCGCCCGCGCGACCGCCGGCACAATCGAGTTGGCCATGGCGGTGCAATGGCGGTCATTCTATGGTTTCCGAACACTTCATTCAGGATATATAATATGAGTGTAGATAAAGCAGTGTATGCAACTGTACGTAATTGGGCCTTATTACGTAACAACTACATAAACTACTATAACAATAAAGTCGTGTCAAGCTCATTTCGAATACCTCACCCGCTTAGCTACGTCTGCTGCTGACTGTATCAGTTTTACTAAACATTGGTGGGCTTTATCTATATGGCAATAAGGGTTATGATTGTACAGCCCATTGTGTCAATGACTCATTGAACCATGGATTTAAATGAAGTGGATCTAATTAGGGGAAAAAATTTAAACTTTTACCTAACCACAGTTGAACCTTATTACCGAGTAAAACAGTCGTTCATAGGTGACTAGTAAAAAGTAGTAAAAACGATAGAGAGCATAATAGTAGGGGGCGGTGTCTCACTCGCACTCGTTACAAAATTGTTACTATTGACATTTTGATTGTCTGATGACATCATTGCCTCTTTAGTCAAAACGAGACACAGTCCCCTAGATAACCTTCTCTTTCGGCCTCACTTTGTGACCGAAGAATTAGATCCACTTCATATAAATCCATGCATTGAACGCAATTCACGACATTTGGGCGTAGTTCGACAAGGTGGCTAGCGATTTTATGTGTAACGCTTAAGGTAGAATTTTTAATTGAGTGGAGTAATTTGACAGCAGTTTATATACAGCTTTGTAATACCAGGAGCTGTAACATTACTCCAATCATTTACGAATTCTACTTTAGAACTATTTTTATATGTAATACTTAGAACTTTTATGTGTTACACATAGAATGTATGTGTGCAACACTTAGAACTGTTCATTTAAAGATTTTAAAGGCTAAAAAGAAGGAAAGACTGCGGATATTACACGAACACACGTAATCGATGGTTAATTTTTTTTTATACACACGCAACACAGAATTTTGCCCGATTTTTGAGGTAAAACGGTTCCCGATTATACTCATCTTCTCGTAAAAGGATGTGGATTAGTCTAAAAAGGTTATTATGGCCTAATGCAAAAACACGTATACGTATAACAGGAGATGACATCCCTAAGAAATTCTAAAACGTTTGTTGGAGACAGAAATATCCACATAAAATGGCGTCTGCGCCGCATGTCCTTATAAGCAACAAACACATTCATCTTAATGCTACTGTGACTGTGAGTACTGTGACCTGCAGCTTCGTTTAATGTTATTTCGTTCCTTATTTGGTTACTAACGGTTTTAGCGTAGATATTCAAATTGACTGAACGGGACCACAGAGCACCAACCTCTTTAGTGCGTCAGTCGCGCTTCGCCCTAATTTTTGCATTACCTGGACCATCATACTCGGAAGACCTTCTTGGGAATGAAGTTGCCAACTGTCAATGGTTTGGCCAGATGGTGTCAGCATAACTTGTAGGTACCTGTCACTAGTTTTGTTCTAAGGGATTTGGCTTAAAGGGCTAGCACTTAGGTCAAAACAAAACAACGGGATGCACTCGGGGGTGCCAGCAGAATTCTGAACTTGAATATTAACGTGTATGTTTTGGAATGGTTAGGGTATAATTTTGCACGAATTGCTTTTATTATAAAAGTACTATCATTTATGTGGTAAAATACAATATTCATTTATTGCGCTATCGTACACAAACATGACAATTTATATTACATAAAAAATTTCACACTTCAGAACTATTACAATTATTTATTCGATCAAGTCACGTGTCCGTCTTACGAATTTTCAATCTGACGAATCTGTCGGTCACGTGACCTGTCGCGAGTTTAACATTTTTTCCCCATCACAAAAAGTGCACAGCGCCGCTATAGAAGAATTTGACACGACCGACTAGGCAAGAAGGCTGTTTTATTTTAGTTTGTAATTATAATTTATGAATATTTTTAATACTAATTGTTACTATGTATGGGGCTTGTACCTGAAATAAATAATTTCATTTAATTCATATCGAAAGCGTCAAGCCTCTATAATACTCTATACGAGTATAGCCCATACTGCTTAATTTCTAAAACGTTTCAGTATAACGGGCGCTTTTTATTTACATTTTCCTAAAGCTCTCTCTTTCTTCGTCGATGAGCCCCAACATTTACGCGACAATACCCTGTATACGATGTATTCAGAATGTATTTGTGTTTATGAGTAATGAAGTTGAATCTATTGGAGAGACAATTTATCATTTATTTCTATGACACGTTTAAATCTGTAAAATGAATTGGGATGTCCATAAAGGAAAAGAAAAAAGCGTTTTGGATTCAAATCGTTATTTGTGCAGTTGAGAGAAAAAGGGCCCAATATACGCTACCTATTAGTGAAATAATGAATCGACAAAGTGGGCCCTTTCACTAAACTCGGCCACATTTGAACAATCGAATTAATTTGGTGGTACCGAATGCATTGTTTAATTTTTCCAGTTGTATTCCTCCCTTTTTAGACCCCTCTAGTCAGTTTGCTACACTATGCTTATTTCTAGATCTGGACATCTGGCAGCTGTAAAGTGGTGGAGGTAAAATAATGCAAACCACTTCAAGAAAACCGATCCTAAAGTTCTGGTTTTGATGCAACGTTATGAGAAAATATTTAAATAATTAAATTACATCATTGCCATCAAAAGTGGGGAAAAGTAGTGCCAAATGACGTATAGGTAAATATAATTCATAGTTTGTCGCCTACTGTTTTTGTTTCCGTAATAATACGCAATGTTTTTTGTTATAATGTTTAATTACAGGCCCTCTCCCTTATAAGTCTTATAACTGAGACAACTTCGGCAGTTTTTACCTATTTTGGTATTAGGTATTAGGTACTATTTTCCGATTAAAAATTTTTGCTTGTCTGTCACTCAGACCCATTAAAAGCTGCCAGATGCCCGGATCTAGCAATAAGGATAGTATAGCAATCGAACCAGACGGGTTTTGTTGCTCTCATTATTGTGTCATATCTGACGTAGCTAGCTCTTAGTTCGTTTCTTCTTACCCTCTTGTGTCTAAAAATGGTCTCCACCAACTAAAATATACGTTTTCTGTTATCTTCTTACACTACCTAGTACACTTACACTACATTACATATCGGTATTAGTATACACCGCATTCTCTTTTTATTTTACACAAAAACAAAAGGTACATTAAGTCAATGATAGTGAAAATTAAGATATTTATGCTTCATTCTTGCGTGTGAAAGAGTGAAGCGTATTGCTGAGTCAGGACCCTTTTGTATTGCTGCAACGCACACAGAAATCGTTCCTTTTTCCTTTTGTCTCATATGTTAAACTATTTTCCTAGCTTCTATCTTTTTAATGATGCAAATTAGGTACAACCTACCTAACTGTGTGTACAGGGTGTAACTAAAATACTGATGATGCGTTTAAGGGCATAGTTGGTATTGTATTGCGAGTTAGAAAATATAGGAGAAAAAAAATATGACTCCAAAAGAAATATTTTTTGTATGGGACATGTCGTCCCAGACGGCCTACCCTCCATACAAATCAATTCTTTTTTTCGCGCGATAAAATTATTTTTTAGTTTTTTATAACTAGAATACGATACTAATTATGCCCTTGAACGGATCTTCAACATTTTTGTTACACTTTGTATATTGTGGCAAGCAAATAAAGAGTCATCTTAAAACTTAAAATTTACTTTTGAAAAAAGCCCCTATGTTCCGAACCCACCAAAAAGTAACTTTTTTTTTTATACCACGACGGTGGCAAACAAACATACGGCCCGTCTGATGGTAAGCAGCTACCGTAACCTATGGACGCCTGCAACTCCAGAGGAGTCACATGCGCGTTGCCCACCCTTTACAAAATGGAGGATTCACTGTGTTGACGGCTAAAGGAACAAGAGGGTTCCTCATCGTCAGCACACTGGGTCCTCTTTGAGCTCTTTGGCAACCTTACTCACCAGCAGGAACACAACACTATGAGTAGGGTCTAGTGCTATTTGGCTGTGGTTTTCTGTAAGGTGGAGGTACCTCCCCAGTCGGGCTCTGCTCCAGATTTGAGCGAGATGATATTCGCTGAACGTGCCCTACCACACTTAGCGAGATGATTTTATTCTTCCCCTACCAATTCAGGTTAATAGTGTGTTTACATACCATTCGTTACAATGATCGACCCAGGATGCGAATGTCTTCATAAATACGTGATGGAAATAAATAGAGCGCAGATAACGAATATGGCGAAGGGTTTAAGCTGCAGTTACGGGGGTGCAAGTGACAGGAACAAAGCGTTTTTTATAGTGTCAATGTGGCGTGGCGTCTATAGAACTTAATTCCCATTGTCTTTCCTAATTGAATTTAAACTTTCGTGAGACATATTAACACTATTATCACTTCATGCGGCTGTACTCACTTGTGTTTAATCACTACGCGCGACACGTTTCGGAGAGCTTAGGTCTCCATCCTCAAGCCAAACACTGGCTGCGCCGGCACAAGATCATCCTCAACAAGCTCTATCAGACCGCGCCTTCGTCTAGCACTCTTAGTACTTAAGGATGGAGACCTTAGCTCTCCAAAACATGTCACGGGTAGTGACTAAACACAAGTGAGTACAGCCGCATGAAGTGATAATTAGTCTTTAATAGTATTTAGACAATAGAACACTGTCGCTACAGCTTGTAAAGAAGTGGTAAGCTAAGCTCCAGTGTACCTGTGATACACTCTGCTATTGTATGGCAAAGTAAATCTAGGTACTTACACTGAAAAAATGCCTTGGTTGATTTTACGAAATTTTTATTGGTTGATTTCAATTTTGTAAAATTTAGTAGAATTATAGTTAATATTACAAAACCTGCAAGATTGAAAATACGAAACATACTTGGGTTGACGTTTTAAACAAGTAGTTTTGTAGATTTCAGCTACACGATATGTAAAACTTACCAAACTGTAGGAGTATAATTTACAAAACTTCTAGTTTAGTAAATAATACAAAATCTCTTTGTAGATTTTGCACACACAGTTTGTATTACTTACCAAACTGTATAAATATAATTTACAAAACAATACATTTCGTAAATAATACAAAATTTCCTTGTAGATATTAGCAAACACAATTTGTTAAATTTACCAAACTGTATAAGTAAAACTTACAAAACCTTTACTTTAGTAAATAATACTAAATTTCTTTGAGAATTTTAGCAAACCAGTTATGTAAACTTACCAAACTGTATTAGTAAAATATACAAAACTATTACTTTAGTAAATAATACTAAATCTCTTTGAGAATTTTAGCAAACCAGTTTGGTAAAGTTACCAAACAGTACAAGTAAAACTTACGAAACTATTACTTTAGTAAATAATAGTAAATCGTTTTGTGAATTTTAGCAAACCAGTTTGGTAAAGTTACCAAACAGTACAAGTAAAACTTACGAAACTATTACTTTAGTAAATAATAGTAAATCGTTTTGTGAATTTTAGCAAACCAGTTTGGTAAACTTACCAAACGGTATAAGTAAAAGTTACAAAACTATTACTTTAGTAAATAATACTAAATCTCTTTGAAAATTTTAGCAAACCAGTTTGGTAAAGTTACCAAACAGTACAAGTAAAACTTACGAAACTATTACTTTTGTAAATAATAGTAAATCGTTTTGGGAATTTTAGCAAACCAGTTTGGTAAACTTACCAAACTGTATTAGTAAAACATACAAAACTATTACTTTAGTAAATAATACTAAATCTCTTTGAGAATTTTAGCAAACCAGTTTGGTAAAGTTACCAAACAGTACAAGTAAAACTTACGAAACTATTACTTTAGTAAATAATAGTAAATCGTTTTGGGAATTTTAGCAAACCAGTTTGGTAAACTTACCAAACGGTATAAGTAAAACTTACAAAACTATTACTTTAGTAAATAATACTAAATCTCTTTGAGAATTTTAGCAAACCAGTTTGGTAAACTTACCAAACAGTACAAGTAAAACTTACGAAACTATTACTTTACTAAATAATAGTAAATCGTTTTGTGAATTTTAGCAAACCAGTTTGGTAAAGTTACCAAACAGTACAAGTAAAACTTACGAAACTATTACTTTAGTAAATAATACTAAATTTCTTTGAGAATTTTAGCAAACCAGTTATGTAAACTTACCAAACGGTATAAGTAAAACTTACAAAACTATTACTTTAGTAAATAATACTAAATCTCTTTGAGAATTTTAGCAAACCAGTTTGGTAAACTTACCAAACAGTACAAGTAAAACTTACGAAACTATTACTTTACTAAATAATAGTAAATCGTTTTGTGAATTTTAGCAAACCAGTTTGGTAAAGTTACCAAACAGTACAAGTAAAACTTACGAAACTATTACTTTAGTAAATAATAGTAAATCGTTTTGTGAATTTTAGCAAACCAGTTTGGTAAACTTACCAAACGGTATAAGTAAAAGTTACAAAACTATTACTTTAGTAAATAATACTAAATCTCTTTGAAAATTTTAGAAAACCAGTTTGGTAAACTTACCAATCAGTACAAGTAAAACTTACGAAACTGTTACTTTAGTAAATAATAGTAAATCGTTTTGGGAATTTTAGCAAACCAGTTTGGTAAACTTACCAAACAGTATAAGTAAAAGTTACGAAACTATTACTTTAGTAAATAATACTAAATCTCTTTGAGAATTCTAGCAAACCAGTTTGGTAAACTTACCAAACTGTATTGCTAAAATTATCAAAGTGATTTAGTATTATTTACTAAAGTAATAGTTTTGTAACTTTTACTAATACAGTTTGGTAAGTTTACCAAACTGGTTTGCTAAAATTCTCAAAGAAATTTAGTATTATTTACTAAAGTAATAGTTTTGTGGGCGTTTTCAATTAAAATTTACATTGAAAAATTTGGCTGTCCCACTAGTTCATCATTTTTTATTTCATATTCCACTTGTTATTTAGGAATATCAGTGATATAGTTTGATCCCAGAAGTGTTAGGCATTCAAAATAGATGTATACAACGATTAATATATTCTCATTTATAAGATTTATCTTTAAATAGAAAACAATAAGTACAAAATTCTTGATGTCCCACGTCGACTCTGCTATGTTTAAAGGCAATCTGAAATATAACACAAATTTTAATAAGTATTTAATGGGGTCACACAGATAACTCAATGAGTCTAGATTATAAAAATGTGTGCTTTATATACACTTCAATAAGTTTTAATGTATAAAAAACTACTTTTCTACCGTCCAAAGAAATGGAATGTACCGGAGAGTCCTGTTTCGTCACAGCAAATTTGACGACTAGTCTAGCCAAAATCCTTTTAAAAGTTTATAATATTTCGATCAAAGCAACATTAGAAGACTTCCCAAATGCTACCATCTTGATGGATCTCTGTTAATGTCCTCATTACGGTGACGTAAGGTGGTTGTGCCGTGATGGTACAAAGAACGTGTTCCGGTAAAGTCACAGTATTTTCGGTAAGTACAGACAATTAACTTTAGTATAATACAAATAATCATTAAGAAACTTATAGCTTATCCAAAACTGGACAGATTTCCCTGTTAAACTAGTTTAGACAAGTTAATATTGTGATTTTAATTTCTTCTGGGGTAAATCGTCACATCCGAATCATCACGTAATATATTTCCGGACAGATTTTGTGACGAACTTGAAAAATTTGACAAAGTAAAACTCATTTTATTACTATGAATACTCATTCTGATCAAAGTGGGTAAAGTACATTGTTTAAATACAGGGTGTTACTGTTACAAAATCTTCGACCAAGAATGTTATTTCGTCGATAGTACAAGTCGAATGAGCCCAAACAGCATGAGTCTATGATGCGCCAAACCCGAGATCCAGTAGGTAGCCCTAGGGTCCAGCATGAGCTCCATCTTGTGATATTGGTCCCAAGTTCCGAACCCGAGATGCAGTTTTAAAATTAATTAAATTATTAGTGCAAGACAGGATTAATTTAGTTACACTAACGTTAATCTAATTAACTGTTAATCTTATTAAATTTTCGAGACGTTAGTGTAACTAATAGGTTAATTCTAATTGACGGCTAACCGTCAATTACACTAATGTAATTAACGACGTCACAAAATCAATGCGGACTAACGTTAGTAAAACTTGATGTAGTGTAATTGATTAGTTACGGAACTAATCTTCAATCTTATTGATGAATTTTCAATTCTAATTAAAATTAACGGCCAACACTGCTCTAGATGGATATTCCGTTATGTCTATTTAAATATTATATAATTATTTGTACCTTATTTCTACCGAAAATTTTAATATGTAGTAGTGAAAAGAACGCTGTTGTGACGAACTGGACGTATATTTTATCCTCAATGATTAGTTTATAATCTAAGCCTGTTTTAAAAAAGGTTATGAGAGTATTTTCCATATAAAAACTGTAGATATAACAATACTTTTAATTTATAATGAATTTAACATTTGTGACGAACCGGAACTAGTTTCACCACGATCTCACCTGCTAATGTTGTGATTTCCTATATTCCTCAATATTTTAAAGTCATTTTCTCAATTAATGTACTCAAACTTATAAATAATCAGAAAAGCCGTCAAATTTCAAAATTGGAGTCTTACTTTTCCGTTTCGTCACGTGTACACTTTAAAAAAAATGCCCTTGTATATCTTCGTTTGCCAGAATTTCATTTAACGTGATTTCAGTTGCTATAACCATAGACAAAAATAAAAAGGAAGATGAGTGACGTTCATAGTAAATAAAACTGAAATGTGTTCCAGCACCTACACCTACTTGTAAAATGCTACACACCGCTATACCTAATGTATGTGCATGAGCAAAAGAGATAAACCTATATATAAGTAGTTATCACGGGTATCAGTGTTGGCCGTTAATTTCAATTAGAATTGAAAATTGATCAATAAGATTGAAGATTAATTCCGTAACTAATCAATTACACTAACATCAATTTTTACTAACGTTAGTTCACATTGATTTTGTGACGTCGTCAATTACACTAACCGTCAATTAGAATTAACCTATTAGTTACACTAACGTCTCGAAAATTTAATAAGAATTACAGTTAATTAGATTAACGTTAGTGTAACTAAATTAATCCTATCTTACACTAATAATTAATTTTAAAACTGCCTCTCGGGTTCGGAAGTCGGGACCAATATCACAAGATGGAGCTCATGCTGGACCCTAGGGCTACCTACTGGATCTCGGGTTTGACGCATCAGAGACTCATGCTGTTTGGGCTCATTCGACTTGTACTGATGAGCAGATGGTACCGGTATCAAAATCTGGAGCTCATGCTGGACCCTGGGGATCCCTACTGGATCTCGGGTTTGGCGCATCATAGACTCATGCTGTTTGGGCTCATTCGACTTGTACTGATGAGCAGATGGTACCGGGATCAAAATCTGGAGCTCCTTTTTACTTTTACTTTCTTAGTAAAAGTGAAAGTGAAAGTCAAGGTCAAGGTCAAGGTCAAGGTAAAAGTAAAAGTAAAAATAAAAAGGGGCTATACCGGTACCATCTGCTCATCAGTACAAGTCGAATGAGCCCAAACAGCATGAGTCTATGATGCGCCAAACCCGAGATCCAGTAGGGATCCCCAGGGTCCAGCATGAGCTCCAGATTTTGATACCGGTACCATCTGCACATCAGTACAAGTCGAATGAGCCCAAACAGCATGAGTCTATGATGCGCCAAACCCGAGATCCAGTAGGGATCCCCAGGGTCCAGCATGAGCTCCAGATTTTGATATCGGTACCATCTGCTCATCAGTACAAGTCGAATGAGCCCAAACAGCATGAGTCTATGATGCACCAAACCCGAGATCCAGTAGGGATCCCCAGGGTCCAGCATGACTTCCATCTTAGGATACCGGTCCCATTGCTTATTAATACAAGCCCCCGAGTCCAGAGTCAAAATCGAAACAAAAATCAAAACCTCGTAGCTTAACCTAAATTCGCGTTTAGTTAGGTAAATTATTAATGTCAATTACCAATTCAATATACACTAAAAATTAAATCCATGTTTCAATTTTTGAGAAAGACTAAAAATTAAATATCTTCAATTATTAGTTACTCGCAAAGGATTAACACGTTAGTTACAATTAATTTCAATTCTAATTGAAATCAATTTGCACTAAACTATTAGTGTTCAATTTTTACTAACGTGTTTCAATCTTCAATTTTTAATTTTCAATTACACTAACGTTCGGCCAACACTGACGGGTATGCAAGAGAGACCTCCATATTTTGCGCATTGCACAAAGTGTGACTGAGAGACTCTGCCACACGACTAATTCAATATAGGTTCCAGAACCTATATTTGATGGCACACAATCGAGCGCCTGGTACCATATCTCCCTTATTGTATAAATCAATGGCTATAACTATCGTTTAATGCAATATTTATGTCATAATTGTTAATTTCCATAATTTCAAATGCAATAATATAATTTTCCATTATCAGTGTTATCCATATAATAGTAACTTGTCATAAAATTCAAATGCCATTTTGAATATAAAATCTCCTATAAGTACCTAAAGTTATTGCAAATAAAAATATGGCAGAAAAAGCATGTGGCATACGCCATACATAATATTTTAGCATTTTCGGTTTATGTAAAATTGTCTCCTAACATGTACCTACCTATTTATTTATTAAATAGATATTAATAACATAACAAAAAATGCTTGAATCTCTTTAGGGTTATAGGTATCTTCTGACTTGGGACTATTGTGCCTTACAGTTACAAGCCATAATTTATGAAATCCCGGTTAAGACACAGTATTTTATACTAAATTTTAGTAGGTATAAAATATGTGCGAAAATAGTAAAAGTTTAAATCAATATCAATATACCTACCGATATTTTTACTAAGAATGAGTAAACGGTACATATAATAAACACTAAACAACTTAAAACTAGAGATAAAAAATTTGGCCCAGATCGCTGTCAACGGGCAGGGTGCCCAGAAGGCTGGCCGTATTGCCACGTTGAATGGCGATAGCTATACGTTGTGCAAAATAGTAGCCAGCCCTCTGGTCACCAGAGGCTTCTATTAGGCGCGCCGATAGATCTTTGTATAGTCGGCGCGCGCTTGACCCCACGGCCCCAAAGTTTCAACCCCAAACGCCGCAAATATGTAGCTACTTCCTAGAGCAACATACTTGCGGCGCTTGAGGTCTTCGGCCGAGGATGCCGCGGCGCCAGCATTGATTTTGGTGCCTGAAATACGGGACGATGCCAAGGTATCAACGCAAGTAGCGTCCCAAACTAGCGGCCGTCCCATACTCCAGGGCACCAGTGTCATGCCGTCGGGCCTCTTGCCGTCGTCCCTGGCCAAACCGCTAGGTTCCAGGACTGCCGGCAGTTTGGCGCTGACAAGGGCCCTTCGGATGACGTCGTTAATGCTGGCGTGGCGGGGGATCCTCCCAGCACTTCGGACGCAAGATAGACCGTGGTGGCCTAGACTTTCCACCATGACGCCGCATTGACAGCGATGAGGTTGGTTTGTTGGTGCCCCCAAACGTAAGCAGGATGCGAGGCGAAAGGTGGTGTTATCTAACAGTGTTCCATTATTGGGAGACGGTAGAGCTGTTAACCAGAGACCAGACTCCCACTCTGCAGTAGCGAGGAGACGAGCGCGGTCTGTCGGACTAGGTGACGTATCTAAGAGATTTTTCCGTACTAGTCGACAGAGCGGCTCGTCCCATTGCCTCTGCGAGCAGGGATGGTCAGGTGAGTCGGTGTTCGGGCAGGTTATAGACCAAACGTTCTTGGCCTCGGAGCAGTGTGCAGCCTCCGTTATAACGCCACGCAGGAGATTTTGCGGATACCCAGGCCACCGAACCTAATAGGTAAGCTAGCCTGGGTCCAAGTTCTGTCGTCAAAAGATATGTTGAAAATGGATGTCAGTGTTTCTACGACTAATGTATCTAATTTTGAAACCAAATCAGGGTATTTCCAAAGATGGGATCCGCGGAGAATGTATGTAAATTTTGGCACAAATAGGCAATGTTTTATGATTGAATAAACGGAGTGAATGTTAATTTTTGATAAACGATGTGATGTTGCTTTGAAATTTTGAATTTTAGAATCTACAAAGATTTCAAATGACTGGTCCAAGACGGGACAGCCAAGGAGGTGAAGTGATTCTTTATTTATAATTTTTATACCAGGAGCTAGATTATTAAAAAGGTCTATTGTATTTTTCTTGTTTGGACAGGAATATACCTACCTACTGATAAGACGAATTAAACATTTAGGTAACGGCTTATGGTAATATGGTAATGGATATATATGGAAATATAGAGGTCTGAGAATAATCGAATAAGCTAGGTTAGGGACAATGATTTTTTTATAAGTTATATGTATTATGTGTAATTCCAATTTAAATGCGCAATAAAAAAAATGCATAACAAAAGTTGTAGGGCAGATGCCCCAGTTTTGGATGTATGTGTAGGTATTTAATGGAAATTTTAACTGCATAATAGAAAACTGAATAAATGCTATTGCGAAAGTAGACTATTAAAATTAACCAAAAATGTTTTGTAAATTATACAAACTTTACTTTGGTAATGCGTTGTGCACGAGTGCATGAGTGAGATGGCGAGATATGTAAACAGGAGTGCGTGCACGGGACAATGCTCACGCTCATCCCGATTCCCGCCCCGGCCGCTCCATATCACTCAGTGTTGCCACTGCTAGGTATCTACATCGCTTATCCGCTTTTTTCCCCGCAATACTGCAGATAATGTAGTTTGAAGTGAAAATAAATTACTCTCAGAAGTCTCAGACTACTAGGGTCCGGATTTTTGCGTGCGGCTATTAATTGGCAGGTTGTAGAAAAGACCAGTGCTTTTTTCGATAATATTGTAAAATATGTATACATATTATAATTAACTAGTACCTAGTCCGCCTCGAATTGAGAACTCGAGTTTTACTTGCAAACGAGATGACCAATATAACAAGACTCTTTATGAAGACCGTTTCGTGCCTTCTAGCTCCATAACCCCTTCTGTGTTCGCTCCTGCTCATGAACGAACTCTTAAATTGTACTTATCTATGCTACAACCTTACCAAATTTCATAAAGATTAGAAAAACGCTATTAAAGTTATCAAAATCAAAAAGCCATCGAAATACAGCAGCGGGCTACAGTATGAGGTTCTTCAAAAAAGGAGTGTATGGGTTCTTAAAGGGTAGGCAACGCGCATGTGAATCCTCTGGGGTTGCAGGCGTCCATAGGCTACGTTAACTACTTACCATCGGGCGGGCCGTATGCTTGTTTGCCACCGTCGTGGTTTAAAAAAATATACAGGTGTAGCTAGGTGACAGTTCCGTTGTATCCGAAGTTGTCTGTAAAACCGGTATTAGACAGCAATTTGTAGGGCCCAATTTGTTGTGTACCCTGCCTCTCCCGGCCCCTCCTTCAGCTCCCTACGGGCCCTAACTCTTATTATACCTCCCAACCTGACAGATTGGGCCCTACATATTGCAATGTCTAATACCTGTTTTAGTCAAATGTCTTCACTTCGCTTACGCTCCGCTTGTTCGAATACTTTATATTGGCTATATAAACTAGTAGTCCGCCTCGAACTGAGAACTCGCGATTTACTTGCAAAATGAGTTGACTAATATAAACAAGACCCTTATGATGATTTTTCCGCGCCTTCTAGCTCCATAACCCCTTGATCGATCCTGCTCATAAACGAACTCTCAAATTGTACTTATATCTGCTACAACCTCACCAAATTTCATTAAGATCAGAAAAACGACACTAAAGTTATCGCAGAACAACTATTCTAAATCAAAAAGCCATCTAAATGCACAGACGTCTAGGTAGCCAGCTGACAGTTCCGTTGTGTCCGAAGTTGTCTGTAAGAACTCCCTTCGCTTACGCTCCGCTCGTTCGAAAACTGAGAGGAATACCAAATAATATTGTCTCTTTTATTATATCAAAGGGTAGGCAAACAAGCAATCAGGCCACCTAACGTTAAACGTTCTCAGAGGTATGAGTAATATTTTCTCAAGTTATAAAATAAGTACTAACTTTTGCCCGCGCCTTCGTTTGCGTGGGATTAACATTCGCTATAAGCCAATGAAATTTTATTTTTAGCTATATTTCATTATATTTGAGCTAGATTAAGATTTTTTATTTAATAATAACTGCGTGTGTTTGTATTAGTATACTCGAAATTAAAATACATTGTTTAAAAGATGAACTTAAATTATTGTTCATGAAATATCTGCAACAGCCAAAGAGGTGAGCGAAATTTTTTTGTTTCTACAATTTTATATTTTATTAAAAATTGAGTAATGTAGTCGTAGGAAAACCGGCCAAGTGCGTGTCGGACCACGCGTAGGAGGGTTTCGTACCTTCAATGGAATAAGAACCAAACTAATGCCAAAAGCTCGTATCTGATGCCTGTGGAAGAAGTTTTTTGGAGATAACTCAAAAATGGCTGAACCTATAATGTTCAAAACAATTTTCTTAGAATGTATATGATAAGGCGCATCTCCTCAATTTTTTTTTTATTTTTTGAGATTACGGTTCAAAAGTTACAGGGGGGACACAATTTTTCTGACTTTCGAAGCGATTATTTCACTTAATCACAAAATGATCACAGAAACCTCAATATTATTTTTAAAGACCTATTGATTGATGTGTCACATGTTGATATTTGGTTAAAATTTTTTATTGAATTACATGTATGGAGCGCCCCCCACCCCTAATTTTTTTTTAACTTTAAATACGTAACTTAGTAGCACCCAACAAAATACCCACCAAATATGTGTAAATTTTATTCAGATACGTTTAGTTTTCGAGTAAAATGGCTGTGACATACGGACGGACAGACAGACAGACAGACAGACAGATGTGACGAATCCATAAGGGTTCCGTTTTTTGCCAATTGGCTACGGAACCCTAAAAAGTATTGTATGCAATGTTGTATATAACTGAGTCAAAAAATGCTCGTGGCGTCTATCTTTACGATATTCACCTGACGGCTCACATCGTAATTCACGCCTCGCGCTTCTTTTAAACTGTTATTAGAAATGGCAATTTGTAGGGCCCAATCTGTCAGGTTGGTAAGTGTAGGTAATGGCACCTAGGAAGTAGGAGTCCCGATCTAGGGCGATCGGCAGTGCCCCGACACCCGCGGCTGTTTATGGAGGTCGTTAGAGTTATTTTACCATTTTTTTAAATAATGTTAGCCATTTTCTAAACATTCCGTCTGGTTTTTCAATTAAAATAAAAGTTAAAATGTGTAGATTCGATGGTAATTAATATATTTATCTAGTTTTGTATTTAAATAATAGAAGGGTTGGGCAGATGAAGTTAGATTCAGGCAGCTCGAGCGGTCATTTAAATATCTATAATAATAAAAACTACTACTATCATCTATCATCGTGCTTCACTAATACATTTTTTAGATGTTTTGAAGCCATCTCTGTAAACGTTGAGCTAAGGCCGGTAGGCACGATTTGTTGGTGAGGTAGGGTCGGTAGGGGCGATTTGTAGGGAAAGTGTAATAACGGGCGTTGGGGCCGACAGTAGTTGGACACAACAGGTAGGGCCCTACAAATTGCCATGTCTAATAGCCGTTTTAACCTCTCTTATACAACTGTAATAACGCCTATTTCATATAATAACACTAATTTAATGAAATAGGCGTTTTTTTTCTTAATATGAGGGAACTTATTTGCAACCACTAGTATAAAGTGGAGTGCTCTGGCAACACTGTAGACCGACGCGCTCACGCAAGCCGCGCGGTCTGCCGGCCAGCGACAGCAGCCATTTTTTTTCCACGCGGAGCGGCGTGCCAGTTCGGTTGTTCCAGGCTGAGTTTAATTTTATTTTTTGTGCTAACTTAACTGTGCTAAGTGCTGTGTTCGTCTGTTCGTTTAGAAAATGGCATCTGAAGAAGATGAAGACAGTCTAACTTTAGGACTCCAATATTTAGAAGATTGGAGCTTATCGAAAAGCACCATCAATAATTTTTCAGGTAAGTCTTGCCTATAATATTCCATCATTATCCCGTATTTACCTGATTATTTATTAAGAGGGATCAATGTATTGTACCTATTTGAATTCTCTTTTTTATAATACTTGGGTCCTTTTTTGAGTTTTAATTTTACTTAGTTTGAGTAGGTATGTACAAATTTGGATTAAACTTGTCATGCCCGAGATGCGGATATACTACAATTACTAAGAATCATAAGTATTAGTTAGGTATAGTAAAAATAATTATGTGTGTCTTTTCGCGTTTACAAAACAACAAATGTAATTTTACGAAATTCAATTAGTAGATTTTACCAAACTAAAATGGCGTCGCTCGTTTTTTCTTTCAGATAATGAAATAACTCTCAAACTTATGGAAGAAATCCAGGATGCCGAGCTGAAAGAGTTGATCCCAAATCTCAAAGAGAGAATATTATTCAAGAGAGGGCTCGAGAAATTACGTCGAATAATACATGTAAGTAAACAAACTCGATTGTTATTTTCTAGTGTTCAAAAATGATTTGCATAGAGGTATTCTATAAAGAGGCTTGTGTGTTATCTTCTAACAAAACCTGCTAAGGACGAGTTCGACTCGCGCACTGAGGGTTCCCTGTTGCCACGTCACTGAAATATACTTGTATTATCGGGTTCAACCATACTTTATTAAGGCGTGTTGACATATTTTTGACCACTTTACACGTGCACGTATTTCTAACTTCACTGTACTGTATGTATGTCAGGCCGCATGGTTACACATAAGACACCATGTGAGAAGGCTGTGTTTTCATACATCTGAAACATCGTACGCTGTGTGACTTGTATGGGTGGAAACACAGGTTCGCATATCTCTGGTGGATGCTCACCCTTGATCTGATATTTGATTTTATAAGTCTCATAAGTAAGTGTAACACTTAACAGTCATGAATTTTTGTGTATCTGTCTGTGGCATCGTAGCATAGCAGCCAAGCGTGAGACAGATTTAAGTCAGATTTTTTAAATCAAATGTACCTACCGGAGATTGTTGTAAGCTATGTTTAGTGAAAATAAAAGCAGTCATCTCCAAGATATTCAGCTTTCATTGAAACTACTGATAGGATTTCAGTCAGTATTGAAGCTAAGAATTTCAAATTTCGGTTTTTAGATTTAATATCATTTTTCTATACACCACTCACTACTTAAATGAGGGTCTCATAATGACCAGCTACTTGTGTTGAGAGTGATTTAAATTTTTTATTTAACATTATTAACTTGCCTTGTTAATTTGTTTAATTATATGTGCGGGTGAAATCTTGCAAGTCAAAGACCAACTTCCCGAAGTCCAATCAAGTGGAAATTTTGTATAATTATGTAAGTCGGGTGCAAATATGTGATAGTAGGTACAGTCGAGGACAAAGAGATGTATCCACTTTTTCACCTTATTGCGTTGTAATAAGGTCCAAAAGTGGATACATCTTTTTGTTCTCGACTGTACCATAAAGATGATCTGGTGATGGAGATGGAAGGTGGCCACAGGAACTTCTTAGTTACACAAGATATTCTCGCAACAAGTTCTTGATTGTGCAAAAAAAGTCAGTCTGCAACAAACAAACCTAATTGATCTAATACTTAGATAAAGGAACCCTTATGTATCAGAGTGTAGTACAGTCGAGTTCATAAATATATGAGCAAATCCCAGGCTTCAAATATAAATGAGCATAGAAAGGTACATATGCATCTGAACACATTTACCAATCAAAAATATGTGTACATATCACCTGTCATATTAATCTGAGCAAGTCTCACAATAATATGTAAGCAACTGAAAACTCATAAATATCTGTACTAATATTTTTCAAAATTACTTAACCAAGTGTAAGTAAACAAATAGGGTAATTGTGCTACTTTTCGTCCACTTATCGATTTTACCAGCTTTGTGATGCAAAAAGAATATCTTAAAGTACCCTTACTTAAATGTATTATATTTCATTTTATAGCTTATATAGTCTAGTTTATGTTAATATTACGCGATAATTATCCATACTTGCGAGATTTTGTATAAAAAATATTATTTGAAAAAGTGGGGTATTCGTTAGTTTTCGTCCATAAATGTCAGTTTTCCGTCCTGGGCTCTGCTAGTTTTCGTCCACTGAGTAGGGTGATTATTTCTGAAAATATCCACTTAATCAAAAAATGATAAAACAAACCTCAATGTTATTTTTAAAGTCCTATCGATTGATGTGCAACATGATGATTTTTGGTAAAAAAAAATTGTTACATGTATGGGAAAACCCCTTGTGGCACCCCCCTAAAAAAAATATTTTCAGCAATTTTACTACAATACTAAGTAGGGGTATACAAAATACAGCTTCTGTTATAATTTCATCAATATTAGTTATAGTCTCCAAATAAAAAATGGCCATGGCATACGGACATAACGAAACTATAAGGTTTCCGTTTTTGCCATTTTGGCTACGGAATCCTAAAAACTAATGATAGTAAGGATTAACACCGTGTTTCTTTATTTCCGTTAATATTAGCATACAGTTAGGTACGATTAAGGAAACGATATGGCGTAGTTAGTTTTTATAAATTTGTTTTTTCCATACAAGTATGTATTGTTAAATCGATCACGGTATTATATTTAACTCGACCAAACAATCGAATATTATAACTAAGGCATTTCATCACCAAACAATGATATTGTAGGCCTTTAATGTTAACCACTGTCACTGCTTGTACTATAAAGCCTTGGCCAAACAGCAAGCGTGGCGCAGCGCCGCGGTCGCGCGGCGCGACCTGCCGTGCGACGACATATCGCCTGACTTCGTGTCACTGACTTTGAATAGAACTTCATACGCGAACGTACTGCTGCGGCCTGCGGTCGGGTTCCAACTTGTTTGTACCTTAGCCTTGGCCAAACAGCAAGCGTGGCACAGCGCCGCGTCTGCGCCGCGTGACGCCGAAGCGATGACTGTTCAAACAGGGCGCGCGTGGATCGCGACGGCCTCGCGCTCTCAACACGCCCTCATTGCGCGCGCATGAACACGGCGCGGCCGCGCGCGATGCGGGCGTGACTCGCTCATTCCTTCCGAAGCTAAGATTATTTTTTCGAAGAGAAGATATTTTTTTCTATATCCATAATCACAATCACAGTATATTGCTACGCTCGCACGACGCACCGCGCTGCCTAACGTCCGACTGATGTGACCCAGCGCGGCGCAGCGTGTCGCCGCGTCCCGCCGCGCAGCGCTACGCCCGCGCCGCGTGGACGCGGGGGGCCGCGCGGCGCGGGGCGCGACAGAAGCGGGGCGCGGCGCCGGCGGGACGAAGTCTGTTTGACGTCGCTAACCTGTTAACATGTGCCGCGGTCGCGCCGCGCGACCGTGGCGCTGCGCCACGCTTGCTGTTTGACCAAGGCTTAATGCAATTGACACGACTAGCGTAGTTAACCGCGCATTGGATCGTTCATTATTGGGTCGTTTCTTAGAGAATTCAATCCGGAGTAGCCATGTCTGCCGTTTTCTTTACAAAGCAAGTCTGCCGATGTTTGCGGGGGAGGGGAACGTCAAGTGTATTCTGTGGCTATTCGTACGTAACGTACAAATAGGTGTATGCATGACCACTGGTCATATGTTTTCGGCAAAGGGGGAACGCCTGTCAATGGCGACTCCGGTTGGTTGAATTCTCTAAGGGTCGTGAATTACCTGGAATCGTGCCGCCGAAGGTTTCCGATTGGTTCCGATCAGATCCGACTATTTAAAAAAGTAGCTTAGCTTTTTTTCATAGTAATCAGATCAAAAAACGAGACTTCCTTTTTTCGGATATTTGTTCAAATATTTAACAGCGCATGTTTTTGTTTGTTTGTTTTAGTGTGGTTTTAATTGCCGGTAAATAGATAAAGGTGACGTGATAGTGCTTAGTGAAAATAACGGATAATATTCATTGTGAAAGATGTACGGGTGTGTGTGCGTGTGTGTGTGTGTGTACGGACGATGGCAATGGCACGATCACAAATCTTTCTTTTGAAGTGAAATAAGCAGAGCACGCCATAGTATGGAGGTTATAATTGTTATTCTACTACCATTTGGTCATTCTAATGTTAATTATAGTTTTGTCTACTCACAAATAACTCGTATATTAACGATAACAATGCAACAGAAGAGCTAGTTTTAGTCTTTGCTTAAGTCATTTAAATGTTTTATTTATTACATTTATTTACGTAACATTATATGAGGAATTGACAGAAACTAAAGTGTTGTAGGTAATCAAATATAATATTACCATACAACTATATACTATAATATTACGTATTAATTTTGTATTTTGAAGTAAAATAACCATTAGAAATATTTACCTAGCTGTCTGGATTTCCGGGATCAGGTGGTCGCAAAACTGAAATTTATACCAAATTGCTCTGCTAGTTTTGGTCCACACAGTTTATATATTAATTATATTCTAAAACTTTAATCTCCACTTAAAATATTGTACAATCAACTTTAAAATAGATAATTTGTGCCAAACATATTTAGTGCACTGCCTAAATCATTAATAAAACTCATCATAAACTTTTCCCGCCACAAGTTTTTTTCTTCATTGCGATGACATTTGCTAGGGCCGAATTCGAGGCGGCTATTAATGTTTTATTTTTAAAGGCACTATTTGTCAAATTACTTTTTTATGATAGTAGAATTGTTTCTGAGATATTATGGATCGCAACAAGACCAAAATTCCGCAGGAAAATTCATTTACGTTCAAGTTTTCTCCATATATTTGTAGCAGAACCGTCAGGTGGACGGAAACTGACCATGGACGGGAAACTAGCACAATCACCCTAATGACACTTCTATGACATCACACTTAAAGTGAAATAGACAAATGTATGATTTGACAGTACGGTACTCTTTTCGATGATTGTCAAACTGTTAAGTGTTATGTTTGTTTAGATATTTATGAACTTCCACGTGTTTACATAAAATTGTAGGACGTTAGTACACATATTTATATGGCAATACATGCTTCAGGTGCTTACATATTATTATTAGACTTGCTCGGATTAATATGACAGGTGATATGTACGCATATTTTTGATTGGTAAATCTGTTCAGATGCATATATACCTTTCTATGCTCCTTTATTTTTGAACCCTCAGATTTGCTCATATATTTATGAACTCGACTGTACCTGGCGCAGTATATTATTAGGTGTAACTCGTGCTTGAGCATTTATTTTTGCAGGACACTGCGTCTGAAGGTACAGCTTCAATTAATGATGACTTGGAGGTGCCAAGCTCATCGTCAAGTACCATCAGTAGCATTAGCTCTGGAGTGAGCGACCGTTGCGTAGAGAAATCTCGTGTAAGTTTCAATGCTTTGTAATTTAAGTCTACTATAGGTTTATCTCTTCTTCCTTTCTAATATTTTTTTTATTTCACTATTAGGAACAAATTGATTTGAAACAAATCCTAACAACGACTAATTGTGGTGAACTGTGTCTCGCATCTGCAAACAAGTCCCTTGATAATGCATTACGAAACCAAATTGTTCGAACCGTAGTAGAATATTACATCAAACGTTATAATAAAATGACCAGTCAAGACTTTGATATATTGTCCGATCAAATAGTAATGCTGTTTCCCACGGAATGCAAGGTTTTTACTTTTTTTTTGTTGGTAGAAGTACAGTAGATAGTAGAGTAGATAGTACGTAGGCACAGTAGAATACTAAGACAACTTTAGTACATTTTTATACTCCTTTTTATGTTCCGCGGTTAAAGGTACCTTAAGGCGGTTGGCGTTTACGCTATTGCTTACGACGCTCCAATCAATACCAATGCGATGCTTCGCAACGTAAGCGCCAACCGCCATAAGGGGCTGTTCATAAATTACGTCATTTCAAATGGGGGGGTCTGGACATCGGATGATGGTAGCATGACGTAGGAGGGGGGGGGGGGGTCATTCCGAAGAGCACATCATCTCTCGCATCAAAAGCTAAAAACGCATTTTTTTAAATGACGTCACTTTATTTGGCAAGGGGAGGGTTGGATGATTTCAGGTGGGTAAAAAATCGTCAAAAATTTATGACATAATTTATGAACAGCCCCTAAGGTACTTTTATCCGCGGAACGTCACATATGTAGATAACATAACCAGCTAGGAGCGGAGCCGGAGAGGAGCTGGTTACACCAAGGGACTCATTTTGTGACACCCTCTGGGAATGGAGAGGGCGTTTAACCACGTCCGGTCGACCACATCCGGCTATGGAGGATTTGATGCTATAGGTATACATGTAGACTTTGATTTGAAACTCTTTGCTATTATGTTTATATTTAAGGGCAAATTCTTTATGGCCTGTAAGCGAGGAACAAATTTCATGACCAATCATGACAATTAAGGGCGATGTATAATGAAGTCTCGTAAAGGTCAGCTACTGCTCCGTTAATGGGTTGAGGAACGGTAGCTATTTAATCACTTAAAATAATACTGTCATCGCGTCAAGATTGAAAATTTGTCAGATGATAGTTTTTATGCTCTTACAAACATGAAAAATCGTCAGCCGGCTGTATCCACGTGGAAAGACCGTCAGCTGATGCCCTGAAGATCGTATGTTCACGTGACCAGCTGACGGTCTTTACACTAAGATACAGCTGACTGACGATTTTTTTATATTTATTATAGGGTATAAACTATCATCTGACAAAGTTTCAATCGGGACGTTATTATTGGACGATGACCGTTTTTTAAGTGATTAAAAAACTGGCGTACCTCAACCCACCAACGGAGAGGCAGCTGACCTTTACGAGGCTTCATTACACATCGTTCTTAACCACTTCACCAAGTTGTCGCTTGGAAGCGATGACCAACGAAATTTGTTCCTGGCTGACGGTCTATTAGGTGAAAGGCCAATTTTTCTTTGTCACTGGTATTAGGGTACCTTAATTTGCGATTTTTTTAAATTTATAATGCATAGGTACCCCCTAAATGCATTTGTTTTACCCCAAAATACTCTACAAAAAAAAACAGTCCATTCCTGTAATTCTAACCCGTGCCGACTTGCATCCGAATTTCCCCATACACATTACTATATATGAAGAAATTTGAGCAGAACATAAGTTGCTATTTTTTTTATTGGTAATAGGTTCGCAACGAGATTTTTTTTCATAAAAAATGTTCATACAGGAGTAGGATGCACTGAAGATATGAAAAAAATAAATAAAATAATAACAGTTTTTTGGACATTTAATACTTTGTATGGGAAAATCGGATAAAAATCGGCACGGGTCACAGTTACAGGGATGGCCTGAAACTTTTTTCTGGAGTATTTTGTGGTAAACGAAATATATTTAGGGGGTATGTGTTATTAATTACTCAAAATCACAATATAAGGGACACCCTAACGGTATTCTTAATCACACTGTTTCTAATTTATTCGGTACAAAATAAAGTTAATCTGATAAAGTTTTGAGCAATAGTGTTAACGTTACAAATCATCATTATCAATTTAGCATGAATCATATTACAGAATGAGTTTTATTAGAATTATAAACCACAATACATGTCACCATGTCACCGTACGTACGAGTACACTACAGGAGAACATATGATAATGTTTTTGTTTTCATTTTGAAAAATAATGTTCAAGTCATCACGGATCAGTAATGAAATGAAATTAAATTAATAGTAGTTTATGTAACTAATAAGGCCTAATTACGTACAGTTGCATACACTGCTTTATCTACACTCATATAATTTATCCTAAATGCCGTGTTCGGAAACCATAGAATGGCCGCTATTGCACCGCCATGGCCAACTCGATTGTGCCGGCGGTCGCGCGGGCGCGTGTCGGCGGCCGCGCGGGCGCGCGCAGGTGTACATTATGTTATCATATCTCATAACGTATCAATATTTGAGCATGTAAAGTTAAAATTACGTTACTGCCACAGATAAAAAGCTTATCATAGTAAAATCGGTTGTGGTAATGCTAGGCATTGCCTACCGTTTTTGAACACGTTTTAGAGGACTTACAATGTGAGTGTAGATAAAATTGTTTTATTCCAGAAGTTGCTTCCATATATGTACAAATAATTAAAATTAAATTTAATTAAAATAATAAAAAAAAAAATTAAAATCTAAAAACTCT
This sequence comes from Pammene aurita, assembly GCA_947086415.1. NCBI lineage: Eukaryota > Metazoa > Arthropoda > Insecta > Lepidoptera > Tortricidae > Pammene > Pammene aurita. The sequence continues at coordinate 29,906,141 of OX352303.1, forward strand.
GACATGCCTGTACAATCGACGTCAAAGATATGGTTAAACATATCTTTATCTTGTCGACTGTACCATGGTTCACCCCGATAATAAGTTCATTAAAAATTACAGTTCTATCTTAAAATGCATAACTTGAATCATAAAGCTTTTTCAATAAGTAGTGGTAGTAGAAGTCGTCGTCGTATTAGTAGTAACAGAGACTATAGATAACATAGACAGCCACAGTCTAACAACTTTTTGAAACTCAATTCTGCAGTGCTATCTGCACGAGAGCAACCTAAAGGTATTAAAATAGTAGGAAAAATTACATCGCGTCGCAGCGATATCTAGTAATGAGTAGCGTACCGCAGTAAATGTAATTTTTTCCTACTATTTTTATACCTTTAGGTTGCTCTCGTGCAGATAGCACTGCAGAATTGAGTTTCAAAAAGTTGTTAGACTGTGGCTGTCTATGTTATCTATAGTCTCTGGTAGTAGTGGTAATATTAGTAGTAGTCGTAGTAATAATAATATTCATTTCTTAAATACACCGGTGCAAAGAAGCTTACGTCCTGCCTTATGGTAAGCAGAAACCGTAACCTTTGGACTCCTGCGACTCCAGAAGAATGACAAGCGCGCTGCCTACTTTTATTGATTTGAGGATTCGTTGTGTTGACGGCTAGAGACAAAACAGGTACCTCATTCTTAACACAGCGCGTCCTCCGGAGCTCTGGCGACCTTACTCACCACCAGAAACATAGCACCACATACCTGCAGAGCAAGCATTCTTTGTTGCACCAAAACCTCTAGGTCTTATCTCTAAAAAGTGAATCTCTATTATCACTTTATCAGTATTTTCACCAAAAAATATTTTTTTATCAATATATTTAGGTAACCCCATTTTTAATACTGCATAGCTTTGACAGCATACTAATTTATACACTTATTTAATTTAGACATTGTGACAATCGACGTAACGTAAACGGTTTAAATTACAGGAGACATATTACATCCCCAGTCGGAAAGTTGGAGAAAAAACATATATTCCCGCACAAGCGAAACTACCTACTCGCTACCGTAATCAGCTAAGAGTATTAAGGAAAAGTGGAGCAGTAACACGACCCACCGTTGCACCAGTTCCGATACTAACGATGATACCATTTCAGGTAGGCATACTGGTGTGATGTGTGTAACCATTGAAGTTTTATGTTATGGGTGTATAGTCGACGTTAAAGATATGTCCACACTTTTGCACCTTATTACAATGGGGTAAAGTACATATCTTTGACGTCGACTGTACACGAATAAAATTACATCTCTAATGGTTTTTCATATCACCTTATTTGTTGTGTATTGTATTATTTGTTGATCATGTAAGTAACGTGTATATTTTTTTATAACCAGTATCTAGTACTGATATTTCACCGGAAGAGGCTGAAGAACATAAGTTGTGGTTGAAATTTAACAAAGAACCATGGGTAGAAATTTTGGATAAGTGGAACCAGACCAGAAAATACAGAGTGGCATTTATCGCTGAAGAAAAAAATACAATACAAGATATTCTTACAGAATGGCCTAGCCCTAAGGCGAGTCTAGGATACAAATTGGTATGCTTTTTGTATTATACTTGGATTCATCGGTATTCAAAATATAACCATTTCAGTTATTTCTTAATTATATATTGCCTCCAATTTATAAACAAACCCTAGTGACTATGTTGTAATAATATCTATAAAATATATGATCACCGACTCTATTTGGCTTTACATGCGTAATGTGACTTTCAGATTGAAGCAGATTTTGACGCTATGCATCCGCATCGCGATCTTAACTTGTTTAAAAACTGGCAACAATTTATGGAAAAAGCAAGACCAATACTGAAAAATCTGAAATCAGTAGATGTAGATTTATTGGATGAAAAACTTGAGGAAGGTAAGTTATGTATGTTGAATGTGATATCTCTAAGTTGGGCTATTTCCTGACTTGGCGGGGCGGAATCGGTATGCAATATTTTGTACATTGAGGTGACCGTACTGATGTTGCCAATATTTCCTCTTGTCGATATACTGTCAGTATTACATTTGCGCAGCAGTAATATCATGCATAGAAGCGTGGCGGTACGAATCCAGTACGTACCGCCACGCTCCTGCGCATCCCATGCCAGTCAGGGAGTACTCGTTTGAAGGCTCCGTCGCCGCGTTTTGTTAGCGGGATGGAAGCGGAGCGCGACGCGAGCGCAATCCGCGCGTGGACGCAGCGCCGCGCCAGAGCGCCGCGCCCGTGCAGAGACAACCATAATATATAACTGCCCCTTGAATGCGGGCGCAACGCGCGCTGCTCTCATCGCGCTCCGCTTCCGCCTCGCTAACAAAACGCGGCAGTCTTGCGGAGCCTTTAATGTGATCATCATGATGATGATGACGGTTTGGTTAATGGTTGATCCCATCCAAAACATAAATTTGAATGAATGCCAAGTTCGTAAACGGTTTCGCTTATAAAAGAAATGAGAACTAACTGGAAATTAAGTTCTTTCAAAGCTCCTTAGATCACTTGTTCTTTTCATTTTTCTTCATACTAAGTTTGAAGATTCAAGATATTTATTCATGACGTACACAATATTACATAAAAATTTACATACAAACAAAATAAAGACGTATAGGTGTAGCACCACGAAACGTACACGAGACGTATATGTGAAGCAGTTGGAAGTATAGCTAGGGCTATGCCTAATACAAAAACGAAACAGACTTAATTTAGGTAATGATAATGACGTAATGTTCGTAATTAAAAATCTTTTTTTATTGAAATATTTGTACAGATATAGTGAATTAAGTTATTCCATGGGGAAAACCTGGAATACGACTGGACCCGAAGGTTCAATCAATTACCAACACCATGCATTCATTCTAAGAGACTTGTACGTGAACTTTGGTGCAACTAACATAAAAAAAATTGAACCAAATTGAGAACTTCCTCCTTTTGAAGACGGTAAAAAAATAAAAATACACAGACATGCATTTCTTTGCACATATAGGTATTATAATTAATTTATGATTATACTTTGCTTCTTTTAGATGCCACGAACTACATCTTCTTCAAATTAATGTCGTGCAAGATGCCGCCTACCGTTAAAGTGCCAATCAAAGAAAATGGAAAAAAAAGATTTTACAAACCTAGCATTGTGGAGTCGCAGAATTCATTCATTTTACACGTAACGGTAAGTAGCATATGTGGATTGCGGCTTGTTTGAGTAGACTTCCGATTTCAGAAAACCTCATTAAAAAAGTCAAGCGGGGTCAAATATACAGATGTCCTTAAAATCAGTATAACCCAAGCCATCGCTCAAATTCAGCCTGATCTGTGCGGCAGAGTTATTGACGGCTACCAGAAGAAGTCAAGGCGGATATTTGAACGATGTCATATTTCACACTAAATGGCACTTAAAGGCCATTTTATTTCAAATAAAACTAAAAAGTAGTTAATATCTCACACATAGCCTGTTTTATTGCATTTTAAAATCGAACCGCCCGTATTAGAAAACCCTATATTATTTATTAAAATTATTACTGTAAGGATTATGGGTTCAATACATAACAAGTCTTTATTATTATAATAACTCCTGGTGCAAAGGTGCCCCTCACGCTTGCTACATTACCGTCGGTGCCACCATTTACGTTTTTTAAATTCATTTTTAAACGAAGCATATTTAAAAATTACAATATAAAATCCGGCTCAAGAACTTTCTTGCGGGCCTGAGGAGGTAGCAAATGTCGACCCTACCTATCCGCCATTTTATTTTAGCAAATGGTGCACTAAACACTCCGTATAATATTTTTGTTTGTTACAGAACCAGAGTGAAATCAAAAATAAACTGGAGCAATACCAGAAAATGCATCTATCCAGAGGAACCACCTTCCAACCGCTGGTGATTGCCGTCGGACCAACGAGCAAGGACTTAAAAGATTTTTACGTAGCTGTTGAGTCTGTTCTTTACAAGGTAGATAAACTGCTAAAAGCTGTCGACGTATGCTTCAAAGTAATACACGTCACCAACGTTCAATACCCGCTAGAATGTTTAAGTGTATGGACATTTATCCAAAAATATTTTTATAACTTGCACAACAAAAATGACAAGAAAATTTCCGCTGTGTATTGCTTTATATCAGATCTGACTGACTAATTAAGTATCTTTCAAGGACTTAAGAATTTTTGTGTTTTGACTAATGTTTATTTGCTTCATGTGTTCGATCGAAACAGAAAACCATCAAGATCTTATTCACCATTATATAGGGTTCAATTATCATTTGCAAGCACACCAGCTGCATCAACGAGAAACTGGTTTATATAGACTAATTATGCCACAAGATCTTATTTACGCACCAACTTTTTGTCATATTATCTCTAATGGAGACTCTTACTGCGGAATCAAATATATTTAGATACATGATGTCACGGTCAGAATAATGTTTAATATTATTTGATTACGGTAGCTATCAATTAGTTTATCACTTGCGGGTTTTTTTTAATGTAATTGTCTTGCTTTTTCCACAAAATGACCGATTTTTTTTACCAAATACCAACATGTGACACATCAAGTCTTTTAAAAAGTACATTAAAGTTTGTTTCTACGTTTTTTGATAAAGTTAATATTTTCAGAAATAATCAACCAGAAAGTGAAAAACAAATGTGCCGGGCTCCTTTAACTTTTGAACTAGAAATCCAAAAAAATTAAAAGATACATCTTTGTATATACCTACCTGCAACTAAAGTTATTTTAACATTACCGTTTGGGTAGTTTTTGAGTTAACTCCAATCAATTTAAAGACCCCCGGAATTTTTTTGGACCCGGGTATGTCCTTAAACTACGTCCGGACCCGAGTATGTCCTTAAACTACGTCCGGACCCGGGTATGTCCTTAAACTATGTCCAAAAGAGAGGTATGGGTACTGCGCCTATCATCTCGCTATGTGGTAGGGCACAGCTCAGCGAATGTCATCTCGCTAAAATCTGGAGCAGAGCCCGACTGGAGAAATACCTCCACCTTACAGAAAACCACAGCCAAAAAGCACTAGACCCTACTCATAGTATTCTGTACTTGTCGGTGAGTAAGGTTGCCAAAGAGCTCAAGTATATACAAAGATGTATCTTTAAATTTCTGGTTCAAAAATTAAAGGAGGGGCAAAAGTTGGGTGGTTTGAGTTATAGTTAGTGAGTATAAAAGAAAAATGCAGTAGTAAAACCCACCAGTCGCATTGGCACCAGTCCCGATACTAACGATGGTACCATTCCAAGTAGGCCTGGCGTACTGCTGTGATGTGTGTATTTATAGAGGTTTTATGTCATGGGTGTACAGTCAGCTGTAAAAATATGGGTGTACTCATCTTACTCAAAAATATGTCCCATAGTATCTTATTCCGTTGTAACAAGTGCGTAGTACCATATTTATTAGACAATTTTTTCTACACGTATTTTTGCAGCTGACTCTACATGTATAACAAACAACGAGATCTTAAATAGAATTAAAAAAAAAAATATTCCTACTAAGAACCATTGGAATTAGAAGAAGGAACATGTGTTCTGGATTAAACTTGTCATGCCCGAGATGCGAGTATACGACTAATCATTTTTATAGTAAAAAAATTATGTGTGTCTTTCGGCGTTTACGAAACAAGAAATTAAATTCTACGAAACTTTCAAACTTATGGAAGAAATTTAGGACCCCGACCTGAAATAGTTGATTCCAAATCTGAAAGAGAGAATATTACCGTATCCTATGAACGCCTGTCCCAATATCCAGCAGACTTACTATGTCCACATAGTTTGGTAGGTACCTTACCTACCCACAAACAATTTTCAGATTTTCTAAATCAGTTGCAACATACGTATTTTTTTTATATGTTTGCAACCACCCCCCAGCCAGGTGTCCCAGAACTTGGCTGACTGGCGACAGGCTTTTGATATTCAACCTATTTGTAACCTAATATTAAAGTAAATAAACTGGAGCAATACCAGAAAATGCATCTATCCAGAGGAACCACCTTCCAACCGCTGGTGATTGCTGTCGGACCAACGAGCAAGGACTTAAAAGATTTTTACGTAGCTGTTGAGTCAGTTCTTTACAAGGTAGACAAACTGCTAAAAGTTGTCGACGTATGCTTCAAAGTAATACACGTCACCAACGTTCAATACCCGCTAGAATGTTTAAGTGTATGGACATTTATCCAAAAATATTTTTTTGACTTGCACAACAAATATAACAAGAAAATTTATAAACTTATATAGATGTCTTATACAAAGGAAAAAGTGACCTAGGCCTCTGGTGCCCAGGGCGGGGCTGGGACATCTACATAAATTTATAATTTTTATAGTAGTGTGTCTACTTAAAATTAAACAAATCAAAATATTTATTAATAATAATTTGATTTGTTCTTCAGTTGTATAAGAAAATTTCCTCCGTTTATTGCTTTATATCAGATCTGACAGACTAATTGAGTATCTTTCAAAAACTTAAGAATTTTTGTTTTTTGACTATAGGGATACAATGTTTATTTGATTCACGTGTTCGATCGAAACAGCAAACCATCAAGATCTTATTCACAATTACACAATCTCGGTCATAACTCGATTTATCATCGATGTGCACAATCGAATTGTTTCAGAGCATTTCAAAGTTTGTGTTCTTTTCGTCGTCATATAGTTAGTCATAATCAGAGGTCGGAATTTTCGTAGCACTTTTGAGCTGTCATAAGGACTTCTCGTTTATCGACTTCCAATATACATATGTATATCGATATATACAGTATACAATATTTAAAACATGATTACGAGTAGAAGTAAACAATAGGCAGTTTTATCTTATTGCAAATAAAATATCTTGTCGATACAACCTTTGGTTACAAATTTTGGAAGTTTTAAAATAGCAATTAAAATGATAATAGTTTATAAATAATTTGTAGATTTTTAATGCATTTTAATCTTTTATCGAAATAACTTGACTTTTTATTGTTTTCATTGCAAATCTCTATTTCACGTTTTCAACTACCCACTATCTACATCTATCTTCAAGAGATCGCTCTTTAGCGATAAGACCGCCTGTTGTTTGCCTCTAGTTTAATATGTTGTGTTCTATAATGTATCGATAAAATATGTATATCGGAAGTCGATAAACGAGAAGTCCCTATGACAGCTCAAAAGTGCTACGAAAATTCCGACGTCTGGTCATAATGTCTCGGACCGGAATATACATATCTTCTGAATTAGCCACGTCACTTAGTTTTAACATTGAGAACATTATCGAAAATTGCAATAATTTGGACCTAACAGATATTACTCAGGATACGTGTAACGTTTAGTGCATGCTGTAGTAATCTGCAACCCACATAAAGTTTTCGCATTTGCATTATCGTTGTATAGCAATCCTTATTTAAATCGTAAATGCGTTATGAAAATAATTGACGATGTTTCAGAACTAGTAACTGGTGTTATACAAAAAGCATACCAATTTATATCCTAGACTCGCCCGAATCAATCTGAAAGTCACATTACGCATATAAAGCCAAATAGAGTCGGTGATCATCTGTTTTATAGATATTATTATAACATAGTCACTAGGGTTTGTTTATAAATTGGAGGCAATATATAATAAAAAAATTACTGAAATGGTTATATTTTGAATACACATGAATTCAAGTATATAATACAAAAAGCATACTGATTTATATCCTAGACTGTCCTTAAGGCTAGGCCATTCTGTGGGGTGGTTCATGGTACATGTTCGCACATGTAAAAAAAACACGTATGTCGCAACTGTTTTAGAAAATCTGAAAAATTGTTTCTAGGTAGTAATAGTAAGGCACCTAACAAACTATTTGGATATATTTAGTCAGTCAGCTGGATATTGGGACAGTACGCGCCAGAAACGAATATAAGGGCTTTAAATTGATTGGAAATAATAAACTAATAATACGGGGTTCTGAATTTCTTCCATAAGTTTGAAAGTCTTGTGGAATTAAATTTCTTGTTTTGTAAACGCCGAAAGACACACATAACGTTGATACAGTTACATATTATGGTTGACAGTTATATATTATGGTTGTCTCTGTCTGCCCGGGCGCGGCGCTGTGTCCACGCGCGGTTTGCGCTCGCGTCGCGCTTCGCTTCCGCCCCGCTAACAAAACGCGGCAGTCTGACGGAGCCTAAACGAGTACTTCCTGATTGGCGCGGGATGCGCAGGAGCGTGGCAGTGTACTGGATTCGTACCGCCACGCTCCTATGCATGATATTACTGCTGCGCAAATGTGATACTGACAGTATATCGACAAGAGGAAATCTGGGCGACATCAGTACGGTCACCTCAATGTACAAAATATTGCATACTGATTCCGCCCCGCCAAGTCAGGAAATAGCCCAACTTGGAGGCCGCGTCAGAGCGCCGTGCCCGAGCAGACAGAGACAACCATAATATATAGCTGTAAACCATAATATGTAACTTTATATACGTTGTGTATCTTTCGGGGTTTACAAAACAAGAAATTGAATTCCAATTAATTTAAAGCCCTTCTATTGGCATCTGGCGCGTACTGTCTCAATATCCAGCTGACTGATTATGTCCAAATAGTTTGTTAGGTGCCATACTACCCAGAAACAATTTTCCAGATTTTCTAAAACAGTTGCGGCATACGTGTTTTTTTACATGTTTGCAACCACCCCACAGAATGGCCTAGCCTTGAGGCGAGTCTATGATATAAATTGGTATGCTTTTCGTATTACACTTGGATTCATTGGTATTCAAAGTATAACCATTTCATTTATTTTTTAATAATATATTACCTCCAATTTATAAACAAACCCTAGTGACTAATTTACATCCGCTGATTTAAGATTTTTCAGTATTGGTCTTGCTTTTGTGGCCAATTTTTAAACAAGTTAAGATCGAACACCGGATGCATAGCGTCAAAATTTGCTTCAATCTACTTAAATAAACAAAATATTAATTAAAATAATTTGATTTGTTCTTCAGAAAAACAAGTACCTATATAAATTGGTATGCTGTCAAAGCTATGCAGTACGTATTTAAAATGGGGTTACCTAAATACATTGATAAAAAAAATGTGAAACTACTGATAATAGAGACTAATTTTTAGGGTTCCGTAGTCAACTAGGAACCCTTATAGTTTCGCCATGTCTGCCCGTCCGTCCGTCCGTCCGTCCGTCCGCGGATAATCTCAGTGACCGTTAGCACTAGAAAGCTGAAATTTGGTACCAATATGTATATCAATCACGCCGACAAAGTGGTAAAATAAAAAGTGAAAAAAAATGTTTTATGAGGGTACCTCCCCTATACGTAAAATGGGGGGGTGATTTTTTTTTCGTTTCAACCCAAACGTGTGATATATTGTTGGATAGGTATTTAAAAATGAGTAGGGGTTTACTAAAATATTTTTTTGATAATGTAAATATTTTCGGAAATAATCGCTCCAGAAGTAAAAAAAAATGTGCCCCCCCCCCCCTCTAACTTTTGAACCATAACTTTTAAAAATATGAAAAAAATCTCAAAAGTAGAACTTTATAAAAACTTTCTAGGAAAATTATTTTGAACCTGATAGGTTGAAGTGTTTTTGAAAAAAAAATACAAAATAATTTCTGAACTAAGTTTGTAATTTAACCATATAAGCAGGTGTTTATTGTACCTGTAATTTCTACAAAATCACAATGAAATGACGTGTTTTCAAATAAAGTAAAAACGGTGAAAATCGGTTCACGCAATAAAGAATTATCCCATAAAAATCATCTTCCATACTTTAAGCTCGCGCGCAATAGTTTACTTAATTTGCCGATAGATGTCGCTGTACTTGGAACGCTCATATCATATCCTACATGGCGGTGTTATTTTAACTCTTAGGTGGGGACACTTACTGTGACGGACGGAAAACTACGGAACCCTACACTGAGCGTGGCCCGACACGCTCTTGGCCGGTTTTTTAGAGATAAGACCGCCTGTTGTTACTTAGATAGTTTTTGGTGCAACAAAGAATGCTTGCTCTGCAGTATGTGGTGCAGTGTTCCTGGTACCCAGGGCTTGAATACCGGTATTTGCTCCATACTAAAATACCGGTATTTTTTCGGTTCTTTTCGGTTCTTCGTTTACTATTTCATTTTTAATCGAACAATCTTATAATACTAAGCCATTTCCTAAATACAATACTGAGTTCTACATTAATACCATAAAATAATGAAATATATTGGGTTTTCTGCGAATACCGGTTCCAAGCCCTGCTGGTACTTTAATATATCGTCAATAACCTGCCGTCAGTCAGCCAGGTTCTGGGACACCTGGCTGGGGGTGGTTGCTAACATGTAAAAAAAACCGGTAATGTTCAAGTATATACTTTACGCAGTTGCTAGCGAGTACGGTTACTGTAATAATATTACAGAGGTCACAGCACACACGTTTCAATTGCCTCTCAATCATCGTTCATGATAGACGAAAAGAATACTTACCAAAAAGATGACTTGTGGGTTAGGCCCCCGTTGAAAGGCCATGTTTAGCGTTTTGTGTACGAAGCACTATTAACCATTAACATTATACCGGGTTCATTTTGTTTTAATTTAGAAGGTTGTTCCATTCTTATTGTAAACTCACTTTTACCAGAGGCAGCAGCATCAAAATATTGTACGAGTAGATGTATGCCAAAACAAAGCGCCTGATCTTTTTATAACAGTAACAATATGTGATGTAACCTAAACTTTATTAATAAAATAACAATTGACTCTTGCTCACAGACTTTACACTGGAAAAGGATGTGAAACAAGAATAGAGTTGGGTACTAGGATATCTGAACCACTGAATAATATTCCTGATTATCTTAAAGGTGTTATTATTTCTGACGATGTAAATTTAGCAAATGCTCTTAATTGGGTTTATTATAACGGTATAAAATATGTACCAAGAATGATTCTAATAATTTCTAATCGGACGTGCTACAATTTTTTTAAGATAAAATTTATTTGTGTTTCGTCATCAAGTAATAACATCTATTTTCTAACAGAACAAATTGATTGTATAGGATTCAAGTATCATTTGCAAGCACACCAGCTGCATCAACGAGAAACTTGGTTATATAGACTAATTATGCCACAAGATCTTATTTACGCACCAACTTTTTGTCATATTATCTCTAATGGCGACTCTTACTGCAGAATCAAATATATTTAGATACATGATGTCACGGTCAGAATAATGTTTAATATTATTTGATTACGGTAGCCATCAATTAGTTTATCACTTGCGGGTTTTTTAAATGTATTTGTCTTGCTTTTTCCACAAAATGTCCGGTTTTTTTTACCAAATACCAACCAACATGTGACACATCAAGTCTTTTAAAATGACATTAAAGTTTGTTTCTACGTTTTTTGATAAAGTTAATATTTCCAGAACTAATCACCCAGAAAGTGAAAAACAAATGTGTTGGGCTCCTACTTTTGAACTAGAAATCCAAAAAAAAATTAAAAGATACATCTTTGTATATACCTACCTGAAACTAAAATTAATTTAGCATTACCGTTTCGGTAGTTTTTGAGTTATCTCCAATAAATTTAAAGCCCCCCGGAATTTTTTTGGACCCGGGTATGTCCTTAAACTACGTCCGGACCCGAGTATGTCCTTAAACTACGTCCGGACCCGGGTATGTCCTTAAACTATGTCCAAAAGAGAGGTATGGGTACTGCGACTATCATCTCGCTATATGTGGTAGGGCACAGCTCAGCGAATGTCATCTCGCTAAAATCTGGAGCAGAGCCCGACTGGAGAAGTACCTCCACCTTACAGAAAACCACAGCCAAATAGCACTAGACCCTAGTCATAGTGTTGTGTACCTGTCGGTGAGTAAGGTTGCCAAAGAGCTCAAGTATATACAAAGAGGTATCTTTTAATTTCTGGTTCAAAAGTTAAAGGAGGGGCAAAAGTTGGGTAGTTTTTGAGTTATAGTTAGTGAGTATAAAGGAAAAATGCAGTAGTAAAACCACTTCCCACCAGTCGCATTGGCACCAGTCCCGATACTAACGATGATACCATTCCAGGTAGGCGTAGCGTACTGGTTTGATGTGTGTATTTATACAGGTTTTATGTCATGGGTATACATGAATAACAAACGACGAGATCTTAAATATAATTAAAGAAAAAATATGCCTACTAAGAACCATTGGAATTAGAAGAAGGAACATGTATTCTGGATTAAACTTGTCATGCCCGAAATGCGAGTATAAAACTAATCATTTTCATAGTAAAAAAAATATGTATGTCTTTCGGCGTTTACAAAACAAGAAATTGAATTCTACGTAACTTTCAAACTTATGGAAGAAATTCAGGACCCCGACCTGAAAGAGTTGATTCCAAATCTGAAAGAGAGAATATTACCGTATCCTATGAACGCCTGTCCCAATATCCAGTAGACTTACTATGTCCACATAGTTTGTTTGGTACCTTACTTATACCCACAAATATTTTTCAGATTTTCTAAATCAGTTGCGACATAAGTACGTATTTTTTTACATGTTTGCAACCACCCCCCAGCCAGGTGTCCCAAAACTTGGCTGACTTACGATAGGCTTTTGATAGTCAACCTATTTGTAACCTAATATTAAAGTAAATAAACTGGAGCAATACCAGAAATTCTAACCGCTGGTGATTGCCGTCGGACCAACGAGCAAGGACTTAAAAAAATGTTACGTAGCTGTTGAGTCAGTTCTTTACAAGGTAGACAAACTGCTAAATGCTGTCGACGTATGCTTCAAAGTAATACACGTCACCAACGTTCAATACCCGCTAGAATGTTTAAGTGTATGGACATTTATCCAAAAATTATATTTTTATAACTTGCACAACAAAAATGACAAGAAAATTTATAAACTTATATAGATGTCATATACAAAGGAAAAAGTGACCTACGCCCTGGGCACCGAAGGCCTAGGTCACTTTTTCCTTTGTTTCCGTGTCTACTTAAAATAAAACAAATCAAAACATTTATTAATAATAATTTGATTTGTTCTTCAGTTGTACAAGAAAATGTCATCTGTGTATTGCTTTATATCAGATCTGACTGACTAATTGAGTATCTTTCAAAAACTTAAGAATTTTTGTGTTTCGACTATAGGGATAAAATGTTTATTTGCTTCACGTGTTCGATCGAAACAGCAAACCATCAAATTCTTATTCACCATTACAAAACTAGTCACAATCTCGGTCATAACTTGATTTATCGATGTGCGCAATGGAATTGTTTCAGAGCATTTCAAAGTTTGCGTTCCTTTCGTCGTCATAATTATAGTTAGTCATAATCAGAGGTCGGAATTTTCGTAGCACTTTTGAGCTGTCATAAGGACTTCTCGTTTATCGACTTCCAACATACATATGTATATCGATAAATACAGCATACAATATTTAAAACATGATTACGAGTAAACCCCGTCACTTAATTTTAACATTGATAACATTAATGTTGCAATAATTTGGACATAACAGTAATTATGGTTTAGGTCCTAAATAATCGAGTTGGTATATATTTCTACCTGTCGATTTATGTACTTTAAAATTTCTACCTTTGGAAATTAATGAAAAAAAAAAAAATATTCTGTGCCAGCGGGGCCCTTTGTTAATTGTAAGTTTACAGACTAAATGAATTACTATTCATGGAGCCTGTTATTTCTACCTTCCAAATAACTTTTCACTACACCCTAGATATAAATAGTTTTTGAGAAATACGCGTTCGAAGATTTTGTCCTTCTAGCAGGGCCCTTTGGTATTGGTAGTGACTTACATGACCCCAGGTAATTTTAAAAAACAGCCGGTTATTTCTACTTACTGAATAAATTATTACCAACTTGCATGTGACAGGTTTTCAAGAAAAAAAAAATATATAAAAAGGTTATTTTTCTTGAAAACCTGTCACTAGCAAGTTTGTAATAATTTTTTTTTTCATTAATTTGCAAAGGTAGAAATTTTAAAGTACATAAATCGACAGGTAGAAATATATACCAACTCGATTATTTAGGACCTAAACAATAATTACATGGCGTCCCGCTGCATATACGTATATCAGATAATACTCAGGATACGTGTAACGTTAATGCATGCTGTAGTAATCTGCAACCCACATAAAGTTTACGGAGGTCTACTGCAGCATTTGCATTATCGTTGTACAGCAATCCTTATTTAAATCGTAAATGCGTTACGAAAATAATTGACCATGTTATATTGCCTCCAATTTATAAACAAACCCTAGTGACTAATTTTACATCCGCTGATTTAAGATTTTTCAGTATTGGTCTTGCTTTTTCCATAAATTGTGGAAAAAGCGTTCATACGGTTACATATTATGGTTGACAGTTATGCATGCTGTAGTAATCTGCAACGCACATAAAGTTTACGGAGGTCTACTGCAGCATTTGCATTATCGTTGTACAGCAATCCTTATTTAAATCGTAAATGCGTTACGAAAATAATTGACCATGTTTTATTGCCTCCAATTTATAAACAAACCCTAGTGACTAATTTTCCATCCGCTGATTTAAGATTTTTCAGTATTGGTCTTGCTTTTTCCATAAATTGTGGAAAAAGCGTTCATACGGTTACATATTATGGTTGACAGTTATGTATTATGGTTGTCTTTGTCTGCCCGGGCGCGGCGCTACGTCCACGCGCGGATTGTGCTCGCGTCGCGCTAACAAAACGCGGCAGTCTGACGGAGCCTTCAAACGAGTACTTCCTGACTGAAACGAGTACTGACTGGCCATTATGTGGGGTGATTGCAAACATGTATGTCGCAACTGTTTTAGAAAATCTGAAAAATTGTTTCTGGGTATTAAGGCACCTAACAAACTATTTGGACATATATAGTCAGTCAGCTGGATATTGGGACAGTACGCACCAGAAGCCAATAGAGGGGCTTTGAATTGATTGGAAATAATAAATTAAGAATACGGGGTCCTGAATTTCTTCCATAAGTTTGAAAGTCTCGTGGAATTAAATTTCTTGTTTTGTAAACGCTGAAACGAAACGAAAAATAAACGTTGTATGCCTTTCGGCGTTTACAAAACAACAACTAGTATAAAGTGTTTTTTTTTTTAGTAAAATTGTGCAGTTTGGAAGTGCTCTGGCAACACTGTAGAGCGACGCGCGCGCGCAAGCCGGGCGGTCTGCCTGATTTGGTTGTTTTGCGTTATGTTATGTTCTCTAGTTTACTTTTAATCTCTGTGCTAACTTAACTGTGCTAAGAACTGTGTTCATCTGTTCGTTTAGAAAATGGCATCTGAAGAAGATGAAGACAGCCTAAGTTTAGGACTCCAGTATTTAGAAGAATGGGGGTTTATTGAAAACCACCACAATTGTCAGGCCGCATAGTTACATGATTTGTCGTATACTCGCATCTCGGGCATGTCAATTTTAATCCGGAATACATGTTCCCTCTTCTAATTTCGATGGTTCTTCTTTAATTCTATTTAATACCTCGTCGTTTGTTAATAATGTACACACATGACACAAAACCTCTATAAATACACACATCACACCAGTACGCCAAGCCTACCTGGAATGGTATCATCATTTGTGTTCGTCTGTTCGTTTAGAAAATGGCATCTGAAGAAGATGAAGACACCCTAAGTTTAGGACTCCAGTATTTAGTAGAATGGGGTTTATTGAAAACCACCACAATTGTCAGGCCGCATAGTTACATGATTCGCCGTATACTCGCATCTCGGGCATGTCAATTTTAATCCGGAATACATGTTCCCTCTTCTAATTTCGATGGTTCTTCTTTAATTCTTTTTAATACCTCGTCGTTTTTTAATAATGTACACCCATGACACAAAACCTCTATAAATACACACATCACACAAGTACGCCAAGCCTACCTGGAATGGTATCATCATTAGTATTGGAACTGGTGCCAATACCACCGGTGGATAGTGGTTTTATTGCTCCACTTTTCCTTAATTAATACTCACTAACTTATAAAAAAACTACCCAACGGGTTTTATGTACCTTAAATCATATCGGTCATTTTTGCAAAACGTAGATCAGTAAATAGGCTACAAAATGGCATTCAAATCTATTTTTTGTGTTTTTGTGGGTTGACACATTATGGCTTATCAGCATCCATATATAAATAAATGTAAAAAATTATATTACCAAATACCAACATGTGACACATCAATCAATAAAGAGTCTTTAAAAATAAAATTGAAGATTGTTTCAACGTTTTTTGATAAAGTTAATATTTTTAGATATAATCGCCCCGAAAGTAAAAATAAATGTGCCGCTTTTACTTTTGAACCGGAAATCTAAAAAATATGAAAAAGATCTAAAAGATACATGTTTGTATATACTTGAACATTACCGGTTAGGTAGTTTTTGAATTATCTCCAATCAATTTAAAGCCTTTCTATTGGCTGCTGACGCGTACTGTCCCAATATCCAGCTGACTGACTATGTCCACATAGTTTGCTAGGTGCCTACAGCAACAAACAATTTTTCAGATTTTCTTAAACAGTAGCGACATAAATATATTTTTTTACATGTTAGCAACCACCCTCCATCCAGGTGTCCCAGAACCTGGCTGACTGACGGCAGGTTATTGACGATAGTCAACCTATTTGTAACCTAATATTAAAATACCAGGAACATTGCACCACATACTGCAGAGCAAGCATTCTTTGTTGTACCAAAAACTATCTAAGTAACAACAGGCGGTCTTATCTCTAAAAAATTAATCTCTATTATCAGTAGTTTCACCAAAAAAATATTTTTTTATCAATGTATTTAGGTAACCCCATTTTAAATACTGCAATCGCTTTGACAGCATACCAATTTATATAGGTACTTATTTATCTGAAGAAAAAATCAACTTATTTTAATAAATATTTTATTTATTTAAGTAGATTGAAGCAGATTTTGACGCTAATGCACCGCATTGCGATCTTAACTTGTTTAAAAATTGGCCACAATTTAAGGGAAAAGCAAGACCAATACTGAAAAATCTTAAATCAGCGGATGTAAATTAGTCACTAGGGTTTGTTTATAAATTGGAGGTAATATATTATTAAAAAATAACTGAAATGGTTATACTTTGAATACCAATGATAGTAGGGTTCTCTCTCGGTACAAAAGTGAAAAAAAAATTGTTCGCATCGATAAAAAATTATGAATTTTTAAACATGGATAGAGTGCCCTACGGTGAATATTTTTTAGTATTGCAGGTCCGTCAAATTTTTGGACCTTCGCCTCAAAATCAGGGGTCCCGTGAAATATATTATTACTCTCTGGATAAGGCTGCTAGGGGTTCTGTGGTATCATTTCCGTATAAAACAGACATGCAGAATTAATTTTTGATATTAATAAAGTAAAAATCCATATAAAAAAAAAATCTGCGAAGAGGAAAAACACTCAAAAAAATATTATTTTTTTGATCGTTGTATAAGTTATAAATATCATATATTTGTAAATAAAAAAATGTTATAAGAAGGCATATTTAATATGCAGTTTTTAAATATATACAATTTTAAGGCCCTTAAAATGCAAAAACTACATGAAAAAAATCATTCGCGTCGTGGTGTATATGTTTTCTCCATAGTAAGTATCGAAAATCAATGTGAAACGTGAACATCCGTAGCGTATCGACCTTAAATATATGTGTTGTTTATTATTAGTCACTTTTGCTCAGAATACCTTCCACAAAATGCAGATATGAAAAAAAAAAAGAATTAAAAAACACATTTGTTCCAATTATAAAGATTAATACTTAAGTGAGTATAAGGAAATATGTGTTTTTTAATTCTTTTTTTTTTTTCATTTGGTAGAAGATATTCTGAGCAAAATTGACTAATAATAAGCAATGCATACATTTTAAGGTGAATTCGCTACGGATGTTCCCGTTTCTTATTGATTTTTCATACTTACAATGGAGAAAACATATACACCACGACGTGAATGAGTTTTTTTTGCGTAGTTATCGTTCAGTAAAAGGTTTAAAATTGTATATATTTATAAACTGCATTAATTATGCTTTCTTATGACATTTTTTGTATTTAAAAATAAATTATATTTATTAGTTATCTCTCTCACTCTATCCATGGCCAAAAATTCACGACTTTTTCTCGATGCGCACAATTTTTTCAAATTCAAGCTCTGCTATGAATCCAAGTGTAATACAAAAAGCATACCAATTTATATCCTACACTCGCCTCAAGGCTAGGCCATTCTGTGGGGTGGTTGCAAACATGTAAAAAAAACACGTATGTATGTCGCAACGGTTTTAGAAAATCTGAAAAATTGTTTCTGAGTAGTAAGGCACCTAACAAACTATTTGGACATATATAGTCAGTCAGCTGGATATTGGGACAGTACGCACCAAAAGCCAATAGAGGGGCTTTGAATTAATTGGAAATAATAAATTAAGAATACGGGGTCCTGAATTTCTTCCATAAGTTTGAAAGTCTCGTGGAATTAAATTTCTTGTTTTGTAAACGCCTAAAGACACACAACGTTGATACAGTTACATATTATGCAGTCTAAAAAGTCTTTAAAAATCAAATTGATGATTGTTTCAACGTTTTTTCATAAAGTTAATATTTTTGTATATACTTGAACATTACCGGTTAGGTAGTTTTTGAATTATCTCCAATCAATTAAAAGCCTTTCTATTGGCTGCTGACGCGAGTAGGTGCCTACAGCAACAAACAATTTTTCAGATTTTCTTAAACAGTAGCGACATAAATATTTTTTTTTACATGTTAGCAACCACCCTCCATCCAGCTCATCGTCAAGTACCATCAGTAGCATTAGCTTTGGAGTGAGCGACCGTTGCGTAGAGAAATCTCGTGTAAGTTTCAATGCTTTGTAATTTAAGTCTACTATAGGTTTATCTCTTCTTCCTTTCTAATATTTTTTTTATTTCACTATTAGGAACAAATTGATTTGAAACAAATCCTAACAACGACTAATTGTGGTGAACTGTGTCTCGCATCTGCAAACAAGTCCCTTGATAATGTATTATGAAACCAAATTGTTCGAACCGTAGTAGAATATTACATCAAACGTTATAATAAAATGACCAGTCAAGACTTTGATGTATTGTCCGATCAAATAGTAATGCTGTTTCCCACGGAATAAAAGGTTTTTATTTTTTTTTTGTTGGTAGAAGTACAGTAGATAGTAGAGTGCAAAGATTAATTTTTGATATGAATAAAGTAAAAATCCATATAAAAAAAAATCTGCGAAGAGGAAAAACACTCAAAAAAATAATATTTTTTAGATCGTTGTATAAGTTATAAATATCATATATTTGTAAATAAAAAAATGTTATAAGGAGGCATATTTAATATGCAGTTTTTAAATATATACAATTTTAAGGTGCTTAAAATACAAAAACTACATGAAAAAAATTATTCGCGTCGTGGTGTATATGTTTTCTCCATAGTAAGTATCGAAAATCAATGTGAAACGTGAACATCCGTAGCGTATCGACCTTAAATGTATGTGTTGTTTATTATTAATTAGTCACTTTTGCTCAGAATACCTTCTACAAAATGCAGATATGAAAAAAAAGAATTAAAAAACACATTTGTTCCAATTATAAAGATTAATACTTAAGTGAGTATAAGGAAATATGTGTTTTTTAATTCTTTTTTTTTCATTTGGTAGAAGATATTCTGAGCAAAATTGACTAATAATAAGCAATGCATACATTTTAAGGTGAATTCGCTACGGATGTTCCCGTTTCTTATTGATTTTTCATACATATACACCACGACGCGAATGAGTTTTTTTTGCGTAGTTATCGTTCAGTAAAAGGTTTAAAATTGTATATATTTATAAACTGCATTAATTATGCTTTCTTATGATATTTTTTGTATTTAAAAATAAATGGTATTTATTAGTTATCTCTCTCACTCTATCCATGGCCAAAAATTCACGACTTTTTCTCGATGCGCACAATTTTTTCAAATTCAAGCTCTGCTATGAATCCAAGTGTAATACACAAAGCATACCAATTTATATCCTACACTCGCCTCAAGGCTAGGCCATTCTGTGGGGTGGTTGCAAACATGTAAAAAAAACACGTATGTATGTCGCAACGGTTTTAGAAAATCTGAAAAATTGTTTCTGGGTAGTAAGGCACCTAACAAAATATTTGGACGTAGTCAATCAGCTGGATATCGGGACAGTACGCGTCAGCGCGCCGCTAAACTCGTCAAAAAAATTATGGTTCGTGGAAGACATTAAGAAAATCTACAAAAATTGTCCACGGGTGTATACCTAACAAACTGTGTGGACATACATAGTCAGTCAGCTGGATATTGGGACAGTATGCGCCAGAAGCCAATAGAAGGGCTTTAAATTGATTGGAAATAATAATTTAATAATAATACGGGTTCTGAATTTCTTCCATAAGTTTAAAAGTCGCGTGAAATTAAATTTCTTGTTTTGTAAACGCCTAAAGACACACATAACGTTGATACAGTTACATATTATGCAGAGCAAGCATTCTTTGTTGCACCAAAAACTATCTAAGTAACAACAGGCGGTCTTATCTCTAAAAAATGAATCTCTATTATCAGTAGTTTCACCAAAATATTTTTTTTTATCAATGTATTTAGGTAACGCCATTTTAAATACTGCATAGCTTTGACATCATACCAATTTATATAGGTACTTATTCATCTGAAGACCAAATCAAATTATTTTAATAAATATTTTGATTTGTTTATTTAAGTAGACATTATAAACTTTTATAAATGTCATTATGTCATATACAAAGGAAAAAGTGACCTAAGTCTCCAGTGCCCAGGGCTGGGATCGAACCAGCGTCTTCTGCATTCGCGGCAGATGCCCTAAACCACTAGGCTACCCGGGTCACAACGGCACCAGTGGAATTTTCACGTGTATATGCAATCTTTCGAAATGCTAAGGCGTATTTGGTCAATCATCTAAGGTACATGATCATTATGAGTTGTTACTTCCAATCGGAACTACTTAGGAGTTCATCGAAGGCGAGAGAGATGGCGCTGCTTTCAATACATCTGAAGAACATATCAAATTATTTTAAAAATATTTTGATGTGTTTATTTAAGTAGACACACTACTATATAAATTATCTGCCGCGAATGCAGAAGACGCTGGTTCGATCCCAGCGCTGGGCACCGGAGGCCTAAGTCACTTTTTTCTTTGTATATGACATCTATATAAGTTTATAGGTTCTTATTTAATTAAGACATTGTAACAATCGACGTAAAGTAAACGGTTTAAATTACAGGAGATATATTACATCCCCAGTCGGAAACTTCGAGAAAAAACATATATTCCCGCACAAGCAAAACTACCTACTAGCTACCGTAATCAGCTAAGAGTATTATTACTTTAGGTCAGACCATACAAAAGGGTGTTTCAATCTAAAGTGCGAAATTCATTGGGGTCTGCGTGCTTTCCCCGCTTCGCACGACTCCTCGACCCCGTCACGACGCACCCTCACGACATCCCCTTACGATCCGCAGTTGACCCCTCTCGCCCCCCTCCGAACCCCCAGTACGACCCCTTTTCCACGACCCCCGACCGCCCTGATGACCCCCCACGACGCCCCTCTAGCCCCCCCCCCCCTTTGATGCCCCTCGACCCCCCATCTCAACCTCTTCATGACCCCCTCGAATCGCCTCCACTCGCCCTCACGATCCCTGGACCGACCCCCCTTACGAACCCCGCTAAACCCCCTTACATAATAATTTCCTGGGGTTAGCGGGGTTCGTAAGGGGGGTCGATCCAGGGATCGTGAGGGCGAGTGGAGGCGAATCGTGGGCATCGTGAGGTGGGGTCGTGAGAAGGGTCGAGGGGGTCATAAATAAGTAATTATAAGTATTAAATTACAAAAGTAACTAATTACACCCACCTCTGTTATATGCTCATTAACAACTTTATATGAGCGGATTAATTTGACAAATTGATAAACGCTTATATTGCAAAGGTATTACATATTGCCCAAATATGAATGTATCACAAGTGCCAGTAGCCTTACCATGAGTTCACTGTTTGCAGTAACCGTACTCGCTAGCGACTGCGTGAACGATTAGTATGGAGATTAATGTTCTATAAGTAACCGCCAAGGGCGCTATCTATACTTACTACACAACGCGCACAAACGTCGTTTACGCAGTTTCTAGCGAATACGGTTACTGCAATAATACTACAGAGGTCACAGCACACACGTTTGAATTGCCTCTCAATCATCGTTCAAAATAGACGAAAAGAATACTTACCTAAAAGATGACTTGTGGGTTAGGCCCCTGTTAAAAGGCCATGTTTAGCGTTTTGTGTACGGAGCGCTTTTAACCATTAACATTATACCGGGTATAAGAATGGAACAACCTTCTAAATTAAAACAAAACAAAAACCCGGCGGGCCCATTTTGTTTTAATTTAGAAGGTTGTTCCATTCTTATTGTAAACTCACTTTTGCCAGAGGCAGCAGCATCAAAAGATTGTGGATGTATGCCTAAACAATTTTATATCAGTAACAAGATGTGATGTAACTTAAACCTAGCGATAACTGCAACAATTAAGATGTTACGTTATTAAAAATGTGTTATGTTTTATAATAAAATAAAATAAATTTTAATTTCTCAATTTGTTGTTTATTTTCTTGTTCACCCTGTCATTACAGATGTGATAGAGCCTGTCATGTCGTTGTGTATATGCAACTGTACATAATTTTATGAAACAAGCCGAATGCCAGTTTCATATTAAGGTTACACGATTGTTTCAAAACAAAGTTATGCACAGTTACCTAACACGAGTTACAAATTAAATTACTTGTTGTAATTAATTATTCTAGATATTGTTATTGTGTGCTAATTTACTCTTATGTCTACTTTTATAAATTAAACTAAGTGGCTTTTGTTATTTTTTGGTATATTGTACATTATGGTAACCTGCATTAAGTAGCTTTTTTATTCGCTTTAATGCATTTTAGGTATAAATTTTAATGATGTTTTGATTCTGTTTATGCAACTGCTTCATAATGTTTGGGTTTGAAACGATTGTGATCATAATAAGTGCACGATAGCGTTTTAAAATGAAATGATTTTAAAGTTGCATAAACAATTTTTTTTTTACGCTCATGTCAACGATCTTCTGTAATGTATATTATAGAGGTTTTATGGCATGTGGTCATGTAATGGGACGGTTATTGGATCTGTAATGTATTTTAATTTGTATATTATACAAATTTGGTATTTCTTACTAAATTAATATTGGCATTATATACGAAATATTGTAGTTTGATGTAACAAAATCATGTTTCGTAATATGTACGCAAGTAATCTATTAAAATCCACAAAAGCCTTTTAGTAGAATTTATTAGAGATATTTTGTAAATTGCACCTAAGCAAAGTAGTAAAAATTACAAAATTGGTTTAGTAAATCGTACAAAATCATTTGCAGTAAATTATGCGAAAGCGCATTAGTAGAATTCACTCAGATAAACTAGGTAAAATATACAAAAGTTGAGTAGTACATTTTACAAAAGCCATTTAGTAGAATTTATTAGAGATAATTTGTAAATTGCACCTAAGCAATGTAGTAAAAATTACAAAATCAGTTTAGTAAATCGTACAAAATAATTTGCAGTAAATTATGCGAAAGCGCTTTAGTAGAATTCACTCAGATAAACTAGGTAAAATATACAAAAGTTGAGTAGTACATTTTACAAAAGCCATTTAGTAGAATTTATTAGAGATAATTTGTAAATTGCACCTAAGCAATGTAGTAAAAATTACAAAATCAGTTTAGTAAATCGTACAAAATAATTTGCAGTAAATTATGCGAAAGCGCTTTAGTATAATTCACTCTTATAAACTAGGTAAAATATACAAAAGTTAAATAGTACAGTTTACTAGAGTTGTTTAGTAGAATTAACCTTAGTAAATTTCGTAATCTATACATTCCTTAATTTGGTGATATCTACGAAAGTTCAATGCGTCATACATACGAAAGAAACTTCGTAATTATTACAAAAGTATATTACTTTATTCCACTAAAGAAGTTTAGTGATATCTACGAAATGTCAGTACGCAATACATAATAAAGAAATTTAGTAACTATTACAAAAGTGTATTACTTAATTCCACTAAATAAGTTTAGTAACATCTATCAAAGTTCAGTGGTCATACATACTAAAGAAATTAGTAAGTATTACAAAAGCATATTAATTGATTACACGCAAGACGTTTAGTAGTATCTATAAAAGTTACGCACGTCATACATATTAAAGAAATGTAGTAATTATTACGAAAGTAAATTCGTAGACGCTACGACAGTAATTTAGTGAAGCATACAAAACCTTTTGGCGAATTACAAAATCTATTTCGTTAAAAGTACAATACAAAGTCCGTAAAATTTACTAAATATTATTTGTCAAACGTACGAAATTGGTGTGACCCCACAAAATATTAGTTTTACTAAACTAGTTTTGTAAAAAGTCCTTTACTAAAGCAGTTTTGTAAAAAGTCCTTTACTAAAGCAGTTTTGTAATATCTATTTACTAAACTAGTTTTGTAAAAAGTCAACCAAAGCATGTTTGGTAAATTCAACAATATTTGTGTGTAGGTCCCAATTTAACCCATAAATTTCGTAAAAATTTCGTAAAATCAACGAAAGTATTTTTTCAGTGTACAGAATTAGGCAATTACAACAGCTTAGCTAATTTTTTTTTCTGAATATCTCGGCTTAAACACAAACCCGTAAAACTATTGCTAATATCACAATGTGGGCCATTCATACA
This sequence comes from Pammene aurita, assembly GCA_947086415.1. NCBI lineage: Eukaryota > Metazoa > Arthropoda > Insecta > Lepidoptera > Tortricidae > Pammene > Pammene aurita. The sequence continues at coordinate 29,930,931 of OX352303.1, forward strand.
TTAAGGATTTCATTTTTCTTTCCTGTATAAGTACATTAGTTTAAACCAGAGTTAGAAGCAAATGTCCTTAAAGATATAAGTACCCCCAATACTACTTTTGGAAATGGCTATCAGCTTTCGGTGATATAAGCCACAACAAGAAATTTAGACCCGGTTATATCCTTAAACTACGTCCGGACCCGGGTATACCCGGAAAGCTATGTCCCGGGTATGTCCTAAACTTTGTCCAAAATGATACTACGAATATCAATCTCGCTATGTGTGGTAGGGCACATAAAATCTGGAGCAGAGCCCGACTGGGGAAGTACCTCCACCTTACAGAGAACCACAGCCAAATAGCACTAAACCCTACTCAGTGTTGTTGTAAACTGTAGACGGTGCAAGGGGTGCAGAGAAGGAAAGTAGTAGGAGAAAGACACAGGTAAGTAAGTATACGTAAATATTAGCTATAGCGGCCGCGAGGGCGACAGCGTCTGTCGGTGACAGTGGTCAATTGGCAACTAACTGGTTTGACACAGTATGCATACAGATGCATATAGGTAAGTACATATATGTATAATATTACATGTCGCTCGCGCTCACTATCTATGCGTATGTATAGATTTATTTATATTAAGTAGTAGGTACAACAACATATGAAATAGGTAAGTAAAAGGTATGTATGTACATATGTATTATTATTAGTTTTTAAGCTTATTTTCAGAACCGGAAGGCAATACCAGCGTCTGCCGTCTACAGTTGTGTTCCTGCCGGTGAAGGTTGCCAAAGAGCTTAAAATTTCTTATTAGTCGTCAACACAGTGAGTCCTTTTTGTAAACCGTCGGCAACACGCATATGACACCTATGGAGTTGCAGGCGTCCATAGGGTACGGTAGCTGCTTACCATCAGGCGGGACGTATGCCTGTTTGCCACCGTCGTGGTATAAAAAAAAGTTACAGTTAGCCTCATCTTTCGGGAATATGAAAAGCAACTTTGTTTTTGATCTGCGTGTAACTATTAGATTAGATATATTTGTTATTCACCAAACTCACTCTTGAAAACCACGGCGTCTCACTTTTGAAATATATGGATTTGCGACATTGAATAAACAATCAAGCATTATGGTAATGCCTAAATTTAAGAATATAATAGAACCGCTACCTCTTGTAACTTAAGACAGGAAGTCCCATACACTGAAGATATATAAGGGGTGATTTAAATACTTTTTATGGGCATTTTCACGGCACAACGACAGAAATAGCTGAGGCGAGTTATAGCAATGGATGGGGTCTTTATTGATGGCCCTTTCAGTAAAGCCCAGTGGCTTTAGAAGGTTCTAATGCTGACAATATTCAAATAGGACAAGTTTACAATCTGACTTGCGTGTATTTAGTCACTAGGGTTACGTTCGACATGTTTTGGAGGGCCTAGGTTTCCATCTAAAATTGGTGACAAAATATAAATTTAATGTCACATACAAATAGAAATAAATAGGCCTCTGTTTTCATACAAAACGGCACAGCATGGTTTAACAATATTTAAACCCTTATGATTATGTTAAACTTTCACAAAGCGTTTTATATTTAGCTTCATTTGTAATTTACGGCACAAATTACCGGTGAAATTAAAACATTGGCGAGATGAGCATTGGCTCATCAGCTCTCTCCATCAACTCTCAAAGTTTTACTTGAGATTTGAAGGAAAAATGTCGGTCTTGCTTAGAAAACAAAATGAATTAATTGAAAAATGTTGTTAATAAAGTCTTAAGATGTCTTATGATGTATTAAAACATAAAAATAAATAAAACAGAATAACCTACCAAAAACAGCATTAACTTTTGTAAAGTAAATGAAATCTAGGTGTATGTATCTGTACCGAAATGAATTAAAACAAAAAAAGAAAGAAAGAAAAGAACAAAAGAAAAAAGAAAGAAAGGAAATATATTTATTATTACAAAACAAGGACAGAAAAACTTAAAATGAACTAATGGTAATTACTATCTAAAGCTGTCTTAATGGTCCTCACTCAGCTTGATGTCACAGAATGCTCCACATGGTACACTCCACAGAAGCAAGCAGATACAAGTATATCTTCTACAGAAGCAGCACTCACACACCAAGAACTGTCGGTGAAAATAGCATTACATTCGATTCGAATTACGAATGATATCGCTCTCTGCTGAGTAAAACCAGCGAGCAAAGCTTATGACATTGATATAAATTGTCTAGGATTGTCTAGTCTAAGCTAAGGCACAGTGTATAGAGAAGTAGTTGAATATCTTTTACACCAAGTGCCGGATTCTAATTTTAAAATACACTAACAATCCTTAAGAATACAACCTATCTCAAAAACTCCAACACGCAACAAACATACAACCAATATTGAAGTTGTATTGGAGTTGCGTTGGAATATTTCTCAAGCAAATTCTGATATTTCTGATTCACATGTTTATGCCGTGGCTGTATTGCGTTGTTAATGCATTGGAGTTGGATTGTGTCTATACGTGTTTTAAAGTTAGAATACGGCCCCAAGAGTAGGTCGTAATACGTAGTAGTACGTAACGTACAAATAGCCACGTCAGATAAACGTCAGTCCATACAATAAATATGACCACTGGTCATATGTTTTCGGCAGAGGGGAACGCCTGTGAATGGCCACTCCGGTTGGTTAGAATTCTCCAAGTACTATTGTATTATTTTGTACTGGTTTTACTATGGACTGTGGTAGCGCATCTGTCACGGGACCCGAGACTGGCGTCTAGGTTTCAATTGCTCGTGTGGAGTTATGATTTCGTCGCACACGTGGGCGGGATATGGATACGGGTGATAGCGGAGGCGTAAAGCGTTTTTACCTTTTATATTGATTGATTTAATTTCTTCATCCAATACAGCTCTCAAAAGTCTGTAACCTTAAACTAAATAAGGCAGGTAAATAAAATAAATAAATTAAATAAAAATATAATTAGGATGTTTGATTAGTTTAAAATAGCTGAAATATTTTTACTTACTACAAAAACGAATACAATAAGATGATTAAGATGTACTTAATCGAAATGTATAGAACTAAAATAGAAAACAAGGAGATTCCAGGGGAAAACGATTAAAAGTCCCTTTTGGATAATTTTAAAGATTTCGTAAAGCCACTACTTATCCGAAGTTAAGCTATTTTTTACCAACCAGTGATAAAACTCCTGTTCGATTCCCATCTTATAACTCAGATCACGTTATTCACGTTGAACTCGCTTCAAGTGATCCCCTTGCAAGCGCAAGCTCGGTAGGAGTATATCATGTCTGCTCGCTGAAAGGTCCTGGATTTCCCCCCAGCCAACCAGTCCGCTCAGTTTATCAGGGTCATCATCATTAGTCGTTCCCTGAGCTGAGAATCGTGACATCATGTCCTTTTGTTGAATACCAGGTTCCTCCATAGGCTTCTATCCCTCGCTAAGCGCAGTTCTTGCAGTTTTAATTGCATGGCTGCAGTGATTTGGGCACACAATCTTGCGGGGGGAGGGCCTCTTAGTCTTGTGCCTTCAACTTTTCCCGTCATGATGATTCTCTCCAGGCTATCCGAGTTGCGTCGAGAGGGTGTCCGAAGTATGTGAGTATGTGGTTCTTGCATGTCGTCAGGTTAAAAATGCTTGTTGTTTTTCAATACTTAATATACATACAGTACCCGGACCCGGGGTATGTCCTTAAACTACGTCCGGACTTGGGTATGTCCTTAAACTATGCCAAAAAGAGAGGTATGGGCACTGCGAATGGCATCTCGCTTAGTGTGGTAGGGCACGTTCAGTGAATGTCATCTCGCTCAAATCTGGAGCAGAGCCCGACTGGGGAAGTACCTCCACCTTACAGAAAACCACAGCCAAATAGCACTAGACCCTACTCATAGTGTTGTGTTCCTGCTGGTGAGTAAGGTTGCCAAAGAGCTCAAAGAGGACCCAGTGTGTTGACGATGAGGGACCCTCTTGTTCCTTTAGCCGTCAACACAGTGAATCCTCCTTTTTGTAAAGGGTCGGCAACGCGCATGTGACTCCTGTGGAGTTACAGGCGTTCATAGGTTACGGTAGCTGCTTACCATCAGGCAGGCCGTATGCTTGTTTGCCACCGTCGTAGTATAAAAAAAAAAAAGTAACTAAGAACTAAAATTGCAATTAAGTATAATTTATTAAGGGATTTCCATATTTTTACTCATATACACTTTAATTCCAAAAGCCAGGAATACCCGGAGTAAATTTGTAATAAATCTGCCCAAAAGCAGACTTCGCAAAAACAAACTCTGAATCTCACAGTTCTCAGTCCGGCTGACATTATCTGGAAACTTGGAGACTTCGCTTTATGATTGTTTTAATAGCAGGTGCTATCTTGGAAAAAAGTTAAAAGAGACGATAATATTTTTTCAAGTGTTACGGAGTGTCGTCTGATACCAATGAGTTCGTGTTGTTCTTAGTTGTCTAGTGAAATGAAAATTGAGAAAATATTCCTTGGCTTGGTTCGCCGGTAGGCAAGCGTTTCAGACAAGGTACACTATGCAGCTTCCAAAACAAAGGTTATGGGTTGGAACTAAATATTTTTACAAGTTTTTTTTTTTTTTTTTGATGTTGCTTAATTGTTCATTGGAGAACAATTTATCTTCAGGCATCTCGTTTGCTAAGTAGGAACTTATTACATAAAAAAAAACAGGAATTACTATTTGTGTATATGAACAATCATAATACACACTTACCAGGTAGATAAGAACTATACCCTATATCTGGTTAGGTTGAAATACATAGGTTGGTAGGATAATCCGGTCATAATATTATGATATTCTGATGATAGAGACTGTGCGTACTGTGCGTAACTAGCTTAATACCGTAGGTCGCCATATGAAGTTCCTCCAAAAAAGTTGGCCTCGTTAGAATCAGTATAATGTGTAATTTTATGTTACGCTTAAAAACATACATACTTGTATTTATAAAATGACATGACTTCGGCAAGTATCGCAGTATAGTGGAGCAATAGAGATAATCAATACTGTCTGTCAAAAAAGGAATGAGTTTTCTTAAACAAACTCTTTTTGACAAAACTGTTTAAGGATTGTTAGATCGCCACCGCCTGATCACCGTATCACCAAAACAAAAGAGTGGCGGAACAATCTCGCAGACAACAAAATAAATTGCTCGCGTCTCGCGGGAATTGTTTTTAAATTTCGTTACGAAAACTTGCGCATTGTCAGCGCTCTTGTCGCCGTTCCTGTTTAGCCAATGTGGCGTGACCTCTACAGGGTGGAAAAAATACTGGTGATCCGTTTAATTGGTATCGTATTGCGATTAAGAAAAAGTACCTAGGGAAAAAAAAATTGTATAAAGCACGTCGTCCTAGCCGGCCAACCCTCCATACAATTTTTTTTTTTTTTGCGTAAAAATTTTTTATGGTTTTCATATTTAGAATAAGATACCAATTACGGCCCTTAAACGGATCACCAGTATTTTTGTCAAACCTTGTAGATCTATTCTAACTTGTTTTGTAAGTTGGGAATTGGGAAAGGTTGTTTCGTAAACTATTATTGATATATTGATGCTATTAAAAGATTTCTTACAGTTTAGTTATCAATATGACATCTACATAAATTGTATAGGTAATACTCTGACAACTATGTCACTAAACGTTTGACACGATAAGCAATCTTTTTTTGATATGTAAGCACATGAAACACGTTATAACAAGAAAAGTATAATCCAAACAAACAAGCCAAACGTCACTAAACTTCTGACAGCTTCAGTTTAATTTCTTTAATATATTGATGTGAAGCTTCTGTATTTTAGTGGAAAATCCCATATATTGAAAATAGATGTCCATTTGATTGCAGACAATTCAAAGCACGTGTGTTCGAATCCCACTATATTCCAGAGTTCTTCACGGTTGAGTTTTTCATTATAACGTGTGTTATTCTGACAGGTTTAATTCAGTTCAATATCAAATTAAAATCAAATTAACAATACAATTCAAATATTCTTATTGCACACCTCAATAAAACAGAACAGTACAGTGTACTGTTACTTTTAAGTACTGTAGTACTTAAAAGTAGAGGCAGTCAACAGGCGGTCTTATCGCTAGAGCGCGATCTCTTCCAGACTATAATCCATACTAATATTATAAATGGGAAAGTGTATGTGTGTGTTTGTTTGTTTGTTTGTTTGTCCGTCTTTCACGGCAAAACGGGGCGACAAATTGACGTGATTTTTTAAGTGGAGATAGTTGAAGGGATGGAGAGTGACATAGGCTACTTTTTTTCTCTTTCTAACCCCCCACTTCCCTAAAATAGGGGGTGGAAGTTTGTATGGTTTGTTACCCCGAATTTAATGCGAGCGAAGCCGCGGGCAAAAGCTAGTAGATTATATTGTTCAAATAGGCCTCATAGATTTGACCTACACTATGTATAATTTAAATTTGTGTAGTCGCAAGACTCGTAAGCGAACTTATATTGGTCCTTCTTAACACTTAGACTCGTCGTATTTACCACACGTTTGAAATTGTGACCCCAAAGTGTGACCGCAATACGATCCTATCTAAGTTAGGAAGAGACAGTATGATAGTAATTCGAATTTCTGTAGTTGGAAAAGTAACGTAGTACAGCCATAGCCATAGACACCATGGCAATACCAATACCAAGATCGAACGGGATGGTCTTATTACACTTTCAATAGGTACAACAGAGAAGCTGCTATAATCGTTGGTCCTTTTCATAGACTCACATTTTTTTAATACCCTCCACGCCATTTATAGCAGTGGAGGGTCACAAACAGATATATGTATTTAATTCGCGATTTCTTCAAGAATATCTGTGTTTACTATGAGAAAACCTAATATTTTTCTTAGAAAGTTGTGTCGGCTAAAAAACAATTGTAAATAGGGAACATGTAGCTATAATATTTACCATTATTTTGTGATCAGAATGTTGAAAAAACGTAAAATAATAGCTATTGAAACGTTTTTACTTTAGTTTATACTAATTTCAAATAATAATTACGATTTGAAGTAATGTGAAACGGAACGTGTTTTAATCCACCAATCAGCGTCTGGTGACATCACTCCTGTTATGACACTGTCTATTCTACGTGCAATTCTTTCAAATGAAAGCATAAATGAAAATATTGCATCTTGCCTATTGTTTTGTTTTGTGCTGTAGAAGTGATTTTAAATCATCTATGTCTATCCCTTACGGGTGTACGCGTGTGCGATCTCTAGTTTGTTTTGAGAGTAAAGCTGAGAAGTGTTTTGAGTTTCTTTTAAAGTAGGTAGGAAAGTTGTATTGGCTCTGATTGGTAGTTAAATATGTATGGAGTTGTGTACATTAGGTTTTTGAAGTATTTTGTTGAAGTAAAAAGTTTGTGAGTTTTGTATTGGCTTCATGAATGAAGACAGAGCACGTAGTAAGTGGTTTATTCAACACAGTGGTTTTTAATTCAAGATGGTTTACAATGTATAGCAGGAGCTGTCAGATTACTGTCTTGAATTAAAAATACTACTTTAGATTACAGTTTTATTAAAATTTGTAGAAGGTATAGTAAGAATATTGTAAAATGTCCGAATTACTCTAAAGAACTTCGTACAGTTTGACATCTTAACAAATCAAACTCGTACATGAAGTTGATTTTTGCATTATCTTCCAAGCATTTAAATACAAAAATACTAAGCTTACCAGCAGAGTTTTCTTTCTTTAAAACAGTCACTCACTCACCTACAATAATGCAAATATTGTTTTACGAAACGCGCTTAAATATGGCTGTATAAATATGATTTTTTCAGATGTTTTTGCTCCTTTTTTGCATAAAATATTATTGCAGACGACTATAATACGAGTACTTACACACAACACAAAGCTAAAAAAACTTGTAAAAGTGATTTTTGTTCACCTAATAAGAAAAAAGAAAAAAAAAAGAAAAATATAAGAACGACTCGCAAAACACTTTCCATTCACAACATTAAGAATTCCTTAGTAAAGTACAAAAACTAACTTTTTTACACTCAACCTAGTCTCCGACAATCTCGGCAACTCGAGTTTATTTTTAAAGCGCACAAAGTTAACCACGAAAAAGTCAATCAAACTTAGCGCTCTCCACATAACTTTAAACTTCCCGAAGATGTGTGCTAACTTTTAGATTGCTTCAACCCACTTTTACGGATTAAGTTTCAACCAATTTTTTGTCAAGTTTAGTCAAGTAGTTTGCGCTGTGACGAGCAGTTTTTTGGTCCAACGGGACTTGTACGAGTATTGTAGTACGGGCAGTTTTTTCAGGTTTGCAATTCGACGACTAGGGCCTATTTTGCGTGTACCTACAATGCGACTTAACGGTGTATACATTCTGAAAATGACTCCCGATGTTTCGAGAAAAACACTGTTTTCGTGATTCCAGAGAAACACTGGCTAAAGTCAGCTTCTATAGTTATTTGTGCACCAAGAGAGGACAGTTGGTTTTTCTTGCGAGTGTTGATTTTGAGTCGTATTAAAGTTTAAAAATATGTAAGTATTTCGAATTTGTAATAGACCCCGAAATATGAAGTGGCAGTTCATGGCCTTCACTAAATTAAAAAACTACTTTGTCTCACTCCCTAAAGTGACGAAAGTCGCACTTTCGTCACTGTGTATTCGCAGTGAAGTAGGCTTGTTCGAGCTGCTGAGGTGAAAAAATTATTACTTGCCATCAAATTTAATAGTTAAGAATTTTTTTTGTATTAAATATTAAGAACAGAAGTTGAAAACTAAAATAAATAACAGCTAATAAATACAAATATAAAAACTAAATAATACTAGTAGTCCGCTTCGAACTGAGAACTCGCGATTTACTTGCAAACGAGTTGTCTAATAGAACAAGACCCTTATAATCACCGTTTTTCGCCTTCTAGGATATTATATGTCGATGCTTCTAGGTCCATTAACCCTAGGTCGATCCTGCTCATATACGAACTCTCAAATTATACGTATCTCTGCTCTGCTACAACCCGAACAAATTTCATGAATATGAGAAAAGCGTTACTAAAGTTATCGCGGAACAAACTCTCATAAATCTCATAATCAAAAAGCCATCGAAATACACGGACGTCCCAGTCATATAATTTAAGAGTTCGTATATGAGCAGGATCGACCTAGGGGTCATGGAGCTAGAAGGCGCGAAAAAATCATCATAAGGGTCTTGTTATATTGGTCAACTCTTTTGCAAGTTAATCGCCAGTTCTCAGTTCGAAGCGGACTACTAGTGTTTTACGTCCATTCACATAATCAGGTAGATATGGTAGATGAACGGCCCCAGGTTCAAATTAAGTCGTGGTAAAAAGCTCTAGAAATATCATGATGAACTACTGTAGGAAGACATGGATATTCCATCCATGATGATTTTTGAGCGGAGCGTAAGCTAAGTGAAGTTCTTACAAACAACTTCGGCTACTGGGACGTCTCAGCATTTCGAAGGCTTTTTGATTTTGACAATTTTTTCCTTGATAAATTTTATATTGGTCTTGCGGTTGCAAGTTAATCGCGAATTCTCTGTTCGAAGCGGACTACTAGTGTTTTACGTCATGCATATAATCAGATGGATGAACGGCCCTAGCTTCAAATTAAGCCGTGGTAAAGCCCTAGAAAAACTATAGGATGACATGAATATTCCAGGATACTCTTTATTTAATTACCTATTTTGCATTCATTCCAGCATATAACTCAAAATAATAACGACCCCAGATATCCTGTCGCCCATAGCCAATTATGTCAATAATTTACCTCAACAAAGCGGTGACCACACGCGCGCGGTGTCCGGGATCGTCCCGACGGCGCCGCAACGCGTAATGAGCTCGCTACGGTGACCAAGCTGCAATCAATCTGCGGATATAATGGCAATAGGGATGCTGACACATGTTGAATTATAAAATACCAGTAGTCCGCCTTGAACTGAGAACTCGCAAATTTTTATGCAAACGAGTGACCAATATAACAAGATCCTAATGATGATTTTTTCGAGCCTTCTAGCTCCATAACCCCTTGATCGATCTTGCTCATATACGAACTCTCAAATTGTATTGGTATCTTCTCTACTCCCATCAAATTTCATAAAGATCAGAAAAACTTTATAAAAGTTATCGCGGAACAACTATTCAAAATCAAACAGCCATTGAAATGCACAGACGCCTAGGTAGACAGCTGTCAGTTCCGTTGTGTCCGAAGTTGTATGTAAGAACTTCACTTCGCTTACGCTCCGCTCGTTGGATAATGGAGACCGATATAGATTCTGATAGATAATTTTTTCGAAGTCATATAGTCGTACAAGTATATATATTGTTACTCAATGACAGATTTTTATTTAACACAGATAAAAAGCAGCATCTGGGCCTGATTTAAAAATAAATACATTTGCTGGAAATCTCTTCCATTGTAGAGAAATTACGCTGGGCTCAAATAATATATGATATGACATACTCAGATTCCGAGTAATTGGAAATAATATATTAATACTTACTGAAAGTCTTTCCTAGTATTCCGGCTAGTACAGTGACGTCTGAAAATATGGATACATTCATTTAATGTGCCAAAAATATGTAGCATTGGACCCGGGGTATGTCCTTAAACTACGTCCGGACCTGCGTATGTCCTTAAACTACGCCAAAAAGAGAGGTATGAAAGCGAATGTCATCGCTCAAATCTGGAGCAGAGCCTGGGGAAGTACCTCCACCTTACAGAAAACCACAGCCAAATAGCACTAGACCCTACTCATAGTGTTGTGTTCCTGCTGGTGAGTAAGGTTGCCAAAGAGCTCAAAGAGGACCCAGTGTGTTGACGATGAGGGACCTTCTTGTTCCTTTAGTCGTCAACACAGTGAATCCTACTTTTTGTAAAGGGTCGGCAACGCGCATGTGACTCCTTTGGAGTTGCAGGCGTCCATAGGTTACGGTAGCTGCTTACCATCAGGCGGGCCGTATGCTTGTTTGCCACCGTCGTGGTATAAAAAAAAAAAAGCCACAACTCTATTCCCAAGTCTTAAAGCCTTGGATACTTGTTTTTGTCACATTAAATGTATCCATATTTTCAAACGTGTCCGTACCTGTAGGTCGTTGCTGGATTAAGTATAGTTGTGACATGTGACATGTATTATTATATTTAAATTATGCCATTATATTTTTTATTATGTATGTACCGAATTAATTTAAAACTATCGTCTGTTATATATACATTAATACTTGAGTAACAATAATTAACGATTATTAATAATTCATTAATTTTAACGGCCTCCTAGCCCAGTCGGTAGTGACCCTGCCTAGGAAGCAAGATGTCCCGGGTTCGAATCCTGGTCAGGGCATTTATTTGTGTGTTTATCACAGATATTTGTTCCTGAGTTATTGTTTATTATTTTAAGCTTACACAGCATTACATTTATGGTTATGGATGTTTTCTATGTACTTAAGTATTTATTCATATTTATCTATTATATATATCGTCATTTCATACGATGGACATGTAGATGGAGTTATTATACATCACAGACAGTATGTCTGTGACGTATAATAACTCCCGTGAAACATTATTCTCTATCTCTATTTTTATTAATGTTAAGCTTAATCTCAACAAAAGACATTCTTTAGAAACTCGTCTATTTCTGATTAAGTATCCACGTGTAGTCTAGGTTCAAAAAATTGGATCGATGGACGCCAGATGGGCCCTAATCAAGTTGTCTTGGATATAGAGCCTGGAACGTTACGGCCATTTTGATAGACTTTTAAACGATTAATACTTAGGATTGTAGGTCAAATTAATTTGCCTTTTTAGGGAAATATTAAGTGTTTCTTTAAATAAAAAAATCTTGTTAGAATTTCGAATTTGTACCCATTTGAAATACTCGAAGTAAGGCTTGCAATTATCCGGATATTTCGAATAGTTTCCATACAAATTACTATTCGAAATATCCGGATTGCAAGCCCTGACTCGAAGATATAAAATTTTATACTTTTTACTTATCTTAGGGTCCCAATCCCAAGATACAGGCCCAGCCTAGTTTGAGATCGGACAGATATACCATTTAGATTTTTTGTGTTCACTGACTAATAATAAATTATGTTGTTTTAAAAAAAATTAAAACCTTTTTATTACTCCAAGTTTCCTGAAAACTCCTTCAATTTTTAAAGTCATTTTATGGCGCGGGCATTTAGGATTGTGTAGGTAGTTATTTTTATCAACCGACTTCAAGATTTCGAAGGAGGAGGTTCTCAATTCGTCGGGATCTTTGTTTTTGCATTTATTTTATTTTATGTATTATGTATTCAGCGATTATTCGTAGACGGCTGGACCAATTTTGAAAATTCTTTTTTTGTTTGAAAGAGTATATTTCACAGCTGATCCCATTGTCTTCAGGTCAGGATCTGACGATGGGATCCTGGAGAAACCGAGGGAAACTCTTCAAATATTAAAGACACACCGATAGCGATTTAAGTATTTTTTACAGTAACTCGGGCATTTCCTTATGGAAAGGCGGAGACTAAGTAAAGTCGGTTCTTTTTTGTTTAAAATTATTTTAATATTTAGCTATTGGACAATGTTTAGTGACATAATTTCATATTTCAATATTAAAATTAAGATAGCAAATACTAAAGAAAGAAACAACCTTACACCTCACCACCGGATCGGCGGCCATGTTCCCGGATGCCGGAAGCACGGGGAACGTTATACTACCGACAGGTGCTTGGTGCAAGTGTCGATGCACTTCCGGATTAAAAAAAAACGCAAGGCTTGTAAAGAGCCATTTTTAATAGCAGCAGGCTTGGTTTACAGATGATATTCATACGCTGCGATACGATGTATATGTACGTTTTATATATTTTGTATGCACTGAGACCATAATATTGTATTTCTAGAATTTATATAATTATTTTCTAGAATTACTGGCTCATGGTCAGCCTTAACTCCATTTAAATAAGTATGTGGGAACGAGTTTTTTCATAAAGCCTCGACACGACTCTCTAGGCCAGGGTTCTCTAAACTACGGCCTGTAAATAAGGCCGGAGAAAAGAGTGAAATTCCATACAATCCGGCCTGCAAAAAGGAGGAGAGTCCAGCCCTCAGGTAAAAAACTTTGGAGACCTCTGCTTTAGGCTTAAGAAAACATCAGAAACAACATTTGAAAACCGGAGGGTTCAAGACAGGAAATTAATCTAAAACCACACAGTGTGTGACCATTTAGGTTCCATTCTGTTGCGAAGAAAAACGCTACATTCCCGCACTTGATTACTCCACTGCAGTGTAGCTACAACGCAGCAGCTACATCACTGCAGGCTACAACGCTGCGAGGTGCTAATTTATAGCCGATTGTTCCGTCGCGTCGCCAGCGATTTTGAATTATTTCCACTGTTCCAATACACTGCAACGAACGACCTATATCCCAAATAAAAATGATAAACTTACGCCATTTTAGAAACAAGCAAACGCCAAATAAGGACGTAAGTTAAGTATAAACTCTATTGGACTTAAGCTCGCTCGAAATAAGGTTTAAAGTAGCAGTTGCTGATAAATTGTTGTGCTAATGAACAAAGCGACGCATTAATGACGAGCCTGTGCCGGCATTTCGGACTGTTCAAACAAAGTGAACACTTGATAGATCGCTTTATTGGGACGTCATTTGTCCAATGATGTCGTTGCTGAAATATCGGTGAAATAGCATCCACATTTTTAGGAATTTAAAGCTACTACTATTTTGGTACACTACAGTCAAACAACAATCACTTAACGGCGTATATAATTTAAAAATTAACTTCGAAATATCTAGAACGATATACTCGTAATCATAGTAAGTACTCAGTACTAACAAACACTGTGAATTAAATAAAAGCTTGTGATAATAATTTTAAACAAAAAAGAACCGACTTTACTAAACTTAGACTCCACCTTTCCAATAGGAAATGCCCGACCTACTGTAAAAAGTATTGAAATCGATAGCGATAGAGGTGTGCCTATAATATATGAAGAGTTCCCTCGATTTCTCCAGGATCCCATCATTAGATCCTGACCTAGTTACAATGGGACCAAGTGTCAAATATACTCTTTCAAACAACAAAATAATTTTTCAAATCGGTTCAGCCATCTTCGAATAATCGGTGAATATACATAACTAAAAAAAAATAAAAAAATTAACAAAGATCCCGACCCCGACGAACTAAAACATCCTACTTCGAAATCTTGAAGTCGGTTGAATAGAGAGGGTCATAGATGTTGCAATTAATAGCTTGCTCGTCTTTTATGATCGTGAATGAATTTGACTTTAAATTCCATACATATAATAAACGCGTAGGAGAAAGCGGTTTGTTCAAAAAAGAATGCACAGAATTTCATGAAATTGTGTATGCTAACAGTTTCTATTCCAACGTAACATTTAGGGTAGTTTTCACCTCCAAAACGCACGCAGGCGAAGTCGTGGCAACAGCAAGTTGTTTTACATAAAGATATTTGCAAAACTTACAAGTATTCTTGAAAGCGCAGAAATTTTAAAGAGTGCAATCAAGTGCAGTGCTATATTTAAATCTAAAAAAAATCTTCAATATCTACTCTTAGCTATTTTCAGTCTCGATCTAGCCATCTCAAGACGCATTAATAGAAGTAATAGACGTTCTTGGAATATCAGCTCTATGGCATAGTATTTAAGGAAGAAAATGTTTTGTTAAGTCGGCCCCACGTTGGGCGTCACTATTAACTCGTAATAGCCACGACTAAGCTAAAGGTTCAATTGCTTACCGAGCTAAAGGAAACCAAATAAGTGCATTATTTTATCACTTGTAGTGGAGATTATGCATGATTTTTTAAAATTAATTTACCGTGAATCAAGCGCGGCCATCGCAAAATAAAATGGCTACAACGCGTGGTCTGTGATGTTGCACATGATGTTTCAGACCCACGCCGTGTGTACTGCAAAATCTGTGAAATATTTAAGATATTCTTCTTTAAGCCGGATCAACTTATACGGAATTAGCAGTGTCGTGTTAAAAATGGGATCTAATGAAGGTTAGAACCCTAAGGATAAACGCGCGTAAAGTATTGTGTAGTTGGTGCTGCAATACTTTAAAAAAACCCTTTGGATATATCAAATTATAACCTATGTAGGTTTCCATAAAAAAAACAGTAGGCACCATTTATAATCTGTGGGTGTCATTGTTACCTATGTATTGGAGAATCGAGGCCTCTTTGGTCGCGGTTTGGGCGAGACCTGAACTCGGTCGCGTTTGCAACACAGCCTATTGTCTTGATCGCTCCCTACTTTAGATTGCCGGCTATTTCGTTATTTTTCTGTCTCATTCAGTGTTTAGATAGTGAGGAAAGTAATTGGGTTTAGAAGTTTGTTTGGGGATTTAACTTCAATTTATTTATTTATTTTATTTTATTTCATAGGAAAACTTACAGCTAGGGTAACAAGATAGGCAGTAATGTAGAAACAGTGAGCCAATTAAAAGTTTCCACAGGTAGAAAGGATTTATAAAGTAAACGAAACAGACGAATAGTTATGTGAAATTAATACTATGTACGGTCAACCAATTTGATTCCTAGGCTACTGTAGAACCTTGTCGTAATGACAGTTACCCGTGGATACGTATAAACGTAACCTATTCGCTACCAAACTAGCTATTGTGAGTAGGTTCTAGAGTGGCCTAGGAATCAAATTGGTTGACTGTACATATTGACGAACAAAGGATTAAGGACTACTGCGTAAATGAGCGCAAACATGTTGTACCAAAATGGTCATCTTGTAAAATGTATTATTACTAGCCTTTTCCCGCGGCTTCGCCCGCGTACTATAAGTACTCAAAAAGGATACGATACCCATGTTGATTTTCAGACTTTGTGACCACATTTACCCCTTTTAGGGGTTGAATTTTCAAAAAACCTGAAACACGTGTTTACTCATTTATCGTTAGAAATACTCCTGTGAAGTTTCGAATAAAATAGTCTAACAAATCTTGATTCGCGATACAAACTTTGGACCCCCATTTTACCCCTTTAGGGGGTGAATTTTGAAAAATCCTTTCTTAGTGCACCCCTAGACCTTATAAGGAACCTACGTGCCAAATTTGGAATCTCTAGAACCAGCGGTTTGGGCTGTGCGTTGATATGTCAGTCAGTCAGTCAGTCAGTCAGTTTCTTCTTTTATTATGTATTATTATTTCGACTTGTGTCAAAGAGGTTATATTATTTTTCACACCACCTGCTCGACAATGCCAAATTATATATCATGCAAACCTCACCGAAAGCAAATCATTATAGCCCTTGGCTTTAGCCGGGTTATAATGTTGTACTAAATCTCATTATATCCCGCTGGTTAAAAATGTGATTTCACTTCCCATAGTTCTTATTGTTATGTGCTTAAAGTCTAATTTGGTAAAGTCCGCACGGTGCACAGCCCCGCGACGCCAGCCGGGGCCCGCGCCGCCGCGTCGAACTGATTTGAAAATCGAATTTATTCGGAAAATCGTGCTGGCCACCTCAATTTTAAATACCTAAAACAAATACCGCGAGTGTCATAAGAGGCTGCAGTATACGGAGTAAAACTGCAGGTTCTATAAAAATAGAAGATAAAATGAGAATAAAATGGCCTAATGTATCAAGAATCAATTTTTAGGGTTCCGTAGCCAAATGGCAAAAAACGGAACCCTTATGGATTCGTCATGTATGTCTGTCCGTCCGTATGTCACAGCCATTTTACTCAGAAACTATACGACGTATCTGAATAAAATTTACACATAAGGTGTATTTTGTATGCCGCTACTTAGTTACGTAGTTAAATATTTTTAGGGGGGGGGGGGGGGGGGGGGGGGCGCTCCATACATATAACAAAAATTTTATTTTTTTGACTAAATATCAACACGTGACACATAAATCGATAGGTCTTTAAAAATAACATTGAGGTTTTTTGACCATTTTGTGATTAAGTGAATATTTTCTGAAATAATCGCTTCGAAAGTCAGAAAAATTGTGCCCCCCCCCCCCCTGTAACTTGTGAACCGTAAGTCCAAAAAATATGAAAAAATCTGAGGAGATGCGCCTTATCATATACTTTCTACGAAAAATTTTTTGAACATTATCGGTTTAGCCATTTTTGATTAACTCCAAAAAACTTCTTCCATAGGCATCAGATACGACCTGTTGGTATTAGTTTGGTTCTTATTCCATTGAAGGTACGGAATCCTGCTATGTGTGGTCCGACACGCACTTGGCCGGTTTTTACTTTTGATTTACTTTAATAAAAATCCGTTTCTAGTAGCCTTAGCTATTTTATTGTCTCGCAAGAGGTGAGAAAAGTAGAGTATACTCCTCGGGGATAAAGCTGTTTTTGTCTCGGGCGCACTTGAACCCCTCACTGCACTCAGGACTCAGTCTTAATTCCCTCGCTTCGCTCGGGAATTAACTCATAACCCCCTCGCTGCGCTCGGGAGTAAAATCTGGAGTCCTTCGTTACGTTCAGGATTCAATATTGCGCCCGTGACATAAAACAGTGCTTTATCCCCTTGGTGTACAATCTACTATTATTATTAAAGATTATACGCTAACATCTAACAAAAAACATCCACATATTTTATACGCTAGCAATGATTCTCTTACGTTTATCTATTGAACTAAGAGCTCATATATGACACAATAATGAGAGCGACAAAACCCGTCTGGTTAGATTGCTATACTATCCTTATTGCTAGATCCGGGAATCTGGCAGCTTTTAATAGGTGGAGGTTAGAATGACAGATTAGCAATATTTTTAATTGGAAAATAGTAATACCAAAATAGGCAAAAATGCCGAAGTTGTCTCAGTTATAAAGGACAGGGCCTATATTTAACCATTAGAACAAAAAACACTGCGTATTATTACAGAAACAAAAACAGTAGGCGGCAAACTATGAATTACGTTATACGTCGTTTGGCACTACTTTCCCCCAACAAAAACTTTTGGCAATAATATAATCTAATTATTTATTTAATTTCTAAGATATGTTTTCTTGGAAGTGGTTGGCATTATTTGACCATCACTTTACAGCTGCCAGATGTCCAGATCTAGAAATAAGCAAACTGACTAGAGGGGTTTCGTTGCTCTCTTTATTGTATCATATCTGACGTAGCTAGCTCTCCGTCTATATATTCGCAATTATTAGGTACATCTTTCACATCTTTGTCACTATCGCGGTTAAGTGGCGTGAGCTTATTTGCACGTTTACATCTCTCACTTGCTGAAGCACGACTAAAGAGCTAAAGCTGTCCATTTATGTAATGTCTATAGTTTTTGTATATAATTGGTACCATATGTATTTCTAAGGCTACATGTAAGGATGTAGCCTGTTTTCCACCTCGCCGCATACCTGTTGGCCCGAGCGTAACGTGTGAGATGTAAACGAGCGTTATAAGCCTATCGTCAATATCGTACGAGGAAAATACAACACCGATATTGCATGATGAATAGCTTTTCTTCGTAGACGGGCATTATCAGTATTATCACTTAACTATGTACGTACTAGCTTTTGCGCGCGGCTTCGCTCGCGTTAAATTCGGGGTAACACGGTTCCCCTTTCCTGATTTAAAACACAGAAGAGAACTCGGAACAGAATATTATTTTAATACGCTACTGTAGACGATATTATTTGTCTTTATAGCTTATGTACGATTTTTTTGTTAGTCACAAATAGTCCGCATACCAATTTTTAGCTTTCTACCTTGAAAATTGCGGAATGCCCCATACAAACTTCCACCCCCCATTTTAGGGAAGTGAGGGGTTAGAAAGAGACAAAAAGTAGCCTATGTCACTCTCCACCCCTTCAACTATCTCCACTTAAGAAATCACGTCAATTGGTCGCCCCGTTTTGCCGTGAAAGACGGACAAACAAACAAACAAACACACACATACACTTTCCCATTTATAATATTAGTATGGAAGTATGGATGTAACGGCCGGTTAGCAATCGTTACAAAAGTTACGGTCAATGTCAAATCCCAAACGTTTTGTCTGGAATGTGACGGTTAGAAGTTACTGATACACGACTTAAGTCGTGGTTTAAAGTAAACGTTTTTTTTTCCTGAGTAAGCAGTTACCGACCTATGGACGCCTGCAACCCCAGAGGATTCACATGCGCGTTGCCTACCCTTTGAGAACCTATACACTCCTTTTTTGAAAAACCTCATATTGTAGCCCGCTGGGAAAACCTCGGCAGGGAGTCCATTCCACAAGTAAAATAAAAATGCCCAGATGTGTGTTTAAAATAGTTATTTGTATAAAACCCTTTCTCAGGGACTACGTATCTACTGAACACAGGTGCGGACAGTGTTTAAAGTTTATCAATAAGGTGGACCATCATAGACATAATAAGATAAAAGACCAGACTCAAACAAAATTTACCACAAAAATATGACATGTGAAAGTTCTTTATTTAAGATTAGCAAAAAAACAACCCTATTTCAACATTTCAACTACTACTACAAGGTTAAATTTGGTAGGTACCTTTTTTTATATACCACGACGGTGGCAAACAAGAATACGGCCCGCCCGATGGTAAGCAGCTACCGTAACCTATGGACGCCTGCAACTCCAAAGGAGTCACATGCGCGTTGCTGACCCTTTACAAAAAGGAGGATACACCTTACACTTCATAAGATTTAATTTATTTAACGTTGTCCCTTCTGCAAAGGAGTCGCTGTGACGCCTTTTACTGTACCACCTTCTGAGTGCTGATTATGATTCTCGGTAGTATACGAGTTTCAATAGGATTAATGAACTGAACCATTACCTGGTACCATTGGAGGACAGGCTAGAACCGCCTTTGCAGAGCTTCGTAAAAAAAAACAGAAAAATTGAATATCAACAAACACCATTTAAAATTGTGATACAATTCACTAATGTTTGATAATGTAAAATACACAAGTGACAAGATAATAAAAAGATCACAAAGAATCATTTCAGCATCTGACTTCGCGGACGAGCTAGCTTCCAGTGAGGCATAAAGTACTCTGTACACTTCGCAAACACGTGCTTTGTGTGGAAGTTCGCAGGAGTGTACTTAATACTTATCTAAAATCACGAGTAAATGAGTTTCTGAAACAAAAGATGAACTAGTTTTCTTTCATGACTCATGGAATTTTAATAATCTCTTGGCATGGCAAAGCAGAAATCTACGCAAGTAAGAAATAAACAATATATATGTATTTAACGTCACAAATACACACAACAATAAAACAATAAATAAAACAAAGAGCTCAAAAAGGACCCAGTGTGTTGACGATGAGGGACCCCTCTGGTTCCTTTAGCCGTCAACACAGTATATCCCCCTTTTTTTAAAGGATCGGCAACGCGCATGTGACACCTCTGAAGTTGCAGGCGTCCATAGGCCACGGTAGCTGCTTACCATCAGGCGGCCCGTATGCTTGTTTGCCACCGTCGTGATATAAAAAAAACAATACAAAGTTGTCAAATACGATCCCATCCCAACGCAGCGTGATAACATGCACATATCTTGCAGCACATTTCATTGTCACGAGAGGTTGTAGTGTCAATACTTTCTCTATTTGTTGTGCCGTTTCCACCAGTTACAAAATAATCAGCTGGCCGATCTAACACGCCTAAACTACTGTCAAAAGAAAATCTTAGGGTACATTTTTTTTTAATACGACGACGGTGTCAAACAAGCATACGGCCCGCCTGATGGTAAGCAGCTACCGTAACCTATGGACGCCTGCAACTCCAAAGGAGTTACATGCGCGTTGCCGACCCTTTACAAAAAGGAGGATTCACTGTGTTGATGGTAAAAGGAACAAGAAGGTCCCTCAACGTCAACACACTGGGTCCTCTTTGAGCTCTAAATTAAACATTAGTTGCAAATATTGACGTAGTTTTGAACTGTACCAAAATTGTGGTGTGGGCATTAGATTCATCAATATTTTAACTTACGAGTATAACGTGAGATGGTAGCTTAGAGATAAAGTGTGCGATTTTCAGTCCAAGATCTTATTACTAAGGTTCTCAGTGGGTATTTATGTAAGAAATATCATTCGATATTTTGTACCCGCTTTTCGGTGCAGAAAACCGTTCCTTTCTTATAAAATACATTATATTTCTATGAAAATATACTTTTTTATCATTTAGAAAATGTAGGTAGGACAAATAAGTACTAAAATCTGTGTATGACTTCCAAACGCAGTAACTATCCACTAACGGGACAGCTACTTGCTTCGTGAGTCGCGGGTTTAACAAGCAACGTTTTCAAGCTCGCAAGCCAGCATTGCGCGATTCGCGCGCTTGTGACGTCGTCGCACTAATAAGCTTAACCGATAAGAAGCTTGCGTTTTCTTATAACTTATAATAGTATTTTGTTGCAATTTCATTTTGCGAAATGGGAAATATGATTTCCAGTTAGATTGCGGGGATTTTTCCGTGATTTTATGTGGTTATTAAATATGTTCTCATGGAACATTGAGTTGTGCTGTGCATAGCTGTTTTAAAATTTACAGTTTTAGACAAATTCATACGGATTCAATCCTTAAGATTCGTATAGTATTTGCTTAGTAATATCTAATGTATCTAAGTTACGTGTTCTGATTAACAGTCGACAAAGAAAATTTTAAGAAGCTTACTGCAAACCGTCAGTGATGGAGAGGCACCTGAGGAAGAAAAAGAACAGAGTACAACACCCGATGACCTTCAGATTGACTTTACTTAAACAGTTTTTAGTTGTAAGTTGTAACTACTCATTTTGGGAAAGTAAAAACATACATGTTAATATTCTTTATGTTTGGAAGAACTTTGTTAATTCCGGTACACGATTGGACGAAATCGGTTCGATAGAAAATAATTCCAAAAGTTACATCTTTAAATTAGCTTTAAACAATTGTATGTCTTTAGTTTCTTGACTTATACGTCTCTAATTAAGGACAAAATTCCACCACACGGATACTAAAAACTTCATTATTTTATATTTCTCAATTGGTTTTTTTATTCATCATTTTACAAAATTTGTTATGAGCTCTCATATTAATCGTAACACAGTGTTTTTCTTTCACTCACGTTATAGGGATGGAATTTAGCTGTTGTCACTACCTTAAGTACAACACTGAACGTCACATTTTCATAGAAATGTCTGGATTGGAAGGTCACATGGCAGTCGTTTCAGTAAAAATGAGTGTCTACTCCACATTCTAGGATTAGGTTGCCGAAGTGCATCATTGAGCCGTGGCCGTGGCAAATGATGATTTCTGCCTCTCATTCTCATTTGATCAAATAGAAACGGCAATGCCAAATATTGCCATTCAGCATTACGTGAGATGTGGACTCAAATGTATCATTGCACTTATCCGAGCGTCGCGGTGCACTTACGGAATGAAAGATGGCGTCCCTTGGGCCGAGGACGGTTCAGCCAAATAGGAAAGCCAGTGTTTGTTTACATGTAAATAACATTCTAATATTAAATAAGAAAGCTTAGATAAAATTGTAATAGCGCTTTGTAACAAGTGATAATTAACCTACATAAAAACCATCTGCTACAAACATTGATTTATTATGTACTGGGTCGCCCAGGCTTCAAACCCGAGGCTTTTGGACCCGGGGTATGTCCTTAAACTACGTCCGGACTTGGGTATGTCCTTAAACTATGCCAAAAAGAGAGGTATGGGCACTGCGAATGGCATCTCGCTTAGTGTGGTAGGGCACGTTCAGTGAATGTCATCTCGCTCAAATCTGGAGCAGAGCCCGACTGGGGAAGTACCTACCTCCACCTTACACAAAACCACAGCCAAATAGCACTAGACCCTACTCATAGTGTTGTGTTCCTGCTGGTGAGTAAGGTTGTCAAAGAGCTCAAAGAGGACCCAGTGTGTTGACGATGAGGGACCCTATTGTTCCTTTAGCCGTCAACACAGTGAATCCTCCTTTTTGTAAAGGGTCGGCAACGCGCATGTGACTCCTGTGGAGTTACAGGCGTCCATAGATTACGGTAGCTGCTTACCATCAGGCAGGCCGTATGCTTGTTTGCCACCGTCGTAGTATAAAAAAAAAATAAAAAAAACGGGATAAAAAAAGGCTTCGCACGGGATAAAAAAAATGGTTATTGTTATAGACATATAGACTAAGAAAAAGTATCGCGGACTTTTTAAGGTGTACAATACTGTAGTACATTATTTCGATCTATCTCGTAGGGTTCAGCCAGCGTTTGCAATGTAAGCGCAAAAAAATGTGTTTATTTACGACATCACATTAGAAACCTCTAAGATTATCAGTGTTTCTCTACTATATTATGCAAGTATTATACATATAAACCTTCCTCTTGAATCACTGTATCCATTAAAAAAACCGCATCAAAATCCGTTGCGTAGTTTTAAAGATGTAAGCATACATAGGGACAGATAGCGGAAAGCGACTTTGTTTTATACTATGTATGTAGTGATGAATTGATGATTCTACTAGGTGTGACATCTAGAACAAATTTTGTGCGCCATGTTTGGCGGTTGACAGCTCTGCTGTGACTGAATCAAAGAGTAGTATATGTAGAGTAGTGATTTTTCACTACAACTTATGGGACAAAACAATTCTTAGGGATGTCATCTCCTGTTACTCAATGGCTACAAACAAGCCTTTCAATAAAAGAAACTGCACTTAAATCGGTTCACCCGTTTGAGAGCTTATCCCACAGGTTATGTTTGGTTAGCTCATTCTCAAATTTGACTCAACTTTTCATATTTTTTAACGGAGTTCAGACGTAGCTTTCTGTCAGAAGTTAAAAATAGTTGAAAATGACACTAAATTTTTGTGAAAAATCTACAATGGATTTAACCTATTGAAATTTAATGCAAATTGAATATTACAAAAAAATAAGGTTATTTAAACCCCCAGCAAAATTTCTGATAACAAACTTCAAATGATAATAAACTGAGCTCCAACTAGGCTATATTAAAATCATTTGATATTCAAATAAAGTTTCATTATAGTTTGAATATTCGTACTATCTAATTTTATTCACAACATCAAATATACGTAAAAGTTGTTTCTGATCTAAAAGGAAATTACTGAAATTAGTTTTCCGAAAGTGTTCATTGCGGTGGAGAAATTATATTCAATTCTCATTTCACAGAATCGTTGTAGTAAAACCCCACAATTTTGACAGTCCTAGAATTGACTAGTGGTTTGGGTAGACAGATCTGGGGGGCGATTTTTGTGAATCAGAGCGTTCGAATTTATAACTCTAAGGGAACGTACCCATACTACGTGACCCGTTTAGGGGGGGGAGGGGGGTCGTCAAAATACTACTCATGGTCACAAGGGGGAGGGGGGGGGGGGTTTAGGTTTACGTCACGTAATCAATAATTATTATAATTATGCTCTAGGGAAATCTCGCGCAATTTTTTTTTACTTTTTAATTATGGTTTGCACGCACCTTGAGGCGTTACGCGGCAACCGCCGTTTTAATAAATACGAATATGCGTCAAATTATGATATTTTTTACTTTCTGTTTGCAAAAAAACAATATTAAGAATTACTACGTGACAACCAGAGGGAGAGGGGGGGGGGTCTTGGCATATACTACGGTTGGTCACCGAGGGGGGGGAGGGGGTGAAAATTGTAAAAAAATTGGTCACGTAGTATGGGTACGTTCCCTAAATAAAACGAAGAATAATGAATGGAATCAGGCGTTACTTTGCGGAAGTCCATAATATCAAGTACAATAATATTGCTTTGCTATTCCGCGGTATAATAACGTGCTAGTTGATTAGTGACTACCCGTTATACTTATTTGCGTATTTTTTGCATGCATTAATGTTCCCACCCTCCCGCCGCAAAAACAAAACGAAGAATCGATGTTTTGAAAATAACAGCGTTAGTAATTTAAAAACATGATTCTTTATACTATTTATTTATTGCGTAAATAATGGCGACGATTTTTTGTGTGCGATTATATTCGAGGTTAAATTCTTTGAATTCGAGCGCTCAACGTCAACAATATGTAACTTACAGGTTTGCACCTTACCTCTTTGTAATAAGGTTCAAAAAAGCATACATATTTTTGGCGTGGACTTAGCTATTGTCTACAAGACAGCTCACAGTTATGGCTTGCAATCCGGGTTATTCGAATAGTAATTTGTATGGAAACTATTCGAGATATCCGTATTATCCGGATAATATCCGAATACTCACAGTTCGACAGTCTTAGGATTGACTAGTGAGTCACTTGTTTTTGGAATTCGGTAACTCTATCTATCTAGTTTCCGGCAAAAATATCAAATTGTGGACAAGCTAGCTATTGAAAAATTGTATCCTTAGGGATACAAGTACATATCTGTCTGGTGGATGTGTCCAGAGGACAAATCCATCAATGTATGGCGTGAATCAGGCGCGGACGTGTTTGCCGACTTCGGATTCCCGAGTTTCTGCCATACAGTAACGGATTTTCTCACTGGGTACATACGTCAGACAGCTGACGGACAGATCTGGACAGATCTCCTGTTGATATTTATGTGACAGTTTCGCCAAACTGATGGAAAAATGGAATTTACACGAGTATGAAGGAAAATCTAGGCTGAAATATGTTATTGGTGACGATTCTAGATGACTAGACAATGCTAGAAATTCCAAGTTTGTCAGCAACATAAATAATATGCATCAAATAGGAAGGTAAATGTACAAAGGTGATTTCATGTTACATTAATTTGTGATGCGGAAACTAATGTTAGGTTCGGAATTAAATGGAGATTGTAATATTCGGATACTGGGAAAACAAAAGAAATTAAAAGATAGGTAGATAGATAAAACTATAGCCACCCATCAGTACTTACAGGAGTCCGGTACTGCTTTTTTTCGATTTCATACAATTTTAAATGAAAAATAAACTTTACTTTATGCTTTAATCATATAATATAATAGTAGTTTATGTAACTGTTACGTAATAAGGCCTAATTACGTACAGTTGCATACACTGCTTTATCTACATTCATATTATTTACCCTAAATGCCGTATTCCGAAACCATAGAATGGCCGCCATTGCACCGCCATGGCCAACTCGATTGTGCCGGCGGTCGCGCGGGCGCGTGTCGGCGGCCGCGCGGGAGCGTGCAGGTGTACATTATGTTATCAAAACTCATAACACATCAATACTTGAGCATGTAAAGTTAAAATTACGTTACTGCCACACATAAAAAGCTTATCATAGTAAAATCGGTGGTGGTAATGCTAACCATTGCCTACCGTTTTTGAACACGTTTTAGAGGACTTACAATGTGAGTGTAGATAAAACATATAAGAGGGCATAACAAATAATAATAATAAATCAAGCGACAAGTTTGTACGAAACAACGTCCTCACTAAACAAGCTCTGTAAGAATTGAGTTTTCGGGTATTCAATAATAATTTACTTATATGGTTATATGGACCAAAAGTATTGTTTTGCAATTACAAGACTTCAAACTTTTTTATCAAATGCAATTCATGTGCGTTATTTTGTATTCAAATCGTTACCGGACTCTTAACTGGTACCTGTGGAGTTTTTGTTTTTACGTGTAAGGTAAATAATATTTCGTCTTAATTTCAGTTAGAAGAGACAAAATGTTGTCATAATAAATTTTGGATATGCGTTTCAAACATACATAGGTACTTCATCTCTCTATCAGGAATTGAAGTGGGCATGGAATCGTATATAGATATATAGGCGAGATGTAAGGGATGTGCTGTGTTGATAATAATGCTGAGGGAGCAAAGAGGGTTTATAACATTTCGGTCACAACAGGCTGGAAAAATTCGTTGAATAGTGTTCGTGTACTCCGAAACTATGCTTTCATTAACTCCAGATAGCACTATATTTTCTTGGTAACTAGATTACTCTCGGAATGGCCGCTAGGGAAAACACACAATGCACCTTGCTAGGGTAGCCCGTAACTATTCTCGGAACAACATTACTTCGTTTAGTCGCATAACACTGACTCACATGAATATGTATTGCACACTATGTGTAGCTACGTTGTTGTATCTATAGTCTGGCTAACCTAAAAGTGCAGTGACAGTAGGAGTAATAAACCTATCTATACTCATCCATTTTTTAGTGGTGACAGTACTATAGCGTAAGAACTCTCTATTTATGCTTTATAATTGAAGTGAGACAGACCCTGTCCAAACTAAAATGACCGATGAAACCTCAAAAAATTACAACACAGTATAAAAAATATATGATGAACATAAAAAGAGGCAAACAACAGGCGACCTTATCGCTAATAAGCGATCTCTTCCAGACAACCTTTGGATAGCGGCGAAGATAATGCAGAAAAAGTCAATAGGATATGAGGTGCAAAAAACTTATTATGAAAACACGAACATTGAAATACTAATCAATCAGATACACATACAAATACATATACACCGTGGGCTGGAATAACCCGACAGATCTTAACCACGAATTTCTAAGACCAAAAGAAGGCAAAAATATTATGTGACTTTAGGTCAATTACGCCAAAAAAAAATTTTTTTTTCGTTTTTTTTCCATTTTTTGAATGTTTATTGCACATGAAAAGCAAATGTTATTAATAAAATTATCGCCTAAAACCAATTGGTACATTTTTTTATGTAAAAATTTAGTTTCTGCAAAGTTTTCCTTGTCACTTTGATATCTGTCAATAAGGACTTGTAAACTATGTCCAATAGCGGCAACAACGCCATTAGAAAGGCGTTTTGTGATGAGTTATAATAAAAAGTGTTTTTTTTAAAAATAGGTATTAACTCTGAAACTAGGCGTATTCCAGAAAAGTTTATAGGACATTTTAGTATCTAAATATGATCAGGAATACACTGTTAAAATCTGTCTAGTTATATGGGCCCACGGTGTATAATATATATAAAATACGAAAATATATATATAAGATGTTTAACTTCCGTTCGTGGATATTTAAACAAAAGAATAACTTCAAGCGTTGCTCTGTAAACAAAGATTTATTTTAATGAAACAGTTTATAATCTTAACCTACAGTACATGTACTATTGATTACAATACCGACCTGTAAACAAAGAAACGACATTTAAAGTTTATTCCTGCTTCAATCACTTCTTTGCCAAAATTAACAAACAGTTATTACGGGAATTCTTTCTACACGGCACACGATATTCCAATCTTTTTATAACCTAAATTTTCACGTTTTGACACTGACACATGACATGTCAAACCCAAGTATGACCACATTAAAAATAAATGTTAGCGTTTATTTTTACATCTCCCCCCTGGGAGGAGAAAATTTTCCTGGAAAATTTTCACTGAAACACTAGGTCGCTTCCGGTTCTTCCTCTTCATGTGTACAAGGAATAAGTTTTGTAATATGAAACAAGTTGGATTCAGTTTTTCTGTGTCCTGTATCTATCTTGAATATAGAATTTGAGATTTTTTCAATAATTTCATATGGTCCAATTCTAATTTCATTCAATTTCTTCCTGTTCAATTTATTTCCGTTTTCAACATACACCATATCTCCCACATTGAACTCAAAGAATTTTCTATTTTTGTCAAATAACTTCTTGTTATAGTTATGTGATGTTCTTGTGTTTTGCAGTGCTGTTTTCCTATCCTTAGCCCAATCAATAAGTGATTTTTCTTCTTTTAATTCACTTGGTAAAATCGTGATTTAGTAGATAAGTTGGTGAGTAATTGGTGACTGAATGAGTGGTCTCGTTATAATTTTTCACACATTCGTGAGCGACTGTTGTCCAGGCTCTCTTGTTTCCTCCTTCATTCATTCTACACCTAATTTTATTTACTAAAGTCTGGTTCAGCCTTTCATTTAGTCTATTAGAGAAAGGCGAGTTAACCGCAGTAAACACCAAAGGTATGTTATTGGTACTCAAGAAATCCTTAAACTGCTTTGAGTTTATTCCCGGGTATTGGTCAGTAAGAATCATACCAATATCTTCAGTCTCTGATACAGTTCTGACCAGTCTTATAAAGTCATTCGCACTCTTGAGTCTTTGAAGTTATAATGAACGCGTATCTGGAAAAGTGATCCACCAAGAGATGAAGATATTTCTTTGACGACCTTGAACCACCGAAGCCACCTATGGTGTCTATGGACATAATTTCGAAAGGTTTGGTTGCTGGGCCTAGGTGCGACATACATCCAAATTTATTTTGTCCTCTTGTCTTGTTTTTAATACAGATTTCACAATTAGTGCATACTGATTTTATATTTTGAGTCATATTTCTAGCTGTATAGAATGGACAAATTGTCTTCTGCATTTGTCCTATTCCAATATGACCTAGGTCCGTATGTATGGTTTTAAAGAGTTTGATACTGAATCCCTCTGATAGAATTATTTTTTCCTTATCTCTATTTCTTTTTAAGTAAACATTGTGTCTTTCAATAAATTTTTCTTTTTTATTGTGTATTTCCTGGTTTGTCTCCTGATCCTTTACAATGTCTTCCAGTCTAATTAAAATTACTATTTTTAATTGTTCATCTGTGTTTTCATAAGGTTCTAATACGGGGTTCCTGCTTAAGCAGTCCGCTTCCAAATTTTGTTATCCCGGAGCATATTTTATTTTAAACTCATACTGTGATAGGTAATACGTTAGATCACCCAACTCTTCATCTGTCCTTGACTTCAAATTCATGTTTTCCAGAGGTTTGTGGTCCGAATATACTGTAAATGGTTTACCTATTAACCAGTATTGCCAGTATCTAACGGCTTCTTTAATGGCTGAACATTCCAAATATATTGCTTTTTTCTTTTTTTGTGATCCATTTAGCTTCTTCGAAAAATAGGCTACAGGTTTTTCTTTGCCATCAGGCTGTACCTGTTTTAAAATTGCCCCGACGCCTTCTAATGATGCATCTGTATAAATATTTATTGGTAGATGTTCATCAAAAATTTCCAAAACTGGTTGGGAACATAATAGATTTTTTATTCTATCGAATGCGTTTTGGCATTCAGCAGACCACACAAATTTCTGGTTCTTTCTTAATAGATTATGCAGTGGATCTAGTATTATTGCACTTTTTGGAATGTATTCGTGATAAAAGTTTATTTTTCCTAAGAATTGTCTTACGTTCTTCTGCGTTTTCGGAACAGGGAAGTTCCTTATTGAGATTAAGTTATCTTTCACTGGTTTGACAGAGTTGTTTTGAATTATATGTCCCAAATATTTTACTAAATCTGATGCAAACGTACACTTTGTTAATTTCAATCTGAAACCCTCGGTTTTTATAGCTTCTAGCAATTTTGTTAAATGTTCAATATGTTCAGCGAATGTTTTGGAAAATATAAGTATGTCATCAATATAATTGACTGCAAAATCCGTGAGATTATATTTTCTTAATATATTACTCAAAATTCTTTGAAAGATTGCTGGCGAGGTTTTTAATCCGAAAGGAAGACAGGTCCACTGAAAATGTCCCTCCTGAGTTACAAATTCCGTTTTCTTTCTGTCCTCGATCCGTAAAGGGATTGACCAAAAAGCCGAGTTTATATCAAGCGTCGAAAAATAATTGCAATTCCTAGTCTTCATCATTAGGTCTTCAATTAGTGGAAATGGTTGAGCTTGGGGTACAACTATTTTATTTAAGTCCCTAAAGTCGATACATAACCTTGATTTTTTATTTTCTTCTTTCTTAAATGCCAGTGTAACAGGTGCAGCAAATGGACTATAGGATTCTTCTATTAATCTATTGTCAAGTAATTTCTCAATTTGTTCTTCTATTTCTTTTTTATCGTCCATAGTACATCTGTACGGCCTTTTGCTACAGTATTTGTCTACTAGCAGGTCTATTCTGGCCTCATAACCATGGACAGTACCCACATCATATTTATGTCTAGCAAAAACTGATTCGTATTCAGTGATCAATGTATTTATCTCAGACTGTTGCTCTTTGTCCAAATGATCTATCTGTATCTAGAAATCCTCTTCCTTTATGTGTTCATTAAAATTAACACAATATTCTTTTGTTGTGTTACATGCATTTGCTGCTTTTATTGCTTCGCTGTGAATTATTTCGTCATTGGAAACTACCACTTCTTTTTCATTTTCTTCATCTGTACCGAGTTTCTGATTTATTTCCAAGTTCTCATTTTGAGTTAGCTTGAATATTTTAATTAAGTTCAGACCAATCAAGAAATCATGTTTGAAGTATTGTTCATCCATAATGCATATATCCACAGTCTTTTCCATATCAAATATCTTTATCTTTAAATTTGTCAAACCATCTGTTCTTTTAACACCACCAATTGTAACTAAGTTTTCTTCATTCAAATTGTTTCCTCTCCCTTTCAGTTGTAAAAGTTTTGAATTAATAAGAGAAACAACCGAACCAGAATCATAAACCGCATTTATCTCTAATTTATCATTTACTAATAGTTTGACGTTTATCAATGGTGGTATTATTCGTTTTTTTGGAACAGATTCATTTAATGCAGCTTCTATCACTGCATTATTAATATGTTGGATAAAATTTTTCTTCACTTTATCATCCTCTTTTATTCTAAACCAGCATACCGTCTCAGCATGATAACGAGTACCCTTGTTTAATGATTCACATATTTTACATGGCTTCTGGTCCTCAGTTTTAGAACCCATTCTTGAGTTTCCATATTTCTTCTTAGGTATGAAACTTTTTTTATTCACCATGTGCTCATACTTGCTCACCTCATTGAATAGCTGAACTGTATCTTTCAACTCTTCTCGATCAATTTTGTTTAGTATGTAATCCGGCAAACCGGCTGCGATGAGATCCACCAATGTACCGGCATCAATTGACCTCCTCATATCTAGTAGAAGCTTTTCTTTTTTTATAGCGTAATCTAGTAATGAACCGTCCTTATATTTGTACATAATGCATATGTCACCGGATTCCACCCTTTGTTGACAAACGACTCACAAAATTTTTCCTTCCATTCAGACCATTCCGCATTCATAGTCAGCTTTATAACCATGGAACTGTACCAATCCACACAAGTTTTATCCATAAAAAGCCTGAGTACTTCAATTTTCTTCTCCTCAAATATCTGGAAACGCTCACATTATTTTTCAAAAATGTCCATCCATTGAGCTGCATTGGAATGTTTACTAGTAAACTTCTCAATCACAAACTTGTCAGCAATATTTTTCAAGCTCTGTTGTTTATTTTCCTGTGTATTTTCTATCAACTTTTGTAACAACTTTTCCAAGGTATTCGTCTCTTTCTTGGCAGCTGCCATCGGTGCATTAGTGACATTTTGATCGTGATCCAGTTCCTCTAGGTATCTATCCACAAATTGTACATTGACATCCTCATCCATATATATTTTATTCAGTTCCTCAGTCAGCGTGATCCAAATTCTTCTTTTTTGGTACCTTTTGGTTCAACTATTTTTCACCTTAGTATAAGGTGCTGTCTTGATTAATTCTTTGTGATGGCTTACTGACTGTAGTCCGTCTGGTAAAACATAACTTTTGTTATCCACTGTGGTTATTGAGGTTATACAACAGACATTTGTTTTTTCATCACTTCCGGGCAATATTGTGAATTCAAAACGTAGTTTCGTCATTTTTCTTGAATTTTGACACTAGAAATGTCGTTTTATAAGATGTTTAACTTCCGTTCGTGGATATTTAAACAAAAGAATAACTTCAAGCGTTGCTCTGTAAACAAAGATTTATTTTAATGAAACAGTTTATAATCTTAACCTACAGTACATGTACTATTGATTACAATACCGACCTGTAAACAAAGAAACGACATTTAAAGTTTATTCCTGCTTCAATCACTTCTTTGCCAAAATTAACAAACAGTTATTACGGGAATTCTTTCTACACGGCACACGATATTCCAATCTTTTTACAACCTAAATTTTCACGTTTTGACACTGACACATGACATGTCAAAGCCAAGTATGACCACATTAAAAATAAATGTTAGCGTTTATTTTTACATATATGTAAATATATATTGTAAAGGTTGTCTACCTTTACAACCTCTCTTCTCGAACACTGTCTGGCACGGTGTTATTTAAATTCGGAATTCATACGTTCTATGTCAGACGTTCAGGATTCTTTCAGGGAGTCTCAAAGAGACAGCATAGATTTATAGATAGAGCAGAGCAGGATAGATTTAGAGCCAGTCAAGCTTCAAAATTTAAGTGAACTAATAATTGAATGCCCAGTCCAATTCAGCACTAAGCTTAATATTCATTGCAGACCAACAGATGTTAGTACCGACCCGGAACGTACCCTGCAGGCATTGGCTAAATCTGGATCTAGCAATTCATATCCGGACTATCCGGAGGCACGTTTGTCCGGCATGTGATGCAGTTCAAATATTTATGATCGTACGTCTGTTGTCCTACGCTCTCTGATATACAAGGTGTAACAAAAATGATGGTTAAAGGCATAATTAGGAACATGCATGATTTTTTTGGAAGACGTCATTCGATTCTATTTCCCTGTAGATTCAAATGTCTCTAATAAACCTACTATCTATGATAGCCCTGAAACGTCAAAAATGTGAAAATACGTTAGGCGTCTGCGCCGCGCGTCAAAACGCCCCATACAAAAAGTGTGAGGATTGTGACGTCACCGACCACAAAGTTGCAGAAACTGTTTGGAAGGAACAAGTTTTTGGAAGATTTTTGTAATTTTAGGCACGAAAAAATGCGTTTAGCTATATAGTTGTCGTACATTTTTTTTCTTATTAGAACATAAGTAATCGAACTGAAGTTTCGAAAATACATTTCAGGTATTTAAAAAATCCTAAAATTTTAAGTTTTTAAAGCGCAATATCTTTAAAAAAACTGTGAAAAATTATTACGGATTTCCACTTATTTATATTAATTTGGGGTTGTTGAACGTGTTTATGGAACAAATTCAATTAAATATTTTTCATGCATGTTCTCTATTGGTGCCGTATTGTAATAATGAAAAACTAAGCAAAAAAAATTTTCTTGCGAACTTGACTTGTTTCATACAAAAAAAAATTTTTTAACGTCAAAAAAAATTTTGTCTTGCTTTTTCTTACTCGCAATTCGATACAAATCATGCTCTTAAACGGATCACCAGTATTTTTGTTCCATCCTGTATTTAAGTTTACGGCTTAGATCCACTCAGTCTCCGGAGGATGTTGGCTCTCTGTGTGTGTTCTACCGTCTCTACAACGGGGAATGTTCTGAAGAACTTTTTGAACTGGTGCCATCGTCACGTTTCTACCATCGCACCTCCCGCCAAAGGAACAATGTTCATCCTCATTTTCTATACACATGGTATACCAAAAAATAAACGGGCATCTCGCTCGGTTCTGCCTAGAACGTGCGGAATGTGGAATGAGCTGCCTCCCGAGGTGTTTCCATTGCGCTTTGACATGGGGTTCTTCAAGAAGCGGGCGTACAGGGCTCTCAAGGGTCGGCAACGCATAGGCGGCTCCTGATGTTGCTTATGTTCATGGGCGACGTTGACCGCTTCCCATCAGGCGGCTCGTCTGCTCGTTTGCTACTAGTTTCATAAAAAAAAAAGTACTAAGATGTTCACAGGCAGTGTGCTTGCTCAATTCGAGTTTCACCCTAGTGGATTTTTTCCATTTTTTTCATTACTTACGAACATTAAAATCCTAGAAGATAGACAATTTCATCATTTGGTATTTTTTTTTTTTTTTATTATTTTTTTTTTTATGAAATAGGAGGCAAACGAGCAGACGAATCACCTGATGGTAAGCAATTAACGCCGCCCATAGACGCCCGCAACACCAGAGGGGTCACAAGCACGTTGCCGGCCTTTAAGATGGGAATACGCTCTTTTCTTGAAGGTTTGAAGGTCGTATCGGTCCGGAAATACCGCAGACGACAGTTCATTCCACAGTTTTGTTGTGCGAGGCAGGAAGTTTCTCGAGAAACGCACAGTTGAGGACTGCCAACCATCTAAGTGGTGATGATGGTAATGCTGTCGCGTAGGACGATGGCGGAAAGAAGCGGCAGGGATTAATCCGAACAATTCCTCGGAGCACTCTCCATGATAGAGGCGGTAGAAGATGCAGAGCGAGGCTACATCTCTACGCAGCGCCAAGGAGGACTATATATATATTACTACCTACATAATAACATTGTCTAAGGATTAAGGATTTCTGGTATGACTTTAGTCAATTTAGTAACCTAGAAGTATGTATAGATTAGTTTGGTACTATTCACTACATAACTTTAAAGTAGAAGTGTATTTTTTTCTGTCCCAAACTTAAAAAGCATTTTTTCTCAGTTGTCGCTTATTAACTAGGGCAATTTTAAAGGTTAATAAAAATATAACTGAATTTTTTAACTAATAGATACTCAAATTAAATGTAGTTTTAGGAAGTACTAATATCTCCATATCGACAAAGTAGCCCCTTTTCCGAAATAGCCACACATATAATATTTGCTTACAATTCCTAATACTCGCAGTAAGGGAAATCTCAACACAACCTAGGAAGGAACCGGGAAATTACTGTTACCAAGTAATTACTTCTCAGCTCCATAGTTCCGGTAATTTTAGCTCCTTCCGGTGGTGTAGGGCTATTATGCTTTATTAAACTGTAAGACTGCAGTATGCACTGAAAAATAAGTTATGTTAGCTAAATTTTAGTTAGTTACTAACTACACTGTACATTTTTGCCTAACTAACTTATAGACCGTCATCAGAGTCAGTCATAGCTTGTTGGCCGATAACTCGTAAAGAACGTGGTTAAAATTAAAATGTATAATGAAGCCTCTTGAGGCTTAGCCAAGGTGACAATCAATTACAGAAAACGAATCGAAACGCTCTCCGTCTCTATCGCACTAATATGGAAGAGTGAGCGTGAACGTGTAGCGTTTCGTTTCGTTTTCTGCAAACGATTGTCATCTTGGCTACAGGGTCTTGAATGTCAGCGGCCGTTCCGTTGGTGGGTCAAGGAACGGGTTATAAAAAAATCTGGCCAGCTGGCCACGTGAACATACGGTTTTCAGGGCATAAAGGCCATCAAGCGGCACATGTGTTATGACCCGAGTAAATTGATGCCTTAATGCACGGTTTTCCCAACATTTACCTTAATCATAATTGAAAACCTCTGTACAATATTCCAAATTGTTTTGATTATTCCTTGGATCTTCACCTAGTAGCTGCAACTGCAGTTTTGTATAAGTATGATTTAGCTAATAGTTTTAGCCCATAGAAAGACGTAACAAAACTGTCATAAAGCTCTACACCCGACGGGTCAACGTAACCATCTTTCTCCCCTAAATAACAATCCTTCCCCACTTACCATCATTTCAAACCAAAATGCACCTTATCTCGACGAGACACCGCATACAACTAGCGCAAACTGTCAGTTGTGCGAGTCGCTCGTCAATCTGAGTCGTTCATTCCATTCGTACATTCATTCGTTCATAGCTCTGTTGAATAAAAGATGGACGGACAGTTAACGAGGTGAGAACCGGGTATAAATAGACGTTGAAAGGTTCGTGCGGATTTACAAGTGCCGTTATGTTGGTACTGCAAATGTGTCAATGCTCGCTGGGTTTTTTTTTACACCACCAATTCGTATACTGGCTTTTTCTTCCCTGCCTGGAGGGAACAAAGTGGCACTTTTCTGTTCTAGGACATATGTTTTTTTTTCAGCCGGGCTGTCATCAGAAACAAATTTCTTATTAAATTAATCAATTTATCATAATCAGGAAGCACACAAAGAACATATAAAGTTCAAATAAATATGATTCATCAATAACATTTTATATGTTTCTCTAAGGTGGTGTGAAAAGCAGTATGTGTCACATAGGAGCAAAATTATTTTCACCTTGGGCGCTAACACTTGAATCCCTCGCTACGCTCAGGAGTCTTCTTTAGAATCCCTCGCTACGCTCAGGATTCTATTATAGACTCAATCGCTTCATTTGGGATTCAATACACGCCCTCGCCGTAAATATTTCATTTTTCTCCCTTGTTACACAATCTACTATAGTAACTCTAGTCACTTTTATTTGAACTGAAAAGCTACCATTTCAACTAATTCGCTGGACATTAAAAACGCCATCTGTGTTTACGAGGACATTAAATTATATTGTCTGTTTACGTCGCGCCTACGTCCTTACATTGTGTTTCCTAACGTTTTTCTATAGTTGACGATTTTATTGCAATGTAAACGTAGTATAAAAAAGACAATTTAAGTTGTTTGGCATTAATAGGGAGAAATATTAACCACCGTTCATATTGAGATAGGTGATTAGTAGGGCCCGGAATTTTGCGTGCGGTTTGTGAAACGTCATAGGGAGAGAACACAGTTTTTTTATTAGTGTCTTTAAAAAATAATACCTCAAACTTTCAAATGATACGAGTACATAAAGTAAAAGTACCAGTACTCGACACGCTAATGCCCAATAGATGACACCCTTCTGTCACCTCTTTTGACAGTGACTTAAGAATAAAGGTGGTATCCATCGGGACAGTGTCGAGCACTCGTACGATTACCGTACATCATCCTTTATAAAACTATAATTTATTATATTTTAATTATTTATTATAATTTATTTTATATTTTAAGCTTTTTTCGCGAATGACCGTTAAAAAGAATATGTACATTAGGTAGGCCATAGTGAACAACTTTTACTATGGGACCAACTCCGAAATAGCGAAATTTTTTTTGGCTGTTTCATACATTTCGGCCGATCACATGTTGTCGTTTTCTATTGGGAAGCCAAAGTATTTTTTCGCGATTTCGTAGTTAGTTCCATAGTAAAAGTTGTTCAGCATGGCCTACCTAATCTCCTCGCTCAATATGAACGGTGATTAATATTTCATCCTGTATACTTACAAAATCCGAGGACTTTGTACAACTGAACATTTACTTAGGTACTGATAACAATATGTATCTAAACGTTTATTATTTTATAAATACTTACGAAAGTTTGTGTTTGGCAACTTCACAACTTCTATGCAGGTGAAGATTTTTAAGTAAAAGAAAAGAAAGAAAGAAAATACGTTTATTCGTGACGTAATACTTAAGCCTAAAAAATGGTACACATATACTTAATGTACAACTGTTATACTGTGTTAAGTATCCGCTGGATAAGTATTGGAAAATTCCTTTCTACAAATTTTTGAAATCACCGTTTTCTTAAAGACCTTCACTTTACTCGTTAAGGTGCAGTGCGTTCAGTTTATAAAATC
The DNA here is from genome assembly GCA_947086415.1 of Pammene aurita. Classification (NCBI taxonomy): domain Eukaryota; kingdom Metazoa; phylum Arthropoda; class Insecta; order Lepidoptera; family Tortricidae; genus Pammene; species Pammene aurita. The sequence goes on from OX352303.1 coordinate 29,969,032, forward strand.
GTAGCTCGTTTATAAAGAATATGGTTTGCAAAAAATATTTACAACAATCTTAAGGTCTTTGTTTAGGGACTAAACTTAAGTTAAACACTTTCGCCGTATAGAAAATAAATACCAAACTTAAGCCGCACTACATAAAATAAAAAAACCGGCCGAGTGCGTGTCGGACCACGCATAATGGAGGGTTCCGTACCTTCAATGAAATAAGAACCACACTAATACGAAAAGGTCGTATCTGATGCTAAGGAAGAAGTTTTTGGAGCTAACTCAAAAATGGCTTAACCCAATTTTCGTAGAAAGTATGTGATAAGGCATATCTCAATTTTGTTCATATTTTTTGGACTTACGGTTCAAAAGTTAAATTATTTTCAACTTTAGAAGCGATTATTTCTGAAAGTACCTATTCACTTAATCACAAAATGTTTAAAGAAACCTCGATCTTATTTTTAAAGACCTATCGATTGATGTGCAACATGTTGATATTTGGTGATTTTTTTTTTGTATTTAGTTACATGTATGGAGCGCCCCCCAAATATTTTTTTTCTATAATTTAACTTCATAACTAAATAGCGGCATACAAAATTAGCGGCACCTTATGTCTAAATTTTTATAAAATAGGTCTTATAGTTTCCGAGTAAAATGGCTGTGACATACGGACGGACGGACGGACAGATGGACATGACGAAACTGTAAGGGTTCCGTTTTTGCCATTTTGGCTACGGAACCCTAAAATAGTAGATTGTTTGACAAGAGTCTAAAGTAAGCCATATTACCACGAGGTGGTTATTTTCCCGAACGAAGTGAGGGAAAATTGTTCGAGTGGTAATATGGCTTTTAGACCAGAGTAATGCATACTATTTTTCACTTCGATTGCGAGAAAATAAGATAAAAATACTTATTATTTACGCACAAGAACTAAACTAAGGTTAAATTATGGTTTAACTTGACGGTCTTTTAATTTTTTTAACTTCTTTGACATAGATACAAAATATAAGCACCTCGAATAAATGCCACAGACGACGGTATAATTAGCTCTTTAAAGTAGCTATTAGACATTGCAATTTGTAGGGTCCAACCTGTCGGGTTGGTAGGTGTAATAGTACTTAGGGAGTAGGAGTCCCGATCTAGGGCGATCAGCAGTGCCCCGATACCCGCAGCTGTTTATGGAGGTCGTTAGAGTTATTTTACCTTTTTTATTTATAATGTTAGCCATTTTCTACACATTCCGTCTGGTTTTTTATTCAATATAAAAGTTAAATTGTGTAGATTCGCTGGTAATTAATATATTTATCTAGTTTTGTATTTAAATCATAGAAGGGTTGGGCAGATGAATTTAGATTCAGGCAGCTCGAGCGGTCATTTAAATATCTATAATAAAAAAAGTTTCAGATTTTATTTAATGTGTACTGTTATGAGTACTATCACCGTGCTTCACCAAATACTTTTTTTTGATGTTTTGAAGGCATCTCTGTAAACGTTGAGCTAGGGTCGGTAGGGACGATTTGTTGGTGAGGTAGGGTCGGTAGGGGCGATTTGTAGGGAAAGTGTAATAACGTGCTTTGGGGCCGACAGGAGTTGGACACAACCGATTGGGCCCTACAAATTGCCATGTCTAATAGCCGTTTAAACAGTTTAAACACGCTTTAAAGCGCTTCCAAAAAATTACAATCCTTTTTAATGATTGTGAAGTAGGAACTAAAAAACACCTCACGTTTTTGAAATAAATTGCGTTTCCTCATTGGTCGATTTTAACATTGCTGTATTCTGATTGGTTGATATTAAATACAATGTTTTTTTAAGGACTTTAATTATTTACACAGTATACGCACCAAAAAAGTATCTAGCGTTCCGATTAACTTCGATATGTGTGTTGTGATTGGTGGATTTAATATGGTGAAGTGTTCCGATTGGTCAATTTAAAATGTTTTGTAAATCATAAATATGTATACATACTAGCCCTAGAGGTTAAATGTACTACTTTAGTCCGCCTTGGTAAGCATAATACGACACACTTTTTGAGCATGAGAAGTGAAAAAGGATTATTTAATGACAAGTGTACCCGCAATCCCGGTCGTGCCGGCCGGCCGCTCAGTGCTATACGATATTTTTCGCTGAACTCACTACACCTTAAATCTTTTATAGCAGGAAAACAAAAAAGCTTCATTGACTTATTTACGAGAAACATCTACATCGAAAAATCCAATCACACTAAACTCAAACATTTGTTCATAATTCAATTTCGGCCAAAGACTATAAACCAAAATGGCTGCCATTCAATCCGGCCACAAACAATTAACGGAAAACGAGGAAAAAAAGTAATAGCCGTTCAAATCGGTAACTGGGTGTAAATCAATCACCTTGTTCGAAATTTAAATCAGTGCCCGCGACAGATGGGATTGCATTTGCAATATTTCAATATTTTCAATGATGCCAACATAAAAATCGTTTTCTTTTCGAAACGCGTTTGACTAGCACCGTTTTTTAGTTACGAAAAACTTTTTACCAACAGTTATTAATACTTATATAATCTGTGCTGTTTTGAACACAATGGCCGGTTTTATGTTGTCTTGGAAGTCAACGTTATCGCCATTGCATACCTAATGGTGCGTCGAGCGCTCGAATTCAAAGAATTTAACCTCGAATATAATCGCACACAAATGTTTGTCGCCATTATTTAAGTATTAAATGAATAGTCTAAAGAATCATGATTTTAAATGACTAACGCTGTTATTTTTAAAACATCATTTCTTTGTTTTATTCAGAGTTATCGAACACTGCATCGATTTTTTATACGCTTGCACTGCTTCTTCGTTTTATTGTTGTTGGTGTTGTACCTACCTCTAAATACAATATTGAAATTCATTTACGGTAGGAGTATGAACTTTCTTACATCCGTTTTAAAATTCAATTTACTTAAGTGTTTTTTAGACGTCATAACTATGTTTACACATTTGTATCTTATTCCATTACAATTAAGCCTTAAAATGTTTACATATTTTGACGTAGACTACAATCTTGATGAAACTTAGCTGATTCTGTTCGTGCTTTCATACTCGCCTTGCGCATTATGCTTTAAGCAAATTAAGTCTGTTTGCTTGGCTTAGCTTGAACTTTATTCGAAACTCCTATTCATATTAAACTTTCGTGAGACAGACTAAGGGTGGGTTGCACCACGCATAACTAACGAACTGATCAACGTTAAATATGGCGACGGAGCTGTCATCCCATAGAACACTGTCAAACTTTTCATACAAGATTTTTTTAACGAAGACGTCGACATTAACAGACGGTTTGGTGCAACTGACTCTAACACTATAAAATATAACGGTTACACTCACGTCACTTTAGTCACTTCGCGCGACATGTTTCGGAGAGCTTAGGTCGCCATCTTGGAGCACTAAGAGTGCTATTTGAACCGGCCCGTAGCGCACCTCCGGTTCGTAGACCTAAGCTCTCCGAAACATGTCGCGCGATGAGACTAAAGTGACGTGAGTGTAACCATTATATTTTATAATTTATAGCGAAATAACTCTTAAATGTTTTATAAGCAAGCTACTGCTAACTTTTAGAAAAAAAAAATTAAACTATAGTTCTACAGTCTGTGTTAAATTTAAATAAAAATTTGATTATATTAAACGCGTTCAATATTTAATTCGGCTATGGTAAACAGGTGCACTATGTTGGCGATGAGGAACCATCATTTGCCTCAAAACCTAGCACAGTAGAGTTTATCCGGAAACGGAAGTGTCGTGGTTTATATGCGCCAATCAAGCCAAGGATGATTAAGATATGGATTGACAATGCCTATACAAAATCGCGTTCCCTTATTTCAGGCTAAAGCACTAGCGTCATCTATCGGTCACCACAAACACTAAATTCCTACTTAACCTTTCTGTTAAGCCCATTGGTTGACTGGTAGAGAATGCCTTATGGCATTAAGTCTGCCATTTGTACCATCTTATTTTGTGAAATAAATAAATTCTAGTTTCTAATATTGTGTTCGGCGATTAACGCTGACAAAATAACTCAACTCCAGACTCAACAGATGGCGCTGTAGCACTCAGTACCGAAAACAGACGTATAGCCTGAAGGTTCGAGGAACGCGATTTTGTATAGGCATTGTCCATCCATGTCTTAATCATCCTTGAATCAAGCTAAGACCGTATTTTAACTTTAAAAAACGTTACGACATGATGAACTCCAATACAAGTCCAATGCATTAACGATGCAATACATTTAACGCCTAAACCCCTCAATCAGAATTTACTTTAGGTTAATTATTCGGTGCAACTCCAATATTGTTTGATTATTTGTGTGTTGGAGTTGTGTTGGAGATGTTTGATTTAATGTATTTTAAACCTAGAACTCGGTACCTAGCCTTACCTTTGTTATATCCGTCATGAAGAAATAAATACCCGAAAAACATGATCTCTCCTTCCATCTCTCCCTCCATATTAAGTTTAATTAATTGTAAAACAAAAACATCTTCTATTACAAATAACACGTGATACTTTTCCAATATAACTCTCTGCTCAGATAATATCCGGGATATCAATTAATATTTCACCTTTGTACCGAAAATCGTCAGTCGATGGGTATAGGATAACATCTTGACTTGTTTATATTGTATATTAATTATTTGAACCTCGTCTTTCATTTCAGGGCCCTTTTTATAGATGTTGTGATTAAGAGAACGATTCCTTTGTTTTAATATATTATTGATTACTATCACAAGAACCACTGAGTCATTCCGGTAAAATAAAATAAAAAATAAGGCTTTAAGGGCGCTTTAACATGACAATATAAAATAATCCATACTAATATTATAAATGGGAAAGTGTACGTGTGTGTTTGTTTGTCCGTCTTTCACGGCAAAACGGGGCGACGAATTGACGTGATTTTTTAAGAGGAGATAGTTGAAGGGATGGAGTGTGACATAGGCTACTTTTTGGCTCTTTTTAACCCCCCACTTTCCTAAAATGGGGGGATGGAAGTTTGTATGGAGCATTACGGGGGTCAATCAAGAAAGGGGAACCGTGTTACCCTGAATTTAACGCGAGCGAAGCCGCGGGCAAAAGCTAGTATATTATATTATAATTATAATGAATATGTTAAAGGGTCCCTGAAGTGCAGTGAAAATACTAAGGACTTAGGAGGTGTAAAGTCTTATATGTATATTTAGGAAAGTTTGTATGTTCGTGCCTAATTGCATATGAATAAATGTTCTCATTTATTACGCACAACGGACCGGAGACTGTACTATAATTTATAGTTTATAGGTACCTATTTTGATTTCTTATGCATTTACGGCGAAAGGTTGTGTGATTAGTGTCCGTGTTTTATGAATGTTACGTACTTAGTGTTTTGTTAAATGGCTGAGACGATTTGGACACGGTTTTTTAAAGGGTTTCTACAGAGGAGAGGAGAAATACGGCATATTTTTGGCCTTGTTTTCTTTAGAGTTATCTTCCGAACGGCTTTACTTTTGTCCACTTTTAAAATGCGCATCCGAAAGTTTCTATTGGATAAACAAAAATGCACTACTACACACACACACACACACACACACACACACACCCCCCCCCCCACACACACACACACACACACACACACACACACACACACACACACACGCACGCACACACACACACACACACACACACACACACACACACGCACGCACACACACACACACACACACACACACACACACACACACACACACACACACACAAACTGTTTATAAATTGTGTTATTTTTAACTTCAGTACATCTACTTACCTTCTTATGTATCTTTCTATTTTATCTCATTTATCTATATAGTTAATTTAAATTGTATCTATCACCCACCATCTACTGGTTTCATCATCATCTAAGGCTCTACAGTTCGGGGTGGGCCTTGGCCTGGTCGAGCAGCTTTTTCCATTCTGGTCGACTCATGGCTTGCTTTCTCCAACATACAACTCCTAACGGTTTGAGGTCTTTCTGAACGCCGTCCAACCACCGGAGCTTAGGCCTGCCTTTACCGCGGCGTCCGTCTGGTTTACCATGCAGTAGTTTTTGGGGGGCTCTATGTTCATCCATCCGCGTGACGTGTCCAGCGTAAACGGCCTATCTTTATGGTCTTGATGATGTTCGGCTTCCCGAATAGGTCATAGAGCTCATGGTTGTACCGCGATCGCCAAAATCCATCTTCCAACACACCGCCAAAAATCCTCCTAAGTATCTTTCTCTCAAACACCAAAAGGCGATTTTCGTTTTTAGTTTTATTCCAGTCCGTAAAATTTACTCTTCCTTTCTTAATCGGTTTGGGTTTCAGGTGAGTGAGTGATTAGCTCCCAGCACCAATCTACTGGTTTGGTCTAGTAATAATTGCTATGTTAATGTAGTTAGTTGTATAGTGCCACCTTACGAAGTAACTAGTTATTAATCTGTGAGTGCCACCTACTCCACCGTCTCTGCATGGGCCTCACTGAAAATGAGCGTCGCAGAGTGTCATTTGGTGCATTCTGTGACATCAAGCTAAGTGAGGTCCATTTAGCGCAAACTACAGTTTTAGATAGTAATTAGTTTAATTACTATTTGTATCCTTTCGAAAGATTTCTTTGCTTTTAGGACTGTTTTTTCTTTTTAAATAACCTTTAAATTATTTGTTCCAGGCGACACGATATGTCCGTCGACCATGTTCCAGTGCCCCGAGGGCACTTGCATCGAGAGGTCCAGGGTCTGCAACTACCAGAAAGACTGCGAGAAGGGAGAAGATGAGTTCCAGCAGTGCCGTGAGTATTGTACACCTGTAACTCATAGTATGACAGTAAATCTACAGTTTTATAAGTGACTGCGAGAGGCACAAATTCTCTATACATTTTACGCATTCGGTATCGAGAATCGAATTGAGCTACATACTGTATTTATGTGTGAAAGGTCGATTTCGGGCCAGGCGGTGCACAGAATTTGATATCAATCGATAGGTCATCGGAATTCATACCATATAATGTCAGATGTATACTGACTTGCAGACAGTCTCCCAGTATATTTGTAGTGAAATATATACGCTTCGTAAGTCACTAAAATTACATTAAAATACTGAAAAGAAAACAAAAGATGTCAAATAAAATGTTTGCATATTAAAATAATTTTAGTCATAATAAAAAACAAATAGTTTTGACTACAGAATTTGTTGGTTACTGAAACGAACGTCATAGTAACAAATAAAATTTACGTTTCAGGGTACTTCAATACACATTGGTTTATTATTAAATCGAATATTATAAACATTAAAAACATTCACGAGTATGTCGGTTCATGTCCAAAGCAGTCGATTATTTACTACAATAATACTGGAAAATTATTTTTTACATTACGATAAAAGACTATGATACTGTACCACCAGTCCAATCCTCTCCGCTGTCCGTTACGTGTTAAAATAACACGTGTCCTCTGTCCCGGCACGGTCACGTGTCCCCGTAATGTCCCGTACCGTACGTGTCCCACGGAGCACCTGTTGAGTTCGTGAATCGCTTGTAGAAGTGATTGTGCAGTTTTTATGGGTCCAGGGACCGAGGTAGAATAAAAAATAAATGTTATAGGACAATCTTACAAAAACCGACCTAATACCACAGTAAGCTCAATAAGGATTGTGTTATAACAAATATAGGTATATAGATAAATACTTAAATATTTACATAGAAAACATCCATAACTTAGGAACAATAACTGTGATAAACACACAAATAAATGCCCTTACCAGGATTCGAACCCAGGGCCACTTGTTTCGTAGGCAGTGTCACTACCGACTGGGCTAGCAGGCCATGGTTAGCAACGCTATAGATAAATCATAAATTCACTTTGGCAACGCAAGTAACAACCTTTTATATGATTCTACTGATCAACCTTAAGAGGCTAACAGCTCCTGATGACCTTCAAATTGACTTTACTTAAACAGTGTTTTGGCTATGGCTACTTGTTTTGAGAAAGTAAAAAAAATGTACATATTTATTATATTTGGAAGAACTTTGTTAATTCCGACACACGATTGGACGACATCGGCTTAATAGAAAATAATTCCAAAGTTACATCTTAAAATTAGCTTTAAACAGGTGTATGTATTTAGTTTCTTGACATATGCGTCTGTCATTAAGGACTAAATTCCACCACACTAATACTAAAAACTTCTGTATTTTATATTTCTCAATTAATGCGTAGTTTTTTTATAGTTCATCATTTTGCAATATTTTCAATAAGCTCCCATACATTAGTATAGGAGCTTATTGCAAATATTGTAACACAGTGTTTCTCTTTCACTCGCGCTGAAAATGATGGAATTTAGCTGTTGTCATCATCTTAAAAGACAATTTTAGTATGTACTACTTTATCATTATTAACCTATCCATAAGCAATCCAGTTCCTAGTAAAGTTGTGCTATGTTTACGCGGCAACATGCATAATATTCGGAGAGCAAAGCCAACTCGGCAAGTTCGGAGTTCGGAATGGTCAACCGCGGCTCTCGATGTTGTTCTTGTAGTCGTGTTAATGGTTGTTCGTGTAGTTCAGTAACATGATTCATTAGCAATGTAAAACAAAACACAGATTTAAACTTTCACGGTTTTTACACATAATGAATGTAGAATTCCCTGACTACTATTTTCTTAAAACATAATAATGGCAATAATATAATATTAAAGGTCTTCTAATACCATTTTCGCGTGTCAACTGGAGCCAGTCTTCCTTCGGGACCACGGGGACAATGTCGTCCTCGAAACGTCGAAGGTCATTTTAAAATTAAATACGCGGTTAAGTCCCGTTTGTACACAGTGTAAGAGCGAAATGCATTAACAGATTAAATTTCTTAAAAATCATAACATGCCATAACAAACTTCCTTCGGAGATAAAAAAATGCGGGTACGGGTAGTACCCACGTATTTTTGAATAAATTAAAAAGGTGGCTATCAAACCATATTTTTTACAGTCTCACAGAGTTAAATAAATATATATGATATTAATGTAATGATAAACATAAATGTAATAACGAAATCAATTAATTTAAAATCTAAAATTAATAATTAAGTATAAATAATGTAATAATCAATAAGTACCAATGTAATGTAATTTGTAATAAATAAATGACTATGACTATGACTAAAATATAATATTGTCTTGTGTTGCCGCGATGATTATTCATTATGGTTGTTGTAATTAAAAGGATGATTAATCCTTTTAATTACAACAACGCGCGTTAGCAATTTCGAGGGTTGCGAGGTAAAACCCGATAAGTAGAAATAATTTTTCAGTTAAATAAGCACCTAACGTGCGTCAGCTAATTGTTCTATTTTCAAAAACCTATTTATTAGCTTGAGTTATCGGGTTTGACCACGCACCCCTCGATTTATTTTAAATCTCCCAACGTTTCGAGCTCTTTACACTGTCCGTGGTAAAATAAATGCTAACACGCGATTAATCCTTTACAACAACCATTATGACAAAAGTAATTGAATTACATTCAAGTCATCATTAAATTTAAGAACACTACAGAACTAGCAACAGCTAATGCCCATGTTGGCACATTAGTAATTCACTGCTTGTGGGATCGAGTTCCGAAGTCTCTCGCTCCCAACATTGCTATTAGAGTAATGTAGAGCTTTGGACATGAGGTTTGAATGTGTAATTATAACTATTGTAGGTTTAAAATTATTATATTGACTATAAAAAATCCTTTATTAAATCACAGTAAAAATTGTCATACACCTCATAAAATATATAATAATATTGTAGGTATAGTTTTAAACAAAAAAGAACCGACTTCACCTAGCCTCCACCTTTCCAAAAGGAAATGCCCGAACTACTGTAAAAAATATTCAAATCACTATAGGTGTGCCTATAACATCTGAAGAGCTCCCTCAATTTCTCTGGGATCCCATCATCATATCCTGACCTGATGACCAACTATGAAGTATACTCTTTTAAACAAAAAAACTATTTTCTAAATCTGTCTAGCCGTCTTGGAAAAAAAAGAAAAAAATAGCAAGAAAAAAGATACAGACGAATTGAGAATCTCCTCCTTCGAAATCTTGAAGTCGGTGGAAAATGAATGTTTAACTATACTAGTAATATAATATTGTCTTATGTTGCCGCGATGATTATTCATTATGGTTGTTGTAATTAAAAGGATTAATCACTTATTTTAAATCTCCCAACGTTTCGAGCTCTTTACAGTGTTGTAAAGAGCTCGAAACCATAATATACTAGTAAAAGTTAAGCACAAGTAGCACAACTGATATAGCCAACTGATAGTTTTTATTAATCTCATTAACAATATTCAAATGAATCTTTAATTGCCACTGGTGCGCTGTGAGTTGAATTAATGACGTCACATTAGCGAGCCGCAATCCCGGGAATTCCCGGGAAATCCCGGGATTAGCGGGAATAATTACACGTTATTGCGTCATCGTCAAAGCATGATTCAATCAACGTAACGTGACACGGGAATTCGGTAATGGCGTTACCTACAACTGACAGTCAGTTTGTTAGTTCATTTTTACTGTTTAAAAAAAAAACATATAATTTAGAGGTATTTTAGTCGACGAAAAGTTTCATGTTTTCTTTAAATTGTTCAATATGTGATTCACTGTCAAAATTAGACCTGATAGAAATCATAGTGTGTCTGTGAAATATTGCCAATATTTTTATTTTTTATTGGATTGTGCCGTATCAGTTTTCAAATTATTAACTTGAATAATATGAAATAAGAGGCAAAATAGCCACAAACATTATATGTTTAATAATGTCGAATCAACACAAAAACTTTAAGAGTTCGAATGCAGTTCCGAGACTAAAAATTATCTTCGAAATATTACAAGCAGCTTTAGAGGTGTGATACTTATATCAGAAAAAAAATTAACACATGAAATTTTCATTACAGTACTCAAAATATATTGATAATCAAGTTTTAAATTCCATTTATTGAGTTTTGGTTTAATCAGTTAGCTACATTAAAAGCCTACGGATTTTCATTATGCGATGCAAACCAGGTGATTTAACTGATTCATAATATGTAAAGTGCAAAATTGAACGCATATCATTGACTTCGGTAAGTGACAGCATGATGACAGTGTCTCTTTCATTTTCACAATGACATAAAATTGTAAGACTGCGTTTTTCAAAACTTAAGTTCGAGATAACATTTAACATTTACTAGTCGGTTTTCCGTGAATTAACACAATGAGAGATAATTTAAAGGTGTATGGTGCCCAATCCGCGTCACATTATTTTGTTTCCTATGCTTCTACCGGCTTCTCGAACCTAGACACATTTGTCTAAGTCTTCATTCAGACAAGTCTAAACTATCTATCAACCCGTTAACCGTCTCACCGCAGCAGTTATTTGACGCGGGTGATTTGTCACTAAACAGACGTCGCGAGAAAACGGCTACGTCACCGACTGTCAATTGTTTTAACGAAGCTGGTGACAATACGGTATCTGACAGCGGCTAGGAGGCTGGCGGTAATAGACGGAGAGCTAGCCACGTCAGATATGACACAATAATGAGAGCAGGGAAACCACTCTAGTCAGTTTGCTTGCTTATTTCTAGATCTGGACATCTGGGCAGCTGTAAAGTGGTGGAGGTCAAAGAATGCAAACCACTTCAAGAAAACAAATCCTAGAGTTCTGGGTTTGATGCAATATTATGAGATATTATATTAATAATTAGATTGTATATGATTGTATTGTCAAAAGTTTCAGTTGGGGGAAAGTAGCGCCAAGCGACGTATAATGTAATATTCATCATAGTTTGTCCGCTACTCGTACTGTTTTTGTTTCCGTAACAATACTTAATGTTTTTGTTCCAATGTTAAAACATGTCCTGTCCTTTATAACTAAGACGAAGTCGACAGTTTTTACCTATTTTGGTATTAATATATGATTTGAAGCTCAAATGGTCATTCACATTATAAATATTATTTGAAACGGGATATTTACCATGTAATTCGCGTTTGGTAAGTATTACTATTTTCCAATACTAAAATTTTCCTAGTCTGAAATTCTGACCTCCACCCATTAAAAACTGCCAGATGCAAGGATCTAGCAATAAGGATGGTATAGCAATCTAAACAGTCGGGTTTTGTTGCTCTCATTATTGTGTTAATCTGACGTGGCCAGCTCTTAGTCCATAAGACGTTCGATTTTCCATCCGGTGCTTTCGAGTTCAAATCTCGACTCGTATCACTAAGTTTTGCACAACTTGTGTATGAATATCATTAGTTACTTACCAGTCGCTTTTTGATGAAGGAAAATATCGTGAGGAAATCGGACCTAATCCCCATAAAGCCTAGTTTCGACTCAGAATACCTACATCAGCGATTCTCAAACTTTTTGAGTGACAGAACCCTTTTGGAAATCGAAATATTTGACGGAGCCCCAAAAAAAAAAAATGATATGTGCTAGACAAATAGAAGAGCTGGTTGTTGATTTATTTTTCTTAATATAAAAATCATTCTCGCGGAGTCCCCACAGACACTTTGCGGAGCCTTAGGGAAGCACACTTTGAGAATAGCTGATCTACATAATAAGTGGACTACAGAAATCATTCCCCTTCTAAAAAGAAATTATTATGAAATAGAAATAGAAAAAATTTATTCGTAAACAGATACATATAAAAGAAACAAAAGGAAAGAAGACATAAAACGAGAAAGTGCCACGAAATGGCCTCATCTCAGGATGATGCTGGCGGTTGTCAGCGCTGATCTTTCGATGAGACCATCAGGTGAAACCAATAATAATAAGAGGTGCGAGATATAATTATTTCTGTCGTATATTTCGCTTTGCCGCAGTAGGGTGAAATGGTTCGGTCACGTCCGACGTATCAATAAAAGAACATTGATAAATGCAGTTGGGAACATAACAAAAGCCTCGCTGAAAGCTGCAGCCAGTAGAGACTGTAATTTTTCAACAATTGAATCGCAGCCCGTCTATGATTTGCCCCGACAAAGCTTGATACCCCATCTGACCCATTTGCTGTAGTCGATCTCTTGTGAACTATAAGGTTGTTATTTCAATACGATTATCTAATTAATTAATGTATTTATGATACTTTGTTATTAAATCATATACGAGTACAAACATTGAAAAATTAACCAAGCTACCTGCATCGATCTTCCCGGAGCTCGATCGCTTTACCAATATGGGTCAAGTTACAATGCAAAAAATGTATGTATGCAAGTGCACGGATGAATAAAAATTAAATCTTAGTGAACTATGGAAAGGACACTTTAATTAAATTTTTATACATCTTGTGACGCACCCTTTGTAAAATTCCCTAGGCAATACGTTTAAAATTTCGGTATAACTAAGTACATCTTTAAAAAAACCAAGCTGTTAACTTCAGAAAAAAACCAGATTACTTTTCGCATCCATTCTTTATGGCACTAAGCTTCAATCATATTCATATTCATTTATTTCGCCAATTTACACACACAATACGCGTTAAAATGTTATTAGGATAGAATAATAAATATAATTATCAATAATTTTTTATTTAAACATAAATAAAAATTTATTGATAATTCGTCATTTAACATTTACCATGTGTACAAAACATGTTAAATGACGTGTAATATATGTTATCAATAAAGAATTGAATTGAATAGTACGAGCAAGTAGGCGGAATTATCGTTTTATACGTAAAAATCATTATTCCTTTACTTCCTTACAAAATGGCCATCACACACCGTCGGCATTTTACGAGCTATCATTAAAACAGATCCAGTTAGCGTGTACGTTTTTCCGAACCTCACTTTTAAACTGCATCGCTTAAATGTTCCCCAAACGCCTCTAAAACCGTGAAAAACTGAACGGCTAGTGCCGGTAGTTTATAAGGACTTACTTTACCTAAAATACCGTCCACAGTGTTAACTAACAACTGTTTTTTACCCTGTTTTTAGGGTTCCGTAGTCAACTAGGAACCCTTATAGTTTCGCCATGTCTGCCCGTCCGTCCGTCCGTCCGTCCGCGGATAATCTCAGTGACCGTTAGCACTAGAAAGCTGAAATTTGGTACTAATATGTATATCAATCACGCCGACAAAGTGGTAAAATAAAAAGTGAAAATTTTTTTTTATTAGGGTACCTCCCCTATACGTAAAGTGGGGAGTGATTTTTTTTTTCATTTCAACCCTAACGTGTGATATATTATTGGATAGGTATTTAAAAATGAATTGGGGTTTCCTAAAATCATTTTTCGATAATGTAAATATTTTCGGAAATAATCGCTCCAGAAGTAAAAAAATATGCGTCCCCCCCCTCTAACTTTTGAACCATAAGTTTTAAAAATATGAAAAAAATCTCAAAAGTAGAACTTTATAAAAACTTTCTTGGAAAATTATTTTGAACTTGATAGGATGAATAGTTTAAAAAAAAAAATACAAAATAATTTCTGAACTAAGTTTGTAATTTAACCGTATAAGCAGGTGTTTATTGTACCTGTAATTTCTACAAAATTACAATGAAATGACGTGCTTTCAAATAAAGTAAAAACGGTGAAAATCGGTTCACGCAATAAAGAATTATTCCATAAAAATCATCTTCCATACTTTATGCTCGCGCGCAATAGTTTACTCAATTTGCCGATAGATGTCGCTGTACATGGAACTCTCATATCATATCCTACATGGCGGTGTTATTAACTCTTAAGTGGGGACACTTACTGTGACGGACGGAAAACTACGGAACCCTACAGTGAGCGTGGCCCGACACGCTCTTGGCCGGTTTTTTGCTATAAGCTTGGGCACCCATAAGCCATATTGCAAAGATAATAAGGTCAACCGAAGGTCGGAAATTTCTATACGATATGACCCGTTTTCAATGTGTTTGAGTATAAATAGTAAAGATGTAGATGTGGTAGACCATTTATGAATGAATTAATTCATAATATGTCTATGCAATTTTGAATCTCACTGTACAGTCGCCATCAGATATATCGGAGCGGCCAAGGTGGTCACAAATATCTGAACGCCTCTATTGTCAAGGCGATAAAGTGCATGGTCAGATAGTTTTGAGTACCTTAGCCGCTCCGATATATTTGATGGCGCCTGTACAACCGAGCTAACCAGTAAGCGTAAACGAAACTCTTAAAATATTTTGACTTTTATCGTAATTCGCAACATTGTAATACAATAGATTATGTGACGTCACGGTAAATAAAACAAGTATAATGTTTTTACCTGTAGTCCATAAATCTGATGACAATACATAATGGAGAATTCCCTTCTCATAGAGTGAATATCCAAAGTTCAGAGATTTAATGCGAAATAATTTAATATCTGAGATATTTTCGATTTAATTTTTTATTCTGATTGAGCTGTATTTAAACTGGTTAATAGTACATTACACTGTACCAACCGACACATACACAACTGATTAATCATCAGATGAGGGTAACACTGAAAGTTCTAAATAATATCATGTTGTTGAGTCACAGACTACATAGACACCGCATCATGAAGCTTTTACAAGTAGCACACATATAGTTTGTTATTAAATCAAATACAAACATTGAAAATATTGAAAAATAATCAACCCAGCAGGACTTGAACCTGCATCGAAACGCCTTGCCGAGGCTCGATCGCTTTACCAATTAAGCTATGGGTCAAGTTACTAAGCTGACGATATTAATTATGAGCACACATATACTCAATTTAAAAAAGTACAAGTAAAAATTTTGTATGGAGAGTTGGCCGGCTGCGACGACGTGTACTATACAAAAAAAATTTTTTGTCGTGTCCAAAAATGTTTTTCCTATTTATGCCCTTAAACGGATCACCAGGATTTTTGTTACATCCTGTATATAGTATGCTAAACCATTTTGTACTATACTATAACAATCCAGGTTCACCCCTAAAACTCGATTTTTGCATATATTTTTAATTTACAAGTAATTATCGAAAATGTTAACTCAACTGAAATTAGCGGTGTCGCTCTCATACTAAATTAGTACGGGATCGCCATGTGTGGTGACCTCGAGGTGTCCTTAATGTTCCATCTTGTAGTAGAGGAGATTTGAGTGTTGAGTTTGGTAATTTATCGATTAGGGCCCCTGCCCTGCAAGTCGGCAAGTTCGGTAATCTTTTAGCAGCCAAGGGCTTTTAGTAGCTAACGAAATTGACGCGGACCACACTTTGTTATTTTGTGACTTTATCAGGCAAAAGTTACTACTTTGTCGGTTGTCAATAACGACGACATATATGGGCTAAGAGCTGGCCACGTCAGATATGACACAATAATGAGAGCAATGAAACCTGTTTTTTTAGACTGCTTTACCATTCTTATTGCTAGATCTGGGCATCTGGCAGCTTTTAATGGGTGGAGGTCAGAGTGACAGACAAACAAAGTTTTTAAGTTGGAAAGAACTAATACCAAAATAGGTAAAAACTGCCAAAGTTGTGTCATTTATAGGGGCCGGGGTCTATATTTTAACATTAGATTAAAAACCATCGTCTATTATTGCGTTATCGTAATAACTTATTACGATATATATTTTCAGTAAATCTTGTTTGTAACTGTACCCCCTTTATATTGTTGCTCGAAGGACTTTTCACATAAATTATTATAAATCACATAACCGGTTATGTCTACCGCCTATTTTAAACAAAATACGAGCATTGATCCCCTAATCCAGGGGTCGACAACATCAGGCGGCCCGCAAACTGCTTGCTTGCGGCCCGCGAGCCTCCTATTAGACGGAGAGCTAGCCACGTCAGATATGACACAATAATGAGAGCAACGAAACCCCTCTAGTTAGTTTGCTATATTATGCTTATTTCTAGATCCGGACATCTGGCAGCTGTAAAGTGGTACTAATAAGACTGTCAAAGAAAGTACCGCCCGAGTAGTTCTTGCGGTATTATTGTGAGGCCATTTTTTTGGGCTTATTGTGTATCCCTAGTATTATTTGATAGGTGGAAAAGTCTTAAAAAAACCCCGTGTAACGTGTTTCTTCTATTATTTATTTCGCGTTCACGTTCACGGGAAAAATTGCCGTGCCATTTCTCAACGACAACAATAGCGTGACGGATGGACGGCCTGCGTCGTTCAGTTTATTGGACGATGGCTTTATATGGAACCTTTTGATGATAGTGTGGTTTGATTTTGAATAATAATATAAAAACTTCATGGCGCAGATGTACTAAAATACTGTAACAATACATTAAAAACACAATCTATCTCCAACACACAACAAATAATCAACCAATATTGAACTTGGGCCGTATTCTAACTTTAAAACACGTATAGACACGATCCAACTTCAATACAACTCCAATGCATTAACAACGCAATACAGCTACGGCATAAACATCTAAATCAGAAATATTAGAATTTGCTTGAGAAATATTCCAACGCAACTCCAATACAACTTCAATATTGGTTGAATGTTTGTTGGGAGTTATGTTTGAGTTAGGTTGTATTGTTAATATTTTTAAATTAGAATCCGGCACCTTTTATTGGAGTTGTATCGGAATAATTTTCAAGCAATTCTGATTCAATCGTTTAGGCGTTAGCTGTATTGCATAGTTAATGCATTGCAGTTGGGTCGTGCTTAATATGACGGGATACGCAAGTACGCAAAATTGTGATTTGATTTCATCACAAAACTTGCACAAAAAGAGCTCAATTTTACGTATTTGCACGGTCTCCGTTCAGTCGCGAGAAACGACTTATATACATATAGAGCTCTGAAATTTTGCACCTCACCCTCCATTCAAAAAGTTATCAATAGTTGAACCAAAACACCATTATCATTACTTTGACATATAGAACAACCCTTGGAAACTCCGTGAAAGGATCCTAGAAGTTGCAGGCCTATTATTCACCTCTAAACAATGAGCTTGTTTGTACATCCTTCAGACTAATGTGTCCCTTGCTAGTTAAACTAAACAGTTCTAAATGAATGACGTAGTTTGAAAACGCATGTTCGGAATTTGACACAAAACATTATTAGTAATTTATTGAATGAGACGTTACTTTGCGAAAGTCCATATTATGAACTACAATAATATTGCTGAGCTATAACAAACCACCACTATTTATTTACTTGCGTATTTATGTATTTTTGTGGTGGGAGGGTGATTAATGCATGCAAAAAATACCCAAGTAAGTATAGGACGGAAAGTTGGAAGTAAAGGAAGGTTGGAAGTAATCGACGAGCAAGTACCGCGAAATAGCAAAGCCATATATATATTACTGTTGAAGACGAGATTCCTCCATAGGCTTCTATCCCTCGCTTGGCTTCTTGCTGTTTTAAATGTTTTAATTGCATGGGTGCAGTCATTTGGGTACACCATCTTGCAGGGGGAGGGCCTCTCAATCAGTCATAATAATTCTCTCCAAGCTATCCGAGGAGCGACACAACAAAACAGACACACAAAACAAAACCGTAGACAGGTACCATTTAATAACATTTTATTATAGTTATTTGTATTCACCCTGGTACGAAACAAAATATCAGTAACATTCGTTTATAATCATCATTCCAAAAAGGAACAAAGAATTTGACTGTCTTGAGATGGCACCACAACAACCTTATAATTACGGCAATCTCCAAAGAACAACCGGACATACAGATATCCGGACTTTTTCCCAAGCTGAAAAGTAGATCGCTCGTTTCACTTCCTTGGTCAACTAATAGCTACCGTTTGTTTGTTTATAGTTCTTCAATTCTCTAGTTAATCGCCATAGCCTGTTTTTTCCAAAGTTCTGGTTAGTCAGCTTCAGAATTTTTTCAAAGATTTTTGTTTTGAGAGCGCCTTTTTTGCTAAATCTCTCCCTTGGTGTATCTCTAACCTGATCTTTACCAAGACTCCTACTTTAAAAAGTACCTTATATTATCCCTAGTATCCCTACATTGGCTCAGCTATAAGGTTAGTCAGATGTATGATGATTTGTCTCCTCTGAGCACGTTATTGCCATGACAAATTGGGTACGAGTACAAAACGTAATATCCCATTTTCAGCTAAATTTCGATATTAGATACCGAGGTGACAAATTGCCGGTTCTGCGTAGCTAAACGCATAAATCTTGTATTTGAAATTGTAGATGATGTCGTAGAATGTAACTACTTGTATGTATATATAGGTCACGCCATTGAGAGCCAGAGAGAGGCGAATTAAATGAACGAAAGCACGCGTAAAATAGTTTTAATACAAAAATTCAATTTAAAATATTAGGGCCCGTATACTAACTTTAAAACACGTTTAGACGCGACTCCGATTCAAGTCCAATGCATTACCTACGCAATACAGCTAACGCCTAAACGTCTGAATCAGGGGGCTTAGCCAAGATGACAATCGTTTGCAGAAAACGAATCGAAAGGCTATCCGTCTCTCTATCGCGCTAATATGGAAGAGTGAGCGAGAGCGTGTAGCGTTTCGTTTCGTTTTCTGCAAACGATTGTCATCTTGGCTACAGGGCCTGAAATATCAGAATTTGCTTGAATTTTTTTGCGATGCAACTCCAATAGAGCTTCAATATTAGTTGATTATTTGTTGTGTGTTGGAATCATGTTGGAGATAGGTGTTTTTAATGTATTTTAAAATTAGAATATGGCACCAGGTTTCATGTCAATAAATATTAAGTGAAATATTTTTGTCATAAAAATGAGAAAGAAGTTAAGGCAGGGAGGGTTCACAGACACATACATGTAATATAATACACCTTGAAACAAACATGTAATAAACTACTATTATGTAACTGTTACGTAATAAGGGTCCTTAAAACATGAGTGTGGTTTTATGAAACGAGCCGCAGGTGAGTTTCATAATAAGATCACACGAGTGTTTTAAGGCCTAATTACGTACAGTTGCATACACTGCTTTATCTACACTCATATTATTTATCCAAAATGCCGTATTCGGAAACCATAGAATGGCCGCCATTGCACCGCCATGGCCAACTCGATTGTGCCGGCGGTCGCGCGGACGCGTGTCGGGCTGTCGGCGGATGCGCGGGAGGATGCAGGTGTACATTATGTTATCAAAACTCATAGCACATCAATAATTGAGCATGAAAAGTTAAAATTACGTTACTGCCACGGATAAAAAGCTTATCATAGTAAAATCGGTCGTGGTAATGCTAGCCATTGCCTACCGTTTTCGAACACGTTTTAGAGAACTTACAATGAGTGTAGATAAAAAAAAATTCACGCGAAAATAAACTTGTTTGAAATTAGTTTGTTGAGGTTATTGATCTGAAATTCAGACGTTTAAAAATACTTGCACCACAAATATATAGGATGTAACAGATATAGTGGTGATCCATTTTAGGGCATAATTGGGATCGTATAGAAAAAGAAAAAGAACCATTTTTGGACGCGAATTTTTTTTTTTGTATGGTACGCGTCATGTCAGCCCCGACCCTCCATACAAAACCAATTTTCTTTTCGCGTGAAATGTTTTTTCTTAGTTTTTTGTAATTAGAATACGACACCAATTATGCCCTTAAACGGATCATCAGGATGTTTCTTATACCTTGTAGGTAAATACTAAATAGTCTATTCTCCGAGGTAAATTAAGAAACCGATAAAAAAACTAAAACTGAAAGTGGTTACCAGCAAATTTTGCAGTTGTTGCAAACTTCACAGACACTAAACTAAATTCAAAGTAAACTTACTAAAATGTGTGGGCACAATTAGAGACAAACGAGCTGAGTTGGCAACACTAGTTGCCGACCTGTTTGAGCAGTTTGTTGACAAACAGAGGGTGCATTCGCTTAGTTATCCCAAGGGACAGAAACGCAATGAAAGTAATGTAGGCGTTACATTGATGTTATATAACAAGGGTGCCGACGACTTAGTGCCATATTCTAATTATAAAATATATAAATTTCACAGTGTTGACAAACAGGGGTCGACAACTAGGTGGAGGAAAGACCGGACATATGTTTGCACAGTATATACATATACAGTGCAAGTTCATGTTAACAAAGAGAACAGTATAATTACTAAATGTCAAAGCAAAGCTTACTATCGCATTAATTATACTTACGTTACCTAATGAAAAGCTTGTTTGAAACAAGTGTAGCATTTGAGATCAAGGTTATTGAAAATTGGATCGCGTAGCGCCTACGCCGCTACGACGTAGCGGGCTCGTAGCACTGAAACGTTTCATCAATTAGATGGTTGCATCTACCTGTGAAGTGGCTATAGGTAATCACTAATCAGTTAAATTTAATAAAAAAATGCATAATAAAAAAAATGTTCTTGTGTCCCAACAAACAGCAATAATTTTTCCAAAAAATTTCAACGACGTACCTTTGTTAAATTTGTTGCAAGTCTTTGTGTGAGCTTCAGATTCGTTCAATTATTTGAATTAGTTTAGTCGTTCAAATTTGAAGTAGTGGAACAGTATCTAATTACATACTTTTCCACTTCTTTAAGGCCCTAAAAATATACCTTAACCACGCCTACTAGGCATAACCCTTCAAATTAACACGCACACATAAAAAGGTGCGCCGCGCCAGCCAACCCAAAGCGTCAGACATATTCAATAGCCCAGTCTACCCAACTCCTTGATTGAAAGTACGCAAGAGAACAAGAGGATAAGAGGATTCATCAGCAGCTGGATTCGAATCTGACTGATTTGAAGCGATTCATTACGCGTTCTGGTTTGGATCAGTATTTGCTACTGCCATTTGGGCTTGGTACATCCGACCTACGATTTGAAATTAGTTAAGACGTTTTAACTCTGCCTTTTGTCCATTTTATCTTTATTGGCCGTCTAAATTAATTATGAATAAAGGTCGTAGCTCCGAAGAAAGCGACTATTTTTAAAGAGTGGCCTAAAAATTTTTGACTGTCGCTTACTGAGTTACTTCATTAAAAATTGAGTTGCTCGCCCTCTATCTTTCTGATCCCTGAATGACAGTATCAGCAGCTTCTTCTGTCATTTACACCTTTTTCTAATCAACGGTTTTTTCTAGACTTATCCCGTCTGTCTTTCTTATCAATCCTATTACCCGCTCAAAAGCGTAGAATTTTGCTGCAAATCCTTTTCCGAGTTATTGCAGCGTCACCCACGTTACATCAATACAAAAGGACTAATAACATACATGCTGATTAATACAAAACCGACCTTCTGAAATGACATGAGAGTCGAGATTCCAACAATCAATACGCAGGATAAGCGCTTGTTATTGCTATCGTAGCATATGGAAGTTTATCAGAATCGCAACATCACAGGGTTGCATACATCGATTGTTGCGAATAAAACCTTATTCCACGCAGTGAGAGTCGAAATTTCAAGTTAAGGGTGGGTTCGATAGGATGTTGGGAAGGTTACAAGATATGGACGGCTTCAGGCAAGTGCATCAGAATCGGAAAGTCGCTTGACATGCACATGGCTCAGCCCCCAGAGACGTGACGGATGCCACGTGCGAATGACTGCGGATTCCAGCTCAACATTCTACAAATAAGGTTGCAGGATTTGACAAAATGTGCGAATTTTCAAACCGCGATTTTGTTTGCAAGGAATTCAAAATTTTGAAACTTCTGGTGGAGATTCCAGTTAATAATTAGTGAATGAATTATTTTTACTACGACTCATAAGGCGATCTCAATCAAATTAATATGCCACACATTACGAATATTTCACAGATCCATAAATAGTTTAATTTAATTTATCTTGTACTCGAGATCTTTATGAGAGTGGATTACCCTTCAAGAAATTTTATTTACCAATTTTTAACTATGCTTTCTTTTATTTTATCTATGTATTTAAAAAAAAGCCTTCCATTTTCGTACATTGTTCATCGTTAACATGTTTACGGGGTATTTACAGGGATAGCCATACTGCTAAAGCTCGAAGTTCAAATTCAATCGGCTTGTACAGCTATATCCGTTACCGCTGTGGAACGACGTATGTGATATATATAATATACAATATACACAGATACATATGTAACTTACTTGAGGGCGACCCGTTCACACCTCGCCGCATCGAGACCTTTACTTCAAGTACCTCTGGTCACTGCGGAAGGGACCACAAGTATTTATAATACTTACTAAGGAAGGGGATAGGGTAACTCAGATTCGTCCCAGTTTCTAAGCTTCGTTATACCATATTAAATATATGCAAAGTTTGACGACGGAGTTAAGTTTGTGTTTTTGATGGGGATGTTGTTACTCATAGTGTTGTGTTGCTGCTGGTGAGTAAGGTTGCCAAAGAGCTCAAAGATTACTCTGTGTGTTGACGACGAGGGACTCTCTTGTTCCTTTAGCCGTCAATACAGTGAGTCCTCCTTTTTGTAAAGGGTTGGCAACGCGCATGTGACACCTCTGGAGATGCAGGCGTCCATAGGCTACGGTAGCTGCTTACCATCAGGCGGGCCGTATGCTTGTTTGCCACCGTCGTGGTATTAAAAAAAAGTTAGACCGCAAATATAAATTTTGAGGATAACTCAATTATGGGATTTTGAACTGCCACAACGTAATTTCTGGCACAACGTTAGGATTCGGAAACCAAACTGTACATATCACACTAATTGGGCATACATGTTACCCAAATAAAACACGAGAATTTTTTTTTTCCATCGAATATGGATATATTACTGGATAGTGAATTTAAAAAAGGTTGAACATTTATTTTATTAAGTTGAAACAAAGCGATGAAGCCTGTTAACATGATCCCACCTGGGATTGTGAACTTACAAAAATGTGAAATCAGAGCTGTTTCTGCTTTATTTTGAAAGATAGAAACGTAATGGTGTAACTTTACTGTTATTTATTTGCCTTAACACCGAGTATTCGTGGTATTCGTACTCATTAATACATACTTCCTCATCCATACAGAGTGCCGACCTATAGGGTCCAGTGATGGATGGGTCAGTGGGCACGAGTACCCTCTAATAACCGTGGGATCAATTCCATTTGTTGACGTGGCTTGGACTTAAATAACTGGTCATTTTGTTATATAACCGATTTTAATCCGGACATATTTCATTTATTTGTTATTAAATCAAATACAAACATTAAAACCATTATTTATTGCCCACTTCAAACAACTACAACATACACCGTTAGACAAGGTTATAAGAGAGTAACAGGCGGTCTTATCGCTAAAGAGCGGTATCTTCCAGACAACTTCAAAAACAACCAAACCCCACTCTAAAACATGCAATAATAATCATGGATATTCCGTTTGTATTGTGGGTGAAATTGATTTATATAAGTTTACGGTTAAAAGTCACATGTGTTCAGTTAAGTCATATGCGCGAAATGACTAATAGAGCGTTGTCATCTTCAAGCACAAAGAGTAGTAGGAACCTGTTCACGAAGTTCGCTTTGACGGCGCGCTACTGTAACCTTTTATACTTTAATTGTTCATAATGTCCCATGCAATTTTATTTTGTTTTATTTATTTTAAGGTATCCAGTGACTATTTGTTCGTCTTCAACTTTACCGGTTTAGGGATTTTTTTTATACCACGACGGTGGCAAACAAGCATACGGCCCGCCTGATGGTAAGCAGTTACCGTCGCCTATGGACGCCTGCAACCCCAGAGGATTCGCATGCGCGTTGCCTACCCTTTAAGAACCTATACACTCCTTTTTTGAAGAACCTTATACTGTAGCCCGCTGGGAAAACCTAAATTAAAAAAGTTCAAATTTAAGTTTACTACGTATAATTTAATGGATCCTGGACTCAGGTCTCAATGTACGACATACTTAAATAGTTAAATTCTAAGAAAGAGCTCTAAGGAGTACCGATCTTGTAGGTTTAAACTCTTATTTGAGACCTTTTTCTACATCAACATAGAAGTACGTACTTAAGCATTTTTGATTTGGTCACATATCAATGCAGTGCCACAAACCAGTTTTAGCTTTTTTCTTTTTCATGTTTTTTTCCGAGTCACTTAATTAACCTTATTTTTGTCCACAGCTCCACCCGAGTGCGCACAAGACGAACTGTCCTGTGGACAGTACGTGTTCAACAAGACGTACTGCTATTCTGCACATTACCGGTGCGACATGCATGTTGACTGCATGGACGGCAGTGACGAAGCCGACTGTAGTAAGTACCAAACTGATATTTATTAAATTCAATTCAAATTATTTACTTCGAATCAAGGATTCTTAGATTGTTAGTACATACAACTAGAGAAGGCTTTTAAAATTAGGGTTAGAGACATAGAATTATAATTAAATAGTAATAATTAAATAAAATTAATATAAAAAAATTGAAAAATAATCGGTACAGTATACCTACTTAACATTAAATAATAGTTATTTTAAGTAGTCTAGATGCACCATTTCTAAACATCTGACGCTGCCACATGTAGGCTGTTCCAGTGCTTGAGGAATGGTGCATCCAACTTACCTGCCAACGTTTTCATTTAGTGCTGTCCTGTGGACATTACGTGTTCAAGATGTATGTCCCGGTAAATAGTAACAGACTCGCGTACCGGTTCGACATACATGTTGACTACATGGACGGCAGTGACACGAAGTCAACTGCAGTAAGTACCAGTATATCTTATACTTTTATGGTTTAAATCATCTATATATTATGTAGCAGGATCTCGTTTTTGCAAATACATAAATGACTATGACTACTGTTACTGTTACTCGGCGCACTACCGGTGTGATATGTACTATGTTGACGATATATGTACGGCAGTGACGAAGTAGACTATAGTAAGAACAATATAATAATTCTTTATTGCCCACTTCAAAAAACTACAACATACACCGTTAGACAAGGTTATTTGAGAGTACTCTCAAATCCGCCTGTACAGGCGGTCTTATGACTAAAGAGCGGTCTCTTCCAGACAACCTTAGTAATAAACGAATCTTTTTTTTCTTCTAATAAGGATATATAAATAGTTACATAAATTTATTAAAACGAAACCATCATATTAACACAAGACTTCACCAAATATCACATTATTTGTCGATAATCGTTATAGTAATTAGTTTAACCACCATCAACCACCTGAAAATTATACTTGGTATTCAGATCCAACTCTAAATTCTCGAAAGGTCGAATTACAGTAGAATAACCCAGATACTCAAACGATATTCAACTTCACCGTTTATTAATTTTAATAACTTCCTTTGACAAAATACATTTTATTATCACGAAAAACAGTAGCAAATCAATTAATAAACCGTGACAATTGACTAAAGGAACTCCAGTTTACTCCAAACCTCAACCGAGCTAATGGAAACCGATCGAAAACAAAAGAAATTTTCTCCGACCGACGAAGTCATTCCACAACAAATAGAATGTCGAAAACATTGGAGGGACATCTCGTGGCGAATGGTGCAATCCCGGGGAACAGAATAGTTGAGGGACCTAAGATAGAGGTATAATACTAACGGACACCACAGTTAGATTTTTTTTTTTTTATGTTGTATATTCTATGTTATATTTCTTAAACGAATAAACATTTTTCATTTCATTTCATTTCAAAAAAATCAGCCAAGAGCATGCTGAGCGTAGGGTTCCGTAGTTTCCGGCCCATCACAATGTATCCGGTCAAAATATATTGCGGCATTTGTTACGTCATTTTACTATGAATTGACAAATTTTTGCGAAAATTTAAAAACGGCTGAAACGATTTAATTCGATATAGTTTTCATTGAAAGTACTAATTAGGCCCAACTTTCTTGAATTTACCCAAATTATTGGACCCACGGTTCAAAGTTAAAGAGGGGCACACTTTTTTAAACTTTCTTAGCTATTATTATTTAATAGTCAGTATATTTGTTTGGAAATCGGCGTTATACGAAATCTAACGGGTGTCCGTGTATCTCTAAGTCCATGTTTAAGGCGATGGATAGGTAGATACATAATTAATTCAATCCCGATTTCTTCTCACTCCATAAACTCCATGAACTATGAACAAATATGTAAAACAAAAGGACTGCATTATCTTTACAATCATGACCATTCACAATTCGGGCTATTACTAGATTGCGTCACTAACGCAGTAGCTCTGAGTTTAATATGTTTATTAGATAGATATAAATTTATTCAATAAAGCACACACTACAGAACATTAAAAACCGGCCAAGTGGGAGTCGGACTCGCGCACCGAGGGTTCCGTACAAACCTGTAGGTATATAGGGGAAGTAACTTTAAAATTATTTAAAAAAATATATTATTTATATGATGTAACAAAAAATTCGTACCAAATTTCAAAATTCTGAGTTCACGGGAAGTACCCTGTAGGTAGGTTTTGATTCCCTTGCGAGTTTCTAAAATTTGCGGAAAGCGGTATAAACGGCTGTATCTTTTGATTGCGTTGGCTAAAAAGTTTGATTTTTTCACAGCTCCAAGGGGCAGTAGACCTGAGTATTTGATATAAATTTTAGCTTGATGCCTATTTACACGCGTTCCTGAGAAAAAGAGTCTTGACAGACGGACGGACGGACGGATGGACGGACAACAAAGTGATCCTATAAGGGTTCCATTTATCCTTTCGAGGTACGGAACCCTAAAAACAGAGGTTGAAAAATGCATTAACTAGTCGGGTATTAGGCACTTAGACCTACTGGCGGGTGCCAGCGCCATCTATTGAACTCTTAATAACTTAAAACACACTAAACTACACTCTACAGTGTAGTATGTTAAGTTATTTCGACCAGAGGTCAAAGTGCCGAATATAAACGGTGGAACCGAGATCCGTTGTGTTAGCGAATCCGTAAGTCAATAGGTGGATCTAGAGCAGTAACCTGAATTAAGAATGAACATATTTTTTGTTTATAGACGTTACAGGCCAGATATTACATAGTCCTTGGGCAATAAAGTTATAATTGTCAGTTACTCTTATTCGTTCAAACAAACTATCCCTTCCTATCGAAACTTGCGAGATAGATCGAGACTATAATTGAACGCTATTAAAACTCAGACTGTCTCTGAGAAAGTTTTACGATATATTTACTGGAAAAAAGTGTGGTGTGCTCCCATTTGGTCCCGTGCATGGTAGAAGAAAAAAAGGTATTGCCACCACTACGTCGAAAATACCACTTTAATTCTCAAACTTTAATGATAAGTGTATGAAAACTGAAGAACAAATCAAATTATTTTTAATAAATATTTTGATTTGTTTATTTTAAGTAGACACACTACTATATAAATTATAAACGTATATGACATCTATATAAGTTTATGAGAGTATGAGTTTAGCCTGTTTTAGTGTCCCATTGCTGGGCAAAGGCCTCCCCTTTTTTCCTCCACTCGACCCGGTCGTTGGAATTTTAGTTGTTTTATACCACGACAGTGGCAAACAAGCATGCGACCCGCCTGATTGTAAGCAGCTACCGTAGCCTATGGACGCCTGCAACTCCAGAGGTGTCACATGCGCGTTGCCGACCCTTTACAAAAAGGAGGACTCGCTGTGTTGACGGCTAAAGGAACAACAGAATTTTGTTACCATTATGTGTAAAATGCGTCCAAGTCGTCCCGCCATCTCTTTTTTGGTCTGCCGCACCCCGGCGCGTCATCAATAGTCAAACTTAAAATTTTGGGATAATCGAACGAGCGGAGCGTAAGTGAAGTGAAGTTCTTACAAACAACTGCGGCTACTGGGACGTCTCAGCATTTAGATGGCTTTTTGATTTTGAGGGTTTGTTCCGCGATAACTTTAGTAACGTTTTTCAGATTTTTATGAAATTTTTTGGGGTTGTAGCAGAGATACATATAATTTGAGAGTTCGTATATGAGCAGGATCGATCAAGGGATTATGGAGCTAAAAGGCGAAAAAAAATTCTTCAGGAGGATCTTGTTATAATGGTCATGTCTTTTGCATGTAAACCGCGAGTTCTCAGTTCGAGGCGGACTACTAACTTAGTGGGTAGGTTTAGGTTCACCAGAGTTGCAGAGCATGCAGAATCGACTAAGACGCATCCACTAATCGAACGGGCAGAGCGTAAGCGAAGTGAAGTTCTTACAGACAACTTCGGACATAACGGAACTATCAGCTGGCTACCTAGACGTCTGTGCATTTCGATGGCTTTTTGATTTTGAATAGTTGTTCTGCGATAGCTTTAGTAACGTTTTTCCGATCTATATGAAATTTGTTGGGGTTGTAGTAGAGCTCAATACAATTTGAGAGTTCGTTCATGAGCATGATCGATCAAGGGGTTATGGAGCTATAAGGCTCGAAAAAATCATCATTAGGGTCTTGTTATATTGGTCATCTCGTTTGCAAGTAAATCGCGAGTTCTCAATTCGAGGCGGACTATTAGTTAAGTTAAAATTACCCCAAATTTTTAAGTGTGACAATCAAAGTGGTGTCCGTCCGCGACGTAGTGCTTGCGATACCTTGATTTCTACTGTCCCGTACTTTGAGAACGGGAATAAGAGGAAACATGTATTTGCAGCAAGATTTGGTACCAAAAATATTTTAGCTGGTTTGTATGATAGATATACTTATTTCCACCTGCAACGTGGCCTTCTAGAAGTCGTAAAATTACCCCTCCTGCCTTGCACTCGTTTAATATGCCAAATCTCATCTCAATCCATTTATCCGAATCTGCGTAAAAGAGCAAAAAACATACATAAATATCCAAATATCTAAACCTAAACGTACTTTTGCATGTATAATATTTGCAGGATTCTGTATACATGAAAATCAAAAAACATTATATCCATTTAAGGCTTGCAATTATTCGAATAATACGAATATTTCGAATAATATCCATACAAATTACTATTCGAAATATTCGGATTGCAAGATTGCAAGCCCTATATCCATTGTACAGTCGCCATCAAATATATTGGAGCGGCCAAGGTACTCAAAAAAATCTGAACATGCACTTTATCGCCTTGACAATAGAGGCGTTGTTCAGATGTTTGTGACCACCTTGGCCGCTCCGATATATCTGATGGCGACCGTAAATACAAAGTTTCATTTGTTTACGATATTTTTTTGGGAAAGACATTCTCATATATTCCCCGCCACATAATAAATTTTCCCCTTTGCATCACGCCCGTGGTTGAACACAAATGGGGATAAACAGAAAAATCAGAAAATGCAACCGTAAGGAGAAATTTATAGAGCGAAGTATTGGAAATAAATCTAACTTAGTGAAGATCTGTCGCGCGGCAAAATTTGAGTCGCAAAAGAACGAGTTATGAATCCATTCTTCGCTTCAGAAGACATGAATGATATTGTAAGATTTTCAGCCGAAACTTGAAATATTGCCATTGTCTTACAACCAGAACTCAGGTAGGGGAGAGAAGGGTAAGGTGAGGGAACCTAATGTATGATGTCCAATTAATAATAATAATAAAATAAAAATTATAAGACTATCGTACTCAAATTGACCTAGCACAGTAACCTCAATAAGGCTTGTGTTGTGGGACTAGGCCACGATTTCATTATATAATATATAGGTATAGATAAATACTTAAATACATAGAAAACGTCCATAACTCAGGAACAAACATCCGTGATAAACGTACATATAAACTCATGACCAGGATGCGAACCCGGGAATTCTTGCTTTGTACACTGAGAAAAATTTCCTCTGCCGCGCTACGTAAAATAAGGACAAAAATCGACCACAATGACGTGTGTAACCCGCTCCATTACGCGTACGTAGTCAGTCATACGTAGTCGGCATACTGACACTCAACATGCAGCGGGTTACGTAATTTACTCGTGGTCGATTTTTGTACGTACGTACGTAGCCCGACATCCGGCTACGTATACGTAGCCCGACATCCGGCTACGTATACGTAGTGCGCAAGTCGCACTGAATACTCCTGAAACTACGACTGCAACACCCGTATGCTATCGTTGCGGGTACAGTAGAACATGGTGAACCATACGTATGTACCATGGCGGCTTACGTACGATACTGTAGCGGGCACAGTAAATAATGGTAAGCCATACGTTTGCACCGTGGCGGCATACGTACGATACTGTGGCGGACTCAGTAAATAATGGTGAGCCATACGTGTGCACCGCGACGGCATACGTACGATACTGTGTCTGCCACATTAAAGCACGGTGAGTCATACGTGTTTACCACTGCGGCATACGTACGATACTATGGAGGGCACAGTAAAGCATGGTGAGCTATACGTCTGCACCATGGCGGTATACGTGTGATACTGTAGCTGGCACAGTCAAGCATGGCGAGTCATACGTTTGCACCACGGCGGCATACTTACGATACTATGGCGGACACAGTAAAACATGGTGCGCCATACGTGTGCACCATGGCGGCATACGTAGGATACTGTGGCGGCATACGTAGGATACTGTGGCGGGCACAGTAAAGCATGGTGAGCCATATGTCTGCACCATGGCGGTATACGTGTGATACTGTAGCTGGCACAGTCAAGCACGGTGAGTCATACGTTTGCACCACGGCGGCATACTTACGATACTATGGCGGACACAGTAAAACATGGTGCGCCATACGTTTGCACCACGGCGGCATACGTAGGATACTGTGGCGGCATACGTAGGATACTGTGGCGGGCACAGTAAAGCATGGTGAGCCATATGTCTGCGCCATGGCGGTATACGTGTGATACTGTAGCTGGCACAGTCAAGCACGGTGAGTCATACGTTTGCACCACGGCGGCATACTTACGATACTATGGCGGACACAGTAAAACATGGTGCGCCATACGTTTGCACCACGGCGGCATACTTACGATACTGTGGCGGGCACAGTCAAGCACGGTGAGTCATACGTTTGCACCACGGCGGCATACTTACGATACTATGGCGGACACAGTAAAGCATGGTGCGCCATACGTGTGCACCATGGCGGCATACGTAGGATACTGTGACAGGCACAGTAAAGCATGATGTGTCAGACGTATTAACTGTCGTAGTAGAGGTAAGGTACCGTTGCCGGTACAGTAAGGCATGATGAACCGTGCGTATTTACGACGGCAGCGTACGTACGATACTAGTGCGGGAACAGTAAAGCACGGTGAACCATACTTATTTACCACGCCAGCGTACGTACGATACTGTTGCGGGTATAGTAAGGCATGGTGCACTATACGTGTAACGTATGGCACACCATGCCTTACGATACTCGCACCTGTATTTTCCTTATGCCATGGTACTTATAGGTGTTTAGATAATTATTATGAATATTAACCAATCAAAGTCAATAAAATTTTGTAGACACGATCGAGAAACTAATACCTAGGTCTGTGGTTTATTACATTTTCGTAAATATGTATAGTTTAAATATTGCAGGGAGTTTTGAATGAAAATATTAAAACCCCGTGCAATATTTAGACTATACATTTTTACGAAAATGTAATAAACCACAGACCTAGGTATTAGTTTCTAGACCATGTCTACAAATTTAAATTGACTTTGATTAGTTAGTATTCAAAATAATTATCTGAACACCTTTGCATGTACGGCCAGTGTCATAAATATATATACAAGAGCTCAAAAATATCTACAACCTCTATGTCACTGACAAAAAGATTGGTGTTTACATATTTTGACTAGATGGCTGTATATATATTAATGATGCTGACTGTACCATGCCAGTATAAGGAAAATATCGAGGTGCGAGTATCGTAAGGCATGGTGTGCAATACGTAACACGTATAGTGCACCATGCCTTATACCTGCACCAGTATTGCATGAACTCGGGCGTGTGTCTAATTAGACATACTTGATTTTTAGGTTTCCGTTTTTCCTTTTTTGAGGTACGGAACCTTAAAAATTAAGTATGTCTAATAGCCATCCATCTATGTACGTATGGTGATGGTATGGTGCCTTATTGTCCCGAACTAGTATCATACCTCTTATTTTTCTTCTCAGCGTATATATTTGTCCACTACTGGACATATGCCTCTCCCATGGTTTTTCTATGTCGTCCTCGATGCGGCGTGTCTGGTCGAGGTCGGCCCTGCCATCTTAGTGGCGGTCTGCCCACGCTTCGACTTCCCGTTCCTACCTCTACTATAACAGTTAATACGTTTTATACACATTATGCTTTATAGTATAAATAGTACAACCTGCACTGGTAACATATATCTACTTATAAATAATGGTGCGGGTACGGTAAAGAATGATGTATCATTAAAAGCTGACCAGATGTTTTCAAACCCGCGTGTGGTGTGGTATTTTTCAGATTTAATTTATTTTACTGGTAATAGTTACGTCATTGCCATTTTGACAGTTCCATGTTAACAGTGCAAATATGTCATTATTAGAGTCGAAATAATTGTGATAAATATTCAACAAAATGCTGCAGAAATTTCACGATCATAAAAATCTAAATTGTACAATAATCTTTAAGTTAAGGAAATCGGAATGATTACAGTTTATTGACATATCGACGCTGTTGAATTTGATGTTGACATGATATGGTATTTTTTGTCATATGAATCGTAAAAGTCGCGTCCTCATTGCAGGGTGTTTTTTTAAACTCTGGTCAGGCTTTATCTACTGGTGTTGAACTGTTGCGATATTAGTGCGGCTATATTATTATTATTATACAAAATAATTTTATAGCAAACTTAACAGCTGCACCGATATAGCACCAAAGTCCGGATCTGTAAGTGAGAAGCATACAAAAATTGGTATTTAGATAAAATAATACTTCACGATACATATACATTCGGTGTACACAGCAATGATACAACATTTTTTAATTTTTTAAACTTTTACAAGGTTAAGAAATTCTGAAGAAGTACTGTTCTCAAACCCCGTACAAGTTTTATAGGCTTCCGTGGTTAAAAGTATATACACATAAAAGCTTCAAATTATTTATTTTCAAT
The DNA here is from genome assembly GCA_947086415.1 of Pammene aurita. Lineage (NCBI taxonomy): Eukaryota > Metazoa > Arthropoda > Insecta > Lepidoptera > Tortricidae > Pammene > Pammene aurita. The sequence goes on from OX352303.1 coordinate 30,002,788, forward strand.
CGTAAAATTCAGACATACAATAAACACAACAAGCTTAATTAATCAGACTATTCTGGAATTACATGGCCGTCAACTTGGCGTACCTGCCCGTCGTCAGGCTATTTACATTTGTCCGCACCTTTTTGTTACCAGTGGGGACACATTGGAAAAAAAATCTTACTTGTCCTACCAGGGACAAATGGGTATGATTTCTTCCCACTTTTCCCCAGTGGGACATTACAAATGGGAAAAAACATCACTTGTCCATTGGGTATTATTATTTTCTATGAAAAGTTAATAAAGTATTCAAATAGCAAATTATTCGCGGCATTCATTCGACGAATCAATTTTTATTTTCTAAGAAATGTTAATAAAGTATTCCTATAGCAAATTATTCGTGGCATTCATTCGACGTATCAATTATTCGCGAATAAACAATCCGCGAATGATTCATCCGCGAATAAAAATAGCGCGAATTAATTATTCGAATAGGTAATTATCAAGATAAAAAATTATTCGAATAATGCCCATCTCTGGACATCAAGTTACACAAAAAAACCACACCAAGCTTAATTAATCATACTATTCTAGAATTACATAGTCGTCAACTTGGTGTACCCGTGGATCATGATAAAGCTTCAATTTACTGACGGAGGGTTTCCGAAGGAAATTGAGCCAGCTGCTAATACACCACAAACTATAATACAAATTGTTTGTTTCAATTGTGCGAAGATCTCAGATATTTGTTGCACGAGCCGGAGGCGGGTAAGTATAAGAGCAACCTAGGATTCCCGACCAAAGAATCACTACTAAGGGTACCTTGGCATCAGTGGAGTCCGCGTGGTCGTCGCTGGAAACCAATGCGTCTAGGCCTACGGTAATAAACTTAACTTAAAACTCGTTCGCATACGAACGCTAACATACGCATAAACCTAACTAGTTGCGGAACCTATGTCGCAAGATCCGACTTTAAACTGATATAACCGGTATTCTACAAAAAAAAAAATACTAAATGTGGGGATCGCCCCGTTTTGGTAGCGATCCGAGAGCCACCTTTTGGCAGTAGGGGCGGTGCTCCCCTACCCCAGGGCCTAGGTGAAGATTAAACATCAATACAGAGTTTCGATATTTCTACTTTTAAGAAATTTGAGTGATTTTAAAAGCTTAAATGACACAATACGATGAAAGAATACAAACAACAAATAAAACTCAGTACTGATGTTTAACCTGAAGTTAAGTTAAAGAAACTAATTGGTGGTGGGCCCGCATTTACGCTTTTGCAAAATGGTAAAGTATGGGGTAAATGTACCCGTGAAACATAATAAAAGATTCAATTCGGAGGGTTTCCGAAGGAAATTGAGCCAGCTGCTAATACACCACAAACTATAATACAAATTGTTTGTTTCAATTGTGCGAAGATCTCAGATATTTGTTGCACGAGCCGGAGGTGGGTAAGTATAAGAGCAACCTAGGATTCCCGACCAAAGAATCACTAGTAAGGGTACCTTGGCATCAGTGGAGTCCGCGTGGTCGTCGCTGGAAACCAATGCGTCTAGGCCTACGGTAATATACTTAACTTAAAACTCGTTCGCATACGAACGCTAACATACGCATAAACCTAACTATTTGCGGAACCTATGTCGCAAGATCCGACTTTAAACTTCTCGTGTCTTGGTCTCAAATTTTTCGCAATTTTAATGAAGCATATTTTATAATTTCTTCATTTTTGAGGGTGACAGAAGAAAATAGTTTGTTTTCCTTTCCCGGATACAGACGATTGAAATCGTTCATTAGCTGAAAAAAAATACAATAAATGTACGTTCCCCTGGTGAGAAATGGTGGCAGGACCTTATGCAAGGTCCGCCCAGATCGCTACCACATAGCTTATTGGGTTGTTAAGAATAGCTTGTCTCTTTTACTTTAGTTCTGCAATGACGGCCGCGCGCGAGTGATACTTTTGCTGTTGCAAGTGTCTAGACTCTAGCTAGAGTCTGTGCGAAAAGAGAAAAATCGTGCCAGGAACGGGAACTAACATTATGAATTTTACATGGCAATCGAAATATAGACACTTGTCTAATAAATAATAAACAAACTTCTGTCATTTATATGTCATTGCATTGCTTACGTTTATATACAAATCCACAAGGATTGTGTAAAAAAAATAAGGCTGCGGTATATGCTTACCAAGGTATAGCCTTGTGATTGTTTCAAGGCTGGGAAATCCTTGAAGTAATCCGCTATTTCACCTTTTCCACATTGGATGCGGTTTAGGCGGTGATCTGCAGTTTCTTCCCACTTTTCTTCAACAGATTTCCATGGATCAACATTGTTTTTCAGCCACAGTAATGTTTCTTCATAGACAATACCTGCAGTTTCTTCCCAAATTTGACTGATTTTAAAAGCTTAAATGACACAATACGATGAAAGAATACAAACAACAAATAAAACTCAGTACTGATGTTTAACCTGAAGTTAAGTTAAAGAAACTAATTGGTGGTGGGCCCGCATTCACGCTTTTGCAAAATGGTAAAGTATGGGGTAAATGTACCCGTGAAACATAATAAAAGATTCAATTCGGAGGGTTTCCGAAGGAAATTGAGCCAGCTGCTAATACACCACAAACTATAATACAAATTGTTTGTTTCAATTGTGCGAAGATCTCAGATATTTGTTGCACGAGCCGGAGGCGGGTAAGTATAAGAGCAACCTAGGATTCCCGACCAAAGAATCACTACTAAGGGTACCTTGGCATCAGTGGAGTCCGCGTGGTCGTCGCTGGAAACCAATGCGTCTAGGCCTACGGTAATAAACTTAACTTAAAACTCGTTCGCATACGAACGCTAACATACGCATAAACCTAACTAGTTGCGGAACCTATGTCGCAAGATCCGACTTTAAACTGATATAACTGGTATTCTACAAAAAAAAAAAAAAAACAAAATGTGGGGATCGCCCCGTTTTGGTAGCGATCCGACAACCACCTTTTGGCAGTAGGGGCGGTGCTCCCCTACCCCAGGGCCTAGGTGAAGATTAAACATCAATACAGAGTTTCGATATTTCTACTTTTACGAAATTTGACTGATTTTAAAAGCTTAAATGACACAATACGATGAAATAATACAAACAACAAATAAAACTCAGTACTGATGTTTAACCTGAAGTTAAATTAAATAAACAAAATGGTGGTGGGCCCGCATTTACGCTTTTGGAAAATGGTAAGGTATGGGGTAAATGTACCCGTGAAACATAATAAAAGATTCAATTCGGAGGGTTTCCGAAGGAAATTGAGCCAGCTGCTAATACACCACAAACTATAATACAAATTGTTTGTTTCAATTGTGCGAAGATCTCAGATATTTGTTGCACGAGCCGGAGGCGGGTAAGTATAAGAGCAACCTAGGATTCCCGACCAAAGAATCACTAGTAAGGGTACCTTGGCATCAGTGGAGTCCGCGTGGTCGTCGCTGGAAACCAATGCGTCTAGGCCTACGGTAATAAACTTAACTTAAAACTCGTTCGCTTACGAACGCTAACATACGCATAAACCTAACTAGTTGCGGAACCTATGTCGCAAGATCCGACTTTAAACTGATATAACCGGTATTCTACAAAAAAAAAAAAAAAAAAATGTGGGGATCGCCCCGTTTTGGTAGCGATCCGAGAGCCACCTTTTGGCAGTAGGGGCGGTGCTCCCCTACCCCAGCGCCTAGGTGAAGATTAAACATCAATACAGAGTTTCGATACTTCTACTAGGTATAATACTGGCCACCTATACTGAAAATCAATTATTTACGTCAATAGATAGTCAATGTAACCTCACAACAATATTTCCGATTATTTAGCTGTATTTACGAGCATATTTTATTCGTATATAATATTTCATAATATTGAAAATGCAGTCACGTCTCGCAGAATACCCTAAACTCTAAAAAAATTAAGATTGAAATTTTTTTATTCAATTAGTCATATTTTACAAAATAAACTCGTTTAATTTAAATCTTATCTCATTATCGTACAGGAAAAATATCGACATACAGCTCGTATTTCAAAATAATTTTTACCCATCCCTATGAATGTCAAGCTACCAAATTGCACCTTCGATAATGGGGTGTTCATATAACCGGTACCCTCGCGGTGCGAGCCCGTCTCGAATTTGACTAGTAATTTCCAGAGCTTCCAGGCTATGAATGTCCTCATCTGTGATAGTTGGCGTGGATCTGAGCAATGATCCCGACGACTTCGAGGATGAACGGCTAGTTCCCGGCAACTGTCCACCTTCTCGCAACTTTCTCCTTCGTGCTATGTAACTCTCGTATAACTTGCCACTTGCATTTTTTTTAGCTAATTTATTTGTAGCTGATAAATATGCAGAATAATACGCCACAACGCTTTCTTTGTGGAATATTTCTACAATTTCGGTAGCTAGTTTATAAAATTCTTCACTAGAAATTTTCTTCGCACAATTGTTTTCTAGTGTTTGGTGTATTAGCAGCTGGCTCAATTTCCTTCGGGAACCCTCCGTCAGTAAGCCTCCTTTTCCCTCTTTGAGTATTGCTCTGCCGAGCCGCTGTTTTTTTAGCCTCGTTACGTTGACCCACAACCACTTCAAGGGGCTCAGAATATGTTCCTATTTCATTAAAATATTTTAAACGTTTGTGTTCAGAATCTAAATTCACTAAAGCATCGCTGAACGCGCTAAATATTTTTTGAACAGCATTTTTAACATGAACATTATTTTGGTCTGGTGGTACCATATCATTAAACTGTCGTTCTATAATGCATTGTGATTTAGAATGAAATAATCGAAGATTTTCTACAAGAACTTGTACGGCTTCACGCGGTATTATCGGGTTAGCATATAGAGTGGAGACGAGACTTGCAGCATGGTGACCAAGAGAGTTTTCGTCTCTTTGAGTTGGTAGAGATTGTATTGCATTTGCTGTTTCGTAAGTTTCTTTGCTTGACGTTGAAGGTAAATTTGAGATATTGGCTTCTGTGTCTGTATCAATCGCATTGTTACTATTTGGATGAGGCAAGACTGACAATGATGACTGGTGGTCTCTAACTAAGTGCTTTTTGAAAGATGCAGAGGAAATATAATGACGATAACACCCTTGTTCACCACACCGAAATCCGGAAAATCCTACCGTTAATTTACAGAAATTTCGCACATGAGTTATAAGTAAATTCGGAGACGCACTGGCTTTTTTGCAATAGTAACACGTGAACATTTTTAAAGTATTAACTCTAGATCCGTTAAAAGAGTATTCATAGCCTGCGTGGGCCTGTCAAATTTAGTTTTAATATCGTAGAAACAAACAACAAATAAAACTCAGTACTGATGTTTAACCTGAAGTTAAGTTAAAGAAACAAAATGGTGGTGGGCCCGCATTTACGCTTTTGCAAAATTGTAAGGAATGGGGTAAATGTACCCGTGAAACATAATAAAAGCTCCAATTTGCTGACGGAGGGTTTCCGAAGGAAATTGAGCCAGCTGCTAATACACCACAAACTATAATACAAATTGTTTGTTTCAATTGTGCGAAGATCTCAGATATTTGTTGCACGAGCCGGAGGCGGATAAGTATAAGAGCAACCTAGGATTCCCGACCAAAGAATCACTAGTAAGGGTACCTTGGCATCAGTGGAGTCCGCGTGGTCGTCGCTGGAAACCAATGCGTCTAGGCCTACGGTAAACTTAACTTAAAACTCGTTCGCATACGAACGCTAACATACGCATAAACCTAACTAGTTGCGAAACCTATGTCGCAAGATCCGACTTTAAACTGATATAACCGGTATTCTACAAAAAAAAGTACAAAATGTGGGGATCGCCCCGTTTTGGTAGCGATCCGACAGCCACCTTTTGGCATTAGGGGCGGTGCTCCCCTACCCCAAGGCCTAGGTGAAGATTAAACATCAATACAGAGTTTTGATATTTCTACTGTTACGAAATTTGACTGATTTTAAAAGCTTAAATGACACAATACGATGAAAGAATACAAACAACAAATAAAACTCAGTACTGATGTTTAACCTGAAGTTAAGTTAAAGAAACAAAATGGTGGTGGGCCCGCATTTACGCTTTTGCAAAATGGTAAGGTATGGGGTAAATGTACCCGTGAAACATAATAAAAGCTTCAATTTACTGACGGAGGGTTTCCGAAGGAAATTGAGCCAGCTGCTAATACACCACAAACCACAAACTATAATACAAATTGTTTGTTTCAATTGTGCGAAGATCTCAGATATTTGTTGCACGAGCCGGAGGCGGGTAAGTATAAGAGCAACCTAGGATTCCCGACCAAAGAATCACTAGTAAGGGTACCTTGGCATCAGTGGAGTCCGCGTGGTCGTCGCTGGAAACCAATGCGTCTAGGCCTACGGTAATAAACTTAACTTAAAACTCGTTCGCTTACGAACGCTAACATACGCATAAACCTAACTAGTTGCGGAACCTATGTCGCAAGATCCGACTTTAAACTGATATAACCGGTATTCTACAAAAAAAAAAAAAAACAAAATGTGGGGATCGCCCCGTTTTGGTAGCGATCCGAGAGCCACCTTTTGGCAGTAGGGGCGGTGCTCCCCTACCCCAGGGCCTAGGTGAAGATTAAACATCAATACAGAGTTTCGTTACTTCTACTTTTACGAAATTTGACTGATTTTAAAAGCTTAAATGACACAACACGATGAAACAATACACACAACAAATAAAACTCAGTACTGATGTTTAACCTGAAGTTAAGTTAAAGAAACAAATTGGTGGTGGGCCCGCATTCACACTTTTGCAAAATGGTAAGGTATGGGGTAAGTAAGATGTGTAAACTGTATCACCTGCGGGCAACAGATCCGCACAGGTGGGTGTGTTTCTGAATTTCTGCACGTGTTGTATGCATGTAAGTGTGTGATGAGAGAAAAATAAACGAAGAAGGTTGGTGCTAATATGATGGGAAGTCCTACCCCAAGGATACTTATGTCGTATGTGATGTGGCTACTGGTTTGACCACGAGGAATCTTGTGTCTAAGGTAAGACAGGTAAAACAAACAAACTATAAATCGATGCATAGTTGTATAGCTTGCCGTAACAAAATGGACTCGAATTTGCTCAATACTGTGAAACAAAAGAGGTATAGACTGTACATCGATTATAGGTGCGACCACACCGCTGCTTAAGATACGGTGACGCTACGGAATCGCAGTGACGCATAGTATCCGTACCGTTTCTATCGCATGCCCTCCACACTGCTGCTCAAAATACGCAGACGCAACGTGTACGCGTGACGTGCCCCATACGAAATATTTTTGACGCGAACCTTCCAAACCGTATTTCAAGCAGCGGTGTGGAGAGCATGCGGTAAAGTCGTAACTGCGATTTCGTATCGTTAGCGTATTTTGAGCAGCGGTATGGTGGGCATGCGATAAAAACGGTAAGGATACGATGCGTCACTGCGATTCCGTAACGTCGCCGTATTTTAAACAGCGGTGTGGTCGCACCTTTATATACTTTGTGTGTTTTATCTGTCTCATCTTAAATAGAGCATGTAGAAATTTGTTTATAGCACAGGAATAATACAGACATAGTTTGGCCACGACGACAAGTAATTCCTCGTGGTCAAAATAGATTGGCAAATTAGTTCGGCTACGAGGAAACGAGGCACGGAGGCGGAAAGTTATTCTAAAGTCCATCGAACAGTCACATAAAGTTTTAAATTTGACATTATGGTAATTGTGGCCGGTACAGGCGAAACAAGAGTATTATAATTATGTAATAGGTAATCGTTGGTTCTCTGCACTTGATACGCATAGTAATGCTGATTAAAATCTATACACTCTAATGAAACACACTCAAATGTAACTTCATTATTGTCCAGTAAATAAATATTTTTTATTTCACCAAACTTTGGTAAGCCTGAAGATTCTGAAATATCCAGAACGACAATTGACGACAGCTCAAATCGGACACCATGTAGTTTCACCCATGATAATGAGTACCAACAATTATTATCGATTATACCTCGAGAGTCTCGAGACTGAAAGTTTTGCCTTACATTTTCAATTTGCGCCTCTGTCATATTTGCCTTTTTACCATAAGAGATCGTCTGTAAAGTTTCATTTTTAATAAAAGTATCGTTTAAAATTAATTGATGTTTAATAGCTATTGTTTTACAAACATTTACTCTGTTGTGCGATGCTCTGGCCACAAATTTAGATATACGATGCTTGGCTTCAAACCTCATCGTCCAGATTTGGGTAAGAGGGCCAATTTTTTTTAACATTTCTGGATAATGTGTAAGAAAATGAAACTTTGGCTTTAAATCTGTTTCAGCTAATTGACGATAGAGCTCGTTTAATTCAGCTACTGAAAATTTTACTTGATCAATAGTATTTTCATGGACTCTATGACTCAAAAGTTTATCCAACAATTGTCTTAATTTGACGTATAAGAACCAAACATCGTTTTCATCTGGGACATTATGTCCGACAATTAGCCCAAAATATCGAACAAGAGTAAGCATTTCAGAAGCCGAACATTTTAACTTTAATGTTGAGCCTTCTTTTGCTACAGAATTGCATGGTGTCGATGTTGAATCAGGTCCATAATTAAAATACCGTAGTCTTGATTTCAAATTGTCAAAAGAAATTAGCATCTGTGTGCACACTAGATTCTGTATTACAAATGACATCACATATCGACAAGCACCCTCGAGATAGTCATGTAAAACATCTACGGCGACGTTTTGAAATAAGTCAAACCCATCTAAAGCAAGCCACGAGCATTTTTCTTTAAGACCAGTCATATAAATGTCATTCAAATGTAAATCATTTTCATAATTGACATTGTTTCTCAACAACGTGTCATCTTCATAAAGCAGTGTTTTAATTTGTTCTTTATTAGCAGTACAAATTCTACATGGCCGATTTGCAGAAAAACTTTCAACAAAACCTAACATAGCATTCAATCCTAAATTATCTCCCGTCACAGCTGCAACATAAAACTTAATTTTGCCGTTATACACATCAGTTTCAACATGAATACCATTGATCTTTAAATCATTAAGAACATCAAAAACTTTTTGAAAAATTATGTTGTTTCCAAAGCTTGTTCTATCTGATGAGTGAAAAAGAGCCAATAACAAAATATTTTGCAAAAGCGACACGTAGTGAGGTGGGAGACATGGTACTGAGACGTAAATAGCTCCAAGTTTATGAATCCCAGCGTGGCTTCCTAAGGGATTGCCTATTTCAAAATCGTCAAAGTAGATTATTAATGGTAAAATAATTGCATCATGCTCTACAGAATTTTCTGTCATTTTTTTCCATACTGAACCCTGAACAATATTCTCAATACCGAAAGAATCATTTTGTACACTGTCCAAATATTCAAGAGTATCCTTCATGAAATTTTTTGATGAAAAAATTAGTTTTAAATTTTCTTTTAACGGAATCACCTGCATTGTACAATTTACCTGTACTAATAACGAACCAGCCGCTGTTTTTTTAGCCTCGTTACGTTGACCCACAACCACTTCAAGGGGCTCAGAATATGTTCCTATTTCATTAAAATATTTTAAACGTTTGTGTTCAGAATCTAAATTCACAAAAGCATCGCTGAACGCGCTAAATATTTTTTGAACAGCATTTTTAACATGAACATTATTTTGGTCTGGTGGTACCATATCATTAAACTGTCGTTCTATAATGCATTGTGATTTAGAATGAAATAATCGAAGATTTTCTACAAGAACTTGTACGGCTTTACGCGGTATTATCGGGTTAGCATATAGAGTGGAGACGAGACTTGCAGCATGGTGACCAAGAGAGTTTTCGTCTCTTTGAGTTGGTAGAGATTGTATTGCATTTGCTGTTTCGTAAGTTTCTTTGCTTGACGTTGAAGGTAAATTTGAGATATTGGCTTCTGTGTCTGTATCAATCGCATTGTTACTATTTGGATGAGGCAAGACTGACAATGATGACTGGTGGTCTCTAACTAAGTGCTTTTTGAAAGATGCAGAGGAAATATAATGACGATAACACCCTTGTTCACCACACCGAAATCCGGAAAATCCTACCGTTAATTTACAGAAATTTCGCACATGAGTTATAAGTAAATTCGGAGACGCACTGGCTTTTTTGCAATAGTAACACGTGAACATTTTTAAAGTATTAACTCTAGATCCGTTAAAAGAGTATTCACAGCCTGCGTGGGCCTGTCAAATTTAGTTTTAATATCGTAGAAACCCAATTGAATAAAAAGCCATATGTCTCCAGCTTCCTCCGGGTAACAAGCTCCTGTCGACTGAAATATTTTAAATGCACAGTCTACTGCTGTTACTAACTTGTTAAAACTATACAATGTGTCGTTTATAACTACGTAAGCTACTTTTACCTCAATAACGTTAGGGCCAACAAAGATAACGAAGGGTTGAACTGTGCGGCCTAGCCTCTGCAGGTTCTCCTTTTTTTCAATGATCTTGTTGGTTACGTCGGCTTCAGAAGCAGCTTGCGATATATAGCCGTCGCATACCTCTGCTCTGGATGGCTTCCACGCTGGCTTTCCTTTTATTTTCCGTGCAGGTGAAATGTTGATGACATAAGCCAGCAACATCAAAGCAACATTGCTTGATGTCTCTGGTTCAGCTTCTGTATTCAAAGAAAAAAAGTTTCAGTTAATTTTTGAGACTCATTTTATGAAGGTTTTATAATAAGAACTAATATAAAAAAAAAACTTCGTACCGTCAATCAGTGCAATTATATTTGCTATTTTTCTTCTCGTGTCTTGGTCTCTAATTTTTCGCAATTTTAATGAAGCATATTTTATAATTTCTTCATTTTTGAGGGTGATAGAAGAAAATAGTTTGTTTTCCTTTCCCGGATACAGACGATTGAAATCGTTCATTAGCTGAAAAAAAAATACAATAAATGTACGTTCCCCTGGTGAGAAATGGTGGCAGGACCTTATGCAAGGTCCGCCCAGATCGCTACCACATAGCTTATTGGGTTGTTAAGAATAGCTTGTCTCTTTTACTTTAGTTCTGCAATGACGGCCGCGCGCGAGTGATACTTTTGCTGTTGCAAGTGTCTAGACTCTAGCTAGAGTCTGTGCGGAAAGAGAAAAATCGTACCAGGAACGGGAACTAACATTATGAATTTTACATGGCAATCGAAATATAGACACTTGTCTAATAAATAATAAACAAACTTCTGTCATTTATATGTCATTGCATTGCTTATGTTTATATACAAAAACCACAAGGATTGTGTAAAAAAAATAAGGCTGCGGTATATGCTTACCAAGGTATAGCCTTGTGATTGTTTCAAGGCTGGGAAATCCTTGAAGTAATCCGCTATTTCTCCTTTTCCACATTGGATGCGGTTTAGGCGGTGATCTGCAGTTTCTTCCCACTTTTCTTCAACAGATTTCCATGGATCAACATTGTTTTTCAGCCACAGTAATGTTTCTTCATAGACAATACCTGTAATTTATAAGTGTATGGTGGGATGAGTTAACAAGAGGAAGGACAGAGTGAGATGACAGCAGTCGAGCTGTCAAGCGTCAAATGTTTATCACAGCACACAGAAAAGGTGTTCAATCTATATATATAAACGTCAAAGTCCTGACTGACTCACTTAAATCTTCGCCCAGCCCTAGAAAGCAGAATTTTTCACAATAGGTAATTTTTAGGGTTCCGTACCTGGAAAGGAAAAAACGGAACCCTTATAGGATCACTTTGTTGTCCGTCTGTCTGTCTGTCCGTCAAGACCATTTTTCTCAGGAACGCGTAGAGGTATCAAGCTGAAATTTATATCAAATACTCAGGTCTACTGTCCCTTGGAGCTGTGAAAAAAATCAGACTTCTAAGCCAACGCAATCAAAAGATACAGCCGTTTATGCCGCAAATTTCCGAAAATTTTCGCTCGCAACGGAAATCTTGAAATTTGGTAACACATAGCACAGATAACAGAAAAATTGCGAAAACTGTAAATTTTTTGCAAGGATGATATAGACATGGATGGACAATACCCATACAAAATCGCGTTCTCTTTTCAGGTTAAAGCACTAGCGTCATCTATCGGTCACACCAGACACTAAATCCTAGTTTCTAATACTTTGTCCGTCGCTTAACGCTGACAGAATAACTCGACTTCAGACTCGACAGATGGCGCGTGGCACTGTGTACCGAAAACAGACGTATAGCCTGAACGCGATTTTGTATAGGCATTGTCAATCCATGTCTTAATCATCCTGGATGCCTATACAAAATCGCGTTCCTCGAACCTTCAGGCTATACGTCTGTTTTCGGTACGAAGTGCCACAGCGCCATCTTTCGAGTCGGAGTCGAGTTATTCTGTCAGCGTTAAGCGACGAACAAAGTATTAGAAACTAGGATTTAGTGTCTGGTGTAACCGATAGATGACGCTAGGGCTTTAACCTGAAATAAAGGGAACGCGATTTTGTCCATCCATGTCTATATCATCCTTGATTTTTAGTTACATCATGTAATAAAAATATTTTAAAGTTACTACCCCTATATACCTACAGGTTTGTACGGAAACCTCGGTGCGCGAGTCCGACTCGCACTTGGCCGGTTTTTTTATAACGTTAGTATCCACTAAGAAGGGGTTTTTATCTACTAAGTAGACACTTCCACCTCAGCCACGGCACCAAAGTTAAGCCATCTGGCCTTTTGCCATCGGTGCGGCAGAGGCCCCGGGGCTTCAGAACACAGGGGATGTTGGCGGATATTAAAGCCCTCCTAACGATGTCATTGAGAGCATGGTGACGTTGAAATCTTCCCGAACAACGACAGGTTTGTCTGACTTTGTATTCTATTAACATATAACTAGACCCCGTTATCGGAGGTGCAATTTGGTAGCTTAACATTCTTAGGGATGGGTAAAAATATTTATGATATCGATTTTGATACTCTTCCTTTTTCTTGGCAATTAGTTTTATGTACCATTTTTAGCCAAAAATTTTACATGTTTTTTTGTCACTTATGAGAATCATTGTCATCAGGAGTCGAAACCATTATCAGTAACAATAACGATACGGTTGCTATTTTACTTTTCTAATGTTTCGAGTTGCAGGGCCGTGCCTGAACGCTCTTGAGATAATAAGGTTCGCAGAATACCCTAAACTCTAAAAAAATTAAGATTGAAAATTGGTTATTAGTCATATTTTACAAAATAAACACGTTTAATTTAAGTCTTAGACTCGCATTATGGTACAGGAAAAATATCGACATACAGCTGGTATTTCAAAATATTTTTTACCCATCCCTAAGAATGTCAAGCTACCAAATTGCACCTTCGATAACGGGGTCTACATATAACCGGTACCCTCGCGGTGCGAGCCCGTCTCGAATTTGACTAGTAATTATTTGCTTACCACTTTCCAGAGCTTCCAGGCTATGAATGTCCTCATCTGTGATAGTTGGAGTGGATCTGAGCGATGATCCCGACGACTTCGAGGATGAACGGCTAGTTCCCGGCAACTGTCCACCTTCTCGCAACTTTCTCCTTCGTGCTATGTAACTCTCGTATAACTTGCCACTTGCATTTTTTTTAGCTAATTTATTTGTAGCTGATAAATATGCAGAATAATACACCACAACGCTTTCTTTGTGGAATATTTCTACAATTTCGGTAGCTAGTTTATAAAATTCTTCACTAGAAATTTTCTTCGCACAGTTGTTTTCTAGTGTTTGGTGTATTAGCAGCTGGCTCAATTTCCTTCGGGAACCCTCCGTCAGTAAGCCTCCTTTTCCCTCTTTGAGTATTGCTCTGCCGTCTAAACTTTCCTGTATGTAAAACATAAACACTATTGATAACAACTTTTTATTGTTGTTGAACAAATTAATAAATTAATGAGTAAATGTTAACCCTTTTCTTGGCACTGTATCTCACAAGATACACATTTGTTCATGCTCTTTTTGCATTATTTTTGCAGGCAATTTTTTTTGTAGAGCTACAAGGCGCAAACGAGGCTCGAACAGACAATGTTTTTTTATTTGCCAAGAAAATGGTAACAATTGCATTTTTAAGACATTTTTAAGACAAAGTTTGTATATTTGAATGTTTGTTACTCAATTACGCAAAAACAGATTTGGAAGAAATAGCCACACGGATAGTTTATAACATACAGTTAGTTGCATAACTGAACCAAAGTGCATCACTTTGACATACTTCTTTCATTATTTCAGAAGAGGCTAGTTATTAAGTTACTATTTTATTATTAATTGGTAACAACGCTAATAAACTTACTGACCTATTATGTTATTGTAGATAAAAATAAACATTTTCTCTATTAGATAATATTTGGTACTGACTCAGTTTTGCACCGACATCGTTAAATGAAGATAAGTCTTATCAATTACGGAAAAAATAAAAACTTTCAGGTTATATTTGTTCGTCTCGGTGTCAGCTATGTATCCATATGAAAAGCCAATTTTGATTCATTGCATTCACAACCTTGATTTTTTTATTAATCCATGATTTTGAACCAAAAACCGTTAAACTACTTTTTTTTTATTTAACCCAATATTTATATTTTTCTTTTACACAACCAGGTAAGACAATTAGTTGAAATAGTACATTATATGTTCTTTAAAATGAGGTGTATGACTTTTATATCACTCACGTATTTTTAAGGTTATCTCAGAATGAAGTCCGCTACAAAAATTAACTAACGAGAAATTTGTTCGGCCATTTGCCTTGACTCAGTTTTGCACCTGACAATACATCGCCAGTAACTAATTACAAAAATAAGCCTGATTTAAATGATTGATAACTAAAATAATGGTCGTGGAATTCCTTACTTTAAATTAGTTACTGAATTAGGCATTCCCTAAGAAAAAATTAAATAATGGGAAAAATAAATTAGGTGAAATTTTACAGTTTTCGGTATGAAATTGAGAAAAATGTATAAGTCGGAAGAAAATAATTTGTGAAGCAGTTTTGTAGCGGTACCCAAGGATTAATATTTTACGTTTAGAACTTTTATGTAAATTTGATTGTTATCAAATTATTTACATTTTACTAAGGTACTAACATTGGTTCAGTTATGCAACTAACTGTATGACATAGGATACTATCCCGAAAAAAAAAACTTTATTTATCAATTTTTTGTAGGAAGTAATTGTGTTTTGTTTATATAGAACCACCTGGGAAGTATACGTAAGTTGAGAACCTCCTCCTTTTAGAAGTCGGTTAAAAGCCGCGCAGTTATCGAGATAAGCTAGCTAATGATAAATACTACTGAATACTAAATAACTACTACTAAGTAACTATACAGGTCCTTCCCATTTGTTCCATAGAACTGTGAAAATGCCTGGCAATAGAGTTTAAAATTGAACAAAGGGTGTTTCCCAATTGTCCGATCAATCGATCCAGTGAGACATTTTTCCCATTCTCCATACTAATCCCCAAAGTCCCATTTGGCCGATTGACCGTTGGAAATATCCATCGGTTTAAAGGGAAAAAGACATCCCTTTGGGCTGATTGACCGATGGGACGTATGGGAAACACCCGGAACAAATGGGAATTGCGCATCTAATACATGCAAGCTTTAACGAAATAATTTGAACTATTACTGAACCGGTGAGCTCCATCTTAGGCCCTGTCTTCACTTTCCATCAGGTGAGACTAGGGCCAATCGCTGGTCAGTCCCACAAAAAAAAATTTAACTATCAAATCAAATTCTAAACATCATAGGATGATGATCTTTTTTACCCTCACCAATTCACAAATAAATAAAATTCACAGCTAATTCTCTTCAAAAGTGAATGTTCTTTTAGGTCTTTAAAAATGAAAAAAATATATATCTGCGAACAAGGTATTTATATTTGAAATGAACTTTATAGTCTAAACAATAAAGCCATTATTTCAATGAATTATTTAGTCGCATATTTCTGTTTATTTTAAACTGAGGATTATGTTGTTGTGGACACAATAGAATACAATGGCCTTGTTCAACAGTTGGCAGATCAGGCCGACATGTAAGATGAGCTAATATCGGAAAGTGCTCTGTATTAAACTGGTCATCGTCCTTTTAATGTATACTACCATCAAACACTTACCAAATAAATACTACATGTACGGATGTACTTACATTTTCGCTGGTGCAACAATATACTACTAACTACATACACTCGCGATCAAAAAAATCGACTCAAGCAACATTTTTTACTTTTGGTCGTATTTCCGGAAAGCGGGAAATATTTTAATAAAACTTTGAATGCAATTTTATTACGAATGTATTCAGCTACAAAAAACAGTAAAAGACATCGATCTCAGTTGCGTAGTTTTTAGGTTATCGCAGTTTTTGTACAAAATGGCATTTTACATGGTTATGATATGCACGAGTTGTGCCCTCTTGAGACCAATAAAAACCGGTGTAACCGGTTATTTCTTATCATTCGCTTATCAGAAGTTGACCAGTGCACATCTCCTCGCAATCTTACACCGGAATCACCTTCGAAAAATGGATACCACCGAAGCTGAAGCCACCGAAGTCGTCACCTTGGTGAATCGAGGATTCTCGCAGCGTTCTGTTGCTGAGCAGCTGAATTTAAGCCAGTCTGCTGTCTCCAGAGTTTATCGTCGGTTTCGTCGGTTTGGAACCTTGAAACGGAAACAAGGATCTGGCCGTCAGCGGTGCACATCGGAGAGGGATGACCGCTTCATCGCCACCTCCAGTCTTCGTAATCGCCACCGTACCGCTGTTGCCATCCAGCAAGACCTGATGCGGAACCGGGTTGTGCCTGTTAGCACCTCAACAGTTCGGCGGAGACTCAAGGAAGCCAACCTTACCCCAAGAAGACCTGCTACTGGGCCCAAACTGACTCAGAGGCATCGGGACGCTCGGAAGGAATTCGTGGCGACCTACGAAAATTGGACCTACGACCAATGGAGCCGCGTACTCTTCAGTGACGAGTGCAGAGTGTGTCTCCATGGCAGCGACAGAAGAGGACGGGTGTACCGAAGACCTGGAGAGAGGTTCGCCCAGTGTTGCTTCGCTGAAACAGTCGCCTACGGTGGAGGTTCCGTCATGATGTGGGCGGGGATTTCCATGGAGGGGCGGACCGAGCTGGTTTTTGTTGATGGCGGGGGTCGAGGCGGTGGTTTGAATGCAGACAGGTACATCACCGACATCCTGCAAGACCATGTCGTCCCCTACGCCGGGTTCTTTGACGAGGGGTTCCATTTCATGCAAGACAACGCCCCTTGTCATACCGCCCGCGTCACAAAGGAGTACCTTGACGCAGTTGGCATCCCGACTCTGAAGTGGCCACCTCTGAGTCCTGATTTAAATCCTATCGAGCACTTATGGGATTACCTGAAACGCAAGGTTCGAGCTCGCAATCCTGCTCCGGAGACAATTTTGGCCCTGAAAGAAGCTTTGGTCGAAGAGTGGGAAGCATGCCCCCAGGATACCATCAGGAAGCTGATAAGGTCAATGAAGAGACGCATGGCATGTGTGAAAAAGGTTTTTGATGGTAACACCAGGTATTAAAGATAAAAATAAATTGTTATTCGTTCATTCAAAATGTTTTTTCTTTCGTTGTTAAGGTCATTTTTGCACCCAAATTTTACACCTCCTTGGTATGCTAGCTTGTTTTTCATGAACTGAAATTTTTCGCCTGAAAAGCATGCTCGTATTGAAAGCTGACACTGTTAGCTCTAAAATGGTACCGTTGCTTTTTTGATCTTATGATTGGTTCCTGAGATATTAAACGATGAAATTAAAAATTAGTTTGAGTCGATTTTTTTGATCGCGAGTGTATGTATATTCTACTAGCACACTAACTTTGACTAGTGCCTTGTCTAAATACTCATACAATCTACTAAAAGAAAGTAACATTACATTTAGTAGTTTCGATACCTGAAACAAAAAAAATGTGATCTTACAGTGCTCTAATGCTTAAGAAGTCATGTACATATTATGTGATCGAACAATTGATCAAGCAATCGAGCCCCGCAATGGAATGCAACTCGCTTTTTGATAGCCCACACAAACTGATAATGATTCTGTTTCATCTAGTCATCATCAGGCGCGGATACAGGGGGGGGGGCGCAACAGGTGCATTTGCCCCCCCCCCCCCCCCCCCCGCCCCCGAAACGCAAACTTCGTATACTACGGGGCCCATAGGTGCAGATATGCCCATAGGAAAGTGAACGAAATCCTTAATAGTATCCACCTTGCCATCTTTGTTGATCACATTCAAATTAATTTTTCCACAAGCCTATACAAACAGTTTCTTATCATCTGTCACCTTGATAGTACCAACCGGGGGTGTAGTTACATCATACAGCCAGTCTCGGTGCATTGTCAGATGCATAGACACGCCTGAGTCGATATACCAACCACTGTCATTGCTTGTTGTTGCAGAAAATACAGCCACATAACCAGTGCTCATCAGACTTCTGTGTTTTCTCTTATGAAGACATTTTGCTGATTAAGAACAAAAATCACACAAGAAACAAATGTCGGTTTCTTATGCGAAAAGCCGGTCGCCGATTTTTGTTGATATTTCACTGAATCACATAAACACCTGAACAATACTCATTACATTAACTTTTTGGAATAATCAGGTGGACCATAACATGATAAGTTTAATGTAATAATACAATACAAGAGTTATTTTAGAACACGCCATTCTATTGAAACGATAGGAGAGGAGAGAGATGACAGCTTTATTTTTTTATAATAGTGCTGTACCAACAAAATAGTGTTGTCACAAACCGACTTCAATTTTATATTACAACACAAACAGCTAAATTTATTAATAGTCTTTGGTTTCCGCGATTGTCACACATTTAAAAAAATAGTGTTCTGCACAGGAATCTCGTTCAAATGTCACAAAACAACTAAATCCGCCGAAGGAGTGGACATTTATAAGCCTGCATCACACTGGCGCGGCCTGCGGTCACAGAATAATATATAGTATTTCATACAGAAGGTCGTCTTCCCTACAAAATCAGCGTTTGACAGAACTTTAACAGATGAACGTCTCCATACAATTTTACCTTTCGACGTTGTAGGGTTGACAAGTACGCAATTAGTATAATTGCTGGACCTGCCCCAATCTGCCTCAATCTACCTAATCTATAAGTGTCCGATTTATTACCGTATTTGCACAATCTAATTATTATTTTAGTACAAAACTACTACTATGATGAACTACTTACACATTTTATCTTATCTGTCGTCATGCCACAAATAAACGAAAGGGATTTTGACAGCCCCGAAAACGTATCCGATAAGTTCCAAGACAGTAGCTGTCACATCGTGGAGATAGACACCCTTGCTACGGTGGCGGGCCATAGTAAATTTGACAGCTAATGACAAGTTTTCTATTGTCCGCCGCGGCCTGGCCGTGGCGGTCAATATTAATCTTGTCATTAGCTGTCAAATTTACTATTGACCACCACCGCAGGCCGCGCCAGTGTGCTACAGGCTTTAAAGCCCTGTTACACTTTACTTTTTTTTGTGCCCTAACTAGCATCCTAATTAGGATCCTAACTTTTTTCAATAGTAAATTTACTTGCTAAATACGGTTAGACTTGACTAAATTTAGAAACTAAATCATTTAGGAAGCTAAGTAGCACAAGTGCAACAGGGCTTTTAACCAGATTTACAAAGAATGAATAAAGGAACGAATGGAAAGACCGACTTTAAAATCATTTAATCCCTACAAACATCATCATAGATAATAAATAATTAGATTAGATCCGTGTGAAAACCAATAGCTGAAACATCCTGAACTATGAGCTGTCAAACAACTGTCAATGATACTATAATGTTTTATTTTTAGGTTAGAAAACAAACAAATGAAATTTAAAATTATTAGGAATATTTGATCCCCAACAAAAAGTTGTAGAAGAGACAAAAAAATATATTCCTAAAACTAGCTACATGTAACGATGCGTGTGAGTACAACACGTTACAGTTGGCTGTATGGATTTTTTCTTTTGTCAGGTTGCAATGACGGTGGTTGATGTCAGCCAGTGTTGGCCGTTAATTTCAATTAGAATTGAAAATTGATCACTAAGATTGAAGATTAATTCCGGAACTAACATCAATTTTTACTAACGTTAGTTCGCATTGATTTTGTGACGTCGTCAATTACACTAACCGTCAATTAGAATTAACCTATTGGTAACACTAACGTCTCGAAATTTTAATAAGAATTACAGTTAATTAGATTAACGTTAGTGTAACTAACTTAATCCTGTCTAACAGTAATAATTAATTTTAAAACTGCATCTCGGGTTCGGAAGTCGGGACCAATATCACAAGATGGAGCTCATGCTGGACCCTAGGGCTACCTACTGGATCTCGGGTTTGGCGCATCATAGACTCATGCTGTTTGGGCTCATTCGACTTGTACTGATGAGCAGATGGTACCGGTATCAAAATCTGGAGCTCATGCTAAACCCTGGGGATCCATACTGAATCTCGGGTTTGGCGCATCATAGCCTCATGCTGTTTGGGCTCATTCGACTTGTACTGATGAGCAGATGGTACCAGTATCAAAATCTGGAGCTCATGCTGGACCCTGGGGATCCCTACTGGATCTCGGGTTTGGCGCATCATAGACTCATGCTGTTTGGGCTCATTCGACTTGTACTGATGAGCAGATGGTACCGGTATCAAAATCTGGAGCTCATGCTGAACCCTGGGGATCCATACTGAATCTCGGGTTTGGCGCATCATAGACTCATGCTGTTTGGGCTCATTCGACTTGTACTGATGAGCAGATGGTACCAGTATCAAAATCTGGAGCTCATGCTGGACCCTGGGGATCCCTACTGGATCTCGGGTTTGGCGCATCATAGACTCATGCTATTTGGGCTCATTCGACTTGTACTGATGAGCAGATGGTACCGGTATCAAAATCTGGAGCTCCTTTTTACTTTTACTTTCTTAGTAAAAGTGAAAGTGAAGGTGAAGGTGAAAGTGAAAGTAAAAGTAAAAATAAAAAGGAGCTATACCGGTACCATCTGCTCATCAGTACAGGTCGAATGAGCCCAAATAGCATGAATCTATGATGCGCCAAACCTGAGATACAGTAAGGATCCCCAGGGTCCAGCATGAGGTCCAGATTTTGATACCGGTACCATCTGCTCATCAGTACAAGTCGTATGAGCCCAAACAGCATGATTCTATGATGCGCCAAACCCGAGATCCAGTAGGGATCCCCAGGGTCCAGCATGAGGTCCAGATTTTGATACCGGTACCATCTGCTCATCAGTACAAGTCGAATGAGCCCAAACAGCATGATTCTATGATGCGCCAAGCCCGAGATCCAGTAGGGATCCCCAGGGTCCAGCATGAGCTCCAGATTTTGATACCGGTACCATCTGCTCATCAGTACAAGTCGAATGAGCCCAAACAGCATGATTCTATGATGCGCCAAACCCGAGATCCAGTAGGGATCCCCAGGGTCCAGCGTGAGCTCCAGATTCTGATACCGGTACCATCTGCTCATCAGTACAAGTCGAATGAGCCCAAACAGCATGAGTCTATGATGCGCCAAACCCGAGATCCAGTAGGGTTCCCCAGGGTCCAGCATGAGCTCCAGATTTTGATCCCGGTACCATCTGCTCATCAGTACAAGGCGAATGAGCCCAAACAGCATGAGTCTATGATGCGCCAAACCCGAGATCCATTAGGGATCCCCAGGGTCCAGCATGAGCTCCAGATTTTGATACCGGTACCATCTGCTCATCAGTACAAGTCGAATGAGCCCAAACAGCATGAGTCTATGATGTGCCAAACCCGAGATCCAGTAGGGATCCCCAGGGTACAGCATGAGCTCCAGATTTTGATCCCGGTACCATCTGCTCTTCAGTACAAGTCGAATGAGCCCAAACAGCATGAGTCTATGATGCGCCAAACATGAGATCCAGTAGGGATCCCCAGGGTCCAGCATGAGCTCCAGATTTTGATACCGGTACCATCTGCTCATCAGTACAAGTCGAATGAGCCCAAACAGCATGATTCTATGATGCGCCAAGCCCGAGATCCAGTAGGGATCCCCAGGGTCCAGCATGAGCTCCAGATTTTGATACCGGTACCATCTGCTCATCAGTACAAGTCGAATGAGCCCAAACAGCATGAGTCTATGATGTGCCAAACCCGAGATCCAGTAGGGATCCCCAGGGTACAGCATGAGCTCCAGATTTTGATCCCGGTACCATCTGCTCTTCAGTACAAGTCGAATGAGCCCAAACAGCATGAGTCTATGATGCGCCAAACCCGAGATCCAGTAGGGATCCCCAGGGTCCACCATGAGCTCCAGATTTTGATACCGGTACCATCTGCTCATCAGTACAAGTCGAATGAGCCCAAACAGCATGAGTCTATGATGCACCAAACCCGAGATCCAGTAGGGATCCCCAGGGTCCAGCATGACTTCCATCTTAGGATACCGGTCCCATTGCTTATTAATACAAGCCCCCGAGTCCAGAGTCAAAATCGAAACAAAAATCAAAACCTCGTAGCTTAACCTAAATTCGCGTTTAGTTAGGTAAATTATTAATGTCAATTACCAATTCAATCTACACTAAAAATTAAATTAATATTTCAATTTTTGAGAAAGACTAAAAATTAAATTATCAAACTGACTAATGTTATGTTATGATTATGAATAACTCACTGTGTTATTAACTGCAGTAGAACAGTCTGTGGAGATTTTTGCATAATCACCGTCACCTACATCAGTGTCCCGTACAGCGTTTTGAGTCGAGTCGTTTGGCTCAGTATCTCTGCTCTTAATTTCAAGATTTTCAAGGTTCTAGAAAAATAATTTAAAAGCTTTATTACAAAGTATACAGTTAGCAGCTGAAGTCCCTACACTCGATAAAGTTCAAAATGATCTACACACACACATCCGGACCTGGGTATGTCCTTAAACTACGCCAAAAAGAGAGGTATGGGCACTGCGAATGGCATCTCGCTAAGTGTGGTAGGGCACGTTCAGCGAATGTCATCGCTCAAATCTGGAGCAGAACCCGACTGGGGAAGTACCTCCACCTTACAGAAAACCACAGCGAAATAGCACTAGACCCTACTCATAGTGTTGTGTTCCTGCTGGTGAGTAAGGTTGCCAAAGAGCTCAAAGAGGACCCAGTGTGTTGACGATGAGGGACCTTCTTGTTCCTTTAGTCGTCAACAGTGAATCCTCCTTTTTGCAAAGGGTCGGCAACGCGCATGCGACTCCTTTGGAGTTGCAGGCGTCCATAGGTTACGGTAGCTGCTTACCATCAGGCGAGCCGTATGCTTGTTTACCACCGTCAGGTATAAAAAAAGATATAGCGTTACTTTGCAGAGGTTCATGAGAAAAACATGAAGAAATATGTTTGCCGGTCGGTCTATTACCTAAACACAAGAGGTACAAAAAAAAAGTACTTACATTCCTCTCTTTGTCGGTCGCCCTTTGTCGTTGTTGTAGTTGGAGCCAATTTCTAAATTTTATTCTGGGGCCAACCTTTGGAAACAGTTCCTTTAATTCTTCATCGGTTAACAGAATGGCAGTTTCTATTGAGTATATAAGGTTGTCTGAAAAAAAGACAATACCCAGTTTATAAATGAACTAAATTATGATGCAACATATTTCAAGGAATCTTGGACACAAAGATAGATCTGTCGTGAGAAGAATTTATAATCATTACCTACTTATGTTTCTGTTCTATCTTTAAGCTTGATTCACACAGAGCGCGGGCGCGGGCGGGCGCGTGACCGAGCGGGCCCGCGACGCTTTTGTATTCAGTAGTTTTATATGACCACCTTCACACACGCAGCGGGCGCGGGCGGTCGCTTTTTTTTTTACAAAAGCGTCGCGGGCCCGCTCGGTCACGCGCCCGCCCGCGCCCTGTGTGAATCAAGCTTTAAAATATGGCTTCCATCAAATTTATGATGATTTCGCCAATGTCGAGTTTCCTTGAAAAGCATGGCGTTGTTCGGTCCTCACCTTACAATCTGTACAGTGTTAGCTTAATACAAATCGCCAAGTGATTTGAAGCTAACGCCCCGGGGACTATCGGGTGGTGTCAAATGACTGGTTATGCGCGTTTCAAGATGAATTCTTCATTAGCTGCACACTGCTACGTTAGTTCACTGCATAATAAGCTAACAATATTAAACATTAAACAACTAAATGAGCAAAAAATAAAGGATTAATCTAGAACACGACCGCCATTTTCTCTAGATACGCCGGAAGTCCCCAAGTACTTAAGTTTTCACACAATCGACATAAAACAGACAACCAATGGCTTACCTACAAGAAATGGGACTACATCACTTAATCCCTCCGCGTTTAAAATTTCCGAAAGTTCCATGGAATCCATGGCCACGGGTAACTTTATTAACCAAACTGCTCGTACGTGGGCTGCCTCAGGCTGCGTCGTCCAAAGAGAATATAACCACTACGCGTCGTCACTGGGCTGTCACGGGCACACAGAGAAGAGCGTTTTTTTGTTTGGGCAGTAAGCAGTGTTGCCAACTCCGAATTTCATTTACCATGTTTTAAATTATACACAATCATACTCTTAGTACATAAATTATTTTTTTAATTACAAAAATATGTTAGATACATTTCCCGATGTCTTATTGAGCTGAAATTCAGTATGTTAATGTACTCGTACTTATGTTATATGTTGCCGAGCTGATTTGATGACGGAATCGGAACCCAAATGTAGTTCTAAATTACACAAGATAAATCCCATCGTGCTTGAGCTTATAAGAGTCGTCTTGTAAAAGATGACTGAACAATAAAAAAATAACTTAAAAAAAAGGGAACCGCTTTCAGAAAACCAACCCACTGAAAAGCACAAAAAAAAAATTTCTCAAACATGCAATGAAATATTCTCTTAACGTTCCTTATAATAGACTCGGAAGTATCCTTTTTCGGGCGCAGCATCTCGAGGGGATTTCATACAACTTTTCAGGCCTAGGCCTGCAAAGTAACTTTTTTTTTTGCTTCAACGTCCAACGTCATCCAGACAGCGTCAAAGATGGCGGGAGGTTTTATGAACAGCTGATTTTAACTTTTAAATTTTTACTTCATGGTCGCTTTTTAGATTGAATAAAACATTGTCCTTTTGGTTTTTTATTTTATTTTATTTCATTGCATGTTTGAGAAAAGCACTATACATGCCTCGGTCACTTTTAGAAGGTCACTTTTACATTTCGTTCTTGCACTACTGTCCCGCTCCAAAGTTTGGCACCGATTTCAAAAACCTCATAGGGACTGATCTAGATCTGTTCTTCTGTACACTGGGTGAATTTACAAGGACGGCTTTGTTTAAATTTTGTTATTGTAAATAATTAGTTATACGTTGTTGTGCAAAATTATCGCATTGGGTCTAGCCTGTAATGATAATTGTATGTATGAAAAAAAAACTTAATAAATACCGAGATAATTATTAATTTTCTTACTATCAGGTAATAACGAATAATACTTTTTGGCAGAAATTTTCTTTATGGGGTAGGGACTAGATAAGGATAGGGGTGGGTATATAAAATCAAATTTGTGCTTTTCAGTGGGTTGGTTTTTTGAAGGCGGTTCTATTTTTATAAGCTTTTTATTTATTCGTTCATTTTAGTGATAGGTACCTACCTACTTCATTTATTTATTTTAGGTTATTCACCCCTCATTTCACCCCTCAGGAGATGATTTTCGGGACAAAAACTATGAATTGTCCTTCCCCGCGACTCCAGCTATCTCTACATATATCAAATTTCATATAAATGGGTTTCATCTAAATTTTGATCCCCTTATGGGATAGCTTTTGCGATAAAAACTATCCTTAGTCATTCTCCGAATTTCTACCAAATTTCACCTAAATCGGTGAAGCTGTCATATGGTATTCTGGTTTGGGGCAAAGCAGCTGACATACAGACTATATTTGTTTTACAAAAAAGAGCCATCCGCTTTCTGTATAACTTAAATACAGGTGCATCAGTTAGAGAACTATTTAAAGAAATTAATATTTTAACTGTTCCTTCCCAATATATCTATGACAATATTATTTTTGTTGTAAAGAATATACATACATTCAAAAAAAATTCTGACATCCACAGCTATAACACTAGAAATAAAAACAAGCTTGCTATCAAAAGTAGTCGTATCCGCAAAGCATATAAGTCATTTTTGGTCAAGGTATTCACATTTATAACAAGTTACCCGTCGATGCTTTAAATTTATCATTTCCCGCTCTTAAGAAATATTTGAAAAAAAGTTTAATGTCAAAGGGTTATTCCAGGGTCGTGGACTATATGACGGACAAAGATGCATGGCCCAAACCAGAAAATACTACAAAATCATCTAACATTTAGAGGACACAGTTCAGATAGGAAAGCATATCAAACGTTTTGTAAAGCAATCAGATTTGGATTTTAATATTATTATTTTATTTTAATTAAACAATACGTACATTGTATGTCTCTCAAGCTGTTTTGATATGCCTTCTTATAGAACTACGCATTATTGTGTATCTTTAAGATGTAATATTACTGTATTACTGTTTTGAAAAAATAAGTCCCGCCGAGTTTCTTGCCGGTCATAAATAATTCTTCTCGGGTCAGAGGTGTAGGGTTAGAACCGGAGGTAGTTTTTTTTTTCTCTCTGACGTTCATAAGTGCATTGTAATGTGCCTAAATTGAAGAATAAATATCTTTTATCTTTTTCTGTTAAGGTAACTCCATACAATTTTTCACCCCTCATTTCACCCCCTTAGGTGATAATAAAAACTACCCTGTGTCCTTCCCCGTGACTCAAACTGTCTCTAACCAAATTTCATCTAAATCGATTCAGCGGTTTAGGCGTGAAGAGGTAACAGACAAACATACACGCATTTATAATATTAAATAACCTTCTTTTTTTTTGAAGCCGGTGTCAAGTGCAGTGGTTAAAAAGCAAAATTTAAAAAAAAATTGTTCCTGGACAATTTTTCTGCGTGGAATCGCACGGCCCCTGTATCTTCGTTGTGGATGAATTTCAAGATATCTGAAATTTCAGTTACCAAGAGTACTTACTGACCCTACCTAGAGGTAGACCCCCATAACAATTTGGGGCCCAAAATGTAAGTTTTATTAGGTAGTATTAAGCATTATTATGTATGGCCCCTCGATTCTTATATTCCAATAAAATCCAGCGGTCGGCTACTAAAATGCATAATTTTTTTATTACGTTAGAAAGCAGCCAGGTAGTCGCAATCTGTATCTTCCAGACTTATTTTGTTTCGCTTATATTTTTACTCAACTAAAGTGGTTGCCAACTTGATTGTAAAAAACGAGGAAACACAAACACGCTAAATAAATTTATGAAGTACCTAATGACCACCAAACAATATCACATTAATGTGATGGCAACCCCAAATGCGTTAAATGCGCACTACTGCGTAAGTAAGCCGCTACAGTAGAATGTTTGCGGTTACTTATTTTACGTACTTACAGCGTTAATTGCGCAGCTATGTATACGGCTTATATATACGTAGAGCGGCTGTTTTTTTTCGGTTCCAGGGTATCTTTTAAGTAATGCGACTTCTGAAAGTGTTTCGGGATATCTATACGTCGAGGTACCTACCTACTAAACATATTGTAATTTACCGGGTGATCTCATTTTCATGGTTCCTCATTTTACTAAATATTAACAATAACATTCATTAGCATGCTTTTTTTTACTGTATTCTATATAATATTATCCGAACAACATATGTTTATTAAATTTATTGTTTTAGGGTTCCGTACCTCGAAAGGAAAAAACGGAACCCTTATAGGATGATCGCTTTGTTGTCCGTCTGTCTGTCAAGACCCTTTTTCTCAGGAACGCATCAAGCTGAAATTTATATCAAATACTCAAGTCTACTGTCCCTTGGAGCTGTGAAAAAATCAAACTTCTAAGCCAACTCAATCAAAAGATACAGCCGTTTATGCCGCAAATTTTCGAAACTCGCAAGGGAATCAAAACCTACAGGGTACTTCCCGTGAACTCAGAATCTTGAAATTTGGTACGAAGCAACGTCTTATAGCACAGATAAAGGAAAAATTGCGAAAACCGTAATTTTTTTGTGACATCATACAGGGTGAAATTTAAGTCGTGAATCGTAATATGTTTTTCTAACTCCATGCAACAAGCAATTTAATGCCCCAACTCTTACTAAAATCAGACAACATTTTTTTCATAAATTTATTTATTTTTTGTCACTTATTTTTCTTTAAGCAGTGTATTTAGGATATTACAACAACGGCTTATTAAGATATTTAAATTAGTAAATTGAATTGCCTCTTTGAATCGGAACTGTCATAGACATCAAATTTGTCATATAATAAAAATATTTTTAATAATTTTAAAGTTACTACCCTTATATACCTACAGGTTTGTACGGAACCCTCGGTGCACGGGTCCGACTCGCACTTGGCCGGTTTTTTTATTTAGGATATTACAACGGCTTATTAAGATATTTAAAAAAGTAAATTGAATTGCCTCTTTGAATCGGAACTGTCATTGAAATCAAATTTATCATATAATAAAAATATTTTTAATAATTTTAAAGTTACTACCCCTTTTGTCCGAGGAGTCACTGACAGGATTGGCAACATCTTGAAATGTGCTTCTATAAAAACTTACTTTAACCCTTAATTGGTTACTAGGAGTATATTTCCCGTCCATATTTTTGGATGCTCTAATCGCTCTGAAGGTAGCTAGATCCCACCTTATGTCAAATATAAAAAATAACATTAGTGTTTAGGTGCCCAAAATTAAAACTGTGAAACGAAACGCAAAGGTTTTTTTTTTATGTGCCATGTCAAAGTGACAACGTCAGTTGGTGATATCGACCATGGGCGATTTGCACGGAATATTTTGAAGAAAAATCACAATGTCGCATAAAAATCCGGTAAGATTTTATGAAACTGTGTTTTCGATAGATTTTGAGTTGCTTTATGTAATTGTTATGATAATTTGGTGATGACTGCAGTATTACTATGTTTTATTGATGTTTAAAAGGTGTGGGCAATATAGTACTTCTGACCGTACTGGATTGTCTTTTTGTTACATGCGGGTGTTGAAATCCCTGTGACCAATAAGGAATTATTAGTTTTCATACTAGTTGTATAATTTTCAACATATTATTTACTTTATGCTTACAGAACCAGAAAACTCTTGATTTCTCGAGAAGAGATCACGCTGATGCAGCGATAAGTATGCTATTGAGCTCCTCAGGGAGCGAGGAGTCGGAGGACTGAAGACAGTTGGACCAACGCTAAATTGGATCAAATACAAAATGCATATACAGAGGATGACAACTTGTTTGGTAAGTGATTCATCATCATTCACCGAGCGTTTGTCCCTGTTTTTTACCACGGCTCATTGAAACTGGGGTCCCCTTGACAACTTAATCCCATGAATTGGTGTGGGAATAGTTTTTTCTGAAAGTGACTGCCAATTACCCTTCCATCCTAGAGGGGAAACTAAAGCCTTATTAAGGCTAGGTCCGGTTTCCTTATGATGTGTTAGTTAGTCTGTTAGTTTTATGAAAATTGCAGTTACTGTTTATATATTAGTATGTACTTAATATGAACAATTTTTGCAGGTGATCACATGGATTTCAACGAAGATGCCCCTGCTTGGCAAATAGGAGATGCCGTTTCTGCAGCACACGAGCTAAGGAGCAGCGATCCAAATTTTCTTGCGGGAAATGCCTTGTTCCCTTATGTGCTGCTCCATGTTTTGAGAGATTTCACTCACGGACTTCTGGCCCCATTGAATAGTATATACTTACTCGGAGGAAACCGGGTGCCAATAGCGGTCGGAGGGATTATATTTCCCATGTATTTTTTTTTATAGAAAAATAAGTAATTTATAAAATTTAAGTATGGTGTTTCATTCTCCTACATGAATAAAAAAATATACATTTCATTTAAATACTCTAATATAAACTCTCACGCCAAGCCTTATTAAGGGTTAAGCCAATGAAGAAGATGTCACAGTTCCTGAGGTCAGTGAAGTCGGCTACTCCTCTACAGAGTGCAGGGGTCTATAGGCTGGAATGTGAATGTGGTCTATCATATGTAGGCCAGACTAAGCGGAGCATCTCTACTCGGGTAAAGGAACATATAGCCGATGTAAAGCACCGTCGACCAAGGTCAGCAGTCTGTGAGCATGTCATGGATAGGCCCAACCACTCAGTTAAATTTGACAAACCGCAAGTCCTCGTCAAGGAGAAACGATACATTCACACAACATGGTTTTTCGGTACCACCAGCTTGGGATCCAGTTATTCATTTGGTTAAGGAGCAAGCTAGACATAGGACTGTGAGACCATAATGGTGGACAGTGTGGACACTAATAATAATTTAATACTAGTTTTAAAAATAAAAATAAAAATAATAATTAATAATAATAAAATAATTTGTTTAATAATTTGTTTTGTAATAATAAATAATTTGTTTTTATAAAGGCCCCTCTGGCATGTGCAAACACAAAATTTGTTTAATATATGGGTAGGTTTGCATATTGTGATAGTTTTTGAACGGAGGTAATTGTACATTTTTCCTCAGTCGACCCGTTGACCACGAACGCTGTAAAGTGTTCGAAACGTCGGGATGTAATTTAAGCTCAGTACACGCGATAAAATCCGTTTTTAATTGTTTTATTTCATGAATAACTATCGCGGCAACCGAAGACAATATTACTACCCCTACATACCTACAGGTTTGTACGGAACCCTCGGTGCGAGAGTCCGACTATTACGCAAGAGTGAGTCGGTTCGAACCCGGCCCTGCAGAATTTCTTTTTTATGTTATTGTATACTATATTATTACTCGACGAACAAGATTTATAATCTTATTATTACACGACTGCCCAAAGAAAAAGAGTTTATTACGGTACCGTTTTACGGGTTCTGTATAGCCAGATAGATATTGACATCGTGTCGACGTGTCGTAAATTAAATAATTTTGAATGTAATTAATAATTATGTAGTACTTAATACATGTATTGTATTTTCCCAATATTATTAAAAGAAAACGCCATCTATCGGAAAATTTCAACACTTCAGTAATCGGTTTGCACATCGATAACGTCATTGCGAACCCGTCTAGTAGTTAGTTCAAATGGAAACATATAGATGGCGTAATGAAACCTTCATAGGTAACCAATGAAATAGATGAAATGGCTTCAGTTCATTGATTTGATTTGACAGGACAATATTAAGTTTTAACGTTTTGCAGATTGTGTATTGATTGTGTATGTAGTCTATTACGAGTATTCCGACAATTCCGCTGTATTAAGTAAATAGACGGCATACGTACCTATGCTTTCGTAACCGGAACGCGTGTGAAATGATGTCAACAAGACTAATTTACTGTTACGAAGGATAAACAATCCGATTACTTCAATTAAGTATAAAGTAGCCAGGTATGTACGGAACGTAGTAAGTAAGTAAACGGAGTTCGTAAAATGAGCCAGGATACGTATAACTGATGATGTAAGCAACTACTCTTAAATTATGTACGTAATCGGGTATATTATTTAATGAGACGGAGTCAGTACAATGATTTGGCAACCAGTTACTGTTGTAAAGAGCCTGGATACTGAAATAATGCGGCTCTACAACTTCGTACGTATAGCGCATACATATTTTCTGTTGCGGGTTAAGTAAATTACGTATGCTGCTCTTTGCGGCATCAATAAGCCGCATACGTAAATGTTAAGAGTGCGCCACAGTAATTTCATGATGCGGCTTACGTTATAAAGATGCTACGTACCGAACACAGTCAGTAAGTAAACGGAGTTCGTAAAATGAGCCAGGATACGTAAATGATTATGTAGGCGGAGACATTATTAATTATCCCGTGTGCGTAAAATGCATCGGCATATCTCCGACCTTGCTCAAACATTATGTACGTAACCGGATACATTATTTAATGAGACGGAGTCAGTACAATGATTTGGCAACCAGTTACTGTTGTAAAGAGCCTGGATACTGAAATAATGCAGCTGTATAACTTCGTACGTATAGCGCATACATGTTTCCTGTTGCGGGTTACGTAAATTACGTATGCTTCTCTGTTAATACATATGCGGCATCATTAAACCGCATACGTATATGTTAACAGTGCGGGCAAAGTAATTTCATGATGCGCTTTACGTACTAAGGATGCGGCCTCATTACAAGTAACTCGTTTACATTGTCTTTACAGAGCATTATGCCGCATACTTACTTAACATGGTGTCGTTTCATTATAAGTATGGCTCTTATAATTTACGTGTAAAAAGCACATGATACGTATCTGGCTGCCAGTGCATTACAAATTTGCCCACCGTAAGTAGCCCGTTTTTCTCAGTGTAGGCAGGGTCACTATCGACTAGGCTAAAAGAGCGTTATGATTGGCCGTGGGCCAAGTGCCCGATGAAACGAATCCTATTGTCCTTTAATAAAGCATTGTTTTTTTTTTTATAATTGTCTTCCGTTATTTGGCTTCTTAAATGAAATATTACATTATCTCCGATCAATATAATATTAAAATGGACTAAAAAAGTAAAAAAAATCTTATAACGGTGATACTCTTTGATTTCTAACGCATTATTTTGCATACTGTAAATAAACTTCCTGTCCAAACATACGATAGGATCGCAATGCAATGGTTCGAACAAAGATCGTACTCCTTGTGAAACCATCCACTACCCTGTCTTACCCCACTCTCCCCTACTCTCCTATTAAAATTTGGAAACAAAGTTCGCTACCGCTGAGTTTCAGAGACAACAGATTTTAACAGGAACACGGCGAAGAAGAACGTAATTTCTACAACATTCAAATTTGTACTTCTTGAGGAGCCGCCATCTAATAATATAAATTTCAGAATCTGCACTTAAAAATATTTTGAGTCGGGAATCGTATTTTGTATTTGTCTGGAATGTGACTCAAGGATTTGTATCCTGTACTTAATAAGATTCTCAGTTAACATTTTCGAAATTTCCATTTAAATAGGAGTAATATAAGAAAAATTGTCAAAATAAGGCACTCAAAAATAAGAGAAAAAACTGCGGCAACGGATGCCCTGAGCTATGCCAAAAGATTAAAATGGAAGTGGGCAGGTCATACAGCAAGACTAACAGACCATACCAGACCAGAGATGGACTTTGAAAGTCACGAAATGGAGAGGCCCACTTGGCAAAAGAGGCATTGGAAGACCAATGACGCTATGGGAGGACGACGTAAAAAGAACAGCCGGCACAGACTGGATAAGAGTGGCGCAGGACAGGGACAAATGGACCTCACTGGAGGAGACCTTTACCCACCCTAGGGATTCTTGTGCAAGCTAAATATTAAATTTTCATATTTTATTGTAACTTTATTTGCATAGAATAAAAGGCTTTTTTATTTTATTTATTTTAAATGAAATTTATTGAAATACTTTGCTCGTAATTTTTTTGTTATTTTTTTACGTGAATCTTTAATTGCTTTTTTATAGATGTCTTAAGTATCTTAAGTAACTTACCCACTAGGCCCCTAAAGGAATTTAAGTTTTGGCATAATGTCTCGAAGTCAAAGATGAAATCC
The DNA here is from genome assembly GCA_947086415.1 of Pammene aurita. Taxonomy (NCBI): domain Eukaryota; kingdom Metazoa; phylum Arthropoda; class Insecta; order Lepidoptera; family Tortricidae; genus Pammene; species Pammene aurita. The sequence continues at coordinate 30,036,343 of OX352303.1, forward strand.
GTTCAAAAATATTTTTTAAATTTAAAACAACCTTGATAATATTATTGTCATTTTAGGAATAAACGAATTTAATAAAAATCTACCAGATGTCAGTATAAGAGTAAAAATATCGATACTACAAAATTACCATCGGAAATCGCTCTTATCTGTGGTACAAATGGAGATGGTGAGAGTCTGCAGAATGCCAGTGTGGCTATCCAGATCAGACGGTACAGCACATTATATTTGAATGTCCCATCACCAAGTTTAGTGGGAAACCGGCGGATCTCAAATTACGATGGATGCAATTGCATACCTAGATTCTAATATTTTAAAAATGTAAGTTAGAGAACATGTTTGTGCCATACGATAAATAAATACCATGACTCCAGAGACTCGACTCCTTGCCAACACTAGATGTCATTTTAGAATCGTTGACACTTTCGTCTGCCATGTCGAGTTCTCTTTTTAAAAGAAAATAGGCCGGTGCTTCGTAGTTCGTACGCGTGTTTGTTTCTTCATGCCTAGGTAATCAGTCTGGTTTATACATACATGTCTAGTACACACATGCATACATGTTGTTGGGTAAAGCTTTGTGCATGTTTTTTGAAGGCAAAGAGAGCTACTGTGTTCAAACCTACCTGGCAAAGTGGCGCACCTTACTATAAATTCATCCATATAATTGAAGCGTCATGTTTCTGATGTGCGGTTTTGAGAAATCTACTATATTTGTACCAGGCTACAAATTGCCAGCCTCGTGTTGCTAAACGGCTTAACTTCACTCGCCCGTTCATATTACATTCGGCTGACGTTCATATTATACTTGCTTTGCCATTTTCCGCATTACCACGACATGGTACTTTCCAGGCCGACTGTACAGTCGCTATCAGATGTATTGGAGCGGCCAAGGTGGTCACTAATATCTGAACAACGCGTCTATTGTCAAGGCGATAAAGTGCATATTCAGATATTTCTGAGTACCTTACCTTACAGCGACGACTACATATATATTCACGCGTCCTTATTCTTTTAGGCCTTTTGCACATATCTAGGGCGAAATCGACTTAGCGGCGCCGCTGCACGTTTTCGCCGAGTTGTCCGTTGCATGAAGCCGAAACAGTGCGTAGCTAGTCCGACTGCTCTAACGCGTATTGTCTACGTTCGCGCTGTCTCTGTCACGCGCCGTTTCGCGTGCGGTCCGCTAATTGGCTATCACATCTCGCTGATTTCGCCATCGTACCGCGAAGACGGAGATAGTGGGTAGATGTGAAAGTGATTAGCGAAACGACGGCGAACGAACCTGTGTGTGTGTGTGTGTGTGTGTGTGTGCGCGCGTGCCGGTGTGTGTGTTCTGTGTGTGTATGCGCGCGTGCATGCGTGTGTGTGCGTGTGTGTGTGTGTATGTGTTCGTGTGTGTATGTGTGTGTGTGTGTTTGTGCGTGTGTGTGCCTGCAAGCTCACTCACATAACCCGAGTAGTTGCTCAGTCTCAGATCAATTTCAACCTCACCCACTTAGCTACGTCTGCTGCTGACTGTACATTTCCCAGTTTCAAATCCGTCATCAACATTGTTGCACCTCTTGGGTATACTCGTGCTCTAACTTACGTATACTCTAACAGTCGCGTTCAAACATGTTTGCACTTTTGTACTTTACTCCTCTATAATAAGGTCCAACAGTAAACATATCTTTGTAGTCGTTATGTATGTGAGTGTGCTGTATGGTAACAACGTGCGCACTGAGCCTCAACTTGGGTCTGTCGAACTTTTAATACGGTTCCAATACAGCGAGGTAAAACGCAGTGTATTCATTCAGTACATTGACTTGGAATTAGATGTTGGCATTAGCCGGCTATATCGCGGTGAAAAGTCCGGCAGCTGGTCACGAAAACATACAGTCTTTAGGACATCTGCTGACGGTTTTGCCGCCTCGATACAGCCCAACTACAAAAATAAACTATCATCTGACAAATTTTCAATCAGGACGCGATGACCATTTGTGACGTTTACAAGTCAAAGGTACCATCAGGTTCAAAATTGCATGGCCAATTTATCAATGAATTCATTCATAAATTGGCCATGCAATTCTGAACCCGATAGTACATCATTGTCAGTTGATAATAGAGTTTATATCTAAATTAATTTTGTGGCAGTAACGCCTTATTGATAACCGAAAATGATGTACATTTGACTTGAAAATGTCACATTTTGTTAAATTGATTAAATGGCTGCCATTCTTCAACCTACTAACGGAGCGACAGCTGACCTTCATGAGGCTTCATTATATATATCCCTTAACCGCTTCACAAGTAAGCGCCTGGGATGTCATGGAATTAGTTCCTGGCGTACAGTTTAAAAGATTTGTTCAGAGTCGAAGTACTGTTTTTTACATGTATTTGTATTTAAAGTGTAGTAAGTTAGTTAATAAGCGCTTTGATTGATGATTCGATTTGGAACGTTTAGCGACTTAAGCGGATTATACAAGTTGGGAACTATTATTATGCCGCGTAGGCAGGCAGATTTTGAGATTATTTACGAGTTACTAAGTTATAATAAGTACCGAAATTTGACGTTTTAATGGCCATTGACGCCATTGTTAATATGAACGTCGATAGTTGTGTAATTATTCAATTTAATAGTACCTATATCTTTCACATTTAAAAATTAAATGCTTTTTTTTCGATTTTAAGCTCAGAATCTTTATAAACATAAGTTCGCCATTCAATTTTGTTTTTGTGATTTGCTTAAACATAAATTTTTACGTCCCATTACTACTGAGCATAAGTCTCTTCAAGAAAGTTTGTTTGGGCTGTACTCTCGCACCTCCAATCAGACTTGGAAACATTTTAGAGAGAAATTTGTTATAAAACAACTGTTATAAACCCATTTATTTATTTTATCGTATGGCTACATGTCACTGGATATAGATACCTAGGCATCTCTTATCGGGGTAGTAGTAGTGGGAAAGCAGATGATGAAGAAAATCCAGTGAGTGCTGCGAGGCCCAGATGGGACAGAGCGCCGCCAAGTTTGTTATTCTTTTAGCACCACCCAGGGATCACGTGTAGGGTTGTCTAAGGTGTTTCCTACGGACGCAGAGTATCATTGATGCCCAGGAAAATTTTATGTGCTGTTAAATTTACTCTATTCTAAGTCCATTATAACCACTACACCAGGAGGGGATCCCTGGTGTAGTGGTTCCATACCTATGGGCCCCGTAGTATACGACCTTTGCGTTTCAGGGGGGGGGGGGGATATCCCCCCCTGTATCCGCGCCTGCACTACACCGGACATGCACACGACAAATTCCTCCTTTTAACATATATTATGTGCCTATTCAGTTCCTCGTGCAATGTGCAAATCCTTTGATAGAAGCTAAAGCTGAAGGCGCCCGCGGTTCAGGATTGACTCAATTTCATACCGTCCAGTTTCGCATGAGCCTCGTGCTGCTTCAAAGCAAAGCTGTGTCCACACTTTTGTTGTTAAGCGTTGAATAATAATGCGCTATATGAGCGCTCTTTTTAAAATATGTGCCTATTTAGTTTCGCATGCATTAGATTTGCAAATCCTTTGACAAAAGCTGAAGGCGCAAGCGAGTCAGAATTAACTTAATTTAATAGCGTCCAGTTTCGCTTGAGCTTTACACTGTACTTTGCTACGTTATTGATATACTACTAATATTAAAATAACTAGTAGTCCGCCTCGAACTTAGAACTCGCGATATCGTTGCAAACGAGATGACCCTGATAACAAGACCCTTATGACGTTTTTTTCGCGCCTTCTAGCTCCATGACCAGGTCGATCCAGCTCATATACGAACTCTCAAATTATATGTATCTCTGCTACATTCCCAACAAATTTCATGAAGATCAGAAAAGCGTTACTAAAGTTATCGCGGAACAAACTCAAAATCAAAAAGTTGTTTGTAAGACGCCAGTTTGCCAGAAGTTGTTTGTAAGAACTTGCTTCGCTTACGCTCCGCTCGTTCGATAACATATAATTTTAAAGAACATTAACCGACATCACATAAGCTACTCCATCTTTCAAAGAGCAAATGCCCGAGCTACTGCAAAAATTACTCGGCCTATTCAAACAAAAAAATAATGTTCCAAATCGGATACGCAACATCACCGGCGCTCGACAAACGTCGCGTCGACGCCGCGTCGCCGCTGGTGAGACACCGACGCTCGACAAACGTCGCGTCGACATCCGCGTCGCCGCTGGGCGTGCGCTCGCGCGAAGTCTACGCTCGTAAGACGCTAGTGAGGGTTGCCCTTAGGCCAGCAGGTCAAACAGTAACAAACAAGTATTTTAATACATTTTTGCATACTAAAGCACTATAGGAACAATACGGGTCTAGCGCGCTAGCCGACCATCCTTTGTGACTAAAGTTACCTGGCATAAAAATAGGTCCGTATTCGGTTTAAATTTGCATTTAATCTACCCGTGGTGACAGAAGGATGCATTACAGAGCTGTGGCATCTCCATATGCGATTTACATTTTTTGAGGCATTCTCATGACACCTAGACCACCTAGTGTTTGGTTTAATGCCGTTCTCGTTAGCATCAAACTAAATTAAAGATAAAAACGTTAGGATCCTGAACGTCAAATAGGTTTGTTTAATCGTCTTTTTTTACTTTTAAAGCGACTCTTTGGCATCCAACATTTTTTTTCTCTAACCCTCTTGTCACAAAAAGTCTCCGTAAATTTTTGTCTTTTTTTAGGTTTTTTAGGTTAGGTTATGTGTATTTGATTGAATAACATTCTATCCTCCGATTAACAAGCTTTCACGACTTTCATAACAAAACTTCGCGACCCATACATTGGACATCCATGCACCTATTCACCAACAAAAATAAAATAAAATAATAATAAAAATAAAATAAAATAAAAAGATTAACTTACACAAACGAAATAAATGACAGTAAAACAAGAAATGACCAAAATTGTGTAGTGAAATGGATGGAGACAGCGAGATCGCTGGTTTTCAGTCCCAAACCATAACTTAAGTCTAAAACTTAACTAAGTAACCAATCAGTCACTAAAAGAGTTCGCTGCCACGACGACAATTAACTTAAATGAGCAGGGTTTTATGAGACGATGATGAAAATAAAATAAAATGGGCTTTAAACTATATATATTTTTTTTACAATAGCTGATATTTAAGTATGAATAAAATAGAGTAAATAATGAAATTAATGAATATCTATTAAAACTGTCAAGTTGAACCTTACTTTAATCAAAGAGTTGAACGCGTATTCTTGTCCACTATCAGAGAGTTTTTTTTGTACCTTTACTGGTGACACACGCTTCTACACGCTTTTTTGTACATGTACATAGTTCCTATTAGTTCTGCCTATGCAAATGTTAGAACATTAAAAAACAAACAAGCAAATAAACCCTAAAAGCCGTTTTCATTTAAAGAAAATTATACCGGGTGTTGCCTGTAACATGAGCAATAAATTAAAATGTAGATTGTACTCCTCAAAGTAAACAACCTTTGTTCAGCGACTTTGAAAAATAACTTGTGGTCTAATTTTTAGCACACTTTAAAGTTTATTCGAACACGCAATGTATTGCGAAATTGATTATGTCTGTAAGGTGACAAGACTGACAAGCAATGTCAATGAGAAGGATTTTAACGTACATTGAAAATACTATTTAGTTTGTTTAAAAAAGAGACAATCTAAAGACTACATATTTTTTTAAAGTTGTTGAACAAAAGTTGTATTGTTTGAGGAGTAGAATCTATGTTTTAATTTATTGCTCGTGTTACAGGCAACACCCGGTATACCGTATAACGTACTCCAAGTAACCTACTTCCGTATATTCCCATCATATTCCGCTAACCTTTCTGGCACAACGTTATCGAGTACACAAAGCTATAAGACTCCGTCTCAAAGGCTTTTTCCTAGGCTTTGTATGGCAACCGCATTATCAGCGATGCACCGCGTACCTTTGTAAAGGCAGTATATAGAAACAGTATACAGGGTGGAAATAGGTCGTGATCCTGAACCACTTTTTCTGACTCTGTAACTAATAACCAGAATCATATAGTAGTATCTGATCAAAACAGAATTAATTTAATTTTTTTTTAAATCTGTAAACAGTACAATTAAGCTAAGTAAATCCCCCTATTAGCTTTAACATACGCTGGATGGAAAACGACACGATGTCACATTAGGTAGGGTGACCTAATTGTATGCCTACATTTATTTTTCAACTTGTCTGGTGGTGGTGCTAAAAGAGTAACAAACTTGGCAGCTGCACTGTCCCATCTGGACCTCGCAGCACTCGCTGGATTTTCTTCATCATCTGCTTTCCCACTACTACTACCACAGGGAAGAAATGGCTACTCGTATCTATTATATCCAGTGACATGTAGCCATACGATAAATAAATAATATGACATAATATAGTGACAAATTATGATTAACATGACCGCAAGAACGACTCGTGCGGTATTTTCTCTGACAGTATTATTACGGTATACGTTTACAAATTTCCACGAGCCGAGTACGGGCGTAAATTTGCGGTCAAATTCGTTACTTTTTAACCAGCCTGCCTGGCACTTCGGGCCATGCAGGAACTGGCAGACTGAGTTTTTCTGTACCTACATACAAATAGCTATTTGTTGCCACAAGTCTGATCTTTGTTTCAAATGACGTAGGTAAATACCATCCCAATTTCATCCTGTATATGCAGTTACCTGCATAAAAGGCGTTTATGTTTAAGATGTTGCGTTTAGTACGGCAGATAATGAGATTCAGCAAGGTTTAAAGTATAACGTGCTCAAGAATTAATTAAACAAATTGAAGGTACATACACAGACATAATATAAGAAGACGCGGTGCCGTGAAGACCATAGTGAAGACAATATTGTGATTCCATAATAAGCCGATTTCTTTGTGTTTACGCGCGATTTGCACACATATACAACTCGTGGACGAGCAGTCATTGGTTCAAACGTCAAAAGTGAGTGTGTGTGCACGAGTCCGCGGCTTATTATGGAATCACAGTTCTATCTTCGTGGGACCACGTCTTCCTATTTTATATGTCTATGGGTACATAATTAGTTTTTTTTTTTGTATTAAATGCGTTCATATCGGTTCTGAAAGTCCTATTTTTCTATTCGTGTTCGTTATGTTATAATAGCACCTATTATTTCATTGCCTCACTATGATAATGACAAAAGATACAGTATTGTATACAGATACGACTTCTATACGACACTCTGTATGATGGGAGATCGCGTTCAGTGCGGACGATAATTAGATTCAGGAAACTGGGTAAATCCATTTTTTCATAACCATGTTTTGCAGAAATAATTACACATTAACAGGGTGTTATGTATGTCACCCCCAAAACAAAGGATGAGTATGTTTTTTTTGTACTTCTATTGACAAATTTGTTTTGTCACACTATCGACTAATATTTTTTACTGAAATAAACTGGAAACGTTTCGGCGAATTCCGTTTTTAGGGTTCCGTACCTCGAAAGGAAAAAACGGAACCCTTATAGGATCACTTTGTTGTCCGTCTGTCTGTCTGTCTGTCTGTCTGTCTGTCTGTCTGTCTGTCAAGACCATTTTTCTCAGGAACGCGTGGAGGTATCAAGCTGAAACTTATATCAAATACTCAGGCATATTGTCCCTTGGAGCTGTAAAAAAATCAAACTTAAAAGCCAACGCAATCAAAAGATACAGTCGTTTATGCTGCAAATTTTAGAGTTTCGGGACTCGCAAAACCTATGGGGTACTTCCCGTGAACTCAGAAACTTGAAATTTGGCACGAAGCAACGTCATATAGCATAGACAATGGAAAAATTACAAAAAGTAGACATTTTTAGTAAAATCATACAAAAATAATTTTTTAAATTTTAAACTTACTACCTTTTCCCTCGTAAACGCGTGGATGTATTAAATTGAAATTAATGTCAAATACTCAGGGCTATAGGACCTTTCAGATGTAGCAAAACCAAACTTTTATATCAACGCAATCAAAAGAAATAGCAATTTAAGACGCATATTTTAAAACTGAGTACTCGCAAGAAACTCAAAACCTAAAGGGTACTTCCCGTAAACTCAGAAACTTGAAACTTGGCACGAAGAAACTTCATATAGCACAGACAAAGGAAAAATTACGAAAAGTAGACATTTTTAGTAAAATCATACAATGTTTTTTTTTAAATTTTAAACTTACTACCTTTTTCCTCGTAAACGCGTAGAGGTATTAAATTGAAATTCATATCAAATACTCAGGTCTATAATACCTTTAAGTTGTAAAAGTTTGTACGGAACCCTCGGTGCGCGAGTCCGACTCGCACTTGGCCGGTTTTTTTTATACATATGGCAGAGGTAACAGGTTGTGGATTACAATATTTAATCAAGCTATCGCGATAGCTTATATTTTTGCATTTTGGCCAATTTGGATTTGGCCAATTGTTGACGAAACCTGTGGTGGATGCGGTGCTTTTTTTCCTGTGTTGTGCATTAATTTCTGTCTTTTATTCTTCCCTTGTGTCAATAAATGCTAGTTTTAATTATTTGCATTTTTATCATTGAGTAACAGGAGATAGCACCCCTAAGATTTTTTTTGTCCCGATAGTTGCAGTGAAAATCACTTACAATACAAGTCTATACGACTCTTTGATTCAGTCATAGCTGTCAACCGCCAAACATGGCGCACAAAATTCGTTCTAGATGTCACATCTAGTAGAATACATAATAAAATAATGATTTTTATAATCAGAAGTGTCAAAACTGATGTTCATAAAAAACTGGAATGACCCAGTAATGACGTTAGGTTTAAAATGGAATGGATGCGTGGAAGTGTAATTCAATAAATTTACAAGTTAACTCGCTCTTTTTGATTCTTGATGGATTTACTTAACCAACCGAAATATAAAATGTATCTGAATTATGTATAATGTATGAACGAAAAATCTCGTGATCGAGCTCGTATTGCGTTATAGAACTTATAGATTAATGGCGGAATTTAACGGCCTCCCCCAGTCGGTAGTGACCTGCCTACGAGACAGGAGGTCCCGGGTTCGAATCCTGGTGGCATTTATTTGTGTGTTTATCATATCACAGATATTTGTACCTGAGTTATGGATGTTTCCTATGTAAGTATATAAGTATTTATCTATATCTATCTATTATATATATCGTCGTCTAGTACAGTCAAGTGTAAAAATATGGGTGTACTCATCTTACTCAAAAATATGTCCCATAGTATCGTATTCCGTTGTAATAAGTGCGTAGTACCATATTTATGAGACGATTTTTTCGATACGTATTTTTGCACTTGACTGTACCCACAACACAAGCCTTGAGCTTACTGTGGGACTAGGTCGGTTTGTGTAAGATTGTCCTATAATATTTATTTATTTATTTATAAACGATGGTACCTTAGCTGTATTCGTTTTTAGTTGAGTCACCCGTTCATCAGTCAGAAAAATCATATTCAGACTTGAATCTATGTGTAAAACATTACATTATTAAATCAAAACGAAATGAGCCTTCAGTTTACTCAAATAATAAAGAAATTATGAAATTTAGCAAGATCCTGTGTGAGAGACGCGAGTTGACGTGAAACGTTATGTTATATTACAAACAAAATTAGTAAAGTAATATTGAGTTTGCAACTATATAGGAGACTGAGACCTGAAAGATAAACCTCGTATAATAATAGTCCGCACTATTATTATACGAGGTTTATTTTTAACTCAGTTAATTAATCATGTTGTGACATGTCTGTTCTTACCAGCGTCGTATTATAACTTTAAAACACGTTTATCTACACTCATATTGTAAGTTCTCTAAAACGTGTTCGAATACGGTAGGCAATGGCTAGCATTACCACGACCGATTTTACTATGATAAGCTTTTTATCCGTGGCAGTAACGTAATTTTAACTTTTCATGCTCAATTATTGATGTGCTATGAGTTTTGATAACATAATGTACACCTGCACCCTCCCGCGCATCCGCCGACAGCCCGATACGCGCCTCCCCGACACAATCGAGTTGGTCATGGCGGTGCAATGGCGGCCATTCTATGGTTTCCGAATACGGCATTTTGGATAAATAATATGAGTGTAGATAAAGCAGTGTATGCAACTGTACGTAATTAGGCCTTAAAACGTAACAGTTACATAAACTACTATTAAATAGACACGATCTAACTTCAATACGACTTCAATGCATTAACTACCTACGCAATACAGCTAGCGCCTGAACGTCTGAATCAGACATATCAGAATTTGCTTGACAATGATTCCGATGCAACTCCAATACAACTTCAATATTGGTTGATTAGTTGTTGTGTGTCGTGGTTATGTTAATGATAATTTATGTTTTTAATGTATTGTTTATGTATTTTAAAATTAAAATAGTGCGCCAGGCCCAAACGGCGTGCCATCTCGCTGAAATATTTTTCGCCTAATTTCACTTCCGAACCAACATTATTGTAGTACTTTTAGTTGGCAAACTAGTGCTTAGCTTCATTATTTCGCATACTTTTTACCCACCCCGACAGTCGTCGGGCCTAGATGAGTTTCTTGCTGGAGTCTTCTCAGCTAGGCTAGGAGTAGCGAACCAGCGACAAAACTCCTACTAGCTCGATCCCCCTCCCCACTCACCCAGATCAAGTTGAACTCGCTTCAACTGATCTCGCTGGAAGCGCAAGCTCGGTAGGAGCATTCCAGCGTAGCAAACACGTCACGTCTGGTCGCGGAAGGGTCCTGGATTTTACCCCGGCAACCATCCCACCAAACAGTCCGCCCGCTTTAGCGCTCCAGAAGCATAAAGCCCAAGTCAGGTTCAAAAAAAAAAGCATACTTTTTATTTGATCACAATAATATTTAGCAGACACACAATTTTCGACCATCATATTAGTATAACGGGCTAAACACATATGTACATTATTAGTAACTGATTTTATTCTTTGAAAATATTCTTAACGAAAATAAACATATTAGGCGATTATCACACTGGCGCCGCAACCGGGTGCGGCGACGGTGTGCAAGCGTGACAGCGCTATACTCGTGCAGCGCTATCTCGCTCGCGTACCGGCGTGTGAAAGCTGCCTTAAGTTGTTGCAGTTACTTCGTCTGATTTCTTATTATAATTGTACCTATTGTTTAATGTTATCGGCATATAGAAATAGAAATATATTTATTCGTGACATTAGAGAAAAAAACAAATAAATTACAGATAATTGTAGAGTGTCACGAAATGGTCTCTTCTCAGCATGTTGCTAGCGTTAGCCATCGCTGATCTTCCGAAAAGACCATCCGGTGAAAACTTCACGGCAGGTAACAAACATATGTGGCTAAGGAGTACAATCTATGACAAAAAACTTCAGTAATAAACAAGAGAACAGTAGAAATTAAAAACTTAATAAAATAAAAATAATATTAACTTATAACTACAACGCAACAATCTAGTGACCACGTATCTGACCGGACATGCCTTGGCCTAACATTATAATTTCATTATACTTATACAGGGTGTTTCCTGTAATAAGAGCAATAAATTAAAACGTAGATTCTACTCCTCAAACAATGAAACGTTTGTTCTACAATAAAAAAAATGAAGTTTTTATATTGTCTCTTTTTCATACATACTAAATAGTATTTTCAATGTACGTTAAAATCCGTCTAATTGACATTGCTTGTCACTCTTGTCACCCAACAGAAATAATCAATTTCGCAATACATTGCGTGTTCGAATAAACTTTAAAGTGAAATAAAAATCAAATTATGAGTTATGTTTAAAAGTCGCTGAACTAATATTGTCCAGTTTGAGGAGTAGACTCTACGGTTTAATTTATTGCCCCTATTACAGGAAACACCCGGTATAATCAATATATCAGCCAACAGGTTGGATTCAAATAATGGATGAAAATATAAACTCATATAGAGCGTATCGTATATCCTATTAATAGGTGAACAGAAATAGTTAGGTCCTAATTCCTGCCATCCCTATTCTATTTACCCTAGAATGGGGAAAGAAACTGTAAACGAATTAGCCAGATGGAGCCAGCATTGGTTGTACCTGTCACTAGTGTTGTTCTATGGGACTTGGCCTTAAGGACAGGAAATTACAAAATAAATAAATCGTTTACTATCGGAAATAGTTACAAAAATGTGCTGAAGTCCCTGACTTCTGTGCTAGGTCGGAGCCTTTGTTACAGAGGCCAGTGTCCTAGTCTATAGTATCCACTTTATTCTAAAATTATAACTTTTATTTTTTTTATTATTTAATACAATTGTGAGGGTGAGAATTTTGTGTAGGTGTGTGTGTGTGTGTGTGTGTGTGTGTGTGTGTGTGTGTGTGTGTGTGTGTGTGTGTGTGTGTTTGTAAGTGCTAAGACATCTAGTTTATGGTACAATACATTCAGTTTGTTCATTTATACATAGGGGATATATATTTAGAGTTTTATTAATTTTATTATACAAGTAGGAGGCCATACATTCTTGTTGCCTTTTAGTAGTAGTCAATCTGCGATTTGGTAGTATTAAATAAAAGTTTAATTTGACACTATTTATAGTATTGACAGGTATAATATATCTAATGAATGACTGTTGTTACAAATGTATTGATTCGTGTAATCCCGGTACGTTTGACGGACGGCAGCCGTTGGTACGGTTGTAACTAGAGTAGTGTTTGTGCCTGAGGGAAATTTCACACTTCGACACACGCGACCGGACATGATGCGAGGCGTTAGGGTGAACTCGGATAATTCCGTGACTCCTACAATAGGGATAAGCGCTGAAAATTATTGAAAAAAACGTAGATCGAAGCTATTTTCAGAAATAATATAATAAATAATAAATATTATAGGACAATCTTACACAAATCCTACAGTAAGCTCAATAAGGCTTATGTTATGGGTACTATACGACGATATATATAATCGATAAATATGAATAAATACTTAAATACATAGAAAACACCCATAACTCAGGAACAAAATATATCTGTGATAAACACACAAATAAATGCCCTAACCAGGATTCGAACCCGGGACCTCCTGCTTCGTAGGCAGTGTCACTACCGACTGGGCTAGGAGGCCGTTAAAATATAATTTGTTTTGAATAAATCGGAAATAAATTCTATAAATGTCTGTATTATCTATAATTCCGATAGTGATTAGTCGTGTTAACAGTTTGAGAGAAGCAAATTTGATTTGACTGGTCAGTCAAACCTTAGGGCCAGTTTCACCAACCTTTTTTGACGGACTCATCAGCGTCACCCGGTAAACTACTATGAAAAATTCCATACAATAAAATAAAATTTTGCGAACGCGGAACGTTTTAACGGCGACAGACGGTGTGGTACAACCGACCCTAAAGGTTGTATATTTAGCTAATTTCTGAGGAATTACCAATGTTGCAGGCTCGAAAAAAACTGTATTTTTACGTTTAGAGAGTCGGTTCTCTCTCTTGGCAATTTTATAAAATAAATACAGAATTTTTCCTGTACAAAAAATAATAATACTTTCGATTTTTTTTCTCAAGAAACTGCCCGAGTTCACCTAACACGTGCTGAAACATGGAAGTGTTGTTATTCATAGCACGTAATTTGGTGACCATGTGATGTGGATAGGCCTTTGTCATTGTACCTGGGAATACACATTTAATCTCTTTGTAAAGAGAGGCTTTGTTCTCGCTTGAAGAGACGTACCTATAACCCTTTAATTTGAAGATTTTCAATTATCAATCAACTATTTCGATAATTAAAAAACGTCTGCATACATTCTAATACTTACGACTCCACTGTAATTCCTGCACGGTTAGCACAAGTGTGCAGCGACAGCTTCTCGCCGGCGAGATAGATATCTTTCACTTTCTGATTAATACAATCGATATAACGACGATACTGTCGACATCTACCTTATAGTATTAAAGCGACCATTCTGTTCGCCCATCCTTCGCCCAACGTCTAACCCTTCTCGTTCTCAACATGCGAATTCTGTCCATTAAAATCGTGATGTTTTTGTTACAGCATACAGAAAGTGCCAGCCGGACGACTTTCAGTGCGGCGTGGAGGTGTCCGTGTCAGGGAAGGCAGCGTCCCAGGGACCCTGCGTGCCCAAGGAGAAGAGATGCGATGGGTGAGTAGATATCTGTGAGCACCTTGGCTGCTCTGATATATCTGATAGCGGTTGCACCTGTACCTGACTCGAGTTGATTGAAATTCGCCACTTATATGATTACTTACTGATAATTCACTCATTGATCTCGGTTCGTTTGTAAATTATAATAAAATTCAATCTGTCAGTCAGACTAAGCATTATTCGAAAATGGTGGAAGGTCGCTAACAACAGATACTAAATATGCAGTAGCTCGTCTTCGTACTTACTTTTGTAACTATAATTTTGTTAACGTGCCATAACGTCAACCACTTGTCTGTCTAGTCTTTAGTTAACCTATCTAACGGTAAGTCATATAAAGCTTAATTTAGCGTTGTTATCAGTAATGTAGAGTCTGTGCGGAAAAGGCATTGTCATGGAATTCATTCGTTCCTATAAAATTGGGGATAATCACCACGAAAGTCGAAAAAATTGTGTCCCTCTAATTTTGAACCGGAGATCCAAAAAATATTAAAAAATTGAGAAGATGTCTTTCAACGAAAATAATAGCGCTTTCGAGTTATCAACCTCTTCCATAGGCAGATACTACCTTTTGATAATTATTTTTTCTTATTCCGTTGTAGGTACGGAACCCTTGATTATGTGTGATCTGACGCGCACTTGGCCAGTTTTTTTGCCTATAAATGCAGTTGTCAGACAGCCATATTTGTTTACCTTATTTTACTTTTCTATGGACCCTGTGTTTATATACCACGATATTTCTCCTTACAATGTTTTGACGTCTGTGTAGTAAGTACATTTTTTAAGAGCAGCTTCTGTATTAGAATTTTCTGTCTCGGCCTATGAGGAAATCACATTAATTTAAACAGGGCCAGTAAAATGCTTTATTGAGTCATTGGCCATTTCAATCGGGAGTAATTGTATTGATTTAATTTATTATGGTAAGCACACGGTGATGAGTTTTATTTCATTATTGTAATGGCCACCGCGGAGCGACTTTATTTCCCTGAAGGTTACAATTAAAAGTCGCACGTTTCGGTTCTTAGATGAAATATGACATAACCCCCCTCCCCCCATAATGAAAAGGGCCCCGTTTTCATTTCTCTAGCGTGTAGTTATGATTTTATGATTAAGAGCTAGCCTGGTAAAATTTGATATAATAACAGAACGGCTGCCAGATGCCCGGGTAAAGAATTCGTCGATTGATGTGCTCAAAAATACAACGGCTGTTTTAACTTTGGACGCATAGCTTGACGAATCCAGCAAAGTAAAAACTATTTCGATGTATTCAAAGGGTTCTTCAATACAAAATACAGTATACATAGCGGCCCCCTTTTTAAATATCTGTTGTAAAATTTAAATTCATTACAATTATTTACCAGTGGCGCTAATGCACACGTTAAAGTACTGTTAAGCAATAAGGCTTCTACAGCAAACTGACTATAGAACTTTCGTTGTTCTCGTTATTGTGTTATATTTTCTGGTGCTAGCTCTCCGTCAATTAATAATAAGCTGCCGGTACCGTTGACTATCGACCCAATTTACTTATTAATGAAAATGTATTAAAACTTATCATATTTGTCTACAGTTACCTAGACTGCAGAACGGGGAAAGACGAGGAAGGCTGTGCAAACAGTACGACGATCTGCCGGCTCGACGAGTTCCGCTGCGAGTCGGGCAACAAGTGTGTCAACATGTCAGCGAAGTGTAATCATGAGAACGACTGCGGAGACAACTCGGATGAGGCGCACTGTAGTAAGTCTTCTATTGCCTTGTTACCTCACACTGACTGGACCGTAAGCCAGGAACAAATTTCATGACCAATCGCGTCCCAGACTATAAGTGAAGTGGTTAAGGGCGATGTGTATTGAAGCTTTGTGAAGTTCAGCTGCCCCTCCGTTGGTGGGTTGAGGAACGGCAGACATTTAATCGATTTGTTCCTGGCTTACGGTCTAGACGCTTCGGCCAGGAAACGCAGTCTCACCGCTGAGTTCGATCGCCCTTCATTTGTCTAAGGGCGGTAGCTGTGTCTTAGTGGTTAGCGACTGCGGAGGGGTTGGCGACGCAAGTAGTGATGCGTCGAGCTTCCAACGGATTTGAGAAGCGTTCACTCAGGTCACTCTAATATGTTTGCATTTGTTTGCTGTGGACGCGGGGCCGTACGCACCGCCAAACACCGCCACTCAAGCGGTCACTCAATAATTTATTATTCAAAATGTATGGCGGTCGGTGGCAGTAAAGAGCATGCATGCTTTGAGCGTGCGCCCCGTAGCCTTCAGGTTAGGCTCTCCAATAGACTTAAATTATTAATTCTGGACAGTGTTTTGTGAAATTAATCAAAAATTGATCCAACCGCTCGGCAATGTCATATCTCCTATTTTCAACCACGACGCCACCATCATGAGCTTTATCCCGATGCCTTCTACCGTGTGGTCGAAGTACAAACAGCAACACTCTTAACTGTACATCGTTGGACCTTTTTACAAAAGGCATAAGGTCCACCGATGGGCATTTAACAGTGCGGGCGATGGTACTCCGTGGTCTTGACAAGTATTTTCGCTCTCCAGGCTTCCCGCCCTGTCACATCGGCCAGTTCCGCTGCAGCAACGCCCTCTGCATCCCAGCGACGTTTCACTGCGACGGCTACAAGGACTGCCGGGACGGTTCGGACGAGGCCAACTGCTCAGCTATCGCGTGCCCCGACAACAAGTACCTGTGTCCGCGGGGCGCGCCCGGGGGACAGCACAAGTGCATAGCGCGGTCGCAGCTGTGCGATGGGAAGAAGGATTGTGAGGATAATGCGGATGAAGATGCTGCTTGTTGTATGTATTTTTAATTTATCATCAGCCTATGACAACCTTTTGAGTCGTGACTGATGATTTGAGCAGTCTACGAGTATATTTGAGGGGTAATGTCTCATTTAGCTCGTAAAAGTAATGCGTGAAATTTAGGATGCAAAGAGGGATTGAAAGTTTCTGCTTGCTGTGAGTATTTTAGATTTATGTTCTAGCACATTTCGCTATATAAAGATGTGGCATAAAGACGTGGTCGCGGATAATGCTCTTCAAAAGAAGGTTCAAAACCTTTAAGGCAACGTAACGCCGTGATGACGAGGTACGAGTAAGGAGGTTATTCTGTGGGACCAGAATATAAATCGGAACCCTGAAAAATGGAACTGTCCATGAGAAAATACGACGTTGACATATCTCAGAGAGTTGCCAGATAACAATGGGCAACATTGCTCATATAACCCAAGACTGTTGGATCCGAAAGATTCTTAAGACTGCAAATTATAGGTATCGCCAGGAATAATGAGGTGAATGATTACGCGCATTACGTACTTTACGAACTAATTGCAAAAAAGTGAGTGAATGGAATGAATGAGTTTAGTGAATGTAAATGTAATTAAAAGCACGATATATGTTCGAAAATAAGGCAGAACAAATAATATACTAATATCAAACCTTTATTCATTATTCGGATACCTCTTCGTTAAAATAAAGTTAATTGAAACAGAAATAGTTGCGAATATCATTGCGAACATAAAATTGTATAATAAGACTGATGTGTTTTATATAAATGAGATATATTATGCTAAAACCAAACTTAAATTATTATCTAAAAGGAACTTTGTCAACTTTGTTTCAATTTTGCAGTTCAAGAGTGAACTTGCTATCTGTACAAAAAGGCCAGTAATTTCAAAATCCCGCTGTCATTACATGACATGTTGTTGTGTGCGTGACTTTAACTCTCCTGGCGATACCTATAGAAATGTGTTACCTATTTAATAAGAAAATAAGTCTCCCTATAGGCACCTAGTCGGATGAGGGTGAGAAGTACCAATTAATACTACTTAACTGTTTTTTTATTTTTCAGCAACGGCCTCCTGTCCAGCTCTCGGCTGCGAGTACAAATGCGTGGCATCACCCTCGGGCGGTGCGTGCGCGTGCGCCGCCGGGCTCACGCTCGCGCCCGACAACCGCACCTGCGTCGACCGCGACGAGTGCAAGGAGTGGGGCTACTGCCACCAGCTGTGCGTCAACACGCCTGGATGTGAGTATACAAATGTGTAGCATCACAATCTGAAGGCGCGTGTGTTTATGCCGCAGGACAACCGGACCTGACCGACTCGACCGCGACGAGTGGGCTACTCCAACAGCCGGACCTTCGGATATAAAAAAGCATTTTTGCCTAAGCTGAAACGAAGAGCCTTCGCTTGTTCGTCAAAAATTAATAATTAATAATGAATAATCGTCCTTTTATTTCCTTTACAGTCTACAAATGCGCCTGCGCCCCTGGCTACACGCTCGTCGACGGCTCCCGCTGCGTGGCGTCCGCCTCTGCCGCCCCCGCTCTTCTCCTGGCCTACGAGAAAGCGATCCTTCGTATGGACATGCATGGACGTGCACCCACTACACTCGCTAACGCTACCGCGGCCGCTGGTCTCGACTTCCATTTTAAAAAGAATCTGTTGTTCTGGTCTGATCTTAAAACTAGAAAGGTGCGTACAAAATGTACCTATTTAACTAATCGCATAATGGATAAATGCTGCCCTGTTAAGCCGAATGGTGCTATCTTAAAATGAAATTCCCTTGAAAATGGAACTCTGAGGTATAAGTTTGCATACATTTTTTTGGGATAAACGCCTTTCGGCTTAACAGGGCAGAATAGCTATGACCTAAAAACGAGAAACTTGCCTTAGAGGCATTCTTTCGGCTCAGATTAGATTTCGGACATAACTAACATGTCTAAGAAGTTCATGGTATGATTTTCTACTTAACACTTTCTTTACTACGAGCCATGAGAGCTGATACTTAAAACTAAAATTGTCTAAGCAAATAAATTTAGCGGTCTCTCGGCGATCTTCCTCTTCGGTTGTTAACCTTAGACTGAGGAACGCGCCTTCTCCTTATTAGTTGGTCTAAACTCCATATGATTCGTCTCCATAGCCTTCTATTTATGGCGTTCTTTAAAATAAAGTAAAATTCCAAGAAATATTCCTCGCTTACTTAATCTGAATAAGCGTCAAATTTGTCATTATTTTCCCAGATCCACATCCAACACCTAAGTTCCCCAGCGGGCGCCACCAATTACGAGAACGATATAACCGTCGCCGGCTCTTGGGCGCCCGTGGCGCTGGCCGTTGACTGGGTCGGAGACAAGCTATACGTCGCTGATGCTGTGGGACAGAAGATAGACGTGTTTGAACTGGATGGGAGATGGCATGCGGTCGTGCTTGGAAGTAATCTGACGAGCCCGTCTGATATCGCGTTGGATCCGACGGTTGGGTTGATGTTTGTTGCTGATAGTAATCAGGTGAGGATTTATTTGAGTCAAATCCACCTCCTAGCGCAGTGGGTCCTAACCTTTTGAGCGATAAGGGACCACACGATAAAGTTAACAAATGGTTGATCTGTTCATAATTTCGCGGGCCACTTCAGGTGCTTCCACCAGTGGTCCGCGGATCACCAGTTAAGATCCACTTTCCTAGCGGTTCACCCAGTTTTTCGCCACGGCTCTCATTTTATTTGAAACATAATCTATTTGTTTTGGACTCTGGCACACCGTAAATAGAGTAGAAGATTATAACCAGACATAGGAATCCACGGGGCAAAATTTAATGACAGATAAGGAATTCCTATATCGATAAAGTCAGTTATCGATGTTTTACCCATAGACTAGTGATTGCCCTCAGCTTTGTCTGTAAATATGTAATTTTTTGTAAGTGTCATTTCGACGACAAAGATAAAATTTACACTAAAGCATATTTTCAATGATTGCTAAGTTTTAAGTGCTATAAAATATTGATTATTAAATCAAACCCCTTTAGACAATTACGTAAATATTTTACTTACTACACTTATAAGAAACAATGGTTTTTGATGTCGTCGGACAAAACATGGAATGATCGCTAGAAGGTAACTAAATGAGAAAAGCATCGATAACTGAGTTCATCGATATAGGAATTCCCTACCTGTCATAAAATTATGCCCCGTGGATTCCTATGTCTGATTATAACTGCAGCCAGAAAGCCATATACTTATTGCGGTTATAATTTTCTACTCTATTAAAAAAAAATATACCACGACGGCGGCAAACAAGCATACGTCCCACCTGATGGTAAGCAGCTACAGTAACCTATGGACGCCTGGAACTCCAAAGGAGTCACATGCGCGTTGCCGACCCCTTACAAAAAGGAGGATTCACTCCCACACAGGAGGAAGGAGGAAATAAATAAAGTATGCTTTTAAGAGTCAACAATGCCAAGATTTATGATGGATCCCATGATAAGGCCAGATGCAGCATCTGCTCTGTGTTTTCCTTACATTTAATAAAATTCTTAGGCTCCGCTTAGTTTTTGGCTCCGCGCCTCTCTAAAGATACGATTTACTGATGACTCTTTTGAGAAACCTAAATAATTAAAGCTATCTTTATATTTCAGATTATACGAGCAAACATGGACGGTACACATGCAAAGTCAATCGTATCCGAAGCAGCTTACAAAGCATCCGGTATCGCCGTGGATATTATCGCTCGTCGCGTGTTCTGGTGCGATTCGTTACTGGACTACATTGAAACAGTTGACTATGATGGCAACCATCGCTTCCTTGTGCTGCGCGGACAGCAAGTACCCAGTCCTTCGCGTCTCGCTCTATTTGAAGACAGAGTATACTGGTCAGATGCTACAAAACAGGGCATCAGCTCCGTCAATAAATTTGAAGGCTCAACCAGCATACAGGCCATTTACAAAATGAAAGATATTAGAGACCCTAAAGCGGTTAGTGTTATACACTCCCTGAAGCAGACTTCAGTTAACAATCCTTGTGGACACGATAATGGTGGTTGCGCTCAGTTGTGTATAGTAACCGCCCTGCCGAATGGCGGTCTTGGCTACCGATGTGCCTGCAACATTGGATATAAGTTAGAAACAGATCTACGAAGCTGTGATATCGTATCCGAGTTCCTGATGTATTCTCAGCAGAGGTTCATTAAAGGCAAAGTCTTGAACCCTGTCATAGAAGGCTTCAGTGAAGCCATATTGCCTGTAGTTTCTAGAAGAGCGAGATTCGTAGGTTTAGATTTTGATGCTAGGGATAATCATATTTACTATTCTGATGTTTTACAAGATGTGATCTATAGAGTACATAGGAATGGAACAACTAGAGAAATAGTGTTAGCGTCGCAAAACGAAGGAGTCGAAGGC
Source organism: Pammene aurita (assembly GCA_947086415.1). Lineage (NCBI taxonomy): Eukaryota > Metazoa > Arthropoda > Insecta > Lepidoptera > Tortricidae > Pammene > Pammene aurita. Next base: position 30,057,626 of record OX352303.1, read on the forward strand.
TTAGCAGTCGACTGGGCTTCAAAGAACTTGTATTATATTGATTCAAGGAAAGGTACACTAAATGTTTTGTCTACGGCAAATGTGACATATAAAAGAACCCTGCTCAAAGACCTTAAAAGACCAAGAGCTATTGTGGTGCATCCGAACAAAGGTTTCATATTCTTTTCGGAATGGGATCGGCCTGCTAACATCAGCCGAGCAAACACAGATGGTAGTGGTTTGTTAGTCTTCGAAAACGTAACTCTTGGTTGGCCTAACGGCCTTTCCATAGATTTCGACGCTGATCGTGTTTACTGGTGCGACGCTTTATTAGACCACGTCCAACATGCAAAACTAGACGGCACTGATGTAAAAACAGTAAACTCGAGACTGATCAGACATCCATTCTCCATCGTCATTTACAAAGAGTTCATGTACATTACGGATTGGCGGTTAGACGCTATAGTCAGGCTACATAAGCTTACAGGTGAACAAGAAGACATTATGGTCAGAGAACCTCAGACTAACAGACTTTACGGAGTCAAAGTTTACAGCGAAGAAATACAGAAAATACATCCAAACCAACCCTGCTCTCACAGGAATGGAAACTGTCAGAAACTTTGCTTCGCTATCCCGAGGAACAACACCGAATTATTACAAGTTAAGTGTGGTTGTCCGTATGGAGAGAAGTTGGACTCAAATGGTGTGAGCTGCATAGCGGATCCGAACAAGGAACCTCCGGTTCAAGCTTGCCCTAACACCTGGGACTTCACGTGTAACAACCAGCGTTGTATTCCGAAGAGCTGGGTGTGCGACGGAGATGACGATTGCTTGGATAACAGTGATGAAGAACAAAATTGCACCAGTAAGTCTTTTCTAACGTTTGCTTCTACTGTGCAGTCTGTGTGTGCCCTCATTAATTGTCCAGGATTATACTAGAAGCTTGGTGTCCTGGGATTTAAACAAACACTTTCTCACAAAGACTCCTCGCTCATCTTTTGAGAAACGTAGCTCACATTAGTATTTAATTCTTAGGTCTTTTAGGAATAATGTAGCCTGGACATACAAGCATTAAATATTTTCCAGAAACTACCTGCAGTGCCTCCGAATTCATGTGCAAATCTGGTCGCTGCATACCAGCGACATTCAAATGCGACAGCGAGAACGATTGCGGTGACTTCTCAGACGAGAGCGGATGTGTCAACGCGACATGCTCCGCGTCACAGTTCCAGTGTGATAACGGACGATGCGTGCCTAGTACTTGGAAGTGTGATTCAGAGAATGACTGTGGCGATGGGTCGGATGAAGGCACGCATTGTGCGGAGAAGACTTGTGCCTACTTTCAGGTAAGTTTGTTTGTTTGGTGGTGGCTTACAGTACTAACATAACGTGTTCTTGAGTGGAGACCGCGTCTCGGCAAACGTAGTGTAGAACGCCCTCTGGCCAGGTGGGATGACGATCTGCGAAAGACTGCAGGCAGATGCTGAATGCGGCAAGCTGAAGACAGGGTGCTATGGCGCTCAGTGTCTGGCGCTATGTCCAGCTACTGCTGGACACCAACCTATAGTAGGCCACTGCCTACTATAGGTTGATTATAATGATGATGATGACTTACAGTAATTAACTAACAGGATTTACGGCCCTCAAGTTCAAGTAAATCACAAAAGAATATTTTTTGTCAGACATGTTGTAGACTATTCCTAAAGCGATTTTGCTATTTGCGTCCTTTGGAAAGCGCGTTTAAGGCAACATAAACTCTAGAATTAACACAGGCACTGGTTTGACGAAAGCCTGCCTTCTGACTTAATCAACCAAAAGGCTGCTTATGATGTTTTCCCTTACTAAAAAGCAAGCAGACCTACTTAACCTAAATTGCATATAAATAAAAATCATAAGCTGAGAATATTCGTTTCTTTCATTCCAGTTTACCTGCCCCCGAACCGGCCACTGCATCCCCGCCTCCTGGGTCTGTGACGGCGATGACGACTGCTTCGACAAACAAGACGAGGCCGACTGCCCACCGATCTCCTGCCTCGCCAGCCAGTTCAAGTGTGCTGATCTCAAGCAATGTGTCCAAGAGGCCTACAAGTGTGATGGGATACCGGACTGCAATGATGGGAGTGATGAAGCTGGGTGTCCGTCATTGGCTCCGCATCAATGCTCGCCGGATAAACAGTTCCAGTGTCAGAGCTCTGGGATCTGTATACCCAGGACTTGGTATTGCGATGGTAAGTAACTTCCTCTGCTATTAGCCCAGCTACTTTAAATGAGCTAACTAATCTAGCAACGTGCCCAGTCGTTGGTTTGATCAATGCTCGTCTGAGCTGTAGCAATTCATAGGATTTGTATCGGTATATCATGTTGAATTTTAATCAAGCCAATTCATTCGTTATAAAAGTCAGTACCTATTAACTAAGTTCCACAAAACACCTGCTAAGAATCGGCTTATAAAAAGCTTTAACCATTAATAAAGTAGTAGTTAGTGCATGCCATGTACCATGTCTTGTTAGAAAAACCTTAGTCTCATGTATAGACGTAGGTTCTGGAGTAGTGCAATACCCTATCGGGGTGCCATGTGACTCTTTGAAATATTTGTAACAACTGTATGTACCATGGTTTTCGCAATAAACGATTGTATTCTTTTCATGCTTACGCTTACGACAAATTGTTAAATTTTCCAGGTTCACCAGACTGCGAAGACTTGTCCGACGAGCCAGCAACCTGCGGCGCGGCCGCTTGTCCTCCCAACCACTTCAAATGCGCGTCAGGGCGCTGCGTGTACCAGGCGTACGTGTGTGACGGACGGGACGATTGTGGAGATGGATCGGATGAAGGCACAGCGCATGCGTGCAAACCGCCCGCTTTCAGGTAAGTCGGTTTACTCCTCTATGACATATTATTATAGGTTTTGTGTCAAATAGTTATGCGGCATGCTCCGGCCTGGCCGATATAAGTGTGTGTTATAACTGATATAATTATGGAGATGATTCTGATCAAGGCACTACGCATTCGTGCCAACGACCGGCGTTTTATGTCATCCTAGACACCAAAACATTGTTTTTACTTTAAAGGTTTTTTGTCTTGCTACAAGCCACAAGGAAACTACCGCGTGTCTAAATATGATATGTGTTTTTTAACTTTCACTAAGAGAATTATTTAATTTTATCAGTTATGATAATTGAATATTCATATATTTTCAGATGTCCGTCAGGTCAATGGCAGTGCCCAGGAGTTACGGGTCGCTGTGTCAACCTCACGTCAGTCTGTGATAGCAAATTTGATTGCCCGAACGGAGCTGATGAAGGTATGTCAACCTTTTGATCCGAATACACTTTTCTATTAAATCTTTAAGTTGTTGAAAAACCTACTATAATTTTATATCGGCATGCTCCATTACACGCTCTAAATCGTGTTTTCTTTATTTCAGGACCCAGTTGCGATTTCGCAGAATGCCAACACCAAGCCGGTCTATGCTCAAACGAATGCAAACAAACACCAAATGGACCACTTTGTCTCTGCCCGACGGGCGAAGAACTGGAGACAGACGGCTTCCGATGCAAAGACGTCGACGAGTGCAACCCGCCAGGACTTTGCTCCCAAACTTGTGTTAATACTAAAGGGTCTTACCATTGTGGATGTGTTGACGGTTATGTACTTGGTACCGACAAGCATATGTGCAAAGCTAATAACCACTCTAGTGCCTTCCTTATAATCTCGAATAGACATTCCATCTTAGTAGCAGATCTTAACGAGCAAGGCTTAGAAAGAGTGCCAATTAGCGTCGAAAATGTCGTCGCTACAGATTCTAACATGCACACTGGAACTATCTTCTGGTCCGATATGAAACTGAAAACAATTTCAAGGTTGGATCGCGGAAGTGAGCCTAAGGTTTTAGTATCAACTGGTTTGGACTTAGTAGAAGGTTTAGCATACGATTGGGTGGGTGGTAATATCTACTGGTTGGACAGTAAGTTGAACACGATTGAGGTGGCTAAAGAAGATGGAAGCGCAAGAACAACATTGTTAAGTGGGAATGTTACGCAGCCTAGAGGAATGTGCTTAGATCCTGCTCCTGGCGCAAGATGGCTGTTCTGGACTGACTGGGGAGAAAACCCTCGTATCGAACGCGTAGGCATGGATGGCTCTAACCGAATGGCCATCATTACCACCAAAATCTACTGGCCAAATGGCTTAACCCTGGACACCGCAACAAAACGCGTCTACTTCGCGGATTCCAAGTTAGATTTCATAGATTTCTGTAATTACAACGGTACGGGTCGGCAGCAAGTGTTAGCTGGAAGCCACTACCTATTACATCCGCATTCGCTAACGATGTTCGAAGACACATTATACTGGACGGATAGACAATTGAACAGAGTATTATCAGCACATAAATTCAGGGGTACCAACCAAACAGTGGTATCTCATCTGATCTCTCAGCCTCTCTCGATCCATGTACACCATCCGTCGTTGCAGCCTCAGTATACGTCTCCGTGCAAGCCTGAATCGTGCCAGCATCTATGCTTACTCAGTCCAGATAAACCAACGGGTTACGCTTGCTATTGCAAACCTGGATTTAAACTGTTGCCTGAAGGAAAATGCGTGGAAGGTGTGTGTGTTGACTTTACTTTTGCCTTAATATTCTATATATGGCGCAGCCGGATAGTATAACCGTCGTATTACATTACTGCTAGCCGTTTTAAAAACAGCCTTGTTTTATCGATAAATATCGTAATATCGTAAAATAAGGCGTCATTTCAAAATGGCCCCGTTTTTTAAAACGGCTAGCAGTAATGTAATGCGGCAGATTATACGATCCGACTGCGACATATATACCATCACTAACGGGGATTGTTGAGCCACTTGCCATTGTTCGTAATATAGCCGTGTAATGAATGATCTATGTTAGCTGATAGCTGACAGCAAATCGGGAACACCAGTCATTCATTATACGGCTAAATTACGAACGATGGCAAGTGGCTCAACCTTCCCGTGTGGTGATACGTATAACTTTTTATGTTCAAACACTCATGATGTTTTGTTTACATTTCAGAGGAGAACACATACCTAATGGTGCTGAAGGGTACCCAAATCATCGACTTGGCACCAGATGGTTCTGGCAAAGCTGGCCAGCTTGCTCCAGTCGTTGGCGTTCAAGGTATGTTTTTCATCATCAACATATAAATTCTTTTTGACTTTTTTGAGTGACTCCAGGATTGTTACTACAGCCTCTTTCTTTTGTTTAGGTGGAGTTCAAATTGACTACGACCGTCAAGGTCACATGTTGTATTGGTTACAATCCGTCTCTGGTGACAGTGAAGACAACGAGAACTGCACCATCTACAGTATGCCCTACGGAGGTGGTAACAAGGAAGAATTCTTCGGAGACGACACTGGCATCGTCGGAGCCCCTTCGGCTATTGCTTTTGATTGGCTGGGACGTAATATGTACATGGCTAATAGGATCGCTAGCAATATTGAAATGGTCAGGATCGACGGGAAGATTAAATATAGGACTATTATTTTGGCTAATGATGGAAGCCGGCTGTCTGTGGCGCGGCCGAAGGGCATTTGTTTAGATCCAACCGAAGGGTAAGTTACAAGTTATACATTTCGATTAATTCAGTCGCCATCAAGGGTATGAGCGGCCAAGGTACCCAAAAATATCACATGCTCTTTATCGCCTTGACAATAGAGGCGTTGTTCCGATATTTGTGACCACCTTGGCCGCTCCGATATATCTGATAGCGACCAATGAAGTAACTAGTCAGTTATGAACACATTATTTCAAATGGACTAAGAGGCCTAAGAGCTGACCACGTCAGATATGACACAATAATGAGTGCAACGAAACCCGTCTAGTAAGATTGCAATACTATACTTATTGCTAGATCCGGGCATCTGGCAGCTTTTAATGGCTGGAGGTCAGACTGACAGACTAGCAAAAATTTTTCGTTGGAAAAAAGTAATACCAAAAAAGGTAAAAACTGCCGAAGTTGTCTTATTTATAGAGGACGGGGCCTATATTTGAGCATTAGAACGAAAAACACTGCGTATTATGTCGGAAACAAACAGTAGGTGACAAAATATGAATTGCATCACGTCATTTTGGACTACTTTCCCTTCCCCTTTATCAGAAACTTTTCGCAATGATACTCGTATAATCTAATTATTTATATAATTTCTCATAAATTCATAATGCTGCACCACAAGCAGAACTCTAGGGTTTGTATTTTTGAAGTGGTTTGCATTCTTTGACCTCCACCACTTTACAGCTGCCAGATATTCGGATCTAGAAATAAACACAGTATAGCAAACTAACGAGAGGGGTTACGTCGCTCCTATTAGTGTGTCATATCTGACGTGGTTGGCTCTCCGTCTAAAAGGTCGAGTAGACTTTATATGTGTGAACAGTAAACCAACTCATCAAATGGACTAAATATTTACTAATGTTTCTAAATATTCAAAAGTTCGTAAACGTCTAATCATAGACGATATTTTATAAAAAAGCGTTTTTATATTTTTCAGAAAAATCTTCTGGTCTGACGAAGGCGGTTACGGCGTGCCAGCAAAAATAGGACGCGCCAACATGGACGGCACTAACCCGATTGTCCTTGTAGATGCTATTGAAAGGCCCGAAGCTATCACCATCGACATCGAGAAGAAGGTCATCTACTTCAGCACGCAGTACCCAGCCAGTGTCAGCAGCGTCAATACTGATGGCAATGATCGACGTACAGTGCTTTCTGAAGTCAATGACATCTCATACCCTAAAGCTATTGCAGTACTAGACTCGAGGCTTTACGTCCTAGATCAAAGACACGAGAAAATCATCAAGGCGGATCTACCAAATGGCGACAATATCAAAATTATCATGGACAACGAAAGCGATCTGAAGCATTTAACGATATTCCAGAAAAGAAAGATGATCCATCATCCGTGCTTGCAGAATAACGGCGGATGCGAACAGATCTGTATCCCTGGCGAAGGTGGCTCAAGAGTGTGCGCCTGCTCAGTCGGATACAGGAAAGAAAACGAGATTAACTGTGTGCCTTTCAAGACCTTTGCAGTGGTTTCACAACTGGACCTTATCCGAGGATACAGCCTTGATAACAGCGCTGAAGCTATGGTCCCAGTTACTGGCTTGGGACATCACATCCTTCATGTGGACGTACATTTTGCCGAAAACTACATCTATTGGGTGGAATTCAATCGCGGACAGTGGAACGGCATCTTCCGTATCAGACCCAATGGCACGGAATTACAACACATCGTCAAGGATGGTATCGGTAGCAATGGCATTCGAGGACTGGCAATTGATTGGGTCGCCGGAAACTTGTACTTTACAAACGTTTTCCCGCACGAAAACTACGTCGAAATGTGCTGGCTCGATGGTTCCCATAGAAAAGTACTTGTGAAGAAGACCATGGAAGCCCCGCGTGAACTCGCTGTCAACCCGATTAAGCGACTTCTATACTGGATTGACTACGGCCAATACCCTCATATCGGAAAATCTTACCTTGATGGTTCAAAATGGGAGCCCGTGGTAAGCTCAGGAATTTCAAACCCTAGAGATCTGACCATCGACATGTTATCTCACGATGTTTACTGGGTAGATTCCAAACTGGATCAGATTCAGAAGATTTCGTACAACGGTGGAAACAGGCAGGTGATTCGCTCCAACTTACCAAACCCAATGGGTATTGCCATTCACACGACAAGCGTTTACTGGGTAGACAGAAACTTGCAAACGATCTACAAGGCTTCTAAACTTCCAGGAAATATGTCTTTGCCTGAAAAGATGAGGACGAATTTGCCGAAATTAAGAGATATAGTCATATTTGATATAAACAATCAGCCGATAGACGAAAACAATCCATGCAGAAAATTAGGAAATGGCGGTTGTGAGCAGTTATGTTTTAGCTTCCCTCCGGATGCTAGTTTACAAGGAAACATGCACCGCTGTGATTGTGCGACAGGCCAAGTCTCGAAGAGCAACCCGAGCAAGTGCGAAGCCGTCGACGAGTATTTAGTCTTCACCACCAGAACCGAAATCCGGGCCGTCAACCTAGACCCTAAATCCACTGGAACACCATTCAAACCTATCGTTAACTTAACCAATGTTGTTGGAGTTGAGTTTGACTACGCAGACAACAAATTGTTCTTTACTCAGATTCGCCCATGGGCTAAGATTGCCTGGATGCCATCCACCAACCCTGATCCCTCAACTATCCAAAGCATACTGCAAAAGAATATCAACCCTGAAGGCATTGCTTATGATTGGACTCAGAAGAAGATCTACTGGACTGACAGCTCTAACAACTCAATTTACGCTATGAATCTCGACGGTTCCATGATTGTGATGATCGCCAGAGTAGAACGACCCAGAGCTATTGTAGTAGACCCTTGCAATGGAACCCTATACTACACTGATTGGGGAAGATTCGGAACCTCAGGCAAAATTTACAGAACGACTATGGCCGGATCACTAAAGAAAGCCATCATCGATAAAGAACTTTCTCAACCGAGTGGTCTCACAATCGATTTCGATGAATCCATGCTGTATTGGACGGATGCCGTACGCGAGAAAATTGAACGATCAAAAATGGACGGATCTGAACGAGAAGTTCTCATCTCGGCTACAATCTACCCCTTCGCTATCACAGTATTCCGCAATTACATCTACTGGACTGACCTACAGCTTCGCGGTGTATATCGCGCTGAGAAACACACCGGAGCTAATATGGTAGAGATGGTCAAGAGATTAGAAGATTCGCCACGTGATATTCACGTATACAGCACCAGCAGACAAACTTGCACAGCAAACCTATGTAATATCAATAATGGAGGCTGTGCCCATTCCTGCCATCCCGCACCGAATAATACTGTAGAATGCAAGTGTGATGACAACTTTAAACTAGTCAACGGAGATCGAATGTGTGTACCGCGCAACGTAACATGTGACGCCGGTAAATTCTCATGCGCCAATGGCAAATGCATCAGTCGCATGTGGGCATGTGATGGTGATGACGATTGTGGAGATCGCTCAGATGAACAAAGTAACTATTGCGCATACCATTCTTGTTCCCCACATGAATTCCGCTGTAACAATGGCCGCTGCATCTTCAAATCGTGGCAGTGCGATCATGAAAACGACTGTAAAGACGGTTCTGATGAAGAAGGTTGCGTTTACGCGCCCTGTGCTGATGGAGAGTTCACTTGCGCCAATTCTCGCTGCATACCGATGTCTCAAGTCTGCAACGGCATCAACGACTGCAAAGACAACGTTACTTCAGATGAAACGCACGAGCGTTGTCCGAAAAATACAACCTGCCCAGCTAACCATCTCAAGTGTGAAAAGACGAATATCTGCGTGGAGCCATATTGGTTATGCGACGGTGATAACGATTGTGGAGACAATTCAGATGAGAATCCTCTGCATTGCGCTCAAAGAACTTGTCCGCAGAATAGCTTCCGCTGCCCGAACCACCGCTGTATTCCGGCTACTTGGTACTGCGATGGCGATGACGATTGCGGAGATGGTGCCGATGAACCGCCAGAATACTGCCGTTCAGAAGGTCGTACATGCTTCGGCGATCTTTTCACTTGCGACAATGGCAACTGCATCCCAAGAATTTACATTTGCGACGGCGATAATGACTGTCTTGACAGCAGTGACGAGGACGAAAGACACCAATGTAATGAGCGCAAATGCGATGCCGAAACTGAATACACTTGCGAAGCGAACAAAGTCTGGAACCGCGCTCAATGTATCCCGCGTAAATGGTTGTGCGATGGCGACCCAGACTGCGTTGACGGCGCTGACGAAAACGCGGCGATACATCACTGTGCCACACCCGCTCCTTGCTCTGATGACCAGTTTCAATGCGACAACGGACGCTGCATCAACAAGGGCTGGAAGTGCGACCACGACAACGATTGTGGTGACGGCTCGGATGAAGGAAAAGTCTGCAATACTCAGTACAAGACGTGTACTGATCAAGAATTCAAATGCCAGAACTTCAAGTGTATCCGTAATCATTTCCGATGCGATGGTGAAGACGATTGTGGTGACCATTCCGATGAAGTTGGATGTAACAAGGAGAATAAGACTTGTCCGGCCGGCCAGTTTAAATGTAACAACGACCAGTGCATTGAGAACAGATTCGTTTGCAATAAGGTATCAGATTGCGCAGATGATTCCGATGAACCAGCTCATTGCAACATCGATGAATGCGCCAAGTTGGAAAGTAACCAATGCGGACATAAATGCATAGATACGCTAACCGGTTTTTACTGTGACTGCAACCAAGGCTACAAGCTGCTGTCAGATGGAAAAGCTTGCGCTGATATAGATGAATGTTTGGAAACACCAGGAGTTTGCTCCCAATATTGCTCCAACACGCCGGGATCATACTACTGTAAATGTAACGATCGGTACTACGAAAGAGAAGCCGATGAACACACATGTAAGAGAAAGGATAACATCACAGCCTGGGTCATCTTCACCAACAAGTATTACGTTAGAAATATGTCGACCGACGCTACTCGTTATAATCTAGTCCACCAGGACCTGATGAATGTCGTGGCTATCGACTTCGACATTAAAGAAAATAAGATGTACTTCGCAGATGTGTCAGCCAAAACAATCTATCGCTCGGACTTCTCAGATCCTAATCCTACTAAGGAAGTAGTAATTAGGCATGACTCGCACGGCTTAGAAGGAATAGCAGTAGATTGGATTGGAAGAAAACTTTACTGGCTGGATCGACATTCAAAGAATCTTGACGTGTCTGAATTGGATGGTACCCGTAGAAAGACGCTTAAGACTGGCATTGCTGACCCTCGGGCCATCATTGTCCATCCCGGCACTGGATATTTGTACTTTACATCTTGGCATCTCCAAGCGTACATTGGAAAGATGGGCATGGATGGCTCTAACTTTACCGCTATTCTGAACTGGGAAGACGACATCGCGTGGCCCAACGCTTTAACCATCGACTACTTCACAGACAGAATCTACTGGGCTGACGCTCATTTGGACTATATCGGTTCCGCTGATCTTGAAGGAAAACGCAGACATGTCGTACTTTCAGGGGATAAAGTACCTCACGTGTTCGCTATCAGCTTATTCGATGATGAAATCTACTGGACGGACTGGAACCTAAAGGCTATAAGCAAAGCCAACAAACATTCTGGAGAGAATCTCACTCTTTTGAGGAACACTACACATAGACCTTACGATATACACGTAGTTCACCCACTGAGACAGTTGCCGTACCACAACCCTTGCGGCGATAACAATGGTGGTTGCTCTCATCTGTGTCTCATTGCTCCACCTCACGAGTCTAGTTACTTGAACATCGAAGGGTACGGCGAAGAAGGCGCTACTACATACAAATGCGCGTGCCCGAACCAGTATTACTTGGCTAGAGATATGAAAACTTGCATTGCTAACTGTACTGACGGTCAGCACAGATGTAACGGACGTGATGAGAAGTGTATACCCTGGTTCTGGAAGTGCGATGGAGAGAAAGACTGTATGGATGGCTCTGATGAACCTGACACGTGCCCTGTACGTCATTGCAGAGCTGGCTCCTTCCAGTGTAAAAATACCAACTGTACTCCAGCAGCTACTATCTGCGATGGTACTGACGATTGTGGAGACGGAAGTGACGAAGCTGAATGCGCTCATGAATGTCCACTTTTAGAATTCAAGTGTAAATCCAGTGGGCGTTGTATCCTGGACAGTTGGAAGTGCGACGGCGACACAGACTGCAAAGACAACAGCGATGAAGACCCAGCAATGTGTCATAATAGACCTTGTAACCCAGATACCGAATTCTCCTGCAAGAATGGCCGCTGCATTCCTAAACTATGGATGTGTGATTTCGACAACGATTGTGGTGACGATTCTGATGAACCAGCTTACATGTGCAGACAAAAGAACTGCACTACTGGCTGGAGACGGTGCCCTGGACAGTCCAACTACAGATGCATACCGAAATGGCTGTTCTGCGATGGAAAAGACGACTGCAGAGACGGCTCAGATGAGCTACCAGAGAACTGTCCCTCTTGCAATTCTGACACCGATTTCACATGCGAAAACAAGCGCTGTATACCGAAGCAATGGCTTTGTGACTTTACGGATGACTGTGGCGATGGAAGCGATGAGGCCGAAGGAGTTTGCCGTCACCAATACAGAGAATGCTCAGAATCCGAATTCAAATGCAGTAACGGAAAATGCATTTCATCAAGATGGCGTTGTGACCACGAAGACGATTGCGGAGACAATTCAGACGAGATGTCGTGCGGTGGCTTCCAGTGCAAGAACGGAACGTTCCAGTGCAAGTCCGGGCATTGCATCGCGTCGTACTTCCGCTGTGATGGCGACCGGGATTGTCGTGATCTGTCGGACGAGATTGGTTGCCCGCCGAGGTTCCCTGGTGGAAGATACTGTCCGGAAAGCAGGTCAGTTGCCTATGTTTTTTCCAGTTTTTAATAATATAAGATTGCATATTCGAAGTATGAGCCATTTAAAGATTGTCTATAAAACGCTGGTCTACAGCCATGCCAATTTTTTTTACGAATTGCGAAATAATCGCAACATACGTCGCATATTCAACACTCTGATTTTGCGTGCTGTGTGTGACTTCATAATGAAGTCATTTCTCTGCCATTAGATTAACTGGGTTGTGATTATAACTTAACCTTATATAGACGTCATATACAAAGGAAAAAATGACCTAGGTCTCCAGTGCCTCCAATGCCAGTGCTGGCATCGAACCAGCGTCTTCTGCATTCGCGGCAGACGCCTTAACCACTTGGACACCCGGGTCACAGCAGCACCGGTCGAATTTTTCCGTGTATATGCAATCTTTGTAAATGCTAAAGCGCATTTTAGCCAATCATCTAAGGTCATTATGAGTCCGTACCTCCAATCCGAACACTTAGGAGGCGCTACCGTAGCCGTGGCTATAAAAAAATTTGATTTGTTCTTCAGTTGTTAATCAAAATATTTATAGAATAATTTGATTTGTTCTTCAGTTGATTTTAACTTTTTGTAAAAATACTCTGTCACAATTTTTACTCTTTCAGATTCCAATGCGCGAATAACCTCTGCGTGTCTCAATCAGACCTGTGCGACGGAGCTGATGATTGCGGCGACGGTAGTGACGAGACTCCCGCTCTCTGTACCAACTTCAACTGTGACACGCTACGCCGGTTCCACTGCACTAACCATCGCTGTGTGCCCAGGTACCTTGAGCTACCTTTACATCTATAAGAACTCCAGCTTTAGTAAGGTTGAAAAATAAATAAATACAATTGGGTACTTTCCTGGTTTAAAAAAGTATAATTCTATTTAATCCGTCAATTAGATTATCAAAAAATATTAGACACGTATTTTTTATTTTGTCAATCAAACAAAAATTGGTGAAGATATAGCCCGTTAAAGTTCCGCGTGACGTCACATTATACTAAAAATTGTACCGAAATGTGACGTCACGCGGAACTTTAACGGGCTATATCTTCACCATTTTTTGTTTGATTGACAAAATAAAAAATACGTGTCCAATATTTTTTGATAATCTAACTGACGGACTAAATATTTTTTTTTAGGAAAGCAGCCAATTAATGAAAAAGTCAAGATTCCTGATAATCATTGTCATCGTAAGACTTTTCAACCGACTTCAAGTTCTCGAAGGAGGAGGCTCTCAATTCGTAGGGATCTTTGTATTTGCTATTTTTTTATGTATTACCGATTATTCGAAAACGGCTGGACTGATTTGGGAAATGATGTTTTTTGTTTGAAAGCGTATACTTCACAGTTGGTCCCATTGTCATCATGTCAGGATCTGATGAAGGGATCCTGGAGAAATCGAGGGAACTCTTCAGCTATTATAGCCGCACAGTGATTTGAGTATTTATTACAGCAGCTCGAGCATTTGCTTTTGGAAAGGTGGAGGCTAACAAAAAAGAACCGACTTCACTTAGCCTCCACCTTTGCAAAAGCAAATGCCCGAGCTGCTGTAAAAAATACTCAAATCACTATAGGTTTGCCTATAATAGTTGAAGCGTTCAGATCCTGACCCGATGACAATGGGCCCAACTGTGAAGTACTATTTCAACCAAAAAAATAGTTTGCCAAATCGGTCCAGCGGTCTTCGAATAATCGATGAATATACATAAAAAAATAGCAAAAGCAAAGATCCCAACGAATTGATAACCTCCTCCTTCAAAATCTTGAAGTCGGTTAAAAAGGAACGTTTTTACATTAAGTATTAACAACAAAGTACTTTTACAGATACCAAGTCTGCGACGGGATAGACAACTGTGGTGACGGTTCAGACGAGAACAACATGACACTCTGCGCGGCTCGCGCAAAGCCTTGCGACCCATACACTCAGTTCCAATGCGCTAACCGTCGTTGCGTTGAAAGAACGCAGCTCTGTGATCTGGCTAATGATTGTGGAGACGCCAGCGATGAAAGGGGATGTCATCATACCAGGACTTGCGATATTAGCTCTAAAGGTAAGAAATAATTCCACAGACGACGGTTCTTCAACTTCTTAAGAATTAGATAATGGATGCCCAGAAAGCACCAAGTTTAACCCTGTGATATACAGTATGTGGCCTGTAACCCGAGGAAAAAATTAATACGTAGATTCTACTCCTTAAACTATAAATCTTGTGTTCCACAACTTTAAAAAAATATTGAGTCTTTAAATAAATAAATAAATAAATAAATACTCTTTATTGCACACCTCATACAGTTACAAGCACAAATTTTACAATTAGATAAATTTAGGTAGAGGTAACAACAGGCGGTCTTATCGCTAATGAGCGATTTCTTCCAGACAACCTTTCCTCTCAACCTTTAGATTGTCTCTTTTTGATAAAAACTAAATAGTATTTATTATCAATGTACAGTCGAGGTCAAAGATATGTTTACACTTTTTCACCTTATTCCTTTGTAATAAGGTGCAAAAGTGTAAACATATCTTTGACCTAGACTGTACGTTAACATCCGTCCAATTGACATTGCTTGTCAGTCTTGTCACCCTACAGTATACTCAATTTCGCAATACATTGCGTATTCGAATAAACTTTAAAGTCTACTGAAAATCAAACCACAAGTAAATTTTTAATATCGCTGAACAGACGTTGTCTAGTTTGAGGAGTAGAATCTACGATTTAATTTTTCCCTCGTGTTATAGGCCACACACGATATAATAATGATAGATGCGTTATGCACGCTCAAAAAGTGAAGCTCTTAAAATGAATGAATTCCAACAATTGTCTTTAGTCGCGTACTGGCAATCGTGGGATGTGGACGTACCAATGAGCTCTCGTCACCCGCGTGAAAAAGAGACAAACTGTAATTTTCTAATAACGAGAGTGATAAAGATGTAATTATTGTCAAAAAAGATAAATAATAAATACAGAATTATTGGTAGGTTGTGATGAATTAATATTAGAAGTATTTTTTGTGCTCATTTTGTTAGGGTTTATCATAACCCATCCATGGCTTTCCTATCTTCACCAGCACCATATCGATGATTATATTCCTGTTCTAGGTGGCTGTGAACACTTCTGCACAAACCTGACCGGCGGCAGCGGCGGCTACATCTGCTCCTGCTACCAGGGTTACATAATATCGCACGCAGACCCCAAGCGCTGTGAGGACGTGAACGAGTGCGTTACTGGAGACCACCATTGCTCGCAGCTGTGCTATAACCTTAATGGTAGCTTTAGCTGCAGCTGTCGGGAAGGATTTAAGTGAGTTCTCAATTCTATCTTCTATTTTACAATTGCGATAATCAAGCAAATACAGTATTCATACAAGCTCCTAGTAGAGAGAGTCTTGCTCCTCCTATTTTTTCAGTCCTAGTCATCAGAGCTTGTTCCCAGACTGTAGTTCTGTAAATTGCCGACCCATAATATATGTATTTTCGCGGTAGACTTTAAGTGTAGCATTCGTCATTAATTCCACTATCCATTTTATCTTTAGTGTTGGTGCTCTGAAGTTATTAAAGGGTAGGTAACGCGCATGTAAATCCTCTGGAGTTACAGGCGTCCATAGGTTACGGTAGCCATTTACCATCGGGCGGGCCGTATGCTAGTTTACCACCGTCATGTTATAAAAAAGTTTTACAATATTAACAATGAATTGCTTTCTCTCCTAGACTGGCTGATAGTCTCTCCGGCGTATGCAAAGCTACAGAAGAGGAAGTAGTGCTAATGTTCGCCAACGGACCTGAGATCCGAGGCTTCGTGCAAGACAAGAACGAGGAATACGAAATCATCTCATCAGAGAAACGCATTGAGGCCATCGATTATGATCCGCAGCATGAGATGGTCTTCTGGGCTGACAGTTACGATAAAACCATTAAGAGATCCTACATGGTCAACGCACTGCACGGAGAAGTCAAAAGCGGATTTGCTCAAGACCTTAACATGAAGGGAAGTTCGAAACCTACAGCTCTAGCTGTGGATTACATTGGCGATAACTTATACTGGACAGAAACGGATAGGACCGGCTCTAAACCACGCGGACGCGTCATGGTCGCTAAGACTGATGGAAGATACAGACGAGCCTTAGTCACTGTTGGCATTGAAAGCCCAACATCAGTTGTAGTAGATCCGCAACAAGGTAAAATGTACTGGGCGGATGCTGGCTCTGCGCCGAAAATCGAAACGGCTTGGATGGATGGTTCGCAACGTCGTCCGCTAATCAATGAGAACATCAGACACCCGACTGGTTTAGCTATTGACCATGGCATGGATCACACCATCTACTGGGTGGACACGAAATTAAACACTATTGAAATGATGAGGCCGGATGGAACGCTCAGAAAGACAGTTCTCAAGGGAGATATACTGAAACACCCTGTGTCTTTGGACGTGTTCGAGTCGTCTCTGTTCTGGGTTACCAGGGAGTCTGGTGAGCTGGTTCGTCAGGATAAATTCGGGCGAGGTGTGCCGTTCATATTGTCGAAGGATCTAGTCAACCCGTCTGCTGTTAAAGGTGAGAAAACAAATCAATATTCACTAATCGAGGCTATATTTGATAATGTTTTGTTTGGTTATTATTAAGCAAATATTCAAGGAGCTAATAGGTACTCATAGTGGGGCCTAAATTAAATGTTTTAAATGATGTCAGTGGTTACAAGATGGATCTACTTAGTTGAACTCACACTTTTAGGATACGAATATCATGTATTTTAAAGTCTTATTTTGGACTTATAATTGGTGAAAGGAAATAAGATAATGCTCTTTGGATCCAGTAACTTTATACAATCATCGTGTGCGTCAAATCCGTAGATCAGATTTTTTGCAGACTTGTTTGTGATGTTGGCCCAATAAATAATCCAAGTTTGTGACCTCGAGCACCGAACGCAACTTTGTCAAAAAACGAACGTCTATTTTTAAAAGCTTTACTTGGAAGTTATTAGGTCTACTGAGACAATTCTAGTCTCATATTGTAGCAAATTTAGTCTTCTTTAAAAATTTCCTGAGAAGGTACTATCAAAAACCAGCCCTTTAGGGTCATAATCGCCAACGTCTGAAAAAAAAATAGATTTTTCGTTTTTTGACTAAGTTGTGTTCGGCGCTCGAGATCACAAACTTGGATTATTCATCGGGCCAACATCATAAACAAGTCTGCAAAAAATCAGAACTACCGGATTTGACGCACAGTACCCCGTACTTTCAGGCAACAAGGTTTCTGGATTATTTATCTCCCTTTATAATTTCATCTCAGCCATTTGACTTCCACTAAAAATTTCTCTTCTCATCCCACCTACTGATAATGAGTTACCTATTTGGTTACCCTATTTATCGTATGGCTACAAGTCACTGGATATAGATAGGCATTTCTTCCCTGGGGTAGTAGTAGTGGGAAAGCAGATGATAATGAAAATCCAGTGAGTGCTGTGAGGTCCAGATGGACAGTGCAGCTGCCAAGTTTGTTACTCTTTTAGCACCACCCAGGGATCACGTGTAGGGTTTCTCTCTAAGGTGTTTCCTACGGACGCAGAGTAACATTGATCCCCTGATGTAAGTAATGTTGTCCTACTCGTATGTTTCCAGTGTACCACCCGCGCCGCTACAACACGTCCGTGGTGGGGGCGGGGGCGGGGGCGGGGGCGGGGGCGGGGGCGGGGGCGGGGGCGGGCGGCTGCAGCAGCGAGCCGTGCTCGCACCTGTGCCTGGCCGTGCCGGGCGGCCGGCGCTGCGCCTGCCCCGACTCCGCGGCCCCCAAGCCCAAGGGCATTGCTCATGAACAATCCTGCGATGCTGGTATGTTTAATGCCTATTCTAACTGGCATTCCTATGCCTAGTCTGGCCAGCCAACGAACGCAGTAATAATGTACAGCGAACAAAAGTATGACAACACTAAGAATCAGTGGAAAAAGCAGCAATGATCATCAAATTTTATGTTTTAATTTTAGTTTGTATTTCCGCTCCTTTCATTGGGTGACATTTACGGTGTGTAAAAAGGAGACGGATATATTTCGTCTGATTTGTCGTCAATTGCAACAGATAATCTGGTTGAGGCAATTGACATATGCCTTAAAAATGAATTTAAAATTAAATTGGGAACGTTGCAGGAGTTCTATCTCACTCGCGCTTAAGATGAGAGAGTGAAATGCACTAGAAACAAATTCAATTTGAAATATAATGTTCGTTATGAAATACGTTGTCTCATCACAAAGGGTTGCCACATGTACGTATTTTGAATTTGCCGCGCGTTTCTACTGATAGAAATGGTTTGCCAGACTATAGTTCCGTGGCCGATTGCTTGATATTTAAGTTTTTATTTTTTCTCAAACATGCTCGGAAATGTTCCTGTTACGTTAGTAATTAGAGACCAGTAGGGACTCTATTCCAAGGCAGGTTCAGCGCGACGTACGTAAAGGATTTTCATACAACATTAAATCACTCAGCCAGTAACTGAAGCACTAAACAAGTAATTTTATTTCCTTACATGTTTGAGAAAAGCACTATACATGCTTCGACCGTAATCAGCTTACCTGGCTTCGTATTGTAGCCGTCCTCGTCTTCGACTCGGACGGCTACTAAATACTCAGCCAGGAAAGCTTACTTACTGGTCTCTGCAGTAATGTACTATTACCGCTATCGTCCAATTCGTAAGGCAAAGTGACAAAGGTAATCATACCTTCCATAAATTGTGGAAAAGTTCAAAATTGGAAGTTCAATTGTTGACACAAGGAAGTTAATTGTGTCAACAATTGAACTTGGATATGGACTAGTTACAAATTACTAGAATCCAGTTCCAATTACTAGAAACTGGTTATAAAACTTATTTATAATTAAATAGCATTGACTTAATAATAAAAACCATTATAAATTACTAATAATCTGTAACTAGTTAAGTACCTACCAGAAAACAATGTAGTTTCTGCCAACCTATGAAAATCATGTTCGTCGCTTAGCGTAGCGTAGCTAACCTTAAATTATCCGCTATGCCAAACGCGTAACGCTATACCGTATCCAATGACATGGGTATCGATATCGTGATTAGCGCTGAGAAAACATAACATCATGACTGACGAACATTACAATTGCTTTGTATAGTAACATGATCCTGACCAAGGGTGTCCATTGTCCATATCTCCACGAAGTGACAGCTGTAGCCTTGGCGTTCCAAGGTATCATATACGTTTTCGGGGTTGTCAAAATCCCTTTCGTTTGCTTTGTATAGTAACATGCTCCTGACCAAGGGTGTCCATTGTCCATATCTCCACGAAGTGACAGCTGTAGCCTTGGCGTTCCAAGGTATCATATACGTTTTCGGGGTTGTCAAAATCCCTTTCGTTTGCTTTGTATAGTAACATGCTCCTGACCAAGGGTGTCCATTGTCCATATCTCCACGAAGTGACAGCTGTAGCCTTGGCGTTCCAAGGTATCATATACGTTTTCGGGGTTGTCAAAATCCCTTTCGTTTGCTTTGTATAGTAACATGCTCCTGACCAAGGGTGTCCATTGTCCATATCTCCACGAAGTGACAGCTGTAGCCTTGGCGTTCCAAGGTATCATATACGTTTTCGGGGTTGTCAAAATCCCTTTCGTTTGCTTTGTATAGTAACATGCTCCTGACCAAGGGTGTCCATTGTCCATATCTCCACGAAGTGACAGCTGTAGCCTTGGCGTTCCAAGGTATCATATACGTTTTCGGGGTTGTCAAAATCCCTTTCGTTTGCTTTGTATAGTAACATGCTCCTGACCAAGGGTGTCCATTGTCCATATCTCCACGAAGTGACAGCTGTAGCCTTGGCGTTCCAAGGTATCATATACGTTTTCGGGGTTGTCAAAATCCCTTTCGTTTGCTTTGTATAGTAACATGCTCCTGACCAAGGGTGTCCATTGTCCATATCTCCACGAAGTGACAGCTGTAGCCTTGGCGTTCCAAGGTATCATATACGTTTTCGGGGTTGTCAAAATCCCTTTCGTTTGCTTTGTATAGTAACATGCTCCTGACCAAGGGTGTCCATTGTCCATATCTCCACGAAGTGACAGCTGTAGCCTTGGCGTTCCAAGGTATCATATACGTTTTCGGGGTTGTCAAAATCCCTTTCGTTTATTTGCGGCATGACCACAGATAAGATAAATAGTAGATTGTTAACCAAGAGTTGAAAGTGGCCCATTTCACCTGTGATATTTCTGGCGCTCGAAAGAAGTGAGAGCGCCAATAGTTCGAGGGTGAAATGGGTAATTTCACCCGAGTTAAACACTCTGCTTTTCATTACGACTGTGAGGAAAGTACAATACTACACGCACATTTTATAAAACGGGTATATAAAAAATTACCTATAAAAATGTAAAGTAAAATTTTAACAATTTGAAAAAGACAAATTCAATGTTTTGCTGGTGGTCGAAGAGGAGAGCATCCGGGTGGTCACCGGCTCAAATCACAATTAACACAGCTAATTACTTTCCACCCTAGGGATGAAGAAGCAATTTTCCACCCGACTATCTACCCAGGAAAATAAAACTTTCTGAGCAGGAGAGATGAAAATATTTAAGTAGTTTATAGTAGTATTTTTGTACTAAAATAATAATTAGATTGGGCAAATAAGGTAATAAATCGGTCATTTATCTAGTTTTGTATTAAAATTACTGATAAATTACGTAGCAGGTCCAGCAATAATACGAATTGCGTACTTGTCAACCTTACAAGGTCGAAAGGTAAAATTGTATGGAGACGTCATGTGTCACCGTTCGTCTGTCAAAGTCCTGTCAAACGCTGATTTTGCAGGGAAGACGACCTTCTGTATGAAATACTATTATATTATTATGTGGCCCGACTCCATAAATTCCTTCATTTCACAGCTGCCGAAGTCCCCCGACCTCTGCCACGAATCTGCCCGTGCCAGAACGGCGGCCTGTGCTCAGAAACGTCAACGGGCGACCTAGAGTGCATCTGCCGCGCGCCGCTCCTACCTCCGTTCTGCGCGGAAGCGGCGGCGGCGACCAGAGCGGCGCCTGCCGCGGTGCTGGTGCCGGTGCTGCTGGTGTTGCTGCTGGCGATCGCGGGAGCGGCGGCGTGGTTCGTTATAAGGAAGAGGCCATTGTAAGTGTTATTATTTTGACTTCATGAAATAATCTTAGCCTCTAGGATGACTTGAATTATTTCCCCCGACTCTATATTATTATAATTATTTGTATCTCCTTTGAGAATCACGGGCCTTTACAGGTCTTTTGGTAGGCTTGCGTGGGGATACGGATCCAACTCTCAGAGGCCGCTTGGAGAATTTTGCTATGTAATACATCTGCTAGAACCCGTTTGCGGGTACTTACATGAATAGATACTCGTGAACCAGTTCCAGCAGGCGTTGTGAATAAAATGGACAGAGTAATGGGCTATGGTGTTGAAGTTTGGCTGGTCAAAGATTGGGCTATTGAATAGAGGTCCGGACACCTGCCATGCAGATGGTGACTCGCCGTCCACTAAATGGGCCCCTGAAACTGCAGTCGCAAAGACGGCCAGGAGCAACATCGGTGTGAGCGACTCAGGGTGTGGAGAGGTGTGCACCGCTTTCTGTCAGTGACTGTACTAACTCGCGACTTATGCATATTTCACTTCCACCTTGCGAGCATATAGCTCTGATGGCCCCTCTCTGGACGGCCAATTAAGACAAGCCAAAGCCGAGAGTCCTGCGGGTCCCTTTGGGCGTCGCGGTTAGTAGTAATTCGTTGGGTGTTGTAACTTCTCACTAGTAACCGTCAACCGAACTAAAGTTTAATCTACTCAGGTTAATTCAAGATACATTAACCAAATAATTCTATTTCAGCGGCAAAGGCGGCGGCTTAGGTAGCCTAGCGTCGTCCCAGAGCGTGTCGTTCCGACAAGGCTCCAACGTTGAGTTTGGAGGCGTCGCCGAGCCCGCGTACTCGTTGGAGGACGCGAGGAGGAAGGGGCGAGACTTCTCCAACCCGATGTATGATGCGGTCACGCGCGCTGCTGCGGCTGGCGAGCCTGAGCCTTTACGTGAGTATCATCACTACAATTTTGAACGAAAAAGAACCGACTTCACTTAGCATCTTTCCAAAAGCAAATGCCCGAGCTGCTGTAAAAAATACTCAAATCATTATAGGTGTGCCTATAATAGTTGATGAGTTCACTCGATTTCTCCAGGGTCTCCAGGACCAACTGTGAAGTATACTTTTTCAAACAAAAAAAAATATTTCCAAATCGGTCCAGCCGTCTTCGAATAATCGGTGAACATACATAAAGAAAAAAAAAGCCAAAGAAAGACAAACATCCCGACGAATTGATAACCTCCTCCTTCGAAATCTTGAAGTCGGTTGAAAACAAAGTCGCTTTCTGCTGTCCCTATGTATGCTTAGATCTTTAAAATTACGCAACGAATATTGATTTTTTTTTTAATAGATAGAGATTCAAGAGGAAGGTTTATATGTATAATACATGCATAATATAGTATAGAAACACTGATAATTTTAGAGGTTTCTAATGCGATTTCGTAAATAAACACATTTTTTTGGCGCTTACATTGCAAACGCTACGATATTGATCAAAATAATGTACTACAATATTGTACACCTTAAAAAGGTCTACAAAAAAGTCCGCGATGGTATATGTCTATCTCTTAGGGATAACCCACAATAACCATTTTTTATCCCGAGCGAAGCCGGGGCGGGTCGCTAGTTATTATGCTAAAAAAACTGGTTAGAATTTGTCTACGAAGAACGGGCTGAATAAAATAGTTAATTCAACACGAATAAAATCTCTGTCGTATATGTATACGACAGAGATCTACAGGACTTAACTCCCATATATGTATATGGGAGTTATGGTGATCTTGTCCTCTGTAAAGTAAACTTACGATCTACCCCCGCTACGTATATGTTTTCTGTTACACTTATAAATAAAACTGATGAATCGAAATCACATTTTTGTAAACAGATGTACATTTATTAGGTACTTTGAGAGGTTGGAGATGGGTTTACACTAGTAGTCCGCCGCGAACTAAGAATTCGCGATATCCTTGCAAACGACATGACCCGTATAACAAGACCCCTCTGATGACTGTTTCGCGGCTTCTAGCTCCATAATCTCTTGATCAATCCTGCTCGTATACGAACTCTCAAATTGTATAGATCTTAAACAAACTTCATAAAGATCAGAAGAACTTATTACTAAAGTTATCGCGGAACAACTATTCAAAATCAAAAAGCCATCGAAATGCAGGGCCGGCTGACAGTTCTGGTGTGTCCGAAGTTGTCTGTAAGAACTCGCTTCGCTTATGCTCCGCTCGTTCGATTATACTTAGGAAATAAACCAATTTAAATAGGTTTATATCGCATATATGCAAATACCAACGTTTAATAGTACCTTCCAGCACGTTCACTCATCAAGTTATTTAAGCCTTCCGCTCAAAGTACCAAATATTTTAACTCGATAAAATTTAGCAAATAAATCTTTCTCCATTCCAGCGGGCATCTACGAAGTCCCAGACGAGGTAAAAGACAAAGTGGTGTCAGCGGTGATATCCCCGTCGTCGACGGAGACGCGGACGGGCAAGCGGCCGCGCGCGCTGGACCCGGCCGCCGACACGGGCGCCGACACCGCGCAGCTCGTCAAGGAGGACCGCGAGTGCTAGCGGCGTGCGGCGCCCAGGAGGGGGCGTCTGCTGCAGGACATTAGCGTCGCTTGCGTTACGACCTACTATCCGTAAGTCTCACCTCAGGTGCAGAAAAAGAATTTCGCGCAGTGATATGTTACGTTGAATCATTTTGACAGGTGTAGAACTTGTTAGGGTTTCAGGTTATGGCAGCTCCAGCTTAATTTTAAAAGAGATGGAGGTATCGTATCATTCGATTCTAACTTTCTTTTGTCACAGTGCTTCGTACAGTCGCCATGAGATATATCGGAGCGGTCGAGGTGGTCATAAATATCTGAACATCGCCTCTATTTTCAAGGCGATAAAGTATATGTTTGATATGATGATATTTTTGAGTACCTTGGCCGCTCCGATATATTTGATGGCGACTGTACCAGTGGAGAAAATTCTCATGTTAAAAATCAATATACGAAATTTTTCCTGCGATCATTAAACAGTAGCGTTGAATACGTGTCTTAGGCGATTAGTACGTTGTAAAGTTGAAGTTTCCGACGTAGTGCCTATCATTGTTGTTAATATTCGGGTAACTAAGCAAGTTTCATAAGAGCGTGAAAATAAGCAATATTTATACAAAGAGTATAACTGACTCGCACGAGTTTTTACCAACTTTGTTATATGTTTTTTATGAATATATCCTTACTTTTATGACATTTGATGTCAGCTCTTGTGAAAAGACCGATTCGAGACGATTTTATCCATTGGCGAACATTGATAACATAACGCCAGCTATCTCAAATGTTAAACTATAAATGCCTTTATAATAGTTAAAGCAATAGCGCGTAGATATAGTATCCGAGAGAAAACCGGATGGCTTGCGGTATTTAAGCTCCCTACGTGTTGTGGAACCACCCTGTGTGCAACTCAAACTGACCCACGTTGGACTTTGTTTTTCATCTCCCCACTCCTCACTTTTTTCGGCTTCCAACTCTGACGGATCAGTAACCGACCAGCCGATGTGAATGGCAATTTGTATGCTCGTTCTTCATTACATACAGATACTGGAAATTGAAGGGGGGGGGATGAAAAACAAAGTCCAACGTGGATCAGTTCGGGTTGCACAGGGTTGTTCCACAACACGTAGGGAGCTTAGATACCGCGAGCCATCCGGGTGCCTTTCGGACACTGAAACTACGCGTCATTGTTCTGAATTTAACAGCTTGTGGCATTTTTATTATTGTAAGTGGAAAATAAGGTAATTGTTTTCAAGTTACTGTCAATGTGACTCTTGTTTTTCGCCGTCAGTGCAAAAGTGACTTAATGATTGAAATTAACTACGATTTTACACTCTTGCGCTGTCGGTATCAATAAATTTCGTATTTCGAACAAAATCCATTGTAAATCGAATTTGGACGAAATGCGATTTTACTTAAAATTAATAAAATTGTTTGTAATAAATGAAAATGTTGACGTATTTTATTTTTATCCAGTTGTTTTGTGCGAAAAATCTAATTTAGGGCATATAAACTTAGATTATTAATTGACGTAGTTTTTTCTTTTATAGTTTTTTCCTCAACTATTCTATCTTTCTTAAAACATAGTGTAGAAATACAGACCAATCCGTACGCTCTAACGCTTGTTTTTCTTTTTTATCTCCAGCTAGATCTGGTTGTACTTATATTGTATCAGTATTTCTCGTGTGAATGTTTTTATTTCATGTTTCCTTCAATTGTCGAATGTTTGTAATCGAAATATTCATATCATCTCGTGATATTGACATAATTTGTTAAGATATATGTACGATTACAGGTTGTATAAATTCCTGTACTGCTTTACTTAGGGCTCGAAACGTTTTGTAAATTGTAGTTGAGCCGTTTAATACATTCCGTGGACTTAGATCCACATGCAGTCTAGTACATAAAAAGAAACCTAGGAATTGCACAGCCACACCCAAGCGGGGATTTTTCTAGACTTAAATTTATTTGACAATAAGCAATACACTATTTTAGAGAATAATTTATTTATTTCGATTTAAGACTATGTGAAATATAGCAATGTTGTGTTTTACAATTGTCTATTAAAGAAAAATGGTAAAATTATTACAATTGTTTTGTGGACATTAACAATTTGCCATAAATGTGTGAGATAATGTTTCTACTGTTGTTTAATTTTAATGATAATTATCATCAGTTGTTTTATGAATCTTCTAAGATTGTAAATAAAGCCAACCGTATTCCATTTTTTCTTACTGAAGTTGCTATACATATGTACCATATAAATATACCTATATGTAGACTCCTCTGTGAATACATCACATTGTTTACAATCTTAAATTATATATAACTAAATAGCCTATTGAGAATTGAATATAAATATATATGTATATTGTAAAAAGAGTAACATGTCTATACTATGGATAGTTAAGAGATGAAAATATTTTTGTATTGGGATTCTTATAGTTATTAAAGGTCTTTGACGGTAGTTGAAAATATTGTGTAAAAAATAAATTAATAATGAAATGAATTCGTATTTTATTTCACGGTTGTTCATCTTTCTTTAACCCTTTAACCCTTTATAAGGCAGAGACGATTTGGAAACCACTTAGTTAATAAACATTTACGGAGAAGAACATCCTCTTTTTTATCTAACTTTAATGGTACCGTAATTCGGGGTGAGTAGGTTTCGCGGGGGGAGTTGGCTTGCGAATCCAGAATTTCTTTTTTGAGTAGTTACTTTAATTTTTGGGCTTATGTTGCTCTCAAAGTAATTTGATTATATTTTTAGACATATTTTTTATTCTTTTCGCAACACTAAGCTCCCAAATCATACAATTTTGAAACACAAATTCACTCTCAAAGTTGATGCTCGAAATCGGCGGATTTTTAGTTGATTTTAACTTTGATTTTAAGTGATGTTTACCAAAGTAAGTGTTCATATACTATTCGGATATCGTTTATATACTTACATGGCTTATTGGAAACAGAAAAACATATGTTATATTTTCTTTATTTATAATGGTTTTAACATAGAAAACAATCCAACCGCATTTGATGATTTTTATGGGGTGAGTAGGTTTGTACTGTGGGGTGAGTTGGCTCGACAACGGGGACAGTTGGCTCACGAATGGGGAGAGTTGGTGTTACGAACGGGGTGTACCGGCTTGGTAGAGGGGGGAGATGGCGTTCGTAGTTCAGGGTTGTCGATTTACATAAGTAGTCAAAAGTGTCTTACATTATAATGAAATGGTAAATATTATTTTTAAAATCATTGAAGTAGCAAAGAAATTAAATAAATTGCAAATTAAATCAATACGTTATATTAAAATTTGCAATTTATTTATTTCATACAGTAATACA
Organism: Pammene aurita; assembly: GCA_947086415.1. Taxonomy (NCBI): domain Eukaryota; kingdom Metazoa; phylum Arthropoda; class Insecta; order Lepidoptera; family Tortricidae; genus Pammene; species Pammene aurita. The sequence goes on from OX352303.1 coordinate 30,085,068, forward strand.
GGCTATTACCTACTGAGTGGTTCATCATCATCTTATTCTCATCATCATCTCATCACCATCTCATTCTTACCTCCCACTTCCCTAAAAGGATGATGATGATTCCGCAATATCCAAGGTAGGAAGCTATTGCTATTGGAAGGTATTTGTATGCGGACTATTTGTGACTAACAAAAAAAATCGGTTGTGTTCGTTGGTTATTTTTTTGAAAACTGCCCCCAACCCTTAAAGGGGGGGTGAAATTATAACGCGAGCGAAGCCGCGGGCAAAACCTAGCACGTCATAAAAATAAGGGTCACTACTTATCGAAAACATTAAGCCGGTTCAAATAGGAGCATAAATAAAACATAAATTTGATACATTAATAAAAAAAACCTCTTGACAAGTCGAGATTGTCTTAATCCAAAAGTGGCAACCCTAGCAATTTTTCCAACTCACCCCTTTGGTAAGCCATCTCACCCCAACTACGGGGTGAGCTGGTTTTGCCTACTATTATGCATTTTTCGTAGAAACTATGCAATGTAGCAACAAACTATCATTGACAAAATAAAATTCATACCTCCGGAACACTTTTTTTGTATATAAATCAATGTGCCACATATAAAAATAAACTTTTATCTAGGTTTGAACTTCGATTTCGCGCCAACTCACCCCGAATTACGGTATTATATAGCGAATATATCAGGCTTTCTTTCCTCATTCATACTTTTTCGGTCAGTATTTAATTTTAGTGTAATTAATTAATCTATATTATGTGGTAAATTTATGCACTATGCCTGTCAAGGGAAGCAAGCTATCGCCATTGTTTCCATTATACTATTAAAAATATACACGTCGCTGTATCTAATAATTTTAATTATAGCTCTTGCAATTCACGATGGCGAGTGGCGAGACTCTTATTGGTATGATGAAAAGGCCTAATTTTGATAAATCCACTCTCCATCGTGAATTGCAATAACTGTACTACGTTGTTTGTAGTGTCAGGAAAGTGTATCATTTGCCACTTAAGATTAATACAATTATAAAAGGTTACATGCTATATCTATAGACCTGACGGAACACAATTTACAAGCGGAAGTCTCTTTCTAACTCCTTGATAGAAAGAGACTTCCGCTTGTAAATTGTATCGTGAAACGGGCCACAGGTTATAATTTTTTCAGTGATATTCGTATATTAATCCTACCCACTACAAGATACACAATAATATTCGAGTACCGTATGTAGTCAATTAAACGCCAGTTTGTACAGAGCACCTTATGTTTGTTATGTCAATGAATAGGTGTATTGGAAACATTGGATTTCGTTTTTTTTTTGCCGTAGATGTGTTCCCCAGTGCATTACAAACATGGTAGTGTATTTAACTTTCACGTAGCATATCTGTATAACTGGGGCCTTATAAAGGGTTAAAAAGCATTGAGTAACAGGAGATGACATCCCTAAGAAATTCTTTGTCCCAAAAGTTGTAACGAAAGTCACTACAAGTCTATACTACTCTTTGATTCTGTCATAGCTGTCAACCGCCAAACATGGCGCACAAAATTTGTTTTAGATGTCACATCTAGTAGAATACCACGCGAAGTGTAGAAGCGTTAACTGTACCATAGAGAAATAAGCAAGCTCATACATTACTATGATGACTATGACGGTACTTCGTATACCAGTTTGTTGACAGAAAAAGTACCTCTCAACCAGAGAAATGGGATGACAAAGAATGCTTGTCAACGATCAAAAGTGTGGCAAAAAAATGAAATCCATGTATGTGTCTAAATTGTCTATGTGAGCGTAAAATAGTGATGCCAAATACAACAGGTTAATTATCTATCGGTATTTGACTTTCTTATCGATACGTTCTAAAGTCCTCTACAGACGTAAGCGACTAGTCATAGTAGTCAACTGTGACGTCAGTTGACATCCCCACTACCAACTTGACGATTCATTTCACGCACATTTTCGACTAATATTATTACATTATCTAATAGTTAATAACTAATATGTTTGTTCCAAGCAAATTATATTCTTTAGTATAAAAAAATGTAAATAAACAAAATTATTTATTATTAAATTAAAAATCATAAATAAACAAAATTATTTCATAAAACGGAAAACGGAATTTCAAGTCGCCGGTAGAATAGAATGCGCATTCGATTGATCGCACGACCATTTTGACAGCTGACCTCTCATTCCAACTATATTTCTATCTCGTTCTAATCGTTTGACTAGTCGCTTGTAGGCGCGGCACACATTTGAGCGGAATCCAGCCCAGCTATCATAAATAAAAATCAGCCGCAGCATAAAAGTCGGAAATTTCTTTACGGGAGCTGAATTTTTGTATGGAGCCCATGTACAATATTCAGCCCGATTTCCGTTTTCGGCTGCTTTTTGACTATGGTAGCAAATTCCGCTAAATGTGATGAGCGCCATATTTGAATGAAATAATACAAGTACTGCAAGGTAAAGAAATCTTTAATAATAAAAAAAAACCGTTTAAAACGTGATGTAATAAGAACCTAATTTAATCTTCTTACGTAATGACTGAATTCTAAATTAATTTATTCATTGGATTTTTTTGAAGCAATAATTATAATTTTCATATTGAACAGTTATCGATATAAGTCCCTAAAACGTTTTGTCAATCCCTAGCGTTGAATAAATGTTTCGGTTTTTTACACAAAATAATCATGAATATTAACTATTATGATAAAATATTAGCACACAGTATAAGAAACACTAATCATTAATTGTATCTACTAAATACTTACACGATTTATTTTGCTAATTTGATAAAATATTGTTTCAAAGACATCGATCGGAATATCATGTAAACCTGTGAAATTAGTAATTACTTGGGTTTTTCCTATGAGTAATAGTCCATTCTGGAACACAACACGACACCATATTTCTCCTTTTTCATCCCAAGTTATTTTATTTACGATTGTTTTATATTTTCCACGCTAAAATATGAGCTGTCACGACGTGGGTACGTAAGCTAACTACCCAAATTCAAAAGCTGTCACTCCTTCAAAATGATCGTGTGTCTCTTTTGGACTCGTGGAATGTTCATATACGTGTTGGTTTCTCTTTTGCGCACTTCGTTTATCTTTTAGCGGCAAGCGCCATTTTATATCTATGCTCTCAACTGAGACGATGACGCCATGAGCGCACAATATGACGGATTTTTCGGCCGCATTAGGTTTTACGTAAATACTCGTCATCTCTTTTTGCTTAAGAATATAGCGCTATTAAAAATATTTATAACGGGTTACTCACGTAATTTAAGTCGATTTTTGCTCGACATGTTTCGATCAATTTAGGATGATCATTCTCACGAGCGGCCTCAAAAAACATCATCGTAAATTGATCGAAACATGTCGAGCAAAAATCGACTTAAATTACGTGAGTAACGCGTTATAAATATTTTTAATATGTTAGTCTCACGAAAGTTTTATAGTTAAAATATAGCGCTAAATTAAAACGAGACGAACATACTTTTATGTATTTGATTTTCATATATAGAAGTCATTGCAACTGTGTCATGAACCGTGAGTTGCGACGTCTTCAGAATCTTCTATGGCATTTTGACTTTTGGTGCACGTGACGCTTGTCAAAATATATTTTAAAATAATTTTCAAAAATATGCTCATTACCATTAGATGTGCACAAGAGGTAATTACATGTTCTTATAACCCATAAGAATTAAGTGCACTACAATTCAACCCTAACTTTTATAGGTGGAAACAACCCGTTACCATATTTAAAAACCAAGCTAACTCGAAATAAAGTAAACAATAATTACATTTACAATGATATAATTCACTGTAGGTACTTAAATATTTCACAATTATCAATAATATCACATTATTAAAGTAATATACTACCAGTTTCTTAGCACCTAATTACTTATAGAATGTACCAGTAGGTACTTAAGTATAAGTCAGGAACAAAATTTCGTTGGCAGTCGGGTCCCGCCCGGGCGATGATAACTTGTGAAATGCGATAAATAATGAAGCCTAGTGAAGGTCAGCCGCTCCGTTGGTAGGTTAAGGAATGGCAGAATTTTTTTAAATCAGAAATCCAGGATGCAATGACCATTGTTTTTAAAGTGATTAAAGCTGGCGTTGCTCTTAACCACTTCAAAAGCCTGCTTTTAAACAATTCACAAAGCTTGGCCTGAGACGCGATTGATCATGAAAGTTCTTGGCTTACGGTCCATTACAATTTCATAATCTCGACAACATAATTTTCACATAAGATTTAAAATGTGTAACAAGATCTTTCATTACAAAACCAACCCTGCCCCATATATGGATCACGCTGAACTATCTCCACACGTCCGTGCCCCACAGATAGGCCACTAACGACCGTGTCCGCACTTAGATCAGTTAGTATCACTTCATACTGCATGATAATATAGGGATAATTCTGATATAATAATGTTTTTGGCTAGTTAGACAACAGCATACAGAAAGATATTGTACTTATTCGAAAGCGTGCTTGTTTGTTTCTTTATAGTGACCCATATGTGGAGCATGGATGTGTGATTGAAGTAATTTGCTTGGACGTACGAGGAGATGCATACATATTGTATGGGGACTGTTAACGTGTTAATGCAACTCCAATACAACTCCAACGCATTTAAACTATGCAATACATAATATTGTCTTCGGTTGCCGCGATAGTTATTCATGAAATAAAACAATTAAAAACGGATTTTATCGCGTGTACTGAGCTTAAATTACATCCCGACGTTTCGAACACTTTACAGCGTTCGTAGTCAACGGGTCAAATCCGTTTTTAATTGTTTTATTCTATGCAATACAGCTACCTAACGCCTAAACATACCTACACATATAAATACAACTATAAGTTGTTACCTACATATATAAAGTTGTTACTTATGAAACTGGATGATTAATCTCACTCCACCGTAATACAGTTTTAACTAGTACGGGGAGTGATGGATCACAGACAGAGTCACACTCAAATATATGTAGTAACTTTCAACTTAAATAATTAATAAGTACCTTATCTTATGTACTTACCATTTGTTGTTGGTTTAATAAAGGTATTTTTATTTTATTTTTAAACGTACTGAATCGCTGCGCGAAGTGGCTCCGTTCAGTTTTACAGTAAGACCGTGTCGTACAGTCGCCATCAGATATATCAGAGTTGCCAAGGTGGTCACAAATATCTGAACAACGCCTCTATTGTCAAGGTGATAAAGTGCATGTTCAGATATTTTTGAGTACCCTGGCCGCTCAGATATATTTGATGGCGACTGTGCATCTGTGATCGTGGCCCACAAATGGTCACGCCTAGGGTTGCCAGGTGTCCGGCTTTAGCCGCACATGTTTGGCTTTTTACGGGTGTGTCTGGCCACATAATTCCTCGTCCGGCCTGTCCGGCTTTTGTTAGGCTTTTGTCTGACTTACGCTACGCGCCAGTCACGCCAGTGGCACGATTCGAAAGACCAGCATGTCCGGCTTTTGGGATCAAATGTCCGGCTAAATTAAGCGCGGAGTCCGGCTTTTTCATTTTTGGGCCTGGTAACCCTTCACGCCGGAAGATCAGCGCTGGCTTTCGGGTCACCATTTATTTGATTATACCTACTGATTGAGACGGGTCCATTTCGTGGTAAACTCTGGTTAATGTTTAAAATGTCTTTAGTTATTTCTAATGTTGTATGATGTATAAGTTTACTACGAATAAAATGTATGATTATGAATCAGAACATTCTGAATTTTCTTAAAAATGATTTGCATGTTACTCCAATATTGGTTGAATTTTTGTTGTGTGTCGGAGTTGCGTTGGAGATGCGTTTTCAATGTAATATTTATGAATACGCCACCCTGTCATATCAACTCGTTTATTACAGTACTTACTTAAAGTATGTGATATGCCGATATGGCTAAGAATATTTCTTAGTGAATTTTTGATGAAAATCCCGGAATATACTAAGCATTTCTTTTAGCAAGTCTGGCTGAGGTAGTATCGTTGTTCGGAAGTGGTAGGTTCCGGGGCGCTGCCTAAAACCGCTGCCAGCCACAACACAGATTCCTGGGAATTATAAATAAAATGCAGAAATTAAATTCAATAAACGAAATAATAAATAAAATTATTAAATTTAAACTTTTGTGAGACATACTCACTATAAAATATAACTGTTACTCTCACGTCACTTTAGCCAAGCGCCGGTGCAAGATCCTCCCTCAAGCTCTATCAGAACGCGCGACACGCGCGGCGCGCCGAGCGGGACGCAGGCCGGTAGTCGGCAACGCGACGTGCAACAGTGCGCTACGGGCCGCTTTAAATAGCACTCTTAGTGCTTGAAGATGGATACCTAAGCTCTCCGAAACATGTCGCGTGAAATGACTAAAGTGACGTAAGTGTAACCGTTATATTTTTAATATATAAAATGCTTGCGTTTGTACGGGGCAGCCATGGGACAGCTTATGGAATGCTCCATTTATAATATTAGCAAGTATAGTATGGATGTCAAGAGCGACTTCTCATATACAGTCGCGTGCGACAAAACGTACCCTGTTAAATATAAGAGACTTTTATTATACAAGTTTGGTTACCAGTCTCCTCTAATAAAGCAAAGGCGTAGAACGCATCAGCCGCCTTTCCATCCGCCTTGGCTGCTTCGATCGCCTTTGGTGGCAGCTGGATTCGTGGGAAGCAATACATCGCGCCCTTCAATTGAAAATACAATGGTTGAGAAGCGCTAGTAGCCTGGCGGTAAGACAGGAGGTCAAACAGGAGGTCTCGGGTTCCAACCCTAGTTCATACCACTAAGTTTTTCGGAAGTTAAGTAGGTATGAAACATTATTTCATATTTATCAGTCGCTTTTCGATGAAGGGAAATATGCTGAGGAAACCCGATGGCCAAAATCGTATTTTGAATCTGACGGCTCTAGCCATACAAAGAGCTGTCAGATTACTATCTCTATCTTGAATTAATAATATTAAACACTGACCAGAAATATATGATCATTGTCAAGAGGGCGCTATTATTGTAATTTATATGGCAATAGTCCAGTATAGTCATAGAGCGTATTATTCTCTATGGTATGGTGACATCTTGATTCGTTTACCTGTCAGCTCGGATGTTAATTTAAATGTTTCACAGCGAAATAGTTTCATTTCCCGAGCCTATTATTTACAGCAGTTTATTATATATACTATTAACAATGTTTCGCTTTTGAATGTAAATAATTTTAGGATTCTTTTGTCGTTTATTATTTAATATTCAAAGCTTTACTATTTCCAAAGAAACCGCAACAATGACACTGACAGCATGTGACAATATCACATGCATATCATGCATATCATCCAGTCGTTATTATTTATAATTATTGCCAGTGTAAGAAATTAGTTCCAATGATATTTCGCAACATGGCGCATGATCATATATTTCTGGTCTGGCTTTACATAGTATAGTTTCCCCTCTGGGATGGCAAATCAAATGTCAGTCTCTTTTTAAAAAGAGAAGCCCACGTTAATTCGCGGGATTAGGTAGTAGAGCAGACCCTAGACGAAGCCGGGACAAAAGATAGAAGGGATAAGGTTAGGTTGTATACCTGAACAGTATTGCATTTGAAGCCCTCCATAGAGTTAAAGGTGTCCACGACCATTTTAGCGCGCATCTTCAAAGAGTCCAGTATTGCTGTCTTTTCCTTGATGTAAAGATCGTATGATGGTTCCCCTTGCTTAGGTGGCCTGGACTGATTCATAATTATTACTAAATTATAAATAAATATTATTATGGAAGCGGAACAACTATTCAAAATCTAAAAGCGATCAATATGCAGGATCGTCCCAGTGGCCAGGTGACAGTTCCGTTGTGTCCCAAGTGGCCTGTAAGAACTTCGATTCACTGCGCTCGCTCGTTCGATAAGCCTTAAAGCCCTGTTACACTTTACTTTTTACTAGCATCCTAACTTTTTTCAATAGTAAATTTACTTGCTAAATGCGGTTAAACTTGACTTAATTTAGTTACTAAATCATTTAAGAAGCTAACTAGGACAAACGTAACAGGGCTTTATGGATGAGACACGTCAACGAAACTCCGTTATTGACATGCATTTGTGTATTTAATGGAATCAGGCGTTTATTTGCAAATGCAAATGAACGCCGATATTATGGACAAATGCCCATAATATCAACTACAATAATATTGCTTTGCTATTCCGCGGTTTAATAACGTGCTAGTTGATTAGTGACAATCCGTTATATTTATTTGCGTATTTTTGCATGTCTCAGGATGCCTCGTAGAGAGGCGAAACACGTGTCGAGTTTTGGTATTATTGATGGTGGTTTGTTGTATTTGTTTGCGTATTTATTTTTGCGGCGGGAGGGTGGGAACATTACTACATGCAAAAATACGCAAATAAGTATAACGGGTTGTCACTAATCAACTGGCACGTTATTAAACCGCGGAATAGCAAAGCAATATTATTGTAGTTGACATGCATTTATGACTACATTTTAAATTTTGTGTTATTGTTCTATACTATATCTGGTATGTACTGTTGTACTAACTACATCTGGTATGTAGTTCCTATATATTTTTGTGAACTTACCACCAGGCCTGTAGCAATTTGTCCGAGTACAGACGGGCACAGCATGGCAGATAAAGCCTGCAACGTGACAATTTGAAATTAATACCGGAAACAAAAATGGCTGTATTTTGCTTTAAAAAAATCCAATCTTTTTCTTTAATATTGATTCAATTGATTGAATAGTTACAACAGCAAAAGAAAATAAAAGAAATTTTCGGTTGGCTATGAGTGACTGTAAGCGAGGTCGATTAGATAATCGAGGCAGGCTACTCACGAATCAGGCCAAGAATCTAATGTTAGTTGGGCTAAGGGAAACACTTCTATGGAATTTTTATACTGTTTATCTTTCCTGTGACAAAATAAACTATGTTTCTCTTAAACCGGTATTAGACATAGCAATTTGTAGGTCCAACTCTTGTCGGCGCTAACGCCCCTTATTATTACACTTTCCTTACGAATCGCCTCTACCGACCCTACTTCACCAACAAATCGTCCCTACCGGCCCTAGCTCAGTGTTTACAGAGATACCTTCAAAACATCAAAAATTGAATTGGAGAAGCACGGTGATGGTACTTACTCATAATAGTACACATACAAAATAAATAAATAAATAATAAAAAAATAAACTATTTTTTTATTAAATATAGATATTTAAATGACCGCTCGAGCTGCCTGAATCAAACTTCATCTGCCCAACCCTTCTATTATTTAAATACAAAACTAGATAAATATATAAATTACTAGCGAATATACACAATTTAACTCTTATTTTAAATAAAAAAAACAGACAGAATGTGTAGAAAATGGCTAACATTATAAATAAAAAAGGTAAAATAACTCTAACGACCTTCATAAACAGCTCCCTAACGACCCTGCCCTAGCTGCTATTTCACTGCGCAATCGGCAAAGCGCGTAGGGAGGTTGGGTGTCGGGGCACTGCCGACCGCCCTAGATCGGGACTCGTACTCCCTAGGTGTCATTACAACTACCAATCTGACAGGTTGGACCCTACAAATTGCAATGTCTAATACCCGTTTAATAATAATAATGCTCGCAGGGTGGAAGTGAAATATGCATAAGTCGCGAGTTGGTACAGTGGCTGGGCTTCCTACAGTCACTGGCAGAAAGCGGTGTACACCTCTCCACACCCTGAGCTGCTCACACCGATGTTGCTCCTGGTCGTTTTTGCGACGGCAGTTTCAGGGGCCCATCTAGTTGGCGGCGAGTCACCGTCTGCCTCGATAACATGTTATAAAATTGTTATGGTAGGTGGACACCTACCATAACAATTTTAAATCAAATATTACTACCCTAATATTTGACCAGCCAAACTTCAATACCATAGCCCTTTACTCTATCCATTTTAAAGAGTGTATTGAAAAGTATGTATAAGGACAAGTGAAATGTGTAATTACTTTTTTAAAGTTTATTATTTTGCATAAGTATGTTTTGGGCATATGGTTGGAAGACCTTTTTAAACGTTTTAGTGTTGACTAAGACACCTTTTACCTTTGTTTTCGGGCGACTTTTCGTCGTTTGTTTCGGACGTTTCTCATCAGATTCGGACAACGTTTACTGTGACCAGTTTCGACGCTTGAATTCGCTTCCGAGAAGCTTTGCCGAAGTTTTCTCTTCATGATTGCCCATCACGTCCTCGATGGGACGTACCTAAGGGTAATTTGGCGGATTCATATTCTTAGCAGCATGACGCACGTCGTGGGTTTCCATCCACTCTCTGATGCAGGGGGCACAGTGGCAACTAGCCAAATCGGACCAAAATAAAGTAGAGTCCCTGTACCGTCTAATCAGTGAAAGAATTCATTTTGTCCACACTTCTTTATGTAAAGATTGGTAGTTATCGTAGAAGTAGTGATGAACGCCGTAGATTTCATACTGCATTCGCATATTACCTACCACACATTGTCTTAGATCCAAAATTTTCGGCAAAAATTGACGTTTTGTTCTCATTCAGGCGTTCTCCTTTGCGAATAGTACTACGGGCCCGGTAGAACAAAAAAATACAGTTAGTAGTGGTTTTCGTCGCTTAGAATTACGCACTATTCATTTTTAAGTAAAACTGTGTCATATAAATTTCGAAGACGGTGTTTAACATTTGCAACCTATTTTGGAGTTGATTTGGCTTCCGTTGGTTTGGAGTGCTACCCAGTCGTTGCGATTCTCGGCCCTTTGAACCATTCCTACAGAAGTTCTCTACTTTTTTCCACATATCTTATTGAAGCACTGAGTGAGTTTTTTGATTTTTCGATGTATCTTTGAGTTGTTTTCGACGATTTTTCGACTTGTCATTAAAAGAGAAGTCTTACCCAAACTTTTTAATGCCATTTAAATCGCAGAAACACACACCCTCACGATTTTAGTGATCTTTCTCATGGACATACCGTTTTCTTGTATGTATTTGTCCAAGAGTATGTTTCGTTGCTCCTGTGTATGGCCTCTCAGTTTATGAAATCGAAAGTGATCCGAAAAAATGATTCTAGTAATTGATTTAATATCATATCATCTACAACATAATAAATAATTTATGTTTTTAAACCAAATAAAGCAAGAATGACGGCTTGTTGCAGTTGTCCTTATACTTATCAATACAGTCTTTATTTACAATATCTACAACGCCTGCTGGAACCGGTTCACGGGTATCTATTAATGTACCCGTGAATGGGTTCTAGCAGGTGTATAACATAGCAAATTTCTCCAAGGGACCTCTGCGTGTTGGATCTGTATCCCCACGCAAGCCTATCAAAAGACCGGGATATAAAGGCCCGTGATTCTCAAAGGAGATAAATAATAAATATTATGGGACAATCTTACACAAATCAACCTAGACCCACAGTAAGCTCAATAAGGCTTGTGTTGTGGGTACTCGACGACGATACATGTAATAGATATATACATATAAATACTTAAATACATAGAAAACATCCATAACTCAGGAACAAATATCAGTGATAAACACACAAATAAATGCCCTGACCAGGATTCGAACCCGGGACCTGCTGCTTCATGTGCAGTGTGTAAACGGGGCGGTAGGACAGTTTTATAAATTATTGTATGGCTGTATCGACTCGTGCGTCCCGAAAAAGACACGAAGTAGTAAAATTTCCAGGATTTATCCAACCTGGCTTTCTCCGGATATTATCAAGGACTTAAAATTCAAAAGTTTGTTGCACAGGCAGTGGAAAATAACTGGTGACTCAAATGTGTACAGTCAATTCAGTGTGCTGAGGGCAGATATCAAACGCAGAGACTCTATAGCGTATACTGACTATACTCACAATATTCAGCAATCCCTAAAAGCAAATCCTAGATCCTTCTGGCGTCACGTTTCGAATTTGCGAAGTAAAGGTGGTTTTGAATCGGATATTACCTATAAAGACCAGATGCATAGTGGGAGAGCAGCTGCGGGAGCATTTGCGGATTACATTCACAGTGTTTTTCTTCCTCGCACTCCTAAGCTGAACGCTGAGCTTGCGGGAGCGGCTTCCAGTGACCGCCTCATCAATATTTCAGTTTTTTCTGAGCATGAGGTTGGTCTTGGAATTGACAAATTAAAATCTAATAGTGCGCTTGGTCCTGATAACGTACCACCGTTTCTGATTAAGGCATTTAAATCTCGACTTTTGCCTCCTCTTGTATATATATTCAATAGAGCTCTCGAGACTGGTACTTACCCCGACTATTGGAAAACAACAAGAGTGACACCAGTATTTAAAGCCGGTGATAAGTCGGAGGTGGAAAAATATCGCCCTATCGCCGTCTTGAGCTCCTTTGCCAAGCTGTTTGAGAGTGTTTTGTATTCCAAATTGTATACTCTTGTTGATCCGGACTTGGATGACGCTCAGCATGGTTTTAGGAAAGGTCGATCTGTCGACACTAATCTTCTCACACTTGTCGACCATGTCTCAAAGAAACTTGATGAGGTGTGCCAAGTTGACGTTGCTTACCTGGATTTCAAGAAAGCTTTCGACCAGGTCGACAATGACGTCCTTTTGGAAAAGCTGTCCGAGATAGGTTTTCCCCCGGCCCTGTTGAGGCTGTTCGCTAGCTACTTGAAGGGTCGCAAGCAATTTGTTCGGCTTGGGTGTTTTGACTCAGACTTTTACCAGACAAACTCTGGTGTAAGTCGGGGGTCACTGTTCGGCCCCTTTCTCTTCACAATCATGGTAAATGATCTGTCTAGATGTCTGGAGGCCGGCAAACTCTTATTGTATGCTGATGACATCAAGGTTATTGTAGATATCGAGTGTCCGCTAGATTGTCAGAGCATGCAGCGTAATCTTGATGCGTTGTATCGTTGGAGTGTGAAAAACCGCCTCTCTCTTAATATAGGAAAGTGCTACATCATGAGTTTCACCCGGTTGACCGGAGATACTCTATAACTACACCATTGATAGCGAATCTCTTTCCCGCACTTATTCTATGACAGATCTGGGAGTGGTGTTCGATCCGGCCCTAACTTTCCATGACCATATCCGTTCGTTGGTTTCTGAAGGATTTAAACGCTTAGGGTTTGTCTCGCGCAACTGTAGAGATTTTACGAATGTTGGTGTTTTCAAGGTGCTGTACACTGCTTTAGAGAGATCTAAACTAGAGGCAAGTTCGTGTGTTTGGAACCCATACGAGTCAACCTACGCGTTGTCTTTAGAAAAAGTACAGAAATGTTTCCTGCGCACTCTTTACAAAAAATTGTACGGGTACTACCCTTTCCTTTACCCAACGGCCTATCTGCAAGGAGCGTTGGGATACAACTCGCTAGAGACCCGTAGACTGTTTGTCCAAATGTTAACTGAAGTCCGCATCTTGCGAGGCCGTTTGGACTCTCCAGAGTTGGTTGGTGAGGCATGTCGTTTCTTTGTCCCTGACGGGCGTGTGCGGTTTCGCGTGAACCGGCTGCGACTGTTCGCTGTACCTTATTGGCGCACTGTCTCGCGCCGCAACTCTCCCGTTTGCCGTGCTATGCTTGCGCTCAATGAACTGTCTGTAGTGCTGCCCTCCTGTGATTTGTTTGCGGACAGCTGGGTGATGATTGAGAGAGAGTGTTTGAAAATATGTGAGAGTTTGACTTAGTGTAATGGTTTTATTATTTATTTTTTAATCATGTTTTAGTTTTATTTGACATTATATTATGAATACTTTTTGTATACTGCATTATGGAATTATATAACTGAAATTATGGAAAATGTAATGACTTGGGATTTAACCTGTAATATTACGTTTTTTATGAATAAATTGAATTGAATTCATAGGCAGGGTCACTACCGACTAGGCTAAGGAGGCCGTTATAATCGAGGTCGTTTAGATAAACGAGGCAGCCAACTCATATAACAGACAAATAATGTACGTAAAAATCGCCAATTTGAATTCGGTGAATCTTAATTTGGTTTCGCCACAGAATAATATAATACTATTTGATACAGAAGGTTATCTTCCATACAAAATCAGTGTTTGACAGAACTTTGACACATGACGTCTCCATACAATTTTACCATTCGACGTTCTAGGGTTGTCAAATACGCAATTAGTTTTATTGCTGGATCTGCCCCTATCTGCCTCAATCTACTTAATCTATCAATCAATTTTAATACAAAACTAAATAATTATGTCAGATTTATTACCTTATTTGCCCAATCTAATTATTATTTTAGTACAAAACTACTTTAATATTTTATCCTGTCTGTGCATTCTATGCTATCCAGTCTGTGGTCATGCCGCAAATAAACGAAAAGGATTTTGACAACCCCGAAATCGTATCTGATACGTTCCAAGGCCGTAGCTGTCACTTCGTGGAGATGGACATCCTTAGTTTCGCTTACTTTGTAAAGGTGCGCCTGCACTGCCGGCGCCATGTTGACGATCTCCATCCAACCACCTCGCAGTCCGCATTCTCCCATGTAACCTTTGCTGATGGTCATGAATGACACCACTTCCACTTCGTCCGTGTATGGTGCGCCCATTTCTCTCAGCACCTAATACCACAGAATAACTAATATTACTACCGTACAGAAAATTCACTCCTTCACAAAAGTCAGATTTAGGTATAAAATTATACCGAGGGCTGCTATTTATATATCCGGAAACCGGGATTACAATCTTCTTAAATAGCATATTTGACCTCCATGGTAAAATTTGAACTTTTTTAAGTACTGGCCGGTATATTTTTTCTTTCTTATTAACGCTCGTGTTTTGTTTTTGACGGGTTTTAAATGTCATCTCGCAGCAAGAATGGAACTCACTCGTGAAAATATTCGTGCTATGATTTATTATGATTTTCGGCGTGGTTTAACGCAACAACAGTGCATAGATCAACTAACTTCAACTTTTGGTGATGAAGCCCCATCTAAAACTACTGTGTATCACTGGTTTAGTGAGTTCAATCGTGGACGTAGTATGCTTACGGACGAAGTTAAGGCAGGTCGCCCGAAATCGGTCGTTGTACAACAAAATATCGAGGCTGTGCGAAAACTTATAATGGACGACCGACATGTTACGTACCGCGACATAGAGGCGACTCTGGGTATTTCTATGACCAGCATTAATAGCATATTACATAATTATTTGGCTGTAAAAGAAATTTGTTCGCGTTGGATACCCCACAACTTAACAAAAGAGCAAAAAGATGCTCGCGTCGAATGGTGCAATAAAATGTTAAAAAAATATAACCGTGGTGACTCAAAAGCCGTTTATAACATCTATACAGGTGACGAATCCTGGATCTATGCATACGATCCCGAAACGAAGCAACAATCAACGGTATGGGTGTTTCAAAATGAGCCGAACCCTACGAAAGTTACTCGTGCAAAAAGTACATTGAAACAAATGGTGGCCTGCTTCTTCGGTATTAATGGCCATGTAGCTACAGTGCCACTAGAAAACCGTAGAACGGTTAATTCAGAGTGGTACACGACCACTTGCTTACCGGAAGTATTTGAACAAATTCGTAAAACTAACCAGCGACGAAGAATCATTCTTCATCATGACAATGCCAGCTGTCATACGTCACGCGAAACAACTCTATTTTTGGAGGGTCAAAATGTGGAATTAACGGGTCATCCGCCGTACAGCCCTGACTTGGCACCCAACGATTTTTATTTATTTCCAAATATAAAGAATAAATTACGCGGTCAACGATTTTCGACCGCTGAAGATGCTGTCGACGCATTCAAACAACACGTTATGGAGGTACCTCAGGCGGAGTGGCAGAAGTGCTTTAAAAATTGGTTCACGCGAATGCAAAAGTACATAGATCATCAAGGGGAATACTTTGAAAAACAATAAAAACATTTTCAGCCGTGTACGTTTGGTTGTTTTCTTGTTTCCGGATATATAAGTAGCAACCCTTGTATACTCACTGCCTGCAAGCAAAATTGAAACTTATAACCGCGCACGAACCGTGAATCTTCTTTGCGCGCCACAGTTTTATGACCGGGCTGTGAGCGTCGGCACAGGGTTGTCACTTGACAAGTTTTTGTACCTATACCTACTGATTTATTATTTTTAAGATAAATATGTAGGAATTACAAACGTTGATTCTGTAAACATTAAATTTTTATCCGGAGATTACACAGATTTGTAAAATCTTTACAATGTCGTCCGCATCATCAGATGTCATTATTTAAAGTTTTGTGTAGAAAATGCTGTTGAATTGAACCCTTTCTAATTAATTAACTATATAGTTAATTAACTACATCGAGTTCTTGCGCTCAAGAAAAGAAAGCAATGCGCTCTTTTTTTAGGCCAACTTCCTACTGCATCATTAGACTATTTCAGGATTTTAATTAACAACGATTAAACCTGAGTGTAGCTAAGCTAAATACAAAATTAAAAAAAAAAAACAAGCCGAGGACCCGATCGACTAAAGGCACACTCAAGCGCGATGCCAGCGGGGCGTGAACGCGGCGCCACCGTTGTGTCTAATGAAACGACATATAAGGCATACATTTGTATGTTGGTGTGGCGACACGGTGTGATGAAGCCTGGAAAGCTGACCATGATTAATACGCTCATCAACTCTTCCTAGCCGATACGGCTACGGCGACTGCTGCTGGTATCATGGGTTCCTCAGATGTACTCGAATGTGACTCACACATCCAACTTTTGTAGTGAAAGTACGCCCGCATTTGTCACATGTAAGGATCCCATTAATATAGTTGCAGTTGATTGCCGCAGGTGGTCGGGCTTTGAGTTGATCTCGTTTAATATCGAGATCTATTAAACGTCGCTCTTCAAAGTTGTTGACACTTGTTTGTACAAGGTGCCTAATACGCTAAGTTAAAATGATCTAACCATTTTAAAAGAGTAGAACTTGCTGCCCTCAGCGTAAACGTTGTGCTGGTAGACCTCGTCTGCGATTATTAACAGGTGGTTCTCGTGTGCGAACTTGATGACCGACTCGATGTTGTCCCGTGTCAGCACCTGCACAAAGAACACTGTTGAACACTGAACAGTTGACAGATCTCCGGTATTAGAAAGAGGACAAAAACAATAGATGTTAATTATACCTTAGTTGGTTACTAAGTTCTGTTACTAAAGTTTTCACTCAATAAATAAGAATATGTAGAACATTTTTATTATTTATGTATATAATTTTATGTAAATAAAGCTTATTTAATAGTCAATAGATTACAATATATTGAAATGAAAATTATTATTTTTTAGAATGCTTTATAACACTCGGAAAAAGGCGTGAAAAATATACGTCAAAATTACACTCCTTGTTCATGTTGATTCAAAATCCAATTTATTTTTAATCATGTTTAAAACGCATCAGTCTTGTACAATTCGGTAGCTATATTCTTTAGCTTCAATTCGAAATATGTATAGTTCACGTGGTTCTGTCCGAAAAAATACTAGACTACACGTTGCAATTAAGTCTGCTTGTTCCATGGCAGTCTAAATCTATACCTTTTGTTCTTCTGTTGTTTTTGTTGTTTTTGGTCTTCTTTTGTTGTGTTTTGTGTTGTGTTGTTTTGTTATTTTAAAGAAAATAGGCAATGTTTAAAATGGGAATACCTGTGGGATAAAATCGCAAGAAAACTAAATGTTGGTCACGCTATTACCTCTAATAAACAGGTTTCTTACAAACAAGCAATGGAACCTTCTAAACAAAGGTGCAATATTTATTTGATGCACTTTTATAAAGTATAATTTTCATAAATTTACCGCGTGTTGGCGTCTTTAGGCAATCTTGAGGTTTACAAGGATTTCCAATAAATTTCCCATCCGATTTGTATATTATTATTATACCATTTATTATGTTCATTAGAAATTAAGCTATTAAATCATTAATTTATTGTTTTATTAAAAAAACAATTTTATATTTTATCATTCAGAAACCTGGTAACAGAACTTAGTAACCGACTAGGTATAATGAAAAAACTCAAGTGGAAATGGACTCGTCACATGCTTCGGGACAACAAAGGGAAATGATTACACTACATTACCCAAGAGACGGTAAAAGAAAGGAAGGAGGTCAGAGGATGAGATGTGAAGATGATTTCAGACACGTAGGCGGAGGATTGTGGAGGAGAGAGGCTCCGGATAGACGTAAATGGAGAATTTTGGGAGAGGCCTATGCCAAAGGCAACCAGACAAAACATCTGAGGAAAAGGGCTATCAGTAATACAGACCTCTCATGAGAATGCTATCAGATCAAAGAGAACAACACGTTCACAAAGTTCAAATGCGAGCAAGAGCTGCGCATACCTTTGCGCATTTATCCTCATCAAAGAGAATGTTGAAATGAGACTCCAAGTTTGATAGCGTGACTTACTACTATAGTCAGATAGTTTACTAGATGGCACTACAGCGCGATCTAGTAAAGCTATCAAACTTGGAGCCTCAAAAAGTTCTTAGACTGTGCTCCTCTATTCATACATTCTCTTTAGGGTCTCCCCACATCTATCGACGCTACTACTATCGAAGCTTTATGTCCGCGCAATAAGAGCTAACAAGTCACGGTTCGGCTCGGATCGGCTCGGCCGACGCCTTCCGACGCGTCGACGTCTTTTTCGCTAGATATAAACCTTTTTTAGGGTTCCGTAGCCAAATGGCAAAAAACGGAACCCTTATGGATTCGTCATGTCTGTCTGTCCGTCCGTATGTCACAGGCATTTTACTCGGAAACTATACGACGTATCTGACTAAAATTTACACATAAGGTGTATTTTGTATGCAGCTACATAGTTGTGTAGTTAAATTTGAAACAAAAATTTTTAGGGGGGCGCTCCATACAGGTAACTAAATTTAAAAAAAAATTTAACCAAATATCAACATGTGACACATCAATCGATAGGTCTTTCAAAATAACATTGAGGTTTCTTTGACTATTTTGTGATTAAGTGAATATTTTCTGAAATAATCGCTTCGAAAGTCAGAAAAGTTGTGTAGCCCCCCCCCCCCCCGTAACTTTTGAACCGTACGTTCAAAAAATATGAAAAAATTTGAAGAGATGCGCCTTATCAATATCATATACTTTCTACGAAAATTGTTTTGAACATTATCGGTTCAGCCATTTTTGAGTTGTCTCCAAAAAAACTTCTTCCATAGGCATCAGATACGACCTTTTGGTATTATAGCCCACCCAACGAAGGAAAACTTAGAGGAAATAATTCGTGTATAGCTGAATTTTGGTGTAGTTGTAGATAAAGGTATCTTACACAACATACTAAAAGTACCGGTGGATGGGGGCGCCGCTAACGGGGGGAGGGGGGTGTAAAGGTCCCTTTTTTTGGTTTTTCGTAAATAACTCAGTAACGGTGACTCATACCAAAACATGTTCTTTTACTTAATTCATCCACATATAATTTTCTATAAAAAAGATTATTTGCACTTTTCTGCTGGGATCAATGAGATATCGAGGAAATACGATAAACACTTTTTTAAACTCTCGGAGCTATTATTTACTAAAGTATTCGTTTTATCCAAAAATTGTTTTAGAATACTCTTATGTTTTATTTAAAGACCTATCCAACGATATCCCACACATTAGGGTTGGAGTAAAAAAAATATTTACCTCCCCCACTTCCCCGGAGGTACCCGAAAAAATAATCTTTTTTCAGATTTTGTTTTAAAACTTTCTCGGCGTAATTAAAACACATACTCAGAGCGCTTTAAAGTGTGTTTCAACTGTTAAAAGAGCTAATTATACCGTCGTCTATGGCATTTATCGCGGTATTTATATTTTGTATCTATGTCAAAGAAGTTAAAAGAAGCTAAAAAAATTAAAAGACCGTCAAGTTAAACCATAATTTCAGTTTAGTTATTGTGCGTAAGTGACAAGTGTTTTATCTTATTTTCTCGCAATCGAAGTGAAAAATAGTATGCATTACTCTGGTCTAAAAGCCATATTACCACTCGAACAATTTTCCCTCACTTCGTTCGGGAAAATAACCGCCTCATGGTGATATGGCCTACTTTAGACCCTTGTCAAACAATCTACTATTCTATCGGCTATTGCCGAATCCGCGTCGATAGATGTGGGGAGATCCTTAATCTTCAATTGGCTACGTTTACAGTATTTGTAGAAGTAAATCGACGATCCTTTTTAACATCAAGCAAAAATATCGACCAGATAAAAGAGATGAAGTAGCTTTCTCAGAAGTTCAGGCCTTTAACCTTCTGAAAAAGTAACACCATAATTTTCTTGGGACCTTTTTTCCTTCTTTTCTTACCTGTCCTGTGGGGTTCCCAGGATTAATGATAACAATACACTTTACACAACACGTCTTCCCGCTCTTCTCCAAAGCACCTTTCAGCTCGTTCATATCCAGGCCCCAGGCGTTGTCTTCGTCCAAATAATACCCCACGCTTTCTAGCCCATATTCGACGAGAGTGGCCGAGTATAGCGGGTATTGGGGGATTGGGATCAGTACACCTGAAAGATATCGATTAAAAAACCGGCCAACAGCATGTCGGGCCATGCTCAGTGTAGGGTTCCGTAGTTGCCGGCCTGTTACAATACATCCGTTCAAAAGGTTAAGAGATATTTGACGGCGCTTACGTCATTTCATTATCCGGCACTCACGTCCTTTCACAATGCGTTATTGAGTGATAACTCAAAAACTGCTCAACCGATTTTATTCTATATAGTTTTCTTTAAAAGTAGTTATCAGGCCTCACTTCCATGAATTTTTTAAATGTATTTAGACCCACGCTGTAAAAGTTAGATGATGGCACGCCCTTTTTTGAACTTTCAGAGCTATTATTTACGAAACTATTAGTTTAATCCAAAATATGTTTTAAAGACCTCTATTCTTTTTGAAAGACCTAACCAACGATACCCAACACGTTAGGGTTGGAGCGAAAAAAAATTCAACCCCCACTTCATGTGTACGGGATGTAGTTACCATAATAAAAAATAATTTCCAGTTTTTATTCTACATACTCATACCGAATCTCAGCTTTCTAGAGCTTACGGTCACTGAGCTAGACCGCGGACAGACGGACAGACGGACGGACGGACATGGCGAAACTATAAGGGTTCCTAGTTGACTACGGAACCCTAAAAAGTGTTAACAAATACTATTCTATTCTATGGATGGGACTGGCACGGGACCGCGGAGAGTAGCGTAATAAAGAAGAGGCATACTCAATATTCTGTCTAGATATGTCTTAAACTCAATTGAATCCTTGTGCATGCTCTCTCGTAAAACCTATCGCCACTTTAATGGTTCATAGTTTCAATCAATCAATCAAACCATTTATTGCCAAATTATAGGTATACATAGTGGTCACACATAGACTAATAACCCAAGACGCCGCATAGCTGGGCGAACCCCGCTGCCACGCATACAGTCGCGTCACTCCACGGTGTGAGAGAGATAAGTGTCTTTCCTTTCAGTCCTTCAATGTGCAAATGACGTTGATGTATGTGACATCGCTTGCTCGGGAGACCGTTAAAACAAAATAAATGGTGCAAAATGCATTATTGTTGCATTAAATTTTGTGGTAGAAAGGGGGCGTCCATTAATCGCGTCATATTGTTTAGGGGGGTAGGGGGTCCAGAAAAAATCACCAATGATCACCACGGGGGGGAGGGGGGTCTGGACACATATCACGTGTAATTTTTTTGTTCCTTGTGCTATACTGTATTATGGTCAATAAAATAAAAATTATCAACTTTTAAATGAATCAATCTGTCAAAAGCTGAGTAAAATTGCACTAGCACTATGATTGTAAATAATTTTTAATGGCATTTGACATATTATTTTGTGAAGTAGGTTTTTAGGGTTCCGTAGCCAAAGTGGCAAAAACGTAACCCTTATAGTTTCGTTATGTCCGTCTGTCCGTCCGTCCGTCCGTATATCACAGCCATTTTACTCGGAAACTATAAAACGTATATCTTAATCAATATTTAAATATAAGGTGTGATTTTGTATGCCGCTACTTATTTTTATAGTAAAATTGCTGAATAAGATATTTTAAGGAGGGGCACTACTCCATACATGTACTTAATTATTTGTCAAAAAAATATTTTTTTACCAAATATCGACATGATGCACATCACTCGACAGGTCTTTCAAAATAACTCTTGTCTTGTTGTCCTGAACATCAATAAATAAAATAAAAAAAAGTCGGTACTGACGATAGTTGAACGTGACAACGTCATAAGAAAATACTGATGGAATGGTTGCATTTTTCAAAAGAAAATTTTAATTTCACTGCACTTCATACTTGACGAAAACATGTAAATGTATTATTGTATAGCAGCTGTCCACGCGGACGCATCGCTCACTCAAGTAGGAGAGAGACAGATGTCAAAAGCTGCCGAACGCGAAGGCCGATTGTGCCTCTTTGTCGCTCGTTCCGCGCTCTCGCTTACACTTCAAGCCTTAAATGGAACGCCTCAGAGCGAGCTAACGCCGCATGAGTCATGTTTTTTCGTGCGTGCAGCCGGCTCCATCGAATTATAAGACGTTGTCACGTCAAAAAAAACATTAAGGTCTGTTTGAATTTTTTTTTATTTAGTGAATATGTTAAGAAAAAAATCACCCCGTAAGTCTATTATTGAGTTATCTCCTAAAAACTCATTTCATACGCAGATACGACCTTGTGATATTACTTTTTCGATAGTAGGTACGAAACCGTGTGGTCCAACACGCACTTGGCCGGTTTTTTTTGCTATTAAAGATAATTTTATTTTATGTATACATGTAGTTTCATTTTTTTACTCTTTACGTGTACGTACGTTACTTTAGTTAGCAAAAAATTACACGTCATATTGGACAGGGGGGGGGGAGGGGTCCTGAAAATATCACCAAAGATCACCATGGGGGAGGGGGGGTCTAAAACAAGCCAAAAACGTATGACGCGATTAATGGACGCCCCCAAACACTAAAACATCTGGTGTACAAAAGAACGGAATTTCATTTCACAGGTAAACAGGTATTTGCATAAATTTCCTATTAATTTTTTTTTTAATTATTAGCAGTGACAATGTTATTCGTATGTCACCATGGTAACCATTTATGTTTATCTCCTTCTCTCACACTGCACGGAACAATCGCGCATTCCTTTTCTAACATTACGTTGCGTTGCTTGGCTGAACTAGTGACGTGGCGCGTTTACTATTCCATTATTATCGATAATTTACACATGATTTCCAATAGATAACAAAATAATTCATACTTCAATTAGTACTTCATATATATATATTTACATATATGTTTGCGCAGAATTGTAATTTAGGTAATGTTAGCTAACTGACTGAAATGTGTTATCTTTTTTAAGGTTTCCTAAATATCCCAACTTAAAAAATATGTGGATTGCTGCCACAAACCGACCACATAATTGGCTTCCTAACGCAACTAGTGTCATCTGCTCTCGACATTTCAAATCAGAATATTTTAAATTAACAGAGTTTAAAAATCGGCGACTATTATATCCTAATGCTATGCCTACGCTTTTTTTTACCAATTGTAGTAAGTATGTTCTTAGAAATATCCTTTAAAATAAAGTGTCACATAATATAACGGTTTATCTAACGTTTTGTAGCCACCATTAGTGTAATCTGTTTCAAATACGTCGGGCATTCGTCTTAAAACTTGACAATATCCTCATGTGTGGCCCAGGGCTCGTGCTGATATCGTCAGGAATTTAAGAGTAAAGGATAGGATCCAGTTCCATGGTTGCCGCTATAACACATGCCAATATACGTTACTTCAAAACGTGAGTTTAACCGTTTGAGGCACTACACACTTAATCCCATTCTCAGCGGAATTCAGCAATAAAAAAAATACAGATTCCAAATTTAGCACTGGGTCGAAAAATGCCTATGGGTTCTGGTTCTTTTGTATGGAGCTTATAAACAAATTTCCGCCGAGCGCTGAATTTTTAACCTATACTTCTGTGTCACGCTGAGCTTCCACTCAAGGGTCTGGTGTCCCCAATATTTTATTATAGTATTAATATAACTTATGATAGTGTAAAATAAAACTTTCTTTAAGAAAAAAGTGCTTTAAAAATCAGATAAATGCTTACATACACACTTGACTTTTATCGATAAAAGTTGAGTATTTATCGATCGCGTCACATCACTAGTGGCCGGCTGATATTTTCCTTTTGACGTGTACATATCACTGATTTAATGAATGACAGCGCGCCAAGTCCTTGGTTCCCCTCCCGCACCCCTCATTTTTGGCAGCTTGGGTTTCAAAGAAATATCGCGCAAAGCGGAGTATAGAGATATTTAGTATATGTGGTCACATAATAGTTATTTTGTAGAGTCACTATAATTTTGCCTTTCAGGCGTACAATATTAAATTGACTTAATATCTAGAATGAAATATTTACAATATTTACAATGGGTACTTATTGTCCTTCCGCTCCTCTGGGTTGTCGAGTTCTTGCCTATAGTTCCCTAAAGTAGGTACGCACTCACTGATTGACTTAAATTAGGTTCCTAATCATCGCTTGATCAACTTAAGAACAAATAAAATTATTTTAATAAATATTTTGATTTGTTTTATTTTAAGTAGACACTACCGACGCTCACAGCCCGGTCATAAAACTGCGGCGCGCAAAGAAGATTCACGGTTCGTGCGCGGTTATAAGTTTCAATTTTGCTTGCAGGCAGTGAGTATAGGTATAATTTTATACCTAAATCTGACTTTTGTGAAGGAGTGAATTTTCTGTACGGTAGACGGTAGTACTATTAGTTATTCTGTGACACTACTATATGAATTATAAACTTATATAGATGTCATATACAAAGGAAAAGTGACCTAGGCCTCCGGTGCCCAGGGCTGGGATCGAACCAGCGTCTTCTGCATTCGCGGCAGACGCCTTAACCACTTGGCTACCCGGGTCACAGCAGCACCGGTCGAATTTTCCCGTGTATACAATCTTTGTAAATGCTAAGGTGCATTTTAGCCAATCATCTAAGGTAGAACATTATGAGTCCGTACCTCCAATCCGAACTCTTAGGAGTTCATTGAAAGCGAGAGAGATGGCGTTGCCGTCAGTTCAACTGAAGAACAAATCAAATTATTTTAATAAATATTTTCATTTGTTTTATTTTCAGTAGACACACTACTATATAAATTATATTAATTATATACTTATATAGAAAGGAAAAACTGACCTAGGCCTCCGGTGCCCAGGGCTGGGATCGAACCAGCGTCTTCTGCATTCGCGGCAGACGCCTTAATCACTTGGCCACCCGGGTCACAGCAGCACCGGTCGAATTTTCCCGTGTATATGCAATCTTTGTGAATGCTAAGGTGCATTTTAGCCAATCATATAAGGTAGAACATTATGAATCCGTACCTCCAATTGATCCGAACTCTTAGGAGTTCATTGAAAGCGAGAGAGATGGCGTTGCCGTCAGTCTGGGCGCCTGAGGCCTAGGTCACTTTTTCCTTTGTATATGACATCTATATAAGTTCATCGCTTGATCATCTAATCCGGTTGGCATCGGTTTCCTCTTCGCGAGCCGGATTGTGCAGTCAGCAGCAAAAGTAGCTAAGCAGCTCAAGTGTTCAAAATGAGCTTGACACGACTTTATTGTTAAGAGGCTGACAACACCCGATGACCTTTAAATTGACTTTACTCAAACAGTGTTTTAGCTATAACTACTTGTTTTGAGAAAGTAAAAAAAAAAATACGTTATTATTCGTTATATTTGAAAGAACTTCGTTCATTCCGATACACGATTGGACGAAATCGGCTCGATAGAAAATAATTCCAAAGTTCTAAAAATTTGCTTTAAACAGTCGTATGTCTTTAGTTTCTTGACTTATACGTCTGTAACTAAGGACAAAATTCCACCCCACTAATACTAAAACCTTCGTTGTTTTATATTTCGCAATTAATGCGTAGTTTTTTTTAATTCATCATTTTGCAAAATTTGCAATGAGCTCCCATACTAATCGTAACACAGTGTTTCTCTTTCCCTCGCGCTGAAAAAGATAGGGAGGGAATTTAGCTGTTGTCAGGCCCTTAAGAAAATAAGAGCGCGTGAAGGTCATTTTGAACACCTGAGCTGCTTAGCTACTTTTGCGGCGGACTGTATGATGGAATGCAACCCTTATCTCGGACCAGATTGGCAAGCTTGAGGGCCAGATCGGGCCGTAGTTTGGACACCCGGTCTAATCCATTGAAGGTCTTAGTATCAAATTAAGATCGGATTTTAAAACTGAATTGGAATGGATGCGCTTGGAATTTTAATACTTCCTTTTTTAGGGTTCCGTAGCCAAAATGGCAATAACGGAACCCTTAAGGATTCGTCATGTCTATCTGTCTGTCCGTCCGTATGTCACAGCCATTTTACTCGGAAACTATACGACGTATCTGAATAAAATTTACACATAAGGTGTATTTTGTATGGCGCTACTTAGTTATGTAGTTAAATTTAAAAAAATATATTTTTAGTGGGGGCACTCCATACATGTAACTAAATTACATTTTTTTAAACCAAATATCAACATGTGACACATCAATCGATAGGTCTTTAAAAATAACATTGTGGTTTGTTGACCATTTTGTGATTAAGTGAATATTTTCTGAAATAATCGCTTCGAAAGTCAGAAAAATCGTGTGACCCCCCACCCCCCCCAATAACTTTTGAACCGTAAGTCCAAAAAAATATGAAAAAATTTGAGAAGATGCGCCTTATCATACACTTTCTACGAAAATAGTTTTGAACACTATCGGTTCAGCCATTTTTGAGTTATCTCCAAAAACTTCTTTCATATGCATCAGATACGCGACCTTTTGGTATTAGTTTGGTTCTTATTCCATTGAAGGTACGGAACCCTCCTATGCGTGATCCGACACGCACTTGGCCGGTTTTTTAAGACTTTTAGGATAATGCTTCCGTTACATGGCTGTAGCTTTGTTAGCTATTGAATGGAAACACAAAGTACCGATTTAAACTCACACGATTTTCACCCATTATTTTGACAAAAACGGGACTTAAGCATACCTTCTTTCTAGCGTTTGTCCCAGTTTTTTTTGCTCTATTGAGCTTGGGGTCCGCTCGGCAACCTAATCCCAGGAATTGGCGCAGGCACTACTTTTTACGAAAGCGCGCTGCCATCTGACCTTTCAACCTAGAGGGGAAACTAGGCCTTGTTGGGATTAGATCGGTTTCCTCACGATGTTTTCCTTCACCGAAAAGCGACTGGTAAATATCAGATGACATTAAACTATATTTCGTACATAATAGGTTCCGAAAAACTCAGTGGTACGAGCCGGGGTTTGAGCCCGCGACCTTCGGATTAAAAGTCGGACGTCTTACCACCAGGCCACCAGCGCTTTTTGGGACTTAATCTCGTACACTTAGATGCTTTTATTATTTTCGTGAGTTTCGTGACGTGACGTGAGCGTATCGTAACGCTCGTGGTCACGCTCGAAACGTCAGAAAAATAATAAAAGTAAAGTTTACGTCCTGTTTTTGTCAAATTAATGGAAACACAATCTTACCATCTGGCTTGTCCCCAGGGGAATATAAACTAAGAATACTCCTTATGCCAGTCGAGGCCCCAGTAGTTAATACTATATCCTCCCATTTGGCAGGGTGCCCATCGCGTTCTTCGATGTACTTGGCAACATCCTTTCGGATAATTTCTATGCCGCATGAGGCGGTGTAGGCTCCGACCGACCTTCCTCTAGAACAAAAAATAAGTCTTATGTTAAAATCGATATACATATAAAATAATGTAAACAAACCCATTTACTTTTAATGAACCACGCACTTTTAATGAAGGATCATGGTTTCATTAACTTACATAAACTCATTATCTACATTCATTTTTAGTAAAACATATCCGTTAATTACTTATATTTCAGTAAAAACCAATTTCTTTAATAATAATTTGGCATGTCTTAAATGCAATATTCCATAAAAAATCAATTAGGAACATGCATGATTTTTTTGGAAGACGTCATTCGATTCTATTTCCCTGTAGATTCAAATGTCTCTAATAAACCTACTAATCTATAATAGCCCTGAAACGTCAAAAATGTGAAAATACGTTAGGCGTCTGCGCCGCGCGTCAAAACGCCCCATACAAAAAGTGTAAGGTTTGTGACGTCACCGACCGCAGAGCTGCAGAAAACTGTTTGGAAGGAACAAGTTTTTGGAAGACTTTTGTAATTTTAGCACAGAGTAACTAATAGTACTACCGTACAGAAAATCCACTCCTTCACAAAAGTCAGATTTAGGTATAAAATTATACCTACACTCACTGCCTGCAAGCAAAATTGAAACTTATAACCGCGCACGAACCGTGAATCTTCTTTGCGCGCCATAGTTTTATGACCGGGCTGTGAGCGTCGGCACAGGGTTGTCACTTGACAAGGTTTTGTACCTATACCTACTGATTTATTATTTTTAAGATAAATATGTAGGAATTACAAACGTTGATTCTGTATACATTAAATTTTTATCCGGAGATAGATTTTTTTATAGAGATTATGTCTGATTCTCACGGAAGTAGGTATGCTACAGCCGTATTGCTTTGAAAATATGTCGGTCAGTTCCTAATATTGTTTCTAGGCAGCCAATATTCAATATATTAAGGATGTTTATTTTAACTATTACTAAGTAAGGACTTCGGGACCTTTCAATATCGTCCGGAATTTAAAAATGTTATTTCTGCTTCCTTGTTCTTCCGTTCATTCAGACATCCGTAAAGACATCTTTTATACGAATTAAATCAATATTTAGGTTTCGAAGCCATTGTGTATTTTCTATTTTGCGCGAGCGCCACGTGACACGACTATCGTGCGAGCCGAGCGGCAGCCCAGTGCCATACGACTGCCCGGGAGGCGCGCCGGCCAAATGTACCTAAACTGCGTAGTGAAACCCCCCTGATTTTAGGCACGAAAAAATGCGTTTAGCTATATAGTTGTCATACATTTTTTTCTTGTTAGAACTTAAGTAATCGAACTGAAGTTTCGAAAATACATTTGAGGTATTAAAACGAAATGCCTAAAATTTTACGTTTTTAAACCGCAATATCTTTAAAAAACTGTTAAAAATTATTACGGATTTCCACTTATTTATATTAATTTGGGGTTGTTGAACGTGTTTATGGAACAAATTCAATTAAATATTTTTCACGCATGTTCTCTATTGTCAGTCAGCCATATTTGTTTACCTTCTTTTTACTTTTCCATTGACACTGACTTTAAATGAACAAGCGATCTGAGGCCTTCTTTATAACCGCCCGTGATTCGTACAACCTACGTCTACGTACAGTCAGCAGCAAAAGTAGCTAAGCAGCTTAAGTGTTCAAAATGAGCTTGACACGACTTTATCAACCGACTTCAAGATTTCGAAGGAGGAGGTTATCTCGGGATCTTTGTTTTTTGCTATTTTTTAGGGTTCCGTAGTCAACTAGGAACCCTTATAGTTTCGCCATGTCTGCCCGTCCGTCCGTCCGTCCGTCCGCGGATAATCTCAGTGACCGTTAGCACTAGAAAGCTGAAATTTGGTACTAATATGTATATCAATCACGCCGACAAAGTGGTAAAATAAAAAGTGAAAATTTTTTTTTTATTAGGGTACCTCCCCTATACGTAAAGTGGGGAGTGATTTTTTTTTTCATTTCAACCCTAACGTGTGATATATTATTGGATAGGTATTTAAAAATGAATTGGGGTTTCCTAAAATCATTTTTCGATAATGTAAATATTTTCGGAAATAATCGCTCCAGAAGTAAAAAAATATGCGTCCCCCCCCCCCTCTAACTTTTGAACCATAAGTTTTAAAAATATGAAAAAAATCTCAAAAGTAGAACTTTATAAAAACTTTCTTGAAAAATTATTTTGAACTTGATAGGATGAATAGTTTTTGAAAAAAAAATACAAAATAATTTCTGAACTAAGTTTGTAATTTAACCGTATAAGCAGGTGTTTATTGTACCTGTAATTTCTACAAAATTACAATGAAATGACGTGCTTTCAAATAAAGTAAAAACGGTGAAAATCGGTTCACGCAATAAAGAATTATCCCATAAAAATCATCTTCCATACTTTATGCTCGCGCGCAATAGTTTACTCAATTTGCCGATAGATGTCGCTGTACATGGAACTCTCATATCATATCCTACATGGCGGTGTTATTAACTCTTAAGTGGGGACACTTACTGTGACGGACGGAAAACTACGGAACCCTACAGTGAGCGTGGCCCGACACGCTCTTGGCCGGTTTTTTTTTTTATGTATGTTCACCGATTATTCGAAGACAGCTGGACCGATTTGGAAAATTCTTTTTTTGTTTGAAAGAGTATACTTCACAGTTGGTCCCATTGTAACCAGGTCAGGATCTGATGATGGGATCCTGGAGAAATCGAGGGAACTCTTCAACTATTATAGGCACACTTATAGTGATTTGAGTATTTTTTACAGCATCTCGAGCATTTGCTTTTGGAAAGGTGGATGCTAAGTGAAGTCGGTTCTTTTTGTTTAAAATTATTGTAAGAGAATAAGAGGAAGGTCATTTTGGACACCTGAGCTGCTTAGCTATTTCTGCTGCTGACTGTACCTACCTCTTCCTCTGGGTGTGAATCACAGGCGTGCCACATTAGCGAAAGACGAGTGTCGATTTTGAGGTATCGGAGATATTCTCTACCAGTCAACCTTAAGACAAAGCAGAGAAGTTGTGGGCGGTGCTTACGAGAACAAAAGGTAAAGAGAGGTATGGGCACTGCGAATGGTATCTCGCTAAGTGTGGTAGGGCACGTTCAGCGAATGTCATCTCGCTCAAATCTGGAGCAGAGCCCGACTGGGGAAGTACCTCCACCTTACAGAAAACCACAGCCAAATAGCACTAGACCCTACTCATAGTGATGTGTTCCTGCTGGTGAGTAAGGTTGCCAAAGAGCTCAAAGAGGACCCAGTGTGCTGTCGATGAGGGACCCTCTTGTTCCTTTAGCCGTCAACACATTGAGTCCTCCTTTTTGTAAAGGGTCGACAACGCGCATGTGACTCCTTTGGAGTTGCAGGCGTCCATAGGTTACGGTAGCTGCTTACCATCAGGCGGGCCGTATGCTTGTTTGCCACCGTCGTGGTATTAAAAAAAAAAAAAAGGTGGAGTTAACTACAAGTAAACAATGAATAAAATAATATACAATACAATATACACATAATATGCGATATATAACAAAAAAAATACGTACATACATACATATATTATTATATATACATAAATATATATTATATAGACGAAACTCATCAACCGAAAACACTAATCTTCGGTATAGGTTTTGACGTCCTGAAATTTCAATATGGCGGATTTTCGGCCGTATTGGGTTGTTACGTATATACTCGTCATCTCTTTTTGCATATGAATATGGCGCTGAGTTAAAACGAGGCGAATATATTTTTATGTGTTTTGATTTACATATGTCGGATCTCCTAAATAAAGGTCAGTGGTGTGAATTGAGATTTTTCGCTGCGCGCGCGGGCGGTAAGTGTCACTTTACGCTCAGAGTGACGTAAAAGATATTAGCGGGACTTACCCACATGCGTCCAGCAGTTCGTTGGCCCGCTGCTTCACATCGCATGGGAAGTCGTATTTGTCTATCAGCTCTGGAAACGATACACACGCCAACACCTGGTCAAGAGAATCTTTGAGAGAATTATCTTCAATATACTTACAACTGTTAATGGAAAGGGTAGATAGTGTAGATACCTGACGAATAAATGTAATAGGCTTGGCACCCATCGCATGCGCGTCGCCAAGATTCGCTTTGATTACCCTCTTGAACGGCTTCTGAGCACCCTACAAATAAAAATAATTATTACTCGGCTTTTTTGCTGTTAGTACACATTTTATTAATCATGCCCTTTTTATTAATCTGGGGCACGGCAGTGCCCCCGCCAAGTCGAGGAAAAACAAACAACAAAGGCACGGCCGTACCATCCTTTTCCCGAAGCCATTCAGGCCATTTTCGACCCCCCTCTAATTTTGTTGTCGATAAAGCTAGAAGGCTGAAATTTCTGTGACCAAGAGGCCATAACACAAGTAAGACCCATATCCATCCACCCAATCATTGAATTTCAACATATACTTTAAGAATTATTGCAAGTCAAAATTCCTTAATTTTGTCACTGACTCACTGATCACGATCATCGTATATCTAAGGTACTTCTAGCAGTCCCACACGCTCCAAATTTTGAACATTTCTAGGGTTTAGGCTATAAGGCAAGTCAAAATTGAAACATACCGCAATATCAGCTGGGTTGTCTAGTTTAAAAAACGCACAGTTAACATTGTAATCCCATATAAATATATGCGATAACAAAGTAATTTTTTCTGTTGCTAAAATTTTAGCTTGTTTACACTACATAATTAGATACTATAGATTAGGTACTCGTACTCACAAAAAGGAATAAGATCCCATCAAAAACATTACATGTACAAAATGCCAGTCTCGCAACGCAGTTCTCCTACTGCAAAAAGTAATGAGATCCAATGTAAAATCAAGCCGGTGTGCCGGAGTTTACTAACAACATGTCATTGTGATCCTTTGAATATTAGATGTCTATATTTTTATAATAAATAGAATGACTTGGCAATCGCACAGGACATCTATTAATATTACATTATATAATATAATATGTACACATTGATAGGCCGGCTTGTGCTATACCTAGGTTTAGCCATTCTATTTATCATAAAAATATAGACATCTAATATTCAAAGGATCACAATGACATGTTGTTAGTAAATTCCGGCACACCGGCTTGGTTTTACATTGGATCTCAATACTTTTTGCAGTAAGAGAACTGCGTTGCGAGACTGGCATTTTTGTACCTACATGTAATGTTTGTGATGGGATTTTTATTTTTTCACTAATAGGTAATGGAAACAAGTAGTCTAATTAAAAATATCCCTAATGTAAGCAGCTAATATCAATAGGCGAAATATACCGTTACATTTTTAAAAACTAGGTACATATATTTAGGTACAGTCACCAGCATAAATATATGACTGTGGGCAGCGCTGTAAAAATATCTGAGTCTCCATTGAGGGCAAAAGTATATGACGACACTTCCATGGTAAAAATATGTGATGGTTTCTGGCCGGCATAAACATCGTTTTGCACCGATCAGCATAAATATCGGATCCGTCCACTTAAAAATATCTGATTACCTATCAAAAGCTAAATTATGTGACTACTGCTACCGGCATAAATATCTAACCTCTGTGAAAGCTTTAACATCGGATGACAGGTCGACCGCATAAATATCTGACATAATAACAAAATCAAAATTATGTCATCAATATACAAAACGAAACCTTATCTAGCTGGTATAAAGCAGTAAATGGTATATGATGGTATGGTTGATATTCATCATGACGTTTAATAGATGTGATAAACCTTCTTATTACTATCCTAAACTATCATTAAAAAGTAAAATTTTTACGTCAATATGGCATCTCACATTAGAAATAAACGAGTCAAATTATTATTTTGCATGGATTGCAACTCGTAATAATTAGATTAATTCAATGCCATGTATAGCGCGTCTTATTATCAAATCTACGAGCAATTGAAGCATATGATTATTTAAATATACGAAAAAATAGACCGCTCCATTAAATAATTAATCCCATCAAAAACATAAATGTGAAAGGCTGCCAAGTTCGATACTATGGGAATGCTTCGCCTATAAAAGAAGTGAGATCTGAATAAGTACCAAGTTCCATAAAAATACCTCAAACCATAAATAGTTATGTAGGTGCACAGTTCTAGTTATAAGATATACCTATGTCAACATATATTTACAATAGGTATTACGAGCGGCTGCGCCCGCCCGCGGTGAATGTATTCAGTCAATAAATATCCGTTCAGTGAAACACACGTTTATTAATTATAATACCAATCACTCACAGCAACCTTAAATTTCATACATATAAATACATAGGACCTAATAGTAACGTACCTATAACTGGTGACCCCGAGAACATTCTGGTGAGGTGAAAAATTGGTGTTTGAGGTAAAAATGACAAACGGAGCGAAACCAGTACCACAAGGCCAGACTCACGGTGGACCACCCACGGTCCCAGTGACTATGGCATCTGGGGCAGCAAATACACCACCTGCTGCGGTTGTCAGCACGGCGCCGTTACCAGGCCCCGCACTCGAGGGGAGCTTGGCAGAAAATACGTCAGCGTTGGCCAGCATTACGGTTTCTTCAAGGATTGCGGAATTTTGGACAGACATGCCAAGGCTATGGTTCCTGCAATTTGAAGCGGCGGTGGAAAATCAGCGCTTGGGAGATGCGGCCAAACAAAATTTGGTGGTAACGAAACTCAGTAAGAATGCTATTAAGCAGGTGAGCGATTTATTATTATCACCACCTACTGAGAATAAATATGGGACGTTGAAGGACAGACTACTTAAGATCTATGAAGAGTCTGATACGCGTCAAACGCAGAAATTGCTGGGAGAGATGGAGCTAGGCACTCAAAAGCCATCCCAACTCCTCAGAAATATGCGTGACCTTGCGCGAGGGAAGATCTTGGACCAAACTTTAGTTATTATGTGGAATGGCCATCTTCCCCCGGCAGTACAAGCAGTGTTAGCCGCATCCGAGGTCACGGACATGGAGAAGCTAGCTAGTATCGCGGACAAGGTCATGGAGGCGACGCGACCGACGGAAGTTGCGGAGATATCCACAAATAGACAACGACCACAAGATGATTTAACGGCGAAATTGAATCGACTTACGGTGGAGGTGGCAGAGTTACGGAGGTCAAGGCGTCCGCAGAGAAGCGCCACACCGGGGAGACAGCCGTCAAGGTCGCGGGAGAGGAAAGCAAGCAAAGGTGGACGGAAACCAGGCTGGTTGTGCTTCTACCATTTCCGCTATGGAACGAAGGCCGCGAAGTGCATCAAGCTATGCCACTGGGAGAACCAGCCAGAGGAGGAAAACTAAGTTCGATACAGTCTGAGGCGGAGATGTGTATCGACGTAACAAACAATCGCCTATGTGTTACAGACTTAAATAGCCAGTTGAACTTTTTAATAGATACCGGATCGCATGTCAGTGTTTTACCGGTATCCCGAAAGCGTGCGGCATCTACTTCGGTGAGTCCTAGCTATAAGTTGTATGCCGCAAACGGCAGTGAAATAAAGACTTTTGGAGTGCGTAGTTTAGTGCTTAATTTAAACCTTAGGAGAGCTTTTAGATGGATTTTCATAGTAGCTGATGTTAAACAACCCATAATCGGAGCCGATTTTTTAAGCCATTATAGGTTGTTAGTAGATCTCCACGCGCGGAAATTGTGGGATAAAGTTACTATGTTTAATACTGTTGGCTCTATCGTTAAGCAGGATACGTCCCAATTGTCAATTAAGTCTGTAGATATAAAAAATCCTTGGCATGAAATATTGTTAAATTACCCTGATTTGACGAAGGCGGTGTGTTATAAGGACACCCCAAAACATTCTGTTGTTCACCATATTGAGACGACGGGACCACCGGTATACGCTAAAGCCCGACCTTTACCACCAGACCGGTATAATAAAGTAAAGGAGGAATTTAGGTTGATGGTAGAACTAGGCATCTGTAGGCCCTCTAATAGCCCTTGGGCTAGCCCTTTGCATGTTGTTCCCAAGAAAAATGGGGAATTACGCCCGTGTGGCGATTATAGAAGGCTTAATGCAATTACAAAACCTGACCGATACCCAATTCCTCGTTTACAAGATTTTACTTATCTGTTGGCAGGCAATAAAAAAGTATTCTCACGACTTGACTTAAACAGGGCGTATCATTTTATACCGGTCGCCCCTGCAGATATAGAGAAGTCCAGTGTAATTACACCCTTCGGGTTGTTCGAGTTTACTCGCATGGGGTTTGGAATGCGGAATAGTGCACAAACATTCCAACGTTTTATGGATACGGTAGTACTTAGTAATTTGAAATTTGTTTGTGCGTATATAGATGACGTAATCATAGCGAGTGAAACACCAGAACAACATAAGGAGCATTTAAAGCTAGTTTTCGAACGATTTAATCAATATGGAATAACAATTAACGTGTCTAAATGTGATTTTGGCAAGTCTAAGCTCGAATTTCTAGGTTACGAAGTGTCAGCGGACGGAATTCGACCTTTGGACGGTAAAGTGCAGGCTATAGTCGATTTTCCGAAATCGGAAACCGTCGAGCAATTGCGACGATTTCTAGGTATGTTAAATTTTTATCGTTTGCATATTCCCAAAGCTGTCGATTTCCAGGCCGAGTTAAATAACTACTTACATAACGCTAAAAAACGAGATAAGACGATCATCCAGTGGACAGACAAAGCTAAGGAAGCGTTTGAGAAGTGCAAGGAAAGCTTAAAAAGCGCCGTCACACTTTCTCATCCGCTCCCTGATACCAAGTTATCTTTGATGACAGATGCGTCAGAGACGAGCGTAGGGGTCTTACAACAACAGGTTGATGACGTTTGGCAACCCTTAGGATATTTTTCGCGAAAACTATCAGATGCGCAAAAGAAGTATTCGGCGTATGACAGGGAATTGTTAGGAATTTATGAATCTGTCAGGTACTTTAGAAATTTATTAGAAGGTCGTAATCTTAGTATATATACGGATCACAAACCTCTAACGTATGCTTTCACTAAGGTAAATAGTGATAAAGAGAGCCCTAGGAGAGTTCGTTATTTATCATACATAAGTGAGTTTACTACAGATATACAGCACATAAGTGGTATGCAGAATGTAGTAGCAGACACTTTATCCCGGGTAGAGACAATTTACAGTCCCACGGGAATCGATTACGCAGAGTTAGCGGTAAGGCAAGATAGCGACGCTTATTTACAGAGAAGTTTGCGAATGACACACGATACTCTGCGGTATAAGCAAGTTAGCCTGCCTGACTGTGACAAAGTGATTTACTGCGAGGTGTCGACTAAAAATATTAGACCGTATTTACCTGAGTGTTTTAGAAGGCAAGCATGGCAATATATACATAATCTAAGTCACCCTGGTATCAGAACTACGAAGCGTTTAGTTACAGAAAGATTTTTCTGGCCGAAAATGAATGCCGATGTTACCAGGTGGACTAGATCGTGTATACAATGTCAAAAAGCAAAAGTAATACGTCATACCGTTTCAGGCTTAGAGCAATTCGCGGAATCTGATCGTTTTGCGCACGTGCACATTGATATTGCGGGACCCTTAGCCACAACCAGCGAAGGTTACCGTTATTTTGTGGCAATGATAGACAGGTTTACAGGATGGCCCGAATTATTTCCGGTACAAGACATTACGGCAGAGACCATAGCTAGGATAGTTTATGAGGGATGGATTACTCGTTTCGGTTGCCCTACGCGTTTAACGAGCGATTGTGGTAGACAGTTTGAGAGTGACTTATTCAAACAATTAATGAAGTACCTAGGCGTTCATAAGCTACGTACTACGCCCT
This sequence comes from Pammene aurita, assembly GCA_947086415.1. Taxonomy (NCBI): domain Eukaryota; kingdom Metazoa; phylum Arthropoda; class Insecta; order Lepidoptera; family Tortricidae; genus Pammene; species Pammene aurita. The sequence continues at coordinate 30,122,528 of OX352303.1, forward strand.
ACCACGCCCAGAGCAATGGTTTGGTTGAAAGACTTAATAAAACATTTAAAACAGCCCTTAAGGCTCGCTTAAGTGATAACACGTGTTGGGCGGACGAATTGCCCACGGTATTGCTAGGTCTGCGTGCAGCTCCTAGAAGTGACACGGGAGTAAGCGCAGCACAGTTAGTGTATAGAAAAGCAATTAGGTTGCCTGGCGAATTTTATGACGAGGTCAAGGTCACTGATTCAGTTTCGGAATATTTGCAAAAGCTTAGAGATTCCATAAATAAATTAAAGCCAAGACCACAAAGTCACAGTAATTCACGTTCGTTGTTCGTCCATAATGATTTAAAAACATGCCAATATGTATTTTTGAGAAATGAATTAGTACGCAAGTCTTTACAACCTCCTTATGACGGACCTTATAAGGTTATAAGTAGGAGAGATAAGACGTTTGTTATACAGGTAGAGAATAAGGAAGTAAATGTATCCATAGATAGATTGAAACCGGCATATGTTGTTAACGATACGGAAACTACAGACGAAAATATTGTATATAGTTTACCCAATACTTTTAATAGCATGCAGAGTGATTCTACATTGAATAACAATGACACTTCTTGTAAAATTATACCCGTGAAAACAACACGCAGTGGACGTGTTGTAAAGAGGCCAGTGAGATTCGCAGACGCGGCATTTTAGCGCAGAGACAATAACAACGCCACACGCGGTAGGTATAATTTTGCAAGTCAATTAATGCATTAATGCAATAGCATACGGTGTATTGTAACTTGAATGTACTATGATTTATTTATTAAATTAAAATGTTTAGTTTAGTTCCAATCTGGAACGTTGAAAAGTTGAGTTAGGCTAAAAATTGTTTCTCAATAATGTTTATGTAATGATATATAACAGTGTTTTTGTAGATTTACACCATTCCAAAACCCGTCACTGTACTGTTACTACACCACAGAGTATAATTTAATTTTTGCGTAAAAGTTTAATTTTGTTCGATACAACTATGGGTTGGGGACAGAGCAAGGAAGGAGACAGGAGCAGCAGCGTCATCACCCAAACTCAGTCGGTGACAACTGATTTCAAGTATAAGTTGGGCACCATAAGCCTGGTGCTGATGGCTATGACCACAATGTGTGGTATACTGCTGGTGTGTTTTCTCTGGTACCGGTGCAGGAAATCCGCCAGAAACTGGGTGCAGAGGCAGCTGATCGTGACACCCGTGACGCAACCGACGCAGGCCGCCAGCTATGCATAGTTAGGCGCGACGTGTTACGTGGAGGGTGATTTGCATTGTGTGGTAATTGTGTTTAATATTTTTTATAAAAGGGAGGAATGGTGTAGGTGCACAGTTCTAGTTATAAGATATACCTATGTCAACATATATTTACAATAGGTATTACGAGCGGCTGCGCCCGCCCGCGGTGAATGTATTCAGTCAATAAATATCCGTTCAGTGAAACACACGTTTATTAATTATAATACCAATCACTCACAGCAACCTTAAATTTCATACATATAAATACATAGGACCTAATAGTAAGGTACCTATAAGTTATAGGAATGCACACTTGATTTCCAGCAGTTTTTAAGGTACATTTTGAATAAGTATCACGTTACATAGAAATACCTAAAATTATAATAGTCAGAGAAACGCACACCGGTTTTTTTAGCAGTTTCCTGATAACATTTATTATTTTCAGTACTTTTTAATGATGTAACTTGGCAAGTTTTAATAGAAAATTATATACTTGACACATTGCAGTCCAAAGGTGTCGATTCATTGCATTGAAAAGGTGTGTGGTGTGTGAAAACTTGCCAAGTAACATCATTAAAAAGTACTGAAAATAATAAATGTTATCAGGAAACTGCTAAAAAAACCGGTGTGCGTTTCTCTGACTATTATAATTTTAGGTATTTCTATGTAACGTGATACTTATTCAAAATGTACCTTAAAAACTGCTGGAAATCAAGTGTGCATTCCTATAACTATTTATGGTTTGAGGTATTTTTATGGAACTTGGTACTTATTCAGATCTCACTTCTTTTATAGGCGAAGCATTCCCATAGTATCGAACTTGGCAGCCTTTCACATTTATGTTTTTGATGGGATTTCATTTATTTTTGTTAGGTGTAGGTTCTTTATTATTTTTTTATCACAGACGGCGCGAGCGCGGCAGACGAGTGTAGGCAGCGACGGAGGGTGCGCGAGGCGGGGAACGGAATTTTTATCTAGTATCACTATACATACATATATCGGGATTTCGGGATCGATCGGGCATCGCGAGTACCTATAATCTATGATAAATCCTATTTTACTATTTATTTATAGGTGATTTTTACAAATAAACTGGCTCCCTACACCTATAAAATGTACCTACTTACATATAATTACATACATCAATAACGTACTTTATACTGTTTGTAAGTACGCTACCTACATAGATAATTAATAACTTGGTAATACCTACCTACCAGTAGGTATTATAATTGGTGGCCTATTATGTAGCCCTAGAAGTGCACCATCCCATCTCATCCCGTGGCGTATCGGAGGGTGAGATGGGCAGTAGTATATATAATTCCATCTTAGAGTATATATGATTTCCATGTTCTTGAATCTGCGATTTTATTAGTTGTAAAATTAGAAATTATTTAGACTATGCGAGAAAAAATAGTCTTTTCATTTTTAGCGCACCTAGTGTACCTAGCAGTATTGGCCGAACGTTAGTGTGATTGAAAATTAAAAATTGAAGATTGAAACACGTTAGTTAAAATTGAACACTAATAGTTTAGTGCAAATTGATTTCAATTAGAATTGAAATTAATTGTAACTAACGTGTTAATCCTTTGCGAATAACTAATAATTGAACTTTTATTATATTTCTAATTTTTAGTCTTTCTCAAAAATTTAAACATTAATTTAATTTTCAGTGTAGATTGAATTGGTAATTTACATTAATAATTTACCTAACTAAACGCGAATTTAGGTTAAGCTACGAGGTTTTGATTACTTTTACTTTTACTTTTACCTTGACCTTGACCTTGACTTTCACTTTCACTTTTACTTTTACTTTCACTTTCTTTAACTTTCACTTTTACTTTCACTTTCACTTTGACTTTGACTTTGACTTTCACTTTAAATTTGACTTTCACTTCCACTTTGACTTTCACTTTGCCATTCACTTTGACTTTCACTTTGACTTTCACTTTGACTTTCAATTTGACTTTCACTTTCACTTTCACTTTGACTTTCACTTTGACTTTCACGTTGACTTTCACTTTGACTTTCACTTTGACTTTCACTTTGACTTTCACTTTGACTTTCACTTTGACTTTCACTTTTACTTTCACTTTGACTTTGACTTTGACTTTCACTTTCACTTTTACTTTGACTTTGACTTTAACTTTCACTTGACTTTCACTTTCACTTTCACTTTCACTTTCACTTTGACTTTGAATTTGACTTTGACTTTCACACAAAGAAAGTAAAAGTAAAAAGAAGCTCCAGATTTTGATACCGGTACCATCTGCTCATCTGTACAAGTCGAATGAGCCCAAACAGCAAGAGTCTATGATGCGCCAAACCCGAGATCCAGTAGGGATCCCCAGGGTCCAGCATGAGCTCCAGATTTTGATACCGGTACCATCTGCTCATCAGTACAAGTCGAATGAGCCCAAACAGCATGAGTCTATGATGCGCCAAACCAGAGATCCAGTAGGTAGCCCTAGGGTCCAGCATGAGCTCCATCTTGTGATATTGGTCCCGACTTCGGAACCCGAGATGCAGTTTTAAAATTAATTATTAGTGTAAGACAGGATTAATTTAGTTACACTAACGTTAATCTAATTAACTGTAATTCTTATTAAATTTTCGAGACGTTAGTGTAACTAATAGGTTAATTCTAATTGACGGTTAGTGTAATTGACGACGTCACAAAATCAATGCGAACTAACGTTAGTAAAAATTGATGTTAGTGTAATTGATTAGTTACGGAATTAATCTTCAATCTTATTGATCAATTTTCAATTCTAATTGAAATTATCGGCCAACACTGGTACCTAGTGACCTGCTTTGCACTTCGCAAATCGTGGGTTCGGTTCCCGCAACAGACACACACAGAGTGGTGAACAATTTTATTGTTCTTGTCTTTAAGACAAACATGTATTGTCTTAAATTGGTATGTATCTAAATTTAAATAAGTCTTATCTCATTTCCACTCCATACCTACTTATAGTAGAACAAAATTACACATTCGTTGTTTTCGAAACTGACTCACACTTGGCCGTTTTCAGATTTTTACTTTATTTCGACCTAAAGACAAACCTTCGAGCCAAATTTCAGTTCGGTACGACCATTGGAAGATAGACCCACTTAGTTCATTATGACTTTATAGTAGAACAAAGTTACACCTTCGCTATTTTTAAAACTGACTCACACTTGGCCGTTTTCAGATTTTTCCCTTTACTTTGACCTTAAGACCTATCTCCATGCCAAATTTCAAGTCTGTACGACCATTGGAAGTGGTCTAGGTTTTTGATGAGTCAGTGAATCAGTGAGTGAGTCAGTGAGTGAGTGTATAGTAAAAATAGCGATTTTCTGACGTCAATATCTCAAGAACTGCTATAGGTAGAATAATGAAATTTTGTATTCTAGACAATTAAGGGGATGTCAACAGACACTCGAAATTTCATATGCGTAGATAAAATATGTTTTGAGTTATAGGGTGGTCGAAATTGGCCCGAAATGGTTCGTGTAATATAACCCACGGCCGGTGTGTCGCTTTTTTTGCTCGAACTTGGCGGACACACTGCCGTGTGTCTAGATCCATTGAGAGTTTATGTGAGTTGTTTCTTGTTTACTTACATGATACCTACGTAATCAATAGGTTCTACCGACTTAATAATGCATTTGTAATTTAATATTGTTTTTAGATAAATGCCGTGAAATCATGGATTACTTGCAAGTGGAAGATGCAAAATCGACCATCCTAAAAATTTAGGCCGTATTCGTGAAAATACAGCTTAAGACTTATTCAGTGTATAAGTAACCTGGAGGGCCCAGAGTGGTCGAATTTATAATACTGAAGATAAATAGTGCAAAATAAAATTATTGAATATTGACCTTGTTTTATTGCATGCAAGGCACCTGTCCGACAAGCGACAAGGAAGCAACAGGAGAGCAATGAGCCAATCAGGGTTGGGCAAAAATTTGTGTATTGAAACTAAAGTTAAAAATTAGAACGTTAATCTTTATCATATAATAGTAGTTTACGTCACACCTGGCCATAATGTGAGTTTTACCGCTCGCTACGCTTACGGTAAAACTCGCATTATGGCCAGGTGGGGACGTAAAATTGTGTACTCACCACGGGCAGTAAAAAAGAAAGCCCTCTATCGCATATTTACAACCCTCGCCTGCGGCTCGGGTCCCAAATACCTGCGATTTCGGGCTTTCTTTTTTTTACAGCCCTAGGTAAGTAATGTACTATTATGTAACTGTTACGTAATAAGGGTCCTTAAAACATGAGTGTGGTTTTATGAAACGAGCCGCAGGTGAGTTTCATAATAAGATCACACGAGTGTTTTAAGGCCTAATTACGTACAGTTGCATACACTGCTTCATCTACACTCATATTATTTATCCTAAATGCCGTATTCCCAAACCATAGAATGGCCGCCATTGCACCGCCATGGCCAACTCGATTGTGCCGGCGGTCGCGCGGGCGCGTGTCGGCGGCCGCGCGGGCGCGTGCAGGTGTACATTATGTCATCAAAACTCATAACACATCAATAGTTGAGCATGTAAAGTTAAAATTACGTTACTGCCACACATAAAAAGCTTATCATAGTAAAATCGGTTGTGGTAATGCTAGCCATTGCCTACCGTTTTTGAACACGTTTTAGAGGACTTACAATGTGAGTGTAGATAAACATGATTACGATTTCAAACATGAGCTTTCCAATCAGATTGAGCACCGACATGAGTAAATCATGACGATTTTCAGTTTCTATCGTGATTACCTACTTAGCTGAAGTGATAACATTAGTAAGACAGATGCTTAGTTAAACTAACGATTTAGTTGTTTTAATGATGTTTTAAATAGGATTAGATTTTGCATAGCTACTAGCTCCATAATTTTTTCCCTGACGGAACAGAGGCGGTACGAGTAAGGTCAGTGTCAATAGAAAAGTAAAATAAGGTAAACAAATATGTCTGAATTTGTATGCATGAAAGGCATTTGAAACATGACAAAATAATATTAAAGAAATCTGTTTTCACTAAAATATGTAAATAATAAGTTTGTGTATGAATTGACAAAAAAAAAACATAATTGTTCTTTAAAAAAGTGTAATTGTGAAACAATGAAGGTTACATTATTTTACTCTTCTATTAACACCGACCTTATATACATTCAGGATAAATGGCTATTTGTGACAATATTTTGGTAAAGGTATCACTTGGTGGTTGGCGCTTACGTCATAAAATGTATTATACAGATTCAATAATAATATTGTATTCGAGCAAAGAAAACGTATGTGCCAGCTGCCAAATGTTACCTTTACCAAAATACGGTTTTGGTAAAGGTAACAATTTTGGTATGTGTACAAATTAATGCTCCCATTAAACTTTGAAACGGCACGTTCGATTTCATTGCAGTTTTCGTTTACGGTTAAGGTAACTATCACACTGCTGCGGTTTCCGCATGCGGCGACGACGTTCGAGTGAGATAGCGCTTTGCATATGTATAGTGCTGTTTCCTTGACGGGTGGCTGATATACATATGTGTCAAAACGTTTAGTTTAAAAGCTAATACCGAGTAATATGGCTGTGATATGCAGATTAACGGACAGATGGGCGGGCGGGTCGCATACGGCGTATATTCAAGAAATCTCAATCAAGGTCTAATATATGTGCTGCTACTTAGTTTTGTAGTAAAAATATGTTTAAGGGGGGCACTCCATAATGCAACTAAATGTTAACAAAATTATTTTTAGGAACTATCAACGTGTGCCATATCATTAGATAGGTCTTATAAAATAAATTTGAAGTTTCTAAAACAATTTTTAGCTTAAGTAGGTACATAGTTTCAAAAATAATCGCTCCGAGAATCTTTAAACATGTCAGTGTTGTAACCGTTTGTTCTTGTAAACAGTTGAACGCATAAAAAATTCTTTAGAGTAAAACTTGTTGCAAATTTTATGCTATACAATGTACTAATAGATATCAACTTAAATGGAGTTATAAAAACCAATATAATCCCGAAAACCCCATTTTTTGGAGTTTGACCTTGCATAACTTTAGGCCCAGACACGAGATTTTCCGAGATTTTAGAGATAAAGTTAAAAACATCTAAATCTAAGTATATAAGAGTTTCCAGCGCTAGGCTAATTTGAATTATATTTTTATTCCCGATATAAAAAAAAAACGGCCAAGTGCGAGTCGGACTCGCGCACCGAGGGTTCCGTACAAACATATAACAAGCAAAAGTTGTAGTATGTTTATTACTAATTTCAATTTAATACCTCTATGCGTTTACGAGGAAAAAGGTTTAAAATTAAAAAAAATATTTTTTGTATGATTTTACTAAAACTGTCTACTTTTCGTAATTTTTCCTTTGTTTGTGTTATATGAAGTTTCTTCGTGCCAAGTTTCAAGTTTCTGAGTTTACGGGAAGTACCCTTTAGGTTTTGAGTTTCTTGCGAGTATTCAGTTTCAAAATATGCGACTTAAATTGCTATTTCTTTTGATTGCGTTGACATAAAAGTTTGGTTTTGCTACATCTGATAGGTCCTATAGCCCTGAGTATTTGACATGAATTTCAATTTAATACCTCCACGCGTTTACGAGAAAAAGGTAGTAAGTTTAAAATTGAAAAAAAAAAAAAATTTGTATGATTTTACAAAAAATGTCTACTTTTTGTAATTTTTCCATTGTCTATGCTATATGACGCTGCTTTGTTCCAAATTTCAAGTTTTTGAGTTCACGGGAAGTACCCCGTAGGTTTTGCGAGTGCCGAAACACGCTAAAATTTGCAGCATAAACGACTGTACTTTTGATTGCGTTGGCTTTTAAGTTTGATTTTTTTACAGCACCAAGGAACAATATACCTGAGTATTTGATATAAATTTCAGCTTGATACCTCCACGCATTCCTGAGAAAAATGGTTTTGACAGACAGACAGACAGACGGACGGACAACAAAGTGATCCTATAAGGGTTCCGTTTTTTCCTTTCGAGGTACGGAACCCTAAAAAGGAGTTCGGTTCTACAATATCTACCCATTCTATTTGGTTTTGGACGAAAGTAATAAATTAATTTGGTAGATTATGTGGTAAATTCTCAATCTATCAAAATTTGTATTAAAATTAAATCAAAATTGATGATAATGTAAATGATAAAGTCAGATTAGGGCAGATTGAGCGGTCGTTTTAGTAACTGCAATAGAAACTAGAATTTATCGAGAATACTGATGTTTACCTCAATATCTGATCACGTCTATATCGTAGAGTAGTTGCCTAAAATTATTTATTTACAAAAAAAAACGACGAAGCCATTTTCAACCTCATATATATGTAGTCCACAATAGAGCATTCACTATTAACTGTTCATTGATTTCAATTTGAAAGAAGTAGGTAAATAAAAAATAAATAAAGCAGTGAGATAAGACTAACAAAATCCTCCCACACTTTTCGTTACCTATATTAGAATTTAGTTGCTATCAGATAGGTCTATTTTGCAGACTTTTTAGCTTGACAGGATTTTTACAAACCACTTTTTTTAATTAAATTACTCGCTATGCAAAATGTATAATAACGAAAATTTCTATAATTCAGAATAAAGGCCCTATATCCTTGTAATAATATAAATCAACTTAAAAATATTCCAATCATATTAAACGAATCATGATTGACTTTAGTAGATTAGTATTACTTTAGTTTAAATCAGCACCCGTCGTTAATAATATATTCTTGGCGAAATTACTTGATTGTTTTGTGGTATGATTTAATCAGCGATGATTTAATAATGAGAATTTTTAATCTAATCACCGACTTCAATTATGAGTCCCCAACTCTGGAGCCAATGAACCTTGGCATCACACACGAATCGTAGAAATAAACCATTTTTAGCTACCATAAACAAATTTAAGCATTTACCTCTGATTTTGTCTACGAATTGATGAATTCAGAACTGAATTCAGATCAAGTGTGTGGAGTGCCGAATACGGTTAACGGCGATCCAGACGTCAAGTTGGTGCCATTACGCGGTGAGTATAGACCCCTTTACCTCAGTCACTCGCCGGATTTCTAATGGGCGAATCTGCCTCTGCCGGTGTAGGACTACATTTACGAATGGATGTGAGAAACTGTGAATATTTTATGACATTCGTGCTTTTTCGATTAGAAATCTATTATACTCTCTTTTGCAATATTTCACTTACCTCCTAGTGGTGAGTGTTCCCTAGGGAGTTATGGACTTTATATTAATTTATTTAAGATTTATGTTGATATTTTTTGACACATTTTTTTTTTCACAAGAGTGATGAATAATTCGTAAGAATATTGCAAACTTGAGTAACAAGGACCGTGAACAAAACAAAAATTAACCTGGTATTGTAGTGACTAGTTAGATATTATTATGTGTCGCCGGGAAGTTATATTATAAAAATACTACCCGTAAATGTTCAAAGTAATGTGTTAAATAAACAGTACTGCGTCTTTAAATTAACAATTTATTTACCCTATATACGTAAATCAACCGTTAACAGTGTTGGCGCGATTTTTTTCTTTAATTTAATAAAATAAAATATCGCTTCTCGCAGATTGACGGCAGTCGCACCGAGTCCTAACTGTATGAATAAATCGTAAATATTGTAATGAAGGTTTTAATGCAATGAAACATATGAATTTGAATGTGTCAAATTCGTGATAGAAAATGTGAGATAGACATATGCAATGACAGTTCAATGACAAGTCTGCACTCTTTTCGTGAATTGTCAAATAGCTTTTTACAATTAAGACCTCTATGCCAGCCAAATAGGGTTTGGTTTTGTTATTGATGACATAATTTTGATTTTGTTATTATGTCAGATATTTATGCGGTCGACCTGTCATCCGATGTTAAAGCTTTCACAGTGGTTAGATATTTATGTCGGTGGCAGTAGCCACATAATTCTGATTTACATGGGTAATCAGATATTTTTAAGCGGCCGGATCCGATATTTATGCTGATCGATGCAAAACGATGTTTATGCCGGCTACAAAGCATCACATATTTTTACCATGGAAGTGTCGTCACATACTTTTGCCCTCAATGGAGAATCAGATATTTTTGCAGGGCTGCCCATAGTCATATATTTATGCTGGTGACTGTACACGTGCTTCACTGATTACCAGTCGTGAAATGAGATATTATTTACCGCCCGCGCGCGCTGCGGCTAATCTCACCTCATACCCAAAAGAAGTAAAATTGTGAGAAAGAATTGTTAAATATTTTTTTTTTTATCATTTTAAAGTTACTACCCCTTTCCTCATGAACGCGTAGAGGTATTAAATTGAAATTCATATCAAATACTCAGGTCTATAATACCTTTAAGCTGTGACAAAATCAAACTTCTATGTCAACGCAATGGGAATGGGAATTTTTACTTATATAGCTACAGGTTGCTACCCAAAGGTTGTCTGGGAGAGATCGCTTTTTAGCGATAAGACGTAAAAATATTTTTATTATTCTTGTATTTTTGGTGCAATAATAGTAGTTTATGTAACTGTTACGTAATAAGTGTCCTTAAAACATGAGTGTGGTCAATAATTGAGCATGAAAAGTTAAAATTACGTTACTGCTACGGATAAAAAGCTTATCATAGTAAAATCGGTCTTGGTAATGCTAGCCATTGCCTTCCGTTTTCGAACACGTTTTAGAGAACTTACAATATGAGTGTAGATAAAGAATATTTACTAACTTACAGGTTTGTACGGAACCCTCGGTGCGCGAGTCTGACTCGCACTTGGCCGGTTCTTAGGGTTCCGTACCTCGAAAGGACAAAACGGAACCCTTGTAGGATCACTTTGCTGTCCGTCCGTCCGTCTGTCTGTCTGTCAAGACCTTTTTCTCAGGAACGCGTGGAGGTATCAAGCTGAAATTTATATAAAATACTCAGGTCTACTGTCCCTTGGAGCTGTGAAAAAATCAAACTTCTAAGCCAACGTAATCAAAAGATACAGCCGTTTATGCCGCAAATTTTCGAAACTCGCAAGGGAATCAAAACCTACAGGGTACTTCCCGTGAACTCAGAATCTTGAAATTTGGTACGAAGCAAGAAGCAACGTCTTATAGCACAGATAAAGGAAAAATTAAAAACTGTAAATTTTAGTTACATCATATAATAAAAATATTTTTAAAGTTACTACCCCTATATACCTACAGGTTTGTACGGAACCACCGGCCAAGCGCGAGTCCGACTCGCACTTGGCCGGTTTTTATTTTTATTTTACCGCCCTGGGTACGTAATATACTAATACGTAAGTAGGTAGATACCTTCTTAAGTTCGTCTTCGATTTGAAAAGCTCTGACGACGAGAGGCCCGCGCACAGCGTACTCCAACTTAACAATGTTTTGATTCATAGTTTCCAATGATAGAGATTTATACCTCCGCTGTATCTGACTTAAAATGACACTTGTTGTAACGGCTTCATATCGTGCTGAAGTGGCCAATGTTTGGCATAGGATTGTCCTTATCCTGCACATTTCTAAGCTTCGAAAATGGTACTCGTTCGACTATATTTTAGGTATATCTATTTACAAAAAGTAAGTATATAAAAGGTTCTATCGAAGGTGCTTTATTAGCGTTAATATTCTACTTGAATTCAAAATACAGTTTGGTTATTTAGCAAAGGATAGAAAGTAATATTTTGACATTGACATTAGAACTTCAGCAAGTTCAGCAGCGGGCAGAAAGAGGTTTAATTTTACCATCTAAAAAGGCAAACAATTACAGGTAATGAGGTGAAGAATATAATAATTAGTTTAAAACACTATTATTTTCTTGCACATGGGGTGAGTGGTTAGGTAATTTTCCCAAAATCGTATCTTACCGTAGCGTTTTCGCCCATCGCGTTTAGGTATTCCCATTAGCGAAATACCCAAACTCATTAATTCCAGTCTTTCTTTTTACAGTCGTAGATTTTCCCATTTCCGATTTTTCCCTAAAGCTAATTTTAACGACTGCATCATTCTCTGAAATTGTATTTTTCATAAGTACAGCGTATTTTTAACCGTAGTTTAGTTACCTAAAATCATATTTTACGTAAGTGTTTCTTTTCGCGGGGCTTCTTGTTTTTGCTATTATTTTATGTATGTTCACCGATTATTCGAAGACGGCTGGACCGATTTGAAAAATTCTTTTTTTGTTTGAAAGAGTATACTTCACAGTTGGTCTCATTGTAACCAGGTCAGGATCTGATGATGGGATCCTGGAGAAATCGAGGGAACTCTTCAACTATTATAGGCACACCTCTATAGTGATTTGAGTATTTTTACAGCAGTTCGAGCATTTGTTTTTGTAAAGGTGGAGGCTAAGTGAAGTCGGTTCTTTTCTTTAAAATTATATATGAAAAAGTCGTTAGCATGCATGTGAGACCTCTGGAGTTGCAGGCGTCCATAGGCTACGGTAACTGCTTACAACATTCCTAACCCACAGGGATCTGTGTTGTGGCCGGCACCAGTTTCGGGCAACGCCCCGGCACATACCACTTCCGAATAACGATACTACCTCAGCCAGATCTGCTGAAAGATATGCTCAGCATCTTTCAGGACTTTCATCAGAAAATCACTAAGAAATATTCTTAAGCCATAGAATCCTAACGGCCTCCTAGCCTAGTCGGTAGTGACCCTGCCTATGAAGCAGGAGGTCCCGGGTTCGAATCCTGGTCAGGGCATTTATTTGTGTGTTTATCACGGATATTAAAATTTGTTCCTGAGATATGGATGTTTTCTATGTATTTAAGTAGTAGTACTTAATGTAAAAAACTAAGAAAAAAATGTGTGTGTGTGTGTGTGTGGCGGGTCGGCCGGCTGGAATGACGTATCCAAAAAAAAAATTTTGTTCGCGACCAAAAAATTTTTTTTCTACTTTTTCTTAGTCGTAATACGGTACCAATTATGCCCTATTTTTGTTACGACCCTGTATGTATATCGTCGCCTAGTACCCACAACACACCTTATGGGACGGGACTATTTTGATTTGTGTAAGATAATCCAGAGTCCGGTAATGCTTTGATTGAAATCGAGCGAAGATACGAGTTTTACACAGTAACCGAAAGCTTCCAGGTACCACCGGCGCATGCACGTGCGCGGCCGCAATGAACAATATTGATACTTTAGGCGCTCTTGCGTAATATCAGAAATTTTGTTAGGTAAAAGAAAACTAAAGGTAAATCTAGTAACCATTTAATACACCATGTTATTTATTATAACTTATTATGCACTAAAGCTATATCTATACATACATAATATAGGAGTTGGTGTAAATGGTTGATTGACTGATCAATGCAGAGCCACAACCTACAGCAGATCGTAATACATTTTTAATGTGTACAAGTAATACGAAATTATTTTGAAAAATTCAATCCCAAAAAGGGTTGAAAGATTGCATGGGTAGATTTAAAAAAATATATTAAGTGACTTTACTGGTGTGAGAGGTTAGAGTGTCTTTACTGGTACTGGGTTTGTCTTGGAGTTCAAGGCCCATTTCACACAGCATTTCCTAAAAAAACGTAAAAGTATATTTCAATCTACCTTGGGATGAAAATTATATTTTCAATCTATCTTGTAAAGGTAAAGTCAGATAAATTACTTATAATCGATTTATAAACCTTGTCTGTCTTTGTAGTTTTACTGCCATCGTTGCTGTTTTTATTTGGTTTTCTTACGCCATGGAATATTTTTTTTATATTTACTGCGCCAAACGCACGCTTTTTGTTGTAACCAACCATAATGAAACCTAGAATAGTAACATTATTATTTAGTAAAAAATATGAAGCGTCTTATCAATAAAAAGCCACAAAGATTAGTTTAAGTTCTAAACATATTTTGTATGCAGCGTGATTTGAGTGCTGTTAGTAGGATTCTGCAGAAACAAAGCTGCAACGGACAAAGAAATGGAAATAAGTATGGTCCTGTTGTAGTTTTGCGTAAACACACATACAAGGATTCGAGTAGCTCAATACCATAGTTGTAGATTATTTTAAAGGCAAGTTCATGGACTATGCCTTGAAATATTAGTGTGCGTTGTATTGCACGACTGTGTGCTTGCATATCAAGCAAAGTCTTCGATGATATCTGCATTCTTAAGGCTTTCAGCTAAAAACCACCTGTGACAAAAATATCATGGCAATAAGGTCGTGTAGGGTCAAATGTATGTTTTAATATTGTAAGGCTGGATTGACACTAAACTTGTAAGTTTCGCTTTTGTAAGGGACGAAGCTATTTTCTACAATGAGAAAACAATATCTGTCTCTCATTCTGACCTACAACAGCGTCCCTTCGTACGTAAACAAAACTTAGAAGTTTGAATCTAGCTTAAGAACAACATTAAAACAATCGTATACAATTAAACTAATTAAAAATTACCTAGTGAAACATCCAAATGAAACATGAGGATATGTTGTGTGTTAGACCAAGCTGTGGGGCATTTTATAGGGCTTTATAATATTAATACAGACTAGACATTCCAATGGGCTTAGGACCTTTCGTAACTTTTTGACTAACGGCGATTGACATTTACAGATAAAAGTAAATTCAATGTTTATTTTGATGTCAATCAATCAGTTTTCTACCAGTTATCAAACACAATAGTCCAGTTTAAGACACTTGAAAAGTCACAAATGAATAATTACGATTTCTATACAGTTTCGCATAGTAAATGTTTGAAGAACGCATTTTTTTATTTGTGGCTTTTCTCAATAGAAATCCCTAAAAGGGCAATCCCTAAACTGCGTTGGCAAGTACAAGACTTATCATCACTTCAACTCGGAAAGGCGCTCTTTATCCCTTAAAAGCGGAGGAGAAAAACGCATTTTATCCACATCTGGCAGGACATTAAACAGTTGAATTACAAAATTTTGAAAGCATTAATTTTTAATATTTTATAACTGGTATTTTTCCTCGCGGTGTTGTAGTGAAAAATGTTGAATTATGCTCGGCAGCAAATTTCGCTCGTGGCTAAATTTTGGTATTTTTTGCTGACTCGAATCTCAATATAAGCACGCGAGGTTAAACAACAACTTTGCTCCTTTGTGTAATAAATAACTATTTTCACATCACCTATTCGTACACCGGCTTTTTCTTCCCTGCTAGGAGGGAACCAAGTGGCGCTTTTCTGTCATAGGACATCAGTTTTTTTTTCAGCCAGTCCGTCATTACAAAAAAAAATCTTATTAAATTAATCGATTAATTACAACCAGGAAGCACACTAAGGACATATAAAGTTAAAATAAATATGATTCTACTAAAATATTTTTTATTTTCCTCTAAGGTGGTGTTCAAAGCAGTATGTGTCACATAGAAGCAAAACTATTTTCACCTTGGGCGTTAACACTTGAACCCCTCACTACACTCAGTAGTCTGCTTTAGAATCCCTTGCTACGCTCGGGATTCTATGATGGACTCAGTCGCATGTTTTGGGATTTACTATACGCCCTCACCGTAAATATTTCATTTTCTCCCTTGTTACACAATCTACTACTTATTGATTTCTGTTCGAAACGGGTTCAATTGGCATAAAAAATATAATGCAATTTACTCGCTCGCGTACATTTTTCATAAATTTGTATGTTGATCGCCCTTAAGTCCTTAATTAAAATGTAGCGTCGTGAGATCTAGTATCTGCCCTCACTGGCCGATTTGGAAAATTCACCCTGTATAGGACCGTTCAACTATTCTTGCACCGTTTGTGTATGTTTCTGTTTGGCTAAGTTAGGTTCTAACTCAAAAATTATATGAAAATCGCAAAATCATTATATACAGGGTGGAAAGATAAGTCGGGCCCTGGAGGGAAACTACCTTAAAACCTTGAGATAGCTCAATTCGCTTAAAGGAAACATTCTTTTATTTTTCCTAAAAACTAAAACTGCATTCACAATATTTTTCTTAATTTTCACTTTTTTCCATACTAATTGTATGAAAATTATTATTATTATTATTTATGGGTTCTCTTGTGCCCTAAACTTGGTTGGTATTTAGAAGTTTTTATCCTCGTTGGAAACAGGATCGATTGGCATCAATTGTCATAAAAATTATTTATGGCAAAAATTACAAAATAAATACTTTTTTTGAAAACTGTACTCATTTCCAAAAATTTGTAAATGCAGTTATGTCCCTTTAAAGAAATTAAAGAATGTTTCCTT
Source organism: Pammene aurita (assembly GCA_947086415.1). Taxonomy (NCBI): domain Eukaryota; kingdom Metazoa; phylum Arthropoda; class Insecta; order Lepidoptera; family Tortricidae; genus Pammene; species Pammene aurita. The sequence continues at coordinate 30,138,927 of OX352303.1, forward strand.
TCAGTGAATTGACCTATCTCAACGTTTTAAGGTAGTTTTCCTCCAGGGCCCGACTTATCTTTCCACACTGTATAATAAAACTAAGTTGAGAAAATGTGCGTGCCGATAAAACTTAAAAAGGAGTCCCAGCACGATAAAGGGACTTATATAGTGTGATAGCCCTTTATTCCCCCTCGAACAAGAAAGTTCCCGTTTTAACCTAAAGGGGGTGTCTTTAAAGATATAAGGGCTTTTCCAACCCTTCAACTCGGAAAGTAAGTGTAGTGGCGCCATCTGTTGTCAAGTAGTTGATCTTCATTCATTGTCCAAAGTGGCGCCATCTGTTGTCGAATAGTTGAATTTCATTCATTGTACACAATATGGACTTAAACGAACGATTATTCCCAAACTTTCTCGAATATCCTAGCGCCAACTTTCTCGAATATCCTAGAGCCTAGCTTTCTGAATATATAAGAGCCCGGTGTCACCCGCCAGAGTTAGTTTGATTTGAACAGCGAAACAAGCGATTTCGAAACGAAAAAGAAAGAAATTATCTGTGTGTGAGCCTTTATTTTGAAGTATCACGTGTGAGTATTTTTAATAGTGTGTTTAATTAATTCTCGATTTCGAAGCGAAGAAGAAAAAAGTTATCTGTTAGCCTTTATTGTGAAATATCAACTGTGAGTATTTTTAATAGTGTATTTAATTAATTCTAATGTTTTTTTTTTTTTTTTAATTGTAATTTCCTTAACTTTCAAGTAGTCGCGCGGCGTTGAATCGATGCCTTCTATATACTTTGGCCGTAAACAAAATATCGCGCGACCGCTTGAAGATTAAATTTTTTTTTTCTTTGTCTCAACGTGCTCCACGTTTACGTAACAATATATTTGTCTATAAAATGTTCATTTAATTTATATTTTACAGAATACAATGCCTAGACGTAAAAGAGGTGGAGATCTTGCCAGTTCTGCAGCGAAACGGCGGAAACAAAAAGAAAATCGAAGAAATGAAACGGAAGAAGAGCGCGAAGCACGTTTACAAAATCAACGAACCAGAATGAGCACCCTGAGAAGCGGAAAAAGCGAAGAAAGAAAAGAAAATAAAAGTATTGAAGAATCGAGCATTTTAAAAGATAATCTAACAAAGGAAGCATTCCACTACGAACCGACGAAGAAATATTACGATCATAAATATGTTGTGATCGGAAAAATGAATAACATTTGCCAATTTTGCCACGCGAAAAAATTCAGTAAAGAAACACCAGGTCTCTGTTGCATGAATGGAAAAATTCGATTACCACCACTGGAAGCACCTCCACAGGAATTTCTACATTACATGACCGGGGAAACACCAGAATCAAAACACTTTCTTCAAAATATAAGATCATACAACTCCTGCTTTCAAATGACTTCTTTCGGTGTTACTTCGACTGACACTAATAGAGACAAATTTGAATATGTATTTTCAATTCAAGGGCAAATTTATCACAAAATTGGATCGTTACTACCAATGCCTAACGATGACTATAAAAATCTGCAAGTATATTTCATCGGAAATGAAGAAAACGAAATTGATCAACGATGTACAAATTTTATTGGATTGAAACGCGAAATAATCCAAGATGTACAGAGGATCTTACACAAATACAATTTACATATTCAAAACAACACTAGACCGCATGATTTCTGATGACTATAAAATTGTAATTCGAGCGGATAAAAGACCACGTGGAGAACACGAACGTAGATTTAATGCACCTCAGATAGATGAAGTCGCCATCGTAATTGTGGACAATGAAAATACAAGCCGTGACATAATTGTACAACGAAGAAGAAAAGGACTACAACGCATTGCAGAGACACACCGTTCATATGATGCTCTTCAATATCCGTTAATATTTCTGCACGGAGAGGATGGTTATCATTTCAATATAAAACAAATTCATCCTAAAACAGGCATAGAAACAAACAAAAAAGTCACTTCCAAGGAGTTCTATGCTTACCGCTTAATGATCAGAGACAATGAAATATACAATCACATTCTCAACACTCGCCGTTTATTCCAACAATTTCTGGTAGATATGTACGCAAAAATAGAAGCAGAACGGATGCTTTACATAAGACTGAATCAGAAGAAACTACGCACAGAAGAATACATCCACCTTCGAGATGCGATCATAAATGACGGCAATATTGACGATATTGGAACAATGGTAATCTTACCCTCATCATACATAGGAAGTCCAAGACATATGCACGAATATACTCAAGATGCCATGACCTACGTAAGAAAATATGGACGACCTGATCTCTTCATAACATTTACATGCAATGCAACTCATCATGGCCAGAAATCAAAGAACAACTAAAATACGGACAAACCTCCATGGATCGACACGACATGATAGCCCGAGTTTTTCGACAAAAACAAATAAGATTTATTGAAGTCATCACAAAATACCACATCTTTGGAACCGTTAGATGCTGGATGTATACAATCGAGTGGCAAAAACGAGGATTACCTCACTCACACAATCTCATATGGCTACACGATAAAATTTATCCCACGGATATCGACAAAATCATCCAAGCTGAATTTCCCAATCCACAAAATGATCCGGAACTATACAACATACTCGTACCCATCGTTGAAAATTTTTCAACGACGAAAACAAGGAATGCCAGAAGAGGGTCATCCAGAAATAATGAAAACTAACGCAATAGGTCGAGTATACACTGTACATCCAAACAATGCCGAATGTTTCTATCTCCGAATGTTGTTACACGAAATACGGGGACCAACAAGTTTCACAGATCTCAGGACTATTGACGGCTACATATGCCAGACTTACAGAGAAGCATGTCAACGTTTAGGATTATTGGAAAACGATAACCACTGGGAATTAACACTACAAGAAGCCACACTCACAGCTTCAGCTGAACAAATTCGAGAGTTATTCGCCATAATTCTAACAACATGTAACCCATCAAACCCAAAACAGCTATGGGACTCTTTCAAAAGGAATATGAGTGATGATATATTGTACCAAATCCGACAAGCTAATCCAGAACTGACTATAGAATTCAATGACGACATCTTCAATGAAACACTCATTCGCTTAGAAGATAAATGTTTAGCAATAAATAACCAGACCTTAGTAGAAATTGGAATGCCAGCACCACAAAGAAATACTTTCAGTGTGCTAAACTACGAAATTACAAAGGAAAAAAGCTACAACGTCAATGAACTACTTGAATACATTGCTCACAACAAACCACTCCTCAATGACAATCAAAAAAAAATTACAACGTTATAATGAACCGAATAAATAACAACACTGGTGGAATTATTTACTTGGACGCACCAGGAGGCACCGGTAAAACGTTTCTAATAAATCTAATACTGGCGGAAATACGTGCTGAAAAACACATCGCACTGGCACTAGCATCATCCGGCATTGCAGCCACACTTATGGAAGGAGGACGAACTGCCCATTCTGCCTTACAACTACCGTTGAATATAGCCGAACAACAATTCCCGGTATGTAAAATCTCAGGAACATCTGGACGGGGTCAACTTCTAAAACATGCTAAAATTATCTTCTGGGATGAATGCACCATGGCCCATAAAAAATCACTAGAAGCCATGGACAGAACATTACAAGAATTGCGAAAAAACTCTGAAATGATGGGAGGAGCTCTACTCATACTCTCAGGAGATTTTCGACAAACACTTCCAGTTATTCCCAAATCAACACCAGCAGACGAGATCAATGCATGCTTAAAAAAGTCACATCTCTGGCCGCAAGTACAAATATTGCAATTAACAAAAAACATAAGGGTTGAATTATCAAAAGATGAAACAACAGCACATTTTGCTAAAATACTTTTACAAATAGGCGAAGGTACATATCCTACTGACCAAACGACCGGCCTCATTGAACTCAATAGTGATTTCTGTAACATAGCCACTACTGAAAACGAACTAATCGACAAAATTTATCCAAATATTATTCAGAACTATACCAACGTAGAGTGGTTATTTCAAAGAGCAATTTTGGCCACTAAAAATAATATTGTTGACGATATCATTTTTAATATTCTAAAGAAAATACCTGGTGAAGAGAAAGTATATAAATCGATCGACACGATGGTATCCATTGAAGAAAGTGTCAACTTTCCTACTGAATTTCTAAACTCTTTACAAGTACCAGGAATGCCATTACACTTCCTTCGTCTGAAAATTGGATCTCCAATCATACTACTCAGAAATCTCAACTCCCCAAAACTATGTAATGGAACGAGGATGATCGTAAAACAGCTATCGAATAATGTCATTGAAGCTGAACTTATTTCTGGAAAGAACAAAGGACACACAGTATTTATACCTAGAATACCACTGATCTCTTCTGAATTGCCATTTCAATTTAAAAGATTGCAGTTTCCAATTAAATTAGCCTTTAGTTTTACAATTAACAAAGCGCAAGGGCAAACTTTGAAATATTGTGGCATCAACCTCAAAGAATCCTGCTTCTCTCACGGTCAGCTATATGTAGCTTGCTCAAGAGTAGGAAGTTCGAAAAATTTATATATATATACCCCGGACAATAAAATGAAAAATGTTGTTTATAAACAAGTAGTGTAAATAATGAGAAAATGTAAATACATGTAAATATAGAAAATGTTTTCAAAATATATTTTTTACTTTTTACGTCATAGTATGTTTTTTTATTTCATCTACCACGTAATCTCATATCAACTCCCGAGCGAAGCCGGGTATCATAGCTAGTATTTAATAAAAATTAACGTACGTACGTAACGTACCTAAGATCAAGACTATTTGGAGTGGAGCGCGTTATATTTTTACGAGGCGAATAAGGTAAATGATATAATTTCATAACAATTACGAAATAACTTAATAAAAATTTACTGACCAAGTATTCCAAAGGTCCCCAGATGTCAACGACTGGGTGATAACAAATTTTTCCCAATTTACGGGTGCCTTTGCACTTTTCGAATTCACGCTAGCGTTCTAGCGGGGAGCGACACACGTCCTGCCTCCGTGAGCTCAGCGAGCGGACTAAATCGCCCGGCCTTGCTTCGTATAATTTATTGTAAGTTTATAGTTAATTTGAAGTGCTCTATTTACGAATATTTACTATCAAATGGTATATATATTTTACATTATTTGGGTTCATAATAAGTTGAAGTTTATGTTTGTATTAATTTTTTTCATAACTAATCATGTATGTAGTCAGAAACCGCGGTTATTCTTTGTGTATTTTTTACGAAAGTTGATTTAAATATTTTTTTTCTCAGTTATTTTGTATGACATCGGTGAATTTTTTTATATTTATTCCATAGAAGACTATAAACTCAATATTACAAAAAGAAACTGTAGCAATACGACATCAATAAAATCCCTAAATTGATATGTGTCCGAACCTCCCCTAGCTAAAATTGGTAAAACACTTGTTGGGAATAGGTCAATTATTCAAAATACAATAATAAAGTAGATAATTTTTTGTACTTATACAGTCCCTATTGAAATGATCTTTCAATTTATGGTTAAAAATTTGTTGATTTAGTACTCTTTAATGGCTAAATCATATCAAATAGTTGAGCAAAATTGTAAAAAGATTTTACCGGACTCTTAAGGCTCCTTATTCCCTAAATGGTCGAAAAACTCTATTAATGAAAAAAGCCGCATAAAATGCTATTTATAAGATAGTTTGAAGTATTAGTAATACAAAAAAAAAATTTTGAACCATGTTTATTATTATTAAGTACCCAAAAATACGATTCTTACAAAAAGTGTCCTGTGAAGTGTGATTTAAGTGTCATTTTTAAAAATTCATAGTAATTTGAAATTTACTGCTATAGTATAGTTTTTTTTTATCGTGATAGAAATATAGTTTAACTTTGCAATGGTAATATTTTTAGGGCAAAATATTCATAGGGTTTTCGTGGAAAAAATGAAATGTAACCGTGTTTTCACCAAAAAACTGGCATATAATCAGAAGGTATTTTGTCGATTATCCAAGATGAATCTTCGATTTTTATTTCCATGGCCGTCTCATACATGATATACTCAATTGAATTTAATTCAAATTAAATAAGAATTTTTACCCTTTCTTGCGTAACCTGAAAATGAACGGTACACCTAACTGGAAAATCCGGAAAGGCCTTCCAAGACAAACAATTTTTTTCATATTTCACTCGTTAAAATGTAATATTTGCTCCGATGGCCGTCTAGATAAAGAAATGAACTATTATGTGCATCAATAGTTGATTTAAAAACACTTAGTATTTTCGCCATAGCCTTCGAAGAAAATGAAGCATTTCGTGAAATTCGCGCGTTTTGGGAATAAGGCCTCTTAATTAAGATTTATTTATAGAATACCTAGAATTGATTAATATTATGGTGCATTTCTATCCTTTGCATGATACATATGCATTTCTTGATCGCGCGAAATATGTAAATGGCAACAGTTGGAAAGATTCCTAAGAATAAACTAAACTTATTCGTATCTGTCCACAACACAGATAAGCTCCACCGATGGACAGTGGGCAAAGTCGGGAATGCCCCAAATCGCAATACTAAAGTTATGGCCAGACGGCATACAACCACAGCCCTCTGCCACGAGACCTTGGCAGAAAACAGAGATTTTAAACCATGGAGCCAGTGGTTGGTGCCAAATTCTACATGACCTTTAAACGCCCTTGGTGGCTAGGCGTGCTCTGCCAACCATTGGCAGAAGCGGTTGGTTGGTTGTCATCCATGTAGACGCTCGATTCAACAACTCGCTTCAATCAAGGTCACGTGGCAGAATTTGCGGCTATCTGCCGTCTGGCCCCAACTTTAGGCGTCTGCTAGACGTTCGCCAGCAACGCTGCCGACGGTCCAAGGTCACCCTGAGGTTGGTTGGTGCTTCATACAATTTTGCTGGAAACAACTGTCTACACGGTCCGTCCAGACCAAGGTCGCTCGGTCGGAGGGGCGTGTTGGCGACCGTCTAGCAGACGCTTAAGATTTTTGTCTCAAAGACCCATCAAGGTAATTTTGAAATGTTTCAAATTTGGAATAAAATGCAGTATTCTAACTTTCAAAATTTATTTTATGTTCCTTATCGTTAAAGAGATAACAATAACTAATTAACAAAAATATGAGAACCGCCATGTAAACTATTTTAGTTTTAAGAAATTCTTTACTAAGCTAATATAGGGTAAATCTCCAGTAACTGGACACCTTTCAATAACTGGCCCCCTTATACTAATAATAAACTATAGCCACAAACAGAATACATTTTAGTATAACTTTGCCAGTTATTGAAGGGTGGCCAGTATTTAAAACCTTATACTAAAACCGGCCAAGTGTGTGTCACGCATAAGGGAGGGTTCCGTACCTTCAATGGAATAAGAACCAAACTAGCACCAAAACGTCGTATCTGATGCCTATGGAAGAAGTTTTTTGGAGATAACTCAAAAATGGCTGAACCGATAATGTTCAAAATAATTTTCGCTGAAAGTATGTAATAAGGCACATCCTCTAAATTTTTGTCATATTTTAGGGACTTACGGTTCATAAGTTACAACACACACACTTTTCCTGATTTTCGAATGGATTATTTCTGAAAATATTCACTTAATTACAAAATGTTTAAATAAACCTCGATGTTATTTTTAAACACCGAATCGGCTGATTTGCAACATGTTGATATTTGCAAAAAAAAATTGTTACATGTATGGAGCGCCCTCACAAAAAATATTGTTTTCTGCAATTTAACTACATAACTAAATAGCGGCATACAAAATACACATTATGTCTAAATTTTATTAAAAACATCTTATAGTTTCCGAGTAAAATAGCTGTGACATACGGACGGACAGACAGAAGGACATGACGATAAGGGTTCCGTTTTTGCCATTTTGGCTACGGAATCCTAAAAATTAATTATGTCTATGGGTAAACAGTGACCAGTTATTGAACGGTGGCCAGCATGGTCTAAGATCTGGCCACGTCACATATGACACAATAATGAGAGCAATGAAACCCATCTAGTAAGACTGAGATACTATCCTTATTGCTAGATCCGGGCATCTGGCAGCTTTTAATAGGTGGATGTCAGAGTGATAGACGAGCAAAGTTTTTTAATTGGAAAAAAGTAATACCAAAATAGGTAAAAACGGCCGAAGGTTTCTTATTTATAGAGGACGGGGCCTATATTTTAACATTAGAACAAAAAACTTTGCATAATATTTCGGACACAGAAACAGTTGGCGATAACTATTACATCGTTTTGGACTACTTTCCGCCATCAGAAACTTTTGGTGATGATATGATCTAATTATTTATATAATTTTTCATAATACTGCATCAAAACCAGAACTTTAGGATTTGTATTCTTAAAGTGGTTTGCATTCTTTGACATCCACCACTTTACAGCTGCCAGATGTCCGGATCTAGAAATAAGCATAGTATAGCAAACTAACGAGAGGGGTTTCGTCGCTCTCATTATTGTGTCATATCTGACGTGGCTAGCTCTCCGTCTAGCAGGTACTGGCGTGGCGGTTTACCCTACTTATATATTGATTAAACTATCATTCTCAATTTTTTTTTCCTAGTGAGCACATTGTAGTTCATTCAGCATCAAATAGTTAGTAGCAGTCTAACTGGCTAAACACGATATACTGTAACACATCCTTACTGCCATACAAATAAAGATGTGTACCGATATATTTGGCTATTTTGGTTGCTACAAACTATTTGATGCTCACTGTACAGTCAGCAGCAGAAGTAGGCTACGGCCGAGGTGTTCATAATGACTTTCACTCGCTCTTATTCTCTACACAATAAAGTCGTGTCAAGATCTTTTTGAACACCTCACCCGCGTAGCTACTTCTGCTACCGACTGTACATTTGATTGTCCATTACGGCCGGTGCAAATTGTCGCTCTGCCCAGGCGCAGATACAGGGGGGGGGGGGCAACAGGGGCAATAGGCATGATGACACATGTTGAATTATGCAATCAAATTTAGATGATAGGATGCAAAATGATCAATATATCCACCTAAAGTGAAAAATTTAAATTCTATTGAAATGGCTCAAAGATATGAAGCTGCAAAATTTCTAAATTTTACGATTTTTTAAAGTGCGAAATTAAAAAAAAACAATGATACCATTCGATTTTTAACGTTTTACTGTAACATAAATTGTATAGCAACCATATACATAAACGCAACATTTCACTGTAAAAATAGTAATTTCATATTTTTTCCATACTTTAAACAAGGCGACTATGTGATCGTGACGTCACTTTTGCACGTCATTTAGTTAGGAGCGTTTTGAGAAACAAATGCAAATCTCGGACTTTAAGTCTCATTTCTGACTATTGTGTTGCTTTAATGCAATTGGCCCCATATTGATATTTGATCTTCACAACAAAACGAATCGATTGATACCATACATAAAAAAAATTCACCATGCCTATTGCCCCCACCTGACACGCAAGCCGGGGGGGCAATAGGGGCAATTGCCCCCACGCAAGCCTCGTATACTACGGGGATCTCGGACCGCAAGGTTTTTTGTGAAGGAAATCCCTCCCCTGAATAAAATCCTGGCTCCGCGCCTGGCTCTACCATTTAAGTACTGTTTCTTAGTGTTCGAAGCAAGTTATTCCGGCACGCTAGTTATATATACTTCGTACAGATGGTTCTCCGGGGACTGGTTCTGGTCCTCGTGGTTTCGAAGTCCTAGTCTTTTATTTAACTCCTTCACAGTTTGTTTCAAAGCCACAATCCGGTTAGACATACGTGTGGCTCGAGCTTTCAACATCTTTATCGTTCTATTTTTGCGTAATATTTTTTCTTTTAGCTTTGTATATTTGGTTAAGATTCCTTTGCTACTTGATGGCATGTTGTTTGAAGATCTGGGCATCGGTTCCATCCGCAATGAAGGTGTCCCAGGTATGTTCCTATTTACATATGCTGTCGGCATTCTTTCTTTTACTTGAACCTGTATTATAAAACGAATAATAATCCACAACTGCATAACCTAGTTTTATCTACACTCATACTGTAAGTACTCTAAAATGCGTTCAAAAACCGTAGACAATGACAAGCATTACAACAAACGATTTAACTATGATAAGTTTCTTATCTGCGGCAGTAACGTAATTTTAACGTTGCATGCTCAAATATTGTTAAGCAATGAGTTTCAAATTTGGAACATCGAATTTGATAACATAATGTTACCGCCATGGCCAACTCGATTGGTCCCGCGCGAGCGCCGGCACAATCGAGTTGGCCATGACGGTACAATGGCGGCCATTCTATGGTTTCCGAACACTTAATTTAATATATATAATATGAGTGTAGATAAAGCAGTGTATGCAACTGTACGTAATTAGGCCTTAAAACACTCGTGTGATCTTATTATGAAATTCGCCTGCGGCTCATTTCATAAAACCACACTCATGTTTTAAGGACCCTTATTACGTAACAGTTACATAAACTACTATTAATACACAATACGTGTAATACTTAACTACATTATAAGCATGTAGCATAGAGAAATTAGTAAGCTTAAGAGTGCTCCCTCCACGGGCATCTGCTAGGTACTAGTGGGTATGAACCCACTAGATACCTAGCAGATGCCCGCGACTTTGTCTGCCAGACTTCGTTGTCTGTAGATCCAACACTCGCCATAAAGAAGAATCGGACACGGGTGTGTCCTTAAACTACGTCCAAAAGAGAGGTATGGGCACTGCGAATGTCATCTCGCTGTGTGTGGTAGGGCACAGCATGGCGAATGTCATCTATTTAGCTCAAATCTGGAGCAGAGCCCGACTGGGGAAGTACCTCTACCTTACAGAAAACCACAGCCAAATACCACTAGACCCTACTCATAGTGTTGTGTTCCTGCTGGAGAGTAGGGTTGCCAAAGAGCTCAAAGAGGACCCAGTGTTTTGACAATGAGGGGCCTTCTTGTTCCTTTAGCTGTCGACATAGTGAATCCTCCTTTTTGTAAAGGGTCGGCAACGCGCATGTGACACCCCTGGAGTTGCAGGCGTTCATAGGCTACGGTAGCTGCTTACCATCAGGCGGGCCGTATGCTTGAATGCCACCGTCGTGGTATAAAAAAAACGCCATAATAAAATCTAACAGCAAATGAGCAAACATACTATTAGAGCCTACCTACCATGATAATCATAAGATCATAACATAATACCAAGATTGAGCGAGATGGTCTTATTAAAGTTTCAATAGGAATGACAGAGAAGGCGCTATTATCGTTGGTCCTTGTCATAGTCTCACATTATGATTATTGCTTACTTACAAAAGGCCCTAAGTACAATATAAACGTTTGTTGCCCTCCACCGCTTTTTGAAGGGCAACACAGAAATCGACTAAATTATGTAGGCTAGTTACGGTATGCTATCAGCCATCTTGAAACTTGTTTTAAAATTAGTCGCGTTGTGTGTATTCTGTCCTTGGGCGAACACGTGTTTCAACTCTAGAGATACTTGCTTTGAGATAACGCATATGTTATTTTAGACGCACAAGTGGTCACCGTTTCTATAGTAACTTTTTCCAACCCTTCACTCTATTGGGGGATTATTTCCTTGAAATAAAATATCGTATGTTCTTCCCCAGGCAGGACTTTTAAGGATCGGTACAGCAGTTTAAGCGTGAAGAGGTAACAGACAGACAGACATACACACTTTCGCATTGATAATATTAAAGGATTTGCTTACACGAACAAACAAAGTCGGAATTGCGTCTCTCCTGAGGATTTTTCGTTTTTTTCCTTGGTTTTGGAAGCATTTTTCATCAAAATGTCTCCCGCAAACAATAGACCGGTTTAAAGGAGTCCAGTTTTTTCTATCAATTGCACGCAACCATTTACGATAAAGATCGGGGTCCCTGGGGAATCTGAAAATAAAAGGAAAAGGTGAGGAAATTTAGAAAATTTGAGTAAAATATATAGATAAAGTTTGTCCAGAAAGAGATGTCGCACTAAATAGACTATACGAGTATACTATACTATATATATATATATATATATATATATATATATATATATATAACTTTATCTATATATTTAAACAGAACTAATCTGAAGCTATCAGAAAACTCTCACTCTGCACCAACTTCGCAATATGTGGGAAGAACCAGTATAAACAGACCCGTTTATATGCTTATACATATATCGCCCTTTAGTGCCCATAACCACTTCACAAGTTATCACTTCGGACATGATGAATTGATGAATAACAAAATTTGTTCCTGGCTCACAGTACCAGGGGTTCTTTACAATTTACATCATACAGTTTTAACTAAGAACACATTATATTCATTACTTTTATATGAGTTTCACGCATCCTCACTCATCTCTGGTGGCAACGCAGCCTTAATCATAATCATTAACGCTATATAATTATTTTTATTACATATGTACTTAATGCGTAAGTAATTAACTTGTAACTCTAGCGTATAACTATTTCAGTTTCAGTGAAAACTATCAATTTAAGTATGATTTGTATTAGTTTTGTTTGCATATGTGGTTGTGTACCTATTAGTTAAGTATCTTGCCACTACCTGTGAGTTCCTATAATTGGCTTCCTGTATTTGCTAAAATGTATAATGTTTGTGTCACATCTGTTGGATCTCCAAATCTAAATATATGAAAGAAGAAACTGACTGACTGACTGACTGACGGACCGACCGACCGACCGACCGACATATCAACGCACAGCCCAAACCGCTGGTTCTATAGATTCCAAATTTGGCACGTAGGTACCTTATAAGGTCTAGGGATGCACTAAGAAAGGATTTTTCAAAATTCACCCCCGACCGACCGACCGACCGACCGACATATCAACGCACAGCCCAAACCGCTGGTTCTATAGATTCCAAATTTGGCACGTAGGTACCTTATAAGGTCTAGGGATGCACTAAGAAAGGATTTTTCAAAATTCACCCCCTAAGGGGGTAAAATGGGGGTCCAAAGTTTGTATGGCGAATCAAGATTTGTTAGACTATTTTATTCGAAACTTCACAGGAGTATTCCTAACGATAAATGAGTAAACACGTGTTTCAGGTTTTTTTGAAAATTAAACCCCTAAAAGGGGCAAATGTGGTCACAAAGTCTGAAAACCAACATGGGTATCGTATCCTTTTTGAGTACTTATAGTACGCGGGCGAAGCCGCGGGAAAAGGCTAGTAATTAAAATAAAATAAAATATGTGCTATTAAAAGTACAATTTAGCCAACGGCTGCTGGTAATGACATAATCTGAATGTAAGATTTATTTATTTCTTTTGAAATAATAATTCATAGTATAATTTTCATGTCAAACAGTTATCAATATTAGTCCCTTGGATATTTGGGTAAATTTCACTAGGTTTCAACCGCCGGTTAATTTGTTTTATGAAATTATTACATAAAAGTTGTTAGTAATTAGTATTATATGTGTTTATATGATGGATAACACACAGTTTTCGAATAATTTTGTGTTTTTCATAAACTATTGGCCACTTTTCGAAATAGTTAGTAGTAGTATAGTCGAAAAATATACTGAATATGGGAAGCCATACTACATTCGACTCTCTGTCCCACTCATATATCTCAAAAAGCAAGGAATTAAAAGCAAATACATAAAAATATTAAAGAAGATCTATGACCACAGCAGACCAGCTCAAGACCGATATATATGGCAAAAACTGGAGGAGGCCTTTACCCAGGAGGGGATCCCAAAAGAAAAATAAATATATATGTATATGTGTACAAAATACTAATGGAATATAATCTAGTTTGTAAATGTTTAGTATGTATCAGTAAATAATGGCTTTTTATTTTATTTTATTTTTATTTTTTATTTATTTATTATGACCACAGCAAAGCAAGAATCCAGCTTGAGACAGTAGGGGAAGAATTCAGACTGGAAAGAGGGGTCAGGCAGGGAGACCCACTGTCCCCAAAACTCTTCTCAGCAGTACTAGAAGAAATTTTTCGCAATCTTGAATTTGAAAGCAAAGGACTCAATATCAATCGCACTAACCTTTCCCACCTAAGATTCGCGGACGACCTAGTACTGTTTTCCGAAAATCCAATCCAACTACAAGAAATGTTAGAACAGTTAGCAACTGAAAGCGAAAATGCAGGATTGACAATGAATTTTTCAAAAACAAAAGCTATGACAAACAGACAGGAACATACTTTAAATGTAAAAAACCAACCAATCGAATATGTACAAGAATATATTATATACCTGGGTCAAATCATTGCACCAAAAATGCAAACAGAAAAGGAAATTCAGAGAAGAATTTGCAACAGCTGGGCACGCTACTGGTCCTTCAAGGAAATTATGAAGAACAACTCAGTTCCTATGGCAGTAAAACGCAAGCTATTCAACACATGCATTCTCCCAGGATGCCAAACCTGGGGACTGACAAAGTCTTTAAGCCACAGATTGGAAGTATGCCAGCATGGGATAGAGAGAAGTATGCTCAACATTAAAAGAACCGACAAAAGGAAACTTGGAAAGATCCGGAAAGCCACAGGTGTACCAGACATTACATCGAGAGCAAAGTGGTTAAAATGGAGGTGGCTTGGACATCTAATAAGATCCAACAAAAACAAATGGTCACAAGAAGTAACATTTTGGTAACCCCCGGGACAGCAGAAGAAGTCGAGGAAGACCATTAAAAAGATGGGAAGATGACCTGCCAAAAGGATGGTGTAGCAGTGCACAAGATCGAGATCTCTGGCGCTCATTAGAGGCCTATGTCCAAGGAGGACACCCCAAACCAGAATAAAAAAAATAAACATAGTTATTGTTAAAGTAAATTAACATAACATTAGTAATTATAAGAGAAAACTATGTTTGGCGAATAAAGGCTATTTTTATTGTTATTTTATTTTTTATTGGCCACTTTTATGTCATAAATTTGTAACACAATGGAACCAGTATTTGAAACGCTTGTGATATTTACGCAAAAAAATATCTTGTTATTAACTATTATGATAAAATATTAGCATGCAGCAACTAGAAACGTTAATACCTATTCAGTTATATTGAATAGCTACTTACACAATTTAGTTAAAGCAATGCCACCGTAGTTACAGTGTTCGAGAGGAAACAGGATGGCTCGCGGTATTTTATTTTAGCTTCCGAAGTGTTGTGGAACAACCCTGTGCAACCCAGACTTACCCAACTTGGACTTAGTTTTTCATACTCCCCCCCTCATTTTTTCCAGCTTCCAAGTCTGACGGAGCGATAACCGACCGGCCGGGGTGAATGAATATCATATATTTACCTGTGATATGAGTAATTGTCTACATTTTTTCTTTGAGTAACAGTGCAATCCGGCACACAACATGAAACCATGTTTCTCCTTTTTATTCGTAATTAATTATTTGTGTGTTACACGATTAAAGTATGCACTGTCACGACGTAGGTTTATGTGTATCTCTTTCATAGATATTCATCTATGATATCTTTCTTCTGAAATAATTGAGATAACAAACCTAAGAAACAAAACAAAATGTAAACAAGTCAAATGACACCTCTGACACAGTGAATGACACTTATGAGGTTATGACACATGACGTTAAAGTTAACGTTTTGTGCGCATCTTAATCTGAGTGTTAACAGCGTTTAGTTCGTTTAAGCCGACTACTCACACACCTGCTACAGGGGCAATATTGGAATGGCGAAAGTCGGTGAAAACTTATTGTAGATTGCGCTGTGACTAGGGCTCGCGGTCGTTTCCGGGTTTCGGGTACCCGTTTCCAAGATCCGTTTCTGAGTAACACGAACACGGTTTTCTGGCCCGTTTCCCACGTGTAATAAAGAAACGTGTAATTAAGATCCGTTTCCACGAGTAAACGGGTAGCCGAAGCAACGTTCCTTAAATACACGCGGATCTCGAAACGTCCTTGACGAGTGGCAGAGATACGAGTCGAGACGTTTAAGAGCTACTAATGAATACATGTAGTAGCTTAGGGAATTTTAGTCATGTTGAATCTTATTGCGAGTCCATAGATTTGAAATTTAGTTAACGGTTAATTTGAACGAACCTTTTTTCCACGCAGGTAGAAGCACGGGTTTGTTTTCAATAGATAAAGGATGAATTGCCTATATTAAAACAACAATTCTGCCGTTTTAGCAATATAAATATTACTTCGTTATACTCAATACTTATTTCATTGAATTAATAGTGTCTCCGTTCTTTAAAATAAAGGTTCAGGTAATTATTATTTTTATACCACGACGGTGGCAAACAAGCATACGGCCCGCCTGATGGTAAGCAGCTACCGTAGCCTATGGATGCCTGCAACTAATGGGGTGTCACATGCACGTTGCCGACCCTTTACAAAAAGGAGGATTTACTGTGTTGACGGCTAAAGGAACAAGATGGTCCCTCGTCGTCAACACACTGGGTCCTCTTTGAGCTCTTTGTATTAGTTGTTTATTGATAAAAAAAAACACTATATTTGATTAAAATTAGATAGTGGTCTGCGGCGGCGGTTAGGACGGTTTGGTTAGGTATTCAAATCCGGGCAAGAAAAATAATTTGAAACTTACAATGCACAGCAGCTGTAGTATATTATTTTTACATTTAATCCCGATTTATTTACCCTAGTACAACGAAAGGTTCTCTAAATTATCGCTGAAAATTGTGTTGCCGATTATCAGTTCCCAACAAACTTTTCGCATAATTTAACATCGCGGAATGATCATGTGCCAACTTATCAAAAGATTTTGTTTTATTTCTCTCAGTTACCAACTGTACGTTTGGCCTGTTTTTATAAAGTCACTTTTCTAAATGCCGCCTTTCGAGTATAGAATGGTTTATTTTGCGTAATATTCATTTCGTAAGGATGCCATTTTCACTGTGGGCAAATTATATACAGGTAGTTATTATTATTATTTCAATACAATAGTTTATTCATTAGACTTATTGCTTAGAATATTTTTTATATTAAAAAGTCGATTCTGGCACTTGCCGGCCGTTACGGCGGCACGCTCGCTTCGCTAGCTCGGCTTCGTGCACTGTTTGCTCACGGTAGATCTAATACGCTCCTCTTCGCTTCGCTCGTCGTCGCACCTAACTGGAGTCCGTCACATATGAGATTTCTGTTGTTAATATACTTACTAACGAAACGTTATTCTTTTAATAGTTGCTTGGCCTAGTGATAGATTTGACAAATGATAAGTATCCCAAAAGTTTTGAGTCATTATAATAATCAGCTTTAAAACAATTCTACCAAATGAAACGTTATCATACAAAATTTTGCTAATAGTTAGTTGTTAAAGTGAATCATCAGCGAAATGTTGCTTAGCAAGTGAAATTCGGCCAAAAAAAGTTCAGCGAAAAGGCAGAATACTACAACGAACATGTCCTATTATGAATTGATTACTACCATTTACTAATAAATTGTGTGGAATACAACGAATTGATTTACGGTGTCATTAAAGGTACAACTTACTATTTTAAACTCATGAGCATCAGAAGTAACAGAACGGTCCTTTTTAAATCAACCATTTGTTTCCATTTCGAATCAGTTTATATCTGAAAACAGGTAATTTATTATTTTGGACACTAAATTATGTCACTATATACATTATAAATGATGTACTCATAACATGATTATCCATTATTACTAAATACGCTCAACATTATCTTGATTTGTATTAGTAGTCAATTAATTGGTATTAATGCTACTTACCAGTTAAATTAGTTATTTTTTTACAATTTTTTTATATTCTTCTGGGTAGCTCGTTGACATGCAATCATAATAACAAAAACCAACAAAACAAAAAAAAACTATTAACAAAACAACTAACACTATTTTAAAATGGTAAGATTTACTCAGGAAGACTGTAGTATCCAACTGACCGACTAAGTGGAAAACTGAAGCCATACTAAAACTCAATAGGATATTCTATATCTTAGGCATGGTTTTTTTAAATTATATTGAAAGCTCCTTCTACCTATTAGTATCACAGTGGAATTAGGCCGCTTGGCGTCAAAACAAAAGGAAATATTTACTATGCTATAGATTAAGTAAATCCTCTTAAAATCATGCCGCTTAAGGTCTTATGTTTAAACAGATGTGTTGACTTTATTACAACCACATAGAGCTTAAAATAGGTGGCCATTATGATTTGGAAATCTACACGTTTGCACCAAAGGGTGTCGTAAAATCTGCATTTTATTTTATTACCTGAACGCTAATCTCAAAGTGACACAAGTCAACTAGCAGTTTATCTGTTTTAGGATCTAAGCTTAATTGAATAAGTTATATTATCGCGGGATAACCAAAGTAGCATAAGTAATATTGGTTCTTTGTTAAAAACACCTGTGCATGGTACTTTGATAAGGCCTCTTAAATTGGTGGTTAGTTATTTTGCCGCTGCCGCGTATCTCATGGTAGTGAATACCAAGGACCAGATAAAACTAACAGTTCAATTGATGATGATGATGATTTTATAAACTCTTCTATAGTATAATAATGAATACCTAAGATATATGTAAAAGTTTCTAGTTTCATTGCTGTGGAGTCCACAAAAATGAAACTAGAAACTTTTACATCATTGTATACAAGATGATTCACGAGACGTGAGCAGAAACAACCCTACCCAATTAATTAGTTCACGCTAATGAATCAGCCGCCATCGCCATCATGTTTAAGTGAAACAATAACGCCTTTCTACTTTTTTCACCTTTTTGTTACTTATAAATTTTATTATCTGTAATCATAGTCACCTTACACAAACAAACCAATAAAGATAAAACCTCTTTAAGAATTATGACTGAACACTTTGATTATGAAAAAAATTGTTAAATTAAGTGAGATACGACGTTTCCAAAGTAACCAGACATCAATTTTACACCATAGAAATCTAAAGTATAAGGAGAAATGGCATCACAGCTAAAACACTGTCCCTAAATCCTGATCAACTTGATCAGAAAACTCGATCACAATGTCAGTAACATGACAACCGGTGCAGTATAAATTTAATACAAACATAAAATCACTGTTTTCGCCTTTGTTACTTGTACAAATCGCAGTACAACTATTAATTCTGTGGTGTCAATTATCAAATATAAAGCTAATATTGATATGTTTTTGCCTCCTTATGCAAGCTGTCAAAATGGCATCCATTGCTTGATTTGTGTGCTTATTTATTTATTTCTTAGATGTTTACCAAGCTGACGCTCAATGGACAGCGAACTTGTGATATTTGACATTAAGACACAAAATTGAAATAATACGTCAAAATAAATTTGCACTAGTGCCGCGGATCAGTCGGATATTCTTAATTTTATCATATCGATATTTTTACGAAGACGTGCATGTAATAAGTATTCGAATAAGTAATAGGTATATTGTTAATTTATAACTATCGATTGATTGACATACTTGAATATTAAACGTTAGTATGATCGTATTTTTTCATATTTGGGGTCGTCCAGAAATCATGAGATCATATTTGGCCGATTTTTGTACCCTTACACGCTAAGCAAGTCTAATGTCGTTTCTACTGTATTGCGTTCAAGATGCTATCTCAGAAAAACAGGCATCGTAAAAATCTGCTTATGACTTAATATCACTAAATAGAGCGGATTATTTGATCTGATTAAATTTTTGAGTAAAATTGTTGCTTTTGGCTTTCTCGCTTTGAAAAAAAATTATACGTGATATCTTCTCTGACCCCCTCCCCCCCCATCGTGATCATTCGGGATATTTTTCTTACAAGCGATTTCATTTTAACAATATTTTATATAATGGGTATATAAAATATTGTTAAAATGATCTCGCTTCTCAAAGCACTAGACTTTATTCTAAAACACTATATAAATGTAATAAGAAAGTAAAAAGTATATTTTATAATTATCGAAACTATGTGTACGAAGGTATTCATTTTGTCTAGAATACCGATGAATACCTCAATATATAATCATATCTACTTATATTGTGAAGCTGGCTAAACCTAAATAAGTAATTAAAATATCCTACGATGCTATACAACCTCATCTGTAGTCAACTGTAGAGCATTCAATAGTAACCCTTATTTGCATCGGTTCTAACTGCTTCGGACCTGTTCGAGCCGGTATTAAGTACCCGTGTACCCGTAGGAACGTTTCTCGAAACGTTTCCAGGAAACGTTTCCTGGAGACGTTTCCGAATCCCGGCGGGTTCGTGTAAACCGGCTCCTTAGCACCGTCGGTCTTAAGTACACGGGTATTCGTCTCCGCGTGTAACACGTGTAGCGGGAGCTCTATATGGAACACAATATGGTCCTTAGAAAAGCTATATTTGTATGGCGGCAAGTAGTTTTTATTTATTTATTTACGAATTGCTCCAAAATAGAAATCAACCGGTTTCTGAAATACTCTAAAATTTAAATGTTTTAGATTAACACCAGAGTACTATCACTGTACTTCACCAATACAATTTTTTTATGTTTTGAAAACGTAGCAAACGCTGAGTTAAGGCTGGTGGGGACGATTTATCAATGAGCTAGGATCGCTTGGGGCGATTTGTAGGGATAGTCTAACAAGGGGGTTGAGGGTCGGCAGGAATTGGACACAACAGATTGGGCCCTACAAATTGCAATGTCTAATACCGGTTTCCTATTGCCTCCTTACTATTTATAGTTAGGACGACGAAAAAGGTAAAGTAAAACGGCTTTAGAGTACAGTCAACTGCGAGCCAGATATCATTTAACAGTGTTGACACATGGTCGACACCATATTGTGGCATGTATAGATCACATAAGGGAGTTAGGTAAAACGGGTATTAGACATTGCAATTTGTAGGGCTCAATCTGTCGTGTACCCTGTCTCTTCCTTCCCTCCCTCAGCTCCCTGAGTGCCCTAACTTTTATAATATTACACCTCCCAATCTGACAGATTGAGCCCTACAAATTGCAGTCTAATACCGGTTTAAATTGATATTATAGTCTGGCCAGCCAACGAACGCAGTAGCAATGTACAGCGAACAAAAGTATGACAACACTAAGAATCAGTGAAAAAAGCAGCAATGATCATCAAATTTTATGTTTTTAATTTTAGTCGGTATTTCCGCCCCTTTCATTAGGTGACATTTACGGTGTGTAAAAAGGAGACAGATATATTTCGTCTGACCTGTCATCAACTGCAACAGATAATCTGGTTGAGGCAATTAACATATGGCTTAAAAAGGAATTTAAATTTAATTGGGAACGTTGCAGGAGTTCTATCTCACTCGCGCTTAAGATGAGAGAGTGAAATGCACTAGAAACAAATTCAATGTGAATTGAAATGTTCGTCATGAAAAACGGTGTCTCATCACAAAGGGTTGCCACATGTACGTATTTTGAATTTGCCGCGCGTTTTTACTGACAGAAATGGTTTGCCAGACTATAAATCGTAAATCTGACAGGGCATAAATCAAGGAGGTTGAAATAAGAACGGCGAAGCGAGCGACTACTACGCACATGAAGTTAAATACAATCTGGAGGTCATACTTCGACCACAAAGTGAGGCCGAAAGAGAGGGTAATGTGGGGGGCTGCATCTCATTCTAAGTAGAGTGACCATATGTACTATGATGTATGTGGGATTGGGATAATATGAAGATAAATATAAAATAAAATATGCTTGTCGTCTAGTAAGTATTGTCCAGAAAGAGAAGTCTCATAGTTCATATGGGAACTTATACATTCTACTGACTTGAGGAGCTGGCGCAATAATGAGAGCAGAGAACCCCTCTAATTAGTTTACTATTTTAAACTTATTGCTAGATCCAGGCATCTGGCAGCTATTTATCGGAGGACGTCAGAGTGACAGACCAGCAAAATATTTCAGTTAATAGGTAAAAACTGTCGAAGCCTATCGCTAATATAATAACAAAAAAGTAAAAACATTGCGTATCGCTACGGAAAAAAAAACAGTAGGTAGGCGACAAACAATACATTAACGTAACGTCATTTTGCACTATTTCCCCCCAACAGAAACTCCTGGAAATGATATAATCTTATTAATTACATGATACTGCACTGCATCAAACCTAGAACTGTAAGATATTTATTTCTTACAACTCGTTTGCACAACACCGATGAACAATTGCCGGATGTCCGCGTCTTAAAATAGGGGATAGTTAGTGTAGCAAACTAAAACTAAGTAAGTACAGGGGGTTCGTGGCTCTCACTATTGCGTCATATCTGATGTGGACAGTTTTCCGACTTTAACCTTTTGAACGCCACGCATCGGACAGAAAAATCGTGCCACCAGCGCCAGAGCGAAATTTGCACGAGCGCACTCAGATACCGTAGTGATTGGAAAACAACATATCGACGAAACATTTCTTCCCGCCTAATAGTGGATTTAGTTGGGCAAAATCACTTTTTATTATCGTTATATGATATTTAGAAATCATAATAGTAAAGAATGTTCATTTCGTATTTTTCTTATACACCTAAAAGCAACTACAAAAATATGAAAAATAATATACAATTTAATTTAATTTTGTCAATATAGCCACAGCACTACTTAAGTGATAACGTCACGCGCTGACGTGTTGCTGGGCTTTGGCGCTGGTGGCACCGTAACTTATTCTTATTATGAATGTTAGAGTTGGGGGTGAGAGATATTCATTCATTCCTGTATCGATATTTCCGTGGTGTAACTGTATGAAGGAAAATACGTTAGGTTTTTTAAGTGTTTAGTTGAGTAAAAATATGTTTAACAATACCATCATATAAATAAATTTTATGATAAAAACTAATGAACATCGGACAGAACGGGTGTGTAGGTAAAAAAAACACCTCGCGCACATTTTATTCTTTTGTACCTAAAGAAACTTGGTAATCCCTAATAATGACATATTCTTTGTTTACTTAAACTCTGTCTCTCACCGATAACATTCATATTGGTTGATATTTTATCTAAAACACCATTTCTTATTTGGTATGAATGAAATGCACCGAAAGCCCACGTGTCGTGGTATTTATCATTGTTTAAAGATTAACAAGAATGCGGCGAAGCAATAAGATTAAAAGAAACGACATACCTACACATTGTTAGGTTTTAAATACGGCCCTTAAAACACGCATTGTATTTATTCCATTGCGACTTAAATAATAAAACTCTTTATTTTTTAATAATGCATATATTAAAGTAAAAATTGTAAAAATTCAAAATATATACCTTTTTTAATATTACGATATGTAGTTCCTAAAACTAATCTTCTACACGAATCACAGTTTAATCATTAGTTTTATTATATAATAAGGCTTAAAATGCGAAAAACATTCATAATTACAGTGTTTGGTTAATGTTCATACAATTATCAACATCGACCACTTTGCTTTCAAACGAACAACACTATTTCGAAGTGACGTCACGCCGCTTGACGTGTTTACCCGTCAACGGCGAGGAGGGCAGTGCCTTTTTGTTCTTTTAAATAGCTCTAAGGTATTTTCTAATTTTTTCTTGAGTCACGGGTTATTTTGAATGAAATTTTAACTAAAAAGATAAGTGAATGGTAGAGCTATAATAAATATACAAAAATATTTCTATAAAGGTTGTTTATTAAGGAGTATTTTGATCTCTCATTTTGGACGTTTTAACACGTCATGGCGCTGAGGGCACGACTTTTCGTTGACGTGTTTGAACGGCTTTGGCGGTCAAAGGGTTAATATACTTAAAGGTAAATAAAGAAAACATCAATACATCAAACTGCTCAGTGGTTGACTGGAAGAGATCTCTTCCATGTACAAATATTGTATATTCTTCCTGTTGTATTTTTCTTTGTTGTACAAATGTTGTAAAATAAAGTATATTTTAACGGCCTCCTAGCCTAGTCGGTAGTGACCCTGCCTATGAAGCAGGAGGTCCCGGGTTCAAATCCTGGTCAGGGCATTTATTTGTGTGTTTATCACGGATATTTTTTCCTGATACAAACATTGAAAACATTGAAAAAATAATCAACCCAGCAGGACTTGAACCTGCATCGATACGCCTTGCTTGCTATTGAGCTTACTGTGGGACTAGGTTGATTAGTGTAAGATTGTCCCATAATATTTATTTAATATTTATTTAATATTTATTTAATATTTATTTAATATTTATTTAATATTTATTTAATATTTATTTAATATTTATTTAATATTTATTCAATATTTATTCAATATTTATTTAATATTTATTTAATATTTATTTAATATTTATTTAATATTTATTTAATATTTATTTAATATTTATTTAATATTTATTTAATATTTATTTAATATTTATTTAATATTTATTTAATATTTATTTAATATTTATTTAATATTTATTTAATATTTATTTAATATTTATTTAATATTTATTTAATATTTATTTAATATTTATTTAATATTTATTTAATATTTATTTAATATTTATTTAATATTTATTTAATATTTATTTAATATTTATTTAATATTTATTTAATATTTATTTAATATTTATTTAATATTTATTTAATATTTATTTAATATTTATTTAATATTTATTTAATATTTATTTAATATTTATTTAATATTTATTTAATATTTATTTATTTATTATACTGCCACTACTACATTTTTTTGTATGGCCTTTTGCCATTTTAGGACCCTTTCGAAAGGGCCTAAAAAGACCCGCGGGCCACTCCTGTCCTGTGTAAGTAATACCTAGTTGGTTACTAAGTTCTGTTACCAGATTTCTGACTGATAAAATATAAAATAAAGTTTGAAAATCTAAAATTTAAGTAATTATTTAATAGCCTAATTTCTAATGAACATAATATGGTATACTAATACACAAATCAGATGAGAAATTTATTGAAAATCCTTGTAAAGCACAAGATTGCCTGAAGACGCAAACATGCGGTAAATTTAAGAAAATTACACTTTACGAAAGTGCATCAAATAAATATTTCACCTTTGTTTAGAAGGTTCCATTGCTTGTTTGTAAAAAACCTGTTTATTAGAGGTAATTGAGTGGCCACCATTTAATTTTCTTGCGATTTTACGCCACAGATATTCCCATTTGAAATATTGCCTATTTTTAAGTTTTTCACAATAGACATAGATTTAGACTGCTATGGAACAAGCAGACTTGCAACGAATAGTCTAGTATTTTATCGGATAGCCCCACGTGAACTATACATATACCAAATTGAAGCTAAATAATATAGCTACCGAATTGTGTAAGACTGATGCGTCTTAAAGGTGATTATAAATAAATAGGATTTAAAATCAACATGATCAAGGAGCGTAATTTTGACGTATATTTTTCACGCCTTTTTCCGAGTGTTATAAAGAATTCTGAAAAACTGCGACAATACTTTTCAATTCAATATATTGTAATCTATTGACTATTAAATAAGCTTTTAAATTATGAACGTGAATAATTAAAATGTTGCTACCTATTCCTATTTAGTTAGTGAAAACTCTAGTAACAGAACTTAGTAACCGACTAGGTACTTAGGAACAGACCATGTACTTATGTACATTTCTGTAAAAACAACAAAACCGACCCGCAGCTTGCCGACATCATAGTCACCCTATTGTTTGACAATCTTAACTTGTTGTTAAATCGTAAAATTGAATGATTGTGGATTACCGGTGAAAGGAAAGTCTACTTTATTGTAAAGTCTCACCCCTGCACCCTTTTACGCAACATATCTTGACCATTTTTACTTAAAAATGTTGTTACGAAATGTTGTTGAGCTGAGCGGCATCATTTGAAATAATATCAGTGACATATTATGTCAGTGATGGGACTGATGGGATGGGGATACCAGACCGTATTTTAAATATTACAAAACTTACTAGTGTCTGCAATATTAATTGCAATTCTTTAATTTAATGAATGAATAATATTTACGTCGTAAAAAAATTCAAAGTAAAGGGAACAAAGTATTAATTCAAATCTTGCAATAACTTATTATAAGTAGGAAGTAACTTCTAGTGTGTTACTAAAATAAATGTATATAAATAAAACCACATTGGTAAGTTTCATAAGTTGGCAGCATTGTGCGAGTGAGACTCAGCCCCCTACATTATGCTTTCTATCGGACCGCTTTTATTACTTTTTACTAGTGACCTATGAACGACTCTTTTGCTCGGTAATAAGGTTCAACTGTGGTTAGAGAAATATAGTAAAAGTACTATCCGGATTGTCTTCTGATCCGTGACTACGCACTAAAGAGACTGATGCTCTGTGGCATAAATAAAAGTAGATTTTTTTTTATTACGTTCAAACTGTTCAAAGAGTTAATATCCCCAGTTTATTATTTATGTCTATACGTAGTATCTACTAAGTAGTCTGTGGTCTATAACGACTCTGACAAGACACATGTCACTGGCTTCTTAATTTTTGAAATATTCTGAAATTATTAGAACTTAATTTGTCTATAATTTTACTACGAAAACTTTATAATAATTTTGTTTTACAGTAAGTAGCAGAACGTCATCAACAATGATTCGCCAAGGACACCGTGGTAAGGAAATTCAATTTTAATTGCTATCAGTACTAATCTTGAAGCAAATCAAATTATTTTGTTCAATATTTTTTGATTTGCAATCTTTAAGTAGTTACACTACTATATATAAACTGAAAATAGATGTCAT
Organism: Pammene aurita; assembly: GCA_947086415.1. NCBI lineage: Eukaryota > Metazoa > Arthropoda > Insecta > Lepidoptera > Tortricidae > Pammene > Pammene aurita. Next base: position 30,165,542 of record OX352303.1, read on the forward strand.
ATACTTAAGAAAAAAATTGGTTGTTTGTAAAGTAGGTTTACGATCGAGATGTTTACGTGATAACGTCTAACCGCTCGTGAGGATTCCGCGTGACAAGTTTCACGGAATGACTGGCAGCGCTCGAGATGAGACGGGAGATCGGTCCATCTCTCTCTCGTTATACCTGCGATCGCGCTCGTGAGGTTTTGGTGTGACACAAGTTTCTGAACATGTCACCCGACTAAAACGATTTTAAAGACGTTATCACGTCAAAAGTGACCAAACCCTCCGGTGTCCGAGGCCAGATTTGAACTGGCGTCTTCAGCTTTCGCGGCTGACGTCCTGACCACTAGACCACCCGGTCACGGCGGAACTTGACAAATTTTCTCATGTATATGCAATCTCTGAATTTGAAACGGCTAGGCGCCGTTACCCATACTCTAAGGGCATGCGCAGTACGTGCTTGCACAAAAATATTGAACAAAATAATTTGATTTGCTTCAAGATTCATAGATGGCAGCACCATCTCTCTCGCTATACCAGAATCACGTAAGAGATTCGGATAGGAGGTGCAAGCACGTACTGCGCATGCCCTTAGAGTATGGTCAACGGCGCCTAGCCGTTTCAAATTCAGAGATTGCATATACATGAGAGAATTTGTCAAGTTCCGCCGTGACCGGGTGGTCTAGTGGTCAGGACGTCAGCCGCGAAAGCTGAAGACGCCAGTTCAAATCTGGCCTCGGACACCGGAGGGTTTGGTCACTTTTTCTTAAGTATATGACATCTATTTTCTGCTATCAGTACTGTCAACAAATTAAATTTACATTTCTACAATGACTGGTTAAGGACTAAAGGCCCTGTTACACTACTTTTTTTAGTGTCCTAACTAGCATCCTAATTAGGATCCTAACTAGTTTTATAGTAAATTTACTTGCTAAATGTCGTTACACTTGACTCAATTAATAACTAAATCATTTAGAAAGCTAACTAGGACAAATGTAACAAGGTTTTAAGAGCTAACCACGTCAGATATGACACAATAATGAGAGCAACAAAACCCGACTGGTTAGATTGCTATAATATGTAGTATAGCAATAGCGGATATAGCAATAAGGATAGCCTTATTGCTATATCCGGGCATATATGACAGACTAGGACAAATTTTTGAATTGGAAAATAGTAATACCAAAATAGGTAAAAACGGCCGAAGTTGTCTCAGTTATATATGATAATAGGGCCTATATTTTTAACATTAGAACAAAAAACATTTACATATTTTCTCATAATATTGCACCGAATCCAGAACTCTAAGTTTGGTTTTCTTGAAATGGTTTGCATTATTTGATATCCACCACTTTTTAGCAGCCAGATGTCAAGATCTAGAAATAAGCATAGTATAGCAAAACTGACTAGATGGGTGTCATTGCTCTAATTATTGTGTCATATCTGTCGTGGCTAACTCTCCGTCTATTACCACATTACCACTCTGTGTGACTTGACTACAAATTTTTGCTATTTGCTACTTGTTTTGTTTTTGAGGGTTTGTTCAGCGATAACTTTAGTAACTCCAGTTTTTAGGCTTCCGTACCTCGAAAGGAAAAAACGGAACTCTTATAGGATCACTTTGTTGTCCGTCTGTCTGTCTGTCTGTCTGTATGTCTGTCTGTCTGTCTGTCTGTCTGTCTGTCTGTCTGTCAAGACAATTTTTCTCAGGAACGCGTGGAGGTATCAAGCTGAAATTTATATCAAATACTCAGATCTATTGTCCCTTGAAGCTGTGAAAAAATCAAACTTAAAAGCCAACGCAATCAAAAGATACAGTCGTTTATGCTGCAAATTTTAGAGTTTTTCGGCACTCGCAAAACCTACGGGGTACTTCCCGTGAACTCAGAAACATGAAATTTGGCACAAAACAACGTCATATAGCATAGACAATGGGAAAATTACAAAAAGTAGACATTTTTAGTAAAATCATACAAAAAAATATTTTTTTAAATTTTAAACTTACTACCTTTTTCCTCGTAAACGCGTGGAGGTATTAAATTGAAATTCATGTCAAATACTCAGCGCTATAAGAACTTTCACATGTAGTAAAACCAAACTTGGCACGAAGAAACTTCATATAGCACAGACAAAGGAAAAATTACGAAAAGTAGACATTTTTAGTAAAATCATAAAAAAATATTTTTTGAAATTTTAAACTTACTACCTTTTTCCTCGTAAACGCGTAGAGGTATTAAATTGAAATTCATGTTAAATACTCAGGGCTATAGGACCTTTCCGACGTAGCAAAACCAAACTTTTATGTGAACGCAATCAAAAGAAATAGCAATTTAAGTCGCATATTTTGAAACTGAGTACTCGCAAGAAACTCAAAACCTAAAGGGTACTTCCCGTAAACTCAGAAACTTGAAACTTGGCACGAAGAAACTTCATATAGCACAGACAAAGGAAAAATTACGAAAAGTAGACATTTTTCGTAAAATCATACAAAAAATATTTTTTGAAATTTTAAACTTACTACCTTTTTCCTCGTAAACGCGTAGAGGTATTAAATTGAAATAAGTAATAAACATACTACAACTTTTGCTTGTTATAGGTTTGTACGGAACCCTCGGTGCGCGAGTCCGACTCGCACTTGGCCGGTTTTTTTCTAATCCATATGAAATTTGTTGGGGTTATAGCAGAGATACATATAATTTGAGAGTTCGTATATGAGCAGGATCGTTGAAGGTGTTGTGAAGCCAGAAGGCGAAAAGTAAACCTTTAGAAGGATCTTGTTATATTGGTAATTTTTTTGCAAGTAATTCGCAAGTTCTCAGTTTTACTTTGTTGTCATAGTCGATGGTAGTTCATAAACGGGTATTAGTCATTGCAATTTGTAGGGCCCAATCTGTTGTGTACCCTGCCTCTCCCAACCCTCCTTCAGGTCTCTAAGGGCCCTACCTCTAATTACACCTACCAACCTGACAGATTGGGTCCTACAAATTGTAATGTCTAATACTAGTTTTAGACTTTGAACCGTGAACGTTTTACTCAGAAACGGATCTTTGAAACGGGAATCTGAAACCCGGAACCGACCGCGAGCCCTACTTTGAATCCGGAATTCCGGATGCGTCAAAAACAGCTGATATAATAATGTTGCCATTCTAAAATGTCACATTCTTACGTTCCCGCTTCAATTTTCAGTTTTCAGATATTGCCAACTTGCTAAATATAAACACAAATAATTACATACATACATTACATACATTGATTTCATTTCTTTGTAACTTCTTCAAATAACATAATTTACGTAACACCGCAAGTAGTTATTTTTTAATTTTTGTACTTTGTTTTATGTTTTATTGTTCATAATCGCGATAAAATAATAACAATTACTGTTTATCATTAGTTTTACAGCATTAATGCCCTAGTTATTTGAAGAATTATTGCTTTAATCGGATAACCATAACCTTCGAACTTGACTCTTGATAAGACATGAATTAAATGAAGTAATTTATTACAATTATTCCGACATCTAGTCCTTTTGTAATTAGAGGCACGAGTGAACGTATCAAGCGATATATCGATCGCTCTAAAAGTGTTTGGTTCCTCGACGCCCGTCTTGGTGACCATCGAAAAGTAGCTTGAGATTTATTTTCAACTAAAGCAAATAAAAAAAACAGTGGTGTAAATTCTTCCGTAATTTTACAAGCTGTGTTATCGTGTGTGCGGAGTTTTGTTTGGCAGTGACGTAGTTTTAAGTAGTGTGATTGATTGCAGCCAACCATGTTGGGGTTGAAGATGATAAACCACAGTCGACTGTTGGCCGGCGCGGCGGTACGTTTGGAAGCTGTTAGTAGTGCACTTTTGCCGTGGAATCACTTGATACAACACAGAATGGCATCAAAAGCCGTCACGTTCGAAAATATCAACCCCAATATTGTGAAGTTGGAATATGCTGTTCGCGGACCGCTGGTGATCCGAGCGGCCGAAATCGAAAAGGAGCTTGAAAAGGTAATATATTTTGATAAGGAACTTTCGCGCCTTCATAATTTCTTTTTTTTTTCCTAACTTTTTAAAAGTTTTTTAGTGAAAGGCACCAGTATTGATCACAAGGCCAGTCAGAATAATTAATAAGCATGAATGAAGTGTTAATTAGTTGGATTACTTACCTGCTGTTGCCTCATAATGAATTAAAACGGGCATGTCAAGTGCCCCTGACAATGTTTATTATTCTTTGCACATAGTTCACCCTACAGTTTTATAAAATGTATCCTTTTTGCCATAATCAGGATTTATGTGCTTAAAAACTTATGTAAGTTTTGAAGGGTAAAGCATGGATAGAATATTTGATACTAATAGCTTGTCGAGCTGTTACAACTAATCCTACTAACAGAAAAGTCCACGGTTGTCCAATACAAATGCGAATTTGTTGAAAATTGGTAGGTTTTGGAGTTCCTTTTCTGTGACAAAAGAGTCAAAATTATAATCTATGATCAGAATTATAATCTTCCAATTAACCAAACAGTGATAAACACACACATGGGACAGCTTGTGGAATGCCCCTTATGAACATTATGTTTAACACATTCAGCATCGAGAACCCAACTGTCGGGTTCTCTCTAATCGTAGCTACTACGCGCTTCATATGACGAATACATGGCCATGGGCTATGAGCGTAGCGTGTAGCAAACTGTGGTACGGAAAGTGTTAAATGAAACTTATTATCTTTACTACACTTTGATAAACTTAACGGGCTCTATTCTATTGTTTTGATAAGATATGGCGGTTTAACTGCAATGAAAAACAAAAGAAGCAATAAAATTATAGCCTGTCATAGAAATCCATTAGCCTTAATTAAATTATGATTATAGGGAATATTGCTTTGTCAAATGTAATATGAAAAGTATATACCTAATTAGTAACAAAAACTTATTTATATTTATGTAGCACTTAACGAAATAATAATTGAATGGTTTCTCAATTATATCAATGAGGTTTTATATTTTGTGATATTAAGGGCCGGTTGCACGAAACCAACTGTTAACATCATCGTTAAAAAAATCTTGTATGAAAAATTTGACAGTTTTCTATGGGATGACAGCTCTGTCGCCAGATTTAACATTGATCAGTTTGTTAGTTATGTGTGGTGCAACCCACCCTAAGAGTTTTTTCTTTATTGAAATATTTTACTACACTTGACGGAGTGATTAACATTACTTGGCTAAGATTATAGGTGTGTTAATTATTAACGGACGTAAGTATTGTTGAAACATGATTTTTCATTAACAAATTATTTTTACAATTACATTAATTAAAAACAAAGGCATTGTTAATGTAATACTTGAAACAAAGATCCTGGAGCATTGTACTGAATGTGTCAGGAAGTAAAGTTGCGCTGAACAAAAGTTTTGGCAACTCTCCATGCCATATACATAATACCCGAGTAACAAAGTACATAAATGCTATATAAAATAGGTTCAACTACAAGCAGTTTATTTATTTCATATCATGTCCTAAAATATGGCGCGCAAGTATGCACATAATATAGTCAAAAGGCACCTGTTAAAATGGCCTGCTAATTAAGGCATAGCTGCTTCACTAAGTTGGCTACATATGTAAATGCTCAACACTATTCTCCATAAAAAAATCGTTTTAGGGTGTCATACCTAACTAGGATTGATTAGACATGGGTTGTTCACGAGTGAGTGATTTATATGATCTATATCTTTTGATTCAACTCACTCACTCTTCAACTCATTGAATATTTAACTCGCTCAGTAGCTCATCTAAGTGTTTACAGTGTTACTTGCTCGCTCTTTCCCACTCATGATAGTCATGGTTCGAATGAGCCGGGCGAGTCAAATAAGTGAGACAATGCGAATATGCGAACAGATCCACTGAGCGAAATGAGTGAGACATACCTCCGCGGGCAATAGATATGAATCAAACTTTTTAGTTCAGTGAAGCGTTTTACGCATCTCTATCCGTTATCCATCCATACATCTCTGTCTATCTTGTCTTTGTGTCATACAATAAATAATACTGTGACAATTTTTCTGGACAATACTAAAAATTTTAAAGCACTGCAATTTTGAAGCACCATCTTCTAATAACTGTGAATAATACTAAAACAAATGTGATAGTCCAGATCAAAAGGTATCATTGGGCAGCCAGAGCTTACACTTCAATTTTTTTTATATACCATGACGGTGGCAAACAAGCATACGGCCCGCCTGATGGTAAGCAGCTACCGTAACCTATGGACGCCTGCAACTCCAAAGGAGTCACATGCGCGTTGCCGACCCTTTACAAAAAGGAGGATTCACTGTGTTGATAGGTAAAGGAACGAGAAGGTCCCTCATCGTCAACACACTGGGTCCTCTTTGAGCTCTTTGGCAACCTTACTCACCAGCAGGAACACAATACTATGAGTAGGGTCTAGTGCTATTTGGCTGTGGTTTTCTGTAAGGTGAAGGTACTTCCCCAGTCGGGCTCTGCTCCAGATTTGAGCGAGATGACATTCGCTGAACGTACACCCTAAGCAAGATGCCATTCGCAGTGCCCATACCTCTCTTTTTGGCGTAGTTTAAGGACATACCCATATTGCTCTAATACAGTCTACGTCAAAGATATGTATACACTTTTTCACTCTATTATTATGTATACATATGTTTGACGTCGACTGTAACATTGCCCACACTGTTAACTGTCCATCGGTGGACCTTATGCCGTTTGTAATAAATAAGGTCCACCGATGTACAGTTGAGGCTGACAACAGCTAAATTCCCTTCCTATCTTTTTCAGCGCGAGTGAAAGAGAAACACTGTGTTACGATTAGTATGGGAGCTCATTGCAAATTTGGCAAAATGATGAATTAAAAAAAAACTACGCATTAATTGAGAAATATAAAACAACGAAGTTTTTAGTATTAGTGCGGTGGAATTTTGTCCCTAGTTACAGATGTATAAGTCAAGAAACAAAAGACATACGACTGTTTAAAGCAAATTTTAAGATGTAACTTTGGAATTATTTTCTATCGAGCCGATTTTGTCCAATCGTGTATCGGAATCAACGAAGTTCTTCCAAATATAACGAATAATAACATATATTTTTTTACTTTCTCAAAACAAGTAGTTATAGCTAAAACACTGTTTGAGTAAAGTCAATTTGAAGGTCATCGGGTGTTGTCAGCCTCTTAAGAGTGTTTCTGTTTGTACAATATTGAATCTGTACAACACCAAATGGTACCGTTTTCAAAGAAGTGTCACAAATACTCATTACCTTTAAAATAATTAGTGCGGAGAGCCAACACTGCAGGCTAGCGACAGGAACGGTATTGTTAACAACAGTACCTTTAAAATAATTAGTGCGGAGAGCCAACACTGCAGGCTAGCGACAGGAACAGTATTGTTAACAACAGTATGATTATTATTATTGTTTAACACATATTTCATAAATGTCACACTTGACTATTCAAATGACTATGGCTGTGTAGCTTGCTACTACATCTGGAGTATTATACATGCTCAAAAATATCTGAACATGTCTAGAGTACAAGGGTTTTATAAAATGTAACAAAAATGCTGGTGATCCGTTTAAGGGCATAAACGGCTATTACACATGGCAATTTGTAGGGCCCAACCTGTCGTGTCCAACTCCTGTCGGCGTTGGGCCCGTTATTACACTTTCCCTACAAATCGTCCCTACCACGGACTAGATAAATACTAATGGACGCGGTACTGGGCCGGGCGCGCGTTACACGGTTTATGATCAGATGCGCATAAACTTGTCGAAACCTCATGCCGCGCGGTTCAGTCGTCGTTCGACCACGTGTGACGAATTTAGTGCCAAAAAACATGTAAAAATGCCGTGTTGTACAATTTTGTCGTGTCGTATACGAAGCAACGAATTAAAAGAGGCCCCTGGAGTAGTTACTTTCCACCGGTAAGTATAAAAACCGAGTATTTCACATTTTTTCCAAAAATTGTAGGCTTTTATTACGACATTCACCCATTATCTGATGGTACAACAGTATTCATATCAATTGCTCGCTGGCTATTGCTGGCGGTCGCAGGATTACGCGAGTGACGCGCAATGTATTTGGAAATACGAACGTCGCTCGTCAGTCTCGTCACACGATCGGCAGCCACGTTGCTGGGCAACATGGCTGCCGCGCACCTGCCGCCACGAGAGTGCGGCCCGTTATTTATTATCGAGAATTTCGAACACATTGTTTAAGGTGTAACTTTCTGTCCTATAGTAGAAACTAATTTTATTTCTTTCGAAAACAAAGTAACGTGATTGACTGGATTAATTAATCCAATGATCAACTTATTTTATAGATACGATAACTTTATAATGGTACTTCTAACCCTACTAATATTATTAATGCGAAAGTGTCTCTGTCTGTCTGTTACCTTTTCACACTTAAACTGCTGAACCGATTAAGATGAAATTTGGTATGAAGATAGTTTGAGTCACGATTATTTTTAGTATTTTAGCAGACACATAAATTAGATAGATAAGGGCACATCCACAAATTACGTCAAACAAATTTGAACAATAATGTTTAAAATTACTATTTATTTATTTTCCCATTTTAAATAATATATTAAATGAAATCAAAGCAAGAAAAATAATAAGCCAAAGTGTTTGAATGTCAGACTAGAAGACATAAAGAGTTCCTTTCCTTCAAAAAAAGTGTACACAGTACTGTACTATGTGTATATATGTACACGATATTTGTATTTGTGACGTCACAAGAAATAAAACTCCCCCTTCCCCTTATCAGAACTCGTCACACTTTGTTGATCCCTCCGTCCCCCTTAAAATCTGACGTAATTAATGGATGAACCCTAATTAGGGTAGATTTCTATCCAGCTATTAATAAAAATCGACATTGTTTTATTAATATGAGGTGTGGCGTGGTATTATGGAGTTAATTATCGATAATCGATATCGATAAAATATATATATCGAAGGGCCACATCCCTAATGTAGGCGGAGCCTACGAGGCAATGGTAGTGGTTACGTATTTTTTACATCAACACAGCGAATGAGAGACTGACATTTCTTTGTGTGTATCACCTCGTGCGTACTTTAATGAGAATGTGTGCGTGTAAATGCCGGCTACGCTGGTTTTGGAACAAACAACGGCTGATACCGTCTCCATATACTCCGTGGTCCCTACAAACCCTACCTCACCAACAAATCGTCCCTACCAACGTTTACAGAGATGCCTTCAAAACATCTAAAAATGTATTGGTGAAGCACGGTGATAGTACTCATAACAGTATACATTAAATAAAAAGAGAAACTTTAAATGACCGCTCGAGCTGCCTGAATCTAACTTCATCTGTCCAACCCTTCTATTATTTAAATACAAAACTAGATAAATATATTAATTACCAGCGAATCTACACATTTTAACTCTTATTTTAAATAATAAACCAGACGGAATGTGTAGCAAATGGCTAACATTACAAATAAAAAAGGTAAAATAACTCTAACGACCTCCATAAACAGCCGCGGGTGTCGGGGCACTACCGATCGCCCCGATCGCCCTAGATCGGGACTCCTACTCCCTAGGTGCCATTAGTCCATTACACCTACCAACACGACAGGTTGGACCCTACAAATTGCCAATGTCTAATAGCCGTTTTAATTGAATCGTATTCTAATGATGAAAAACTAATTTTTGACCCAAAAAAAAAGGTTTTGTATGGAGGAATTGGAGGGTCGGCCGGCTGGGATGACTTGTCTCGTACAAAAAAATATTTTTTTTTGCCAAATAATTTTCCTCCTACATTGTCTTAGTCTCAATATGATACTTATTATGCCCTTTAAACGGATTACCTGTAAATAATTCATATCATCACAGCTGGCCTATTAAAATATGCAATGAACCTTTACTGTGCATATTATGTTACACAAGGCTTGCTATAACATTATCTAATAACTGACTTATCTTAACTCTCTGCTGATAATAATAATTGCCATTGCTATCTTTTATCTTGCTTTCACTATGTGATGTACAGTCACCATTAGATATATCGGAGCGGCTAAGATGGTCACATATATCTGAACAACGCCTCTATTGTCAAGGCGATAAAGGTGCATGTTCGACTATTAAGTCTTGGTAAGGTTCAATTTTTTCCGTTGAATTTATTATCTCAACGCAATCAAAAGCAAATTATTTTATCTATTATTTTATTTGATCGAAAGCGGGGAGGGATACCCACCCTCTGCCATTGAGGAGGTTACACGCGTCGGACTCCAGGGCTCCTTTAAGAAGGCAAGGAATCGGCCAGGATATTTTCTTTTATTTTACTCACTTTATGAAATGTCCAATGTAAAATCAACCTTAAATGGCTCACCCATAAAGTCCGTAACCGTACCATAAGTATTAGGTAAGTAGGTATTGCTATTTGCACATTAATTTTAATCCTTTTGAAGCATGACTGTACTCGACCGTAGCTATTTTCAGAGCAAGTATGAGTTAATAGTTAGTTTACTGAAGGCCACCTGATTGAAAGTACCTAATTATGGTAATTTTATGAGTTAGCCATTGGCTCTTCGCCAGAATTTTGCCTGTCATGGTGTTGCGATCTGCAAATTTTGGCATATAAGTATCTACCAATTTATCTTACAAGTATAGATGTCATGTAAAAAGGAAAAAGTGACCTAGGTCTCCGGTGTCCAGAGCTGGGATCGAACCAGCGTCTTCTGCATTATGCCGCGAATGCAGAAGACGCTGGTTCTATAATATTCATAGAAAAAAGTAATATTCATTATATTTGGAAGAACTTTGTTAATTCCGATACACGATTGGACGAAATGGGCTCGATAGAAAATAATTCCAAAGTAACGTCTTAAAAGTAGTTAAAAGTAGCTTTAAACAGTTGTATGTCTTTAGTTTCTTGATTTACTCTTATGGAAAATCATATTTTATTCTCTTAGCAACAAGGTACAATTTGGAATCGCAAAGATTTGTGCTTGAGGCTATAGCTGTGGTGTTTATTTCAGAGCTGCGCGAGGTCTGTTAGTGTTGATTATGTTTTTAATGAAGTATATCCATAAAACGTCCCTATTGAAAATAGATACTTATTAGTATGTCAATAGAGTGTTAATTTGAATAATGAAATTCGCACTTAAGATCTTTTTTATGATGATTAAGAAGCATTCAGATCTGCGTGTCCTGTTATCACGAGATAAGTGCCCACAATTGACCCCGATACGGTATGAATAACCACTTCATTGTAGGAGATAGATATATAGAGACTAGTAGGGTATATAATACAAACAAAAACGCTCTGATCAATAGAATAGTAAACCTTATCTCATTAAGATAAGGTTCACTATAAATAGTAAACAAAGTTAATGCAGCGAAATTATTAAAATTAATGGAAATTCTGCTATTGTGTTTTTTCTTCATCACAATACTAATTAGTTGGCACAAAGTTAATTAAGTATATTTAGATAGGTAAGGTCGGTTTATTAAAATTTAAGGTTATTAATCTTACTATGGTTCGATAAAATTCAGAAAAGTACAGAATCGATCCAGTTGGATAATTATGCGGTAGGTAGGTACCTTACTTACCACAAATTATATAGGTACTTACACTATGTCTCTTCGAAATTCTGTAAAATCTGAATTTGTTATTAATTTTATTGTGTCATAAGTTGCACTAGTTTAATGAGTGATCGGAGCTTAAAATTGACTAGAGGAAAACGCGCAAAAATCAAAGTAAGTATTTATGGCAATATTTTCGCCTCAAGGATAAAATAATAAATAAGACGTTTGTAGGCCTTGTGTCATTGTAATAAGTTTTTCAACACACCTGCTCGTAACGAGGTTCTTATTCCACCGCTTTTATGTTCATAATCCTAGATATTAAACACGTGTGCATTTCACAATAATTATCCAACTAGTGGAATAATTTAATAATCCGATCAAGTGACGTTTGTATTCTAGTACCAAGTTGTACGTACGCAGACGAATCGTTGTAATTTAGTCGGGTATTACCTTTACTTTTTTTTAACTCTTTATGAGTTTACATTCTAATAAAGTAAAAAAAAGTAAATATATTAAAAATATACACATTTACGATAGAATATAAATTATACAATCCTGATTGTGAATAAGAATCATTTCAACTTATTATATTACTCGTAATACACAATAATTCGTGTTTAAAACACGAATTGTCTGTTTTGATATTGGCTGTTTGGCATTATACGTCCGCGCCTTCGCCTCAAGCTGCACGCACACCCAAAAAAGATAATTGCGCGTCATTTATAAGTTAACCTCAAATCATTGTTTATTTGTTAGATTTTTCTCGTCGTGTTTTATTAATTTAAACAAATTATATTTTCAATGAATAAGAAGACAACTTTTGCGTTAATTTAACCTCTGGATATATTTCAAAATTGTGATATATACATATATATAAAAATCTAGTGAGCAATACGTAAGAAAAAAATACTATAATTTATTGCACAATAAATGTGAAGTCTTTAATTTTATGAAATGATTTGAAAAAGAGTTCCAGATACTCAATAACATCACAAAAAAGGTTAGTTAAATTTAATTATCTTAGGTTCGTAAGTACCTCTATCCTGTAAACATTTTGACAATTAATGTATTTATCAAAAGTTATTAATTATACTATTCTGTTATTTCCTCGCAAGTGTGTTGAAAAACGTCGTATAAAACGCGTGTGCTTGATCATTACATAAGCTCAGCTTCCTTATGCGCACTCACATGCGTTCGTGCGCACAATATCGCTTCGTATGCAATGATCAACTTAGCACACTTGTATCATAATGTATTATTAAAACATGCCGTATGGAATGTCTCTTTAGTTCAGTGGTACCATCACCCACACTTTTAACTGTACATCGGTGGACCTTATGCCTTGGGAATAAGGTCACGGGTGTTGCTGTTTGCACATTATTATAAAATATAATGTTAACGATTATGTATGACGTAATTTTAATCATGTTTGATATTGCTCACTTGTCAGCTGGGGTGGAAATATTTCAGATGACTTAGTTTATCTATCTTGTTATGTAATTTTGACTGTAGATAAACATGAACAAAATGATTGTAAGTATATATTTGTTAGGCCATGTTAAACTCCGGAATAGACTAAGAGCTCTGGCTATACGTCATATATGAGTTATGTGACACAATAACGAGAGATAGATTATGTTGTTTTACTGTCCTTATTGCTAGATCCGGGCATCTGGCAATTTTTAATGGCTGGAGGTTAGAGTAACAGACCAACAAAAAAATTTTTGGTATAAAAAAGTAATACCAAAATAGGTAAAAACTGCCGAACTTGTGTCATTTATAGAGGACAGGGCTTATATTATAATATAACAATATAACAAAAAACATTGTGTATTATTGCGGAAACAAAAACAGTAGGCGGCTAACTATAAATTGCATTATACCTACATCATTTGACACTACTTTCTACTAACAGAAGCTACTGGCTATGGTATAATCTAATTAATTACATAATTTCCTGTAATATTGCATCAAACCCCTCTAGGATTTGTTTTCTTCAAGTTATTTGCATTCTTTGGCCTCCACCAGTGAACAGCTGCCAGATATTCGGATCTAGAAATAAGCACAGTATAGCAAATTAAGAGAGGTTTCGGTGCTCTCATTATTGTGTCATATCTGACGTGGCCAACTCTTCGTCTATAAGTAAATTTTAAGAAGTTTTCTTGATTGGAGAACACACGAATATTTTTTATTTGCACGTTTGATAACATCAAAACTCTGAAACGAAATTGTAGGGGAAGATCCGTTATAAGAAATTAGCCTGTGTTAAGTATATCCACGTTGCATCATAATTATCCATACCTACATTGATAAATTGCACATAAAATAAACATTCCTAACGATTAATTGACGAACATTCTTCAATTGTTTCTTTTCTTACTATTTAAGCCTGATTAAGTAACAGGAGATGACATCCCTAAGATATTTTTTGTCCCAAAAGTTGTAGTGAAAATCACTAAGTCTAATACTACTCTTTGATTCCGTCATAACTGTCAACCGCCAAACATGGCGCACAAAATTTGTTCTAGATGTCACATCTAGTAGAATACATAATAAATCAATGATTTCAGCAAGTATTATGTGTTTGGACAGCTACGTATGATTAATATGCTATAAGAAGGTACTCGTATGTAGTTATGTACAGTCACCGGCAATAGTATCATCCTAAACGAAGGCCGCAAAAATATCTGACACGCTCTTATTTGTAGGGTCATAAGAGCATGTCACATAGTTTTGCAGCCTTCATGTAGGAAGATACTATTGCCTCTGACTGTACTATATACTTCGAGCAACACTGTAAAGGAGGTACAGTCAAGTGTAAAAATATGGGTGTACTCATCTTACTCAGAAATATGTCCCATAGTATCTTATTCCGTTGTAATAAGTGCGTAGTACCATATTTATGAGACGATTATTTCGATACGTATTTTTGCACTTGACTGTACATACGCAAACAAGATTTACTGAAAATATGGCTAGTGAAAATTTGTAACCGGCCAGTCTTATACCGTAATAAGACTGTCAGAGAAAGTACCGCACGAGTTCTTGCGGTACTATTGTGGGGCCATTTTTTTGGGCTGATTGTGTATCCCTAGTATTATTGGATCGGTGACCATATAGAGCCCTATTAATTTAAATCCGAGTACCAGGTGCTGTCTCGACTAAACTTTTGAAAGGGGCGAGACTCTCAAATATGACCGTTGCTATATAGACTATGGACCGTATGTGATTCTAATAAAGTTTAAAATGATTCAGCTAATTGTGCCCATGTTACGTAATATGTACCTACATTGTGCATACTATTTTCAAGGTAAAGATACTGTATAGCTTTGACCTGGTTTTAATCGCAAATTGTTAGTACATTGGCATTGTATGACACATTCATATTAAATGTATGCAGTACTAGCTTTTGCCCGCTGCTTCGCTCGCGTTAAATTCGGGGTAACACGGTTCCCCTTTCCTGATTGCCCCCCGGAATGCTCCATACAAACTTCCACCCCCCATTTTAGGGAAGTGGGGGGTTAGAAAGAGACAAAAAGTAGCCTATGTCACTCTCCATCCCTTCAACTATCTCCACTTAAAAATCACGTCAATTCGTCGCCCCGTTTTGCCGTGAAAGACGGACAAACAAACAAACACACACATACACTTTCCCATTTATAATATTAGTATGGATGACGTGCCCGCCCTGTGCTTTGGTAAATGTTTTTGTTAAACACTGTATACTTTAATACTTATATCTATGCATTCTTTCCAGGGCGCAAAGAAACCTTTCAAGAGGGTGATCAAAGCGAATATCGGCGATGCGCATGCCATGGGACAGAAACCCATCACCTTTATCAGACAGGTCAGTACCACAGGATAGCGTAAGGAGCTATAGATCCTAGGGTGTAAGGTGTAAATATACTGGTAATTTGTTTAAGGGCATAATCGGTATCGTATTACGACTAAAAAAGAGAAAAAAAAATCTTTGGACGCGAATATATATTTTTTTGTATGGGGCACATCGTTCCAGCCGGCCAACCCTCCATACAAAACCATTTTTGTTTTTCAGATTTTCATAATTCAAACTCAAACATTTATTCAGTAAGTAGGCCACAAGGGCACTTTTACACGTCAAAGTAAAAGAGAGAAAAAAAAATCAAACTACACCGGTTCTAACCCTACACCTGTGACCCGAGAAGAATTATGTCCGGCAAGAAACTCGGCGGGACTTCTTTTTTCAAAACAACAGTACAATACATCAAAACTAAACAATACATATAAGTGCGTTGTTCTATAAGAAAACATATCAAACCAAGGTTAGATTAACCAACAATAGGTTATAGTTTAAGAAAAATGCCAAAGAAAAAAGATGAGTCCAAATTTGACTATTGAAAATGATACAAGTTTGATATACTTTCTTACCTGAACTGTGTCTTCTACATAAATTTCCAAATTATAATAATCCATCATCAACAGTTAGAAACAGATTTTGAATTTAAATAAAAAAAAAAAAGTAAGTGATTCTAGTATACAATAAACATACTATTTCTAAATTATCCTTAGAGATGTATAAGGTCTCCAAGTGTCTTGATCTATATATTCTATATAATAATAAAAAATATGGATAACCAAGCACCGAATGTTGTGTCTAAAGCCAATTAAACTAAAATTAAATATGATTAATAAAAAGTTACGTAAAAGTAATTAGAATAAGATACTAATTACGCCATTAAACGGATCATCAGCAATTTTGTTACACCTTGTATAGTCTACTAGCTTTGACCCGCGACTTCGTCTGCGTGGAATTAGTAATTTCCCATACAAACTTCCACCCCCTTTTTTACCCCTTTTAAGAATGATTTCTGGAATGAAAGCTATCTTATGTCCTTCCCCGGGACTCAAACTATCTCCATATACAATTTTATCTAAATCGGTTTAGCAGTTAAAGCGTGAAGAGGTAACAGACAAACACAGACAGACATACTTACGCATTTATAATATTATATATATATAAATAAAACAAACTTTCTAAAATTGTTTCTATTCCTATTTTCCGACTTCAAGATTTCGAAGGAGGAGGTTATCAATTCGTCGGGATCTTTGTTTTTTTTGCTGTTTTTTTTAAATGTATGTTCACCGATTATTCGAAGACGGCTGAACCGATTTGGAAAATCCTTTTTTTGTTTGAAAGAGTATACTTCACAGTTGGTCCCATTGTAACCAGGTCAGGATCTGATGATAGGATCCTGGAGAAATCGAGGGAACTCTTCAACTATTATAGGCACCTATAGTGATTTGAGTATTTTTTACAGCAGCTCGAGCATTTCCTGTTGGAAAGGTGGATGCTAAGTGAAGTCGGTTCTTTTTTGTTTAAAATTATTGGCGTATAAATCAAAGGTTGATCGCATTGCATTTACATTTTTACTCATTGAATAGAGACTTATCTTAAATCTATCAATTTGTAGCAAGGAAAAAAACCCATTAAATTCTTCAATATGTTTTAGTAAATGTACCGAGAGATACAAGTTGATAAAAATCTATATTCTATATAGATTGAACCAGTTGTATGTGAAGGTCATTTGACAAAGGTTATTTGATAACAATAGACGTTTTAAGACGTTCATGTCTGAAATTAACATTATGCTTTTTTTACTACAATTATATCTTTTTCTATGGATGACTCGATAGATGTGACTTCCAATATTTTGGATTTCATGATAAATATTTGTGTTTTATAGGTATTTCTCTTTTAGTATTAGGTAATTACTGGTATAGCTTGATTCTAGTTATGAGTAAATTTGTAAAATAATATGAGGATCTTGTTACTATTAGTGAACAAGTATAAGGCAGCAATAGGTACCTGTACTAACATTAGTGTATTATCTGTGCCACCAGTGTCGTAATAATGTTCGGAAATTCATAACCACATCGATTTTGGTAACGTAATGAAAATCCAGTCCCCTCCCTGACCGCGGTTGTCCTCCTCCCCGCCCGACCGCCGGGACAATCGAGTTGGCCATGGCGGTGCAATAGCGGTCATTTTAATGGTTTCCGAACACATCATTTAGGATTTATAATATGTGTGTAGATAAAGCAGTGTATGCAACTGTACGTAATAATTATGTCTTAAAACGTAAACGTTACAAAAACTCTTACGGTTCAAACTATTTCCTTTTGTTTAATACTTACTCCGTGTAATTGTCCAATGTAAAGTGAAACCATTTAATCCGTGACCGTACACACCACTACGAGTATAAACACCGCATATTACGCAATTCAAATCGGTCTTCGAGGGACTTGGTCCCACTATAACGTTTCATTGGCAAGGTCACTACGAATTAGGCCAACGCAGGAACTAGACTATAGGTAGGGTAACGTATGACACAACACATTAACCGTTACCGTAATTTATTATGATACAATAACCTTGCAAGGATGTCAAGGCGCAGTTTAGTGTACTAGGTGGACCGTTCTACTTTTCGTTTTACACAGTCAACCAATTTAATTCCTAGGCCACTCTAAAACCTTGTCACAGTAGCTAGTTTGGTAGCGAATAGGTTACGTTTATACGTATCCACGGGCAACTGTCATTGCGACAAGGTTCTATAGTGGCCTAGGAATTAAATTGGTTGACCGTACATAAGTTTATGACACTTTTTCGTAACATGCATATTTTAGAATACTGTTTTGTGACGGAGAAAGAGGCTTAATTAGGCTATCGATCCTGATAGCTTAGTTTAACAACGACTGAAAATATTCTTAATCACAGTAACTCAGTGGTCCTTGATTGTCTCCCGATTTGTATGAAAATTAGGCATTTACCACTGCGTTACCATCTTTTTACATTAATTAATATTAATGTATGAATTTTGGTTAACAAATTCCTATTATTTGGTTCAGGTACAATTTTGAAATATAATTTCATACACAAATTCAATGTCTACCATACTTTTTTCTGGCAATAGAATAGATTAATGGTCACGAAAACGTATAATGGGTCAGGTAATTCTTGACTGTTGCGGTGAACTCATTCAGTGCGGCTAGCCCAAGGACTAAGATAAGAGCATATCTGGCCTGAGAATATTTATACCTTTAGTGACTCGATAGATGGCACTAGTACGGTGTAAGGGACTCTTATTAACAGGCTTTTCAACCGACTTCAAGATTTCGATGGAGGAGGTTATCAATTCGTCGGGATCTTGTATGTTCACCGATTATTCGAAGACGGCTGGACCGATTAAAAATTTTTTTTTTGTTTGAAAGAGTATACTTCACAGTTGGTCCCATTGTAACCAGGTCAGGATCTGATGATGGGATCCTGGAGAAATCGAGGGAACTCTTCAAATATTATAGGCACACCTATAGTGATTTAAATCTTTTTTACAGTAGCTCGGGCATTTCCTTTTGGATAGGCTAAGTCAAGTCGATTCTTTATTGTTTAAAATTATTATTATACAAACTCGGTTCTTTGACTTCTACATTGATGTTTTCATCATTGTTACTTTTGAACTATTTTTACTAAAATATTGAATATCAGCATAATCCCTCAAGATAACAGAACGGATACGTTGTTTCTTAAAGTTACATATTAATCCAATGAGCTGTTAGATTATTTAAAACCACAAACAATGTGTGAATCTAACAACAAATATTTGTCTGATGCTGTAAAAATTAGTCATGCTAAATATTAATTCGTTGTTCTTCTGCAGGTGTTGGCTTGCGTGTCGTATCCAGAACTAATCGATAAATACGACTTTCCCAGCGACGTGAAGCAGCGGGCCAGAGACATCCTCGACGGTTGCGGGTATGTACATTACCAGCTGCAAAATTGAGACAGGACACGGAATGAACTCATTCGTAAGATGTCTATGCAATTTCGCAGGTCACTGTACCTCTAGCTTGACCGCTACTGCATGCCCCCTCACCCCTCTCAGTCGCCACATCCTCCCACGAATACGCATCGCACAGGCCAATGAGATCTTAGGAACTTATGTACGGTAATGAATATCACTTGATATTTACCAGTCGCTTATCGGTGAAAACATCGTGAGGAAACTGGACTTAGTCCCATTAAGGCATATAATAATAATTTCCGCTCTGGCGAAGGTCTGGCGCTTTCGTAAAAAAACTGATACTTTTTCAGACTTGGTAACGCGACCGAACCCGGCAAGGCGTAGCGATATTTTCTCAATGTTTTCTATGTATGTATTTCATTTTATAACAAACTGAAGAAAATTACAAGTAATCATAATAACTATGTCGCTTTTTCCGCCCATCTTGCGGAGGGCGAGTTATCAGGCAGGCGTCAGATTTTTCCTCCAATAGCCCAGTAGTTAGTCCATACTTTTCACCCAATAGGTACATACTAGACTCCATTAACTCTCAATAGTCCTTACACCGTGGCGGGTGCTGTCGCTGTGTGCGTCCCATGACAAGAGCAGGGCCAGCATCCGCTTAGTGTACCCCTCACTTTTCATAAAATTGTCGAAAGGGCCTCTGCGCGTTGGCTTCGGCTCCGCATACGCCTCCCAAAAGTCCGGAACTGGTGTCCTTGATGTTTTGGCTTTCATGGTCGGGAAAGACATACAAATAACTATTATTATTAGTATTTGTGTAGTTTATGTAGTAGTATGTATCGAAGTATATTTAAATACAAATAAGTTTTAAAATAAATCAGCAAGTTTTCTCATACAGCACCCACTTTAGCGAATTTCTGTTTGACCCTATGGTTGACTGGTAGAGAATGCCTCGAGGCATTAAGTCCACAATTTGTACTTATTTTTAATATGCAATAAAGTTTAAATAAATAAATAACAATAATAACTATGCTTCACAGTGGACAGTCTGTCGGCTCCTACACTGCGTCTCATGGTATAGAATTGATCCGTCGCCATGTTGCCGAATACATCGAGCGTCGCGACGGGCACCCAGCGAGATGGGAGGACATCGTTCTCACCGGTGGTGCTTCTAATGGTATCAAAAACGTTCTTCAACTGCTGTGCAATGATTTGGGAGGAAAACCTTCAGGTTAGTTTT
The DNA here is from genome assembly GCA_947086415.1 of Pammene aurita. Lineage (NCBI taxonomy): Eukaryota > Metazoa > Arthropoda > Insecta > Lepidoptera > Tortricidae > Pammene > Pammene aurita. The sequence continues at coordinate 30,186,105 of OX352303.1, forward strand.
ATCAGTGTACTTTTGAATAAGGTGCAGCGGGACAATCTCGACTTCGGGGAATTAAAATTAAATTAAAATATTATACGTGTTTAACATAATTTACCCTTTGAACGCCTAGAACCCCTAAAGAGGTCTTGTGTCGTCGTGCCCACCACGCCAACAACCCATAAAGGGGTCGGAGTGAAGGTGTACTTTGGTCATGAATAAAATCTATTATGAATTGTTTTGCACAGTACTACGAGATTCGTCTTTTTTGATAACGCAACAGTGCTTGGCGTGTGAGTGATCAGGTGATCACTTCATTTAAATATGAAAGCGTTCAAAAGGTTAACTATAGTGCCATTTATAAAGCGAAAAAGCGCTGTCCGGATATAGATGGCAATATAGGTATGTAAAGCACGTAAGATCTATTTAGTTGAAATTATCCAGGAGTCGAGATTGTCCCTCTGTTCCTAACATGGCAATATTCAGAACTTCTCGACATAATCTCGACACATTAGCACCTTGTTTCAAAACAGTGAAGTGCAAAAGTGTAAACAGAAACTCTAAAATATCTGAACATGCACTTTATCACCTTGACAATAGAGGCATTGTTCAGATATTTGTGACCACCTTGGCCGCTCCAAATATCTGATGGCAATGTGTGACCATAAGGGTATGGCAACGAGATAAACCGGTGACGTCACTCCTGTTTTGACAACTATGGATGGTGTAGTAAAAGATGACAATCTCATAATTGGCGGAATTTAACGCCATTCGCCATTCGCGCGCAACGCGTGTCTACAGCTGCGATCGTGGCCCACAAATGGTCCCGCCGGAAGATCAGCGCTGGCTTTCGAGTCAGCATAAAGCTGAGTCGGGTCCATTTCGTGGTAAACTTTGTTATGTTCTAGATTTCTATCGTTTTTTATTTTTTAATAATTTTATATGCAATTTCAAAATTCATATATTAATATTGATTAATTTAAAAAATATGGTAACGCAGTTGTAAATGCCTTATTTTCATACAAATCGGGAGACAACCAAGGACAACTGAGCTACTGTGATTAAGAATATGTACAGTTGTTATTATTAAATTAAACTATTGATAGCCTAATTAAGCCCATTTCTCCATCACAATACAGCAAATGAAAGTAATGGCCAAGTGATCTAAAAAATATTTTTTTTTTATTAAACTGTTTATTTTAGAAAGATGTAGTTACTGCTAATCTTAAACTAAAAAGATTTTATGAGTTAAGGAGTCTAGTCAATTAAATTAGGTATAAAATACTATTGCTAATTAAATTAGGTATACAATACAATATTAATGCTATTAATTAAAATTATTTATTATTTACATGTGTATGAAGTTGCCCTCTTAATTTTAACATATATTTTTTCATGATGTTCCTGACTTGTCTACTCGTTTGACCTTCTAATGAGTTCTAAAATATGCATTTTACGAAAAAGTGTCAAAAACTTATGTACAGTCAAGTGCAAAAATACGTATCGAAAAAATCGTCTCATAAATATGGTACTACGCACTTATTACAACGGAATAAGATACTATGGGACATATTTTTGAGTAAGATGAGTACACCCATATTTTTACACTTGACTGTACAACGAAAAGTAGAATAAATCTGTTTCTGTACTTCTTTTTCTTTATGTCGTGCAATTAAGAATATTGTATTGTATTTTGCATTGTAAAATTTGATTGTGGCATGTACCTATAAAATTTTACGTTTTTTTCCAGGTGTCCTGATTCCAATCCCCCAGTACCCGCTATATTCCGCCTCGCTGGCTGAATACGGGCTAGCACAAGTAGGCTACTACTTGGATGAAGACAACGCGTGGTCCTTAGATGAGCAGGAACTAGAAAGGTCCCTCAAGGAGAGCAGGAAGGAGTGCAATGTGCGAGCTATCGTGGTCATCAACCCGGGCAACCCCACGGGACAGGTTAGTATAGCATTCTTAAATAATTGGGTACTTTCCTGGGTAAAAAAAATATTATCCTATTTAGTCCGTCAGTTAGATTATCAAAAAATATTGGACACGTATTTTTTATTTTGTCAATCAAACAAAAATTGGTGAAGATATAGCCCGTTAAAGTTCCGCATGACGTCACATTATACTAAAAATTGTACTGAAATGTGACGTCACGCGGAACTTTAACGGGCTATATCTTCACCAATTTTTGTTTGATTGACAAAATAAAAAATACGTGTCCAATATTTTTTGATTCTAACTGACGGACTAAATATATTTTTTTAGTAAAGTAGCCAATTATATAACTCAAAGTAATTTACTTCTCATTTAAACACATTTTTACAGAATTCAATTAACATTGTTACAAAATGGTATCTTAATTCTTAACTAAAACAATTTTAAACAACAAAAAACCGACTTCACTTCGCATCCACCTTTCCAACAGCAAATGCTCGAGCTGCTGAATAAAATACTCAAATTACTATAGGTTGAATGTATAATAGTTGAAGAGTTCCCTCGATTTCTCCAGGATCCTATCATCAGATCCTGACCTGGTTACAATGGGACCAACTTTGAAGTATACTCTTTCAAACAAACAAATAATTTTCTTAATCGGTCCAGCCGTCTTCGAAGAATCGGTGAACATTCATGAAAAAAAATAGAAAAAAAAATTGTGTGGATCTTTGGATCCCAACGAATGAGGGTTTCCGCGATTGAGATTTTCACTAGATGGCAGCACCGTGACGACAGGTCTTTTTGGCAGTAGCTGTCAAAATCCACCAATCAAAAAATATATGGTTAAACATGATTGGTGGATTGTGACAGTTAGACCTGGCGCCACGGTGCTGCCATCTAGTGAAAAACTCGATCGCGGAAACCCTCATTGATAACCTCCTCCTTCGAAATCTTGAAGTCGGTTAAAATAAAACTAAACAAACACAATAAAACTACCGAAAAGAAAATTAAAATAAGCTCTATAACTACACCTAATAAACGAATTATCTGTGCCAGAAACCCACCCCGCGACCCTCCAAATGCAAAGGTGCCCATCACGCTCGCCGCGTTGCTAAGTTGAACGGCGATAGACAACCTTTGCATCAGGAAAGACCCGGAGCGAGGGTCCGGACCTCCCTCTTGCAAACGCCTCCCGACTTCCCTTTTATATATTTGTGACAATCTATATTGAAAGGGTCCTTATGGCGCTTACGTTGTCATTGCACAGATTAAATATAATTTTCAAGAAATAAAGGTGTAAGGGCCCTTTCAATGTGGATTGGAAGGGCCATCACATCACATTTCTTATTTCATGTTAAAGAGGAACACTAATATAGGCTCCTATAGTAGTATTTTTTTAAGATATCGGAATCTTGCTAATAGTACAGTACGCGAACAGTTTTTGAGTTTCGATAACTCACAAGTGCGATTTTCTTTTTTAATTAGAGAATATGATATGATTACTTATAATAAAAAATATTTTCTAACAGTTTTTGATGTCGCGCTAGGTATTATTATATAGATATTTGTTAATAACAACAAGAAAAGATTATACAAGATATATTTTCCTTTACAACCCTTTTCTATTGCATTCAACTATTTCAACATCATCTGTCATTTTATAACAGTTTGATCAATAGATTATGTGAGCATAATCAAAAACAATTTGTCAAAATATAAGTGACCTTGAATTCTAAACGAATTACAAATGGCTAAGACGACACATGCTCTTGACAAAACCGTTATAAAATGTGAAGTTATGTTGCAATAGTAAAAAGCGATAGCCTGGTAGAGGAAAATAAAACTTACATAATCTTTTCTATGTGTATCAAACAAGTACATGTATTATACCTAGCGCAATGCTAACAATTGTTAGAAAATATTTTTTATTATTAGTACTTAACGTATTCTAACAGGTCACAAAATAAAATCGGACTTGTGAATTATGTCATTTTTATAGGTTAAAAAGGCGTTCCCGTACTCCACTATAAGGACAATACCGACATCTAAAAAAAAAAGTACTATACCTAAAGACGTCATTCTATTTCGAAGCAAAACACGAGGCCCTCTAGGTATGACAGACAAGAACACATTGATAGGAAAAATAAGATGGAACATTATTTTTTAATTCAATAAAAACCGGAGGTGTGTTCATCTTGAGAATGTAGTTTATCAACCGACTTCAAGATTTCGAAGGAGGAGGTTATCAATTCGTCGGTATCTTTGTTTTTGCTATTTTTTTTTCTTTTTTTTATGTACCGATTATTCGAAGATGGCTGGACCGATTTGAAAAATTCTTTTTTCGTTTGAAAGAGTATACTTCACAGTTGGTCCCATTGTAACCAGGTCAGGATCTGATGATGGGATCCCGGAGAAATCGAGGGAACTCTTCAACTATTATAAGCACACCTATAGTGATTTGAGTATTTTTTACAGCAGCTCGAGCATTTCGGGTTCAAGAAATTTATTGTCTCATAAGAAATTTACATTTCACTTAACGAGAACTTAAGATTATACTAGAATAATTTACCAGTTTTCATTAACATGAAATGTCTAATTTTAAATCTAATTACAAAATTAACGCCAGTAAGTACATAATATCTAAAGTGCATGTATATTTTTAATTGTTTTATAAAGGGTAGAAGCACAATTCGTTACATTCTTTGCTTTGCAGCATACGCATACGAACATATGTTGTGTGCAAGACAGGGCCGGAATAGAGAACATGCATGAAAAATATTTAATTGAATCTGTTGCATAAACACGTTCAACAACCCGAAACTAATATAAATAAGTGGAAATCCGTAATAATTTTTAACAGTTTTTTAAAGATATTGCGGTTTGAAAACGTACAATTTTAGGCATTTTTTTTTATACATCAAATGTATTTTCGAAACTTCAGTTCGATTACTTATGTCCTAGCAAGAAAAAAAATGTATGACAACTATATAGCTAAACGCATTTTTTCGCGCCTAAAATTACAAAAACTTGTTCCTTCCGAACAGTTTTCTGCAACTTTGTGAACGGTGACGTCACAATCCGCACACTTTTTGTATGGGGCGTTTTGACGCGCGGAGCAGACGCCTAACGTATTTTCACATTTTTGACGCTTCAGGGCTATCATAGATAGTAGGTTTATTAGAGACATTTGAATCTACAGGGAAATAGAACAGAATGACGTCTTCCAAAAAAATCATGCATATTCCTAATTCCAGAGTTGGAAGCCGTAGTAGTACATATTGCTTGATATATTCAGCAACATACAGGATGTAATAAAAAGTAGGAAATGTAGGAAAAAGTAGAGGAAATAGTAGTTTATGTAACTGTTACGTAATAAGGGTCCTTAAAACATGAGTGTGGTTTTATGAAATGAGCCGCAGGCGAGTTTCATAATAAGATCACACGAGTGTTTTAAGGCCTAATTACGTACAGTTGCATACACTGCTTTATCTACACTCATATTATTTATTCTAAATGCCTTATTTGGAAACCATAGAATGGCCGCCATTGCACCGCCACCATGTCGTCTTCCAAAAAAATCATGCATATTCCTAATTAGGCGACCGGAATATGTAGTAGTATGTGGGCTTTCAGTTTCTTTTTAAAATTAAATATAGTAGTGGCTTCTTTCACGGTTTTTGGTAAGTTATTGTAGATACGTGCTCCTTCATAGACTATATTTTTTTTACCAAATTTTTTTGTGCGTGCTGGGGGTAAATATAAGTTGTCAGCATTTCGTAGGATGCGCTTGCCCATTTCTCTATTTGTGGCGAATGTCACTGCTTGCTTTTGGAAAGGTGGATGTTTAGTCGGTTCTTTTTTGTTCAAAATTATTTTCATAAACAAATCGTTTCCTAAAGAGTAGCTGATTTGACTATTAGTCCACTACCCGATTGGTTAAAGACTTGTTATCGGATCATTATGACACCAAACCAAATCTATTGAATACCCTGTTGAATTGAATGAGGGTCTCCGCTATCGAGTTTTTCACTAGATGTCAGCACCGTGGCGAGAGGTCTAGCTGTCATAATCCACCAATAGTGTTTAATATTTTTATTTTTTTATTAATGGTATAAAACAACTAATAATTTTAAACAAAAAAGAACCGACTTCACTTACCATCCACCTTTCCAAAAGCAAATGTTCGAGATGCTGTAAAAAATACTCAAATCACTATAGGTGTGCCTATAATAGTTGAAGAGTTCCCTCGATTTCTCCAGGATCCCATCATCAGATCCTGACATGGTTACAATGGGACCAACTGTGAAGTATACTCTTTCAAACAAAAAAAGAATTTTCCAAATCGGTCCAGCCGTCTTCGAATAATCGGTGAACATACATAAAAAAAAAATAATAGCAAAAACAAAGATCCCGACGAATTGATAACCTCCTCCTTCGAAATCTTGAAGTCGGTTGAAAACGGATTATATCGCGTGTACTGAACTTAAATTACACCCCGACGTTTCGAACACTTTACAGCGTTCGTGGTCAACGGGTCGACCCGAAACGTCGGGATGTAATTTAAGCTCAGTACACGCGATATAATCCGTTTTCAGTTGTTTTATTTCATGAATAACTATCGCGGCAACCGAAGACAATATTAAATTAATGGCTTTTACTCCTCGCCTATTTTAGCGAGGTGAATTCTGCCAATGTCAGGGTGTACTTTTTATTCGTTTTTGGTAAAATAAAATAAAAGCAACGTTGTTCGGTTAAGGCTTTGTTAATTGTAAAGTGATAGCCTCCTTACAAACACGTGGGTGGCCGAGACCCCGGATAACCGTTTGTTCAACTAAAGGGTGGTTACTCGCGTTTTGGAACTAATTTTTCATTAGCTGCACACTTGTTCGTTAGGTCACCGCACAGTAAGCTATCAATATTACACACTGAGCTACGTAAATGAGCAAATAACAAAAAACTATTCCATAGACGATGCAGCCATCTTGAAGCTCAAACGGTTAATCCGTGTTTAATCATATTTTTTTTTTGATTGGTGGATTTTGACAGCTGCTGTCTAAAAGACCTCGCGTCACGGTGCTGCCATCTACTGAAAATCTCGATCGTGGAAGCCCTCATTGAATATGGTCATGATTTTTGTATATTTTCTCGTACAAAACCCTCCGCCACCATACTTTCATAATCATAATGTACGTGTTTCAGGTCCTCACACGCAGCAACATCGAGACGATCATCAAGTTCGCACACAAACACAACCTGCTGCTCTTTGCCGATGAAGTGTACCAAGACAACATATATGCTGAGGGAAGCAAATTCTTCTCGTTCAAAAAGGTAAAGTCATGTGTTTATACCTGTTCTGTCCTCTATTATATCTATATGCGTCAATCCTAGAGGAATTACAAGTCCAGTGCCACTTATCGACCATATGTCTCCAGCGAATTTAGGAGTCATCCTTGACTCTTGCCTCAATTTCCATGAGCACTTGAACGAATTGGCCTGCTGCTGTTACAAGAGATTAGGATTTGTCAATCGAAATGCTAGGGATTTTTTAGATCCCAGAACTGTTACAATGCTTTATAATGCCCTAGTGAGGTGTAAGCTAGAGACGGCATCTGTTGTTTGGAGCCCCTACGAAGCAACTTACGCCTTAATTCTGGAGAGAGTACAGAAAGCGTTCTTACGCTTTTTATATAAAAAATGTATGGATATTATTCTTTTCTCTATCCTACCAAATACTTACTGGGAGTTCTCAGGTTCAATTCTCTGGAAGCAAGGCGTAGTTTTGCGCTTCCCACTGCGGTCTGTAAAATCTTGCGTGGCGACTAAGACTGTGTCGAGTTAGCCGAACGAGTGGTGCGTCTGTTCGTCCCTGCGGAGTTCTCAGGTTCAATTCTCTGGAAGCAAGGCGTAGTTTTGCGCTTCCCACTACGGTCTGTAAAATCTTGCGTGGCGACTAAGACTGTGTCGAGTTAGCCGAACGAGTGGTGCGTCTGTTCGTCCCTGCGGAGTTCTCAGGTTCAATTCTCTGGAAGCAAGGCGTAGTTTTGCGCTTCCCACTACGGTCTGTAAAATCTTGCGTGGCGACTAAGACTGTGTCGAGTTAGCCGAACGAGTGGTGCGTCTGTTCGTCCCTGCGGAGTTCTCAGGTTCACATTCTCTGGAAGCAAGGCGTAGTTTTGCGCTTCCCACTACGGTCTGTAAAATCTTGCGTGGCGACTAAGACTGTGTCGAGTTAGCCGAACGAGTGGTGCGTCTGTTCGTCCCTGCGGAGTTCTCAGGTTCAATTCTCTGGAAGCAAGGCGTAGTTTTGCGCTTCCCACTACGGTCTGTAAAATCTTGCGTGGCGACTAAGACTGTGTCGAGTTAGCCGAACGAGTGGTGCGTCTGTTCGTCCCTGCGGAGTTCTCAGGTTCAATTCTCTGGAAGCAAGGCGTAGTTTTGCGCTTCCCACTACGGTCTGTAAAATCTTGCGTGGCGACTAAGACTGTGTCGAGTTAGCCGAACGAGTGGTGCGTCTGTTCGTCCCTGCGGAGTTCTCAGGTTCAATTCTCTGGAAGCAAGGCGTAGTTTTGCGCTTCCCACTACGGTCTGTAAAATCTTGCGTGGCGACTAAGACTGTGTCGAGTTAGCCGAACGAGTGGTGCGTCTGTTCGTCCCCGCGGAGTTCTCAGGTTCAATTCTCTGGAAGCAAGGCGTAGTTTTGCGCTTCCCACTACGGTCTGTAAAATCTTGCGTGGCGACTAAGACTGTGTCGAGTTAGCCGAACGAGTGGTGCGTCTGTTCGTCCCTGCGGAGTTCTCAGGTTCAATTCTCTGGAAGCAAGGCGTAGTTTTGCGCTTCCCACTACGGTCTGTAAAATCTTGCGTGGCGACTAAGACTGTGTCGAGTTAGCCGAACGAGTGGTGCGTCTGTTCGTCCCTGCGGAGTTCTCAGGTTCAATTCTCTGGAAGCAAGGCGTAGTTTTGCGCTTCCCACTACGGTCTGTAAAATCTTGCGTGGCGACTAAGACTGTGTCGAGTTAGCCGAACGAGTGGTGCGTCTGTTCGTCCCTGCGGAGTTCTCAGGTTCAATTCTCTGGAAGCAAGGCGTAGTTTTGCGCTTCCCACTACGGTCTGTAAAATCTTGCGTGGCGACTAAGACTGTGTCGAGTTAGCCGAACGAGTGGTGCGTCTGTTCGTCCCCGCGGAGTTCTCAGGTTCAATTCTCTGGAAGCAAGGCGTAGTTTTGCGCTTCCCACTACGGTCTGTAAAATCTTGCGTGGCGACTAAGACTGTGTCGAGTTAGCCGAACGAGTGGTGCGTCTGTTCGTCCCTGCGGAGTTCTCAGGTTCAATTCTCTGGAAGCAAGGCGTAGTTTTGCGCTTCCCACTACGGTCTGTAAAATCTTGCGTGGCGACTAAGACTGTGTCGAGTTAGCCGAACGAGTGGTGCGTCTGTTCGTCCCTGCGGAGTTCTCAGGTTCAATTCTCTGGAAGCAAGGCGTAGTTTTGCGCTTCCCACTACGGTCTGTAAAATCTTGCGTGGCGACTAAGACTGTGTCGAGTTAGCCGAACGAGTGGTGCGTCTGTTCGTCCCTGCAGGGGCTCCCGGCGGCGCCCGGCCGCCGTACGTCACGTCACGCAGGCGGTCTCCGTTGGTTCGTGCTTTACACAGCTTGAGTGCCCTTCTAACATCGGCTCCCGTATGCGACGTGTTTGTAGTGGATGGGAGATAGCGCGCGACGAATGTCTGAGGTTCGGCGAGATGATGGATGTTCCGCCCTCCACTGTGACTGTTTGACATATTGTGTCATGTTCGTATATGTTTTTTGTTTTTAGGTCTTATGATTTATAAAAAATATTCTGTACTTTTATTGTAATTTCACAGTGCTTTAGTGTAATAATTTTTATGATGTGTAATTAAATTGTAAATAAATAAGATAAAATAAATTATTAGTATTATTACGGTAAACTTAGTTTGCCCTCGTTCTGATGGCGCTTCAGACTTACGGCTTCAAAAAGTTCTTAGATTGTGCCGCTCTATTAAATATATAATTTCTGATTTTACACACATATGGTGCAATTCAAATCACAGTAGCTATCCTGAGTTTATTCGAACCACAGAATAAGTAATATTACAAGTATAGAAGATTCTCCTTCCTCAATTTCACATTTAGCTACAGAGAATAAAACGTTAACTGTCATGCGCTTTAAAAATAAAAAAGGGTTTTTAACGTGATTCATATATCCATGCAGGTTGGAGACATGCCATAAACACTGGCTGAAATGATAATATGATTAATATGTGACGTTTTCAATAAAAACTACACATCATTGTTGGTTATCTTTAAGACGTTAACTGCCATAAAAAATAATTTAGAAATAAACTTTAACAACCGACAATGATGTACCTATGACTTGAAAACGTCACATAATCTTGAACGCACCCATAAGGTGATAACTAAACATCGGTATCAGCGTTCGAATTTCATGGCAATGTACGGTTGGCAGAAAAACAAATACAAATAAATACACTTAGTATTTTTAACCTTTATTTTATATAAATAAAAAAGACGCTAAGTATAAATGTTTTAAAGGTTAGAATAGATTACTAAAATTTATTCCATGGATTTTGCTATCAATCCTTGACGTCTGTAAGAATATATTCATTTTAAATGACTAAAAGACCTTTCCACACTGACTGAGGTTATAGGAAGGTGTGTCAAGTATTGAAAATATTGCACGCATTATATAATATTTACACTTGCTGGGATTTAAACCTCTTTGTTTTTAGATAGTTGGTTTATAATTTGTATAGTCTTATAACCAGGGTTTTTCTTTAACATATTATTTAGTTTAAGATAAACTTTTCTGCCCTTTTGATGTAATCTTAACGTTGAAATTTTTTTTTGCAAACCATGCAAATCGATATTTAAAGAAAAGTAACGAAAAGTAACTCAGCTTTTAAATTCCGGTTGCGGAATATTTTCTTCGCTTTAGCAATTGCACTTGCTTCACGCGGATTTAAGGCGTCGATGACAGATTTTACTTTATCATAATGTTTGTGATAATATGAGGCAGCATTTAACCATGTGCCCCACTTGGTTATCACCGGTCGGGGTGGAAGAGGAATACTTCCATACATTTCTCGAAATAATTTTGTCCTTGAAGGAGCGTTGCGAAATTTTTTTTTATAGTCAATGAAACTGTTTGTGGCAGGGTAAAGATTTCGAATTATTTCTGCGACTCAATTAAATCCATGTGCAATGCAAGTTAAATGAGTCATATTTTCATATTGCCGAATAAGATTTTTAGCTGCTTTTACTATGTACGATCCGGCATCAGTTATAAAAAATAATAATTTATCCAAGTGTTCATTGTATTGGTTTCCCCAAAGATCTTCAAGAGTTTCGTTGACGAGTTCAGTTATTGTCGAATGGTTGGTCGCCTGTAATACTTTAGATGCAAATAGATGTGACTGGGTACTAGTTCCATCTAGAGCTCCGATTACAACATTTGCCACTTTTTTTCCTACGGAATCCGACGTTTCATCAACACTGAGATAAATCATTTTATTTTGCAGTTCTTCTCTGATTTCATTTTTATTTTTGTCATACAGTTCAGGTAAGCAATGTACTCGTATTTTTGTTTCACTCGGCACACTAATATCGTTTCCATATTTATTATTTAAAAGGTTTTCTATAAAATTTCTAAATTTAGGGTTGTCTAGTTTTGAGCAAGTTACATTCGAAGAAACCATGAATTCTGTTAAATCTTTATTGAACTGTTTTTGTGCATTATTATTGTGGGATCTGTTGTGTAAATCAGTTTACAGATGGCGGTCGATACTAGATTTAGATGGGAATAATGTCGAATGACACAATTTGCAATATAACATATCGTCTTTAATTTCGAAATCAGCGTTGCCTCGTGTTATATCCTGTAAATGGCAGGATGACTCATATAGTTTAGTTTGGTGAGACTTTGATTGTATGTGTTGATCTATGTTGTATTTTTTTTTCTTAATATTAATCTTGCAAATAATACAGCACGCACCTTCATCCATAAATATAAAATCAGGATATTGCGTTAAGTCCATTATCTCAGTCTAATACGGATTTGGGTTGGGACTTGTTAATTTTATTAATGCTAATTTCCAGTTGTGAGTGTTTCGATAAACTATTATTTGACGTTGTAGATTCAGCACATATTATTTTGCGTGACAATTAAATTGACAATCGTTACCTATTTGGCATGTATTATTTTTCGAATGTACCTAAACTGAGTATTAAGGTTCTATGACGTATTTATATATGTATATGTGACGTTTTCAATTCAAGGGTACATCATTGTCGGTTGTCAATAAGGCGTTACTGCCATACAAAAATATTTAGAAATAAACTCTATTAACACCTGACAATGATGTGCCTTTGAGTTGAAAACGTCACATATGTACAGTTTACCGCAGTATAATTGAGAAAATAAAAAATAAATTAAACAATATTATTAATAAAATATTCAAATGTATTTCTTTTTCTGCTACCCTTACCGAGTGCCATGAGTTTCGAACGTTGATACCGATGTTTAGTGATAACCGATGTGCCAACCGCTCAACCCTTTCCTCATTAGGCCTCATATGCGGTAAGCGTATCGGGAAAAACGGGAACAATGGAGAGACAGAGTGACACCTCCCTGATCTAACTTTAATAATGTTTCAGGTGCTGAGAGAATTGGGTGCCCCCTACACGAACGAACTTGAACTGGCTTCTTTCATGTCTATCAGCAAAGGTGGGTTATAATATTTTTTATCTACACTCATATTGTAAGTTCTCTAAAACGTGTTCGAAAACGGTAGGCAATGGCTAGCATTACCACGACCGATTTTACTATGATAAGCTTTTTATCTGTGGCAGTAACGTAATTTTAACTTTACATGCTCATATATTGATACGTTATGAGTTATGAGTTTAAAATTCCAAACATCGAATTTGATAACATAATGTAAATCCTGTGCTCCTTCCCGACCAACGGCACGCGCCTCCCCGACCGCCGGCACAATCGAGTTGGCCATGGCGGTGCAACGGCGGTCATTTTATGGTTTCCGAACACTTAATTTAATATATATAATATGAGTGTAGATAAAGCAGTGTATGCAACTGTACGTAATTAGGCCTTATTACGTAACAGTTACATAAACTACTATTTTATACCACGACGGTGGTAAACAAGCCTACGGCCCGTGTGATGGTAGGCAGTTACCGTAGCCTATGGACGCCTGCAACCCCAGAGGATTCACATGCGAGTTGCCAACCCTTTAGGAACCTATACACTCCTTTTTTGAAGAACCTCATACTGTAGCCCGCTGGGAAATCCTCGGCAGGGAGTTCATTCCACAGCCGCAGAGTTCGTGGGAGGAAATTCCTTTCAAACCGTACTGTGCGCGACCCTTTAGGCTCCAGGGTGTGAGGATGAGTAACTACATTACTTGAGGTCAAGTGCAAACCTCACTCTTACTGTACCGTCCAGGAATTCCAGGACATATTCTAAATCTTTCACGGCACGCGCTGTGCAGTTGTGGAATGAGTTGCCGTTATCCATTAAACAGTCCCAATCAGTTGCGTCACTCAAGGGAAAACTGTATAAACTGTGGCGTCTGTGGCTTTCCAACGACTTGTGTACCTAGTATATATTTATGTATGTTTCTATTGTATATTTAGTTATATCTATACGACTATTTATATATTATTTATATTATACTAGCCTTTTCCCGCGGCTTCGCCCGCTTACTATAAGTACTCAAAAAGGATACGATACCCATGTTGATTTTCAGACTTTGTGACCACATTTGCCACTTTTAGGGGTTAAATTAAAAAAAAAACCTGAAACACGTGTTTACTCATTTATCTTGATTCGCCATACAAACTTTGGACTCCCATTTTACCCCCTTAGGGGGTGAATTTTGAAAAATCCTTTCTTAGTGCACCCCTACACCTTATAAGGAACCTACGTGCCAAATTTGGAATCTCTAGAACCAGCGGTTTGGGCTGTGCGTTGATATGTCAGTCAGTCAGTCAGTTTCTTCTTTTATATATTTAAGATTATATAAGATATCGAATACTTTGTTATTTATTTATTTTACAGCATTTCCTTTCTGAAAGTACATATAAGTAGTGCTCGTTTGTCTATCTTGTGTATCTCTCTCAATTGCTCAAAGGTTAGCTGGAAGAGATCCCTTACAGGGATAAGTTCGCCTTTATACGTTGTATTTTCTTTTGTTATGACTGTATTTTGTCCTGTTTTATGTACAATAAAGTGTTTACATACATACATACATACTCCAAAGACTATAGTAGTAGAAGTCGATCTAGGGGGCAATTCAGGAGTCGAACGCTCGACTCTAACATTTTATAGTTTGTTAGAATCGATGATACCTACTTATAAAATATATATAAGCAGTCATTTAAAATCATTGTTATTTATATTATTAAATTGTGAAAATAATGAATACAAACTTTTGTATGCGATTATTTAGGCGTAAACTTTGAATTCGAGCGCTCGAAGATTAGGAATCGCCCCCCTGGTCCTAATAGACTAAGAACTGGCCACGTCTGATATGACACAATAATGAGAGCAACAAAACCCGTCTGGTTAGATTGCTATACTATCCTTATTGCTGAATCTGGGCATCTGGCAGCTTTTAATGGATGGAGGTCACAGTGACAGACTAGCAAAATTTTTGATTTTTTGAATTAGTAATATCAAAATAGGTAAAAACTGCCGAAGTTGTCTCAGTTATAAAGGACGGCCTATATTTTAACATAAGAACAAAAACATTGCGTATTATTACGGAAACAAAAACAGTAGGCGACAAACTATGAATTACATTTTACGTCGTTTGTCACTATTTTCCCAAGCAGAAACTTTTGGCAATGATATAATCCAATTATTTTCATAATTTCTAATAATATTGCATCAAACCCAGAACTCAAGGGTTGGTTTTCTTGAAGTGGTTTACATTCTTTGACCTCCACCACTATACAGCTGCCAGATGTCCAGATCTAGAAATAAGCATAGTATAGCAAACTGACTAGATGCGTTTCCTTGCTCTCATTATTGTGTCATATCTGACGTGGCTCCCCGTCTAACAGCTTCGCCAATACAATAGGAGGGGATACCCGTTTGAGCTCAAGATGGTGACAGCGTGTTTGGAATAGTTTTTTGTTTTTTGCTCATTTACGTAGCTCAGTGTGTAATATTGATAGCTTATTGTGCGGTGACCTAACGAACAAGTGTGCAGCTAATGAAAAATTAGTCCCAAAACGCGCGTAACCACCCTTTAGTTGAACAAACGGCTATCCGGGGTCTCGGCCACCCACGTGTTTGTAGGGAGGCTATCACCTTACAATCAGCAAGGCCTCAACCGAACGACGTTGCTTATATTTTATGAAAAATTTATATATTAATTTAATAAGTGTACACCTCGACATTGGCAGAATTCACCTCGCCAAAATCGGCGAGGAGTGAAAGCCATTTATTTAAAAAAAAAATGCAATAGGAACTTAAGCGGGACTCCGTTAAGTTCAAATTCGCTTGAATAATCGCGATCGCTCGGCGTCAGGGACACGGCACGTTCCCTCGTCTGGATTTCAAAAGGTTAATAACTATTATGAATAATTGTCAGGTTACATGGGCGAGTGTGGGCTGCGTGGAGGCTGGATGGAGCTAGTTAACTTCGACAAAGAGGTCCAGGCCAACCTCTACAAGGTAATATATTCAGAGCAATGTGCGCGTAGTTACAACAGAATAACTAATAGTACTGCCGTACAGAAAATTCACTCCTTCACAAAAGTCAGATTTCACAGAGTGAATCTTCTTTGCGCGCCGCAGTTTTATGACCGAGCTGTCGGGGTTGTCACTTGACAAGTTTTTGTACCTACTGATTTATAAGTAAGATAAATATGTAGGAATTACAAACGTTGATTCTGTAAACATATTTTTTTTATCCGGAGATAGTATGTCTGATTCTCACGGAAGCAGGTATGCCGCAGCCGTATTCCTTTGAAAATATATCGGTCAGTTCCATATTGTTTTTGGGCAACCAATATTATCCTGTGCAACCCGAACTGACCCACGTTGCACTTTGTTTTTCATCGTCCCCCCCTCAATCCAGTATCTGTATGTGATGAAGAACGAGCATGGAAATTGCTATTCACACCGGCTGGTAGGTTATCGATCTGCCGGAGTTGGAAGCCGAAAAAAACAGGCCAAGTGCGAGTCGGACTCGCGCACCGAGGGTTCCGTACAAACCTGTAGGTACCTATATATAGGGGTAGTAACTTTAAAATTATTAAAAATATATTTATTATATGATGTAACCATAAATTAACGGTTTTCGCAATTTTTCCTTTATCTATGCTATAAGACGTTGCTTCGTGCCAAATTTCTAGATTCTGTGTTCACGGGAAGTACCCTGTAGGTTTTGATTCCCTTGCGAGTTTCGAAAAGTTGCGGAAATTTGCGGCATAAACGGCTGTACCTTTTGATTGCGTTGCCTTAAATGTTTGATTTTTTCACAGCTCCAAGGGATAGTAGACCTGAGTATTTGATATAAATTTCAGCTTGATACCTCCACGCGTTCCTGAGAAAAAGGGTCTTGACAGACGGACGGACGGACGGACAACAAAGTGATCCTATAAGGGTTCCGATTTTTCCTTTCGAGGTACGGAACTCAAAAAAATGAGGGGGGGGGGAGATGAAAAACAAAGTCCAACGTGGGTCAGTTCGGGCTGCACGGGGTAGTTCCACAACACGTAGGGAGCTTAAATACCGCTCATTCGGTTGCCTCTCGGACACTGTAACTACGCGCCATTGCTTTAACTAATACCAATAGTCTGGTCAACCAAAATTAGCAGTAATATTATACAGGGTGTGACAAAAATGCTGGTGATACGTTTAAGGGCGTAATTGGTATCGTATTTTAATTATGAAAAACCGGCCAAGTGCGTGTCGGACCACGCATAGGAGGGTTCCGTACCTTCAATGGAATAAGAACCAAACTAATACCAAAAGGTCGTATCTAATGCCTATGGAAGAAGTTTTTTGGAGATAACTCAAAAATGGCTGAACCGATAATGTTCAAAACAATTTTCGTAGAAAGCATATGATAAGGCGCATCTCTTCAAATTTTTTAAATTTTTTTTGAACTTACGGTTCAAAAGTTACGGGGGGGCTACACAACTTTTCTGACTTTCGAAGCGATTATTTCAGAAAATATTCACTTAATCACAAATATAGTCAAAGAAACCTCAATGTTATTTTGAAAGACCTATCGATTGATGTGTCACATGTTGATATTTGGTTATTTTTTTTATTTTATTTAGTTACTGTATGGAGCGCCCCCCTAAAAATATTTTTTTTTTCTAATTTAACTACATAACTAAGTAGCTGCATACAAAATACACCTTATGTGTAAATTTTATTCAGATATGTCGTATAGTTCCCGAGTAAAATGCCTGTGACATACGGACGGACAGACAGACAGACATGACGAATCCATAAGGGTTCCGTTTTTTGCCATTCGGCTACGGAACCCTAAAAAGTAAGAAAAAAAAAATCCCGTGTTTTTTCTTTACGGAATGGCGGGGAAGCACTATAAACGGGACTGAATAGAGGAGAAGAGGGGAGACCTTTGCCCAGCAGTGGGACACTAATACAGGCCAATAAAAAAAAACTCAAAAAAATGGTTTTGTATGGAGGGTTTGGCCGGCTCGGACGACTCGCCCCATACAATTTTTTTTTACTACGCTACTGCAATACTTTTTCTTACGATACCTATTATGCCCTTAAACGGATTATTAGAATTTTTGTTACATGCTGTAGATAAAACGTTCACTTAGCCTATACTCTACCATTCCAAAAGCAAATACCTGAGTTACAGAGAAAAACGTTAAATCACTATAGTATATAATATTTAAAGAGTTCCCTCGATTTCTCCGGGATCCCATCAAGTTCTGAACTTGAATTCAAGTCAAGTATACTCTTTCAAGCAGAAATATAATTTTTCATATCGGTGCAGCCGTCTTAGAATAATCGATGAACATACTACATACATATATAAAATAATTTTAAACAAAAATGAACCGACTTCACTTAGACTCCACCTTTTCAAAAGGAAATGCCCTAGCTACTGTAAAAAATATTTAAATCACTATAGGTGTGCCTATAATAGTTAAAGAGTTCCCTCGATTTCTCCAGGATTCCATCATCAGATCCTGACCTGGTTACAATCGGACCAACTATGTAGTATACTCTTTCAAACAAAAAAAGAATTTTCCAAATCGGTTCAGCCGTCTTCGAATAAGTAGTAATAAGTACTTCGAAAGTCATTCAATAACCCTTTGACTGCCATTGGACGGATAAATCGTGCCCTCAGCGCCTGCGCTCAAGACCGCGAGAGGCAACTCGCTTATATTTTGGACGTGATATCACGCGCTGGCACTGAGGGCATGACTTTCCGTGCACGTGATTTAACGTCTTTGGCGGTCAAAGGGTTAATTACTATGCATACCGTCGTTAGTTATACTTGTTATTATCTATGGTACTCAAGAGATGGTAAAAGAAAGGAAGGAGGTCAGAGGATGAGATGCGAAGATGATTTTATACACGTAGCCGGAGGATTGTGGAGGAGAGAGGCTCTGGATAGACGTAAATGGAGAATTTTGGGAGAGGTCTATGCCAAAGGCAACCAGACAAAACGTCTGAGGAAAAAGACTATCAGTAATCAGTAATTAATGTAATGTTCTCGTTTCAGTGTATATCGGCCATGCTGTGTCCCACCGTGCTGGGTCAGGCTGCAGTGGATTTAGTCGTGAGTATTATTTCATTGCAATTATATCCTCATTCTATATGTTGTATGTCTAGTTTACGAATGAAATAGCGTTTAAAAAACCAGCCAAGTGCGTGTCGGGCCACGCATAATGGAGGGTTCCGTACCTTCAATGGAATAAGAACCAAACTAATACCAAAAGGTCGTATCTGATGAACATGGAAAAAGTTTTTTGAAGATAACTCTAAAATGGCTGAACCGATAATGTTCAAAACAACTTTTGTAAAAAGTATGTGAAAAGGCGCATTTTCTAAATTTTTTTCATATTTTTTGGACAAAGACACAATTTTTCTGACTTTCGAAGCGATTGTTTCTAAAAATATTTACTTAATCACAAAATGTTCTTAGAAACCTCGATGCTATTTTTAAAGACTTATCGATTGATGTTAGTATAAGAGCCCACGACACTGAACCTAGTTCGATAAGTCTCCTGAATGAGATATATATAATTAGTCACGTCTTTAATGGGGGAACACGATATGTCAATGCAAAAAAAGTGGCGACGTATTTTAATTTTTTTGTTGAAAAAAAAACCGGTTTCTAGTATGATAAGTCTCCTAGATTTCCTTTGTTCCTCGAAGCAGGGGAGGGGTAGGGCTACACTAATGCGGTGCTGCAAGCCCCCATGCGTGGCCTTGTCAGTGGCAGCAGCATCAAAAGATTGTAGACGTATGCCATAACAAAACAAAGCGTGGGTACCAGGGTCCAGTGGGAGTGGGAAGTATATATTAGGCTAATTATGAACTTGGCTGTTTCCAGGCCAAGCCACCCAGTGAAGGAGGGCCCTCCTACGACCTCTGGATTAAGGAAAAGACTGCAGTATTGGAGTCCCTCAACAAGCGAGCTAAGATGATCGCGGATACGTTCAACTCTATGCAGGGATTCAAGTGCAATGTTGTTCAGGTATGTTATTTCAAATCAAATATTGCCAATTTGGCAGGTTGGATGGCAGATTTGGCAACTTCTTATACCTCCCAAACATGCCATCTAGCACATTTGCGTAAATGGCTTTTGAGCTTCGAGTTGGCAACATGCTAAATCTTGGATGGAGGAATTACTACGTTGGACCATAGACTAATTAATAAGCGGGCGACCCCCGCTGCCAGGCTTGACGTAATTTTACACCATAGTGAGACACTAATTATTGGAAGTGACAGTAAACTTAGTACGTCTCCATGGCAACCATTAATGTCCGACTCTCGTACGCCCCACGGAACAATAGCGCGTTCCCTGTCTAGCATTGCGTGTTCCCCTCCCGCACCCCTTCTTTTTGGCAGCTTAGGTTTCAAGGAAATAACGCGCTAAGCAGAGTATAGAGATATCTTGTATATGTGTTGGACCAAGAGTCAAAATAATTGCTGATAGGTTCAACTCTTCTCAATTTGGATGCCAGATTTGGCAACTTGTAAGGCCGCTTCACCACCAAACTTGCCATCTAGCAATTTCAACCAAGTTTGTTCAGTCTTTTTTGAGTAATTGAGCAACAAACATACAAACTTTTATATTCAGTCGAGTTTTTTAACGAACGAGCGGAGCGTAAGCGAAGCAAGTTCTTACCAGGGACCGGTCCCGTATCCCCTTCGAGGGTTTTTGAAGGGGTTTTTCGTTCGGCTTTGCTAACCAAAGCCGTTCCCCTCTAAAACCCGTTCATAAGGCTTTTTAAGCGCTTTTTAATACGGATATCAGTATACTAAACGGATACTCGATACCCTTAGCTAAGCGCTTAAAAAGCCTTTCGAATTGCTTACCTCTTGAAGGGGTTTCCCTTAAAACGCTTATGCCATTTTTATCCTTCTGGTCATAAAAATAAGAGCAATATTTCAACGTGGAACTGAATGTGACTCGATGTCTTACCGCGCGGTTTGTCGGCACGCGCTTTGACGCCCTTTAATAATATGCCGCCTATGCCGCCATCACTTGCGATCGAAAATACCTTATCAAATCGTGATAAGGTCTGATTTTGTATGATAAAGGGTGCGTGCGTGTGTGTGTTGCGTCGTTTTGTTCCGTGTCCGTGTTGCGTTTGTTTATATTTTGACTTTTTCATTTCTGACGCGATCAGCAAAGGATCAGCAAGGGAATTAGAGAATTTAGAAAATTGCATTAATAGTTGTGCGCGTTAATTGTGTTTTTATAAACGCACTAGCTTTCCGCCCGCGACTTCGTCCGCGTATAATACGGTTCCTCATACAGAGTTGGACATCCTATTGTATCTTCTTAAAATATGTTTTTTGTTATAAGAATTATCTTTTGTTAATCCCGGAACCATCTTCTTAATAATCGATTTATACATATAGCTGTTTTGGCGAAAAAACGGGTAACGTAGACATAACAGTTACAAATAAAAGTTAATATGCAAATAATAACGTAAATGTACCCTATTATTTGCGTAACTTCTTTGTTAACTATATAGTGGTGGTTTCATTTGGCGATACGATGATCAGACTATTTGGCAGAGCTCACTCTGAAACCTGGAAATGGAACGTAAATAGGAACAATAATTCCTAGTAAATCTCAAACCAAAAAAAATTTAAATCTCTATATAAACTTTCAACCCCTTTTTAGCCCCGTTCTAGATTACATTTTTAAAAACGCCGAAATTACTTTTATTATTTATTAATTATTAGTAAACGTACGAAGTTTCATATCTCTAACTCTAAATTTTAAACCCCACCCGTACAAACTTTCAACCCCCTTTTTACTCCCTTAGGGGATGAATTTTGAAAAACCCCTTCTTAGTGGATACTAACGTTATAAAAAATACCTATTGTGAAAAATTCAGCTTTTTAGGTCCAACGGTTCGGACTGGGCGTTGATTTAAGTGAGTCAATTAGTCAGTCAGTCAGTCAGGACTTTAACGTTTATATACATGGTGTAACATGAGGAAACCGAATAATTTTAACAGCGTATTCCTGATCATAATTGGAGACTAAAATGTCGTATAAACTTTTCTGGATTTCGCAAAAAAAAAAATTTTTTTTGCTCTTTTTTCGATTTTTGGAATGCTTTTGAACATAAAAACAAAAATATTATTAGTGAAACTGTCGATTAAAATAAATTAGTACATTTTTTCCGTAAAAAATAGCTTACGTAAAGTATTCCTTGGCACTTTGATATTTGTCAATAAGAATGTCTAGACTAGACCCCATAAAGGGTGAAATCGCCATCGAAAAAGCGTTTTACACTGAGTCACATTAAAAATGTTTTTTTATTTAAGTGGTAGTAACTCTGAAACTAGGCGAATTCCAGAAAAGTTTATATGACATTTTAGTCTCCAATTATGATCAGGAATACGCTGTTAAAATTATTCGGTTTTCTCATGTAACACCGTGTATATAGATTAAGTACTTAGGTACACACCTTTTGATCTAGACTATCATATATTTGCATAAACTCAAGTAGGTACACTTTCACTAAATTGCGTTAAGACCCGAACTAAGGATGATATGATATGGATTGACAATGTCTCTACAAAATCGCGTTCCCTTTTATGTGGCTATAGTACTAGCGCTATCTATCGGTCACCGAGACACTAAGTGCCAGTTTCATATGTTTTGTTCGGCGATTAACGCTGACAGAATAACTCGACTCCAGTCTCGACAGATGGCGCTGTAGCACTTAGTACTGAAAACGTACGTCATTACTGCTACAGCTATAGCTCTGCCTAAAAATAGCTTTGTAGAATCGTAAATTGAGCTCAATAAACAGCGTTGTGATACGTAAATCTAAATAGCAAACGCATAAATCCTTGGGCACGTATAAGCCAAATCCTGATTAGGGCCTTCAAGCATGCAATAACATTTCATAATAACTGTTTTTCACAAAGAGAGGTCGTTGTTTAGCCAAGCACCAATCTATTTAACAAGTGAAATAATACCAAAATGAAAGATACGACAAATTTGCGAACCAATAATTTGTGTTAAATTAAACTAATACGTCTTAATCAATAAGTATATACATAGATGTATGAACAATAAATGCTAAACAGCATGCCACTTTCTATGCAAGCCGTGTTGTCCAAAACGGCCTAAATATCACTTCAATCGCATCAAAAACGTGAAAATTGTGGATTTTTGGATTGATTACTCAGAAAAAACAAGCATTAGCCTGAATGATTATCTAAGCACGAGAGGTACATGCCATATACTCTAATTGTAGCCATTCAATAGATCTGTAATTAATGTTATCACAGAGGCTATATTTCTAAGAGCTGATCAAATCAAGTATAAAGATAAACTCCTACTTTAGGCATGAAAACAGACGATATAAATAAATATACAGATATAGTTGAAACCTGCCAGTTTTCAATCTGATTTGGAAGCGCCTCTTTAAGGTTTGTAAGACTAATGAAAGAAGGAAATGATAAAGGTTTTACAAAGAATCATGTGAGTTCCTGTAGCTTAGTTGGACAGAGCAAGTGGCTCTGTGATTCAGAAGGTCTATTTAGTCTACATGCAACCAATGGCCTGGAATTTAACCAATGGACACTAATTTAAACTGCAATACGCGATAAAACAATTTACGCGGAAATAGGATTTAGATGAATTTGTTAAACATACTCCAGAACTAAGACAAATGTATCGATATTACTTCAAAATTTGCGAAACACTTTGAACTATTCAGTCATGGTAATAGGTATGACATAAACCTACGTACCTTTTATAGTATAGACAAGAATTGCAAATGAATGTTTCTGAAAGAAGATGGGTTGATCATTACCGATTCTCAGATGACCGGAATTCATAAAAGTTTTTTCAACTTAGAAACATGGTGATTTTGGCAGATTGTGGATGAAAATGTCAAATTATTTCAAGAGCTACCCATTTGGGGGACTCATTTAACGGGACTAATTTAGACGTATAGCCAGACGTTAGGGGGAACGCGATTTTGTATAGACATTGTCAATCCGTATCATATCATCCTTGACCCTAACTATCTATATATATATAAACGTAAAAGTCCTGACTGACTGACTGACTGACTTACTTAAATCAACGCCCAGCCCGAACCGTTGGACCTAGAAAGCTGAATTTTTCACAATAGGTAGTTTTTATAACGTTAGTATCCACTAAGAAGGGGTTTTTCAAAATTCATCCCCTAAGGGGGTAAAAAGGAGGTTGAAAGTTTGTATGGATGGGGTTTAAAATTTTGAGTTAGAGATTTGAAACTTCGTACGTTTACTAATAATTAAAAAACAATAAAAGTGGTTAGTGGTTTCAGCGTTTTTTAAAATTCAACCTCTAACAGGGTAAAATAGGGGTTGAAAGTTTGTATAGCGATGTTTTTTTGTGATAGACTTGAAAGTTCGTTTGTAAGCTACTTACTTCAAGGCAAAAAAACTATTTTCAGCGTTTTTCAAAATTCCACCCCAGAGGGGTTGAAATGAGGTTGAAAGGTTTGTATTAAAGGGAGGCTGTAACTACTGAAACTAGAAAGTTATAATTTGCAGGACGAGTTAAATTTACAATTTGTACAACTAATAAGAAGCGATTTTGAAAAATTCAACCCCTAAGGGGGTAGAAGTTTGTATCGGTGGGGTTTAAAATTTGGAGTTAGAGATTTGAAACTTCGTACGTTTACTAATAATAAAAAAATAATAAATGCCATTTCAGCGTTTTTCAAAATACAACCTAGAACGGGGCTAAAAAGGGGTTGAAAGTTCGTATAGAGATTTTCTATTTTTTTGGTTTGAGATTTACTAGGAATTATTGTTCCTATTTCCGTACCATTTCCATGTTCCAGAGTGAGCTCTTACAATAGTTTGGTCATCGTATCGCCAAATAAAACCACTACAATATAGTACAAATAATAGGGTACATTTACGTTATTATTTGCATATTAACACTTATTTGTAACTGAAACTATGTCTACGTTACCCGTTTTTTCGCCAAAATAGCTATAGATTAAGAAGATGGTTCGGGGATTAACAAAAGTTAGTTAAGAAGATAAAATTGGATATGAAACTCTGTATGAGGAACCGTATTATACGCGGACGAAGTCGCGGGCGGAAAGCTAGTATTATATGTAGGTACTGTGACGCCAAAAATATGAATACATTTTTGCACCTTACCCCATTGCATTAAGGTTATCTATCGTACGACAACACTATCAACATTCAATAAACTTGAAATACACACTAACTAGCAAGAATGATATATGACATGGATTAACACTGTCTATACAAAATCGCGGTCCTTCAAACTTCTGGTTATACATCTGTTTTCGGTAATAAGTGCCGCAGCGCCATCTGTCGAGTCTGGAGTCGAGTTATTTTGTCAGCGTTAATCGCCGATCAAACCATATGAAACAGGGATATTGTATGTGAGGTGACTAATAAATGGTGCTAGTACTTTAGCCAGAAATATGGGAACGCGATTTTGTATAGATATTGTCAATCCATATCTTATATGATCCTTGCTAACTAGTTGTATGTAAAATCGTCGCTGCGTTGTATAAAAAATCATAATAGTTTACAAATTCATAATACGCTAATGCATATATTTTACCTTTATCTTCCTCTTGGAAGAAGGTATTAAATTCCTGTGCATCGGGCAAGGAGCTTGGTTGATATTTACCTGAAGTATCATCAAAACATTGTGTCTTATTTTCGTCATAATCATCCTCCGTTTCTGGGACATATATTTCCCTAGTAGTAAAAAAAAACAGTACGTATAGTATTGTGAACGTCGACGATATCATCACGTTTTACCGTCAAACGTCCTAATTCCATGTTATTTATTTTAAAATACTTACCCCATGTAGTAATAGTTATCACGCACTTTGTTATAGGTACACAAATATATTTATACAAAACAGCTATTAATTTAGACGTGAGTGTTTTTCTTTGATACACGCGAGCAACGCTACGGTTCACAATTAATAGGCAATTCACGACCTTCATGTAAGTACCTGCAATAGACAGCGACTAAAAAATATGCCCCACCTAACGAAATCAGACCGAAGTAGGTACTTATAAATCTCAAGGTAAGGGAAATAAAGGGATACCCGTTCCAAAAGCTAAGCAAGTCTTGTCGGCTATCCAATATACAACTAAGCCGTTCTCAGAGCTTATTTCTAGAAAGGGAAACCCCTTCCTACAGTTATGTAGTCGCGTAAGGGAAACCCCTTCCTACAGCTCAGCAAATGAATGGGAAAGCAATTCAAACGGTGAGCAAGTCGTTTGGGCTATTCAACGAAAGGGGAAAGCCGTTGAAAGGCTTTTGTCTGGGAAGAGGTTGACCGGTCCCTGGTTCTTACAAATAACTTCTGGCTACTGGGACGTCTCGGCATTTCGATGGTTTTTTGATTTTTAGAGTTTTAGAGTTTTTTTGGGGTTGCAGGCGTCCATAGGCTACGGTAACTGCTTACCATCAGGCGGGCCGTATGCTTGTTTGCCACCGTCGTGGTATAAAAAAAAAAAAGTTTGTTCCGCGATAACTTTAGTAACGCTTTTCTGATCTTCATGAAATTTGTTTTGATTGTAGCAGAGATACATATAATTTGAGCGTTCTTATATGAGCAGGATCAACCTAGGGGTCATGGAGCTAGAAGGCTAGAAAAAATCATCATAAGGGTCTTGTTATATTGGCCAACTCGTTTGCGAGTAAATCGCGAGTTCTGAGTTCGAGGCGGACTAGTAGTTAATGTAATCAACCGACTTCAAGATTTCGAAGGAGGAATCAATTCGTTGGGATATTTGATTTTGCAATTTTTTTATGTATGTTCACCGATTATTCGAAGACGGCTGGACCGATTTGTAAATTCTTGTTTTGTTTGAAAGAGTATACTTCACAGTTGGTCCCATTGTACCCAGGTCAGGATCTGATGATGGGATCCTGGAGGAATCGAGGGAACTCTTCAACTATTATATTCAAATTATTTATTTCATGTAAGTTTGACACATATTACATTAGTAGTACTTAGAAACTAAGGGTTAGTTAAAACTACCGCAACATAGATATATCTACATTTCTAATAAAATAACTAAACATAACAAACGCTCCAATTCCATGCTACCATAGATATATAGGCACACCTATAGTGATTTGAGTATTTTTTACAGCAGTTCGAGCATTTCCTTTTGGAAAGGTGGAAGCTAAGTGAAGTCGGTTCTTTTTTGTTTAAAATTATTTATTATTGAATTGCAGGGTGCAATGTACGCGTTCCCGAGCATCGAATTACCTGCTAAAGCCATCGCCGCGGCCAAGGCGGCAGGCAAAGCGCCCGACGTATACTACGCCTTCAAACTCCTAGAAGAAACTGGTAAATATCAAACTCATACACACGAACTCTATACCTATATTTCTCCAACCGGCGTAAGATTTCGAAATTGAGCCACGATCGTAGAGAGTGGTTAAAAAAATGTAATCTTCAGCGTACGAAGGTTTCAAAGCAAGAGAGGTTGAACAAAGTTTGCTGCCGAGTATAATGCAAAAATGTTCACAACACCATCACAGGAAAAATATAAGTTTTAAAATATTAAAAATCGAAGCTAAAAGAAATTTAAAGCTTAAAAATGGTGTAATTCAAAATCATCTCTAAAGTACATCCTGTCTGATAACGTCAAAGAAAGAAGTCAGAAAGAAGTCAAAACTTGCACCAAATTACTTTCCCCACGTGTGGATAAAATGCGTTTTTTCCCTCCGGTTTCAGGGGATAAAGAGCGCCTTTCGGAGGTGGTGTAGTTGTTATGAACCGACTTCAAGATTTCGAAGGAGGAGGTTATCAATTCGTCGGGATCTTTGTTTATGCTTTTTTTTAATGTATGATCACCGATTATTCGAAGATGGCGATGATTTGGAAAAAAAATTTTTTGTTTGAAAGAGTAGGGCAGATGCCCCGGTTTTAGCCACTTTAAGGAGAGTTTGTCTCTTCAGACGTCCGTCATTTTGTGTCAATAAGGACTTATGACACTCTTTATGTACTGGGTCATTAAAAGTATATTACTATATTTATATGAATCTCCACTGTTGAGATTCTGACATAAGATTTTTTTTCTTTAATGAAATGTCAGAAAAGGGCCCAGGAGCTAGTTTTGGTCACTTTTTTCCATGGCTCCTGACAACTGATACATGACAGATGACAGTGCCATCTGTGTTGCCATAATTTACTCTTATATCACTACATAGTATAAAACAAAGTCGTTTTTCGCCGTTTGTCCCTATGTATGCTTAGATCTTTAAAACTACGCAACGGATTTTGATGCGGTTTTTTTAAATACATAGAGTGATTCAAGAGGAAGAGTTATATGTATAATACATGCATAATATAGTAGAGAAACACTGATAGTTTTAGAGGTTTCTAATGTGATGTCGTAAATAAACACATTTTTTGCGCTTACATTGCAAACGCTGGCTGAACCCTACGAGATAAATCAAAATAATGTACTACAGTATTGTACACCTTAAAAAGTTCTACAAAAATGTCCGCGATGGTATATGTCTATCTCTTAGGGATAACTCACAATAACCATTTTTTATCCCGTGCGAAGCCGGGGCGGGTCGCTAGTTCACTATAAACCATAGACTTGTAAATTTGTCTATACTCAAATAAAGTTGAAAATGGCCAAAACCGGCACAGTGGCCACAACCGTGGCATCTGCCCTACTTCACAGTTGGTCCCATTGTAACCAGGTCAGGATCTGATGATGGGATCCTGGAGAAATCGAGGGAACTCTTCAACTATTATAGGCACAATAGTGATTTGGGTATTTTTACAGCAGCTCGAGCATTTGCTTTTGGAAAGATGGAGGCTAAGTGAAGCCGGTTCTTTTTTGTTGAAAATTATTTCCTTCCGCTTTGAAGGGATAAAGAGCGTCTTTCGGAGTTGGTTCAGTTGTTATTGTTGTTGTTGTTGTTGTTGTTGTCGCGGGCAGGCATCTGCGTCGTGCCGGGCTCGGGGTTCGGGCAGCGGCCCGGCACGCACCACTTCCGCACCACCGTCCTGCCGCAGCCCGCGCTGCTGCAGCACATGCTCCACGTCTTCCGGGACTTCCACGACAAGTTCACCAGGGAGCACGCTTAGACGCTTCACAGCACGCGTAGCCGATGTGCCAATCGTTAACGCTCCGTAGCGAACGAAACGCAACCGACACTGTCGCACTAATATGGAAGACTGATAGAGAGAGGTGACTACGATACGCTACGGAGCGTTAACGATTAGCACGTTGGCTACGCATCCAGTTAACCAGACTTTAGAGTTGAAGGAATTTGAACCTTCTGTTCGATGAATATAGTCCATATTGTAATGGCCACGTCGAAATACATTAGCGACTTTGACATTGTTATTTTAACGGCCTCCTAGCCCAGTCGGTAGTGACCCTGCCTACGAAGCAGGAGGTCCCGGGTTCGAATCCTGGTCAGGGCTATTTGTGTGTTTATCACAGATGTTTGAGTGAGTTATGGGTGTTTTCTATGTATTAAGTATTTATCCATATTTATCTATTATATATATCGTCGTCTAGTACCCATAACACAAGCCTTATTGAGCTTACTGTGGGCCTAGGTCGATTTGTGTAAGATTGTCCTATAATATTTATTATTTATTTTTATTATTTATTATTTTGGACTGTAAGCAATGATTATATGGTTCAAATTCCTTTGACTTATAAAACGCGCTCTGACATCAGCGTTATTATAAACATTCATTGGATTTGGAGTTTCTCAACTCAAAACTAGGGCATTTCCAATACAATGCCGTATATCTTATAATCGGTTTACAATTTTGTTCATATCCTGGACTGTACCTATAGTAACCTTTAATATGTTACATAAAAGCGCAAAAATAAAAAAAAATACATTACAATGTATTTGTAACATGATGCAGTCACTTGTTTAGATATTCTTTTTGAATACTGCCAGGTAACTTAAAATATCATGTGAGTCAATATAACGCCAATTGCATTTCAATAATTTAACTAACAAAATCTGGGCCACTTTGTACTTTTATTAGTAATAATATAATGGAATATCTCAAGACTTTCATATTCATTGTAAGGAATTCGATGTGGCTCAGAATTCAATATAGTTTCAGCTCAATAGCGTATATAAAAACACAACAATAGTTAGTTATTTGTATAGTATTTAATCACGTTTAAAATCACATTTTAATAATTGTATTATTGTTTAAATAATAAAACGAAATAAACTTATTAACTTCAATATGCAATAGGTATAGCACCAAGATGTAGAGA
This sequence comes from Pammene aurita, assembly GCA_947086415.1. NCBI lineage: Eukaryota > Metazoa > Arthropoda > Insecta > Lepidoptera > Tortricidae > Pammene > Pammene aurita. Next base: position 30,216,069 of record OX352303.1, read on the forward strand.
CGAGTCTATTTGAGACGTTGATATTGTATACTCGAAAGTACATTAGAATGTATTTGGTACATTGTAAAGGGCATTTTCACAATAATGAGAGTTTCCGCGATCGAGTTTTTTCACCAGATGGCAGCACCGAGAGGTCTTTTTGACAGCAGCTGTCAAAATCCACCAATAAAAAAAAAGATTAAACATGACATTGGTGGATTATGACAGCTAGACCCCTCGCCACGGTGCTGCCATCTAGTGCAAAACTATCAGCATTACAGTATGGTTGTTGTAATTAAAAGGATTAATCGCGTGTTGTCACTTATTTTAAATCTCCCAACGTTTGGAATAATTTACAGCGTCTATCCCGTGACCACGAGCGCTGTAAAGTACTCGCAACGTTGGGAGATTAAAATAAGTGATAACACGCGATTAATCCTTTTAATTAAAACAACCATAATGAGCAATCATCGCGGCAATATACGACAATATTATAACAGCATTACAGGTAAATTTATACTTTACCCGGTAAACTTAGTGTGTGCTATGAAATGTCACTTCGAAAGTTATCGATACATTTATTATTCGAAGGAAGTCCCTAGTTAATAGACATTTTTGCCACAAAAACTTCTATGTCTTAACATCAGTTTTCTAAAACTGAGTAATAACACAAAACCAGTGAATTAAACAGTGTAAAAGTTTTTCAGCACGCTAAATAATCGTTTTAAACAAGTAACTAGGTAGGTAGTAAAACACTAAGGTGAAATTGTCCTTGAAATATTGTGTCAATTGCATTAAGGGCATAAATGTTTCTTGAAACTGAAAATGCCCATACTCAATCGATATTGGTTGTTTATTATAGCAATATAATTTATTAATTAAGTTGCATTTTATTGGACGCTGTTTGCTTGTTTATTAATTTGTAAACAGCTAAATATAGCGAACGACGATCTGCCAGTGAAAATTAAACCTTATGATGTATGGTGTTAAGGCAATAATGGATTGTTTAATGTTCTATGGCTGTTAGATACTTTTTGTGTATAGCTAGTTAATTTACATCTTTTTAATGTATATTTTATACGCAGTATTCTACTTTAAACTTTGTTTTTAATTATTAAAAAATCTATATTTGGTCACATCACTTGTTAATGTAAATTTTCATTTGTAAATTGGCAACACCGTTAATGATAATTAGTTTAGAAATTAAGATTTATATTAATCTTATATTTCAATTTACTTTCTTAAGTTTCTTATAAGTCTAGTCATTGTGCCATTCGACCAATGTCTTAAGACAATAATTTTGTTACTCATTTAAAAGGGTTTTTTATGCATTAAAAATGTAAAGGCTTACGTCACAGATTACATAATATTTTAATAGATACGCTACTCTCAAATGTGTCTACTAGCGCTAATTGTAATTATTTAAATGTAACGATATGTATTGTAGTTTGTATTTAAGTACCCTTTGAATACATCTAAAAGTTTTGACGTTGCTGGATTCATCGATCTATACTTCGTTTTTTTTCAGATTACGTTTTTAAAATTCGTCATTTTGCATCTTATTGGATTAAGCGTATCACTAATAATGGAAAAAAGTAGTCGCGTAAACATTTTTTCCTGATATGTCTGAAAAAAAAAACCGGCCAAGAGCGTGTCGGGCCGTGCTCAGTGTAGGGTTCTGTAGTTTTCCGTCCGTCACAGTAAGTGTCCACTTAAGAGTTTTTGAAAGCACGTCATTTCATTGTGATTTTGTAGAAATTACAGGTACAATAAACGCCTGCTTATACGGTTAAATTACAAACTTAGATCAGAAATTATTTTGTAATTTTTTTTCAAAAACTATTCAACCTATCAAGTTCAAAATAATTTTCCTAGAAAGTTTTTATAAAGTTCGTTTGAGATTTTTTTTTTACTTCTGGAGCGATTATTTCCGAAAATATTTACATTATCAAAAAATTATTTTACCAAACCCCTATTCATTTTTAAATACCTATCCAACAATATATCACACTAGGGTTGAAATGAAAAAAAAAAATCACTCCCCACTTTACGTATAGGGGAGGTGCCCTAATAAAACATTTTTTTTCACTTTTTATCCACTTTGTCGGCGTGATTGATATACATATTAGTACCAAATTTCAGCTTTCTAGTGCTAACGGTCACTGGGATTATCCGCTGACGGACGGACGGACGGACAGACATGGCGAAACTATAAGGGTTCCTAGTTGACTACGGAACCCTAAAAAAGATACATTGGCGAAATCTATCGTTATTTTTCTAGTCTGAAAGCACCTATACCTTGGTGCTCATAAAATAAAACGGTCGTTTTAACTTAAGACGGGCGTGCGAAAAGCATTTTTATCAGCAATTAAACTACAAAACTTAGCGGCACTATAACACACCACTCGATACAATTTCATCTATATATGTTTTATAGTTTACGATTAAAATGGCTGTGACATACGGACGGACGGACAGACGGGCATGACAAAACTATAAGGGTTCCGTTTTGGCAATTTTGGCTGGAATGCACCATGTAATCTGTGGTTTTCTTAATCCTCATTATAGCCGTAAGAGTAGCTTATTTGTTTAATCTGTGGCCTAAGCCCAATATCGATTGAATCGATTCATAATCAAAAAAAGTTTTGTCAAACAATTCTTAGCGTACGCATTATTAGTTGTTTTAGATGTAGCAATAATCGGCTGTAGACATTCCTGCCCCTTAAATCGGTAGTTTAGCGATTGTTACGCAATGTTGAAATTATAATAAAAAAAGATGGCAAATGTTTGTTTGTTTAAAATGTCCCTCATTCATTAGTCATTAGTATATTTTAGCTGAGCATTATTTCGTCTAGAGTTCGAAAAAAAAGGATCCGATATTAGGCGCAGCCAAGGTGTTGACTTTAAACTTTCGTGAGACATGTTAACACTATTATCACTTCATGCGGCTGATCGCTTCGGCTTCGTCGCGGATCGGTTCGCCTAGCACTCTTAGTGCTTGAGGATGGAGACCTAAGCTCTCCGAAACATGTCGCGCGTAGTGACTAAACACAAGTAAGTACAGCCGCGTGAAGTGATAATAGTGTTAACATGTCTCACGAAAGTTTAAATTCAACACCTTGGCTGCTTCTATCGGATCCTACCTATCTGATGACTCAGCGGCGCGATGAAATCTGGCAGTGGCTTTGGTTTGTATTTTGTGATTTGATCCAGTTACAATGTGTTTTTACTAGGAAAGTTTTGGGGTAGTTCTGGTTTCTTTCATTCCTTATGTATTTTGGGGTGCTGAATCCGAATCTGAGGTTTGCGGACAAAATTTCGTGACGCAACATAAAAAAAATCGCAAAAAGAGCGATAAAATTCAGCTTTTTTCCGGTTTTTTGCTTAAAACTCGAAAACTATTAACTTTTTGTAAATGGCCTGTTTACAGAAATTAAAGTACTTAAATTTTTCTACATACTTAACTATTTGGTTTTTTGTTTCAGATGAAACGTTCGGTCTCAAGTGCGAGTTGAAAATTGCCAATTTTCAGCGGTCACTGTTTTGTTACTGTAAATTTCTTATTATCTGTGAAACAGTTATTATAGCTTCTTTAAGATATCAAAATCGAAGTGGGGGTGGAAAAAAAACCTAGTAGTTCTCTCGTGCAAGTGCTAACCACTTTGGACCCTACACCAAACTCAATACTCCGGTACATTTCATGTAAATGTAAAAAGGGCTGCCAACGCAATTGTGGATTCAGGAAGCCGGGCCTCCATTGTTCCCCAATATGCGAAGGACTGTGTCACAATGTTGAGCCTGCTGAAGACAGCTCTTACATAGACAGAAAAGACTGAAGAAAGAGACAAAAGAGGAGGTTCTCAATTTTTTTTGTTTTTTATTTTTTATGTTTGTTACTAGATAACTCCGTCATGTCTGAACCGATTTTGAAAATATTTTTTTTTATTGTAAGTATATATATACAGATTGGTCCCGGTTTTGTCAAAACGCAGTTCTGATGATGGGATCCATGCATGAGGAATCGAGGGAACTCCTAAAATCTTAAAGGCATACATATAGTGATTTTTATATTTTTATCAACAAATCAAGCATTTTCATTCAAAAGAGTGACATTTGATGAAGTGGAACTGCTAATGATGATCAGAACGGAACTCTTCAACGACGCATAGTTCACGTTTGGCGATTTGTCCTCTCCGCTGCGTTTGTTAAGCAAGTTGTTTCATTGTATGGAATCTAAGTGCACCATCTACAATAATCCTTCACCGGCTTCCCCCATTGAAGACGGTTTTTTTTCTTAAAAATTATGGTATTACTATTTTCCAATTCAAAATTTTTGCCAGTCTATCACTACACTCTAACCTCTACCATAAAGTAACTATCCTCTACACATTAAAAGCTGCCGGATGCCCGGATCTAGCAATAAGGATAGTATAGCAATCTAACCAGACGGGTTTTGTTGCTCTCATTATTGTGTCATATATGACGTGGCCAGCTCTTAGTCCATTATTTACGTTTTGAACGTGTTCCGTTCCGTGTAATACAGTACCAACATATATCATGTATCTAATCAATGTAAATTAGCCATTCATTCCGTGACTATTGTTCGTTGTTGATTCAATAATAAGTATAATAACAATGTCATTATGCTAAGAACTAAAATACATGGTCAAGACAAAAAGACAATGAGTAAGTAGGTATATATAGTCTGTGTACGAATAAACAACATGAAGACATCTCGTCATTACCAAACGTTAGCGCTAATATAATCTTGAAGAACCGTTTACCCTTTACCCTTCCCCTTCCCTTCTGGGAAAAACGGTTCTATTTTGAAAAGCTTTATCTCGGAAACTATTGGGTCTACAGAGACAATTCTAGAATTCTTATATGTTACAATAGTAACAAAGGAGGGTGGGCAAATTGGTCTATATGACCAATAAGGTCGAGCGATAATTATGTCACTGGATAGCTTATTCTAAGTTCTAAATTTTTATGTCACTGGATAGCTTATTCTAAGTTCTAATTTTTTTACTATGACAGGTAGCCCCAAATCTTTGTGTAAAAAAAGTTAACGAGGCTTAAAAGTAGTTTGAAATGAAACGTAACAAGTTAGTTTTTTTGATAGAAGTTCTTATATCGCTCTACAGATTATGAAGGTTTAATAACTGTTGATGATTATGTGTCTTGTTTTTGTTTTTTTATGTATTTTCATGTTTTTTTGTGCCATTTATCACACAGCAATTCGAGATTTTCCGCCATACTTACAAAAAGTTGTAGAATATGAAAAATCCTTTCCAATGATATATGGCTTGTCATTATTGGTTTCTAGGCCAGAGTCCATATAGATCTGCCCATCCTCCTTTAGTCTACTTTAAAAATGTCTGGAAAAGGTCCCGTCTAAAACTAGTATTTTAGGGTTATAATCGCCAAAACCTGAAATAAAACAGCTTTTTCGTTTTTTGATAAAGTTGCGTTCGGCGCTCGAAGTCACAAACTTGGATTATTTATTGGGCCAACATCACAAACAAGTCTGCAAAAAATCAGATCTACCGGATTTGACGCACACGATGATTGTAAAAAGTTACTGGATTATACCCTAATATGATGTTTAGTTCAACTTGGGACTAGCATAGACTGTATGCATTTTACACCATAACCAACAATACTTTTTTGCGATTATACGATCATTAAATTTAATTAGTACGATAAAATTGTACGGTGATGACGGACAAACGGGGATGACCCCTTGTTGCGATATCCGATATCGTACTTATTATCATACAGGAAAATTGTTGGGATTCACCGATCTTACATACATAGCGGCGCCGTGACCTGAGAAAACGTGCAGAGGAACACGATGAGGTTTGGCCAGAGAATCTCAGACAGAAACGGATTTGCAATGCCAGAGCTCCACCTCAGGACTCATGTCATGTCTGCGATCGCTGTGAAGAGTGTCGTTCGGCAATCGGTCTTTATAGTCATCGCGAAATCCCAGTTCGAGGCGGACTACTAGTTTTAAAGTGTCCGAACCGAATAGAACTATTTAGACGAACTCTCACCAAAATTTGGATGTCTTATTTATTATAGCAGAAGTAGCTGTTGAAAATGATCTCACAATCTTGGTATTTTAACAACTATAGTTAAAGCAATGACGCTTAGTCAGAGCTCCCGAACTGACCCAACATGGACTGGGAAGGAAAAGAAGTATGGCGAGGCAACCGATTCAAACAGCGGTTGCCTGAAAGTGCGTACGCTGCTTATATAATAAATTAACATTTTAATGCCATCCCTCCAGGTGCGACTGGCATTTTGTACGACAGCGAAAAAAAAAGAAAAAAATAATTGTCAGTAACCGCTTGAAAATAAGTATGCTTGTTCTTCATCAATCATCACATACAGACAATGGATACAAATTGCCATCCATCCCGGTCGGACAGTTATCGAGCCACCAGAGTTGGAAGCCGGACAAATATTGAATTTTCGATCGGTGGACGAGAACTTAGGCAAAATGCACTTACAATCATTAGAATCGGATGGCATTTGTTTTTTGAGTTTTGTATGTTGTGAAAAATATGCACAATTAAAGCACAACTATGAAATTTCATCCCCCTGTGGCCACCCCTACCAACGAGAATTTCGCCAATTTGGAATACCCGAAATACAATGTTTTGCAATCACTTGCTATGGACAATTTTCGTAAAATTTTATATTACGAAGATAAAAATCAGTGTAGAAAACCCTATCAACTCCTCAATCGGTGCACAGGGCGGTTCCTCATCACTTCGGGAGCTCAAATAGCACGAGCAATTCGGTTGCCACGCGGTCACTCTGACTACGGGTCATTGCTCTGAATTACTAGTAGTCTCTAGGACTCGCGTAACCGCGTATATAAAAGCGTTTCTAGGGAAAAAAAGCATTTGACACATGACAAAAAGTTATTAAAGAAATTCGTTTCGGTATTCGTTTGTTCTGATTTGAAGCGGGGCACAATACCATTTCAATATATGGATCATACTTATATCCAACCACGAATAATATCGTAGAAATGTCGCGTTTCATACTTTCGTGTACATCCTGCCGAGGTTTTCCCAGCGGGCTACAGTATGAGGTTCTTCAAAAAAGGAGTGTATAGGTTCTTAAAGGGTAGGCAACGCGCATGTGAATCCTCTGGGGTTGCAGGCGTCCATAGGCTACGGTAACTGCTTACCATCAGGCGGGCCGTATGCTTGTTTGCCACCGTCGTGGTATAAAAAAAAAAAAAAAAAAAACATTCGCCATCAAATATACCGGAGCGGTAAAGGTACAAAATTAATCAGAACGTGCACTTTACCGCCTTGATAATAGAATAAGAATAAGAATAATTTTATTCAGGACGCTTGGTAATACAAAATAATAAACATCAAATTGTTACAGGAGCATTTTAAATAAAGCGTCGCTGAAAGGGTTTCCACTCAGCTTGGTGTTAAGGTATCCTAGGCCGCGATTCGAAAAATAAACACACACACTGGACAGACACAGCTCCAGCCCAACTCAATCCAACTCAACTCAACGCTATAACGACATTGACATTTGCTATTCGAACAGATTTTCATTCAACATTGGTCTCACATTGGTCTCACATTGGTCACACATTCGTACAACATTGGTACAATGTGTGACCAATGTGAGAGTTTCGAATCGCGGCCCTAGGGATATCTTAACGCTGATCTTCCGTGGAAACCTTTTCAAAAGAGCACAACTGAAAATTATATAAAAAGAAAATCTTATTTTTAACTTTTGTAAAATCTGAGATCAGCTACGAAAGCAGGTAACATAATATTTAAACAATCATAACTAGACACATTATCACATAAAGAATATTTGAATTACAATTACAATAATTGAAATTCTAAAACCACTAATCCATCATTACACAGCCATATTTTGTTAAGCTAACAATAAATTTCTAAGTAACATTGGTACTTAATATTCAGGTTATTTGTAAATTTAGGAGATGGTTTTTATATTTGAGTTTAAACGAAGGTACAGATAATGAGTTCCGTATAGGTGGCGGAATATTGTTCCAGCACTTTGTGGCGGAATACCACAAAGTGGCGTTGTTACAATATTTATGACCATCTTGGCTGCTCCGATAAATCTGATGGCGACCGTACAAATAGATGCCCTGATCATGACATACGTAAGCAAGTCGAGGTTGTTCATTATCACTATCTCTATAATTATGCAGTAATAAGCGGCAAATAGATAAGCAATAGTACGTAACTACGTTAAGAGTCCGGTAGAGTTTTTTTATTTCGCTCAACTTTTTGATACTATTTTGCAATAAACAACAAAATTTATATTAGTTTGTATACATATTTTGAAAGATCGTCTCTTTTTAAACTACATAAATGAAATTGAACACTTTTTTGATTTTATCTTTCATTTTTAAATAAATTACCGTAATCCAACAACTGTTTCGCGATTTTGGCTTCGAGAGGTGAAAAAACCAAGATTTTATTGACTAAAATTATGTTAAATTAGTACGTTAAATATATAAACACGTAGGCAAATGTGTCGTCTAAGGAATAAGTGGGGCAGTTATTTTCGTTTTCATATATATTTTTCAAGCAAGAGTATGTAAGGTAGAGCAATTTTAAGAAAAATTGCCGAAGTTTGGGTGATATGATATCTTTGCTAATGTATTAAAGTATTTCATAAAAATAAAAATGTAGAAATAAACTTTACTTCATGTTATATTAAGATAATATAAAATATACTAGGAGTCATAAAAATAAATAAAAAATCAAGTTTGCATGATTCAACGTCCTCACCAAACGCGCTCTTTAAGAATTGAGTTTTCTGGTACTAAAAGATAATACATATGGACCAAAAATATATTTTTGCAATAACAAGACTTCAAACTATCTTATCAAATGCAATTCATGTGTGTTATTTCATTATTAGCAATTTTCGTTTTCAAATCGTTACCGGACTATTATGGATAAACGTATTATAATAGTGATTCAATATGGGAGGTATAATATGTCCGGATGTACGGAAGAGTTTTATAGTACTTTAGCTGTTATGCCCGCGGCTTCGCGTGGAATTTACTAACTTAAAATTTTACAAACTTCTAACCCCTTTTTAACCACACCCCCAGTTAATCATATAGGTGTTAAAAAATCTTACGAGTACGTTTTAACTACATAGCTAAGTATACTAGAACAAGAGCCCACGACAGAGAACCTAGTTCGATAAGTCTCCTAGATGAGATATGTATAATTAGTCACGTCTTTAATGGGGGAACACGAAATGCCGATGCGGCAATGTAAAAAAAGAGGCGGCGTATTTTAATTTTTTTTTGGAAAAAAATAAGAATTCCGGTTTCTAGTATGATAAGTCTCCTAGATTTCCTTTGTTTCTCGAAGTATGGGAGGGGTAGGGCTACACGATAATGTGGTGCTGCAAGCGTGCGTGGCCTTGTCAGTGGCAGCAGCATCAAAAGATTGTAGATGTATGCCAAAACAAAGCCACCAAGTTTTTGCATTGCAGCATCGGCATTTCGTATTCCCCCATTAAAGACGTGACTTATTATATATATCTCATCTAGGAGACTTATCGAACTAGGTTCAGTGTCGTGGGCTCTTATACTATACCTATTGTATATGTACACATTTTTTTGTTAGACTTTTCTTCAATGCTTTGCAATGCCAATTAACTTCAAGTATTTAATGAATTTAACGCAGTCTTCTATATTCTGTTTGAAAATACAAGTAAAAATGATACTTCGCTTTTTTGTTTGACATTTGCAAGGACTGCATCAGATAATGTATCATATTTTAACATTTGTAAAGTCGACTATCTATTGCTCCATTTAGTGATCTGAACAGAATATTTGTGATATTTTCAAGTCAAAGGTACATGATTGTCGGTTGTCAATAAGGCGTTTATGCCATAAAAATTCAATTGGAAACAAACTTTATTAACGACCGACAATTACGTAACTTTGACTTGAAAACGCCACATGTGTGCTACCTCGCCCCGCTTAGAGTATGGCAGACTTTTTTTTGAAAGACCCGGCGAAGCGTCCTCTAAGTATAGAGCTTAAAGCGGTCCACACACTGTCATTATTTCTGTACCCTTCCTTTTCTATGTATATGAAGAATGAGATGGATGAGCAGTGAAATAATGTCATTATTACTGACAGTGTGTGGTGAGCTTTATGCCGTAGAATTGGCAACCAAAGTTGATGAACGAAATAAGATTACAAAAGCAACTAGACACATAAATATTACATAAATACTCTTTATTGCACACCTTAAAATAAAGAAACATATAAAATACAAGTTACAAACAAAATAAGCAGAGGTAAAAAAAATGGCGGTCTTATCGCTAAAAAGCGATCTCTTCTAGACATCCTTTGGGAAGCGGAAATCATAAAAAAAATAATCAGAAATACGTAGGTGTTGCAAATTCAAATCAACTATCTAAACAATAATAAACTTACGTATATCAAAAAATATAAAAAAAAAACTTACATAAACCATATATAAGACACTGAACAGCGCCTCTTTCACTTGTTGGCGGTGCTGTTCAGTAACTTTTTATGTGTCTAGTTACTTTTGAAATCTTATTTCGTTCGGCGACTTTCGTAGCTGACTGTACCATCGCCCACACTGTTAACTGCCCATCGGTGGACCTTATGCCTTTTGTAATAAGGTCCATCGATGTACAGTTAAGAGTGTTGCTATTTGTACCTACAATACGATCACATGTGTCGTGAGTAAACTATAAAATGTAACGATTTTGAGTGAAACAATTCGCATTATTGAATGCGAATTGTTTCACTCAAAATCGTGCTTGAGATATGTTCTAGCGCTGGAAATGTATATGAAAATATAAAACTTTAATATCACTTAGGTACTAAAGTTAGTCTAGAGTACTAGAACCATCGACATATAATATCAAGACGAGTAAAGGCAAGCAAAGTTCATGTGAAAACACGACCCATTTTCACGTTTACAAAACTAAAATGTCTTATGTCTTATTAACCAATCAAGTATTCATCCTTTAAGCATATTTTTTTGTGTTAACCTTAATTCCGCAAAGGTTTCATGCCATTTCACCAATAAGAAAAGTTGCCGTGTTGTGAGTGGTCAAAATCAATTTGACAATGAAGTTTAATTGGACAGGAGATACTCAAATGAAATAACTGAAATGTCAAGTTAACGTATAATAAATACGCCTAAGTTTGACGTGGATGTGTTCACGTAATAAATAATATGCAACCAATTAACAATTTATTTTTTAGTGCATTTTTCATTACTTATGTAATATACGTAAATTTAATCGTTCTTGGAATAAGGAATAATATGAAAGCCCAGCACCATCTTTCATTTATTTAATAAAAGTGCTTAATTACATTATAGGGACTTACATACTACAAAATAATCATAAATTAACATAAAATAGTCAAGATTTTGAACTTTTTTACAATTTTATAAATCCGTTACATTAGCGAGACCCTTTTGGTCTCAAGCAACATAATCTTAAGCAATTAAGGTTGATTATGGCAAAAAAAAACGATTATTTTTGAACTTTATTTATGACCAGACTAGAAAATAATAGCATATCTTCAATATAAATAGTTAAAATTCTCTTTGCTTCCTCGTTTTTTAGAACTAAAAAAGTAACGGATGAGTTCGTTTATGTGTAAGTACTATTTATTTTAGCAGGCTTAGGGAAATACAAAGATAAATTTACATTTTGTATCCATTGTTTTATACCACAACGGTAGCAAACAGGCATATGGCTCACCTGATGGTAAGCAGTTACCGTAGCCTATGGACACCGACGCTTTCATATAAAAGAGGATTCACTGTGTTGACAGCTGAAGGAACAAGAGGATCCCCCTCGTCAATATACTGCATCCTCTGAGCTCTCTGGCAACCTTACTCACACAACACTATGAGTAGGGTCTAGTGCTAATTGGCTGTGGTTTTCTGTAAGGTAGAGGTAGTTATCCAGTCGGGCTCTGCTCTAGATTTGATAATTAAAGACTATGCTATGAAGTTATAGCATTCATTATTAATGAACAATAAGAGTCATACCTATTAGTCAGTTGTACTAGAAATGGCATACTGTATATCGAAAAAAACAAACTGAAAAGATTATTTGTTAACAACGGAAACCTAACTGCTATTACTACTAGGTAATACTTATAAATGAACATACTTTTCCTCAAATGAGTTATGTTTACTTTTCCAAAACTTATATTGCATAACTTCGACCAAGTCCGTAATGTATGAGAATATCTATGCGTGATTTACTTACCGATGAAAAGAAATATCACCATCTTTGGCGCCTGTGTGGCTCTTGCATCAATGCACGGCACAAGCCGGCATTTTAATACCGATATATTACCGAAATTTCATGGACCGAAAAAACTAATATTTTGACGACATGACAATTTCAAAATGTTTGACATGACATTAGGGCACCGCTGTCACAAGCTCCGCCCACTTTGGCACCAGAAAAGTGGAACATATTTTGAGCGTTGATTACGCTTCCTTACTTATTATTCTTCCAAGACTAGAACTGGTAGAAGTCTCCACCACTCTGTAGATTATTATTTGCTCACGTTGAACAATTAACTATTATAATAAAAATATTACCTATATTCAAATGTTTCGTCATCTAATAATTTTAATAATAGTAAAATTATCATAAATAGTAGAACAAGAGCCCACACTGAACCTAGTTGGATAAGTTTTCTAGATGAGATACTTAGTCACGTCTTTAATGGGGGAACTGCAATGCAAAAATCCTCCTAGATTTCCTTTGTTCCTCGAAGCAGAGGAAGAGTAGGGCTATACGATAATACGGTGCTGCAAGCCCCCGTGCCTGGCCTTGTCAGTGGCAGCAGCATCAAAGATTGTAGATGTATGCCAAAACATAACCTAGAATATCGCTGAGTTGACCCCTAGATTCGATTTAGTTAAGGAAAACGATTGGGAATCACCGAGCCCATCTTCTCGGGACACATTGTATCAAAACTTAATCTTAAACACACCCAATTACCACCTCTATATCTTTTCACATAAGCAATGGAATCGCCTGCATCATTCATAAAACAGTTGACGATGACACTAGCGATAGTGGTTTCAATAAAACCTAGGTGCAGAGTTGTAGGCGTGCATTCTAAGGCTGCAGTTGAAAGTGGCAATAGGGATTGATAATCAGTATTTTCCCCATACATACATACCGGTATTTTATGTTCTTTCTTTTATTATTTCATTGTTAATCGGAGAGTCTAATAATTACCTTATAAATATTTATAATTGTACATTGGTCTATAACGTTTTTTTTATGCAAACCGGTTGCAATCAAAGTGGCAATATGAAGTTGGAAACAACTTTGGAGCATGTTAATAAGAATTTGCTGAACATACAGTATGCTGTGAGAGGCCCTCTCGTGACGAGGGCTGCGCAAATAGAGAAGGAGCTTGAAAAGGTATGTAGGGGGTTCGATTCCTGTTCGGGCCCTTAATATTACTCAATATTTTATTATGGTTTCGTGACAACGTTATTATAGCCCCTTTATTTTTAAAAGTGTTTCTAGTTTACAATAGTCTTGTTAGTCGTTCTGAATGGGACACTGGGTTGTAGGTATATGGGGAAAAACTTTGCAACTGGAAGGTTTTGTAATGCGCATGTGACACCTCTGGAGGTGAAGGCAGCCATTTCTTTTTCCATGACAAGTAATACTCGGACACTGTAAACCTTCTGGGCTTTCACACTAGGGCGGTTCCTGAGAAACCAGGGTCGCGTTTCGCTAAGCTAACAAGCTATAATTGTGCAGTTTGCCTGTCTTCTAACAACCGTATTTATTTTTATTTTTATACCACGACGGTGGCAAACAAGTATACGGCCCGCCTGATGGTAAACAGCTACCATAGCCTATGGACGCTCCAGCAACTCCAGGTGGGAGGGTTCACTGTGTTAACGGCTAAAGCAACAAGAAGGTCTCTCATCGTCAACACACTGGGTCCTCTTTGAGCTGTTTGGCAACGTTATTCACCAGCAGGAACACAACACTATGAGTAGGGTCTAGTGCTATTTGGCTGTGGTTTTCTGTAAAACACAAACAAGCATCCCCGGTACTTATTCTTGTAAGAATTTCCAATCATTTCTTATTTTCTCTACAATTTTTCCTCTTTGGCATCTTGTATTCACCCACCTGACCCCTGATCCGTTCGCTGGATTTCGTGCGGGCCCTTTCAAGATTCAAGCTCATTTGACCTGAATCCGAAAGGTATTTGAATTATAAAAATAAACGTATTGGAAAAACGTTTGTATGCATTAACGGTTGGATTTTTTCATCGGTCTACATTTAAGGTAAAGGCGCCCTTTCGGGACCTTTCTCTGCCTGCCCCCCATTAGGGTAATGGTGCTTTTTGTTAATATCTTATAACTTATAAGGTTTATTTTCTTAAGGGTTCAGTTTAATGTATGTTGCTTTATAAAGGTGTACACTTTAATAAGGGTAAGGGGATGCACATTTATTACGTCACCGAATTTGATTTTACGACCCCTCGGATTTTGTGTGATTTCGTGAGATCCGCGGTGACATTAGCCGAAACACCTGATAATAATGGAATATTTAGTTATGTTCTAATGAAAACATTGCAATTCAACAATAAAACTGTAGAATGCAGCCACGGAGTAGGGTAAATCGCCAGTTACTGGCCACTGTCCAATAACTGGCCACCTCATACTAAAAACGAACTCTGCGTACCTACAAACAAAATTCATTTTAGTATAACGTGGCCAGCTATTGAAACCCTTCAGTTTCTACTTCAGCTTTGTTTGTAGGTAAACAGAGTTCATTTTTAGTACGAGTATCAGGTGGCCAGTTATTGGACAGTGGCCAGTAACTGGCGATTTACCCTATATGGAGACGGTATCAGCCGTAGTTTGTTTCAAAACCAGCGTAGCCGGCATTTACACGCACACATTCTCATTAAAGTACACACGAGGTGATACACACAAAGAAATGTCAGTCTCTCATTCGCTGTGTTGATGTGTGCGTACACTCGAAAATACGTAACCACTACCATTGCCAGGGATGTGGCCTGTCGATATATATATTTTATCGATATCGATTATCGATAATTAACTCCATAATACCGCGCCACACCTCATATTAATAAAACAATGTCGATTTTTATTAATAGCTGGATAAAAATCTACCCTAATAAGGGTTCATCCATTAATTACGTCAGATGTTAAGGGGGACGGAGGGATCAACAAAGTGTGACGAGTTCTTATAAGGGCAGGGGGGAGTTTTATTTCTTGTGACATCACAAATACAAATATCGTGTACATATATACATATAGTACAGTGTACACTTTTTTTGAAGGAAAGGAACCATTTATGTCTTCTAGTCTGACATCCAAACACTTTGGATTATTATTTTTCTTGCTTTGATTTCATTTAATATATTATTTAAAATGGGAAAATAAAGAAATAGTAATTTTAAACATTATTGTTGAAATTTGTTTGACGTAATTTGTGGATGTACCCTTATCTATCTAATTTATGTGTCTGCTAAAATACTAAAAATAATCGTGACTCAAACTATCTTCATACCAAATTTCATCTTAATCGGTTCAGCAGTTTAAGTGTGAAAAGGTAACAGACAGACAGAGACACTTTCGCATTAATAATATTAGTATGGTTAGAAGTACCATTATAAAGTTATCGTATCTATAAAATAAGTTGATCATTGGATTAATTAATCCAGTCAATCACGTTATTTTGTTTTCGAAAGAAATAAAATTAGTTTCTACTATAGGACAGAAAGTTACACCTTAAACAATGTGTTCGAAATTATCGATAATAAATAACGGGCCGCACTCTCGTGGCGGCAGGCGCGCGGCAGCCATGTTGCCCAGCAACGTGGCTGCCGATCGTGTGACGAGACTGACGAGCGACGTTCGTATTTCCAAATACATTGCGCGTCACTCGCGTAATCCTGCGACCGCCAGCAATAGCCAGCGAGCAATTGATATGAATACTGTTGTACCATCAGATAATGGGTGAATGTCGTAATAAAAGCCTACAATTTATGGAAAAAATGTGAAATACTCGGTTTTTATACTTACCGGTGGAAAGTAACTACTCCAGGGGCCTTTTTTAATTCGTTGCTTCGTATACGACACGACAAAATTGTACAACACGGCATTTTTACATGTTTTTTGGCACTAAATTCGTCACACGTGGTCGAACGACGACTGAACCGCGAGGCACGAGGTTTCGACAAGTTTATGCGCATCTGATCATAAACCATGTAACGCGCGCCCGGCCCATTACCGCGTCCATTAGTATTTATCTAGTCCGTGAATGCAGCGATATAAAATGCATTCCAACGCCGTTTATAAAGATCGATAAGAACACAAAAAAATTAAGTAAGAAATAGCAAGTACCCACAATACCATGTAACCACGCGTGCCAATTTATTCATACTTACTTGATATGTGTTGCTGTGTTGTATGTGTGTATTTTAATAGCAAATTAATAAGTAAACATCACTGTTTATTCGGCCTACATTTTTGAATGAATTCTCACTACTAACTTCGGCTTAATACACCATGTTTGGCATAGTATTAATTAAGTTTATATTATTATTGAGTGATGATAAGAAAAAACAACCTTGCTACGTAAAACACCCTGTTTAATGACATAAATAATAATCAGTGATAAGAGCTCCTTGATTGTCTGTTAACTCTAAGAGTTTCTAATACTTAACTGGCCATGGCCACTTCACTAAATAATAAAATAATTGCATGCTATTTGTTGTTATCTGACTAGATAGAATCCACGTGTGTTTCCTTTATAACGTTCGTATGTCACCTGCCACTTGCACCTCGCTCTTGCACCGAATAAATGCCATTTGTTAAAAAAACCGGCCAAGAGCGTGTCGGGCCACGCTCACTGTAGGGTTCCGTAGTTTTCCGTCCGTCACAGTAAGTGTCCCCACTTAAGAGTTAATAACACCGCCATGTAGGATATGATATGAGAGTTCCACGTACAGCGACATCTATCGGCAAATTAAGTAAACTATTGCGCGCGAGCATAAAGTATGGAAGATGAATTTTATGGGATAATTCTTTAATGCGTGAACCGATTTTCACCGTTTTTACTTTATTTGAAAGCACGTAATTTCATTGTAATTTTGTAGAAATTACAGGTACAATAAACACCTGCTTATACGGTTAAATTACAAACTTATTTCAGAAATTATTTAGTATTTTTTTTTCAAAAACTATTCATCCTATCAAGTTCAAAATAATTTTCCTAGAAAGTTTTTATAAAGTTCTACTTTTGAGATTTTTTTCATATTTTTAAAACTTATGGTTCAAAAGTTAGAGGGGGGGGGACGCATATTTTTTTACTTCTGGAGCGATTATTTCCGAAAATATTTACATTATCGAAAAATGATTTTAGGAAACCCCTATTCATTTTTAAATACCTATCCAATAATATATCACACGTTGGGGTTGAAATGAAAAAAAAAATCACTCCCCACTTTACGTATAGGGGAGGTACCCTAATAAAAAAAAAAAAACACTTATTATTTTACCACTTTGTCGGCGTGATTGATATACATATTAGTACCAAATTTCAGCTTTCTAGTGCTAACGGTCACTGAGATTATCCGCGGACGGACGGACGGACGGACGGGCAGACATGGCGAAACTATAAGGGTTCCTAGTTGACTACGGAACCCTAAAAAAGAGCAATTTCTTGTTAGGACGTCTAACGCGTGACGAGTGGGAGAACTGAGCGGTAATCGTTATGACATTTATGACAAATATCACTGGCAGCTTCCTCGCTCAACGTATAAGCATTGCGATCCAGCGAGAAAATGCTGCCAGCATCCTCGGCACCATGCCACAGGGGCCAACTTTAGATTTAGATTTTTAATTTTGAGATTACTTTATTGTAGGGTTTATTTTATAAGTATATAGTTTAGTGATATTTTTAAGTCCTAATATGTATTTTTTTAAAGTTAATAATTAAATGCTTTTACATATAATATCACTTGACAGAAAGTTGTAAACACCTTGTTAGTTTATAGCACATTAAAACTTAATTAATTTAAAAAACACTAATACTCCATAATACCTTTAAATTAGTACATTGCCCCACAAAAGCGTATAATAACAGTTGGATTGTGGGATCGTGGAATGGTTACGTTTGCTAATGGACTGGGCGGCCACAGTATGATCACTTACCTCATCGAGGAGAAGTTTGGAACCTTCAATCGGCAATAACTCATAAATGGTTTCGGTTTTGATTTTCGAATTAATTAGTAGTCAAATATCTTCTTAAATGTTAATTGTAAAAAAAAACGCTAAAGGTAAAATATTGTATAAAAAAGACACCTTAAACTTATTTCTGTAAACATAGAGAACATATCAGAATTTTTTTTTCGGCATTTGTATTTGTTTTATTCAACCGTTAAAATAGTTACATGTATGGAGTGCCCCCTTAAAAAAAATGAAAAAAAATATTCTTATGCTCCAATATATGGTGAGCTATGACAGCCACCTACACACTAAATTTGATTAATATAGGGTCGTAAATATCGGCTACAGACAGAAAAAGCACCCCAAAAAATGCACCACTAAAAGTGTCCGAAAACGGAACGGACCAGGCTGAGGGCAGTCCGACCAAGTGATTTGTGACCTATTCAACTTTTACTTTTTAATAAATGAGGTTCCAAACTGCTCCTCGATAAGGTAAGTAATCATTCTGTGGCCGCCCGGTCCATAATTTTAATTTGTAATGAGCTAATCACGAATTTATAAATACTGTCAAGAATACAAGAGCGTGGCAAGACAATTTTAAACATCTCGCCTGTTTAGATTTATAAGCAAAATAATCTCGTTGGGTTCTTCAGTAACATTGCATTTGTAACAACGATTGTTTTTTAAACAACCAAACTTTGAATAGTTTATGTTTTATGTTACGACTAGTCACATTGCTAAAACAAAAGATCCTAAAAACTATCATTCTAAATATTCATACTACCTTCTCCTAATGTACCGAAAATTACCACACCACGACTAAAAGACATATTTCCATATGAAACTTACAGTAATATACGTCCATTTGGATTTAAGAATCCGTCGCGCCAAGTTAAAAAGGCCTATCTCCATATGAAACTCATAGTACGGTCACGTTTGAAAATATGGATACATTTATTGTGACAAAAACATGTAAAAAGACTTTACGCCTTGGTAATAGGGTCGTGGTTACATATTTTTGCCACATTAAACGTATCCATATTTTCAGACGTGACTGTAACATACGTCTTCTTGGTTTGATACAGACAGAAGTAGCATTATCTCGCGTGATAGGGCAGATAGCGAAAGAACTTGCGGCCATTCTGACGCTGGGAGGCAATAAAAACATATTTTTGACAATCTAGGCGGGTGGGGCGGCTGCCTCATTGTTTTATAATCAAATAAGTATAAACAAAAGCTGATAGTTTAAGAAACTTTTAAGGGGATGGAGATTTATTGGCTCATTCTACTATTTCGTGACCACTAATCTATTGCCCGAAAAAGTATCAAATCAAATCAAAATAGTTTTATTTCAGACATAGTCCATATGTTGTTAGAAACAGTATCATAAACATTGTATGAAATTGTATTCCCAAATTGTACCTGAACCAAATAATAGGAATATGTTAATAACAAATCATATATTAATATTGATTAATGTCAAACGATGGTATCGCGGTGGTTAATGCCTTATTTTCATACAAATCGGGAGACAATCAAGGACCACTGTGATTAAGAATATTTACAGTTGTTATTATTAAACTAGGCTCGGGATTGATAGCCTAATTAAGCCTCTTTCTCTGTCACAAAACAGCAAATGAAAGTAATGGCCAAGTATTTTAAAATATGCATTTTACGATAAAGTGTCAAAAACTTATGTGCAATGAAAACTAGAATGGCCCAATTAGCCTTTTAAGGTAAACGTCCGAGTTCTCATCGCCGATTTAGCACCTACCTATTTACACTACCTAGAGTACCTACACTTTATTTTTTCGCAATACTCGTAAAGCAGACAGTTGTGTAGGGAGGACATTGGGGTGTCGAGAACAAAGGCGTTTACCCTACTGTTTGCAAACTTTTCATATTTTTTTCTTAGTTACGTTAATCGACCAAGTGAAGTGAGATCTTAGAGTTAATTAGATGTCGTTTTTTTCTGGTATTTTATAGTAATATTTTGAGGATTCATTATCCAGTTTTTTTCAAGTTTGTTTCTTAATTCAATATGAGAAAAATTTGTTTATGTTTACCCTCTAACTACATATCTAAAACTGTAAGTACCTATGTATATATAAAGAAAATAACTAAAGTAACCAAACATTTATTTCACAAAACAACTACAACGGCTAACTTCCTTTGTTTGGAGATAACAAATCAATGCAAAAATAACAAAATGCGAATGCTGCCCCGGTCTGAATAGAGTGTCCCACTAACCGAGGAAATTAGTGAATTATCCTCCTGGATACGTGGGATTGCAAATGATAATTTATGCCCACTAATAAAGATTTCTCTCTTATCGAGCCACAAGGTTGATAAACAGATGTATCAACTAGTTTAACGGCCTCCTAGCCTAGTCGGTAGTGGCCCTGCCTATGAAGCAGGAGGTCCCGGGTTCGAATCCTGGTCAGGGCATTTATTTGATAAAGATAATTCGTTCCGGAGTTTTTTATGTATTTTAAGTATTTATCTAAATCTATATAGGGTGCATTGGGGGAATTCCGAAAGTTGACTCTTATTACAATGGGATAAGAGCGATATTTAAATGATTTTCGGCATTACACACTTTGCGAACTTATCCAAATGCACCCTATTTTTTTCAAACTAGTGTTCAAGCTAGCTTGCAGTTCAGGAAGTTGAATATTTGATTGAACGCAATCAGTTCCGGAGAAGATTATCAGTTTGCAGCAGTCATTTGTTTATTTACAACTTCAAAGCTCAAAGAGGACCCATTGTGTTGACGATGAGGGACTTTCTTGTTCCTTTAGCCATCAACACAGTGAATCGTCCTTTATGTAAAGGGTCAGCAACGCGCATGTGACTCCTTTGGAGTTGCAGGCGTCCATAGGTTACGGTAGTGGTTTAAATTTGAACTATAACGAAATTAGTAAAATTCATTTGGGTAAAAAAGTGGTTTCTTAACAAAATGACGTCGGTGTATCTGGCTTGCAATAAGTGGAATTAATCATGTCATAGCAACGCATATGTGACATCCCTGAAGTTACAAGTTACAAGAGCTGCTTTTGATTGGTAAAGTAGTATTATTAATTCAAGACAGTAATCTGACAGTTCGTCCTATTGCCATACAAAGTGGTTAACAATGTATGGATTAAAAATACTTAAGATAAGTATGACTGTAGGCGATACTCGAGGCCGGAACCCCGAGGGCTACATTCGAACCCTAACCTCTTCGATAGTCTACAGTGGCAGTGATCTTCGGAGATCGACCTCCGTCACCGGCCCTTGATTACCGGTGGAATACGGCCGACACCTTTACCGATTCGCGTAGCTTTATGTGCACCCACGGAGCCTTATTTATGCGAAAAACCTAATCTGAGACCTAAATATTACCTAACTAGTACGGGAACTAAATAAAAACACGAATCGAATTAAATTGTCTATTATTTACAATGATTGATATTTACAGTCTATCGTTTCACCGCACTTCACTAATTACGAAACAAAAACAAACAAAGAACTTGACTTTAACTTCCAGAATGTTCCCGTGCTAGCGCAAACTTTGTTACTAAATAAAACCTTGCTTTACGAATCGGTGAAGACACACTAACAATTGCGCAAGCGGCGCGTCCCGTATTTATCAAATTTTTTCATCCCATATTGTGGAAAACACTGTCGCAAAAATTAACCAATAGGATTCTAAATATCTATTTCCGGTGGAACTCTCGAAAGTTCCAACAAACCTGATTGGATGCGCGCTATTTCATCCGGCCTTGGAATATTCTGGAACCCAAGTCGAAAAGTATCAATTCACTATTCTAATACAAATTGTCTTATGCGCTATTATAACATTTCTATCTTATTAGAACGCCATAAGGTCCAATAATGCTCAGTTAGAAACATTGTTGATCGTACTTAAATCTATTTTAACCGGGAGCCTTTTTAAATGACACAAAGTATGTTTTTTGTTAATTACTCTTCGAATATACAATATTTTTAATATTCATGACTCTTAGGGCATTATATTATTTATTCCACATACATTGATACATTTTTTATGGTAATTATAGCCTTATTTTAAACAATAGCGATAGCATGATGACTCTGTATAGCGTTATCTCTTTCTACTAAGTACGCAGGTAATGTTCTCGCGCGCACGGAATGATGACCTTGGACAAGGCGATACCTCGGCGCTTTACCCAAGCTATCGCGTCGACCACGGTGATAACAAAACAAGAATTATTACAATTATATGACAACTATTACTATTATAAAACCTATCTTAATGCCCTTTTTAATTCTGAAATTACAAGAAAACTTATTCTAAAAATAAGCTACGGTACTTGGTAGCTGGGTGTCCGTAACATTCTCCGTCCGCTGAACACGTATTCGTGACGTGGTCAGCCTTCTCGTATAGGTAGGACAGCCAGCTTCGTAGTGGGACGCCTGAAGACTCCGCCTTTAGTAGAGACGTCCGCCATCCTCACTCCTCCATCTGGTCCAGGGAAGACTGCTGTGACGATGCCTCTAGGCCACACGTTCCGTGGTAGCGTGTGGTCGACGATAATGACTAAATCTCCAACCTGAAGTGGTCGTGCCTGGTTGCTCGGTGTCTGACGTGGAGCGAGTAGAGGTAAATATTCACGTATCCACCTTCGCCAGAAATGATCGGCGAGCGCTAGTGTGGCGCGCCAGGTTCGTCGATCAGCCTCTTCGCACGGACCCGTCAAGGGTAGGCCCGTGGAACCTCCAAGAAGAAAATGTGCTGGCGTGAGTGCTTCTTCATCCTTCGGGTCGACTGACACGTGAGTGAGAGGTCGAGCGTTGACTGTATTTTCAACCTCCGCCAGCAAAGTTCTAAGGGTCTCCTCCTTTGGCGCTCTCTCGTGTAACGTGGTAGTAAGCGCCGTCTTGACAGAGCGCACCAACCGCTCCCATGCTCCTCCTTGGTTAGGCGCGCCGGGCGGTATAAATCTCCAACGCAGCCCGTGTTGCAGTCCGTATTCTTGGAGCAGCGGTAGCCACTTTTCGAAGGCTCGGCGTAACTCGACATCGGCCGCTCGGAAGTTGGTGCCGTTGTCGCTGAAGAGTACTGCCGGCCACCCTCTTCGCGCAGCGAAACGCCGCAACGCCATGATCGCATTGTCAGCTGAAAGTGACGAAATAACTTCTAAATGCACAGCTCTTGTTGTTAAGCATGTAAATAGGGCCACCCATCTTTTTTCGTGCCTCCTTTCTATAGTAACGTGTAATGGCCCGAATAAATCTACCCCTGAGTGGGTAAACGGCCTTTGATACGGCGTAATTCGCGCTGACGGTAGATCACCCATTGCAGGAACCTCGGGTCTCGCCTTCCTAATTTTACATATCATGCATGCATGCGCTACTCGGCGCACTGATGGCCTTAGATGCAGGATCCAATCCTGCTGTCGTAGGTCGTTAATCACGCGTTCGTTGTTCGCGTGATGACTTCGCCGATGTGCCCGTAAAATAAGTAAAAATATGACCTTGTTTTTGCCATCAAGTATGACGGGCTTTTTGTTCAGTCCCTGGACCGGTGCGGCGTTGACGCGTCCTCGCATCCTCAGCAGTCCGTCGTCTTCCAACACTGGATCCAGACCGTAGAGTCGACTGCTCGGCGGTATGGGCTCCCTCCGTGACAGCCTCAGTAGTTCGTTGGGGAAGGCTTGCCTCTGTGAGAACTGGAACAGTAGGTGTTCTGCTCTCTTCAGATGATGTAACTGTAATGCGACATAAGCTTTATTTTTTAAACGTTCAATTAATTGAAATATCCTCGCTGTTGCATTTAAGAGCCTATCGTAGTTCGAAAACCTGTCTGGGTCGGGTATAGGGATCTTATTCAAAGATGGCGCCTCTAGTGTGGCGCAGCTAACCTCCTCTAGCCCTTCGGGCTCAACAGGACGAGTGTCGCCCTCTGCCGGACGTTCTTGAGGCCACTCAGACTCCGGCCGCGTCAAAAAATGTGGTCCCTCATACCAAAGGCTATGTGCATTAACCTGTCGTTTCATATCCGGCCGACTAGCCGCATCCGCTGGATTGACCTTGGTTGGTACCCACCTCCACTGATGGGGTCGAGTAAGCTCCGCTATCTCGCCTAACCTGTTTGCTACGTACATAGAGTAATGTTTAGCGTCGTTCCGTACCCAATGAAGAATTGTAGAGCTATCACTCCACATAACGACTTTTTCAACGTCGAAACGATGATGTTTCAATATAGTCTCCTTTAGCCTTGACCCAATAAGAGCCGCTTGTAATTCGAGCCTCGGGACGCTCAGCTGCTTCGTCGGGCATACCTTGCTCCGTCCGCCTATCAGAGTAATTAAATAATTTGCCTCTACCTTATATCTCCAGTACGCGACACATGCGTACGCCTGAGTACTCGCGTCCACAAAAATGTGTAGTTGTTTTGGCGACTTCATGTTCGCTGTGAAGTAGCACCGCGGTATTCTTAAGGTCGTGACGCTGTCGAGAGCCTTCAGCCAGTCGTTGAAGGCTTCCACATCCTCCTGCGGCAGCGACTGATCCCATTCAATCTTCTTACTCCAAATTCTCTGTAACGTACATTTCGGTGATATAGTATAATGTGCTAATAGGCCTAATGGATCATAGATTGACATGACAGCTGAGAGCATTTCTCTTTTCGTTGGGGCTCTAATTTGATCTTTGACCTCCTGAGGCACTCTTATCAATTTTGTATTAAAGCCGAGTTCGTCAGTCTGAGGGTTCCAAAATAATCCTAATATTTTACTTTCCTTGTTACCCAGCCGCGCGGGTGTCTCTGCTTGTAGTTCCGCTGGTATCTGCTTGCGGAGTAATTCGCTATTCGAGCACCATCCGCGCAGCTGGAACCCGCCACGCTCGTGGCACTCGGCTACTTGCAGGGAGCTGGAAACCAAAGCAGATTCATTTTTAAAACTTGAAACGAAATCATCCATATAATGATTAGTTGTAATTTCCTCGACAGCTAATGGAAATTCCTTTGCATTATCCAATGCGTTCTTATTTCGCACGCAATGTGCTAGAAACGGACTTGAAGCCGCTCCAAAAATCATACTATTCATTTTGTATACCTCCGGAACGCTCTTACTATTCTCCCTCCATAAAAATAACTGACTCGGCTGATCTTCTTTACGTATTCTTATTTGTAAGAACATCTCTGCAATGTCTGCGACGACTGCGTATTGCCCTTCTCTAAACCTGTATAAGATTCCTGGTAAAGACTGTAATAGATCGGGGTCCTCTAAAATGTGATCGTTCAAACTTCGACCTTTGACCTTTGACGCAGCGTCGAAAACTAACCTCAACTTGCCTGGTTTATTGACGTTAGTTACTCCAAAGTGAGGCAAATAAAAGGTCAAATCACTGTCCGCGCGTTCGTTGACCTTTTCAGCATAACCTTTATCTACCAGATTTTTTATTTGTGCCTTATATGCCTCCGCATATTTGTCGTCCCTTTTCATTTTTCTTTCTGTCGAATGAAGCCTCGTTAAAGCATTGTTGTAGCTGGGCGGCATCTTTGTATCGTCCTCGCGCCACAGCTGACCGACCTCGTATCTATTTGACTCAATTTTCTTACATGTTTGGTTGAAGATCTCGACCGCTCGTTGCTCTGCCGGGTTACTTTTATTTAAAGTTTTTATACCTAATGAGTCCACTTCGTAGTACGACTTTACTAAGTCGTGCAGCTCAACGTCTTCCTCCGTACGGCAGTGCAGCGCTACGTCTTGTTCTTCGATGAGTCGTCGCATGAAGTAGGTAGGTGTAGTTCCGTAGATCACCCAACCGAGACGACAGCGAACTAAGGCGGGCTCATCGTCCTCACCTACTCGCACCTCCTCTGGAATTGTTAAATGCCAATGATCAGTTCCTATTAATATTCTAGGCTTCACTGTGCCGTCGTAACAGGCATCATTTTTAAAATCAACGATATGCTTGCACTTCATAACGTTGTCGCTTATTGTTTGCTTTCGTAATCCGAGATACTCTACTGTCTTAAACGTGACCTCGTAGGCTGGCAGATTACGACCTCTGACCTTCGCTTTGACTCGACGACTTAATTGATCCCCTGACTTCATATCTGAGACGCCGTTCAAATTCAGTGGAACTTGCGGACCTGTGATGCCTACTTCTTCCATTAGTGATTGCTCTGCTAATGAAATCGTACTTCCGTCGTCTAAAAGGGCGTATGTTTCGACCCTCTTCAGCGGACCCTCCACTGTTACTGGAATTACCTTTAATAGTACCGCTGTACTCTGAGCCTTATCCGATGTAGCATTAAGTACAGTCGTTGTATGCGCTGTTGCCTGCTCGTTATCGGCCGTGCCGCGTGCCTCTGCGCTCGGCTCGATGCGGGAGGGGCGAGGCGGGGGCGATGCGTGGGGACTCCCCGCCACTCGCGGTAACGTGCCGTTACTATGAAGTAACTTGTGGTGTACATAACGACAGCCGGCTACACCGCAGCCCTTTGCTAGGCATTGCTCGCGGCTGTGTTTCCTTTCTAAGCACTTGAAACATACTTGATTTTCCTGTGCCCACTGTAGGCGTCCTCCTATAGACATACCTAGTAATTTCTTGCAAACACTGACTCTGTGCTTTCCGCCACAGCATAAACAGACCTCTTGTGATTTCACCTCTGCTATGTTGTAGCTTCTCTCGGGCGGCTTGTGCGTCGGCGGCTGACTGTGAACCTTATTATTATTGTTACTACCGTACTTGAAATCGCGCCGTGTCGCCGGTGTGTCTCGTTGCGGCGCGTATTGTCGCGGCGGCTGCTCCCGCTGCATAGTAGGCCTCCTAAAAGTAGACTTCACGTGACTAAACTGCAGCTCTATGTCACTTTCTTCGATTAAAAACTTTGATAACAGAGTTAGCTCTGTTTTGCCTTTACTCATGTTTTGACTTGCGTACGAGCACCATTTTGATCTCAGATGTGGACTTAACCTTTCAGTTACCTCTCTAATAAGAAGCGGATTATCTCCATAGTTCTTTTTATCCACATGTACCAGTGTGCTAACGATGTTCGCAACCTTTGTAGCAAAGTTATTTAAATCCAGGACGCTCATTCCGACGTTCGGCAATCTCCTTAACTCGTCTAAAGCCCTATCTATAATTAAATCATTTCGACCGAGGTTCTTCTGTAATATTCTGATAATTAAGTCGGGATCCGACGCCGTAGCCAATAAGTGATGCACGCAAGCGCGTGCCTCTCCTCGTAATGAATTGCGAAGACGAGCCATATTTTCGTATTCACTGAATTCGTACCTTTTTGTTGTTTCTTCGTAGGCCTTGAAAAATATCTGCCACTCACTCGGATCGCCGCTAAAATATGGGAGTTCGTATACCTGTTTAGGCGGCTTTGGACGTTTAAGCTCTTTTAATTGATCGGCGATGGCTTTAAATGCTGCAGCAGCCTCGCTCATGAACGCCGTCTCGCATCGCTGCTACGGCTGTTCTGTTTTTACTCGTGGTGTCGACGTGTAGGCCACACGCCCCGGCTGAGCCACCTGAGGCTCGCGGGCATAGGCAGACGTGTCCTCGCGCTCACCCTGATGGAGCGCAAGGTCAAAGTCCTCATGGTATTGCACTCGCGGTTGATTACGAATTTCACTGACAGGCTTCGATGCCTTTGAACGTGACGACCCTACATCTCGTTCGTACCGACGCGGCGGTGACTCATCTGTGAGTCTATGTCGAACCTTTTGCGATTCTAACCAAGAGTCTATTTTACTAACAGTTTCTAACGGATTATTCACTTTTTCCGGCACTCGCGCTTCATCTTCTAAACTGTCACTAGACGACGACCTGCCTAACTGATCGAGCCTTTTCCATAACAACTCATCTTCCGCGACCCGTTGTGCTAATAACGCTTTTATCTGAAGTATTTCCGCGCGCTTTGTACTCGACCGCTGCGAACGCACCGACGGTGGTGGTGGCTCAACGACATGCGCGCGCGACGATCCTCGACGGCACTATGATTAGCCTCTTCACTGGGAAGCGCGGGCCGCGCGGGATGCGCGGGGGGCGCAGGGTGTGCTTCGTCGGGCGATCGGGGTTTATCGCCGACGGTAGACAGCGCGAACTTTCCCCTCTCCTCAGCCTTCTTGTGTTTACAACCTTGACGAACCTCAGTCTTGCGAACCTTTGGTATAGCGCCGGCCTTTTTCAATTTTAATGAACATGATCTCGGTGAATATGTAGTGACGGTTTTGATTTCCGCCGGCTTCAACCTATCTTCACCTCCTCCCTGCTGAACGTTACGATCCGCCATTGTCCGTCCGTCTCCCTGGGCAGTATCGATATTCTGTTGACTCTCCTCCGCGTTACGCTTATTTGATTGCGATCGCGTGGTCATACCTAATAACTTGTCCATATTTATTATCACAAAATTGTCAGTCGGGATATCACAATTACTGTTTATTTATACAAGACGAACACGAAAGTCAATCGAATACTACACTATATTTACACAGGGAACCTTTATCGGACGTAAACCTAATAATTTTCGAGCCTAAATTAGTGATCACGACGAAATAATGTCCCGGCGCTTTGTTACCTCCTAACTTGCCAGGACGCTACGCGGCGTAAACCTAAAAATCACCACAGACGCTACCGTGGTAATTTTCCTAGCCTATAGACGCGCGATACGGTCGTATCGCACTGAATTTACTGTTCTCAAACAAAGCACTCGCGAAGACTTTTCCTGAAGCTGAAGATCTTGATCCTGATCCGGTTCGAAGGACCACGAAATGTAGGCGATACTCGAGGCCGGAACCCCGAGGGCTACATTCGAACCCTAACCTCTTCGATAGCCTACAGTGGCAGTGATCTTCGGAGATCGACCTCCGTCACCGGCCCTTGATTACCGGTGGAATACGGCCGACACCTTTACCGATTCGCGTAGCTTTATGTGCACCCACGGAGCCTTATTTATGCGAAAAACCTAATCTGAGACCTAAATATTACCTAACTAGTACGCGAACTAAATAAAAACACGAATCGAATTAAATTGTCTATTATTTACAATGATTGATATTTACAGTCTATCGTTTCACCGCACTTCACTAATTACGAAACAAAAACAAACAAAGAACTTGACTTTAACTTCCAGAATGTTCCCGTGCTAGCGCAAACTTTGTTACTAAATAAAACCTTGCTTTACGAATCGGTGAAGACACACTAACAACTGCGCAAGCGGCGCGTCCCGTATTTATCAAATTTTTTCATCCCATATTGTGGAAAACACTGTCGCAAAAATTAACCAATAGGATTCTAAATATCTATTTCCGGTAGAACTCTCGAAAGTTCCAACAAACCTGATTGGATGCGCGCTATTTCATCCGGCCTTGGAATATTCTGGAACCCAAGTCGAAAAGTATCAATTCACTATTCTAATACAAATTGTCTTATGCGCTATTATAACATTTCTATCTTATTAGAACGCCATAAGGTCCAATAATGCTCAGTTAGAAACATTGTTGATCGTACTTAAATCTATTTTAACCGGGAGCCTTTTTAAATGACACAAAGTATGTTTTTTGTTAATTACTCTTCGAATATACAATATTTTTAATATTCATGACTCTTAGGGCATTATATTATTTATTCCACATACATTAATACATTTTTTATGGTAATTATAGCCTTATTTTAAACAATAGCGATAGCATGATGACTCTGTATAGCGTTATCTCTTTCTACTAAGTACGCAGGTAATGTTCTCGCGCGCACGGAATGATGACCTTGGACAAGGCGATACCTCGGCGCTTTACCCAAGCTATCGCGTCGACCACGGTGATAACAAAACAAGAATTATTACAATTATATGACAACTATTACTATTATAAAACCTATCTTAATGTCCTTTTTAATTCTGAAATTACAAGAAAACTTATTCTAAAAATAAGCTACGGTACTTGGTAGCTGGGTGTCCGTAACAATGACATTTGGCAGTTCCGAATGCATCGCCAGTTAATTTTATTTTATTGTGGTTTAATGCAGATTTCTCGCAAATGAACGCTGGTTGTAATCGTTAAAACATTTCCTTGGATATTTGGAATAATCATAGACAAAAAAGACTTTTTTTATTTTTATTAATGGCTTTTACTCCTCGCCTATTTTAGCGAGGTGAATTCAGCCAATGTCAGGGTGTACTTATTTGGGACAAATTTTTTTTGGGACAAAAGACCGTCACAGTAAGTGTCCTCACTTAAGAGTTAAAATAACACCGCCATGTAGGATATGATATAAGCGTTCCACGTACAGCGACATCTATCGGCGAATTAAGTAAACTATTGCGCGCGAGCTTAAAGTATGGAAGATGATTTTTATGGGATAATTCTTTATTGCGTGAACCGATTTTCACCGTTTTTACTTTATTTGAAATTACGTCATTTCATTGTGATTTTGTAGAAATTACAGGTACAATAAACACCTAATACGGTTAAATTACTAACTTGTTCAGAAATTATTTTGTATTTTTTTTTCAAAAACTATTCAACCTATCAAGTTTAAAATAATTTTCCCAGAAAGTTTTTATAAAGTTCTACTTTTGAGATTTTTTTCATATTTTTAAAACATATGGTTCAAAAGTTAGAGGGGGAGGGGGACACATTTCTTTTTACTTCTGGAGCGATTCGTTTCGAAAATATTTACATTTTCAAAAAAATATTTTAGTAAACCCCTATTTATTTTTAAATACCTATCCAACAATATATCACACGTTAGGGTTAAAATGAAAAAAAAAAAATCACTCCCCACTTTACGTATAGGGGAGGTACCCTAATAAAACATTTTTTTCCACTTTTTATTTTACCACTTTGTCGGCGTGATTGATATACTACATATTAGTACCAAATTTCAGCTTTTTAGTGCTAACGGTCACCGAGATTATCCGCGGACGGACGGACGGGCAGACATGGCGAAACTATAAGGGTTCCTAGTTGACTACGGAACCCTAAAAACCAACAACATTGTAAAGACCACTTATTTCATGTTACAATACCTACCAAAAACGTCCATTGATTTGAGTCAACCTCCCCGCTACGCTGTGTCCCACGCTAGTGCGTAAGTTATGTTAGTTGTTGGCTATAAGGCAGATTTATTGCGCTGTTTGTGCACCCCCCAACCCCCCCTCATCCTAAGGGGGGCACGTTCCCCTGAATTATTACCGTAGGCGCAGGTCGCGACAGTTGTCGTTTCAGTTTTTCAGTTTCAACCTGCACCACTGTTGCAATTTGTCGTTGTAAAATAGACGTTTATGGAGATTTTCCCAAATAGGGAAATATAGGGTAGAGCGGGATTCTTGAAAAAATGAGTGAACATGTTTTTAAAAGGGTCGGCAACGCGAAATAAACACTTCTGGAGTTTCAAGCGTCCATATGCTTGAGATCGCTTACTATCAGGCGGGCTGTATCACTCTTGTTTTGTTTGCCATTGTTGTGTTTTTTTTTCTCGTTTCGCGTATGTTATGTATAAAGAACAATGTTTTTTTTTTAAATACATTGTTCATTTGTTATTAAAGCTAAAGTAGTCCCTGGGCTCGATTCGACATGACATAATGACAGTCGCTTGCGATACTATTGTTATTACCTAATCTGGCAATCTGGCAGCTTTAAGCCGGGGGTTCATGAGTAGCAGACCAGAAAAGTTGTTTAAAAATTTAGGGAACGACGCAATACTGAGAGTTCTTGCTTTAGTACGATATCGTGGCATTTGATGTACATAATTGGAATATAACGTGGAAGATGTCTCAGTGGGGGGGGGGGGGGGGGGGGGGAAGAGGCAGGTTGAAGTTAAATGCATTTATACCGGACGCCTGCGGTTTATTTCATTCTGATCTGTGAAAACTGTTTGTAATTAATCAGGCGCTCGAATAAAACTTATTAGTTGACAGCTTTCCATGCCAAGACGATATTACCGATAGTTATTTCTAAATAGGAAATCGACTTTAACAGCCAGGATTCTCGGTTTAAATTGTTATGAAAAAATATGTGACATATTAGGTTTTGTTATGATAATGTACTTAGCTTACAAAGCCACATCATAATACAGTTACTCGTCACTAGATTGCGCTAATATCTACTAAACATAGACAGGGTACGACATTTGAATTCCAACTGCTGACCTAGCACGGGTGAGCAGTAGAAAATAAACCAGTATAAGTGTGCTGCATTGCTACGAATCTCGCGGTCATGTTACACTGGTAGTTTGAGCAGTTGGCTCGCCAAGGTGCACACAACTATTGGTGGGAATAACGGCACAACTTATGTTGCACATTAGATTGAACATACAAAACGACTCGCGTAATCACTACATATATATACTATTTATTAGCGTTAATAATTTAAGTACAGTCGCCATCAGATATATCGAAGCGGCCAAGGTGGTCACAAATATCTGAACAACGCCTCTATTGTCAAGGCGATAAAGTGTATGTTCAGATATTTTTGAGTACCTTGGCCGCTCCGATATAATTGATGGTGACTGTACCCACTAATTAAAAATAATCTATTGTTTTAAAGAGTAGAAAATTGAGGGCAGGTAGGAAAACGATTTTTAAAATGGCTATTTTAAACGGCTGAAAACGATCATCTAAAAATATTAGGCCAGATGCCCCGGTTTGGCCCACTTTAAGGAGAGTTTGTTTATTCTGACGTCCATCATTTTCTATCAATAAGGAATTATGAAAATATTTATTTACTGAGTCTTTGATTATATTGTGTAGTGACTAAACACAAGTAAGTACAGTCGTTTGAAACTTATACAGTAAAAATCCTAAATCCTAAGGGATATCCCAAAACTAATGTAAATTTTATATTGTTTGGTATTTGGTCATAAACTCTGCAATCGTAACAAATATTACTACAGATAAATAGGTGCATTTAAATATTTAAATATATATACACCCAATAATTGCATATGCACCCAAGAATTTTAGTTATTTATTTAAACTTCGTTGCATAGTAAAAATAAGTACAAATGGCGGACTTAATGCTTCAAGGCATTCTCTACCAGTCAACCATAGGGCCAAACAGAAATTCGCTAAAGTGGGTGCTGTAAGAGAAAACTTCTGACTCACTTAAATCAACACCCAGCCCGAACCGTTGGACCTAGAGAGCTGAATTTTTCACAATAGGTAGTTTTTATAACGTTAAGTATGCACTAAGAAGGGTTTTTTCAAAATTCATCTCCTAAGGGGGTAAAAAGGGGGTTGAAAGTGTGTATGGATGGGGTTTAAAATTTAGAGTTAGAGATTTGAAACTCCGTATGTTTACTAATAATTAAAAAACAATAAAAGTGATTTCAGCGTTTTTTTTTAATTCAACTTCTAACAGGGTAGAGAAGGGGTTGAAAGTTTGTATAGAGATTTTTTTTTTGTGACAGACTTGAAAGTTCGTTTGTAAGCTTACTTAGCTTAGTTTGTTAGCTACTTACTTGCAAAAAAACTACTTTCAGCGTTTTTCAAAATTTCACCTCAGAGGGGTTGAAACGAGGTTGGAAAGTTTGTATTAAAGGGAGGCCGTAACTACTGAAGCTAGAAAGTTATAATTTGCAGGACGAGTTAAATTTACAATTTGTACAACTAATAAGCAGCGATTTTGAAAAATTCAACCCCTAAGGGGGTAAAAGTTTGTATCGGTGGGGTTTAAAATTTGGAGTTAGAGATTTGAAACTTCGTACGTTTACTAATAATAATAAAAAAATCTATTACAGCGACTTTCAAAATTCAACCTAGAACGGGGCTAAAAAGGGGTTGAAAGTTTATATAGAGATTTACTATTTTTTTTGGTTTGAGATTTACTAGGAATTATTGTTCCTATTTCCGTTCCATTTCCATGTTCCAGAGTGACCTCTTCCAATAGTTTGGTCATCGTATCGCCAAATAAAACCACCACAATATAGTACACAAAGAAGTTACGCAAATGATAGGGTACATTAACGTTATTATTTGCATATTAACACTTATTTGTAACTGAAACTATGTCCACGTTACCCGTTTTTTCGCCAAAATAGCTATAAGTATAGATTAAGAAGATGGTTCGGGGATTAACAAAAGTTAGTTAAGAAGATAAAATTGGATATGAAACTCTGTATGAGGAACCGTATTATAAGCGGACGAAGTCCCGGGCGGAAAGCTAGTAATGCATATGCGCAAAGGGGAAAAAAACTCATTCACGCTGGTCATGATCCAGCAGGTGCTTATGAAGCAAGCGTTTGAAAACGAACTTGCTTGGGGCTTGTCTTATTGTCATGGAAGTGCATTCCAGAGACAAATAGCCTGGACTGTAAAAGAAGAAAAGAGATAACCGCTATGGGGAGGATGTACTAGAAGCTTAAGAGACCGGGAGGAGTGAAGTTCACACCCGGGACGGGGGTAGTCTGGAGCAGAGAGCTCAAACAAAATAGAGAAGAGAGTACAGAGAATTCTAAGAGTCCTGCGTTGACGTGCAGGCAGTCATTGGAGTTGGTAACGATAACCTGAGACGTAATCGAATTTATGCAAGCCGAAAATAAAGCGTTTGGCATTATTTAATATACGATCGAGTCTGTTTAGGGAAGCCTGGGAAATGTTGGCAGTGCACACATCAGCTTAGTCTATAATAGGAAAAATTAAGGCCTGCACAAGCAGCTTCTTGGTACTCACAGGCAGGAAGTTTTTAAACCTATGCAGAGTCCGTAGTTATCAAAAACACAAAACCTCTCCTTTCAAGGAAACTAACAGTGTTATTGTTACCATTCTTCGAGAGTGTTCTAAGCGTATGACAGGGAATCTTCCATACAAAAATAATGTGTCAGCGTGTTTTTAAAATCGAGATATGGCCAAAGTACGAGTGTTCCCGCATACGAATGGCGCCAATCTTTCTTACAAAATGAGAAATGAATCGAGTTCATTGAGTAGGCGTTAGGTTTTGTAGTTTCAAATATTGAACATAACCTACAATCCACTGGTGCGACAGGCGGCTCAATATTTAATAAATAAAACAGCATTATAGATAACGACTGCCAGCCTTCATAAACGCTATAATGCGGAATCTTAGTGAGGTAATCTATGTTGCGCATTAGTAGTACCACCAAGTAAATAATAGTACCTTGGATGAATAAATTAAAAGGATGGAGCATGCCTTTACAACAAACTGTGACGCAAGATGGCGGCTGGTTTGAATGTGTGTGCCCAGACGAGTGTTGCCACGTAATACAAATTTTCCCAATTATTAATACAGTATTTTTGAATTAAAAAAATTTTTTATTAATATCTATGGTTAAATATAATGGATAAGCACCTGTTTTAATAAATTTGATATATATTTCTGAAGAGGCGACTAAAAGGTAAAATGAAAAAAAGACCAAATTTACTATTTATTAACATTACCCGACTACTGTTGAGTGTAGTGGCCTCTCTTGTCGTCCCAAGCATACTTTGTAACTTTTTAATCTGGAGGCACGGCAGTGCCCTCGCTAAGACGAAGACAACTAAAAGTGTTATTATGTATTCATTTATTACGTAACACGATTTAGGGGGGAGGGGAATTGACCATGTCTTACTTCTACTGCAGAGAGGATTATTATTATTTTTCTTACGTAGCGGAAGGGGGTCTCTGGCAAAAAATGTCTTACGTAATCAATGAACGACGCCTTTTTTTATACTAAGCCTTGTTTAGAATGTAACAAAAACTTTTTGAAAACTGCATCAAAATCGGTTCAACCAAACGCGAGATAATCGCGAACAAACATACATACATACATACAAACATACGGGTCAAACTACTATAACGTATAAATAGCTACGTTAGATAAACGTCAGTCCATACATGTGTATGACCACTGGTCGTATGTTTTCAGCAGAAGGGAACGCCTGTCAATGGCGACTCCGGATGGTTGAATTCTCTAAGTATTCAATGGTCAAAATATTGCCAGGCATGGCTAAGGGTTAATATTTTTATCGACAAATTAGGCAGCCATATATCCGTAATTTCCTAATGGTTGTGCGCCCCTTGGCGAGCCAACTTCTCTAACTGCCAGTGTAAAATGACCGCGAGATTCGTAGCAATGCGGCACACTTATACTGGTTTATTATCTACTGCTCACCCGTGCTGGGTCAGCAGTTGGAATTCAAATGTCATACCCTGTCTATGTTTAGTAGATATTAGCGCAGTCTAGTGACGAGTAGCTGTATTATGATGTGGCTTTGTAAGCTAAGTTCATATCCAGAACAAAACCTAATATGTCACATATTTTTTCATAAAAATTTAAACCGAGAATCCTGGCTGTTAAAGTCGATTTCCTATTTAGAAATAACTATCGGTAATATCGTCTCGGCATGGAAAGCTGTCGACTAATAAGTTTTATTCGAGCGCCTGATTAATTACAAACAGTTTTCACAGATCAGAATGAAATAAACCGTAGGCGTCCGGTATAAATGCATTTAACTTCAACCTGCCTCTTTCCCCCCCCCACTGAGACATCTTCCACGTTATATTCCAATTATATACATCAAATGCCACGATATCGTACTAAAGCAAGAACTCTCAGTATTGCGTCGTTCCCTAGATTTTTAAACAACTTTTCTGGTCTGCTACTCATGAACCCCCCGGTTTAAAGCTGCCAGATTGCCAGATTAGGTAATAACAATAGTATAGCAGTCTAACTATATCAATTTCGTTACTCTCATTATTGTGTCATTCCTGCCGTGTGGCCAGCTCTCCGTCTATTAGAGTGGTATTGAAGTTGGATCGTTTCTGAAGTGTTGTAAAGTTAGAATACGGCCCCAGGAATTTTATCAATCTATTTCATGTTTCCGTAAACTGATTACATTCCAAATATTTACGATTGGCTGAAGTTTCTTTGATATTAATATTTTGATCATTGCTAACATTCTTTATAAGAATTGTTGTTATCAACATATTGCTACGTATGTACTCGTGGTAGGTACAGTAATAGTATTCTATACAACCGTGACATAATGAAGAGCTTTTAAGTCTAGGCTGAGTGGCCTAAGTAAGGTACGAGATTGAAAAGCTTAATTGTGTCATTCATTATTGTATACAATACTTTTTCTACGAGTGCTCAAAATAGGCAAACCGATAAGATAAGTTGGACGAATGCTTTACAACCTGCTCCCTCTATACAATTTAGTAACTTCAATCTTCTAATGAATCGTACCGGCGGTCGGGGAGGAGGACGGTCTCTCCTCCCCAAGTATGCTTTAATATTGCATGAAATGGTCGACGATGCTAAAATTTGCGACCATGAAAGTTACATAGAAAAGTATGAGCTAGTAGTTCGGTCTACAAAAGTTTCAATTCAAGCATTATAGTAGACGAGTAAAAAAATAAATTTTAACTATATTAGAATTCGAAATTGTAAAATGTCATTAAATTTTAATTATATTTTATTGCTAGCAATTCAGGCCCACAGGGACTGCGTGTAATTAAAAATCATCACTCATCAGTAACCAAAAAAAGTCTATATTATATTAAAAAATCTTTTGCCACTAAACATGTGATTGGCAAACTTGTTTCTTTGCTTTGTCAATGTGTCACATTTTACGTAGCTATCTCTTCGTCTAAAACAAATTATATACTTGAAATACGCCATAATACATTTAATCGCCGCAAATAATGCCTTAGTAATAAGCAGCCTCTGAATCAGGGTTCTCCAACTGTCTTACCCGAGAGCCATGGCTGGGATTCCGTTTTTTTTCTCGGGCCGGATTCTATGAAATTGAGCTATTTTCTCCGGTCTGATTGGCAGGCTCTGGCTTGCGATCCAGAGTTTGGACACACCTAGGGCTGTAATCTAGCTTCAAAGTACGTTAAGACACGATCCAATCCATTGCATTAACTACTCATTACGGCTAACGCCTAAACATCTGAATCAGAATAGATTGTTATTAAATCAAATACAAACATTGAAAAAAATATCAACCCAGCAGGACTTGAACCTGCATCGATACGCCTTGCCGGGGCTCGATCGCTTTACCAATTAAGCTATGGGTCCAGTTACTAAGTTGACGAAATTTTCAATGCCTTCAATCATCTTTTTGCATTTATTTTGATCTACTTCGGCTTTACAGCAGCCGTAAGCGACATCTAGGTACTAACTACTAGAGTTAGATACCCTTCCCGCCGACACTATCGCAAGTGTCACAACGGAAAATATAGAATGCTATCATGCTTATCTGCTATCAACTCAATATTATTTTTGCATGTTTTTGAAGTGGGGCATTCCACTCATACAATAGATTGTTATTAAATCAAATACAAACATTGAAAACATTATCAACCCAGCAGGACTTGAACCTGCATCGATACGCCTTGCCGGGGCTCGATCGCTTTACCAATGCTGAATCAGAATTTGCTTAAAATTTATTCCGATGCAACTCTAATACATTCCTTCGTTGATTATTTGTCCTAGAATGTGTTTTTAATGTAGGTATTGTTTAATATATTTTAAAGTTATAATTCGGAATCTGCTCTATATTAATAAATTTTCTGTTAACAGGGTGTAAAGAAACCATTCGATCGAGTAGTACGTGCTAACATCGGAGACTGTCACGCTCTTGGACAGGCCCCTTTCACCTTCATTCGTCAGGTAAGAAAATGACTTGATTAATTCCTTCGTTTTTCTTCCGTTAGATTGGCCTCATTTACAACTCATTATCTCCCTAGCCCAGCCCTACTAGCATGACAGCCCTGCTAGCACGACAGCCCTGCTAGCACGACCCCTGCTAGCACGACAGCCCTGCTAGCATGACAGCCCTGCTATCATGACAGTCCTGCTAGCACACGTCGCGCGCAACTCCATGATTCAAGCGCGTAACTATTATTAGTTCGCCTCGAACTGATATCTCGCGATTTACTTGCAAATTGCAAGCGAGTTGACCAATATAACAAGACCTAAATTGTCGAAAAACTCTATTAATTAAAAAACCCGCATAAAATGCTATTTATAATATTTATAAGATAATATTATAAGATAGTTTGAAATATTAGTAATACGAAAAAATACTTTTGAACCATATTTATTATTATTAAGTACCCGAGAATATAATTCTTACAGAAAGTGTCATGAGGTCATTTTTAAAACTTCATACTAAATTTAAATATTTTTTTATCTTGATAGAAATATAGGTATAGTTTAACTTTGCGATCTTTGAGAACTTCGCGGGTTTACGTGGAAAAATGAAATGTAACCGTGTTTTCATCAAAAAACCGGTATATAATCAGAAGGTATTTTTTAATTTTTTATTCAATTTTCATTTCCTTGGCCGTCTCAGACATGATATTATTCAAATTTAATAAGATTATGAAATATATCCAGAGGTTAAATTAACGCTAAAGTTGACTTCTTATTCACTTAAAATATAATTTGTTTAAATTAATAAAACACAACGAGAAATCTCTAACAAATAAACAATAACTTGAGGTTAAGTTTATGCGCAATTTTCTTTTTTGGATGTGCGTGCAGCTTCAGGCAAAAGCGCGGATGCGGTTTATGATAAACAGCCAATATTAAAACAGACAATTCGTGTTTAAATAGTAGTTTATGTAACTGTTACGTAATAAGGCCTAATTACGTACAGTTGCATACACTGCTTTATCTACACTCATATTATATATATTAAATTAAGTGCTCGGAAACCATAGAATGACCGCCATTGCACCGCCATGGCCAACTCGATTGTGCCGGCGGTCGGGGAGGCGCGTGTCGGCGGCCGCGCGGGCGCTTGCCGTTGGTCAGGAAGGAGCACAGGATTTACATTATGTTATCAAAACTCATAGCACATCAATATTTGAGAATGTAAAGTTAAAATTACGTTACTGCCACAGATAAAAAGCTTATCATAGTAAAATCGGTTGTGGTAATGCTAGCCATTGCCTACCGTTTTT
Organism: Pammene aurita; assembly: GCA_947086415.1. NCBI lineage: Eukaryota > Metazoa > Arthropoda > Insecta > Lepidoptera > Tortricidae > Pammene > Pammene aurita. The sequence continues at coordinate 30,256,240 of OX352303.1, forward strand.
GAACACGTTTTAGAGGACTTACAGTGTGAGTGTAGATAAACATAATTTATTGTGTATTACGAGTAATATAATAAGTTGAAATGAATCTTTTTGACAATTAGGATCGTATAATTTATATTCTATTGTAAATGTGTATATTTTGTGTATATTTACTTTAATTTTATTTTTTTAGAATGCAAACTCCTAAAGAGTTAAAAAAAAACCCGACTAAATTATAACGATTCGTCTGCGTACATACAACTTTCTACTAGAGTACAAACGTCACTTTTTTTTTATTTTTTTTTTTTATACCACGACGGTGGCAAACAAGCATACGGCCCGCCTGATGGTAAGCAGCTACCGTAACCTATGGACGCCTGCAACTCCAAAGGAGTCACATGCGCGTTGCCGACCCTTTACAAAAAGGAGGATTCACTGTGTTGACGACTAAAGGAACAAGAAGGTCCCTTGATCGGATTATTAAATTATTCCACTAGTTCGATAATTATTGTGAAATGCACGCGTGTTTAATATCTAGGATTATGAGCCTAAAAGCGGTGGGATAAAAACCTCGTTACGAGCAGGTGTGTTGAAATAGTACATTACTTACCAAGGACTGTAAAAGAAAGAAAGCCCGAAATCGCAGGTGTTTGGGACCCGAGCCGCAGGCGAGGGTTGTAAATATGCGATAGAGGGCTTTCTTTTTTACTGCCCGTGGTGAGTACACAATTTTACGTCTCCACCTGGCCATAATGCGAGAATTACTGTACGCGTAGCTTTATTTTACTCACATTATGGCCAGGTGTGACGTAAATGTCATTACGACTTCTAAATTGACACACGTTTGTTTACATTACAAGTAAGGATGAACTCTATATAATTAACTTCACTTCTCGTATTTCGCTCGTCAAAGAGATTCGTACTTTACATTAATTGTTGGGGTATTATTACTATGGGAATTTAGTTCAAATTAGGAGATAATTATTACTGAATAATTAAATTTAATGGTCCGTAATAATTATAATAAATAAGAGCCATCAAATGTTCAAAATTATTTTTTAAATTTTCTTCTATATTATTTTGAGGGCTAATAATTATAGGTACTTATTTTTAATCCTTTGGTAGAATCGTAATCAACGTATTTTTACGCAACTTTTGATAACCTATTGTGCTATTATGAGTTAAAAAGTGAGGAGGGTGGGCTGGGAGGGGAGGTGAATGTTACTTAATTAATCACAACTTTAAATTTAAACTCAAAGTGAACTATATCATCCATTTTTACCTAACCCATTTTTTATTGTTTTTATGGAGAATAGGCAGACGTTTGACTGCGATCTCACCTGATGGTAAGTGATGATGCGGTCTACGGTGGAGCACGCTTACCTATGAGATACCTATTTACTCTCGCTTTGAAGAGACCCAAATAGTACTCAAGTGGAAACACAGACTCGGGCAGGCCGTTCCACTCCTTGGCAGTTCGCATAAAGAATGTTGAAGCAAAACGCTTCGTCACATATTTATTGTAAACAATTACTTACTTTATTGTTAAGTACGTGGTTGAGCGCGACGCGCCAACAAACTGATCACTCCAGTTTGGCGCAGTATTGTAACTTCTGAAACCTGTAATTGTTTTACATGAATAAATAATTTAATAATAATAAACAAAGTCCAACGTGGGTCAGTTCGGGCTGCACGGGGTAGTTCCACAACACGTAGGGAGCTTAAATACCGCGAGCCATCCGGTTGCCTCTCGGACACTGTAACTACGCGCCACTGCTTTAACTACTAGGGCTCAGCTCGTGTAGTGGTTGGAATGCCCGTTGTCAGGTCGTCGACGTGGCCAGAAGTGTTGAGCACCCTTGCGATTTTCATACAAAACTCGAAAGTTTAGACCGGCGTTTCTATCTCTTTTGAAGTTATTTTATCAATTAATTCAAACTGAACAGGCATGTTTTGTTGAAGTGAGTAGTAACTGCATAGAATATTTGCAATTTGTCGCACCGACTTAAATTTGCATTTTTGGGACCTTCACTTTTCATATTTTATAGGTACCTTGAAAGTGTTTTTAAGTGAAGTTTTCTAGATATATCATTAAAATATAACATTTTATGTCATCGTACATTGTTATGATAGGGAATTAATACTTAACATCAAAATTGTAAACAAAAAAGAGCTATGCTCAACACTTATGGCCAAGGCTGTACCTATACTTACAGCGTGAATCACCTTAAATGATGATTTCCTCACGAAGTGCGGCTTCCTCACGACGCTTTACTTTACCGAAGAGTGACCGTTTAGGTACCTAATCATAAAAATGATATTTCTAAAATCAAAACGAAATTCAAAAATTAATTTCTGATCAGGGCCTCGATTGGACATGGCATAACTGACAGTCGGTTGCGAGACAATTATGATATCAGGATATCACACTTTTGTGACAGTTGAAATTTGGGGTGGAATCACTCAAGAGTGATATCTAAAACGGTGGCCATAGACAAAACGCTCTAGCGAGACCTACTGACAGCTTGACAGTTAGGTGTGGACACGTGTGGACAGATGGATATCAATCTATCCACTAGCGATACAAGTGTGACATCCACGACTCACAGTTTGGCATGTCGAATCGAGCCCAGGCCTCACTTTTCAATAACGTTTAGAGTAGCATAATTGAATGACATGAAAGTGAATGTCAGCAACATTTAAAATAGAAAGTTAAACATTAAAATCACTGCATAGTATAAAACTAAGTCGCTTTCCGCTGTCTGTCCCTATGTATGCTTAGATCTTTAAAATTACGCAACGGATTTTGAGGCGGTTTTTTTTTAAATAGACAGAGTGATTCAAGAGGAAAGTTTATATGTATAATACATGCATAATATAGTAGAGAAACACTGATTATTTTAAACACATTTTTTTGCGGTTACAAAACGCTGGCAGAACCCTACGAGATAGATCAAAATAATTTACTACACCTTAAAAAGGTCTACGAAAAAGTCTGCGATGGTATATGTCGCTCTCTTAGGGATGACCCACAATAACCATTTTTTATTCCGTGCGAAGCCGGGGCGGGTCGCTTGTAATAAAATAAATTCGTTTTGTCATGGTTGCCTTAATTAAACGATGAGTGTTCACAAACTACAGGTACAAGCCCTGGCAGCCTGTCCTCAGTTGCTCTCCAGCCCCGATATTCCTGATGATGCGAAAGAAAGAGCTAAAGAACTGTTGTCTGACTGCACGTAAGTTTTCCATCTTTTATTCTACATCTTCTTCTTCTTCAAGTGCCTTCTCCATCCCGGAGTTTTGCGACCTTATGCCTATATGCCAATTCTGTCTGAAGTCATACTACATATACAAACACACATATACATAGCCTTGAAAAAAGTCTCTTATGGCCTCTCGAAAAATTAACGATGGTGAAAGCCGTTATAAATTTAGACCCCCGAATTTTATTTTATACGACGACGGTGACAAATAAGCATACGGCCCACCTGATGGTAAGCAGCTACCGTAACCTATGGACGCCTGCAACTCCAGAGGAGTCAAATGCGCGTTGCCGACCCTTTACAAAAAGGAGGATTCACTGTGTTGACGGCTAAAGGAACAAGAGGGTCCCTCATCGTCAACACACTGGGTCCTCTTTGAGCTCTTAATTTACCTAATATTAGCTTAAAACACCGAACCGAGATGTTGCCTTTGCCAACATCCCTAACCGTGTAACATTATAAACATGAAAGTAAAATCTCTTCTCACTTAGACCCCGAAAACAATTAAAACAATGAAATTACGAGTAGGTGCGAAAAGTTGCAGTTCCGGGAAGAACATTATGATAGTTTTTACCACGGAAATCCACCAAGTACAAATTCTATGTAAAAAAAATCGCAGGTAGAGTCTAGTCAGTCCATATTTCTAACATTTTACTTACGTATATCTCACTCCAAATCATATTTTATGGTCATTCTCTGTCTTTTCGCCGAATAACGTTTCCCAAACTGTTCCATTTGCCTATTGTGTCATTTGGCATACTACATTTTTTCTGAAACAATAAGAATTTCAGGATTGTTATAAAATAAATCTAACCTATGTGGTTCTACACGATGATTATAAAAGAAATCCGGAAAAGTTTACAGTTTCAGAAAAAAATGCAGTATGCCAAATGACACAGTTGGCAAATGAAACAGTTTGGGAAACGTTATTCGGCGAAAAGGCAGGATCCCCTTAATTACGCTATCGTTTATACCGTGTGTTTAGCCTTGCCTCTGCGTGATCGCGAATCTTTTCGTTTTTTTTTCGCGCAAATGCGTTTATAATCACATTTCTGACACGCATCTGTTTCGCACAATGGCTAAACAGGAATTCATCCTGTAATTTTGGTAGCATTTGTCTGTACAAATGCTACCAAAATTCTTTTAGAGGGAATTTTATTACAAACCTTTTTAAGTAGATGTCTTAAGAAGGACATTTAATTTTATTGAAAACGTATTAATTTGCTTTGGGTATCCGACATTAATTGAATTCATTGAAAGTACTCGAGTGAAGTAAATGGATCATTATTTTTTCGTCATTTCTGTTGACACGTTTTTGTAGGAGTGGGAGTGGCCAGAAAGGGTGAGGCCAGGGGGGCGATTTTTGAGATTCGAGCGCTGGAATATGACTATGACATTTAAAACTGACGAAAAAAACGAAGAAATTATGTTTTAAAAATAACAGCGTCATTAATTTAAAATCATCATTATTTATACTATTAATTTGATGCCTAAATATTGACGACAAACTTTTGTGTGCGATTATATTCGAGGTTAATTTTTTTGACTTCGAGCGCGCGGTTGTCCAAAATCGCCCCCCAGACGAGCGTAATTTTTTGAGTTGTGAGCCACGTAATTTCGGTCGCGTAATTTCTGCTACATACAAATGAGATAACTCATATGTGGCATTATCAGCGTGAAGGGACCTTACTGTCGGTATTGAGTTATTAGTATCCCCATAATCTACATTTAATTACCTATCGAACCATGTAAGAAACATGCGTGTAGGTCTTGAAAATTTTTTTTTTAAATGTTGAAACTCAAAAGTCGTAAAAGGCGATATTGAGAAAATTGCATTCAAACTTCTACACCAAAAAAAGTATGTTATTGCGGGAAGTTACATAGATATCTTGTTATTTGAGGAGGAGATTATATGGTCTTTTAGATTTTAAGTTCAATTTTATAATTGTATAACTGTATTCTTGTTGTTTACCATGCCAAAGTGAATGAAGTAATGAAAATGCGATAGATGGTTTTTACTAAATATTCCATTTATATAATATTTTCTATAGTATTTAATAAAAGAAGAATACAAGTCGGGTAATTTTTTACTAAATGAAAACAACTCCGATATAAATCAACATTGTTTAATATATTTAAAAAATATTTTAACAAAATAACTTTTTAGTTCACTAATCTAATTAATCAGCCTATATCAACAAAAATATATATTTACTACGCTTAAACATAGTCAAATGAGATCAAATATTTAAACTTCTATTTAAAAAGTACTTTTTTCAGTCTCAAAATTCTAGTTAAAGTTTAGTAAAAAGCTGGTACAAACACTAAACATTTTTCAAAAGGGACCTTATCGTCGGTGATAAAATATTTAGTGATATCATATGAAAACAACTATACATTGATGTTCTTAATTTTATATCACTTTAGTAACCCTTTAGCAACTAGACGTACCAACAACATGTAATTTCTCTCAGTTTTCATTAAAGTATTTATGTATACAAAGAGGGACCTTAATGTCGGTCGTTACATTTTTAGTAATACAGTTAAAAGAAAGATTTAAAAAATACGATCAATTTTGTAGCTGTAACTATCAATTATAATTTGTTTAAATAATCTTTAATGATAGATTAACGGGCTGTCAACCTCTAAAGAAACTAATTGGGGTAAATTGTCATAACTGGACACATAATACAATGCGTCAATTTACGGGTGGCAAGTTATTGATGATTTATCTTACTCCAGCGAAAGTAGGCGTAGTAGTATAGGTTACGCAGAGGATTTATTAAAAGTACAATTAATTTACCTGATTTGTGAGTGCGAAACATATCACTCGACTGTTCTGTGTCGCATTATGTAATGTCATTTAACTCCGAATCAGGAACGAATACATTTGTATGCGGACCCGGGTACAAATAAACATAACATTTTAAATGATTTGGTATGGGACAAACACGTTTCGGTAGTCGCTAAGAAACTCATCAGAAGATGTACGTAGTTAACATTATAAACAGTATTGTTAAGGATTTACCAAGAGATATTGAAATTAAATTCAAGTATACAATTCGATTATCGTAAATAAGTACAGATAAACACAAGAAATTCAAATTGTATACAAATCAAACCGAAGGATATTATAATAGCAACTTAAGTAACTTCATAGTAGTATTTTACATCCTCAACTTACCCCTTTCATCGGGAAAATCCATGTCTTTTCGATCCGAAATAAACAGTACCAACACTTTCCGCACGTTCAAACAAACACAAGTTCGAGCACCAACTGACCTGACGAACGAAACGAATGAAAATGTGGGTGCGCAGCTAGTAAGCAAGTGGGCAGAGCCGACGCCACGAGTCAGAAGGAGACGATAAATCCTTTGATACGCGCCGCGCGCCTCGCCGACAAGTACCGTCAAGGTCTTTTAAACCGATACCGTGCCGACAGAAAGCAGTCGACTGCGGGACCGACAGTAAGGTCCCTTTCTTACTAAACTTTAAGAGATATTTTTATTCATAAAAATCGTTTTTAAAACTTGTGTCTTTGTCATATTACAATTTAGAGTCTGCTTAATAATATGGAGTAAAAAAAGAAAACTCTCGCACGCAGACTAGATGACTTCCAGCCTCCCGAACAAACCGGTTTCCGAAGAGGCTTTAGTACCGTAGACCACATCCATACGCTCCGTCAGGTTATACAGAAGACTGAGGAGTATAACCTGTCCCTCTGCTTAGCGTTCGTGGACTACGAGAAAGCCTTCGACTCGATCGAAACCTAGGCTGTACTACAATCTCTCCAGAGGTGCCAAGTGGACTATCGCTATATCGAAGTGCTGAAGTGTTTGTACGAGAACGCCACTATGTCAGTCCGACTCCAGGACCAGAGCTCGAAGCCTATTCCGTTGCAGCGGGGAGTCAGGCAAGGAGATGTTATTTCTCCTAAACTGTTTACCGCTGCACTGGAGGATGTTTTCAAGACTCTGGACTGGAGAAGGCTAGGCATCAACATAAACGGCGAGTACATCACTCACCTTCGGTTTGCTGACGACATAGTAGTCTTGGCTGAGACCATGGAGGATTTGAGTACGATGCTCGATGACCTCAGTAAAGCCTCCGAGCGAGTTGGTCTAAAGATGAACATGGATAAGACGAAGATCATGTCAAATACCCATGTAGCACCAACTCCCGTTACAATCGGAGACTTTACACTCGAAGTTGTGGTCTCTCGAAGGTATAATCGTATATATACTTAGGACATACTGACCAGTTAGGTAGATCCAACTTCGAGAAAGAGGTCAATCGACGAATCCGACTCGGTTGGGCAGCGTTTGGGAAGCTACGGCACATCTTTTTGTCCAATATTCCGCAGTGTCTCAAGACGAAAGTCTTTGACCAGTGTGTGTTGCCAGTGATGACATATGGTACCGAAACGTGGTCACTTACAATGGGCCTCATAAGAAAGCTCAAAGTCACCCAAAGGGCAATGGAGAGGGCTATGGTTGGAGTCTCTCTGCGTGATCGCATCAGAAATGAGGCCATCCGCAGCAGAACCAAAGTAACCGATATAGCCCTCCGAATCGCTAAACTAAAGTGGCAGTGGGCGGGGCACATTGCTCGTAGAACCGATGGCCGTTGGGGCGGAAAGGTTCTCGAGTGGCGACCACGAACCGGAAGGCGCAGCGTGGGTAGACCCCCCGCAAGGTGGACTGATGACCTGGTGAAGGTCGCGGGAGTCCGCTGGATGCGGGTGGCGCAGGACCGGTCATTGTGGCACTCTCTGGGGGAGGCCTATGTTTGATCAATGAAGTTTCTGCCAAACTTATGTGATTGTCGTTCATTTCTGTATCTGGATTTCTAACAGACAATCTGGCTTTGAAAACCTCGGCGGCAACCAAAACTCGGGCCGTAGCGCGAACTAACCTCGTATATTTCGAAAACCTACTTACGTCGGGTAGGTATTCCGACCTTTTTTGCACGTTATTTACGGAACAAACCGGTTTGTTGACGCGTTCTGTGCCCGTTTTCGCGACGGGTTCTACAGATTCTACTGGCGGCAAACCTATTGTGCGTTCGTTTTCGCCTCCCCCGCTGAGGGACGTACCCTCTTTACACTGGACTAAACTTAAACTTACGTCCGAGATTACGTTCAGGTTGTCGGAGGCGAATCCGTTTCTAACTACGTCTGATTTTATATCCTGCTCATTTACGGGAGCTAGGACTTCGTCGTCCGTCGTTCGCGGTACCATGTAGCCTAAGAACGCTACAGTCGGATCCGACGATTGATCTAGCGGCCGTGTCGCATCTATGGACACTTCCCCCAAATACGTAGGCGGGATCGCGATTGTGTTAATATTGCTAGTACTATTTTCCACGGGCGCAGTTGCGTTCAAACCGTGTAGCAATTTATGGTGCCCAGCTTCGCATCCCTTGACGCCACAAGCTACGTACTTGCACTTGAAGCGACCATAGTGCGACGCGTCCAGACACTTGTAACACAACTTTTCATTTTTAACCCAATCCCAACGTTCGGCTACCGATGCATTCAAAAATTTAGTACACGCTTCTATTTTGTGTTCGTGATTATGACATATTAAACACTTATTGCGAGACGTAAACCGTGCTGGCACCGAATTTTGTTTGGTCTTCGTTCCCATATACGCGGGCTCTTTAGCCTCGCGGGGCTTCGTTTGAGCTACCGTCGGCGACCTATACTCCGACGCGCGAGCTTCAACTTCATCGCTTCGCGGGCGAGTGCTCTGGTAGCTAGTATTTGAGTCCGAATCGCTCGAAGGATCGCGGGAAAACGCGGGAGCGGGAGCGTGGGCGGGGGCGTTACGACGCCCTGACCTGCTTTCCGGCTCAAAGGATATTGAGTTTACGCGCGACTTCGTATATCTACTTCGGTTCGTTCTTTTAACCGCGGAACTGATTTCTAACAGAAATTCTGAGATCGCTACTAAATCGAGCGAGTCCAAATTAGCTTGTTTGAACTTGCCCCATTCGTACCTAACAATAAGGTTTAATTTATCGACGATCTTGTTGACTAGCTCTGGCGCATACAGATATTTTTCTTGTTTTAATGATTTTATCGTCGCTACTACATTTGAGACGTGCGCGGCGAAAGACACAATATTGCTGTTATCTTCGGCTAGGCGCGGCATGCGTTTAACATTATGTAGCTCAGTCAACACGATCTCTTCAGGATCCCCGAACTGCCTTTCTAAGGCTTCCATTATTTCGTACGGATCCTTGACGGTATACACGATGGATTTTACCGCGGTACGCGCCTCGCCTTTTAACGCGCGCCTAAGCCTACTGACGTTATTCTCGTGACTAAACATCGGCGCGGTATCTTCAAATTCGGCACGGAATGCGATCCATTCGGTGATATTACCGTCTAAAGCGGGTAATTCTGGGGGCCTATGCATAATGGGAGCGTAATGAGTCGGAACTTCCAGCCGCTCGGGCGGCAGACGTGTGCTTATATGCGACTCGCGGGGCGCGAAATTACGCGTAGCGCGTGCGGCGGACGCTTCAATTGTAGTTATATAATTGCTTTGATCTAGCTGGGACTGTCGTTCTACCCAATTTCTCACACGTTGCTCGTCTTTATCGACTACAGATTCGGTCTTACTGCTAACAGATTGCGCCTCCTGCTGGGCAATCTGTAGCCTTAACTTGGCAGTTTCCGATTGTTTATTAGCAACGGCGAGAGCGGCTTTATGAACCTCGAGTTCCGCTAGTAACAAAGCTAACTTTTCGTCGCACTTTACACTATTCGCACTACGATTTTCGCGCACTTCACTATTAACGCGGTCGCGGCACTGAGAAACGCGGTCCTTTTCACGGACGGACGTGTTAACTTTACACAATGTCCCCGGAGGACTCCTATCTGGCGTTTTTCCTACTTCGTCTCCCGATATATCCGGATACGCGGGCGCCGGCGCCTGTGCCGGCGGCGGCTCGACGATATGGCCGTCGTTATGGTTGCCGCTGGTGCTTATGTCCCATGTATTAGTTTCGCCGGAGGTTGTTTTACCAGACGGCGGGGTAATGGCTCTGGCAGGTGGTCCCTTGCGTCAGCGAAGAGACATCTTGATTGTATGGTCGGACATCTTCTTCTTTCTTCGCACGTGGGGTTCCCTAACCTTACCTACCTAATTCCTAATGGCTGACACTGCCTAGCGCAGTGAAAGCGGCCCTACGTTCACTTTACTTACTCTTGGGCGTTAATCCCTGATGCACTGAATCTCGCGCAAAGGCTAAGTGCAAGTGCCAGAGCGTCCGAAAGCAGTGTGAAGACGTCAACCATGTGACGTTGCAACGAAAGTTGCCAGGACACGAACGTGGAGTATGGCCTCTACACGAGCGGTCCGTCCAGCAAGCTGGTAAATAGCACAGGGCTCTTCCGCGAAAGCGGGCAGGTGTATCAGCGGTTAAGCCGGACACCGTATGAAGATTCTGAGCGAAATTAATCCAGCTCAGCGCGTACTTGTTTCTTTCTTGAATTGGCAGCAGATTTATTCCATCCGGAGCTCGAAGGACCAGGTGTTGTGTGCAGATCGGATTACCACGTCGAACCAAGCAGCGCTGACCCGCTGTACCATTTACCAGGTCATGTAGGGAGATGAATAAAAACACTTATTTAGAATTGTAAAACATTTGAGCAGTGTAGTTGCAGGTGTTTCCCCGCTGGGATTTGTTGTAGAAGTGAGCAACGAGTACGAGTGCTGGCCTCTTTTATGGGTTTTCTAGCGTGCTCGTACTAGTGGCTGGTATGTGCCGTGTAAGTTAGATATTTATTAGCCAATAATCTTAAACTATTACATGATTGTAGGAGGGTGTAAATTGATATTTATATGGGACATTTCTTCATAAATTAGTACAAAATTCTTATAATCTAGACATTTCAGGTAATACGACATAATATCAATAAAATTAGACATAGATTGGTACTTAAGAACTAGACATGTACACACAATTTTTATACACTTTATTAAATTACAAAAATAAACAAATTGGTATAAATCGAGGAAATGATTAACTTAGATCTAGTTACACAAAAACAACAGTAATTTTAAGCTATTTGCGACAATGATGATGATGAAAAAAAGAAAAAAAGAGTTTTTTCGACGTTTTAATTTATAGGCGGTTATCTGGGAAACTAAAAGCGACGATAAGGTCCCTTTTCTGAAATAATGTCACATATTGCGTCGTCGTGTGGCAAAATAGGGCTTTTGTATGAAACCGAATGTACCTAACAGAAATTACGCGGCTCACAACTTAAAAGTTACGCTTGTCTGGGAGGCGATTTTTGACAACCGCGCGCTCGAATTCAAAAAATTTAACCTGTAACCTGTCTGATTAGGCAGTTTTACGGCGAAGAAAATATCGCCAAGAAATGCACCTAGCTGCTTCAGTTTACATACATCAACCTTGCCTGAAACTAAGCAAATCTTGTACTAGCGCTATCTAGGCCATGTAACTACCATTGTACATAAATATTAATCGAATCAGGGAGCGCAGCGAAGCGAAATTCTTACAACTTCGGACACAACATAACTGTCAGATGGCTACTGAGACGTCCGTGCTTTTTATTTTTAAGCGTTTGTTCCGCGATAATTTTAGTAACGTTTTTCTGATTTTCATGGGGTTGTAGCAGAGATACATTAATTAATTTGAGAGTTCGTATATGAGCAGGATCGATCAAGGGGTTATGAAGCTAAAAGGCAAAAAAACTATCTAAGGGCTTTGCTATATTGGTCAACTCGTTTGCAAGTAAATCGCGAGTTGTCAGTTCGACGCGGACTACTAGTGTATAATATGTTAGCCTGTGGTACAGATGTGTAAGTTGCGGAAACTTTCCATATAATTGGAAATATTCTCGGAAATTTCTAGAAACTTTCGTAAGAAATATAGGAAATTGGAAATTTAAGAAATTGAAAGTTTCAAATCCCATACAAAAATGTGAGAACATTCCGAAATTTTCATATGTGGAAATTTTCGCAATTTTGGAAACTTTCCGATGGCACATCAGTAGCCTATGGACATAGGTCTCATCTTATGCACGAGAGAGATCGGGCTATAGTCCCCACGCTGGCCCAAAGCGGGTTGGAGACTTCACATATACCTTTGAATTTCTTCGCGGATGTATATGAAGGTTTCCTCAAGATATTTTCCTTCACTTTTACTGTATTTAAATAAAACTAGGAGTCCGCCTCGAACTGAGAACTCGCGATTTACTTGCAAACGAGATGACCAATATAACAAGACCTTTCTGATGATTTTTTCGCCTGGTAGCTCCACAAACTCTTGATCGATCCTGCTCATATACGAACTCTTAAATTATTTGTATCTCTGCTACAACTCCAAGAAATTTCATGAAGATCAGAAAAGCTTTACTAAAGTTATCGCGGAACAAATCTCGAAATCAAAAAGCCATCGAAATGCCGAGACGTCCCAGTAGCCGAAGTTGTTTGTAAGAACTTCACTTCACTTACGCTCCGCTCGTTAGATAAAATAGAATACGGAGACTAGAGAGGCCGTTTCATTTTTTTTTTCGTTACCAGGAATGGTTCAGTCGGTGCATACTCTCCCTCCCAAGGTCTGCTAATAGTACGTCGTCGCGCAGCCCAGTATTTGAGAAGCCGAGATGGAGTCCCAGCGCATCCTGAACAAATATACTTGGGGACTGGAGCCAGTGATCTCATTAAGGCTGTGCTGTCATTATTTGCTGGAGATGTGGATGGGAAGCCATCAGGTAAATTATAATCTGTTCCCACTTCACCAAAACGTCGAGCGATAACTATACATAGTAACGAGCGTCAGAATTCATAAAAAAATTTGAACATGAATGTCAACAAATCTCTCAGTGGTCAAACATATCACACACACTTCGGTATACTCGTACGTGGGCATTTTCGTAAATAGTTGTAAATTCAAGTATTGTTTGGATTCAGAGAAATCACAGGCATTTCCTGGTATTTAAGGTCAATACTTCTCATAATTCGGTATATGAAAGACACTCGAACTCGCAACGATTTGGAGAACCGCCTTTGATTATATGATTTTCCCTCTTTTACTTGTATCATCATGGTATCATCAGATAATACTAAAATTGCTCAGACGTTTGACAGCTATTAATTTTTTTCGCTTTGGCACTGTTTTTTTTCAGCGGTAATGATACCAATCCCCCAATACCCAGTGTTCTCCGGGACCCTAGCAGAGCTGGGCATCCAGCAAGCACACTACCACCTGGACGAGGCTCACGGCTGGGCCCTGATGGCTGATGAGCTGGAACGCAGCTGGGCAGAGGCCAGCAAGAGTTGTGCTGTTAGAGCATTGGTTGTTATTAATCCGGGGAACCCTACTGGTCAGGTAAACATTGTTATATAACTTGAGATACGTTTTAAATAAGTGGTTCTTATCCGGTGGCACGGGGACCATTGACGATCCCTGGAAGAAACTCGTGTGATCTGCTAATTTATGAACAGAACAACTCTTTATTCCGACCAATCAAATACTACTAGGGATACACAATCAGTCCAAAAAATTGCCCCACAATATTACCGGAAGTACGACTCGAGCGGCACTTTTTCTGACAGTCTTAATACCCTAATTTTAAGTCTTCTCTATATGGATGGTACAAGAAGGATATAAATCTCTATGTTACAAAAATGTCCGTCAAAAGGCGATAAACTGATGGCGCCACAGTGATATTAAATTTGATTAAATTAATTTTGATATTAAAAAATCAAATCCATACATATTTACAAAATAATTATTTGCGGAGAAGAAAAACACTCTGAATATTAATTTTATTTAGAATGTCATATAAGTATTAAATATCGGTAATTCATTTCAAACGCTGATGCGCCACCCGGAGATATTTGGAACTATTGTTTAGTGCTTACGCTGGACACTTTTTCGAGCATTTTCCTATAAGAGAGATCGATCCTCCTTGTACCATCCATACTTATCTAGCTGTATGTACTAACAATCTATGGATCCTTAATTAATTGGAAATAAATAATTTGAATTGAATTAAATACGGTATGAGACTGGCCGGTTACAAATTTTCACGAGACATATCTTCAGTAAATCTTGTTCCGAATCCATACCTCCTTTATATTGTTGCTTAAGGTTTATTACCATTATTTGTTAGAGGTGCAACAAACAAGCAGTTGGTCAGGTAAACATTGTTATATAACTTGAGATACGTTTTAAATAAGTGGTTCTTATCCGGTGGTACGTGGACCGTTGACGATCCGTGGAAGAAACTCGTGTGATCTGCTAATTTATGAACAGAACAACTCTTTATTCCGACCAATCAAATACTACTAGGGATACACAATCAGTCCAAAAAATTGCCCCACAATATTACCGCAAGTACGACTCGAGCGGCACTTTTTCTGACAGTCTCAATACCCTAATTTTAAGTCTTCTCTAGCTGTATGTACTAACAATCTATGGATCCTTAATTGATTGGAAATAAATAATTTGACGTGAATTGAATACGGTATAGCACAATCAATATACGACAAAACTCGAAATCCGCCGGACAGTTTTGAAATTTGGTGTGTATGTTGAATAGAGGTCCCATTTTCTTGTCCACACCATTTGACATTTGAGGACTTCGAGGAACCGCTAGCACCTTGGAAAATGTCCTCCATCCTGAAGAAATTCGCTTTTTCCTCCGAATCTACGCACTCTATGAAAAAATGATCTAGGCCAATATTAAAGCTCATTAAATTCTACATAGAATCATGCGTACTCTTTTGCTGAAAAATGCACCTCCTTAGATATATCACTTGAGGAAGTGAAGTGTATCGTCAATGCCTTTCCAGGGGATATTCTCATGATATGAAACTTGTGAGAATACAAAGTTAACGTTTATAATAGTTTTGTATGTCAGCTACACCAATATCAACATTTTAACCGACTCCGACAAAAACAGTAAGTAAGGTTATGGTTTCAAAACTGAAAACTGAATACACCCTGTAGCCTAGGATGCTAAGCGGATTTCTACAAGTGATATATCCCTTAATTCCACTTGATCTGAACAATGAATCCACACTTATATATCTAAAAAAAAACAATATGGCGGCCGCAAGAGGTCACCAAATATGAAATCATGTTTTTTCCTTGGTGCCAATTCAGACACTATGAAAATATGATCTAAGGACAAGATCATATTTTCATAGAGTGCGTAGATTCGGAGGGAAAAGCGAATTTCTTCAGGATGGAGGACATTATCCAAGGTGCTGGTGGTTCCTCGAGGTCCTCAATGTCAAATGGTGTGGACAATAGAACGGGACCTCTAATCAACATACACACCAAATTTCAAAACTGTCCGGCGGATTTAGAGTTTTGTCGTATATTGATTGTGCTAGTATGATACAGGCCGGTTACAAATTTTCACGAGACATATTTTCAGTAAATCTTGTTCCGAATCCATACCTCCTTTACATCGTTCTTTAAAGTTTATTACCATTATTTGTCAGAGGTGCAACAATGTAAACAGTTGGTGGTCCCTGCTAAAAAAGTTGTCGAGTGGTCCTTTACCAAAATACTAAAAACCACTGTTTTTAATTGACGATGAAATTCACAATTCATTTCAGGTGCTGGCAAGACAGAATATGGAAGAGATTATGAAATTCGCACATAAACGGCGGCTCTTCTTATTAGCTGATGAGGTCTACCAGGAGAATATTATCTCTAAACCCTTTTTATCATTTAAAAAGGTCAGTGATACGCGTATTAATGGGTAACCATATACGCACGGATCTGTCCTGTCCGAAAGACAAATCCGTCAATGTGTGGCGGGAATTGGGCACCGATGTGTCTGTGGACAGATTCGAATAACGCCATACATTGATGGATTTATTCTTTGGACAGACCCGGAGGACAAATCCGTGCGTTTAAGGCTAGCTTATTACTAGTAGTCCGCCTCGAAAGGAGAACTCACGATTTCCTTGCAAAAGAATTTACCAATATAACAAGACCCTTATGATTATTGTTTCGTGCCTTCTAGCTCCATCATAACCCCTTACCGATCCTACTCATATACCTATACGAACTATCAAATTATATGTATCTACTACAACCCTAACAAAACTCATAAAGATCAGAAAAACGTTACTAACACTGAGAAAAATAATGGCTAACAAAGTCACAAAATACGCTTTGTCAGGTTTTTTTTGTTGTAGGCACAATAAGTATTGCATTTGTAACAAAGCGGGTCTATTTACTATCACAACGTTTTTGTTGTCAAATATATATTGCAGTATTAACAAGTCGTATTTTGTCACCGAGACAATATTTTTGGGTTTGTTGACTTGACAATAGAATTTTGTGAATTTAACTAGTTTAACATTAGTACGGCAACAAAGTCAACAACTATTAACAAGTCGTATTTTGTCACCAAGACAATATTTTTGGGTTTGTTGACTTGACAATTGAATTTTGTGAATTTAACAAGTTTAACATTAGTACGGCAACAAAGTCAACTACTTAACAAAGCACATTTGTATCTGCATTAAATGGTTTTATTGTTAGATTGACAATGTAAAAAATTGACAAAATTACATTAACGCATTAACAAAATGCGCGGAATGGAGGGGAGGCGGGGAACGGAACGACGTTGTACAGGTCAGTTGCTAATGGATGCCGGAAGTGGAGGACGTGACGGAGCGCGGGCGGTGTAATAAGCGCTTAGTGTTGTGGTTTTTCAATAGGAATGTGTGTCGAGGTGGGCGTGTTTCTGCAAGATTGGTTTCTGCAAGGGTTGTACACCTAATCCCTAGCATGCTTGGTAAGTAACTACTCATTATTTTTTATTACTTAGGTAATGTTGTACTTCAATTCCATTTTACACGCATGCGCAGGACTGTCGAATGCAAAATTGTATGAATTCCAGATTGAACTCTTCATTAGGTTGCACAATTTTTCTTTAGCTCATTACATACAACACTATTTATATTAAACATTCGGTCTAACTGGGCAACCACGCGGCCGCGCGCCATCTTGCACACAAGTAATAGCACAAGTAGCTGATAATTTAACTTAATCTCTTAAATAGGTATTTACGATTTTATTTATGATTTGTAAGTACGTGGGTAACTGCCATCAACGAAATACTTTACTGACCATCGGCAGACTTTATTGGTATGAGTATGACAATAGTAACGTCCCGTATAAGTAATCTAATGTATCTAAATTACATACGGTGTAACCGTACCTACTGTATGTCAATAATCTTAGTAAAAAAATGCATGATAGTTGTAAGATGTATGTATTGAAAAAATATCTATGTAGGAGCTGTAGGGTTAGAATCGGAAGTAGTTTTATAGCGCGTGACCTTGACGACACGCCTGTTCGGCGTGTTTCCGTAAGAACCACTAGAGGTAGACCCCGGCTCGCTTCTTAATAAGCTAAACCGTGGGTCAACTAGACCTTGGCGTGTGCCGCCATCTTGTATCACCGCGGAGCGTTTCAAGTGCTCTCGCCAGTGGGCAGCGCACCGCCGCATGGTAAGCACGCTGTACTCGCGTGCCACTTTAAAATATTAGCTAGACTTGTGTCTGTATAACCCATTTGTGTTCAATTTGTTTAAATAAACATTTTTAATATCAGTGCCGCTGTTTATATACAGCCAGACCCGCTATAGTTTCTTTTTGATTTTCTTAAGTGCATTGTAAAGTACCTAAATTGAAGAATAATTAATAATTATTTTCATTTTCACTTTAACATTGCCATAAGGTCTACCGTGGTAATTAATATTTAAGTGTGTTGTTGTTTGTAGCATTATGATATATGTTTGTTTCAGGTGTCGCCTGACTTTCAATGTGTGTACCCAGCAGCAAATAAAACATATAAAGAAAGATTTCCTCTTATAAAGTTGAAGATTCTGAAACTACGAGTACTCGTTGAAAGAGGAGAATGTAACAAGGCTGACTTATCAACCATCGACCATCTCGATTTGGCCTCTGGTAAGATCCTAAATATGTATTTTATGTTTTGTATTTCTTCAAATAATTTCTGCATTTTTAAAAGATTGCTCATGACGACTTTATACAGTAGCACGTTTCGTAAAACAGTCAGGACAGTAGTATATTTAAGGTTTATGTATTAGTACACGGTTCAAAACTTGCATCTGAATTTTAAACCAGCTCCCGATTTCTGACCGATCTGAAAATTTTCATTCCTTCGTAACTCGGATAAAAATGCAATGTTTTGGTACCATCGAGCTGATCTGATTGTTGAACACTGGAGGTGACTATAAGTACTCTGCAATAAAACAACAAAACCTAATTGTGTTTGAGTCTGTTATAATTGTTTGGATGAGTAATATGACCCTAAAAGCTTATGTCAAAAATGAAACGTGTGACAAAAAACTTATATTAATTTATTTTTCAGTAGGCGAAGAGAAATGTGTGGAAATTATCCAAAGAAGAGCAAGACATGATTACCTGGCTCGTGTTGCGACAGTTTCAGACATAGGAACATACTGTTATCAAAGGGAAATGCTTTTCGGCACCAAAGAAGTCACCATCATGGAAGTTGCTGATATTATATTGAGGGCTCTGCAATATACTTTGAAACGTCCATTTTAAAATAAACGAAAATATATTACTTTTTGGTTTGATCTTACGTTTTATACTCCCTAAATATTTTTAGGTCACTGTTTTGCTAACGTGAAACGCTGTTTCTTGATGTAATAATCGCGCAACAGGAATATGCTTTGTTTCAGCATCATTTTTTTGGGTCGTAATGGTTTGCACTTGCTCGGAGTTTGGTCATGATTGGCACTGCTTTTTGTTTTTTCTGTTTCAACATAACATTTAGGTACATAATGTTATTCATACAACATTGGTTCCACCTTTAATAACGTCAACGGCCTTGAACCACCATTGATCGACATTTTAACTCTTTGGTCTCTCGCAATTGAAAAATATGCAATTTATAGAATTTGGTCTTTTGCATAATTATCCAATTGCGAGATATAAATTAAAATGTCGAAAATTAAAGTTGAAGGTCGTTGTTATTAAAATATTGAACTAATGTTGTATGAATAACAATAAATTGTATCTTGAAACAGAAATACCAAATGGTTAGCACAACAAAGTGCCTTTGTCATTATGACTATAAAAAATTATGCCGAAACAAAGCATGTTGCTATTGCGACCACGTAAGATTTGGTTAATTTAACAACGTTAGCAGAATAGTGACCTAAAGATTTGATGCCAAAACAAAGCATTTTGCTGCTATGACAACGTTTAATTTGGTTAGATTAACTGCGTTAGCAGAATAGTCACCTCAAAGATTTGATGCCAAAACAAAGCACATTGCTATTATAACAACGTTTATTTGGTTAGGTTAACAAAAACTATTTTGTGGTATTGCCACAATACAATACAAATTTGTTGCAAGAACATAATTTAAACAATACAATAACAAAGTTACTTTGTCATTTGCACAAAGCAATTTTGTCTAGGTAGCAACTTAAACCAGAACGTACTAGGTTAAAAGTTGCCAATATCACAAAGTTTATATTGTTGTAACGACAACATATAAAGCATTGTAATAATAACAAAGTGAAAATGTTATTTATATAATATTGTCACATTAACAATAAGAGTTTGACAACATAAAAGTTGTACTATAGACCAAGCTCCATAGACGGTTGTATAGCGTTTAAGTTTTATTGTTACGCCCAACAACATTTTTTTCTCAGTGAAAGCTATCGCGGAACAAACCCTCACAATCAAAAAGCCATCGAAAGTCCGAGACGTCTTAGTAGTCGAAGTTGTTTGTAAGAACTTCACTTTGCTCCGCTCGTTCGATTACAATAGTCCCAAAACCAAACATATTCTTCGACGGATTTATGTATTTTGAAATCATGGTTTTAAGGCCACATTAATATGAAATTCTGTCAAGTATATTTAATTCTGGAATCTTCACTTATCAACAAGTGGGCAATATTACTTACGAGTTTAACATACGAATATCCATTGTTATAGGTGATGCACGAAATGGGCGCACCATACTCCTCAATGGAACTAGCAAGCTTCATAACAGCATCCAAGGGTTGGGCAGCTGAGTGCGGGGCCCGGGCCGGCTTGGTGGAAATCCCGAGATTGACAGAGACTGCGCGACGAGCTTTTGAGGCTATGAGAGCTGTTGCGCAGTGTCCTAACTTGTTAGGGCAGTGTGCGCTAGATTGTGTTGTAAGTATTACTAGTAATCCGACTCGAACTCAGAACTCGCGATTTCCTTGCAAACGAGATGACCAATATAACAACCCTTATGATGATTTTTTCGCGCCTTCTAGCTTCATGGCCCCTTGGCCGATCCTGCTCATATACGAACTCTCAAATTATATGTATCTCTGCTACAACGCCACAAATTTCATGAAGATCAGAAAAGCGTTACTGAAGTTATCGCGGAACATACTTTCAAATTCAAAAAGCCATCGAAATGCCGAGACGTCCCACTAGCCAGAAGTTGTTTGTAAGAACTTGCTTCGCTTTCGCTCCGCTCCTTGGATTCGAAAAGAAAATGACTGTCGCTACTGCAGATAGAGGTCTATAATGCTTTGAGGGTATGCCGTTTGATCTGATAACGCATATAAGATGAAGGACCATGCACTGGATTTGGCAGCGTAATGTAGAATCCAGGCCAGTCTGGAGGAGATACCTAAAGTGACAGAAACATGCGGAACAGTATAGACGGAGAGCTGGCCACGTCAGATATAACACAATAATGAGAGCAACGAAACCCCTTTAGTTAGTTTGCAATACTATGCTTATTTCTAGATCCGGACATCTGGCAGCTGTAAAGTGGTGGAGGTCAAAGAATGCAAATAACTTGAAGAAAACAAATCCTAGAGTTCTGGGTTTGATGCAATATTATGGGAAATTAAGTAATTAATTAGATTATTTCATGTTCAGAAGTTTCTTTTAGGGGAAGTAGTGCCAAATGATGTATAATGAAATTTTTAGTTAGTCGCCTAACGTTTTTGTTTCCGCAATAATAGACAATGATTTGTAATCTAATATTAAAATATAGGCCCTATCCTCTATAAATAACACAACGTTGGCAGTTTTTACCTATTGTGGTATTACTTTTTTCCAACTTAAAAACTTTGTTGGTCTGTCACTTTGACCTCCACCCATTAAAAGCTGCCAGATGTCAGGATCTAGCAATAAGGATGGTAAAGCAATATAACTGGACAGGTTTCATTGCTCTCATTATTGTGTCATATCTGACGTGGCCAGCTCTTAGATCAATGTCTCTTATATTCGAAGGTCATGCTATTAGGGCTGGTAAACGAATGGTTGCCACGGCGCAGACAGCAGGTTCGCCACATAGGTACTACTCCCGCAACTCCCCATTACCTCAAAGAGCGTTTCAGTTACCTTCGTTCGGCTAGATCCGCCCAAAACCTGCTTCTAAATGTCCCATCCTCTTCGTCAAAAGTATATAATAGTTCCTTTACCTTTCAGGCCATACGCCAGGGAACTCGTTACCTCTAGAAATAAGGCGTGCAAAATCCCTAACTATTTTCAAGAAACACCTTAAGGAGTATTATCTATCTCTCCCTTAACACAAATGTTTGCTGACTGTATTTTTATCAATTTATTTTTATTTACTCTGTGTATGTAGTATATGTATGTTTATTGATTATTTTATTTGTGTATGTTTATGTATAATTAACCTATTGTATTATATGTTATTGTTTACTGGATTTTCACTGTTTGTTTTGCCTTGCACCTACTCATACAATTATTTTCGACTAGATTTCCGCTACCCTAAGGTTGTCTGGAAGAGATCGCTCTCAAGCGATAAGACCGCCTGTTGACTGCCTCTACTTTTAATCTGTGTACTGTACTGTTATATGTTATTGAGGTGTGCAATAAAGAATATTTGTATTGTATTGTACTACTGGGCCCGGGTCGGTTAGGTAATAATTAACAAAGACTGCGTGACGAACGATCGTGCGAGGCTACGAGCTATTGCGCAGTGCGCTAATATATTCAGGAAAAATGCGCTAGAATGTGTTTTGAGTGAGAGGTACCTACTAAAAATATGTACACTCAATTAAACGTTCGCTTCGACTTTTAACATTTTTATTTAGTCTTTGAATTCTGGAAAAGCACCCATACATTTTAGACTATAACGTTTATTCTTCTCAGATGAAACCGCCAGCACCCGGCGAGCCGTCCTACGAACAGTTCGCGCGCGAGCTTGCGACTGTTCGGCGAACGCTGTGCGAGCGCACCGCTACTGCGTATCAGAAGCTTAACTCCATCCCCACATTTTCTTGTAATCCTATAGACGTAAGTACTTATTTTATTAACTTTGTGCATTAAAATGCGAAGGCAGATGCGGTAGATTATTTGCTGTACAGGCAGTGACCGGGGTTCTTTCAACTCGTTACAGTGACAGTGGGATATCGTAGCCAATAACCTAGCCTTCACAGCAGCTACCATATGACTACTTTACGAGAACTGTACTTGACCGGTCACGCCACAAATTGTCACTTTCACGAGTTTAATAGAGTCCCTGACGCGAGTCTATTGGGGATAAAATTCAATTAGTTTTCCAATAGGAGTTACAGGTACGGCTCATCTTAATTTTCGCATATATTTAGGCAAGGCACGAGATCCGTATTTAATTAAACTAAACTAAACAGTCAAGTTAAGAGGATGGCAACAGACGATGATTTTGAAATTGACTTTCCTTAAACAGTTTTTAGCAATAACTATTTGTTTTGGGAAATAAATATTAATATTAATTATATATATTTTAAAGAATTTCGTTAAGTTCGATACGTGATTGTATGATATCGGCTCGAGAGAAAATAATTCCGAAGTTACGTCTTAAAATTAGCTTTAAGTAAACAGTTTTGTCTTTAGTTTCTTGACTTATACGTCTGAAATTAAGATATAAACCCCAACATACTAATATTAAAAACTTAATTACTTTATATTTTACCATTAGTTTTTTTAATTCATTATTTTTCTGATTTTTTTATGAGCTTCCATACTAACCGTTACACAGTGTTTCTCTTTCATTCCCTCTTGAAAAGAAAGGGACGGAATTTAGCTGTTGTCACCCCGTTTAACCGCAAATGGCTGCTTCTAGGCGTCCATGTTCGCGTTCCCGAGGTTCTCCGTACCGGCGCGAGCGGCGGCCGCGGCGCGCGCGCACGGGACGACGCCTGACGAGTTCTACTGCATGCGTCTACTTGAAGAAACAG
Organism: Pammene aurita; assembly: GCA_947086415.1. Taxonomy (NCBI): domain Eukaryota; kingdom Metazoa; phylum Arthropoda; class Insecta; order Lepidoptera; family Tortricidae; genus Pammene; species Pammene aurita. Next base: position 30,279,739 of record OX352303.1, read on the forward strand.
GTAACATGACTGTCAAGTCAAGTCAATATTTTATGTATTGAACAGGCCTAGCAACAAACAATTTCGTTGCGAGTCGTCAGCTACAAAAATTATCTTAAGCTTACTTAATTCAGAGCAATTTAATGATGCTGCGGGAGGTTAAATAACGGCTTCTTTTTTAATAGTTGGTTCGATTCGGGTAAGCTTATCGAATATCTGCGAATGCAGTTGTGTTTCTTTTTAAAATAAAACAATGTTTCCTTTAAGTAAAATAAGCTATTTCAAGGATTTATGCTTCATATATTTTTTTAATACAATTGCTCAAAAAGTTTAGTTTATGTAGCTGCAAATCGTGCGTAAAGTTTGATTATATGCACTAGTCCTAAAAAGTAATCTGATCTGCATATCGTGCGTAAAGTTTGATTTTATGCAGTAGTGCTAAAAAGTAATCTGATCAGCATATCGTCCGTAAAGTTTGATTTTATGCACTAGTGCTAAAAAGTAATCTGATCTGCATATCGTGCGTAAAGTTTGATTTTATGCACTAGTGCTAAAAAGTAATCTGATTGATACTTTTTAAATAAATGAGTATTATGCAAGACCCGCTTATAAATGACCCACCTGAACAACGCACGATTGGGCATACTCCTTTGAGTATTATGCGAGACCCAATTTTTTTAATAAATGAGTATTATGCGACACCCGCTTCTAAATGGCCCACCTGAACAACGCGCGATTGGGCATAAGGGAGTATTATGCGAGACCCAATTTTTAAATAATAGTAGTTTATGTAACTGTTACGTAATAAGGGTCCGTAAAATACGAGTGTGGTTTTATGAAACGAGCCGCAGGCGAGTTTCATAATAAGATCACACGAGTGTTTTCGACACTGTATAGGGCAACATATATTCCTACTTATATTTTAATATATTTTTTAGGCATCTGCGTAGTTCCCGGCTCAGGATTTGGACAGGCAGAAGGTACACTACACTTTCGAACAACAATCCTTCATCCACGCGAGGAGTTCAGCTATATGATGGAGCAGATCGCCACCTTCCATGTCAAGTTCCTTAAGGACTATGAGGATGAGAGGAGCGAGGGTTGATTGATGTTGTAAATTAGAAAACGTTAGAAGAATTAAATAGTTTATTTTTTTTTTAAGATTAGAAAAATAATGCTCGAGTTGGCCCATTCTTTATTTTTTCCAGTCATACCAGGATACCATTTAATTGAGTTTTTTTCCCATTATTAGTAAGTGATATGCTTAAGACAATAAGAGGCAAAATGAAATGAGTTTTAAAATCGTTTTTCTAGAAATCGCTTAACGACAATCACACAATTTTGTTAATCTTAAAAATAAAACCGGCCAAGTGCGTGTCGGACCACGCATAATGTTCAAAAACTTTTCGTAGAAATTATGTGTTAAGGCGCATCTTCTCATATTTTTTGGGCTCACGGTTCAAAATTTACAGGGGACACCATTTTTCTGACATTCAAAACGATTATTTCTGAAAATATTACTTAATCACAAAATGTTCAAAGAAACCTCTTTACGGTACCAAAATCGATGTTCCAAATTTGAAACTCATAACTTAACAACTTGAGCATGTAATGTTAAAATTACGTTACAGCTACAGATAAAAAACTTATCATAATAACTCGGTTGTTGTAGTGCTGACCATAGCCAACCGTTTTTGAACACATTTTAGAGGACTTACAATGTGAGTGTAGATAAAATTACATACCTACCTACTTAATTGGGACTAATATGTAACAAAACCAAAACCTCACAGACGTCGCATAAAATCTCAAGGATTTATAGCTACGAAGCTTTACTGTAAGTGGTGGTTTATAATGCAATTAAACATTAAAAGCGTCTCTTCCAAGGGCAATTATTATTTAAGTGTTTCAAACGTTTAGAAAACGATTCTTTAGAGTCCGTGCCGAATTAGAACTCTATAATATAATAAAAGGTAAGGATAATTTGGAAATAGTATGTTCTTTGTATACTAGAATCACTTCCTGTTTTTTAGGGTTCCGTTCCGTAGTCAACTATATAGGAACCCTTACTCCAGTTTCGCCATGTCTGCCCGTCCGTCCGTCCGTCCGCGGATAGTGAAGAGAAACGCACCAGGCGCTCCTAAAATAAGACGCTTCTTTACGTTATAAGCTACTAAAAGCTAGAGCAGCTATTGGAAGCTACTAAAGGAAGGTACAAGAAAACTTAAAACGCTTAGAAAGCCAAAGTGGCTCTCTATGAAGGAAACCCTCTACCCCGTCTGAAACCCGGTAATACTAAAATGTTCTAAGCTCTCCCCTAAGCTCTGATGACTAAACATACTTACCTCCTGAAAGGAACACTACAACCCTGCGTTAAGTACTACAACCCCAATAATCTAATTTCCTATATAAACATGATTTGTCAGACAATTTCAGCGGTTTTTCCTAACAATGGCTCGTGAAAGTCTAGTAGTAGATCCCTAGTTATGTAGTAACCCGATAATTTTTAGGAGACCGATAAAGAGGTTGTTGAAACAAAACAAGGATATTTATTTTAAACTTTATTTCCTATAAATGGTACTTTACAACGAAAAGACATTAAGTAAATAGGTATATAAAATTAATTAGTAACTTAATATTATTCGGTTATAAGTTCAAGCTGTTGATGCAGGAAGGTTAGTGGTAAAGCTGTAGAATGGAGTCAGAATTTCTGTAAAAGAAAAGGCTATTCGGTAGTTTCCATATAGACAAAGTCTTCCCAATATTTGCGGTGAAGATTAATGCTAGAAAATTAATTTGTAAAATTTTGTTATTGACGATGAAATTAATTCTTCTCTTATTTGAATATTTTATTTTACTACAAGCAAATATGTTTTTTTTTTATTTATCCCCTACGCCCTAAAAGCGATAGTGTTAACGAATACAGACAATAATTATACAATTAAATTATTTTCTTAGAAAAATTATTTATTTATTTTAAATATAGTTAGGAAGGGTAGCTAATGTGTGATAGGGGTTTCTTTTCCCAAATACACACGCCTGTAGTTCGTGCGGTGGGGTAAACTATCTCATATCCTATCTAATTATTATTATTATTTTTATATATTTTATTAAAAATAAAATATTTTTATTTTGTCTATCAATGACTTTATTAAGTGAAGCTACCAACGTTTCGTAACCTACACACCAGAGGAAAGAAACGCCAAGAAAACCTCTGAGATTCCTAGCTAAATAATTAAATCAAAATTAAATCTAAAATTCAACCAAAGTGACTGTGGTCATACGGAAATAAGTCATAGAAATATGTCGTGTGAGGCAGTTATGCTAATTCAAACTTCAAGGATAGGCAAATAGTATTGTACGTAGAGTAGGGCATTGTTTCTAACTACCAAACTCTTCATCTAATTATCAAATTTTACAGATGATGTACACTATTGAATTGAAAGCCTGAATTAACTTATGAACTATTTTCGTTCAGTTGTAGTTGATATGGATCCCCATAACTCACTCCAGCACGACTCAATCTCTCAGTTGAATTTCAATACTTTATTGTAGTGGCTTTCTCTTTGCCAATAATTGTATTTCCAACAATATGATAATATTTATTCATTAATTATTGTGAATGGCGATAAGGTACAAGTCTCACTATGTCAGAGAACATTGTTAAAATTTTCATAATATTTTTGTTTTACAACTCTATGTTGGTACAAGGTTAGATGCCTCTATTTCAGCTTAAAAGTAATAAATAACTTCAGTTATATAAATAGGCTCCTTCATAGAAGGATCAAGGTAGTGGTTATGAAGAATGAACATAATTGTTCAATGGTTAATGTCGGTTTCACTGTCATACATAAATAATGTTACAATCACACAAGTAATAATTACTTTAGTTCAAATCAATGCTTATATACCAAAGCATACGAACCGTAAGTATAATAGAGAACACAATCTTTTAAATTCATAAATCAGGTACGTAAGACACGCTAAAAATCGTTCCCAAAATAGGGTAAACGTCTTAATATATACTCAATTAAATTCATATGCCGCAACCGCAAAACATAAAAATATCACGCATTCCGCAATAAAATTCGCAAACGTATAAAATTATAACGCATACGACATATAGGATATAGGATAAACGCATCCACAAACGTATAAAAATATAACGCATACGCAATATAGGGTAAACGCATCCATCCCTATTTCGTTAAATTCGTAAAATGTTACCGCATACTCCGATAAATTCCGTACGTATATATATATTGCATATAATAATTCAACCAAATTTCACATAAATTAAATACAAGAACCACAACAATAAGGAAAATGTTCATAATATAACAGTCAATTAAAAGCACTTACTCAACTCCAAGGCCTAAAGAGAATACACAGAAAAGAAATAAATTTTATCATTAAAGTGAATAAATTTTGCCTCACCAAATAAGACTTCTTTTGCTGGTTCTACTGGCAGCTCAGAGCGGGGCCTCGGTGCTTGCAGCTCGGCTTGTAGACAGAAGTCGGAGTCTCGTGGTTCAGGATATGCTTCTAGCTCACGTTGGCAGCAGAAGTCCAGTCGTTCCGTAGTCCCGTAGTCAGGTTGGAGGCAAGGTGTTCGTAGATCTCAGGTCGGAGTCAAAGTGAAGTCAAAGTGTTCGCAGCTCTGGTCGAAGGCAAAGTCATTCCCTACCGTACGCCCTTCCCTTATATAGTAATAAAAATTCCGTATCGATTCGTCCAATAGGATTGCTTGCGGCGTATTAGTCGAGTTTGGTATGCTTTCGACCACCATCTGAGCCGACAATATTTCTCGGATTTGATCTAATTTGAACCTTATTGATCCTTTAGTTCATACTACTTTAAAGACCAAATTCCTATACTTAAGTGACCTAGTTCGATAATCTCCTACCTCCCATAGGGAATGTTTTTCTTGAATATCTATCCAATTATGCAATTTCCAATGAAAATTTATATGAAAATAGATGAAAACAATAGCCCCGCGTATGATTCAATAAGCCCCTGTAAGTATTAATATCTAATTTTCCCATAAAATGCCAATACATCTTTGTATACCAATTTGATTCTTAAGATCCCTACGCTACATACTTCTATAAGAAACAAGTTCTTATGAGCGCCCTACCCTTTTTGGAAATCCTAACCTCTAAGAAAACGATTTTCTTTAATTCAAACAAAAGTAAGTATTTCCTAAGGTGTATTTATATAATTTATGATGAAGATAATTTTTCTGCATACATTATGACCAGATCCTATCGGATTTACTGCGTATTTACTCCGTAAAATACCAATATATCTTTTATAAGAAAATTCGCTTTTTATCCTAATTTTCACCACTTTGCTTTATTTGTTTTGATCAAATTTGTGTTTTCCACACGTTCATGAGCTAATACTAGCCTAGAATTCCATCAAACACCAGTAATTTTAAAATCCTAACAATATTTTTACGACAATTTTCGATCATACAATTTGTTAATTTTAGCGTTTTACCGAATCGAACTCGTTATGTTTTATTAAAACAAAGCTCCCAACTTTATTTATTTCCGTTATTTAACTTCATAATGCGAGTTTTTATATAATATTCCCAAAATCGATTTTGGACGAAAAGTAAGTTCTTAGTTTGTTTTGCGCTTAATTCGTTCAATTTTGTTAATATACTTGCTGCTGCAATATAGCTTTAATCACTTTCCCTTTAATTTAAGTATCGATTTATAACAATAATTAACAAAATAAAAAACATAACCTCTCCATTTGGAGAAATTTTCAGACAAATATAAAATATTATTAGGTACTACTTTTTGTTATTGAATAAATTATCAATAATACATTTATTCTATACAATAAACTACATTTCATCTCGAAAATCCTATTAAAAGTATCAATTTTCATCATTACTTAACGAACAATATTCTCAGTTGTCGGTCATTCCCTTCCCTAGGTAAACTTACAATGAGAATAATATTAAATTATAAGAAACTGATGATAAGCAATTTGTAATCAAAATACTAATTTCTAAATGGGTAAAAGATCCTGTCTATGTTACTAACAATTTGCACTATGTCATAAAATGTCTTTAGTAAATTATATATTTTTGTCTTTAGTACATATCTCAAGAATGAAGTAAATATTTCTAGAATATACTTTATATACAACCTCTCGCTATTCTATGAGTTTAATTTTTCCTAATAATACATCCCTTATTGAAGGAATCGATCATAAGATTGCTAAAACTTTATGACAAATCTAGTGCGGTAACCAAATTACTGTTTGTCCACTGCAAATAGTACAAACGGAATTTCAGATAATAATTCCTCAAAATGTTGCATACTTATCCCGTTAAGTTGTTATTCATAGCCTCTGTTCCTGTGAAAACTAAAACATACATTAAATATCTACACAAGCTGCATATATAAATTACATATGAATGCCACTTATGGTCAAAATGCCATTTTAAATACCCAAATAATAATAATAATAACCATTATTTCTATCTAAAATACAACTATGCAAAATACATAATTAATAGACCAAGATCATGAATGTTTCAAAATCTTGCCAATCAACGGTGAACAATATTTAGCAAAACTCTATGGTATCAATTGCTTATGCGATAATGCAAAAATAAGTAATAATATAAATATAATTATATCTAAACATAATATAATTTATCGAAAACTGTGAGAAATCTTAGTAAAGATTTCATTTTCCAAATATTCTCAGTTGCTGAAAGCAATGATAATAGCTTATCATTAAAGTTCAGGTATGTATGGTTGTTAATAAAACACAATGATGCTTATATACTTCCATATATTTTATTTCCTTTGTCAGATCATTAACTTGATCTTTTCTTACATACTAAAATAAAACCAATATGTAATAAGGTGAGCCTCCACCCTCATACATACTATGTGAATCATTTATTTTTCATTTTTTCATGAACTTTACTCATGAAAATATCATGTAAAAGCTTACAAATGAAGCTCTATCAGCCTTTAAAGTCATTTTGCTACTTTTCGTACATAGAGGACCCTGTGGACCGCTACAATAGTCTCAGTGACCGTTAGCACTAGAAAGCTGAAATTTGGTACTAATTTGTATATCAATCACGCCGACAAAGTGGTAAAATAAAAAGTGGAAAAAAATGTTTTATTAGGGTACCTCCCCTATACGTAAAGTGGGGAGTGATTTTTTTTTTCATTTCAACCCTAACGTGTGATATATTGTTGGATAGGTATTTAAAAATGAATAAGGGTTTATTCAAATCATTTTTTGATAATGTAAATGTTTTCGGAAATAATCGCTCCAGAAGTAAAAAAAAAAGTGTCCCGCCCCCTCTTACTTTTGAACCATAAGTTAAAAAATCTCAAAAGTAGAACAACATTATAAAAACTTTCTAGGAAAATTATTTTGAACTTGATAGGTTGAATAGTTTTTGAAAAAAAAATACAAAATAATTCCTGAACTAAGTTTGTAATTTAACCGTATAAGCAGGTGTTTATTGTACCTGTAATTTCTACAAAATCACAATGAAATGACGTGCATTCAAATAAAGTAAAAATGGTGAAAATCGGTTCACGCAATAAAGAATTATCCCATAAAAATCATCTTCCATACTTTAAGCTCGCGCGCAATAGTTTACTTAATTTGCCGATAGATGTCGCTGTACGTGGAACGCTCATATCATATCCTACATGGCGGTGTTATTTTAACTCTTAAGTGGGGACACTTACTGTGACGGACGGCAAACTACGGAACCCTACACTGAGCGTGGCCCGACACGCTCTTGGCCGGTTTTTCTCTTTTACTTTGATAAACTATCTGACGTGTGTGCTCTTGTGGCCTACTTACTACAAATGTTTGAGTTTGAGTTTGGGTAAAATTTTCGTCTCTGAAATCTAGACTCTGTGCGGAAAGAGAAGTGTCGTGGTTTATCTGGGAACCAAATAATTCGACAACAGTTAACAGTGTTCTTCAAAATTAAAATATTAAATACTAGCTTTTGCCCGCGGCTTCGCTCGCGTTAAATTCGGGGTAACACGGTTCCCCTATCCTGATCGCCCCCCGCAATGCTCCATACAAACTTCCACCCCCCATTTTAGGGAAGTGGGAGGTTAGAAAGAGACAAAAAGTAGCCTATGTCACTCTCCATCCCTTCAACTATCTCCACTTAAAAAATCACGTCAATTCGTCGCCCCGTTTTGCCGTGAAAGACGGACAAACAAGCAAACACACACACACACTTTCCCATTTATAATATTAGTATGGCTTATGAGACAATCTTACACAAATCAACCTAGTCCCACAGTAAGCTACATATATAGATATAGATAAATACTTATATACATAGAAAACATCCATTACTCAGGAACAAATATCTGTGATAAACACACAAATAAATGCCCTGACCAGGATTTGAACCCGGGACCTCCTGCTTCATAGGCAGTCACTACCAACTAGGCTAGAAGGCCGTTAAATGTAGCTGAATATTACCGAATTTATCAAGTAATTTTTTAATACTTCATTTTCTAATTGACACGTATGAAAATAATGTGTAACAGAGTGGTAACAGAACGATATTTTAACTTAATTTCTGGCTGCAGACAGAGAACACGGGAATTGCAAAAACGAAAGCCAGCTAAAGTAGGGCAACCGAAGTCTAATCGGCCCGCACTACTACCAGTGTCTTCTTACACTCCCCCTGGGGGGGATTTTTAAAATCGGCATGAATTTACTCTCTCTCGACCATCTTCTTTGTATGGGTTGATTGGTGGTCATCATGGCTTGGTGGTCATGGTGGCCTTTCTGCGGCTTGGTGGATTCTCTCAGGGTTGTGTGGGCACGAGCTCTCGTGGTTGGGCTCGTGCTCGGCGGGCATCTGGGGGGCGGGTATGCAAGGGGGCTATCCCTTGCAGCAGCTGATGTTGGGAGTTGTCGGCTGCGGCGAACATCCTGTGCGCGAGCTGGCCGATGAACTCGTCCAGTGTCTGGATCTCGTAATCCCGATAAATTGTCTTGTTCCGTACGTAGTGAGGGGCTCTGGCGATGGTCCTAAGGCTTTGCGTCTCCTGCGCCCTGAGTCTCCGCCTGTTTGACTCTGCCGTCCTGGCATACCAGGCGGGACCCGCGTATGTCAGTCTGGACCTGACATAAGCCTTGTAGATCCCCAGCTTTGTACGGAACGGGAGGCTGCTGTTGAGCACCGGACGTAGTTTCACGCGCGCAGTTCTCGCCCTGCTCACCACTTCGTCCACGTGCTGCTTCATTGTGAGGCCCCTGTCAATGGTGACCCCCAGATATCTTGCCTTCTGTTGCCATTCTATCTCCTCGCCGAGGAGTCGGAGCGGCGGTGGTGTAGGTTTGGTACCCGTCAGGAGCGCCTGTGTTTTCCCCACGTTCACCGAGAGCCTCCATTTGGTCAGCCACTCGGGTAGGACGTCAAGCTGGCGCTGGATTTTGCGCGCAGCGTGTGCAGGTGAGATGGACGATGCGTAGTAGGCCGCATCGTCTGCGAATAGTCCCAGCTTGACGTCGCCGACCACCGGGATGTCGTCAGTGAACCAGGCGTAGCATGCTGGAGACAGGCAGCTCCCTTGGGGGACGCCCGCGAGGATCGGGCGCTCTGTAGATAGGGCCTCTTCCACGGCCACTTGGAAGCGGCGCTCGGTGAGGAAGGAGCGGATGACTCTGATGATCCGGCGTGGGGCCGAAGACGTTGACAGTTTAACTAGCAGGCCCTCGTGCCAGACCCTGTCGAACGCCTTCTCCATGTCCAAGAACACCGCGACGACATGCCGCCATAAAGGAGAGCACCCTGGTCAGTTGCAGCGTGGTTGAATGTTCGGAGCGGAAGCCGAACTGCTCTGGTCTTGGTACAATATGCGGCTGGAGTCTTCCGAGGAGGAGCTTCTCGAAGGTCTTGGAGAGAGTACTGAGCAGTGTAATGGGCCTGTAGCTGCCCGGTCTTCTCCTGTCCTTTCCTGTCTTCGGCAATACGATGACCCGGCCAAATTTCCAGGTCTTCGGGAAATGTCCCGAGCGCATGATCCCATTGAACAGGCGTGTCACTGCCACAACGGTGTGCTGTGGCAGGTGACGGAGTGCCATGTTCGGGATCGAGTCGGCGCCCGGGGCCTTCTTGGGGTTGGATCTTGCCAGTGTTCTTCTGACTTGGCCGGGTGTGAAGAAGATCGGGTCTTCCTCCGCTTCCAGCTGCTGCTCGAAGTACCCCCTCAGTCGTTGCTTCACCTCCCTGGTGTGGGCCTCGTCTTCAGTGGGGTTCGGGGTGAACGCGGCCTCCAGGCTGTCCGCGAACAGCTCGGCTCGCTCCTCTGCTCTGTACCGCAGCGTTCCTCCTTCGTCAAATAGCGGTCTGACAGCTTCCTTGGTTGCTCCCAGTTGCCTGCACAGGCGATGGATTGAAAGCACGTCATCGCCTATGCTTGCGACATGGGCCTCCCATTCTTCTGCTGCGTGGTTCCTGAGCTTGATTTTCACTTCCTCCACTAGCTTGTTGAGCTCGTGTTTTGTTGTTGGGCATCTGGTGTGTTGCCACCTCCTTCGCATTTGGCGTTTTCGCAGTATTAGGTTTCTTATCTCCGCCGGGAGGGGTTTGCACCTCTCTCCGTCGGGGATAGTGCGCGATGATGTTTTCAGTGCCGCCTGAATGTTCCGGGTGATGGTAATTGCTGCTGTTTCCACTTCTTCCGGAGTGGAGACTGGCCCAATCGCCGGGTTGGTAAGTGTTGCTGTGAAGGCCTCCCAGTCGGTCTTCCTTCTTGGTGTTCTCCTTGGGGCGGAGTAGGGTGCTGTGTCCAGGGTAATGAGAACTGGCCGGTGGTCCGATGGTAAGTCGGGCAGCACCTCCAGGTGCAGGGTTGCTTGGATGCTCTTGTGGACTACAAAGTCTATGACATCGCAGGTTGCTTGAGCGTCGGCGAAGTGTGTGGGCTCTTCTGGTCCCGCAATGTCACAGTTGTAGTCCAGTGTTGCTTGATGGATTGTTCTTCCCGGTGTGTCTATCCTCGTAGCATTCCATGCCAGGTGCTTAGCATTCCAGTCCCCTGGCAGGATGGTCGGCCCTGGGGGCTGGAATAGCGCCCGCAGGTCTGCTCGAAGGCTGCTGTCAGTCGGGCTTGTTGGTGGTCGGTACACGGAGTAGAGCCGGAGGTCGCCATCTGCCACCCTGATGTCGACTCCGAGCGCCGAGATGGAGTCGTGGTGCACGAAGTCGACAGGCTGGTGGACTATGGTTCTACGGACCATCACGGCTACCCCGCGGTACGAGTGTCCCTGCTGGTTTGTCTCGTTGTGCTGGTAGACCGCGTATCCCCCCACCTTCAAGTCCTTCTTCAGATAGGTTTCTTGGACCAGCAGGATATCCACGTTTTGCTCGTGGAGAAAGTTCTTGAGCAGGGCCCCTTTTCTGTTCAACGACTGGGCGTTCCAACAGACCACCCTCAGCCTTCGGCTGGGTGTGCTGGGGGTGGCAGGAGTGCTGCCTTCTTCAGTGCTCTTAGGACCGCCTCCGTTCCTTGGCGTGCTGCTGCTTGGAGGAGGGCTGCGATCATTGCGCCCAGATTTCTGAAGCCGGTTTGTGTGCAGGGGTCTGCACCGGTGCTGTGCCGGCGCCGTTGGCTTCTTCTTCTTTTTGTTTTTCTTCTTCGCCTTGCTCTTCTGGTTGGACGAGGGCGGCTGTGCTCCCCTTTGTGGGGGGGGGGGGGGGTTCGCCGGCGCCATTAGGGAGGCGGGCGCCGTCTCTTCCACCGTGGGCTTCTGTACAGCTGCCTTCGTCACTGGGCCTGGTGTTCTTGGAGCTGCGTGCGCTTTGGTGCCCGCCTTCTTCCAATTTCGGGCCTCGCGAAGGGATGTTGGGCATTTCCTGTAGTTTGCGGGGTGGGGACCCCCGCAGTTGGCGCAAGTGCAGGGCTGCTCCTTGGGCCTCGTGCATTCGCTGGCCGGATGGTTCTCGGCACAGCGGACGCATTTTTGCCGCCTGTGGCACCCCTGGGAGTGGTGGCGGAAGCCCTGGCACCTGTGACACTGGGGCGGGCCGCTCTTTCCTCTCCATGCCTCTATCTTTATTGAATTTAGATACAGGAGCTCCTTGATCCCGTATATTGCTGTGAAGTCCTTCGGGGGACCGGTCAGCTGCACGAAGTAAATGCAGCCTGGCCGGCCCCCCCTGGCGTTTATCTGTTTCACGTGTGCTACGGGATATCCGAGCTCCGTGCATGCTGCTCTGATTTCTTCGAGAGGTGTGTCTGTGGGCAGCCCCCTCAGTGCCACCTTCATTTGTTTCATCTCGTCCTTCGCGTACACGTGCCACTCCATCTCGTTGGCGCGTTCTTCCCCCAGGGATGCCTCTAATTTCTCCAGGTACTGTATATCACTCGGTATTCTTCTCCCGTCCTCGGTGTGAACAGGAGCTTGCCGATAGGTTTGGAGTTCACCGCATGCCCCAGTATTTGGTGGAGCTCCTTCGCTATCTTAGTCCAGCCGGGAAGTAGCGGGGCCACTATTGGCGGGTACTTTTCCTGTTTGGTCTTGGGCTGCTGGATGGCTTCTTCTTCGTTGCTCTTTTGCTGGGAAGGAGTGGCCGCCTTCGCTGCATAAGAGGAGTGTGTTGCTTCATTTGGAGGTTGGTCCGCCGTGGCGGGCCTTTTACGTGCTGCTTCAGCCGGGGCTGGGGGCGGCGGCTTCTGGGGCTCTGCTTGGGCGGGGCTTGATTGCTGCTGGATGTCTGAGGGGGCAGGGCCTTGTGAGTGGCTTGGCGCCACTGTGGCGGAGCTTGACTGTTGGTGGGCCTCCGGTGGTGCGGGGCGAGCTGGGGCTGCGGGTGTGCTTCGGTGGGCCTCGGGGCGGGCCGGGCCTCTGCGGGGGCTGGGGCCGTCTGGTTGCGGGGTTCCGCGGAAGTGGAGCCGGGTGTGGCGTCCTCTTGCGGTAACATCTGTAGCCTCCGTTGGACTACCTTCAACCCGGCAAGGTTGATGGGGTCCGTCAGTAGAGGCAGCAGGGGCGCTTTCCAGGGTGTCTGTGGGGGCGGCAGGGTCACTCCTGTCGGGATATCGCGGCTGTGTTGGCTGGGGTCCGTTGGTGGCGTTGCTTTGGTGCAAGGCCGCTTCTGGTCCCCCTCGGGAGCTGTCGGGCTTCCTCTTGTGCGCTTCGCCGGCCTCAGTACGGTCGGGTGAAGCGCCAGGAACTCCAGGAAATGATAGTCTTCTGGTAGGAGCTCGGTTTCGAACCCCATCTGGTATCGAGTAATGCGTATGTATGCATCCAGCCACGCCTGTAGGCCCTCTGAGGATAGGCCCAGTTGCGTGTAATGCAGCACCGCGTACTCATCCCGCTCCAGCGTCTCCAGCGGGGTCGGGCCCCCGCCTGTGGCTGGATCCGGCGAAAACAGGTGCCACGTCGGTTCCGGGAGTGGAACTGCTTCTTCATGGTATACTTCTTCTTGCTGTTCCGTGCCCGCGGGCGCGGGGGTGGCTGTGCGGGAGGCGGGGGCGTCTCCGGCGTCGTTTTCGGCACTCCCGAAGTCGTCGCTGCCTGCTAGGGACCCGAGGACTGGCGGGATGGGCAGATATGAATTGTCATAATCCATATCCCCCATTCCCTCACCGGGTGGCGGCAGCGGCGGCTCCTGGGCACTCGATGGTCTTGAGTGTGCCGATGATGATGATGGTTGCCTTCGTTTTTCTTCTGCGGGCAGATCGAGTTTTCGAGACTTCGATCTACCCCGACGATCTTGCTTCTCTCTCTTCCCGCGAGATGGGCTGCGGGAAGAGGTGGGTAGATCCAAGTCTCGATTTCTCGATCTACCGCGAAATGTCTCCCCTCCATGGCGTCGGAGGGGCGAGATGCGGGGAGCTGGCGACGCAGTTTGTTGCCGGCGGTGCCGTTCACCTCATTCCCTAACCCGGGGCATCCGTTTGAGCGGGACCGGGATCGGGAAATCGGTTTGGGCTACCGACAACAATGCTTCTGAGAACTCGTAGTGGTCCCCTCCGGCGTGGGCCGGGCCGCTTTATCTTCGTACTATTTTATAAATAGTTAAAAGATGCGCGCTTGCTAGAGATGCGTCCGTGCCAATGCGTTCTGCTACTGTCCTCGGCCCGCAGGGCGAAACGTGTCAAGTTAGGTATTTAATTCATGCCATGGCGACCGCCACCGCGTGTGGGGCCAACGCGGGACGGATTGACTATTCTTGGCTACTCTAGATCTTATGAATTTGACAAAAATGATTAATCCGTTTTGCCGTGCATTCCGACTCACCTCGGTCTACCATTTTTTTAACGGGAGGAATGCATTTAGACATCCCGCCTAGGCCTGCCTGGGCAAGAGCAGACACTGCCAACTGCACGGTATGCCCGTCGTGCAGGGCGACACCACACGCTGGTCCCTCATGACAACCTACGCACCGGGAGCGAGGTGGAAAAAACCGTCTACCCTACCTAAGCCAGTGGGTGTCGAGTTATAAGACGGCCTCCTAGCCTAGCCGGAAGTGACCCTGCCTATAAAGCAGGAGGTCCCGGGTTCGAATCCTGGTCAGGTCATTTATTTGTGTGTTTATCACAGATATTTGTTCGTGAGTTATGGATGCTTTCTATGTCTTTAAGTATTTATCGATGTCTATCTATTAAGTATACACACCCAAGTAACAAAATTTGGTACTATAAAAGTTCTGAGAACATTTTAGAACGTGCTAATTAGTATTTATGATTAGCACTATAATGGTGTTGTAAACCTTTACCTAACCCCGAATAGGCCCTAGTTTTATCACTGATTTATTCTATAAACATTACATAAAGGCTCTCATGGTGATAAATCAGCTCTATGATTGAAATGTCTGTAACGTTTATGTCACAATTTGGAACTATAAAAGTAACCAAAACATGTTTATAGTGCTATTTTGCACCGTAACCGAATCCAGTGAATTTTTTTATCACCAAAAGAATCGTGTTATGTGCTGTCATCGTCGTGAGGTTTCACAAGAAATTAAACATAAATCTCTAAGTCATTCGCCATTGTCCCTTAAAGCGACTTATAAATGTAGGTACATATTAAAAAACCTTCGTGAACCTTAGCTCTGCCGGTACTTTCACTTGCGAAAATAATTGTATTGATAAAATCATTATGCTGATTATAAATTTGACAATGCGCCTTCATAGTTTTACTGTTTTAATTAAATTTAAATTAATAAAATCAGGACTTATCCCGACTGTGGCTGCTATAGTACACATGGGCTCCAGTCGTGCTGCTAATGTGCTATCACTTTCAGAAATCGGCAGCCATATTTTAATGGATTTGGTTAGTCCCATAGCGATGTTGAGGGAGCATTTAAAAAGCTGAAACATTACGTAATGGTCGTGCAAAGTCCTTTTATAGTGCAGATTTGTCATGTAATAGTGTTTACGATACTGCTACAATACTAGTACTATAAAAGTTCATTCGACGCATTATTAGTGCATAATAGGAACATAAAAGTGTCTATAGTATTAAATAGTACTATAATCGCTTTTTGAAAATCTATTACAGTGCAACACTTTAAAGATTCTTTTTTATAGTCCTTTAAGCGTTCTAAGAGCTAAATTATATAACAGAAATGCTCTTTAATTTATAGAACCAAAACGCTCTATTAAAAACCTTTATGGTACAAGCAGTCACAATGGTTACCACTATAGGCCTACTATATCACAGTTTGGTGATAAAAGGCCTTAGTTATAGAAGCTTTTGTTACTTGGGCAGTGAATCTGAGTAACTCGAAAGATTTTAACCGTAAATTCCTGAGGTCATAAGGAGTAATAAATGTTATATGAATTTAGGTCAATTTCGCCAAAACAAATTTTTTTTTTCTTACCAGGCCATATTACCACGAGGTGGTTATTTTCCCGAACGAAGTGAGGGAAAATTGTTCGAGTGGTAATATAGCTTTTAGACCAGAGTAATGCATACTATTTTTCACTTCGATTGCGAGAAAATAAGATAAAAATACTTATTATTTACGCACAATAACTAAAGTAAGGTGAAATTATGGTTTAACTTGACGGTCTTTTAATTTTTTAACTTCTTTGACATAGATACAAAATATAAACACCGCAAATAAATGCCACAGACGACGGTATAATTATAGTCTGGCAAACAATTTATGTCAGTAGAAACGCGCGGCAAATTCAAAATACGTACATGTGGCAATTCTTTGTGACGAGACACCGTATTTCATGGCGAACATTTAAATTCACATTGAATTTGTTTCTAGTGCATTTCACTCTCTCATCTTAAGCGCGAGTGAGATAGAACTCCTGCAACGTTCCCAATTAAATTTAAATTCACTTTTAAAGCATACGTCAATTGCCTCAACCAGATTATCTGTTGCAGTTGATGACAGATCAGACGAAATATATCCGCCTCCTTTTTACACACCGTAAATGTCACCAAATGAAAGGGGCGGAAATACCAACTACAAATTAAAAACATAAAATTTGATGATCATTGCTGCTTTTTTCACTGATTCTTAGTGTTGTCATACTTTTGTTCGCTGTATTGCTGCTACTACTGCGGCTGTTGCTACTGCGTTCGTTGGTTGGCCAGAGTATAGCTCTTTAAACAGTTTAAACACGCTTTAAAGCGCTTCCATAAAATAAATAAAAATATTTTTAATGATTGTGAAGTAGGGACTAAAAAACACCTCATGTTTTGAGAAATAGATTGCGTTTCCTGATTGGTCGATTTTAACATTGCTGTATTCTGATTGGTTAATATTAAATACAATGTTTTTTTAAGGACTTTAATTATTTACACAGTATACGCACCAAAAAGTATCTAGCGTTCCGATTAACTTCGATATGTGTTGTGATTGGTGGATTTAATATGGTGAAGTGTTCCGATTGGTCAATTCAAAATGTTTTGTAAATCATAAATATGTATACATTGTAGCCCTAGAGGCTAAATGTACTACTTTAGTCCGCCTTAGTAAGCATAATATGACACACTTTTTGAGCATGAGAAGTGAAAAATAAATTAGTACATTTTTTTTCGTAAAAAATAGTTTACGTAAAGTAATCCTTGGCACTTTGATATCTGTCAATAAGAATGTCTAGACTAGACCCCATAAAGGGTGAAATCGCCATCAAAAAAGCGTTTTGCACTGAGTCACAATAAAAAATGTTTTTTATTTAGTTGGTAGTAACTCTGAAACTAGGCCAATTCCAGAAATGTTTATACGACATTTTAGTCTCCAATTATGATCAGGAATTTATGGTTAAAATCTTTCGGGTTATTCAGATTCACCGTCTAGTACCACATACCTTATCTGTGTCTAGTACCCACAACACAAGCCGTATTGAGCTTCCTTTGGGACTAGGTCAATTTGTGTAAGATTGTCCCATAATAGTTATTATTATAGTTTATTAGTTAGTTATAAGAAAACTTCGTCACTAGTATAATATATCTAGTTACATTGACATATTTATATAAAGACAATAACAAAACGAAACAATAGAATATTTCGGAAGCGGAAAATAAATTTCATCGCCGTAATTTGTACCTATTCGTGTAATGTTAGGGAAAACTGTTCCGTTTTTACGTGTCATAAATATGATCAATGTATGGGTGAGGCGGGAGCGCGGGTCGAATGAGGTTGAAGCGTGATGTGGAAAGACCTCACAGTTCTGTTAAGTAATGTTTCATTTTTTACTGCGAATGAAATGATATGGGAGACAGTTATGGCTTGCGTAATATCAAGTAGCTTAGGCGTTAGACGGTCGCAACTCATTTTAGATAGATAGTTTATTCAATAAAGCACACACTACAGAACATAAAAACAGAGTTTAGAAATAAAGGAAAATTGAAAATCCGCCACAGGCGAGACTCGAACTCACGACTCTGGAATCTCTGACCAACTGAGCTACTAGACTTACCCGATGGCTGCGAATTTCTCCACTATATCCTTTATGCGTTAGGGAGACGCCTAGCAACATCTACCGAAGAAGTTATACACTTCTCAACTGACCATCCCAAGTTGTATTGAGAATTCACGGATAACAATGCGCTACCCCAGCAGCAGCAGTTAGCAGACGTTCTGCTTAATACGTAATTAATATAAAAACAGAGGTCGAAAAATGCATACCTAAAAGTAAACACTAGTCGACTATAGGTACTACAGAAGTTCACAATGGGTTTAGCAAAGAGCATAATGTTGCGAAACTGCAAGTTGAAATTGGAGCCGCGCCTACCGCGCCACACTAGGTTGTACAGTCACCGGCAGATATATATCTGCTGCTATCGGAGCGGCCAAGGTACTCAAAAATATCTGAACATGGACTTCATCGCCTTGACATTAAATCAGAAATCATAAATTTTATTCGAAGTACATATAAAAGTAGAAATAACAAGAACATTTACACTTAAAAAAAAAAGAGTTTACTTCGAAATGGGCCCGCCTCAGCATAATGCAGACCCGAAAGCCAGCGCTGATCTTCCGGCAAGACCAGGGCCGCGATTCGAAAAATAAACACACACACTGGACAGCAGAGTTGGGCATAATCAATTACTTTTGGAATTAATTACACGATTACATTACAGTAATCGTGATTCCTCGGTAATCGATTACTTAGGTAATCAAAATTACTGTAATACTGTACTATGATTACATCTGTAATCCATTATTTAGGAATCAGTATTGTAAACCACTACTGTAATCTTGATTCCTCAGTAATCAGTACTTAAGTAATCTGAATTACTAAACTACTAAATTCCAGACTGGATTACACCGTGAGTGTCATTGGCATGGTTGTCAGGGGTGATTTATAAACAATGATGGATATAATTATAGATTGCTTGCGAATGGGTTTTCATAAAGCCAGCTATGTGCGAGTCGGACTTTCACACAGAGGGTTCCGTACCAAAACACGAAAAATAACACGTTCCTTGTATAAGGATCCCTTGAATTTATATCGCATTTTTTTACATTCTTTGCTTAATCCTCGTGGCTGAGGGACGTGACGATGTGGACACTTTTCCCCTGTGCTCTTCTAGCCGGTCAATCCTGGGTTCGATGCATTCTTGCCTGTAGTGTGGCTTTAGTGGGGGACCGATTTTGTGGCTGACTGTACTGTTCTTTAGACAATCATCTAAATACTTATAATTTATTCTAATATCGGTTAGGAGGAATTGGTTCTAAATCAGTTTACAAGTTTTTAATATTATACGACTTTACGGCTGACTGTACTTTTCTTCAGACAATCATCTGATACTTAGGGTATTGAGACGATTCTAATATCGGTTAGGAGGAAGAGGTTCTAAATCAGCTTGCAAGTTTTTGACAGTTTATGATTTTGTGGCTGACTGTACTTTGTTGAGACAATCATTTGATACTTAGGGTATTAAGACGATTCTAATATCGGTTAGGAGGAATAGGTTCTAAATCAGTACAAGTTCTTGTTTTGTGGCTGACTGTATTTTTATTTAGATAATCATCTATTATTTATTCTTATATTAGTTACGAGGAATTGGTTCTAAATCAGTTTACAAGATTTTGACATTATACGATTTTATGGCTGACTGTACTTTTATTTAGACAATCATCTGATACTTAGGGTATTGAGACTATTCTAATTTCGGATATGGGGAATAGTTTCTAAATCAGTTTACAAGTTTTTGATAGTTTATGATTTTGTGGCTGACTGTACTTTTCTTTAGATAATCATTATTATTTATTACTTATTATTATTTATTCTAATGTCGGTTTGAAGGAATTGGTTCTAAATCAGTTTACAGGTTTTTGACATTATACGATTTTATGGCTGACTGTACTTTTCTTTAAACAATCACGATTCTAATATCGGTTAGGAGGAAGTGGTTCTAAATCAGTTTACAAGTTTTTGACAATTAATGATTTGGTGGCTGACTGTACTTTTATTTAGCCAATCATCTAAATACTTATTATTATTTATTCTAATATCGGTTAGAAGGAATTAATTCTAAATCAGTTTACAGGTTTTTGACAATATACGATTTTGTGACTGACTGTACTTTACTTCAAACACTGTGAGTTAAATAAAAGCTTGTAAAAAATAGCTTTCTTAATATACTTAAGGTGCATCACACAATTGAGCGGAATTCAGTCTATCATAGACAATAATCAGCCGGAAATCGGAAACAACCCAACTTCCGGCAAATTTTTGTCTATGGTGACTGATTTTTGTATGGAGTCAGACAAAATTCAGAGGTTGGGTTTTTTCTTACTTAGAGCTGATTTTTGTCTATGATCGACAGCTACGATTCCGCTAATCGATGCCCAAAGCCCGAATCCGAACTGATTTATGTAAAAAAAACATCACAAGCATGGCAGCAGTGCGAATTTAATATATATATGTAAAAGTACAATTAATAGTAATTGTACTTTTTCTATAGATGATTCCTGATTCCTTAATAAGTACATATTAAGGTAATCACCGTTTCACTTGATTACATTACAAGTAATCTGACAACCGGTAGTGGATTACAGAAGTAAAATCAAGTAATCGTGTAATCAGGAATCGATTACGAAATGCCCATCTCTGCTGGACAGACACAGCTCCAACCCAACTCAACTCAACGCTATAACGACATTGACATTTGCTATTCGAACAGATTTTCATTCAACATTGGTCTCACATTGGTCACACATTGGTCTCACATTGGTACAACATTGAGTTGAGTTGGGTTGGAGTTGTGTCTGTCCAGTGTGTGTGTTTATTTTTCGAATCGCGGCCCATCTGTGGTGACGTGACGCTACCGATGTGAGGTGTCACATCGCTAGCGTCACGCGAACGACTTTCAAAACCTGTTGGCATAGACTAAGATATTTAGTATATGCCTGTTGGTTAGTAATATACTTAATTACTTAGTCACATGCAAGCTCGAATGACGTTACTTAGCCTATGCCACCTGGGATAAAGCTATAGATCAAGAGTAGGCCGTAGGCAACCCTACCTCATCGAGTAGCAGAATTGGGCTTAAGTAGGGAAATGCACGGTGAAGTATTAAGCATTTTAGTACCAGGTAGCCTGAGCCAAAGTTGGAGCATTTTGTACAATCGGTTCAGGCGTTTAGTAGTAAAGATGGCCCATTGTGACGATGAGGCACCCCCTTGTTCCTTTAGTCGTCAACACAGTGACAACCTTTTTGTAAAGGGTCGGCAACGCGCATGTGACGCCTCTGGGAGTTGCAGGCGTCTAATTACCATCAGGCGGGCCGTATGCTTGTTTGCTACTGTCGTGGTTTATAAAAAAAAGTCGTTTTGGTGGTATAAAGAAACGTACCCACAAACACACATGAACCCTGAAAACAATACATCGGGATGTAAAACATGAGACTTTAAAACATTTAAGTTTGGCTTCGGATATGTCCTTAAACTACGTCCGGACACGGGTATGTCCTTAAACTTCGCCCAAAAGAGAGGTATGGGTACTGCGAATGTCATCTCGCTTCGTGTGGTAAGGCACAGCACAGCGAATGTCATCTCGCTTTGTGTGGTAAGGCACAGCACAGCGAATGTCATCTCGCTCAAATCTGGAGCAGAGCCCGAGTGGGGAAGTACCTCCACCTTACAGAAAACCACAGCCAAATAGCACTAGACCCTACTCATAGTGTTGTGTTCCTGCTGGTAAGTAAGGTTGCTAAAGAGCTCAAAGAGGACCCAGTGTGTTGACGACGAGGGACGCTCTTGTTCCTTTAGCCGTCAACACAGTGAATCCTCCATTTAGTAGAGGGTCGCCAACGCGCATGTGATACCCCTGGGAGTTGCAGGCGTTCATAGGCTACGGTAGCTGCTTATCATTAGGCGGGCCGTATGCTTGTTTGCTACCGACGTGGTATAAAAAAAGTAGTTCTTGTTGAATAAAGAAACTCATATACCCACAAACACACATGAACCCTGAAAACAATAATACATTATGATTTAAAACATGCGACTTTAAACCATTTAATTTTGTCTTAAAACATTATTTTATCTTAACAAGTGTGATAAAAACTGTTATGCGTAATTCGGAGGATAAGGCTGCGTTTCCACCAGAGATGAGCGAGATGCGATGCAAGAATGTGTTTTTAACCAATGGACCATGGAGGACCAATAATAATCACTGCATTTACCACGCATAGCGCAGCTCTAGGATTGGTTCTTAACAAACACATTCCTCGCAACGCATCCTGGGTTATATTTGGTGGAAACACATTCTAAAGGCTCCTCTAAACCAAGGGCCATCATGTCAGTGTAAGGGACGCAGCTATGCGTTAGAGGGAGCAAACAATATTGCGATCTCATTCCGTCGTATAGCTGCGTCCCTTAGCACATTCAGGGCCGAGAACCCGACTGTCGGGTTCTCTGTTCGTAGCTACTACGCGCTACGTGCGACGAATACGTGGCTACGGGCTACGAGCGTAGCCCGTAGCACGAGGTGGCACTGAATGTGTTAGACTTGCCGATGATGGCCCATGGTGTAGAGGAGCTTTAAGAATATTTCTCTTACCTCCCAGTCCTCCCACTATACTGAAACTTTAGTACACGTAGCACAATGTACTAAAGTTTCAATTGTTTCACTGTAACGCCTGTAATTCAAGTAACCGGATGGTTAAGAGCTGGCCACGTCAGATATGACATAACAATGAGAGCAACAAAACCTGTCTGGTTAGATTGCTGTACTATCCTTATTGCTAGATCTGGGCATCTGGCAGCTTTTATTGGGTGGAGGTCAGAGTGACATATTTTTTTTAAATTGGGTAATAGTAATACCAAAATAGGCAAAAACTGCCGAAGATGACTCAGTAATAAAGGACAGGGCCTATATTTTAACATTAGAACGAAAACTATTGCGTATTCTTACGGAAACAAAAACAGTAGGCGACAAACTATGAATTACTTACATTATTCGTCGTTTGGCACTACTTCCCCCAACAGAAACTTTTGGCAAATATATAATCTAAATATTATATAGTTTGTCATAATACTGCATCAAACCCAAAACTCTAGGATTGGTTTCCTTGAAGTGGTTTGCATTATTTGACCTCCAACACTTTACAGTTGCCAGATGTCCAGATCTAGAAATAAGCATAGTATAGCAAACTAACTAGAGGGGTTTCGTTGCTCTCATTATTGTGTCATATCTGACCCCATATAACCATTACGGTCGCAGAATCATCAAAGTAGTATCTAAATGTCAGATGTATCGTAACGGTGTCGTATAGATGAATTATCGAGATCATGGAATTGCATTTGTAGCGGTTGTACCGTTTGCAACAAAAGGAGAATAATTTTCTCTTAATTTAATAAAATTACATACCCTTAAGAAATGGAATAAGTAGTAGTCCTGTGTTTTTTGCTTTTAGTCGCTATCATGTTCTTCATCTGAGCTGTCACAAGTATTTATAATAAGATCGTTTGAAATTCGATCCATTTCACCTTCCTGACATCGATATTTATTTTCTTCACTTTCGACATGGCGACAAATATTTTCCCAGTCCTCAGCAGTAATAGTATTCATTCGTTCAGTTGCTAAACTCATAATGCCTTGCATGTTTAATGAAATGTTTCTTTTCGCTACATATCCTTTAACCATGGACCAAATATTTTCGATCGGATTGAATGTCGGGTGATACGGTGGCAACCGTAAAACGGAGTGGCCATGTTCTTTTAAAATTGCATCTATATGGTACTCACGAAACCGCTCTTTATTTTGTTTAATTAAATCATACAAACTGGTTTTGTACATCAACGGGCTATACGAAATATTGTGTTCTGTCAACCAATCCATCATTTCTTGTTTATGAGAATTTGACGTTGGAGCACGATTCAAAAGTTTGTTGTGATAGGACGCATTATCTACGATAAGTACGCTATTCGGTTTAAGGTTCGGTATTAATTTTTCTTTTAACCATTTTTCGTAGTTGACAAAGTTCATCTGGTCATGGTAATCTCCCGTTTTTTGGTTTGCCTTAAACATTAACAAAGCGTTGGGAATAAAACCATTTTTTCCTCCTGCGTGCACTATTATTAACCGCTGGCCTGTACTGATTTGTTTTTATACACCAAATTCTGTTCCATCGGTCCAAGCCTCTCCGGACACATGTGAAGTGTGGCTGTAGGTTTCATCAGTATAAACTAGTGGTCTATCTTCAGACCGATATTCCGCAATTTTGGTAAGGTAATTTATTCTTAGCAGTCGTATGTTGTGTCTTTCCATTAATATTTTTCGGTTGTCCTCGGTCTTTTTCCATTTAAATCCTAATTTTTGTATTTGTTTTCGTAAGGTGGAAATGCCAAATTTGTAATCTATATCGGATTTTAACACAGAGTGGCCTTTAAGGTTGGAAATTGCTTATGGGACAGATGAAAATTGTACATAGTTCTCCGGATGACTTCCTGATCAAAATCGTCTACTGCTGATGACGGACAAGTACGTAACTTTTTATTTCTCGGGTAGGTGAATTTCTTTGTTGTTGCGAATATCTCACTATTGCTCTCAGACACAATGTTATAAACAGTAGAGAGACAAACACCTGTAGCTTTTTCAACTAACTGGGCAGCGGTGTAAGGGGAATTTAAATTTTTCTTCAGTTCAAGTTCAAAATATTTATAACAGTTAAAAATAATTTGCTTACTTTGACTCTCAATTGGACCAAAATTACTCACTGCCATATTTTTTGAAAATTATGTAACTTACACTTAGTCGTACGGGCTGACACAAAATTATTCTGATAATTGTGAGAATACAATAAAATCAGACGTAAAAATATATGCACAACGTAAATAATATTCACAATTTGACACTGACATTATTTTGGTATTTACTTTAAGTAAGTAAGAGGTTTTATATATATATAAAAAACCTCTTTTTATGCTGATAGTACGAGAAAATAGAAAATTCAAATATAGAATGCCTGTAAACATACAATACTACTACATATGCAATTCCATGCTCTCGTTAATTTATCTATAACAGTTACTACACATTGCGACTGTGTTCAGTTTTGGTTACTTAGTGTGGTAACAGTGTGCACACAATGTGACCACATTTGTTTCAGTAACTAAGTGTCGTCGCCGTGTGTACACTTTTCGGTAACAAGGTGTCGACACATTGTGTACACTTTGCGTTCAGTTTGTGACCAAATCTGTACACAATGTGTCGTAACGGTTACCGAACTGTTTCGAAACATTGTGCCCGCAAATGACAATATAAAATACCTCTTGAAAACCAAGGTTTGTCAAACTGTACCATTAGTGCCTCGTGTGCTCGTAAGTCATCATGAGCGATCCAAATGATAATAATCGATCAAAACCATATAAACACTTGTCAACATTTTACAGAAAAGTGGGAATATTAAAAAATGTACAGAACGCAAATACAAGTGTACATTGTAGTTAATGTTTTATATTATAAAGATTTTAGGCGATATAAATTTGAAATTTCTAGTGATAGAAATTTGAGTATAGTTTTGTATCACTTAAATAAATATGTCAAATTAAATACTAATTTAATATTAATAGATATTATGTTAGGTAAGGTAATTTCCAGATGTATTATTTCCGCTGCCTTTACGGTGCACGGCAATCTGACCCAGTCGTTGGAGGGCGGTTGTTCCACTCTCCTCAACCGGTCCAATTCGTGCGACTTCTTGGTTGTGGGCCATAACAATATATCGTTTTCGAGTACCCAACAAGTGGGTTACAACGAGATCATCTTTTTTTCATTTTCCTCCGTCAACACTACTGACCACGGCATGGCTGTTACACTTTGAGAATATCTGAAAACAAATGAGTACAAGGAGCCATTTTGCAAATCCAGTAACTTTGTTACTACTTTTGGTCACGCGCCGACATGTGTCTACATAGAGTCGTAACATTACGACTACTTTGTGACTGGAATTTTTCTCAGCCTTAAACCATGTTTTTACATCCTAATTACCAAGTTTAGTAGGAAGTAAAGCGTTATTTTTATTATTTAAGTATAGTATATGCATCGGAGCACTAAAAATGCTTCAAATAATGCAGTTATGAACACATGCATTCTCTCTATCATCACCCAGCTGTCCGCAAACAAATCACAGGAGGGCAGCACTACAGACAGTTCATTGAGCGCAAGCATGGCCGCGATTCGAAAAAATAAACACACACACTGGGCAGACACAGCTCCAACCCAACTCAACTCAACGCTATAACGACATTGACATTTGCTATTCGAACAGATTTTCATTCAACATTGGTCTCACATTGGTCTCACATTGGTCACACATTAGTCTCACATTGGTACAACATTTGTACAACATTGGTACAATGTGAGACCAATGTGAGACCAATGTGTGACCAATGTGAGACCAATGTGAGACCAATGTTGATTGAAAATCTGTTCGAATAGCAAATGTCATTGTCGTTATAGCGTTGAGTTGAGTTGGGTTGGAGCTGTGTGTGTCCAGTGTGTGTGTTTATTTTTCGAATCGCGGCCCATAGCACGGCAAACGGGAGAGTTGCGGCGCGAGACAGTGCGCCAATAAGGTACAGCGAAAATCGATACTTTCATTTACAATTTATTAGGATATATTGATCATTTTATTACAAAATTCAACATGTGTCATCATCCCTATTGCCACACAAGAGTGATCATTCAGCTAAAGGGAATGCTTTGGTGTACAAACGAACGGACGGAAGGCAAATCGAACCAGTGGCACATTTTGTTTGGTGGCAAATTTAACTTGTTTTCGCGGCCGTTTGTGACATGACGGCTTTACGGCGTTATCACATTTGCGATTTGCGAGCGAGCTTTGTATGTGAGTGATCACGCGTGTGTGAGTGTGTGTCTCTCTCTCTATCTCTCTGTGTGTGTGTATCTGTGTACTGTAGTGTGTTATTTTATTGAGGTATGTGAAGAATATTTGTACTGTATTGTATAGTGTAATAGGGCCCTTACAGCTTATTTACAAGCGTCACCTGCGTATA
This sequence comes from Pammene aurita, assembly GCA_947086415.1. Lineage (NCBI taxonomy): Eukaryota > Metazoa > Arthropoda > Insecta > Lepidoptera > Tortricidae > Pammene > Pammene aurita. The sequence goes on from OX352303.1 coordinate 30,306,695, forward strand.
GAAGTCGTTAAACTGCTCCCTCCTATATTTTCTCTTAACACTTACCTAACTTTCATACCCTAATTTACCTTCTTTGGGATAAAAAGAGTGCCATGGGGAGTGTCACGTTATATTAATCCCACCAAAAACATAAATGTAAAAAAGGAGAGCCAAGTTCAATACAAAAATTATGCTTGGCTGTGGGCTTCGCCGTAAAAAGAATGGAGATCTAAATGAGTGCCAAATTCTATGCAAATTCCAAATATGTATTTATAGGAACAAAATAACATTATGAACAAGTATTAAACTCTATTTCTTTGCTTTATTGGATACCTATAACAATTGCTGTTATTTAAAAATGTGAGATCTTAAAGTAGGTTAGATTTGACTTGGCCAGTTTTCATTACATCAGTCATTTTATAAAGTTATTCAACTTATATATAATTTTTTTAATTCTGATAAAAACTGGCCAAGTCAAATCTAACCTACTTTAAGATCTCACATTTTTAAATAACAGCAATTGTTATAGGTATCCAATAAAGCAAAGAAATAGAGTTTAATACTTGTTCATAATGTTATTTTGTTCCTATAAATACATATTTGGATTTTGCATAGAACTTGGCACTCATTTAGATCTCCATTATTTTTACGGCGAAGCCCACAGCCAAGCATAATTTTTGTATTGAACTTGGCTCTCCTTTTTTACATTTATGTTTTTGGTGGGATATCACTACTTTTTGTAAAGAAAACTAGGCAGGTATTGAGATTTAATGTTTTTTCTTGCGTTTCCGCTGCATGGTTTTCTTTTTTATGCTATTGTCTACATTCTCCCGCGCGCCGCCGACGACACACCGTTGGCCGGTCGTTTAGCGCGTATTACAAGTTTTTTGTATGGGGACACCACTTAATATTTGACTTAACTTTATTTTTATATTTATAGCAAATATAAATAATACATATATTGGGATAGTTTCAAATATCCGCTTGTAACGGTTCCAACGATACAATTATTATTTTTTTGTATGGGGACCCCCCCTATTTTTTAACTTTTTTTTATTTTTAGATTTTTTCCTACGCTTACACACAATTACCGAGCTGGATTCCAAATTTCATCCTTTTAGGTCATCTGGAAGTAGGTTAGGTTTAGGTACCATATGTCAGTCAGTCAGTCAGTGCTAAAATTTACGACTTTTTGACCTTCATATCTTTATAAACGTTTGAGCTAGCTTCATAAAATTTGGGCTTCTAGATGTCCTTATGGATATAATTAAACACACGTAGTTTTATGTGTTTACGTTAAAGAGGTTTTGAGTTATATAGAAGGGTCAAAAGTGGCACCAAGTGGTTCGTGTAATATACACTTGGCGCTGGCTAGCCAGTTCCTTTGCTTGAACTTGGCTTGACACGCTGCCGCGTGTCTAGATTAACTATCAGTGCAGGTCAATTTTGTATTTAGCATAAACGTCTGCTAAACATTCCACAATATTTTAGGAATAAACGAAAAATGGAAAAATCGACTGCCTCGGGTGAGACGTGAACTCGCGACTGCGCGATACATGCCCATCGCTCGAATATTCATTTTAAGAGTTAAGTAGTTTTAATAAAATCATGATAAAGCTACTATGCGAAGCGCTGGTGCCCTGGCGGTAAGACGTCGGTTTTTCAATCCGGGGGTCTCGGGTTCAAACCCCGACCCGTACCACAGAGTTTTACGGAACTTATGTACGAAATATCATTTGATATTTACCAGTCGCTTTTCGGTGAAGGAGAACATCGTGAGGAAACCGGATCTAATGCCGACAAGGCCTAGTTTCCCCTCTGGGTTGGGAGGTCAGATGGCAGTCGCTTTCGTAAAAACGAGTGACCACGCCAATTCCTGGGATTAGGTTGCCGAGCGGACCCCAAGATCGATAGAGCCGTGGCCAAAAGCCGGGACAAACGCGAGGAGGATGATGATGATGGTAAAGCTACTATGCGGCGTCTGGGGCTAACGATAATGTAGAATTGCGCCTGCCACATTAGCATTTCACTGGGACTAGGGCTTCCAAACAAATACCATGCGTTAATACCGGTATTAGTACCGAAACGGTCTTCATCAATCATGGTATCTCGAGATTGAATATGGAAATACTTTAAAAAGCTTTTGGCAGCCTTATTGAGCGTACTGTGGGCCTAGGTCGATTTGTGTAAGATTGTCCTATAATATTTATTTATTTAAAGCTAGAATTATATACAAAAAAAATATGGTTGTCTGTAAAGTCGATTTACGGACGATAATCTTGCGTGATAATGTCATAACAAAACATTGATGAACCGTAACGTTACCATGGAGATCTGTCCAAAACGTTACCATGGAGATCTGTCCACAACGTGACACTTTTTCGTACATGCTACCGGGGTTCATCAATTTATAAGACGTTATCACGTCAAAAACATAATTCTATGCTAATTTTATAGCTTATTTTACAGTTTTTAGAGAGAACTGTCATCAAAATAATGTCGATATCTGCAACGGTTTCATAATGCGCTTCTGATCCAGACTTGGTACGGCTAGTTGGTAGTGACCCTGCCTACGAAGCAGGAGGTCCCGGATTCAAATCCTGGTAAGGGCATTTATTTGTGTGTCAGATTTGGATTTTATTATTATTATTGTTTTTAGTTAAACCATACGAACATTGTATGTCTCTCAAGCTGTTTTGATATGCCTTCTTATAGAACTACGCATTATTGTTATTACTGTATTACTGTTTTGAAAAAATAAGTCCCGCCGAGTTTCTTGCCGATCATAAATAATTTTTCTCGGGTCAGAGGTTAGAACCGGAGGTAGTTTTTTTTCTCTCTCTGACGTTCATAAGTGCATTGTAATGTGCCTAAATTGAGGAATAAATATCTTTTATCTTTTATCTTTTTTTTTATCTTTTGTGTTTATAACAGATAATAATTCTTGAGTTATGGATGTTTTCTATGTATTTAAGTAATTATCTATATCTATATATTATACAGGGTGTAACAAAAATCCTGATGATCCTTTTAAGGGCATAATTGGTATCGTATTCTACTTATGAAAAAAAAGCACGAAAAAAAAAATTGGTTTTGTATGGAGGGTTGGCTGGCTGGGACCACGTGTCCCATATAAATTTTTTTTTTCGCGTTATAAATTTTTATCTACACTATTATATTGTAAGTTCTCTAAAACGTGTTCGAAAACGGTAGGCAATGGCTAGCATTACCACGACCGATTTTACTATGATAAGCTTTTTATCTGTGGCAGTAACGTAATTTTAACTTTTCATGCTCAAATATTGATGTGCTATGAGTTTTGATAACATAATGTACACCTGCACCCTCCCGCGCATCCGCCGACAGCTCGACACGCGCCTCCCCGACACAATCGAGTTGGTCATGGCGGTGCAATGGCGGCCATTCTATGGTTTCCGAATACGGCATTTAGGATAAATAATATGAGTGTAGATAAAGCAGTGTATGCAACTGTACGTAATTAGGCCTTAAAACAAAAGGACCCTTATTACGTAACAGTTAGATAAACTACTATTCTTCTACTTTTTCTTTGTCGCCATACGATACCAATTAAGTAATTAAACGGATCACCAGTTTTTTTGTTACACCCTGTATATATCGTCGTCTATTACCTACCTAAATACAACACAAGCCTTATTGAGCTTACCATGGGACTAGGTCGATTTGTGTAAGATTGTCCCATAATATTTACTTATTTATTCATTTAAATCTACACTCGCGAGCAAATAATACGGGTCAGTGACAAAAACCCTTATATTTTGAAAATTAATAGCGGTATGTGCAGGAAACTAACTGTGTGTTAAAGAGAATTTAATATCGAATTAAATTGAACCTTCAATGTTCTACAAGAATTCTGGAAAAAGTTTTATTTAAAAAAAGTCGAATTTGGTACCAAATTCAAATTGAGCTTATTTCACTTTTGATTGTTTTCTCACTTTTGTTTTCAATCTGTCAAAGTAAAATCATAAAAGGCAGTTTTTGTTGACTTTGATGGTTATTATTGAATTACTATCATGTCGCTAACACAAGATGAATGTACACGTATCGTCACTTTGTTACAAGAAGGCAGAAGTCAGAGATATACAGCAAGAAGAACAGGCGTGTCACTATCTACGGTGCTGAGGGTCCCCCAACGTTTCCTACAAACTGGCAGGAACCTTCGAAGACCAGGAACCGGCAGGCCGAGATGTACTACGGCTAGAGAAGATCGATTTATTGTAACAACAATGCTCCGAAATCGGCATCTCACTGCAGTTGAAGTCAAAAACCAACTTCGGGAGACCCGAAGAGACATCAGCGAGTGGTCTGTAAGGCGGCGGCTTCGTGAAGCTAATTTGACCCCACATAGACCGGCAAATGGCTCAAAACTTGACAGAGGGCATCGAACTGCAAGGAAACTTTACGCACGCGAATACAGGCGATGGGGTGCCGAAGAATGGGCAAGAATTATGTTTTCTGACGAATCCAGATTTATGCTCTATGCACATGACGGGCGGCGAAGAGTTTACAGACGGCCAGGTGAACGTTTTATTCCAGCCTGTTTTGAAGAAAAAGTTGCTTTCGGCGGTGGGTCTGTTATGGTTTGGGCTGGAATCCCTTCAGAGAGTCGCACGCAATTAGTTTTGGTAGAAAATGGAACGTTAACTAGTGCCAGGTATGTGGAAGAGATTCTTAATGAGCATGTAGGCCCATATTTAATGAGTATGGGTGAAAACTCAATGTTGATGCATGACAACGCCAGGCCACACACCGCACAGATTGTGGAAGATTATTTTGAGGAGGTTGGCATTAACACTGTGAACTGGCCCTCGAGAAGTCCAGACCTAAATCCGATTGAGCACGTATGGGACGATCTCGGAAGGCGTGTAAGAAATCGAAACCCCGCCCCAGCTACACTTAGAAACCTGAAACAGGCGTTAGTGGAAGAATGGGCTAATATCCCGCAAGAACGCATAAGAAACTTAATAAACAGTATGCCCAATCGTTTAGGAGCTGTAAGAAGAGCCCGAGGAGGCAATACGAAGTATTGATATGTTTTACTTTTTTTTTGTTTTTAGTTTTGTGTGTAAGGTACCACGGTTGCTTTTTACCTATAATTAATTGATATCGTGTTTACTATGTTAATTAAATAAACAAGTGAATATCATCTCTAACTCTTGACGTTGTTTTATTAACTATGCATTTATCTATAATATACAATTTAATTCAGGCTCCTAGCTTTATTATTTTAGGAGATATTATAGTTTTTCGTACTGACCCAAATTATTTGCACGCGAGTGTATAAATTTTCATCGATCAACATATTAATATTTTTCATGTTTTGCCACTTATTTAAAATAGTGGAATCCAGGTATTGGGTTTGAAAATACCGGTATTGAAAAACGTCCTCAAAAAACCGGGACCCCGGGATTGAAAGCCCTAATTGGAACAATACTCGTAGTGTCACTCACGTCGGATACTGCGGCCTTCCCCCATCGCTTCACGTTTCGTTCGACCAGACCATAAATAATATAGACAGCCCCAGTATAAGAACTTTTTGAGGGCCAAGTCTAAAGCGTCATCAGGAGGAGAGCAACTCAAACATACAAAAACCGGCCAAGTGCGTGTCGGACCACGCATAGGAGGGTTCCGTACCTTCAATGTAATAAGAACCAAACTAATACCAAAAGGTCGTATCTGAAGCCTATGGAAGAAGTTTTTTGGAGATAACTCAAAAATGGCTAAACCGATATTGTTAAAAATAATTTTCATAGAAAGTATATAATAAGGCACATCGCCTCAAATTTTTTCATATTTTTTGGACTTATGGTTCAAAAGTTACAGGGGGGAGACACCATTTTTCTGACTTTCGAAGCGATTATTTCAGAAAATATTCACTTAATCACAAAATGGTCAAAGAAACTTCAATGTTATTTTTAAAGAACTATCGATTGATGTGTAACATGTTATGTTGATATTTGGTTAAAAAACATTTTTTGAAATTTAGTTACATCTATGGAGTGCCCCCCTAAAAATATTTTTTTTTTTCAAATTTAACTCCATAACTAAGTAGCGGCATACAAAATACACCTTATGTGTAAATTTTATTCAGATACGTCGTACAGTTTCCGAGTAAAATGGCTGTGACATACGGACGGACAGACAGACAGACAGACATGACGAATCCATAAGGGTTCCGTTTTTTGCCATTTGGCTACGGAACCCTAAAAATAGTAGGGGGAAATAACATAACGCTGCAGCGGCGCCGTCTCGTAACGAGTAGCGTACCCACAGATCTAAAAGAGTACCATAGTAACGCTAGATGGCGCTGCAGCGCAATGACATTTCTTCCTACTAATTTGGTATCTTTGGGTTGCTCACGTCCAGATGGCGCTTCAGACTTGGGCCTCAAAAAGTTCTTGGCGTAGCTTACTCGATATTTGATAGTTTGACACGACTTCATTCAGATTGTTTATTCTTCATTCAGGTATACTTTTTCTACATAACATAAGCTCGCCTCTGTGCATATCTTTTATATTTGTTACTGTAGTTTTTATGTTAAACCCACTTGTTTATGTGCAATAAAGTGATACATACGTACATAACCTTAATTGAATTGCTTTTAACTAGATGAATTGAAACTGCTGGTATTGATCATAAAATGAAGGCATATTTAATGTTCCTCCGTAGCGCCTAAACTATTCATCCGATTTTGATGAATAAGGTGTCAATTGATTCTTTACAAAGGCTACATTTAACCGAATTCACCTTTCTTTCCTTAAAAGGGTTACAGTTTTTTAAACTTTTGGCATGTTTGTTAAACGATATTGAACAAAAATAAGCTAAGGTTCCTGCTATGTTCCTGCGAAACAATTATATCGATTCTACAAAATTGACAATGAAATAGGAAACAGATTTCAATACACTAATTCTTTATTTAATTAATTAACAAACGATTTGTCTAGATATAATGAAAATATGTATATACCTATATTATTGATGTACATATCATAAGTAGCCACAATTCATTTTAACGTGTTAAACTGAAATCGTTTCGTTATTTCGCACCACCTATAGAGAACCGCTACCATTTAGCTTTTTAACTTTTTTTATTATGTAAAATAGTTCATATTATATTTTATATTTCAGTCATTTACAATAACAATGCATTTCCAAAAATATAACTGTTGTAGTGTAAATTCGTTTTAAAAACGTAAATCGCAATTAATCGAATTCAGTATTATGTTTGTAATGTATCGATTAATAAGCTTCTGTGATATCAAAAGCGCTTACAATGGAAGTTGACGACGTTAAATAATTCTTGCTTTCTTATATATTGATTGTTATCTACTTTAAGTAGTTTTAATTTTCATATTACCCATAGGTAACACTTTATACAGTCCAAACAGCACCAATATAACGCTGAACAGCAGCGCAAGAGCAGCCGTCAGCATTTCACCATCGATAAACATCAGCCAGGAAACGTGCACGGCAGGCGCGCGCCTATGGGTGCGCACACGCAGCGTCCGCTCGATCCACCATACTGCGCGCTCCAGTGACGTTTCTGGTCGGTCTTGCATCTCTTGGCCTAGGAGCTTGGAGCGGGAGCGGTAGCTGTAAAAGAAAATGAGAAAAATGCATGATAAATCTTTTTTTAAGTCGTTTTCCTATCATGGTTTCTTATAATACTAGACATTTTTTTCCAGCCTAACTTAAAAGTAAATAATAAGAATAAATAAATAATAAAATATTATAGAACCGTTTTTCCCCCGAAGGGTAAAAAACGGATATTTAGGTTCCTGCCGTAGTTTAAACCACATATGAGATTACACCCTTGTAACTCAGCCCTAATCGAGTGAATTCCTCGACTAGTAGCGCCATCTGTCGCGCCACTCAGGTACTAATGTCGCCCGGTGCTAGCGCCAGGCTGATTTCTCCTCAGTACGTTAAGTAAGCCGGCAAGGCCCTTAGGTGTGGTTTAAGCTACGGCAGAAACCTAAATATCCGTTTTGTACCCTTTGGGGGAAAAACGGTTCTATTTAGGTATTCGTTGCCTTCGCTTAAACCACATATGAGACGTGTTTAAACCTCTGCCGGCGCTGGCCCGGGCGTACTGTGATGATTAGACATTAACCAACAAAAATTTCGGAAAAAAATGTGTACACAATAGATACTTGTTGCTATACGTTATTATTTTACGCAATAACTTAACTAGCATTATCTTATTATTATCTTTTTTTTTATATCTATTGTGAAAATATCCTTATCTGCCGTAATTGGCAGTTTAGCTATTTATTTTAATGATAGAGTTAGGTTAACATTTCCATTTTTCCATTAGGAATATTTCTAGTAACCCTAAAACAATCGATCCCGTATTCGTATTTTTGTGATTTTAGTTAAGCCAGCTTCGATATTCCTATCTGGAGATATTGCGCTGATAACCTCAGGTAAGATTTCCGTCAAACGGGTTATTAAGTTATGAATGATGTTAAGAGTTATTTGATTCTGCTATTTGATCACTGATTTGTATGATGTACTTTTTATTACTTATCGTAACATGGCCAGATTGAAAGTTCTTCCAAAAATCTGTTTTAAAAGTTGTTCTTGATTGAGAACACCTGTTTCACATCTGAAATTTTTAGTATTATTCGGGCCTTAACAGTCAGTTTAAAGTCTAATTATGTACTGTTACATACGCTGCTTTATCTACACATATATTATAAACTCCCTGTGATGTCTACAAAGACCGCATGCTACGACCGGCATTGCGGCATTGATCAGACCTATTAGGTAGCGATCATTTGTTAGTAAAACCGAATGGGAAATTCAGGTAATTTTGCGAGATCCTTAGGAAAGACAATGTCTTTAATTACACCCAGACCTTATAGATGTCAATTGGAGTTTTGAGTGAGTATTATAAGAATGCAAAATGTTGACGACAGCAACTATGAATTTTAAAACTAAAATGGTATTGCTAAATTGACAATACTCCACCAGAAACCGACCGAATATACTAGGTAAGCAAGCTCCGAGTTAGTTTATATGATTTTCAATATAATGTTTATAGGTTTGAGAGAAGGACGAAGGTGAAACAACCATACCGATAAGAATATTAATTAAAATTGATGCTATCGTCTTCAAGGGCTTGTATTTCACGTTTAAGTACATATACCATTTACTCGTTGACCTTACGTCTACCAACTAAATACATCTCTATCTCTCTTGATTATGTAGTTATTTTCTGTAGCCGGAATGAAGACCATTGGGTTCACAGGGATTGTCCGGGTCTGTAATTTGAGCTTGTACACTCTCTGTGGCGGCGATCTGATTCACAAAGCCAAAGCAAGAGGTTTTATGCCTTGCTTGTGTATGTTTTTTATGTTCTGTATGTTTATGTTTTATTAACGAATATCCTTTGTGCTACGTCGGTAAAATATTATTTAAGTTGCATAGTATAGATAATGAATATGATGATACACCACGAGAAGTCTAAACTGTTTAGGGTAGGACCTTGAAGTTTAAAACTTATAATCTTTGGATGTTTTGGAGGTCCATTAAGAGATAACTTTTTCAAATTCAACATCTAACGGCGTAAAAAAGAGATTCAACAATTTTGAAATTTTTAGCGCGTAAAACCATTGGCAGTGGCTAGTATTATAATATTAAGGTTAACATTAAAAGGACCTTTGTTTACTCCCAGAGATTGTAAAACCCTTAATGGTTCTAGACTCTAATGAGCCGATGAGGCGACATATTCACATTTAGTTTTAGTGCAACCAAAAGTCACCTATTGACGGGTCATACCTACTGAGTATTATACAAGTGTATTCTCTTCTGAGTATTCTCTTATACCTTTGCATTCTTAAGTCTACAAATATATTACTTGAACTGAGGATATGATTGAATTTTATAATGCCTTCATGCTTAACTTTAAAAGCAGCTGCATTTCAATCGTCCATATGTATAATAACCACGACACGATACAATATACAATAATTTTTGGGATGCTCTCAGCTCATTGGTTACGCTGCCAATATTGTTTACAGTATACCTTAGTGTGCTAAACTAAGTCTGCTGCATCTTGCTCGCATTTCTACAGAATTACAGAGTTTATTCGTAAAAAATGTAAAAACACATTTTACACGTCATTAAAATTACATACAATAAGTAAGTATACCCTAACTTATTATCATTATTACATGTTAAATTATATACATTAACAAATTTGTAGGTAGCTACCTAGTAGGTAGAACCTGTTTTCGAACGCTGCTGGGTCAATGACTCACCTGCGCAATCATAAAGTCATCGATACGATAATATGCTTACATTCAGTTTGGCCAATAAGCTTTACACTGGCGACACATAACTGTCGTCGATTTTAAGAACATGTTGAATTCATTCTGGATCCTTATTCGACAAGCAATGACAAACTGTGACACGTGGATATCCTTGCGAGATCATTATGTACTCGTTTGACATATGTACTAGAATGTGGCAAAGTGGTCTCACTATCGAATGTCTGTTTTCGGTTGTATAAAACGTGCGACCATATTGTAGTCTTATGTCACTACGAAAGGTTGCTGAACTTGGTATCAAAGACACTGACTGGTCTTTGATGTGCTTTTTATATCATATCATACATATTTAACAGCGTCCGTTGCTTGAAGGTGGTAGGGCCCTAGTGCCTTTAAGCCTTCTCGCACAGACTTAAGCTAAGTCACTTTCCTTTTTAATAAGTTTAAGCATGATCGACTGTACTCTTATTATGTACTTATGCAATCTTATTAAATAAACGTCTCTTATTATTATTATTTAAAACCTCGAAATGGTTAATGTATTTATATGAGTCGTCACTGATAGGTAAACCTAACGCACTGTTAGGTTTACCTATCAGTGACGACACGTCCAAAATATTCGTAGACAAGCCGTGGCAAATTTGGTTATCATTTTCTTCATAGCCCACAGAAAAGTCGTGAAATGAAATTAGGCAAGCCGTCGGGAATCGAGTTTTATGGGCGCTTCGCCACCGCCTACCTAATTGACTATCTGACGGCATGTTAGTGTTAAAGAATCTTTATATGGGTCCCCAAACGGGTAGCCCCTTGAAGTATGTTAACCATTTCATCAAATTTTGCCTAAATCACCATGCTACTAAGTTGTGAATTTTTCCGTTAGCACTTAGTTACTGAAATCCTTGGGGCGCCCTCATCTGACAAGCACTCGAATAGACAACCTACCTTCTTTCACAAACAGGCATTTGCAATTCTTGTTTATAAAAAGGCCACCTAGGTTTACGTCGCCGCTATTCACCTGATTTGCCCCGTAGTACAAATTTCTTTGAGGATTTTGAAGCGGGATCGTTACATTTGACTTGGATCTGGAGTATGGCTAAAATTCCTCGAGATCCTATTTTTCATACATTTATCCCTTCTTTGTTTACTCTTACGCCTCAAAGGAGACTTCCGATCCTCTATAGAGAGACCTAAGCCCTCCTACGTGTAAACCTGCAACGCGACTAGCAAGCTCTGCTGCTATAAGTATAGAGGAGTATTTAAAACCGAGTTAAGCCTAGCCAGTCATTTTAGGGGTCAGAATAACCAACATGCATTAGGTTAGCTTTTAAGCTCGCCGGCATCGAAATCGATGAGGAGGTTTATAATATATTTAGGGAAAAGTTTGGTAAGTTTCCACTGTTACTAAATATTTTAAGTTTGTTGTCATGCCTAAGTAGGAGATAATAAATACATCTCTATCCGAAATGGAATCTTGTAAACTTATCTTTATCTACCTAACCTGATCAACTATATTTCTAATGCCTCTCTTGTTATACTAATTACAAGTCTATTGAACCGTTGCTATTATAGTTTCGTGGCATGTGTCTATCGTACTTCAAAGTACGATAGACACATGCCACGAAACTATAATAGCAGCGAATCTTTCAAACTAGAGCTTGTTCTTCTAGTAGTCGACTGAAAACTCACACGTTTTTACGTTTTGTGATGCGAATGAAGTGATGTGAATGGAATGTTTTTGTCAGCACGGCTTGCTTAGTTAGTGGCATTATGTAAAGGAGGAGGAGCAGGCGTTTGCTGTTTAGATTGATATGAGGTAATGCCGGTTATTTAGCTCAGCTAACAATTCTACGGCATTACTACAAATTTATTGTTTTTGATGTTATACGGCAGAGGCAAACCGGTTGTGCTATTCCTTTTCTAAATAATATCTACTACGGTTAGCGGAGGAGAGAGTTCTAGACTTCCTACGTCTAAGGTTGTTTTTCCTGGCCTCCCCCTTTCTTTTAAAGTAAAGGATCTGGTTGCGTGCTTACAAAACCTTGTCGGTTTTGACTTCTACAGAGATCTTGATCTAAATAGCTTATTTTGCGTTTATTCGCATTGATTTGTAGTATAAACTGTATTTGGCAAGATTTTTAAATCATTATAGGCTTACGTGTACCTACTTCCTGGGTTAAATCGAAATGTCCGCACACCTATTTATTGGTGACTGTGGACAACTTTTATACAAGCAAGTCAAGCAAGCAAGAGACCACGTGTCTTCCATTCTTCCTAACAGATGTACCAGACAGTTATTTTACCCATGAACCATGCTTTAGCGATTGAAAGAATTTGCTTATTCTATTTTTCGTATCCGAGGTACGAGGACAGAGGAACGACATTTGAACTTCGTTTAATAAATCGATATTATATCGTTCAATATCGTGACCGATGTCAAAATAATTTTGACTGTGCAAACGTTGGCGTCGTCTGTTAAAGGAGTAGATCAGCCAATAAGATGGCAGTTTTTTAACTGTATCCATATAGATGTACATAGCCTGTGGAGCGACAGTTACAAAACGATGCATGGACATTACATGACGTCTCAAGGGACGACGCCATATCATGATACAGGTCGGTGCAAGCCATCTGAGATGATACAATGTCATCTCCCAGAATGATAGACATGAGTACTCCGACATTGGCGACATTGTATCATGTCCAGGACGACACAATGTTGTCTTACAGGACGATGCATATCGCATCACGGGACGATGCAAGCCGTCCTGTGAGAAAACGTGCGTCATGCGTCATCCCGTCTTGTTTGCGTTATCCTGTGGGACGACATTGCGTCGTCTCACAGGACGACGCCTGTCGTCTCACGGGACGACGCCTGTCCTCTCGTGGGGCGACGCATGTCGTCTCACGGGACGACGCCTGTCGTGTCACGGGACGACGCATGTTGTCTCGTGGGACAACGCATTGTGTTTTGACGGTGCCTATTAGAGGTCACTGCGTCTCGTCGCTGGGCCACGGGCACCGAGCGGAATGTCACAATGTCCGAAGTAGCAACAATCATTATAGAATTTGCTTTTATTTATAATTTATTTATTTACATCTTTATGCAATTTACACAAAATAAATTTCAAAGAAACTGTGCAATCATTACACAATTTGTGTTTGCAATTTACTTTTCGATATTTTTTCAACTTGATTGAGCACGTGTTGCTCGGCTGAGTTACAAAAGCGTACTGAGGAGAAACCAGCCTGGCGCTAGCACCGGGCGACATTAGTACCTGAGTGGCGCGACAGATGGCGCTACTAGTCGAGGAATTCACTCGATTAGCGCTGAGTTACAAGGGTGTAATCTCATATTTGGTTTAAGCGAAGGCAACGAATACCTAAATAGGACAATCTTACACAAATCGACCTAGGCCCACAGTAAGCTCAATAAGGCTTGTGTTATCTATGGGTACTAGACGACGATATACATATATAATAGATAAATAAAACATCCATAACTCAGGAACAAATATCTGTAATAAACACACAAATAAATGCCCTGACCAGGATTCGAACCCGGGACCTCCTGTTTCGGAGGCAGGGTTATTACCGACTGGGATCGGAGGCCGTTAAGTCTTGAACAATATTGTTGTATGGTTCAAATCGAAAGTATCATCACTTGGAATCTCGATCACAGCCCCTATCAAAACTGTCTTGTCTATGGTCTCCTCGATTTTTTCCCGTTTGGTTATAACTCAATGAAACCTATTTTACACTCCGTCCCACACTAATATTTACGCATTGCTCATCACCGTTATAACCTAAGTATAATTAGGTAAGCATCTTACCCTTCGCCTTTGATAATCTCCTCATTGTTGTAATGCACTTGGTCATCATCATCAGTGAGCGAACGCAACTCTAGCTTCCATCGCACCCAGCCTCACGTATCGTTCAGAATTTTACAACCGGTCACCAAGTGCCTAAGTCTTATCCGTGGGCTACCAAGAAGCAAACTTTGTATGCAGCATTATTTGTACCATTTGGAGGCGAGAACTGAGCTGTGTGTGAAATGCTAACAACCTTTCACTGCTTAAATTACATAAGGAAGCACCTTATTACCCTTGGTCTTTAATAATCTCCTCAATGTTTTCCCTTAGTTGATCATCAGTGAGTGAAGCCAGATCCATTTTCCGTCCTACACCAAGTCTCACGTACTGGTCAGCATTGTACCACTGGTCTCCAAGCATAGGAAATGCGATGAGAGGCACGCCGGCGCGGAGAGCCTCGTCTGTGGACTGGAGGCCTGCTTGGGTGATGAAGAGGACTATTTTCTTGTGTCCTGTGAAAATAGGTATTATGTATAACTATAGACATACTAGCCATAGACCTGTCATGGTAATAACCAAACCAAGGTCGAACGGGATGGTCTTATTAAACTTTCAATAGGTACGACAGAGAAGGTGATATTATCGTTGGTCCTTTGTCAGCGTCTCACCTTTTTTGTTATCCTCCACGCCATTACTTATAGCAGTGGAGGGTCACAAACAGATTCGCGATTTCTTCAAGAATGTCTGTGTTTACTACGAGAGAACCTGATATTTTTCTTAGAAAGTTGTGTCGGCTAAGGAAAACAATGGTAAATTATTTTGTTTTGTGCTGTAGAAGTGATTTTATCGTCATCTATGTCTATCCCTTACGGTAGTACGTGTGTACGGTCACTAGTTAAATTCTTGCTTTGAGTGTAGTAACTTATATTCTCCATTCTTCAATTCCTGAAGCAAATCTAACCTTTCTTGAAGCAAATCAAATAATTTTTTTTAATTATTTGACTGCAGTTTTTAAGTAATAACAGTTCTATATAAACTAGACGGGCCCACGACTACGCTCGCGTAAGTAAAATAAAGAGTGTATCTTATGTTTACTCAAATTCAGACACCTTTATGTTATCTATACTCAGGCAACCTTCAGCATTAGACCCTGCCAGGGATCATGACTGTCAAGTTATCAGTGTGCGCCTTTGATAATTAAACCAACCAGATGCGAGACGCGCACTAATTTCTATCAGAAAAAGTCTACCAATTTCGGCGCGGGGGACGAGGAAACGCACACAAATACTGTTAACACTAATGCATTTTCCATTGACGTCGCTACACACGCACACGATAAAATTATCAAACACTAGCATAAAATATACTCACACAAGTACAAACACAGCCACAGACAACCTGTCCGTGAACGAGATAATGTCATCTTTAAGTAAACGTACTAGTGCGAGGAACGCGTCGATAATAATATAGTTAAGTATCGATATTTGTGACGTTTTCAAGTCAAAGGTACATCATTGTCGGTTGTTAATAGAGTTAATTTCTAAATGTTTTTTTTATGGTAACGCCTATTGACAACCGAAAATGATGTACCTTTGACTTGAAAAGGTCACATTTTATCGTAGATTTATTTATCGTATGCCTACATGTCACTGGATATAGATAGGCATTTCTTCCCTAGGGTAGTGGGAAAGTAGATGATGAAGAAAACCCAGTGAGTGCTGCGAGGTCCAGGTAGGACAGTAGAACTGCCTAGTTTGTAACTCTTTTAGCACCACCCAGGGATCACGTGTAGGGTTGTCTAAGGTGTTTCCTACGGACGCAGAGAAAGATTGATCGTAGGTTAGTTATATATTTTTGTTTCTTTACCAAGTATAAGGTTTAGCCATTGATAAAATTATAATGTTAAGTTGTGATTAAATATCAAGTTTTTCTACCAGAATATTACTTACAATGTTAGTATTCTACGTAAGTTAGTTTGTCTATTTGTTCAGGACAAATCTTGCAAGCTGATTTAGAATAACTTTTATAATATCAATTTAATATTTTGATGTGTATTTGCTTTTATATTTAGTGGAAAATACTACAAATTGGAAACAAATAACTATTACAATGAAACAATGAACTGCAAAGAACTCTGGAACATCACGGAATTCGAACCCACGTGTTTAGATTACCGTTCCAATGTGCTTCCAATTACACTAGACGTTCCTCTATCCACCTCAGTGAATTTTTCACTGTAATGAACAATGATGAATCAGTCACTAGCGACATCGTGATGTTCCAGAGTCCTTCGCAGTTGATATTTTGATTGTAATGGGCATCTGTTTCCAATTTGTGTTTTTATTTCTATTATCTCTTCTTCATTTTCTATTATAAATAAAAAGTATAACATATTGCTAATGTTAATATCGACATTTATTTTTGTGCTGTCCCATCACTAAAACTTACCTGTTAGGTACAGTGATACCAGAGTCAGAAATTAAAAGTGCCTATTTAAGGGGATAAGTGTGTATACGTACCTTATAATAAATAAAGTATAATCCATACAAAATTAAAATGCTACTTAAATGTATGGTGAAAATAAAGGAACGAATTAATTTCTAAACAGGAATATCGTTATTTCAAGCATCTACAAGTATATTTCACTTAAGGGGCGCCACACATTAGAGCGGAATTCAGTGCGGAATTCATTACACTAGCTGAAATTTGTCTATTAAAACGGAAATTTGTTTATGGTAGCTGGATTTTTGAGACCATAGACAAATTTCAGCTATTGTGCCGTACAGCTCACATACGCTGAGTTTCTTACGCTGGTTCTTCTCATTTGGGGCTCCTTTCCGAACCAGTAGTAGTTTATTGCCCTTCCCATAATACGGTTTTAAAAAGATTTGAATTCAATACAGTTGTTAAACCAGTGTTTCGGTTTTATTTCATTACCGTGCGTCCGTGCGTAATGTGCTATAGGCTAGGTTATCATTATAGTGTCAGTTTTTTGAGTTCCAAACCACCGTACTGCCCGGCCTCGGCGGTCCTCGACATAATTTAAATAGCTATGCGTGTGAATGAGTTTTACCTTTGAAGTACTGACGTTAATCTTTTCATTTTTTCAATATGTAATTTGAATAATTTAAAAGTCGATAAAAATATGAAAATAGATGTCATATACTTCAGAAAAAGTGACCAAACCCTCCGGTGTCCGAGGCCAGATTTGAACTGGCGTCTTCAGCTTTCGCGGCTGACGTCCTGACCACTAGACCACCCGGTCACGGCGGAACTTGACAAATTTTCTCATGTATATGCAATCTCTGAATTTGAAACGGCTAGGCGCCGTTGACCATACTCTAAGGGCATGCGCAGTACGTGCTTGCACCTCCTATACGAATCCCTTACGAGATTCTGGTATAGCGAGAGAGATGGTGCTGCCATCTATAAATCTTGAAGCAAATCAAATTATTTTGTTCAATATTTTTTTGATTTGCAATTTTTGAAGTAGTTACACTACTATATATAAACTGAAAATAGATGTCATATACTTCAGAAAAAGTGACCAAACCCTCCGGTGTCCGAGGCCAGATTTGAACTGGCGTCTTCAGCTTTCGCGGCTGACGTCCTGACCACTAGACCACCCGGTCACGGCGGAACTTGACAAATTTTCTCATGTATATGCAATCTCTGAATTTGAAACGGCTAGGCGCCGTTGACCATACTCTAAGGGCATGCGCAGTACGTGCTTGCACCTCCTATACGAATCCCTTACGAGATTCTGGTATAGCGAGAGAGATGGTGCTGCCATCTATAAATCTTGAAGCAAATCAAATTATTTTGTTCAATATTTTTTTGATTTGCAATTTTTGAAGTAGTTACACTACTATATATAAACTGAAAATAGATGTCATATACTTCAGAAAAAGTGACCAAACCCTCCGGTGTCCGAGGCCAGATTTGAACTGGCGTCTTCAGCTTTCGCGGCTGACGTCCTGACCACTAGACCACCCGGTCACGGCGGAACTTGACAAATTTTCTCATGTATATGCAATCTCTGAATTTGAAACGGCTAGGCGCCGTTGACCATACTCTAAGGGCATGCGCAGTACGTGCTTGCACCTCCTATACGAATCCCTTACGAGATTCTGGTATAGCGAGAGAGATGGTGCTGCCATCTATAAATCTTGAAGCAAATCAAATTATTTTGTTCAATATTTTTTTGATTTGCAATTTTTGAAGTAGTTACACTAGTATATATAAACTGAAAATAGATGTCATATACTTCAGAAAACTATACTTTCTGAAGGACTCTAAGGGCATGCGCAGTACGTGCTTGCACCTCCTATACGAATCCCTTACGAGATTCTGGTATAGCGAGAGAGATGGTGCTGCCATCTATAAATCTTGAAGCAAATCAAATTATTTTGTTCAATATTTTTTTGATTTGCAATTTTTGAAGTAGTTACACTACTATATATAAACTGAAAATAGATGTCATATACTTCAGAAAACTATACTTTCTGTATAGTTTTCTGAAGTATAGTTTTCTGAAGTATATGACATCTATTTTCAGTTTATATATAGTAGTGTAACTACTTCAAAAATTGCAAATCAAAAAAATATTGAACAAAATAATTTGATTTGCTTCAAGATTTATAGATGGCAGCACCATCTCTCTCGCTATACCAGAATCTCGTAAGGGATTCGTATAGGAGGTGCAAGCACGTACTGCGCATGCCCTTAGAGTCCTTCAGAAAGTATAGTTTTCTGAAGTATATGACATCTATTTTCAGTTTATATATACTAGTGTAACTACTTCAAAAATTGCAAATCAAAAAAATATTGAACAAAATAATTTGATTTGCTTCAAGATTTATAGATGGCAGCACCATCTCTCTCGCTATACCAGAATCTCGTAAGGGATTCGTATAGGAGGTGCAAGCACGTACTGCGCATGCCCTTAGAGTATGGTCAACGGCGCCTAGCCGTTTCAAATTCAGAGATTGCATATACATGAGAAAATTTGTCAAGTTCCGCCGTGACCGGGTGGTCTAGTGGTCAGGACGTCAGCCGCGAAAGCTGAAGACGCCAGTTCAAATCTGGCCTCGGACACCGGAGGGTTTGGTCACTTTTTCTGAAGTATATGACATCTATTTTCAGTTTATATATAGTAGTGTAACTACTTCAAAAATTGCAAATCAAAAAAAATATTGAACAAAATAATTTGATTTGCTTCAAGATTTATAGATGGCAGCACCATCTCTCTCGCTATACCAGAATCTCGTAAGGGATTCGTATAGGAGGTGCAAGCACGTACTGCGCATGCCCTTAGAGTATGGTCAACGGCGCCTAGCCGTTTCAAATTCAGAGATTGCATATACATGAGAAAATTTGTCAAGTTCCGCCGTGACCGGGTGGTCTAGTGGTCAGGACGTCAGCCGCGAAAGCTGAAGACGCCAGTTCAAATCTGGCCTCGGACACCGGAGGGTTTGGTCACTTTTTCTGAAGTATATGACATCTATTTTCAGTTTATATATAGTAGTGTAACTACTTCAAAAATTGCAAATCAAAAAAATATTGAACAAAATAATTTGATTTGCTTCAAGATTTCGATAAAAATATGTTTAGAAACAATTTAATAATAACACACACACAGAGACACACTGCTTTTTTAACAGAGCAATGCTTTACAATTATGGCTGTATGCCGAATGGGTCTCTGCCTAACCCACGGAGTATCTTTTAAGTGTATTGCCTAACTTGGTATAACAATGACAATGAATGACATAATGGCGGACGTATTTCTGCCACACTGGAGTCGATTACTCTTGTTTGCAATATTTCACTTACCTTCCTCGATGTGATCGTGTTCATAAATATATACCCAATTTATGAATGAATTCATTGGTAAATTGGGTATGCAATTATGAACCCGATGGTACAATGTACTATGAAGAGTCAAGTTTAAAAATTACCCTAAAGCAGATGTGGTACCATTAAGTGGCAACACTTTTTGATTGACAATATTTTTTAGATTTTTGCTAATTTCGTGCACTATTTGATGATATTTAGACGTAATTATACTTACAGATGAAAAGAAACGTTATCCTTCTGTAAACTAAATAATTCAGATCTATTTTTACATAAAAACACGTAGCAATTCGGCATTTTTACCTCAGATCGTTCCGCGCTGACTGACATTCATTGAATGGCGTTTGACGCGCGACAACTAGTTTTATATAACCGCTACGACCAGTGGTCTTGTACCTTTGGCAGAGGGGGACGCCTGACAATTACCACTCCATTGATTTATTTCTCTGAGGTGTGCGCTGCTATTTGATAATCTCCGCTACCGTTCGCCGGTTTGCGCAGGTTTTTAAACTCAATCAGTAATTTAAATGATAAGTAATGTATGCCCGACATGCTGTTGGCCGGTTTTTGTAATAAGATGCACAATTTTAATTTATATCTGATGGCTTGAAAATAAATATCACTAAATTAATTAAAACTAAAATAAATCTTTAAAAAATAAAGCTACACTGACAGACTAATTATAAAAATACACGTTTAAAAATAAATATACCTATAAAATTCCAACTATAAAAAGAATACCCCGTCTAAAACGTCCGCCCGCGGCATGTTCCCCGTTATGCTGGCGACGTTACCACTCTGTACAGCTACGGATATACGCTGGGAGACATACGTGTCAGTATATGGTCCCCTGTATTCTCGACCAGCCGTGCCGACAGGGCCCTCATGAAACACTTCACGTTGGCCGACCAGGGGCCCAGTGTCTCTAATTATAAGTTAATACTTACAATTCTTGGTATTTCCTATAATCACTTATCATTATTTCAGAAATCATTTCAGGCGGAAGGCAATACAGATATATTAAACAACCGTCATAACAAACAATAATTATGATATGACATAAATATCCATTCATGTCCATTTTGACATTTGTCTCACAGATTACCTTCATAAGTCACTTGAATGGGCTAGACTGAGGTTGAATAGAACTTAAATAGTTGTACACGGAAACCAATACTCACGTAGCAGATCAGGTTGCGGAAGCCAGCTAGACGTTCGCACATTAGTCGGCAGGTTTGCCGGCGGGTCCTTCCACTTCCACAGCACATCATACGGCAGCTTCGCGAAGACTCGGCTGAAGATCGCCATACGCTCCGGCGGCAGCAGCGACGGATCCGTGTTCGTGCCAAAACTCATGTAGATCACGCCGTGCTTCGATGAGTCCATCCATGACTGCAGCTCCTGGAAATTAAAAAAAACTTGAGGAGTGCTCTGGGCCAGGTTTAGGTTCACCAGAGGTTTTTTTTAATACCACGAGGGTGGTAAACAAGCATACGGCCTGCCTGATGGTAAGCAGCTACAGCATGGACGCCTGCAACTCCAGAGGAGTCACATGCGCGTTGCCGGCCCTTTACAAAAAGAAGGATTCACTGTGTTGACGGCTAAAGGAACAAGAAGGTCCCTCATCGTCAACACACTGGGTCCTCTTTGAGCTCTTTGGCAACCTTACCAGCAGGAACACGACACTATGAGTAGGGTCTAGTGCTATTTGGCTGTCATTACATACACTAGTTGGAGGTAGTTATGCAAAAAAGTTCCAACTCACAGCAAGGTCATTGTGTGTTCGAACGTTTTGCATAACTACGTCCATTACGTCCAATTTTGTTAAAATTATCCCTTAATTTCAAATTTGAGAATCAATGTGGTGTTTGTGACGTAGTGATGGTGATAAGTACAACCTGGTTTTCTTCTAGTATGGTAATTATAAATAGTAGCTTAGACATACCCATAATTAGAGGTGTGATGGACATGTGACATTTTTCATTACATCATTGTCGATTGTCAACAAGCCGTCACTGTCATAAAACATATTTAGAAATAAATTCTATTAACAACCAACAATGTACCTTTGATTTCAAAATGTCACATATGGTAGTTAACCGATAAAATTGATAATTATTATTATTTATTTACATTAGCCCCATAATGGGGACTTAAAGTGAGCTATTCCCAATTTGGCTTATTTCTGTTCTTATAAACACATCAAAAGAACATAGTGCGAAGTACAGCATACAGAAACCACAAATAAAAGTTATATTATGGTGAATAGTTAATTCAATGAAGTAAGTAATCACTGTGTGTGTGTGTGTGTGTGTGTGTGTGTGTGTGTGTGTGTGTGTGTGTGTGTGTGTGTGTGTGTGTGTGTGTGTGTGTGCGTGTGTGTGTGTGCGTGTGTGTGTGTTTATGTGTAAAGAGAGTAGTGTTAAGTCAAGTAACTAGCGTACCTGAGGCAGGTCTTTTACCGGCGCACAGTTGAGGCTCCCCAAATGTATCACATTAGGCGGCACAGGGCGATACCCCTCAAACACTGGGTCAGTGTTCACCATCAACAGTTCCACTTTCTTCTTCAACATCTTTAGTGGAGGCACGTCCGCGCCAAACACATCCCTCAGCATCACATCTTCCTTTGCTTCGTACGACGACATTAAACTATATATTTGATACCAGTTATATAATTCTGTCACTTTCTCCCATAAAGTAAGATTATACAGACGCGTACGGAGACAGGTTGGGTACAGTAGTGGATTAACAGGACTGCCCATAAGCTCGTAATTCTCATCCATAGCTCCAAATGAGCTCATTAATATAACAGGCGCTTGGTAGACGTAGGATAACGCCAGTGCCGGCCTAGTCCATGCTTCTGCGATTACTAAATCAAACCGTTTTTTATCCGCCAGCAATTTCTTTACACCTTCAATCTTCATTTGTTTCGGAAATATTTCTAACATAAGATCGAACGCCGCATCTACTTGCGTGTATAAGTCGTTCTGCTTTCCAGTAGCGGTTTTTACGAAACGGTCAACCCATGGAGGGTAAGATATGTCGTGGAGATCGATTTCTGTGAGGTTTTCCGGAGCCTGGCCCGCTGAGAATGCCGGGTCTGTTGTTAGAATGACAACATGATGTCCGCGTCTTGCTAACTCCTGCGATACAGGACGGAAAATTACTTGATGACTGATGGAAGGTGTTGGAACCACGAAAAGGATTCGCGCTGTTTCCCCAGACCAAACGTATGCACATATAATAAACGTGAACAGCCACCCACCCACCATCTTCATGTCGACTTTAACAAATGCGTTAGAAATATCCACTTTACGCTGCAATTTACTTATTACAAGTACCTAAATCTTAAAACGTTTAAGTATGATGCATTTGAGTAATTTAAATCTTATGTGGGGCAGCTTAGAACGATATTCCTTTGAAATATTCCACTTTGTTGAAGCCTTGACAATGACAGGTCAGATTCTTTACCTAAATTACATGCTACGCGTCAAATTACTTGGTGCCTACAAGGTTAGAGTGGCCAGTGCGGAAGGCTACCTTAACATAAATAGATATTATATTACCGACTAGTAGCTATGTGAGCTATTATATAGCACTTATATGATTATTAAATTTAAACGTCGGCAATGCGCCGTGCAACAGCGCGGTACGGGCCGGTTTAAAATAGCACTCTCAGTGCTTGAAGATGGAAACCTAAGCTCTCCGAAACATGTCGCGCGAAGTAACTAAAGTGACGTGAGTGTAACCGTTATATTTTATAGTCACTTATATGATGTTATTAAAATAAAAAAAAAAAACTCACGTTTTACTGTTTCATGCCATGGAAGGAGCAGAAGTACTTACCAACAAAATCTACTTGACAATTTTTTATTTATTAAAGATCAAAATAATGAATTCAATCGCAGAGTTTCATGGTACTTTACTGCTAAAGCCATCTATGGCTTATTTACAGCAAGGGTTTGGTCTAACTTAACTGGCTATGATTATTTTTTCTAACAGTGCATTTACAGTTTTACAAAGCGTAGTCGTGATTATTAGAAGACGTAAAAAAAATTCTAACATCTTGTATATGTTTTGGAAGGCTATTTATGATCTCTGTAAGAATGTAGATATTAGTTCTCATTCCGTAAACATTTTTAATCGCCGGTAGGACGAATCTGGGTGCATTAGGTATACTTCTTAGCCTACTGTTTCGGTGTCATTCATTCAAATTTTCTGTACGTTTGTACTCTTCTTTAAGAATTAATAATTTCACTATGTTTGTTATTACAAGACTGGATACTTGACAAATTTTAGACCTCAACAAAACTTAGCTACAAATCAGGTAGAAAGGACGCCGAGAATTGAAATTACGTAAACAAAGTCCCTGCGGATATAGTATGATTTTTAGGGTTCCGTAACCATGCAAAGGGTAAAAACGGGACCCTATCTAAGACTCCGCTGACCGTCTGTCCGTCTGTCACCATGCTGTATCTCATGAACAGTGATAGTAAGACAGTTGAAATTTTCAACAGATGATGTATTTCTGCTGCCGCTATAACAACAAATACTAAAAACAGAATAAAATAAATATTTAAGGGGGCTCCTATACAACAGACATGATTTTTATTACCGTGTTTATGGTACGGAACCCTTCGTGCGCGAGTCCGACTCGCACTTGGCCGGTTTTTCTAAGATGTCCGAATTGTAGGTAGCACTTTTTAGTAAGATCCCACATCTTTAAAAAATACCTCCTCATACGGAAAGCCATAATACCTAAAGTCGAGTTTTCCCATGTCTATACGATTAATTGAACAAAAATATGTGTACACGAACTGAAGCCCATACAAATAAGGTTGTCTTCATATATTTTTGTACAATTAATCGTATAGATATTGTAGTACTCGACTGTACACTGTTGGTGGGTTTTTAGGGTTCCGTAGCCAAATGGCAAAAACCGGCACGCACTTTGTCGGACCACGCATAAATTCCGATCCTTAATACAGGCGGGGGACACAATTTTTCGAAACGATTTTTTCTGAAACTATTCACTTAATCACAAAATGGTCAAAGAAACCTCGATGTTATTTTTAAAGACCTATCGACTGATGTGCAACAGGTTGATATTTAGTGTTTTTTATTTATTTTTATTTCATGTATGGAGCCCCCTAAAATATTTTTTTCTGCAATTTAACTACATAACTAAATAGCGGCATACCAAATACACCTTATGTCCAATTTTTATTAAGATACGTCTTATAGCTTCCGAGTAAAATGGCTGTGACATACGGACGGACGGACAGACGGACATGACGAAACTATAAGTGTTCCGTTTTTGCCATTTTGGCTACGGAACCCTAAAAACGGAACCGTTATAGTTTCGTCATGTCCGTCTGTCCGTCCGTCCGTATGTCACAGCAATTTTACCCGGAAACATGTGAATAAAATTTACACATAAGGTGTATTTTGTATGCCGCTACTTAGTTATGTAGTTAAATTCCCGCTCTCTCGTTCCTAATATTGGGTTAATGTTAATTATGATAAGATAATCTATCAAAAATAAAATATTAAATTCAACAATAGTAAAAATGACATAACAATATTGTATAAAATTTATCAATTTAAATTACTAGTTGAATGTAAACTGCATTTATAATTATTGTTAGTTATTGATCGTCAATGTAATATTATTATGCATGCATACTATAGTGTAAGTAGATGTAGTTAGTTTAGGACCTTTTGCAGTGCCCTCACAGGGTTGTGTTGAAACAAGTAATTCATAAGACCAAATGTACACACAAAGCAAGAAATAAATGAATATGAATATGAAATTTGAAAAAAAAAAACAATTTTTAGGGGCGGCGCTTCATAAAACTAAATTTAAAAAAACTTTTTTAACTTAATATCAACATTTGTGAACATTAATCGATAGGTCTTTAAAAATAACATTGAGGTTTATTTGACCATTTTGTGATTAAGTGAATACTTTCTGAAATAATCGCTTCGAAAGTCAGAAAAATTGTGTCGGGCCCCTGTAACTTTTGAACCGTAAGTCCAAAAAATATGAAAATATTTGAGGAGATGCGGATTATCATATACTGTCTGGTTTTGAACATAATCGGTTTAGCCGTTTTTGAGTTATCTTCAAAAAACTTCTTCCATAGGCATCAGATACGATCTTTTGGTATTTTGGTATTTTTCCATTGAAGGTACGGAACCCTCCTATGCGTGGTCCGACACGCACTTGGCCGGTTTTTTACTTCGCAGTTATTGTTAATTATCTATATTAATATATTTTTAATTCAAGACAGTAATCTGACAGGCGTCCATGTATTATAAACCACTTTGTATGGCAGGATGCCAGAATATCTTGAATTAAAAAAAAAACTATTTTATTTACATTGCACATACATTTTTATATCACAACAAAAAACACAATTAAATGTCACCATACCCACTTATAATATGGGTTAATAATAAATTATTAACTTAGTCAAAAAGCCCGCCCCGTGCCACCCCTGGCGGAAAGGTGCCCATCACGTTCACCGCGTTGCCGCGCTGAATCGCGATGGACAGACGTTGCGCCAGGAATGACCCGGAACGGGGGTCATGACCCTTCTCCGTCAGACGTCGCCCGATCAGGAAAATTTTCTGACCTCCGAACCCCAACAACCGGTCGTTGTACAAGTGTACGGTAATAGCTAGTTTAGTAGTGCATAATTAAGTTTATCTACACCAATATCATAAATCCTCTATTCCGCGTTCGGAAACCATATGTAATTACACCATTATTGCAACCAGTAACGTACCGAAGATCCACGCTCTCCCCGAGCGCCGGCACGCGCCCGCGCGACCGCCGACACAATCGAGTTGGTCATGCCGGTGCAATGGCAGTCATTCTACTGGTTTCCGAACACATCATTTAGGATTTATAATATGTGTGTAGATAAAGCAGTGTATGCAACTGTACGTAATTAGGCCTTAATACGTAACAGTTACATAAACTACTATTATCTACAATCTACACCCATATAATAAATCCTCTATTCTGCATTCGGAAACCATGTAATAATGAACACCATTATTGCAACCAGTAATGTAACATCAGTGTGTTGTCTGTGCCAGTGTGGTAATAATGTGTGAAAATTCGTTCCGACATCGATAATCGGTAACGTACTGAAAACCTAGCCCTCCTCCCCGACCGCCCACACAATCCAGTTGGCCATGGCGATGCAATGTTGGTCATTCTAATGGTTCCCGAATACGTCATTGACAATTTATAATCATAATCAAAACTGTTATCGCAGTTTGGCGAGCAACATAAATTTGATTAAATGTTTTGTACTTTTGATAAATAAATTAAAAAAAAAAATGTTTTTTTTTATTTTTATTTAATAGGAAACAAACAGTCATACAAGGGTTAAATTTACAAAATATTTGCTTAGCTTTAGACCTATAGTTTCCAGTATTATTTCAACTTAGAATTAAACATGATGCAGCACAAAATACAAATCACTCAGTTGATCTGATATCATTTGTTAAACATTAATATAAATTTACGAGAAAACACAAAAAAGCATAAAAAAGCACTGAAAGGTACACGTACCGTAGTTGATTAATGGTAAATAAATTTGCATATTCTACGTTCTAAACACATTTTTTAAATAGCCTATGGTACCTTGGAAGAATAATAAGTAAGGAAGCGTAATCAACGCTCAAAATATGTTCCACTTTTCTGGTGCCAAAGTGGGCGGAGCTTGTGACAGCGGTGCCCTAATGTCATGTCAAACATTTTGAAATTGTCATGTCGTCAAAATATTAGTTATTTCGGTCCATGAAATTTCGGTAATATATCGGTATTAAAATGCCGGCTTGTGCCGTGCATTGATGCAAGAGCCACACAGGCGCCAAAGATGGTGATATTTCTTTTCATCGGTAAGTAAATCACGCATAGATATTCTCATACATTACGGACTTGGTCGAAGTTATGCAATATAAGTTTTGGAAAAGTAAACATAACTCATTTGAGGAAAAGTATGTTCATTTATAAGTATTAGCAGTTAGTAGTACTAGTAGTAATAGCAGTTAGGTTTCCGTTGTTAACAAATAATCTTTTCAGTTTGTTTTTTTCGATATACAGTATGCCATTTCTAGTACAACTGACTAATAGGTATGACTCTTATTGTTCATTAATAATGAATGCTATAACTTCATAGCATAGTCTTTAATTATCAAATCTAGAGCAGAGCCCGACTGGATAACTACCTCTACCTTACAGAAAACCACAGCCAATTAGCACAATTGTGTGAGTAAGGTTGCCAGAGAGCTCAGAGGATGCAGTGTGTTGACGAGGGGGATCCTCTTGTTCCTTCAGCTGTCAACACAGTGAATCCTCTTTTATATGAAAGCGTCGGTGTCCATAGGCTACGGTAACTGCTTACCATCAGGTGAGCCATATGCCTGTTTGCTACCGTTGTGGTATAAAACAATGGATACAAAATGTAAATTTATCTTTGTATTTCCCTAAGCCTGCTAAAATAAATAGTACTTACACATAAACGAACTCATCCGTTACTTTTTTAGTTCTAAAAAACGAGGAAGCAAAGAGAATTTTAACTATTTATATTGAAGATATGCTATTATTTTCTAGTCTGGTCATAAATAAAGTTCAAAAATAATCGGTTTTTTTTTGCCATAATCAACCTTAATTGCTTAAGATTATGTTGCTTGAGACCAAAAGGGTCTCGCTAATGTAACGGATTTATAAAATTGTAAAAAAGTTCAAAATCTTGACTATTTTATGTTAATTTATGATTATTTTGTAGTATGTAAGTCCCTATAATGTAATTAAGCACTTTTATTAAATAAATGAAAGATGGTGCTGGGCTTTCATATTATTCCTTATTCCAAGAACGATTAAATTTACGTATATTACATAAGTAATGAAAAATGCACTAAAAAATAAATTGTTAATTGGTTGCATATTATTTATTACGTGAACACATCCACGTCAAACTTAGGCGTATTTATTATACGTTAACTTGACATTTCAGTTATTTCATTTGAGTATCTCCTGTCCAATTAAACTTCATTGTCAAATTGATTTTGACCACTCACAACACGGCAACTTTTCTTATTGGTGAAATGGCATGAAACCTTTGCGGAATTAAGGTTAACACAAAAAAATATGCTTAAAGAATGAATACTTGATTGGTTAATAAGACATAAGACATTTTAGTTTTGTAAACGTGAAAATGGGTCGTGTTTTCACATGAACTTTGCTTGCCTTTACTCGTCTTGATATTATATGTCGATGTATGGTACAGTTAAATATGTCTACATCTTCGTTATAAAATTTACATACGTCTAATAAACATATTTTTCATTTCTCATACTCTGAAAGTGGGTCATTGTTCATCTAAGTGGCCTGCTGAAAGTTGCACATTTCTGCTTTAGAGCAGAAAAGTATTTAAAAAAAAATGTATGGTTAATCGAAGTTATATTGGGCAACGGCCTTAACGTACGTACGCCTAAACGTTTAGTACGATTAATTTTAAATTTATTACTTTTTTATAGACGAAAATATTTGATAATTGTTTTTGATATTATTACAAATAATGTTTAATATAATAAACATAAATTATTTATGACTCGCTTTCAAGACAAGAGGCAAAACTTTGAGAAAAAAGTAAAAATGTTGTTTAAGACACAGATTAAACTACCAGGAATACGTGGAAAAAAAAATGGCTGACATTATGGCGTAAAAAAAGTAAACTGGCGGGAAACCTGGCTTTAATGCCTAATTATGTAACTGTACATAATTAGGCATTAAAGCACTCGTGTGATATTATTATAAAACTCACTTTTTTTTTTTAATACTACGACGGTGGCAAACAAGCATACGGCCCACCTGATGGTTAGCAGTTACCGTAGCCTATGGACGCCTGCAACCCCAGAGGATTCACATGCGCGTTGCCTACCCTTTAGGTACCTATTCACTCCTTTTTTGAAGAACCTCATACTGTAGCCCGCTGGGAAAACCTCGGCAGGGAGTTCATTCCACAGCCGCAGCGTTCGTGGGAGGAAATTCCTCTTGAACCGTACTGTGCGCGACCCTTTGGGCTCCAGGGTGTGAGGATGAACACCCCGCCGGCGGCGAGCGGTGCGGTGATAAAAAGCTGCCGTGGGCATCATATCAAACAGTTCTTCGGAGCACAACCCATTGTACAAGCGATAGAACACACATAAGGAGGCAAAGTCTCTCCTTAGACTCAAAGGTTCAATATCACTCGTGAGTTTTGGATCGTCGACGATCCGCACAGCGCGCCTTTGTACCGAGTCAAAGGGCCCAAGCTGGTATCCAGGTGCTCCCGCCCAAAGGTGACAACAGTACTCCATGTGGGGTCTGACTTGCGACTTGTATAGAAGCAGTCTCTGCCCCGGAGTGAAGTATCTCCTCGCTCTGTTGAGCACACCGAGCTTTTTGGATGCCAGCTTGGCCTTCCCTTCAAGGTGACTACGGAATTGGACGTCACTGGAAATGTCGACTCCGAGGATCCCAATACTCCCTGACAAGGGTTGTGCCTTGGAACTGAGGGGCCACAGTAAATGGAGTTTTCTTAGCGGTAAACGCGCAAACTTGTGTCTTTGTGGGGTTGAATTGGACTAAGTTCTCCTGACCCGACACCGAGACTCCAGAAAGAGTATTCTCGATATCAGACACAAGTTTTTCACGACTCTCTACCACAACGGATCGAGGGATATTGGTACGGCCCGTGTAACAGGCATCCCCAGTACTGTCGTCTGCATAACAATGAATGTCGCCGATAGACAACATATCATTGATATGCAGCAAAAACAGCGTTGGGGATAGCACGGAGCCCTGCGGGACACCAGCGTTTATGTCCATGCTTTTGGAGCAACTACCATCGACTACGGCTCGTATGCTTCTGCCGGACAAAAAGCTGGTAACCCATCTGCACAATCCCTCGGGCAGGCCGTAAGCTGGCAACTTCGACAGAAGACCTCGATGCCAAACCCGATCGAACGCCTTAGCTATATCAAGGCTGACTGCCAATGCCTCTCCCTGACTCTCAATGGCTGAAGCCCAGCGGTGACTGAGATACACTAGAAGGTCACCAGTCGAGCGACCGTGGCGAAACAATACTGGCGATCACTGACCAGGTCGTGCTCTTCTAGGTATCCCAGGAGCTTCGCATTGATTATGCACTCCATAACCTTGGAGAGAAGGGAGGTTATAGCGATGGGCCTGTAATTCGATGGGTCTGAACTATCGCCCTTTTTAGGCACAGGGTGCACGAGGGCAGTCTTCCATGAAGACGGCACTTGCCGTTTGCGGTAGGAGAGTGTGAAAAGGCGCGTTAGCACGGGACACAACTCAGGAGCACACCGTTTGAGCACAACTGCTGGTATGCCGTCTGGCCCGCTCGACTTGTGAACGTTTAATGATAGCAGCTCCCGCCGGACATCACTTTGTTTGATGCTAATTTCCGGCATCGAAGATGCACACCGCGGGATGGTAGGCGGTACGGCACTTGGTTCGTTTCATAAAACTACACTCGTATTTTAATGCCCTTTATTATGTAGTAGTCACATAAACTACTATTTTCTACTCGTCGACTATAATGCTTGAATTGAGATTTTGTAGACCGAACTACAAGTGCATACTTTTCGATGGAGTTTATATGGTAGCATAGTTTAGCATCGTCGACTGTGTTGAAATGGATTTTCATACAATATTATACAGCGTCCTCCTCCCCGACCGCCGCCACAATCCACCGGGAGATAAAAGTTACTAAATTGTATAGATAGAGCAACTTAATTCTTACCGGCTTGCCTATTTTGAGCACTCTTAGAAAAAATATTGTATACAATAGCCATGCTTCGTGGCCTATACACGGTACTCGACTGAAAAGCACTTCATTATGTCACGATTGTATAAAATACTATTATACTAAGGTATCCATAGGAAACTGTCGTTATGACAAGGTTAGGAATAAATCTACCCTGGCTTAGGAATAAATCTGGTTGACTGTACAGTCGCCATCAGATATATCGGGGCGGCCAAGGTGGTCACAAATATCTTAACAACGCCTCTATTGTCAAGGCGATAAAGTGCATGTTCAGATATATTTGAGTACCCTGGCCGCTCTGATATATTTGATGGAGACTGTACATGTTTTAAAACGAAATGTTTGGCAAATAACTGCGCTATAGTTCAACAAAGCCAAACAACAACCCTTTACACGCGTCACCCCAGAAATTCATCCACTGTCATTAATCATAATGAATATTTAAGCCCCGGGCGAAGCCTTTTCGTGTAAGTGTAATGATGTCACCACAAACGACCCCCGCGGCAGGACAGTCCGAAAGGGACGTCCTCAATTTGCGAACATACCGCTAGGACACCCTACATTAATTACTTATTAGTAAGAAAGGGTTTTTCTGAAGTTTAAGTAACTAATTATACGCTAAACTAATTTGAAAGGGGCTGTAACGCGAGAGGGTCCGAATTATAAGCTAAAGGGAACAAATGGGTGGGTCGTGTGTTTTTGCTAACTTTGATTTTAACACTTGAAGGACAATAAAAATCCGGCCAAGTGCGAGTCGGACTCGCGCACGAAGGGTTCCGTACCATTATCTATAAAAACAGTAAAAAAATATGTCTGTATGGGAGCCCCCTTAAATATTTATCATATTTTGTTTTTTAGTATTTGTTGTTATACCAGCAACAGAAATACATTATATGTGAGAATTTTAACTATCTTACTATCACGGTTCATGAAATACAGCCTGGTGACAGACAAAAACGGCAAAAAAATCATGTCTGTTGTATGGGAGCCCCGTTATTATTTAATTTTATTCGGTGTTTTAGGATTTGTTGTTATAGCGGTAATAGAAATACATCATCTGTTAAAATTTCAACTGTCTAACTATCACGGTTCATGAGATACAGCCTGGTGACAGACGGACAGACAGTACTTTTGGATACGGAACCCTAATAAAGTAGTCCTTACTTTTACGAAAGTAAATAAGTGATCCCATTGGGTAATTTGTTCATTTAATAACACGTCTTATGTCCTTTTAATCGTCCGTTCGTAATCCAATCCAAAAAGTTGAATTTATTTAAAGTATTTAATTTAAATAACTTCGAGACCCTAGGGACCGTATTCTAAATTTGAAACACGTATAGACACGATCCTACTTCAATACAACTCCAACGCAATACAGCGAGCGCCCAAACGTCTGAATCAGAAATACCAGAATTTGCTTGTAAATTATTCCGATGCTGCAATACAACTGGACCCGGGGTATGTCCTTAAACTACGTCCGGACCTGGGTATGTCCTTAAACTACGCCAAAAAGAGAGGTATGGGCACTGCGAATGGCATCTCGCTAAGTGTGGTAGGGCACGTTCAGCGAATGTCATCGCTCAAATCTGGAGCAGAGCCCGACTGGGGAAGTACCTCCACCTTACAGAAAACCACAGCCAAATAGCACTAGACCCTACTCATAGTGTTGTGTTCCTGCTGGTGAGTAAGGTTGCCAAAGAGCTCAAAGAGGACCCAGTGTGTTGACGATGAGGGACCTTCTTGTTCCTTTAGTCGTCAACACAGTGAATCCTCCTTTTTGTAAAGGGTCGGCAACGCGCATGTGACGCCTTTGGAGTTGCAGGCGTCCATAGGTTACGGTAGCTGCTTACCATCAGGCGGGCCGTATGCTTGTTTGCCACCGTCGTGGTATAAAAAAAAAAAAAAAAAAAAACAACTTCAATATTGGTTGATTATTTGTTGTGTGTTGGAGTTATGTTTGAAAAAAAATTGCGTTTTAATGTATTGTTGATGTATTTTAAAATTAGAATATGGCACTAGGTTCCAAAATCTACTTATTGCTAATGATATTTACTATGGATGGGTTATACTCTAACAAAATGAGCACAATAAATACTTCCAGACTTATTTCATAACCTAGCAACGTATCTGTTACGATTATCTATTTTGACAATCATTACATCTTTGTCCTTCTCATTGTTAAAAAAATACAGTTTGTCTCTTTCTCACGCAGGTGACAGGAGCTCATTGGCACGTCCGCATCTCTCGCTTGCCGATGCGCGACTAGCGACAAATGTTTGAATTCACTCATTTTAGGTGCTTCACTTTTGGAGCATGCATAACCCATCTGTCATTATTATATATCATAGCCTATTGCTGACATATTATAAGCCGCAGAATTGCATACATAATGCGGGCATGTATTTTTGCAGCCTACCGTACTTACCTGAGACAGCATCAAATAAAATAAACGAATGCTTTTTTTCCAAGATAGAAATAAATTTTCGAAGAATTAATTTTTCTTTATCAATTAGATTAGATGAATGTTATGTTACGACAAATGCTTATGAAACCCTAAATATGAATAAAGTCACTTGTAGGTAACACAGAAAAACTAAAGACTTAAAAAAGCGGCCAAGAGCATGTCGGGCCATGCTCAGTGTAGGGTTCCGTAATTGCCGTCCTGTTCCTGTTACAATACATGCGTTCAAAAGGTCGTTTATTAAGGGATATGTGCGGCACTTACGTCATTTTACTATGTGTTTTTGCGAGACAACTCAATAACGGCTGAACCGATTTTATTCAATATAGTTTTCATTGAAAGTAATTATCAAGCCAAATTTTTTCAAAATTTTTGGACGCACGGTTCAAAAGATAGATAGGGGGGAAGGCCCTGTTTTGAACTTTCAGAACTATTATTTACGAAACTATTCGTTTTAAACACCTCTATTATTTTTGAAAGACCTTCCAATGATACCCAACACGATAATGTTGGAGCGAAAAAAATATCACCCCCACTTAATTTGTACAGGACGTACCCTAATAAAAAAATATTTTTCCAGTTTTTATTCCACCACTTTGTCGGCGTGATTAATGCACATACTGATCCAAAGGACTCCGCAGCAAACATAGGGAAAAAGTGGTTTCAGTCAAATCTCACGAAATTTTAGTATAATGTAGATTCGAGTCTTCTGATTATTTTTTTATAAGGGCACAACTCGCTCAGATGTATACTTTCAGAAATAATCAATAAGTATTGTTTCAGACAAAATATTTGTAACACCAATTTTTCGTAAAATCTTTCTCTTTGCTTTTGCATAATATAAATAACTAACAAAATGCGATTTCAACGTGACAGAAACGTTATTAAGATCATATTTAACGCCAGTAAGTATCAGTGTGGGTCATTTCAAAGTATCGATTTTAAGAAACACGTCATAGAAAAATAATAATATAAACTTGATTATTTCTGACAGTGTACTTCTGAGGGAGTTGCGCCCTTATAAAAAATAATAAGGAGACCTGAATCTACATCATACTAAAATTTCATGCGATTTGACTGAAACCACTTTTTCCCTATGTTTGCTGCGGGGTCCTTTCAGCTTTTTAGTGCGAATGGTCACTAAGCTAGACCGCGGACAGACGGACGGACATGGCGAAACTATAATGGTTCCTAGTTGACTACGGAACCCTAAAAACGGATAAATCTCATGCGTATGACAAATGACAACTAGATACTTCTACACTTCACATTGAGCCATCAAACATTTACAAACCTGTCCCGTAGGACAGACAAATTTGAGAGATATAAATTGGATATAAAACGCCGGAGAATCAACCTTCTACAACTATTTATGGATACAAAAGTATCAATAAGCTTATTGCTGTCACCAGTCAATCTAAAACTAACTTTAACACAGAGGAATAAAGGCTGAAATCCCGTGTAAATTCGAGTAGATTCTGTAGTACAGGCACGTTCGGATACTACATTGAATTCATTTTATATTCTCGAGGGACCGATGAGCAGCCAGGAAGCAGTGTTTTCATAAACAGAAACACGGCTAAGTTTTGTGACTTGAGCGTTCTCATTGTTGGAGTTTCTAAGTTGAATTTGAGATTTGCATGGTAATGAGGGTGATGGGAAAATTGGCTTGCGAAAAGTATGATGATAAAATTATGACGTCTTTTTCTTGTTTACTTAAATTGGTGTTTCGTTTTTATTCATTTACTCGTACCCTTTCAAAACCGAAAGGACGTTTTATGTAATAAGTACAATGATAAAGAGTGTAACCTATTAATTTAAAAAGTTATAGACGATATGACACAATAATGAGAGCAACGAACGCCCTCTAATAGTTAGTTTGCTATACTATGCTTATTTCTAGATCCGGACCTCTGGCAGCTGTAAAGTGGTGGAGGTCAAAGAATGCAAATAACTTGAAGAAAACAAACCCTAGACTTCTGGGTTTGATGCAATATTATGGTAAATTATGTAATTAATTAGATTATATCATATCCAGAAGTTTCTGTTTGGGGAAAGTAGTGCCAAATGATGTATAATGCAATTTTTAGTTAGTCGCCTACTGTTTTTGTACCCGCAATAATAGACAATGGTTTATAATCTAATGTTAAAATATAGGTCCTGTCCTCTATAAATAACACAACTTTGGCAGTTTTTACCTATTTTGGTATTACTTTTTTCCAATTTAAAAACTTTGTTAGTCACCCATTAAAAGCTGCCAGATGCCCGGATCTAGCAATAAGGATGGTAAAGCAGTCTAACTAGACAGGTTTCATTGCTCTCATTATTGTGTCATATCTGAGGTTGCCAGCTCTTAGACCATTAAGGGAATTCAGTAAAATATAAACCTAACAGTTAATGTTTTGTTAAAACACTACTGTTAGGTCACTACTGGCTGGCAACACAGCAGTCTCCCGCCATTCCGTATTATCTGTCAACTGTCAGAACTGAAATAGTGTTTGGAATAAAGTGCGGTTATAAATTATCTGGTCGTATTAATTAATTACAATCCAGGAAATTAGAGATACAATATTGGCGACGAGCTCGAAACGATCCACATAAATAAATTAAATTAGTGTGTGATAATAAGTTTATTACCTAGTACGGACGCGATATACATGCGGTAGCATAACCTCAAAACTGTTCAATGTCGGAAGAAATAAAGAAATTAATTAAAGCTGGAAAAAAATCTTGGATTCAAGAAAAGAACAAACTAGAACTAATAACTAAACGAGATATAATAGAAATAGCTAACAAGTTAGCCCCAACTCCCATATTTTCCGACGAAAAATCTAAGATTGAGGAAATTCGGCAGTACCTACGGAATTTCGTGGACGACGCTAAAATCTCGGGAAATAAGCATCCTAGTACAAACATGGCATCGATTACTACGTTGGAAGCCTTTAACGGAGACAACTGGATCGCATACCAACAACAATTTGAATGTTTCGTACTTATGAAAGATATTCCGGAAAGCAAAAAGGTACCACTACTAATAACCAAATTAAGCACAACTGTGTACGATTTATTAATTACCTTGTGTACGCCAACCTCTCCAGTGAATGATACATATGCTAACATATGTGATAGGCTAAAGAAACAATCCAGTTAAAAACTATGCACTGCATCAGGCGGAATTTAGAAAGAGATGTCAAAAAGCAGATGAAACCATAGACCAATATATAATAGAATTAAAAAAACTGTCTAAAAACTGTCGTTTCATCAAGTTAGATGACGAAATCAAAGAAAGGTTGCTAAATGGAACATATCGTGATACCATAAGATTTGAACTATTAAAGCAACCCGACCAGTCATTGGAAATTTTGACCAGCATTGGTAAGACAGATGAAACAGCATACAAGTTATCATTTGCCCAGGAGAAGGAGGAAAAGGAACAACCCCAAATGTTTAAATTCCAAAATAAGAATTTCTTAAGAAACAAGGGCGGTGCAGTTCGACAAAGTAGCCAAGGTGCAGCATCAACAAACAAACAGGATTCAGGAATGATTTGTTTTTGCTGCGGACGTCCTGGACATGCTAAGGGGCTGAGTGTTCCCTGAGGTGTGAGTGTGTATGTGTGATTAAATTTTGTAGTGAGTGTGGTGTTAAGCAGTGGCGTGCACAGAGATTTGAGACTGGGTAGGCAAAAAAAAGAGCTAGTAACTTACCAAAAAAATGTGATGCGTTTCATCGTGATGGTTTTCATTTCGTTTTCAAGGTCAAGTCAGTTAATAATGACGGAGTCGTAAAAGTTGGGAAAGATACTGTTTTAATGTTTGAAAACGATAAACACACCGGCCCTTTTCAATCACTTCTTTTTTTTTATAAAAGAAAGCTTTGAAAAAACATCATTTTTAGGGTTCCGTACCTAAAAAAGAAAAAACGGAACCCTTATAGGATCACTTTGTTGTCCGTCTGTCTGTCTGTCTGTCTGTCTGTCTGTCTGTCTGTCTGTCTGTCTGTCTGTCTGTCAAGACCATTTTTCTCAGGAACGCGTGGAGGTATCAAGCTGAAATTTATACCAAATACTCAGGTTTATTGTCTCTTGGAGCTGTGAAAAAATTAAACTTAAAAGCCAACGCAATCAAAAGATACAGTCATTTATGCTGCAAATTTTAGTTTTTCGGCACTTGCAAAACCTACGGGGTACTTCCCGTGAACTCAGAAACTTGAAATTTGGCACGAAGCAACGTCATATAGCATAGACAATGGAAAAATTACAAAAAGTAGACATTTTTAATAAAATCATACAAAAAAACATTTTTTAAAATTTTAAACTTACATTTTTTTTCATGTCAAATACTCAGGGCTATAGGACCTTTCAGATGTAGCAAAACCAAACTTTTATGTCAACGCAATCAAAAGAAATAGCAATTTAAGTCGCATATTTTCAAACTGAGTACTCGCAAGAAACTCAAAACCTACAGGGTACTTCCCGTAAACTCAGAAACTTGAAACTTGGCACGAAGAAACTTCATATAGTACAGACAAAGGAAAAATTACGAAAAGTAGACATTTTTAGTAAAATCATACAATAAATATTTTTTAAAATTTTAAACTTACTACCTTTTTCCTCGTAAACGCGTAGAGGTATTAAATTGAAATTCATATCAAATACTCAGGTCTATAATACCTTTAAGTTGTAAAGGTTTGTACGGAACCCTCGGTGCGCGAGTCCGACTCGCACTTGGCCGGTTTTTAATATTCTGCACACCCACACCCACCGTACAACTTTCACACCCACACCCACCGTACAACTTTCACAATTTAAAATATCCATTTTTTCACTAATCACAATTTACCGGCAACTTTTATCGTGTTATTTCACCAAAACAAACAAAAAATGGCGGCCTAATAAGAAATGCAAAACCCGAATAAAACGAATAAAAAGAACTGTCTCGCATTTGCACTAAATTATCATAAACAATGCTACTTTTTGAAATAGTCACGTAACCATCGGAATCGGAACTATTCGGACCCCTTCGGCCGTCATCGTTTAGGAGTCAAACCTATCTACTTACCTAATAAAAATAATATTTACAACTTAGAACTATATTATATACTAGTTTTACGTTAATACTATCTTATATAAATAATAAATAGGATTACAAAATCATCAACACGCTGATCGTTTTAAACATATCGCGCCGCCGTAATAACATTCACTCGTTCTAATGTTCTTACCTGGCGCATTCGCGAATCTATGAACGAATGCATCTGATCTTGCGCTGTGTCATCGCATGTAGCCGCTCGCTCGTTCATTAAGCCCTGGAAATTGAGTAGAACGCACGTCGCTTAATAATACCGATCTCTGATACGGAAAGATATTTTACCGTAATCGATCTTTTAACTTCGTCCCTACGTGATCCTCAATAAATATAAAAGCACTGTAGTGTTAAATAATGTGTATAAGGGTACCCCAAACTGGGAAAGTGGATATATTTATTTGCCAATAGCTTAGTACGATTTAGCGCTGATTAAATGTTGTAAATTTAACTTGCCTAATTGAAATCATAACCATTTCATAACAATAGTGATGAAATTGATTAATATCACTTCTTCGTAATAGTTTTGTTCATAACTAGGAAATGCAAAATCATCATGTCCATTTATTAAGCCACCCTCTAATTGTTATTAAAAAACAATTGCATTTAAATTTCATTATTTTACTTTTTAGCTTCGCCTTTTTGTAATCTCCGTATCTGAATTGTGAACACCCACGGCAACACAACTACCAAAGTGCTTACCCGCTTGCCGTTGGCGTTGACAAAGACTTCTGGACCGTTTATAATGCTTTGTTTGATGACGCGTTCCAGGGTCCAAAGTCCAGAGTGACATTTTGTGGCTCGCTGCTTGCTGCCAACCTCTTGCAACGCTTTTGGCTGCTTTCCTGACTCAGCGTCACGTAATTGCCCGGTTGCGCTGAACTAAGCGCCGATGAGAAAACGCCGCGCCTATCAACTT
Organism: Pammene aurita; assembly: GCA_947086415.1. Taxonomy (NCBI): domain Eukaryota; kingdom Metazoa; phylum Arthropoda; class Insecta; order Lepidoptera; family Tortricidae; genus Pammene; species Pammene aurita. The sequence continues at coordinate 30,346,970 of OX352303.1, forward strand.
GACACCTTCAGGGGAGTACTTCGGCTGCAGGAGATTTGTAGAATCCGGTCTTAATTGTATTTAGCACGATACCACGCATTTTACCACTTTACCAACTGAGCTGGTCCGGAAATAAATATTTTTTAATTGACCGTTTTTCTGCCTCCTTATTTATAACTTCCCCATACCCAGAGGGACATATAGGAGGGCAGAACGCTCAAGGCGGGACACTGGCGCCCATTACACGTGGTTGATACATACCGGATTCTGCTTTTCTTTGTAGCTTGTAGTTAGTGTTTGTTTGTGGTTTATTTTGTGAAACGTTTTTATTTTTATTTTGCTTTCTTTCCTTCTTGGGTTTTTTTCTGCTACTGAGGTGTACGAAGTTATTATTATTATTCTTTATACATTCCAATTTATATGAATATCGTTTTATTGTGTGTAGGAGGGCAGAACGCTCAAGGCGGGACAGCATGTCAAATCACAAAATAATCCCGCTGATTATCTGTCTAGAATTACAAAATGCCAGGATAATAATTTTAAAAACTCTAACATAATCCAAAAAGAATATGTAATACTATCAATTACGTAAATAACTCAAATTTAAATACATTAAATTGTAAAAATGTTCAAAATGAAACAAAAAAGGATAAAACACTTTATGTTATGATGTGCTACGATATTGTAGAGATGGCTGGCCGCAAAAATATGATTTAGGTGAAGATTATGAACCATATTTTAAAAAGCAAAATGAGATTTCCATGGAAAAAGAATGTTTACTATGGGGGTATCGTGTGATAATACCGCAGACTATTAGAAATTACCTACTGCAGGAGTTACATGCTAATCACTTAGGGACAACAAGAATGAAAGAGATATCTAGATCATATTTTTGGTGGCCGGGCATGGATGATGATGTTGAAAATGTAACAAAAAATTGCTTATTATGTCTACAAAACCATAAAAATCCAGAAAAAGCAAAGCTATCAGTATGGCCACAGCCACCGGCTGTCTGGCATAGGTTGCACGCAGACTTTTTGGGCCCATTGTTTTCAAAAATGTATTTAGTTATGATAGATGCATATTCCAAATGGCCGGAGGCTGTAGCAATGACTAACATAACTGCTAAGAAAACTATTGATGTGTTTAAAAATATCTTTATACGTTATGGGTATCCCTTGACACTTGTTACGGATAATGGCCCAACATGGACCAATAGAGAATTTAAACAATTTTGTGATTTAGTAGGAGTTAAACAAATATTTACTCCACCGTATCACCCGGCTACAAACGGGTTAGCTGAACGATTTGTGGACTCATTCAAGTCTCACATAGTAAAAATTGTGGAAAGTGGACATACTGTAGAATATGCATGTAATTTGTTCCTTTTTGATTATAGGCCCACAATACATAAAAGCACAGGTCAAAGTCCAGCAAAATTAATGTATGGTAGAGAATTGAGATGTCGTTTCTCATTGATTAGGCCTAATCCTGTTATTGATAAAATAGATTCGGACCAAGTAAAATTAACTTTAAAAAGTAAGGATGTTTTAAAATATTTTTTAATTGGTAAAAAGGTGATGGTGCGAGACCTACGAAGAAACCAGAAAAATTGGTCTCTAGGAAAAATAATTGAAGTGTTAGTTCCAGGTGTAACTTATATGAAGGAAGTTGATGGACGTACATGGAAACGACATGTCAATCAACTACTCGAATGTGGCCAAACTTTAGAATAGCTAAATTTTGTTGGAATAAGTTTTCGATTAGTATAGATATAGTATTAGTATAGATAGAGATAGTATTAGTATTTTTTTTGTAAGAGAAGGGAGAGTGTTGTATAGGTCACTGGCTGGCAACTCAGCAGTCTCCCGCCATTCCGTATTATCTGTCAACTGTCAGAACTGAAATAGTGTTTGGAATAAAGTGCGGTTATAAATTATCTGGTCGTATTAATTAATTACAACCCAGGAAATTAGAGATACAACAAGTTTCATGTCTTATTCTCATCTGCCATACCGATTATCACACTGACTTACGCCGCAACCGGATGCGGTTACTCAGGTAACGATTTTTTTTTTCATGAAATTGGTTGGGGGTCGTAGCAGAGATAAATATAATTAGCGAGTTCTTATATGAGCTGGATTGACCACCCAAGTAACACAGGAAGCATTATAACATATGAATAGTTAACTTATTTCGAACTTAAGGACCGTATAAACTCTTATATACGTTCACCGAGCAACTTGTCGCATTATATGATGCTTTGAGCTGTATAACGGTTGTATAATGGCATATCTAAATGCTTTTGTAAAGCCTTTAGCTTTAGTGCAGCAAACCACAACGCAACTGTACAGCTTTCGACTGTTTAAAAGCACTTAAGTGCTTTAGGTTCTACAATAGCATTATATAATGCTTTAAGCTGTATAACGGTTGTATAATGGCATGTATAAATGCTTTTTTAAAGCCTTTAGTTTTAGTACAGCGAACCAAAATGCAACTGTATAGCTGAATGCTGTACAGTTGCGTTTTGGTTTGCTACACTAATGCTTCGGTGTGGTTTAGTGCCTTAGGTTCTACAATAGCATAAATAAATGCTTAATGCTGTTTATGAGCATGAATATTAGCTATTATAATGCCACGTAAATCCGGTATACAGCTTTCAGCTGTTTTTAGTGCTTTAGGTTCTACAATAGCATTTTATGATGCTTTACGCTGTATAACGGTTGTATAATGGCATATGTAAATGCTTTTGTTTAGCCATTAGTTTTAGTGCAGCGAACAACATGCAACTGTACAGCTGAATGATGTACAGTTGCGTTTTGGTTTGCTACACTAATGCTTCGGTATGGTTTAGTGCCTTAGGTTCTACAATAGCATAAATAAATGCTTAATACTGTTTAAGAGCATGAATATTAGCCATTATAATGCCACGTAAATTCGCTATACAGCTTTCAGCTATTTTTAATGCCTTAGGGTGTACAATAGCATTTATAAGTAGGCAATACGTTCCTAATGCAGTATAATAGCAATAATATAAACCATTATAAAGCCAAGTAATTCACTATAAGGGGCTGTTCATAAATTACGTCATTTCAAATGGGGGGGGGGTCTGGACATCGGATGATGGTAGCATGACGTAGGAGGGGGGGGGGAGGGGCGGTCATTCCGAAGATCACATCATCAATGTGTAAAAAAAGGAATGAAAGTCGTGTTTCTATAAACTTTAAAGCCTATAAAATATTATCTACTAAATAGTTTTTTATTTTACAATTAAGCTTAAAACGCATTTTTTTTAATGACGTCACTTTATTTGGCAGCTTTACTATCAAAAAATTGATGACGTAATTTATGAACAGCCCCTATACAGCTTTTAGCGGTTTTAGTGCCTTAGGTTCTACAATAGCATAAATAAATGCTTAATGTTGTTTAATAGCATAATTATTCACGTGTAATGCTGTAGGCATAAATAAGGCATTTTTTAAGGGTCACTGAGCTGCTATTGGACTAAGAGCTAGCCACGTCAGATATGACAAAATAATGAGAGCAACAAAACCCGTCTGGTTAGATTGCTATACTATTCTTATTGCTAGATCCTGGCATCTGGCAGCTTTTGGTGGGTGGAGGTCACAGTGACAGACTAGCAAAATGTTTTAATTGGAAAATAGTAATACCAAACTAGGTAAAAATTGCCTAAGTTGTCTCAGTTATAAAGGACAGGGCCTATATTTTAAGGAGCTCCCTGGCGCCAACGACCTTGGATCTGATTCCCTTAGTTTTCTAATTATTTATATAGCTTATCATATTATCAGTAACGGCTTTAAACAATATAGTATCCTATATTTACTTCAATATTCATTGTCCACGAGATATTTGACATCAAAGTCGAACCGGTTTAGGCTAAAAAAGTGGTTTTATGGTCATAAATTTTGTTTTAATTAGTTAAAAATTAAAATCTCTCTACAGTTTTTAGAGACATCAAAGAGGAACCCTAATATGTAGATTACGTATATGTAAGATTCTTTACACCATTCGAATATCGATAAAAGTGTTTTTTAGACCATATTTTAAAAATATCATAAAAAAATAACGGCTCATTTATTTCAAGATCCGGCTCTACAGAATGGAGATAAAAGATTCAAAAACCGATAGTCGTTTGCCTTATAATTCTATCTATAGTTAATATGTTGGAATATCGACTCAAAACTGGTCAAAAATCGATAAAAAAAAACGTTAGACCAAAACATTTTGTGTATTATTACCATACATCGGGGTTTTCGGTGCGGGAATGTTTGACATTAGCCAAAGAGTAGGCATTAACTTAAAAAACAGAATGTACTCTAGCACGTTTCTACCTAATGAATAATTGATCGAAAAAATCATATGTATATACAATTTATATGTAATAGCTGACTATTATGTATATATATATTGTAGGTACATAATACCTATGATTTTTTCAAGTATTTTTTTATTAATTCATGTAATGACTGATCATTGTCAACCTCTTCAGTTAATCAAATAGTTCATAAATATCGGACGTCAAGATTAATATTTGACACTTATTATACCGTTTCTTTGTCTTAGGTAGATCTAGTTAATAAATTTCGGATATGCAATTGCATTTTTAAAATACTAAGTATATAATAGTCAATACAAAAAGCCTCTAAGAAAAAAAGCTCGTATCATAGTGTGTAAGCTATTCACAGAGAGGTAGTTATTCATTAGGCATAATATGATATTTTCTCAGACTAACTCTCAACCTATCTGTTTATCTCTACTCTTTCTCAAATCGTTCCCGCACCGAAAACCCCGATGTATGATTATTACGGAAACAAAAACAGTAGGCGACAATCTAAGAACTATATTTTATTATACATCGTTGGCACTACTTTCTCCCAACATAAACTTTTGTATAATTTCTCTTAATATTGTATAGTATTTGTATAGTTTCTCATAGTAATGCATCAAACCCAGATCTCTAGGATTTATTTTCTTGAAATGGTTTGCATTCTTTGACCTCCACCACTTTAAAGCTGCCAGATGTCCAGATCTAGAAATAAGCATAGTATACCAAACTGACTAGAGGGGTTTGGTTGCTCTCATTATTGTGTCATATCCGACGTGGCTAGCTCTCCGTCTATATAGACCAACGCCATTTTGTAAATAATTTATAACCTAAAAATAAAATCATGCGGACCTATTTATACAAGGAAAATACCTATATAATAAAGAAATTACTTAATTTAAGACTGCTCAACCAACACTATTATGTTAATAATGCAAAACTCGTTCTATACGAGGATTACACAATTGTTTTGCTTATTTGACGCATATCTTTTTATATTATTTTATAGCAAAACCACAATGAATCAAAGGCGCGTGAAAATTTTCAATGAAACTTATATACACATTTACAGTAAACTACATTGCGCAGTAATATTTGAAGGATATAATAACGTAAAAGTGTCAAAAACTTTTATAAATTTTGTTAGGATGCAAACAAATATGACGTGTCACTCATTCAGTTTTTTGTACCGTCTTCGTCCATTTTATATTGCGAGACAAAGTAGTTAAATCACAACGTTCATTGTATTATAACATTTGTTCCGTCGGTATTAGAGACGTTTTGCATTGACGTAAGGTTTATTTTACTACACTCTTATGCTAGTATAATGCGTTTGTATTGCGATCGGCAAGTTAATCGAGAGTACTTATGCTTCTTTAGTGCGATTAGCAAGTTTTTTGGCCGTATTAATGCTTCTTTAATGCAGTCGGCAACTTAATAGAGCGTACTAATGCTTCTTTGAGGCGATTGGCACTTTCCATGACAACGATAATGCTAATAGCGCAGACATAATGCGCCTGCAATGCTATTAAATGACCTGTATAGGATCTCAAGCTGGGTAATTTGTGCCTATTTAAGACCTATATCAGCACTATAAACGTTTATAATGCTACTATAAAACGAACTCAAAATGCTAAAAGCATACAGATATGCTGTAAGACGGCCGTTATACTGCTTTGATGTGTTACTTGGGCAGGGGGTCCTGGAATCAGAAGGCCTAACTCTTAATTGTTAAGGGCTCTTGTTATACTGGTAAGCTCTTTGAAAGAATCGCGAGTTCGTAGTTCGAGGCGGACTACCAGTTACATTGTTTCGGGCCGACAGACCGCGGAAAGAGGATGGAGGTGTCGCCCGCATCCGAAGTTGGCCGCCTGGGGTGTACTTTTGTAATTAGGGCTGCTACTCGTATAGAGAAGAGACTTCATTATTTGAATCATATTTCACATAATATAAATAATTGGCAGCATTATTAGTAAGTTTTTAAGACTTATGTTTTTAAGATCGGCTTGACTCCTAGGCACTGCTAGTGGTAGCCGTACGACTAAAAAAACCGCATATCGATGTACAGTTTAGCCGTTTGGCACACGCATATTAGAGGTCAAAACACATTTTTTGACCCGCAGTTCTTAAAAAAAAATCCCTTAGGAGGGAAGTGCCGAGACAATTTTTTATTTGTGTGAAAAAAAAAATATTGTTTCAGAAACCTATCGTGTGTGGTATCGTATGAAAGGGAATTTTGAGGCGATTCTAAAAATCTACCGTCATTACATTTCAGCCATTTTTTTTAATTAACACTGTTGGTGATAAACCCGCCAACGCTTCAAACTAACTCCACATCAACAGCAATGACGAGTTTACCGTTAGCCGGACCGGTCAGTCGGCGATGACGTCGACGGGCCGTCGACGGGGACGGTCGGCGGGGGACCGCTCGGGAATTCATCTAACGCTCGCGCAATGCTCTACACCTATCGCGCCGCGAAATACTACCTAGTCTTAGTTAACCTTTGTAACTACCGAAATATATTATAGTGTTTACAGTCCGCTAGAAGTTTCATTCAGCAGTCTAGATCTCCTTCAAGCACAGAACAAGGCACTAGACGCAACATATGGTCCTTAGCTCACCGTAGAACGAAAGCGACCGTTTTTTCGGAAGGTAACGAAGATTTGGTAGGAGGCCAACCATAGTACGTGCATATCGTCGCCGTTGTGGATCATCACCGTGACGAACGACTAAGGTCAACGAGCATCGAGAGCGCCGTTCTACGGGAATTTTTTCTCATCGTCACCATCCGTCCATCATCAGTGTCTTCGGGCTAGCCACTTATGCTAGGATATCATCGTAGTTGACATCAACATTCGTATTCTCAAGCAACGGCAGACCCATCACGTCAACGACGGACTTAGGTATCAAGAACGGCAGCGAGCGAACTCCCTACGAAGCAAAAAACAATCAATTACTCCCTTGTGATCAAAACATTGATAAGTGATACTGAAGTGCTAAAAGAATAGGAGCCCGCATCTTACCGGACACATCCAGGACAACATAACCGTGAGGACTTTCCAATTCCTTTTATCATCGAGGTATTCATTAAATTAATCTCTAATTTGCATTTAAAATCTATCTATACATATAATAAAGCTGAAGAGGGTCAAAGTCTGTACATGGAAGATAATCGAAAAAAAGTTGGCTGGGGATACTTAGAATCGATAACAGAACACGTTCAAACAATTTTTAGAATTTTTGTCTGTTTGTCTGTTTATTTGACCGCGCATCACGTGAAAACGGCTGAACGGATTTTGATGAAATTTTGTACAGAGATAGTTTGAGTTCCGGGAAAGGATAATATATAGTTTTAATCCCGAAAATCAACCCTGGCGGGGGTGAAAATGGGGTTGAAAGTTTGTATGGAGAATTTTTAACCGCTGAAACGATTTAGATAGAAATGAGTATGGAGATAATTTGAGTCTCGAGAAACGTCATAGGATAGTTTTCAAACCCTTATGGGGGTGAAAAGAGAGTTGGAAGTTGGTATGAGGAATTTTTTACCGCTGAACTGATTTAGATGAAAATTGGTATAGAGATAGTATGGGTCTCGAGAAAGGACACAGGAAAGTTTCATCTTCAAAAAAGCCCCCCCCCCATCTTACTTTCGAACCGAAGGTCCAAAAAATTTGAAAAAAATAATGGAAGTGAAGCTTGAAAGGTACTTTCAATAAAAACTATCTATACATATAATAAAGCTGAAGAGGGTCGAAAGTCTGTTCATGAAATATATTCGAAAAAAAGTTGGCTGGGGATACTTAGAATCGATAACAGAACACGTTCCAACAATTTTTAGAATTTTTGTCTGTTTATCTCGGAAATTATCCCTTAAGCGGATGCAAAAGGGGTGGAAGTTTAACATGGGGAAGAAAAAACCAATAACCGCTGTACGTATTTAGATGAAATTTGGTATTGAAATAATTTGTAATTTTTTGGTCAAGGTGTTTTTAAGGTTAACGCGGGCTGTTTTCCGCAACTCGACGTCTATATTTTGCGCCTATTTTGCGTGCTTTTATTTTTAACATGTTACCCGTCGATGCTTTAAATTTACCTTTACCCGGTCTTAAGAAATATTTGAAAATGTCATGAATGTCAAAGGGTTATTGCAGGTTCGAGTATATATGACGGACAAAGATGCATGGCCAAAACCAAAAAACTACTACAAAATCATCTAACATTTATAGGACAACGTTTATGTAGGAAAACATATCAAACGTTTTGTGAAGCAGTCAGATTAGGGTTTATTTTTCTTTATAATTAAACAATAGGTACATTATCTGTCTCTCAACTGTTTTGATATGTCTTCTTGAAGAACTACGCATTATTTTGTATCTTTAAGATCTAATAATGTATTACTGTTTTGAAAAAAATAAGTCCCGTCGACGGGGGCTAGGCGAAAAAAAGTCACGTGACCGTCACGAAAATGCGTCGAGTCACGAAAACGCGACACCCATACGATTGAGAAACATGTAAAATGGAATGAAATATATAAATTAGAATAAAGTGAAGTGAAGTGAAGTGTAGTGAAAAGTGAAAGTGAGAAGTGACAAAGTGATAAAAGTGAAAAAAGTCGAGAACCTAAAAGTAAAAAAAAAGTCAAAAATGTCGAAAATGTCAAAAATGGCTAAATTTCAAAATTTCAAAAATTTCAAAAACTTCAAAAATTTCCAAAATTTCCAAAATTTCCAAAATTTCCAAAATTTCCAAAATTTCCGAAATTTCCAAAATTTCCAAAATTTCCAAAATTTCCAAAATTTCCAAAATATCCAAAATATCCAAAATTTCCAAAATTTCCAAAATTTCCAATATTTCCAAAATTTCCAAAATTTCCAAAAGTTCCAAATTTTCCAAAATTACCAAAGTTACCAAAGTTACCAAAATTAAAAAAAAAAAAAAAAAAAAAGTAAAACGCAAAATTTACGAAAAAGTCAAAAATTAAATCAAATTAAATAACATAACTTTGTTCCAATCGAGTGTTCCACGACACTCACGTATTTTTAGGGTTCCGTAGCCAAATGGCAAAAAACGGAACCCTTATGGATTCGTCATGTCTGTCTGTCATTTTACTCGGAAACTATACGACGTACTCGTATCTGAATAAAATTTACACATAAGGTGTATTTTGTATGCAGCTACTTATTTATGTAGTTAAATTTGAAAAAAAAAAATATTTTTAGGGGGGCGCTCCATACAGGTAACTAAAAAAAAAAAAGTTTAACCAAATATTAACATGTGACACATCAATCGATAGGTATTTCAAAAAAACATTTAAGTTTCTGTGACTATTTTGTGATTAAGTGAATATTTTCTGAAATAATCGCTTCGAAATTCAGAAAAGTTGTGTAGCCCCCCCCCGTAACTTTTGAACTGTAAGTTCAAAAAATATGAAAAAATTTGAAGAGATGCGCCTTATCATATACTTTCTACGAAAATTATTTTGAACATTATCGGTTCAGCCATTTTTGTGTTATCTCCAAAAAACTTCTTCCATAGGCATCAGATACGACCTTTTGGTATTAGTTTGGTTCTTATTCCATTGAAGGTACGGAACCCTCCTATGCGTGGTCCGACACGCACTAAGCCGGTTTTTTTTTCTGACGTTCATTAGTGCATTGTAATGTGCTTACATTGAAGAATAAATATCTTGATCTACACCAATATCATAAATCCTCTATTCCATGTTCGGAACCGTATGTAATTACCACCATTATTACAACCAGTAACGTAACATCAGTGTATATCTGTGACAGTGTGGTAAAAACGTATGAAAATTCATTACCTACGGAAACGTAATGAAAATCCCCCCCGACTGCAATAAGGTTGGTCATGGCGGTGTAATGGCGGTCATTCTAATTGTATCAATGGATTTTGAATATGTGTGTAGGTAAAGCAGTGTATGCTTCTGTACATAATTAGGCATTATTACGTAACAGTTACATTAACTACTATTTATCTCTTTTTAGGGTTCCGTAGTCAACTAGGAACCCTTATAGTTTCGCCATGTCCGTCCGTCTGTCCACGGTCTTGCTCAGTTACCGTTCGCACTAGAAAGCTGAAATTTGGTGAGGCCTGATAAGAGAACTTTCAATAAAAACTATATTGAATAAAATCGGTTCAGCCGTTTTTGAATTATCAATCAAAAACGCATAGTGAAAGGAAGTGTTGAATAGTAAAATGACGTAAGCGTCGCCAAATATCCCGTCCGGTTTTTTTTTGCATTGTTATTCCGGAAATCACAAGGATTACTATTTCCAATTCAAGAAAATCCCCAAAAATTCAACGTCTAAAAGGGGGGGGGGAGGGTAGCCACTACACTCGATTGAGTTAAATTGGCATGGGTCATGGACTCCCCCACCCCCCCCCTCCAAGTGCACCTCAAATAGAAATAAAATCATTTCTGCATTTGTGACCCCCGCCCCCCCAATTTCAACCGCGCCTGTTCTTACTTTTCATGCTTAGACTGATTTGATGGGAGGATCGATTTGGATGATATTTGCCGTGGACATGAACGTATAAATACAAAAGTGGTCCTGTATCGTCCGATATGCACCTACTACTCTCTATGTATGTCATTTAAATCATGCAAAAAAATAATATCATAAAAAAAGTAGGTATTCATTCCTTAATGTAGTTTAATTTAGTGGTAATTGTAAAATATTCTATTAGGACTACTGTCCTTTAGCGTATCCATCTGTCAAGTTCCGCCTCCAGGGTAGCGGGAGAGAAATTAGGGGTGAATTAGCCGCTTACTGACACAGACCGAATTCCACGCGGGCGGAGCCGCGGGCACAGCTAGTCATATATAAATTACTACAGAAGTAATTTCATAACAAAGAAATAAAAATCCTAATTGCTTACGAGGAGAATAATTGCAGCGTAATTGTGTTGTTTAAAATTGCTTCAATCTTAATCTAATCATACCAAAAATTACATCAATACATTATACTAAGTTTCCAACTAAATACATAAATAAAACATATACATAAATATCATTACGTTCATAATTACAATCATAATTACTTATATTTAACGTAATCTTATTGTTTACAATCCTTAGGGATTGAACTGATAAATACGCGTAAATACATTCAAGTGATAAACATTAAACAATAAGTTACCGTAAATTGCATTGTATTTGGTCATAGGTAATATCAGCTTCAGTATAATCCAATTTCGCTTACGAATCATTCCTATTCATATACCATAATCATAGTTAACAATCATATTGCTAAGTCATTCCACAGTAAACAAAATATTCCATACCTATTTTCATAGTTACTAAGTGGGTATACCTATAATTAAGAACGGCATAATTGCACAACTTGCTTCCAGCACGGAAATTATAAGCGCCTGCCAAAAGTAAAATCACATTGTCATTTGCTCGTAAAAAATCATCAGGCTATTTTCATTTCTTGCTTAAATTTAAGTTGTGAATTGTTGCCATTTTTTTGCCGACAGGCGATTTCTTTTTGCATTATTAGTATACAGATAGCAGATTGCTTCATTTAATTCTTATTAACGCATAATGGCTTCCGAGGTTAAATGTAAAGAATTAATAAAGAAGCTAAGCTTACACAATTTATTGCTTTCTTAAATACAGCAAAAACTTGTGAGCAATTAAGCGATTCGCAATTAGTGGAATTAGACATGCGTATCAAAAAACTTAACGATTCGTACGAATCTTTTGACGTTTACCAGAGCGAATTGGAGGTGCTAACTGAGGAACCGGCCGAGCAATATACTGAACGCGAGCTGTTCGAGCGGTCTTATTACAAAGAGATTGGGTCTTAATTGGAGATGCACTCAAGACAGTCTTACTTTTCGCATAGACATCTCATTACCCAAAGTAGTAACCAAGAGACACATTCTTTCAGCCATAGCCCAAATCTTCGATCCTCTAGGATTGGTCTCGCCTTGCGTAGTGCAAGCGAAAATCCTCATGCAGAAGCTTTGGGTGAACCAGTGTTCCTGGGATGATCCGCTTACAGGAGACATACTTACATCCTGGGAAGACTTTGTTCAAACTTTACCTCATCTCAATAATGTCAATATCCCTCGCTGGGTCTTGAGCGATACACCTGCAGTCGTAGAATTCCACGTCTTCACGGATGCATCAGAGAAGGCATACGGAGCTTGCCTGTATGTCCGCTCCGTGGCCGGGGATGGCTCTGTGTGTGTTCGTGTATTGGCATTTAAAAGTAAAGTAGCTCCTATAATGGCTACAACTATACCTCGCCTTGAACTTTGCGGGGCCTTGCTGGGCGCAAGATTATGCGCAAAGGTACTTGATGCACTTACCAAGAAACCAGATCGTTGTGTGTTCTGGTGTGATTCGATGACAGTTAGGGGCTGGCTATCGTCTTCTCCTGTTTCTTTTCGCCCCTTCGTAAAAAACCGAATATCAGAAATCCAGGAAAGCTCCAACGCCGCTTCTTGGCGCTACGTACCTTCCAAGGAGAATCCTGCAGATCTGGTGTCTCGTGGTCTTAGCGCCGACCTCATAATGAATTGCTCCTTGTGGTGGTCGGGTCCAGCCTTCTGGATGAGGCTTCCTGGCCGACAGCGCCGAAGCCTGATAAACAGTCTCAATTACCAGAGACATTACCGTCCAAATCATTCATTGCATGTCCCACTCCACTGCTTGATAGTTCCTGTAACCCAATCCATATCCTAATAAAAAACAAATCAACTTTCTCAAAATTGCAACGGGTAATAGCATACATGATGAGATTTATTCACAATTGTAAAAAGGGGAATACAAGGGTAACTGGCGGTCTTACCTTAGCGGAACTCGATTCGGCGTCAGTTCAACTCCTTCGTAGGTCACAGCAAGACTCTTTCCCTGAAGAGTACGACCTTCTTAAGGCAGGAAAAGCCTTGCCAAAGAAGAGCCGCCTTATTTCGCTATCACCATTCTTTGATTCGGGACTCATCAGAGTAGGGGGACGACTTGTCAACTCATTCTATGACTATGGGATAAAGCATCCTATAGTTATCTGCAGCAAACATCCTGTCACGAAAATGCTCTTCAAAATGTTTAATTTGCGTCATCTTCACGCGCCTCCTCAGTTGCTCTTAGCGACTATAAAACATAACTACTGGCCGCTAGGAGGAAGAAACTTGTCGAAACATGTTGTTCATACTTGTCTCAAATGTGTAAGGTTGAAGGGTGAAACTGTGCAACCAGTAATGGGTAACTTGCCGAAGGAAAGATTGCATCTGGAATACCCGTTCCTTGAAACAGGCACTGATTATGCCGGACCAATTCTTATAGCTGACCGCAAAGGTAGAGGGTGCAAGCTTGTTAAGGCTTACATTTGCATATTTGTGTGTTTGGCATCTAAGGCACTTCATTTGGAGCTTGTTTCAGACTTAACCAAGGAGGCTTTTATGGCAGCTCTTAGCCGATTCATAGGACGCCGTGGCAAGCCGAATGTATTATTTTCGGACAATGGCACGACTTTCGAAGGCACCTTCAATGAGCTCTCAAATTTACTAAAACAAGATTTTGCTGCAGACATGGCCGACGCGCAAATAAACTTTTCTTTTATCCCAGCTTATACGCCTCACTTCGGAGGACTCTGGGAGTCAGCAGTTAAGTCGGTAAAATATCATCTGCGACGAACTCTAGGTCTTACACACCTTACCTATGAGGAGATGTCGTCTTGCTTAATAAAAATTGAAGCTATTTTAAATTCACGTCCGCTTACGCCCTTTTCGAATGATCCTTCCGATCTAACCTTTTTAAGCCCAGCTAATTTTTTGATTGGAAGGTCTCTCACTTCATTGCCGTATCCTCAACTCAGTCATAAGAAAATTAGCTCCCTTCAAAGGTTCCAGCGCATCGAGTTCTTGAAACAGCACTTCTGGAACAGATTCTCCAACGAATACGTTTCAAGCCTCCAACAGAGAACAAAATGGCGTAGCTCGCACGGCAAGTTGGACGTCGGAACCATGGTGGTGATTAAGGACAAGGGTCTGCCGCCGCTTCTTTGGCTACTTGGTCGCATCGTCAGTGCTTCCAGGTAGAGATGGCATCGCGAGGGTAGCCGACATAAAGACGAGAAAGGGAGTAATTCGTCGGGCTTTCAATACAATATGCCCTCTGCCCAATCAAGATCTTGAAGACCAGAACTCTTCAACGCCGGGAGTACATGTTGGTGATAAACCCGCCAACGCTTCAAACTAACTCCACATCAACAGCAATGACGAGTTTACCTTTAGCCGGACCGGTCAGTCGGCGATGACGTCGACGGGCCGTCGACGGGGACGGTCGGCGGGGGACCGCTCGGGGATTCATCTAACGCTCGCGCAACGCTCTACACCTATCGCGCCGCGAAATACTACCTAGTCTTAGTTAACCTTTGTAACTACCGAAATATATTATAGTGTTTACAGTCCGCTAGAAGTTTCATTCAGCAGTCTAGATCTCCTTCAAGCACAGAACAAGGCACTAGACGCAACAACACAAAAATAATTTTTGAAACATACCAAGTTTGGGCTCCTCCAGACACGATATGGCTGATTTAAAAAAATAATATATACCACAAATGATACCTAATATCCTCATATCTAACTTAAAAAAAAACAATTTTGAAAATAATTTAATTAAGTTTTTTTTTAATTTTTCGATATTACATCGTTCAATAATACACACAAGTGGCACCGTAAGGGATTTTTTTTATAGAACTGCGGGTCAAAAAATGTGTTTTGACCTCTAGTATGCGTGTGCCAAACTGCTAAACTGTACATCGATTTGCGGTTTTTCTTTGAAATTGGGCTTGTACGGCTACCACTATGCGTTGAGATGTAGCCTCGCTCTGCATCTTCTATCCCTTTATAACGGAGAGTGGTCCGAGGAATTGTTCGAATTCATCCCTGTCGCCTCTCTCCGCGATCGTCCTACGCGAAAACATTTCCATCCTGACCATTTAGATAGTTGGCAGTCCTCAACTGTGCGTTTCTCCAGAAATTTCCTGCCTTGCACAGCAAAACATGTGGAATACACGTTGTCTGCCGTATTTACAGACCGATACGACCTTCAAACCTTCAAGAAAAGAGCGTGCTCCCATCCTAAAGGCCGGCAAAGGTGTTGCGGGCGTCCATGGGCGGCGGTAATTGCTTACCATCAAGCGATTCATCTGCTCGTTTGCCTCCTATGTCATAACAAAAACTGGACCCCATTTAGGGTCTACAAGGGGTCAAAGGGTCTACCTAGATAAAAACTAGCAAGCTATGTCAAATAATAAGGCAATAAGCAAACATTAACCTTTTTATATGAGCTTGTGTCCAACATAATATATGCCTCTTAGCCTTTTTACACAAGGTATTATGATGACAATGAACACACTTAAATCAAGGTGACAACCCTAACCGTGTTAGTAAAGTGAGGCGTGTCGCGACAGGCGACAATAATGCCGGTTATTATTTAGTTGTCGACTTGCCGGCAATGTACGACTTTTCCGTGGTGTAGTCAATGTTCGTCTTTTCGTTCCATGTGACTCGAGTTTTGATTGAGTTTATTGAAAGGGTTGCCTACATTATATCTGACTTAATGTTTGCAATAGGTATGTACTCGTATTGCCACAGAAAAAGTGGTACAAGTGGTGTATATACGGGGTGAAATCTGGGTCGTGATCCTGAACCACTTTTTCTAACTCGGCAAATTATTACCATTATCATATGGTAGTTTTTGATAAAAACAGAATGATTTTTTTTTAAATGTATTTTTTTAAGTAGGTAAAATGAATCTTAAACTAACCTAAGTAACAAAATTAGGCACTATAAAAGTTCTGTGAACATTTTAAAACGTGCTAATTAGTGTTCATGATTAGCATAGCACTATTTTAATGATGTTGTAAACCTAAACCCAAATAGGCCCTAGTTTTATCACTGATTTATTATATACGAGTAAACATTACATACAGGCTCCCACGGTGATAAAACAGCTCTCATTTAAATGTCTCCAACGTTTATGTCTCAATTTGGAATTATAAAAGTAACGAAAACATGGCCGTGAATATGATCTCACATTGGTCACATATTGGTCTCACATTGGTCCAATGTGTGACCAATGTGTGACCAATGTTGAATGAAAATCTGTTCGAATAGCAAATGTCAATGTCGTTATAGCGTTGAGTTGAGTTGGGTTGGAGCTGTGTCTGTCCAGTGTGTGTGTTTATTTTTCGAATCGCGGGCCATGTTTATAGTGCTATTTTGCACCGTAAACGATTCCAATCATGGTCACCCTATGAGTTTTGGTATACGCTGTATGGAAAACGACAGGCGTCGCATTGAGTAGGGTGACCAAATCGTGCCAATTTTTTTAATATCACGACGACTGTGTCAAACAAGCATACAACCCGCCAAATGGTAACCAGATACCGTAGCCTATGGACGCCTGTAGCTCCAGACATGCGCGTTGCCGACCCTTTACAAATAGGAGGATTCACTGTGTTGACGGCAAAAGGAACAAGAGAGTCAGTCAGTCAGTCTTGTTAACACAGACATAATCAATTGCGAAATACATTGCGTGTTCGAATAAACTTTATTTTTTAATTATTATTATTTATAAGTTAATTTTAAAAGTAGCTGGACAAATGTTGTCTGGTTTGAGGAGTAGAATCTACGTTTTTATTTATTGCTCCTATCACAGAAAGCACCCGGTAGATGTACCTATATAAACCTACAAATTTACTTCAATAACCCAACCGATTTAAATTTTGTGAATGTGAAACAGGTAATGCAAGCTGCAACGTTTATGGACATATTTGGTCAGATTGTATTGTATTTAAATATTTAATTTGATTTCTATCCACTTATTGAATTGATATTAATCACAAAGCAAGAATTTAACTAGAGACCGCACACGCGTACCCCGTAAGGAATATATTTACAAGGATGACGATAAAATACTTCTACAGCACAAAACAGAACAATTTACCATTGTTTTCCTTAGCCGACACAACTTTGTAATAAAAATATCAGGTTTTCTCGTAGTAAACACAGAAATTCTTGAAGAAATCGCGAACTATATCTGTTTGTGACCCTCTGCTATAAGTAATGGCGTGGAGAGTAATAAAAAAATGTGAGACTATGACAAGGACCAACAATATAGCACCTTCTCTGTCGTACCTATTGAAAGTGTAATAAGACCATCCCGTTCGATCTTGGTATTGTTATTACCATGGCCCGTCTATACCTTTTATCCTATGTCTATGACATTAATGGAATTTGTTAAGGGTCTTAATTTTTCTGGCTTTGATAGTAACATTGAGATTTTAAAATACGTATTCAAAGACAAGAGTTAAAAAAACCGGCCAAGTGCGTGTCGGACCACGCATAGGAGGGTTCCGTAAGTACTTACGGAACCCTCAATACCTTCAATGGAATAAGAACCAAACTAATACCAAAAGGTCGTATCTTATGCCTATGGAAGAAGTTTTTTGGAGATAACTCAAAAATGGCTGAACCGATAATGTTCGAAACAATTTTCGTAGATAGTATGATAAGGCGCATTTCCTCCAATTTTTTTATATTTTTTGAACTTACAGTTCAAAAGTTACAGGGGGGGGGGGACAAAATTTTTCTGACTTTCAAGCGATTATTTCAGAAAATATTCACCTAATCACAAAATGGTCAATCAAACCTCAATGGTATTTTTAAAGACCTATCGATTGATGTGTCACATGTTGATATTTGGATAAAAAAACAACATGTATGGAGCGCCCCCCCTAAAATATGTTTTTTTTCAAATTTAACTACATAACTAAGTAGCGGCATACAAAATACACCTTATGTGTAAATTTTATTCAGATACGTCGCATAGTTTCCGAGTAAAATGGCTGTGACATACGGACGGACAGACAGACATGACGAATCCATAAGGGTTCCGTTTTTTGCCATTTGGCTACGGAACCCTAAGAAGCTTAACTATAAGCCTTATTGAGCTTACCGTGGGCCTAGGTCGATTTGTGTAAGATTGTCCTATAATATTTATTTATTTATTTTATTTATTTATTTATTTATAAGATAATTTTCGAGTTATTAAAGCCGTGAAGAAATGTAAGAAGAAGATAGACTTTACTGAACATTATGGCTTAACAATTACATAGTTCCTTGGCAACAATTATGTTTATTAAACATTTCTGTACCACATATTTTTATTTCTTTAAACTCTGTAACTCGAAATCATTAAACATGCGTTCAAAACCTCGTTAGTACGAACTAGACCCTAATTTTAAACATCTGTAAGTCTCTGTAAATACTCGATACGACGAAACCTCGTTAATACGAATTTTTTTGATTTTCCCTTGAGATTCGTACTAACGAGGTTTCACTTTATATTTAATATTAAAAATGATGCCTCCCACGTGCGGTTTGAAATCCGGATTCA
Source organism: Pammene aurita (assembly GCA_947086415.1). Taxonomy (NCBI): domain Eukaryota; kingdom Metazoa; phylum Arthropoda; class Insecta; order Lepidoptera; family Tortricidae; genus Pammene; species Pammene aurita. The sequence goes on from OX352303.1 coordinate 30,365,732, forward strand.
ACATATAAATAAATGAATATAATGGGAAAATCTTACACAAATCGACATAGTCCGACGGTAAATAGTGTTATGGGTATTAGACGATGATATATAATCGTAATACTAGCTTTCCGCCCGCGACTTCGTCCGCGTATAATACGGTTCCTCATACAGAGTTTCATATCCAATTGTATCTTCTTAATTAACTTATGTTAATCCCCGAACCATCTTCTTAATCTATTTATACTTATAGCTATTTTGGCGAAAAAACGCGTAACGTAGACATAGTTTCAGTTACAAATAAGTGTTAATATGCATATAATAACGTAAATGTTCCCTATTATTTGCGTAACTTCTTTGTGTACTATATAGTGGTGGTTTTATTTGGTGATACGATGAGCAAACTATTGTCAGAGCTCACTATGGAACATGGAAATGGAACGGAAATAGGATCAATAATTCTAGTAAATCTCCAACCAAAAAAATAGTAAATCTCTATATAAACTTTCAACCCCTTTTTACCCTGTTAGAGGTTGAATTTTGAAAAACGCTGAAATTACTTTTATTGTTTTTTAATTATTAGTAAACGTACGAAGTTTCAAATCTCTAACTCAACATTTTAAATCCCATCCATACTAACTTTCAACCCCCTTTTTACCCTTTTAGGGGATGAATTCTGAAAAACCCCTTCTTAGTGGATACTAACGTTATAAAAACTACCAATTGTGAAAAATTCAGCTCTCTAGGTCCAACGGTTCGGGCTGGGCATTGATTTAAGTGAGTCAGTCAGTCAGTCAGGACTTTTATGTTTATACATATAGATATAAGATATATATGGATAAACACTTAATAACATAGAAAACATCCATAACTCAGGAGCAAATATCCGTGATAAACACACAAATAAATGCCCTGACCCGGATTCGAACCCGGGACCTCTTGATTCGTAGGCAGGGTCACTATCGACTGGTATAGGAGACCGTTAACAAAGAAATTGTGATTATCCGGATCTGGAACCGGATCCGATTAATTTTCCATTAATTTAGACCCGTCGAGTAAACCTTATAGACGGAGAGCTAGCCACTTCAGATATGACATAATAATGAGAGCGACGAAACCCTTCTCGTTAGTTTGCTATACTAAGCTTATTTGTAGGTCCGGAAATCTGGCAGCTTTAAAGTGGTGGAGGTCGAAGAATGCAAACCACTTTAAGAATAAAAATCCTAGGGTTCTGGTATTGATGCAGTATTATGAGAAATGATGTAAATAATTAGATTATATTATTTCCAAAACTTTCTGATTGGGGAAAGTAGTCCAAAACGACGTATAATGTTAATCATTGTTTGTCACCTACTGTTTCTGTTTCCGAAATAATAAGCAATGTTTTTTATTCTAATGTTAAAATAAAGGCCCTGTCCTATATAACTGAGACGAATTTGGCAATTTTTACGTATTTTGGTATTACTGTTTCCCAAGTCAAAAATTTTGCTAGTCTGTTTCTCTGACCTCCACCAATTAAAAGCTGCCAGAGGCCCGGATCTAGCAATAAGGATAGTATTTCAATCTAACTAGACGGGTTTCGTTGCTCTCATTATCGTGTCATATCTGACGTGGCCAGCTCTTAGTCCCTACCTTAATTTTTTAAGAAAACGAAATTGTAAAACTAGACTGATAAAACCGACCGCTTACTCAGTTACTCTGATAAAATAGATTTCTTAAACATATGCTGACATAATTCTACAAGTCTCCATCGATCGGACTACACCCAATATTCCAGAGAATAAAACAATAAAGGTTACACGTCCCGCTGAAACAACACCCCCTCCCCCCCATCACCCCTCACGGCAGCGGTTTGTTCGCAAAACGAAATTTCCTTTTTTACGCTCCTTCCGCCCCGGCAGTTCGAGATGTGTATTGTGGGATAATAAATGCAGGGTGTAACGTTTGCCGTGAGCTAAGAGTCGGTAAATGATTTTTGGACCGTAAGTCAGGAACAAATTTCATGACCAATCGCGTCCTAGGCGATAACTTATGAAGTGGTTAAGAGCGACTGAAGAACAAATCAAATTATTTTAATATATAGAAGACGCTGGTTCGATCCCAGCCTTGGGCACCGGAGGCCTAGGTCACTTTTTTTCCCTTTTATATGACATATATACATGGTGTAATCGTTAAGTGTGGCCAGGCCATAATTCCGTAAATATAACAGATATCAGAAAACTTCCAACTGATATCGAAAGTGCGTTACCCAATGAGTAAAATTACATTAATAACTTTTTTTAAATAAAATCAGAACTATCCCAAACATTAACTTCAAACCCGGACCGACGTTCGGATAAAGACTAGTTTGTACGGTCTAGTCATTTCACCGTTATCAAATTATTCATGAATTGTTTTATTTTATTCCATATCAATCAATTATCATGTTATTACAGTTTATGCGTGCAAATAATGAATCTCAAGCAGTTTTATCTCTTACGGCACCGACGTTCTTCTTTGGGAGTGAGTCGTCGTAGGTACTAACTGTATGGGAGCGTTTAAACTTAATATTTTTAATATTAATACTTTTATTTAAAAAAAGTTATTAATGTAATTTTACTCATTGGGTAACGCACTTTCGATATCAGTTGGAAGTTTTCTGATATCTGTTATATTTACGGAGTTATGGCCTGGCCACACTTAACGATTACACCCTGTATAAGTTTATGGTGAAGGGCGATTTATTATAATAAAGCCTCGTGAAGGTCAGTGGGTTGAGGAACAGCAGCTATTTAATCACATTTAAAAAAATCGGTCATCGCGTCACGATTGAAAATTTGTCAGACGATAGTTTATATGCTCTTACAAACTCGTCAGTGAGCCGGCTGTGTCTAGGTGGAAAGACCTTCAGCTGATGTCCTGAAGATCGTATGTTCACGTGACCTGCTGACGGTCTTTTCACTGCGATACAGCTGACTAATAATTTTTTTATATTTATAATAGGATATAAACTATCATCTCACAAAGTTTCAATCGGGACGTGATGATATTTTTTTTTAAATTGATTAAATGTCTGCCGTTCGTCAACTCACCAACGGAGAGGCAGCTGACTTTCACGAGGCTTCATTACACATCGCCCTTAACCACTTCACAAGTTGTCGCCTGGGACGCGATGACCAACGAAATTTGTTCCTGGCTTACGGTCTATTTGTGTCGATTTTCCTTTTCGTCAATTTGAAGGTCATCGGGAGTTAACGCCGCCTTAATTATTTGTAGATATCACCAGTATGGGGCCTAATGCGATAATCTAAAACTGAATTGACAGTCGCAAGTGAGACAAACAAGTACTGATCTCGCATGGATATCCACGTGTCACAGCATGCTACATTTTTTCTCGTAAAAACTAGTTCATGCAAAGTGTTTCTTAGGTCTTTGATATCAGTCAATAAGAGGTGTCTAGACTATGCCCCATCCTGGTTAGACCACCATCAAAAAACATTTTACACTGAGTAACAATTAAAAATGTTATTTTTTGTAAGTAGTATTTACTAACGGCCTCCTAGCCTAGTCGGTAGTGACCCTGCCTATGAAGCAGGAGGTCCCGGGTTCGAATACTGGTCAGGGCATTTATTTGTGTGATATCACGGATATTTGTTCCTGAGTTGTGGATGTTTTCTATGTATTTAAGTATCTATATATTATATATATCGTCGCCTAGTACCCACAACACAAGCCTTATTGAGCTTACTGTGGGACTAGGTTGATTTGTGTAAGATTGTCCGATAATATTTATTTATTTATTTACTATGAAACTATGGCGAATTTGGCACAAGTTTATAGGACCTTTTTTTTTTAATTTGATACACTGTTAAAGTCTCTCGCAATGCTCACGGGCACCGTGCATACCTACATATAAATGGAAAGTAAGTTATCCTCTTTTCCGTAAAGTGTAATAACGAAGAGGATGTAAGAACAATTCCGATTTTAAATTGCTCTGTGACTATCTGCAAAAGTCGACGACCTGTTGGTATTCGTGCCAATTTTCCATCGATAAAGGCTAGCTGCAATTCTTATAGGAAGGATGTAACATTGTTTATTATGGTCTAAGAGCTGGCCACGTCAGATGTGACACAATAATGAGAGCAATGAAACCTGTCTACTTAAACTGTTTTACCATCCTTATTGCTAGATCCGGGCATCTGGCAGCTTTTAATGGGTGGATGTCAGAGTGACAGACCAACAAAGTTTTTAAGTTGGAAAAAAGTAATACCAAAATAGGTAAAAAATGCCAAAGTTCTGTAATTTATAGAGGACAGGGCCTATATTTTAACATCAGATTAATAACCATTGTCTAGTATTGCGGAAACAAAAACAGTAGGCGACTAACTAAAAATTACATTTTACATCATTTGGCACTACTTTCCCCCAACAGACCCTTCTGGATATGATATAACCTAATTAATTACATAATTTCCCATAATATTTCATTAAACCCAGAACTCTAGGATTTGTTTTCTTCAAGTTATTTGCATTCTTTGACCTCCACCACTTTACAGCTGCCAGATGTGCGGATCTAGAAATAAGCATAATATAGCAAACTAACTACATGGGTTTCATATCTGACGTGGCCAGCTCTCCGTCTATTAGGAACTTATTTTGTTAGGTTAGTTTGTCAAAGATTTTTGTGGTATCTCTAATACCATAGATATAAAATGACGCTATACAAATATGTTTGAACGGTACGACTGAAAAGTCGTATCATGACTTTTTTTTTGAGATGTAGAAAAGTCAACTGGCAAAATATTTATCAAGCCCATGGTAATCGAGTACTATTATCGCTTATTATAACGGACGGAAGTATGCCTTTTTAAAGGAGGGTAAATCTATACAGTGAGGAAATTATGTCGGAGTCACACCGACTACAAACCTCCCAACGGTCCTTTTCGGATGGCTCTGGGATCTCCCACGGAACGCGCGAGTGCCGCCCTGGTTTTACGCCTCTGCGGGTTCCACTTTTGTTAGGTATGGAGGATCACAGCTCCCTAACTGTGACCCTTGAGGTCCCCAAGCTCACTTTTGGTCGTCTCGTACGACAGGCACGGAATACCGTAGTTGTCTTCTGATGTGTGGGCTACAAAAAAAACTGGTAGGCATGCCTATCGTGTAAGGTGTAAGAACCTGTTTTTGTACTGTTATCAAAACCAATTCATATTTTATGTACATATAAAGGGGGCCGTATTCTAACTTTCAAACACGTATAGACACGATCCAACCTCAATACAACTCCAATGCATTAACAACGCAATACAGCTACGGCATAAACATCTGAATCAGATATAGCAGAATTTGCTTGAGAAATATTCCAACGCAACTCCAATACAACTTCAATATTGGTTGAATGTTTGTTGTGTGTTGGAGTTATGTTTGAGATAGGTTGTATTTTTATTGTGTTGTTAATGTATTTTTAAATTAGAATGCGGCACAGGGTCTGCGCGTCTTTCTTAATCTTATAACACGACATTTCAAAAGTTACAAATGTCTACAGGCTACGCTGTCCTACGACCATAGTGCTCTTTTGTTTGTCTTCATGGTACCTATGATACAGTAAAACAATACAAACAACATTTCAATTCTATTAAATACTTTTATTATCGTAATATTGTTCTGATGAAAAACAGTGTGTCACGCTCGCACATGTAGTTTTTCCTAAGAGCAACCGAGAGGAAAATAATACATTTTATTGTATTTAAGGGCGGACAATCTGGAAATGTAAAAAGCATAAAACTAATACACATTTTAGGCTTATTAAAAAATAATTTGATATAATTAGTTGTTATAGATTTTCGAATAGTAGAAAGAACTCCTTAAAATTCGAACAACTTCAAACCATTCTAACTACTAATATGGCAAAAACACATTTCGGAATAATCCTATCCTAAAACAAAACATAGCACCCGTAAGTATATCGTTTTGTTTTGGCTTTTGCCAAACTTCTCAGTTATTAATGTGCGGTGAATCTTGCCGTGTATCCATTACCCTATACTCTAGTCTCATGCTACAGTTGTTGTGAATGTCAAGAACTAGTCTCTTGAGTCTATTTTTTTTATTTGGTGACAATGTTATACAAACCGACCTAGCAAAGCCTATGCCTAAGCTTAAGAATAACTATGGGTACTAGGCGACTGTATATCATAATACAAGGTGTAAAAAAAATGCTGGTGCTCCGTTTAAGGGCGTAATTGGTAACGTATTCTAATTATGAAAAAACAAAGAAAAAAAACATTACGCAAAAAAAAAAATTTCGCGGTTAAATTTTTTTTCTCCTACTTTTCCTTAGTCGAAATACGATACCAATTATGCCCTTAAACGGATCACCAGTCTTTTTGTTACAACCTGTATGTACACAGAAAACACCTGGTATAAAAATATTCGTGATAACCACACACATAAAGTCCAGGATTAGAACCCATCACTTCCAGCTCCGTAGGAGGTAGGCAGGCTCACTATTAATTAAAAAATGTTAACCGGTTATTTTTAGTATGAAACTAACCGGTTTGCAATCCCTACTAGTTATTAACTAGGCTCTAAATGCCGTTATTAATGATAAAATCTGGGCTCATTTTTAGGGTTCCGTACCCAAAGGGTAAAAACGGGACCCTATTACTAAGACTCCGCTGTCCGTCTGTCACCAGGCTGTATCTCATGAACCGTGATAGTTAGACAGTTGAAATTTTCACAGATGATATATTTCTATTGCCGCTATAGCAGCAAATACTAAAAAACAGACATATTTAAGGGGGCTCCCATACAAGAGACATGATTTTTGCCGTTTTTATAGATCATCATTTCAGCCGAAAGACGTCCACTGCTAGACAAAAGCCTCCCCCAATGATCTCCACAACGAACGGTCATTCGCCGCCCTTAACCGACTGTTTCCCGCGACTCTAACCAGATCGTCGGTCCACCTAGTCTGGGGCCTGCCTTCCCACACTGCGTCTTCCGGTACGCGGTCGCCACTCAAGAACCTTTCTGCCCCATCGGCCATCGGTTCTACAAGCAATGTGGTCCGGCCACTGCCACTTAAGTCTGGTAACTCTCGTTTTTATAGATACGGAACCCTTCGTACGCCATTTTGACTCGCATTTGGCCGATTTTCTACGAAACTGCGCTTACAAATTTTCATAATATTTTTTGTCGTGACTATTTTTAAGAGTAATGTCATAAAAGTTGCTTTAAATGTTAGGTCTCCCTTTTCCAAATCGCCAAAAGGTTTAAAAACAACATTTTCATGTTGTTTCACACTACATTTTTAAAAATCTTAAAACCTAAAGAATAACAGTGTAAATAGTCGGACTATAAAGACTGTCATTACAACTGTCCACATTTCTAAAACTGCGTATTCAGAGATCAGCTTATGCTGGTTTTCTAAGCGACTGGTTTTTGCTCTGAGAGCAATAGGGATGGTCTGGAGTTGGCTCAAAGTTGGTTCACAGCTAATTTATTATGGATCCTTTTAGATGTTTATGATTTTAGGGTAGCTTTTGAACTTCCTGAAGTAATACTTTACTACCTTATTTTGTAATTATGTGTTTTAATGTGTATTACTGAACTGCGATTAGAATGGCCCTTCAAAAAGTACTTAGACTGTGCCGCTCTATTACATATATACTCTCTGATATTGTAAACACTTATCCACCTAAAAAGAATATGTTAAACATAAACCCAGCCAGGCATCTCTTAAATGTCACCCGTGCATTATGCAGAATGAATATGCAAGGCACGCGCATGCAGGTTAACATTGCAGGTCGACAAGAAGCTTTGCATGAAGCTTGCTGAATATATTGTATTTATGCTTAAAATAGGTTATTGCATCATGAACGGCCATGATGGTAGACATCTTCCTAGCTTCTAGCAGCCCAGTCCTATAAAAACACCTTCCATTCCAATGTATTTTAAATCTTAATTTTGACAGATCAAAATTCTAGTTGTCATGGCATATTTTTCATTGTGGGCGGCAGGAGGCTAGTGTTTATCCTGGTTTAATGGAGTTTGGGGTCCGCTGAGCAACCTAATCCGTCAGAATTTCCAACATGAAGGAAAACTAGGCCTTGTTGGGATTAGTGCTTCCCCACGATGTTTTCCTTCACTGAAAATAAACTGGCAAATATCAATTGATCTTATATATTTCTTATACTAGTTCCGAGAATTTTAATGCTTTGAAAAGTAGCATGCTTTACTTCTAGACCACCAAAAAGACCAGCGCAGTTACGGATCGCACAGCATTTTCGGCTGCCCCGTTGCTCGCTGGGTGATAGGGGGGCGTAAGGGTTTGTTTAATACCGTTGCGTTCAAAATATGTTCTAAGTTCAAGTGAACTAAAGGGCGGTCCGTTGTCCGAAACGACCCGTTTTATCAAACCGAAACGCGCAAACATTCCCCTAAAACACGATATATCTGTTGACGCAGAGGTATTGTTAACTTTCTCCGCCTCTATCCATTTAGAGTGTGCGTCAATAACAATTAAATAATATTTATTGTTGAAAGGCCCTAACCAGTCCACATTTAAGCGCGACCAGGGTTCCTCGGGCCACGGCCACGAGTGTAACGGCGCCGGCGCCGGGGCCGGTCGCACCGCACGGCACGCGTCGCACGCGTCAGCTGTTCGTTCGATGTCTGCGTCAAGCGTCCGCCACCAGACATAATTCCTTGATCCTTGATCTATATGAATACTGTCCTTTCGAATGGAAAACGCTTTTAGTACAGTCGAGGACAAAGAGATGTATACACTTTTGGACCTTATTACAACGCAATAAGGTCCAAAAGTGTATACATCTCTTTGTCCTCGACTGTACGTCATCACTTAATGTTTTTGGCCAACCGAACATGACATAGCCTACAATTTTATTCAAAACAGGGTCTCGAGCAGTCTCAGTTTTAATATCTTTAAAACTGAGCGGAAAATTTCTTTGAATAAAATTTAGATAACTGCCTGCCTCGTCCTCTCTTTCAACTCGATTGCCAGTCGAGGGCAAATGAAGACGGGACAGCGCATCAGCTTGGCAATTAATTCTGTGAAGACGTTACAAACTCTATACTAAAATCATAAGCAGATAACGTTACAGCATAACGCTGTAATCTACTTGCAGCTGTGACTGGGATGCCTTTGTTTTTACCAAAAATGTAACTGAGGGGTTTATGGTCACTACGAAGTATGAATCGCCTGCCATACAGGAACTGATGATGTTTGGTTACTCCAAAAACAATAGCTAAGGCTTCTTTATCCAGCTGCGAGTAGTTTTGCTCGGCAGCGCTCAGCGTACGTGAGGCGCAGCTGACCGGGCGCTCGCGGCCATCTTTGCCGCGCTGCGCCAGCACACAGCCCAGCCCGTACGCGCTGCTGTCCACCGACAGCACCTGACGCTGGTGCGTTGGGTCGTAGTGCGCGAGCACGGGCGCTCTACTTAACACCTTCTTTATTTTGGTAAACGCAATATCGCATTCGTTGCTCCACACCCAATCAACGTCTTTTTTTAGTAAGTTATATAGTGGTTTAAGGATATCACTCATGTTGGAACAGAATTTTGAATAAAACTTCACTACACCCATAAAACTTTTTAATTGTGTGACGTTCATTGGACGAGGTGCTGCAACTATTGCGTTAATTTTTTTTTCGTCCGTATGCAAACCGTCCTTATCAATGTTGTACCCTAAATAGGTCACGCTATCTCTGAAAAATTTACATTTATCGAAATTGATACGAAGTCCATTTTCTTCAAGCCTCTGCAAACTGCCCTTAAATTAGCTAAATGGGTTGCCCTATCTTTTCCGGTCACGCAAATGTCATCTGCAAATACTGCCGTAGATGGCAGGCCACTAAGAGTCTCTTCCATATTTTTTTGGAAGTTTTCGGGTATACATTTTATACCGAAAGGTACCCTGCGATAGACAAAAGTCCCTACGTGTGTAGTTATCGCTGTAATTGGTTGAGACTCTCTTTCTAACATACACTGTTGGAATGCGTTCGATAGAACTTAGTGTATTGTTGACCGCCTCCTAATGTTGCAAATATCTCTTCTATTCGCGGAAGTGGTAATGGAAATCCTTGAGAATTGGATTTATTGTGATTTTATAATCACCGCAAATACGGATGTCACCATTCGATTTAATGACCGGCACGATAGGTGTTCCATAATCCGACCGCTCGACCTGCAGGCGATCGAGTTCGCGCTCCACGCGCTCGCGCAGAGCCAGCGGCAGCGCGCGCGCTTTCACGAAAACGGGAACATCATCAGTTAGGTGTAAACGAATACGCGATTTAAAAGTACCTAAACCTTCCGCAAATACCTCCGGATACTCTTTTTTAACAAATGTGCTAACAAATCGCTATCAGATATATTGGTCTAAGAGCTGGCCACGTCAGATATGACACAATAATGAGAGCAATGAAACCTGTCTAGTTACACTGCTTTACCATCCTTATTGCTAGTACCGGGCATCTGGCAGCTTTTAATGGGTGGAGGTCAGAGTGACAGACCAACAAAGTTTTTAAGTTGGAAAAAAGTAATACCAAAATAGGTAAAAACAGCCAAAATTGTATTATTTATAGAGGACAGGGCCTATATTTTAACATTAGATTAAAAACCATTGTCTATTATTGCGGAAACAAAAACAGTAGGCGACTAACAAAAAAATATATTATACATCATTTGACACTACTTTCCCCAACAGAAACTTCTAGATATGATATTAATCTAATTAATTACATAATTTACCATAATATTGCATTAAACCCAGAACTCTAGGATTTGTTTTCTTCAAGTTATTTGCATTCTTTGACCTCCACCACTTTACAGCTGCCAGATGTCCGGGTCTAGAAATAAGCATAGTATAGCAAACTAACTAGAGGGGTTTCGTTGCTCTCATTATTGTGTCATATCTGACGTGGCCAGCTCTCCGTCTATATTGTGACATTCTAAAAACTCCATTAATTTTAAATTTCTTATCCAAGTGCGACCCATAAGCGGGGGCCCACCATTTTCAATCACATATAATTTAAGTTTCGCCGAAGTGAGTCCACAGATTACATTAACATCAATATATCCAAGCGTCCTGATAGGATCACTTATATAAGATTTTAACAGCAATGCATTTTTCTTAAGAGGTAAATGTGACAAATGTTTCTCATAAAACAATTTCGAAACTGCAGATATTTTATTCCCTGTATCAACTTCAAATTTATAAAAGATACCGTTCACGGATACACTCACTAAATATGGTCCATCATTATCTCCTTGCGAGATCAAATTATAGAAATTGCTGTCATCATCATCCGAGTCACTACTCTTATTTAAAAAGTACTGATCTTTAGCCGACCTCCTATTGGAAAAATCGCCACTCTCACCTTTATGCACACACATAACTTTTAAGTGGCCCTTAACGCCACACATCACACGTAAAGTTTTTGTACCGACACTTATTCGGTGGATGAGTGAATTTCCCACAGCGCGCGCATGGAGCCCGCTGTGCGCCGCTCCCGCCGCCGCCGCCACCGCCGCCGCCGCCGCCGCCGGTCACGCTCCGGCGCGCGCCGCGGCCGCCGCTCACGCGATGCAGCCCGTCGGGCGCGCTGGGGCCCGGGCCCGCGCCCGCTCCGCCTGTCGGGGCGCACGCCGTGCTCGCGTGCCGCTCCACCGCCTCGAGCGCGCTGGCCAACTCCACGGCCCTCTTGTAATTTATGTTTTTCTCGGCGAACAACCTCGAACGCATCTCTTCGCTGCTTAGACCTGAGACGAATTGGTCTCGTAGATTTTCTTCGAGGCCGGTTCCGAAGTTATAGGTTTTAGCCAAATGTTTTAATCCTTGCAGGTAAACACGGATGCTTTCACCCTGCTGTTGAACCCTTTGCCGAAAAACATTTCTCGGCAATCTCGGATCTTTCTGGTTCCAAATGATTTTTTAATAAAGCCACTAAATCGTCAAAACTTTTGTCTTCCGGGTTGGCAGGAGAACAAAGATCACGAAGTAAATTGTAACACTCGCCGCCGACAACCGTTAACAACGTAGGAACGTGTAAACCGTCACTTATATTATTTAACTTGATAAACTGTTTTACGCGACGCACATAATTGTCCCAATTTGAATATAATGAAAACGGTTCTATTTTACCGATCGGCATGTTTAAAAGAAGCGTAAAAGTATTTTAATGTTAATTTTAAAACTCGACTGTGCCAATGTTAGATAAAAGAAAGACCGAGATCCATAGCAGACTGGTTTATTGTTAATATGCAAGTACCGACATACTTATGAGTCTACCCTACATAACAAGTTTCTATCTAAGTGGGCAGATAAAGGCAAAAAATCAGGTCACCTTGTCAAATTTCCATATGATGTGACCCTTTTCATCGAATCCAAACAAATGAAAATGCTCTTCAAGGATTTCTTAAAAACAGCAATCAAGCGAACGTACGGATTTTTCGAGCTCAAGACTTTTTTGTGGCGTCGAATTACCCCAGGAAAGTAAGCCGTATTACATTATAAAGTAAATGAGATCATAATCCGCACCGCGCGAGCGAGATGCAGTGCGGTAATTTGAAAATGGAATCAAATTGTAATGTTTGCTTGTAGATTGCCTTTCCTTGTCTCGCCCTTGTCATAGTTGTTACGTGCAGATGACGTCACGAACGTCGTTAATTACGCCATATGTCTGCCGTGGATGGACGCTCTTGATTGTCATTCAGAAAGCTCTATGCTCTTGTTTGGACCAGTATAATATATCCGACGGAATGATGGACCATGGACTTATGCCCGCATCAAAGGGTCTTCTTAACAACCGGTCCGGCTCAGCCAACTGTTATGTCTATCGATCAACAAATCTTTGGTCCGTCGTTCGATCTTTTGGTTTGCGGTAGTCTTTCAAGAACCGTTCTACCCTTGCAACAATCGGTTCTACTAAGACTATGAAATAATTCCTTTAAGACTGGAAGTCTTTTGACCGCATTTCTACCACACAACGAATGAGAGCCGTTACAGTCAACGAAAAAAAAACAAAAATAAACATAGGTTTTTCTCCATAATAAAATACGAATTTATTAGTACAGCTAGATATATTATTGCAGATCAGATACCGTGAACGGATATTGATGAAGCGTTAGCTGCAAGCAAAACGTCGGATATAAAATGTTCGTGAAGGCTTGCCGAACGTAAATATTCGCCTGCAACGCCCTCTCTCGGGCACAGGCTTATCTTGAGGTCATGATGTGTGGGGTGCAATATGTGTCGAGTGCACGCGTGCTATTACACTAGCCCCAGGTGTAAAAGATGCCTCGACAGACCAGTGTACGGCGCGTCACACGGTAAAAGAAAAAAAAAGTACTCTTATAAAAATTGTCTATGGACTCCATTAAATAAATAATGATAATAAAAAGCCCATTTATTCTATAGCCAACTTCAGTCTGCCTAACTAGTCTGAGAACTATCGGATGTGCAACCGAGATAGGTATGTACCACGGAGTATATGGAGACGGTATCAGCCGTAGTTTGTTCCAAAACCAGCGTAGCCGGCATTTACACGCACACATTCTCATTAAAGTACGCACGAGGTGATACACACAAAGAAATGTCAGTCTCTCATTCGCTGTGTTGATGTGTGCGTACACTCGAAAATACGAACCACTACCATTGCCTCGTAGGCTCCGCCTACATTAGGGATGTGGCCCTTCGATATATATATTTTATCGATATCGATTATCGATAATTAACTCCATAATACCACGCCACACATCATATTAATAAAACAATGTCGATTTTTATTAATAGCTGGATAAAAATTTACTCTAATTAGGGTTCATCCATTAATTACGTCCGATTTTAAGGGGGACGGAGGGATCAACAAAGTGTGACGAGTTCTGATAAGGGGAAGGGGGAGTTTTATTTCTTGTGACGTCACAAATACAAATATCGTGTACGTATATACACATAGTACAGGACTGTGTACGCTTTTTTGGAAGGAAAGGAACTCTTTACGTCTTCTAGTCTGACATTCAAACACTTTGGATTATTATTTTTCTTGCTTTGATTTCATTTAATATATTATTTAAAATGGGAAAATACAGAAATAGTAATTTTAAACATTATTGTTGAAATTTGTTTGACGTAATTTGTGGATGTACCCTTATCTATCTAATTTATGTGTCTGCTAAAATACTAAAAGTAATCGTGACTCAAACTATCTTCATACCAAATTTCATCTTAATCGGTTCAGCAATTTAAGTGTGAAAAGGTAACAGACAGACAGAGACACTTTCGCATTAATAATATTAGTATGGTTAGAAGTACCATTATAAAGTTATCGTATCTATAAAATAAGTTGATCATTGGATTAATTAATCCAGTCAATCACGTTATTTTGTTTTCGAAAGAAATAAAATTAGTTTCTACTATAGGACAGAAAGTTACACCTTAAACAATGTGTTCGAAATTATCGATAATAAATAACGGGCCGCACTCTCGTGGCGGCAGGCGCGCGCATGTTGCCCAGCAACGTGGCTGCCGATCGTGTGACGAGACTGACGAGCGACGTTCGTTTTTCCAAATACATTGCGCGTCACTCGCGTAATCCTGCGACCGCCAGCAATAGCCAGCGAGCAATTGATATGAATACTGTTGTACCATCAGATAATGGGTGAATGTCGTAATAAAAGCCTACAATTTTTGGAAAATATGTAAAATACTCGGTTTTTATACTTACCGGTGGAAAGTAACTACTCCAGGGGCCTCTTTTAATTCGTTACTTCGTACACGACACGACAAAATTGTACAACACAGCATTTTTACATGTTTTTTGGCACTAAATTCTTCACACGTGGTCGAACGACGACTGAACCGCGCGGCATGAGGTCTCGACAAGTTTATGCGCATCTGATCATAAACCATGTAACGCGCGCCCGGCCCAGTACCGCGTCCATTAGTATTTATCTAGTCCGTGGTATGTACAATTGTACATAGCTATAAAAGCGCGGATCCAATTTCACTCCTTAGCCGAGTGGAAGCAATGGAACGTTAAGTCAGCGAGCGAGTTGAGATCCCATGAACCGATGTAACTAGAGCTCAAGGTCTGTGATCGGACAGAGAAGTTCAGGTATGGTTCATATGGGCCAGGACAGGTTAGATTGTCTGCCATTGCAATGCAAGCTATGTCAGACAATCTAACCTGTCCTGGACCAGGCCGTATAGTATCGAATGCACGAGCACTCACTGACCCATCGCGACCGTTCGACTGCTAAAATGGCTGTAGGTGACTTTAGTTCCTGAAGCTGATTGGGCGTGACAACAATCCAGTGACATCCCACGATCCAACAGTAGCCAAACGGGACTGGACACCTTCTGCCGCAAAAAGTCCAGGGCTCGAAAACCGGTATTTACTCCATACTAAAATACCGGTTTTTTTTTTTTTTTGGTTTTTCGTTTACTATTTCATTTTTAATCGAACACTTTTATATAACGAAGTAGTACTAAATACAATACTGAGTTCTACTTAAATACCATAAAATAATGAAATATATTGGGTTTTTTGCGAATACCGGTTTCAAGCCCTGGCAAAAACTCGACCAGGCGTCAGTTGTCAGTTGATTTAAATAGTGCATTATACTGGTTACTCTGAGACTTCGATTCCTAAGCGTTCAGGAGTGTAGAACGAATGGTACGAAACAAAAGAACGGGGACGGAGATGTATCGTAGTGTCGGCAGGTTATTTATCGCGCTCTGTCTGTTCATGTACCGGTTATTTCGCGAGGTAAGTTCATTCGAGTGATACAAGATATGTGGGTAAGTGAAACGTTTAAGAGCGATGGTGTTTCAGTTTTACGGAACTTTATTCTACCTCACTCAATATAGGATAACTTTTAATTACTATTGATGTTCTGGCTGCTTTCATTGTGCAATTGTTTTAAACATAAAGTACAAGTAGGTTTTTACAAAAATTCAGTTTTTTATTCCTATTATGGAACTTCGTTTGGAAGTTTTTCAAAATAATAAAGGCCGGCAACGTGCTTGTGACCCCTCTGGTGTTGCGGGCGTCTATGGGCGGCGTTAATTGCTTACCATCAGGCGATTCGTCTGCTCGTTTGCCTCCTATTTCTTAAAAAAAAAAAATATTGACAAGTATTTCTCCATTTCGTTCTTTATACCAAATAAAATGAAAATGACATAAAAATTAAATCATAACATGAGGTAGGTATAATGATAAGAAAATATGCGACGTATTCTACGTATCGTATGATTCTGGCGAAGAAGCGAAACATTACATTCGTACATTTACGGAAAAGAGAAAATTCATTAAAAATTAGACCTACATTTCCAACGTGTTTCATGGAAGTATTCTAGGGCAGATATACATTTATGTACAGTCTGTTCTAATGTATCGATGTGAAAGTTAGACAAAAATATGTTTACACGACCTTAGGTATTATCATTGACTCATAATATAGTAGAGGTACAGTTTCAAATAAGATATACCGAAAATATGGCATTTCAAATAACAATCGCAAGAGTATTTTGGCTAAAAGATAAAGTACAAACAGTGATAAGAGCAGTTTCTATAAGAGTTAGAGGCACTAGAAGACACATGCAAGCCTTTAAGTGCAAAAACGGAGCAGAATTATGTAATGGCCCTGTAGCCAAAATGATAATCGTTTGCAGAAAACGAAACGAAAAGCTACACGCTCTCGCTCACTCTTCCTTATTAGTGCGATAGAGAGACGGATAGCGTTTTGATTCGTTTTCTGCAAACGATCGGCATCTTGGCTAAGCCCCCTGGCCCTGTAGCCAAGATGACAATCGTTTGCAGAAAACGAAACGAAACGCTACACGCTCTCGCTCACTCTTCCATATTAGTGCGATAGAGAGACGGATAGCGTTTTGATTCGTTTTCTGCAAACGATCGTCATCTTGGCTAAGCCCCCTGATCTATTAAAGAAACCAAGTCATCTTCTTTGCAATCATTATAAGTACCGATCCTTTAGTACCGTTTGGTAACCAAAATTTCGTAACCAGCTTCGAAATGGGAATATAATCCCAATTCGTAACTGGCTTCAAATTGGGACTTTTCCATTACCGATTTGTAACCACGTTTAGTAACCGGCTTCGAAACGGGAAAAATAAATCCCGGGTTGTAACTGGTTACAAAATGGACTTTTGAATTACCGATTCGTAGCCACGGTTGTTGGACTTAGCTGGAGTTTGTCGGACTGTTTCTTTTCAAAAAACATTTCCTTTCACAACTCAACTAGACGGAGCCCCGCTTAGCGGGGCTCCTATTTCTGGGCGGTTTGCCCTTCGGGCATTTGAAGCTACCTAGCGAACCTAACCTACCTACCTATTGATTTAATGTAATTTTGGATTCCCATTATGTAGCCAGTTACAATACTTATTTACCAAACGGTACTACTCTGGCCCAATTCGTAACTGGCTACATACAGGGAATTTTAGATTCCTGTTTTGTAGCTAGTTACCAAATTTAGTTACCAAACGGTAACACACTGGCCCCATACGTAACCAGCTTCAAACTGGGAATCTTGATTCCCATTCTGTAGCTAGTTACGAAATTTTAGTTACAAAACGGTACTAAAGGGTACCGATTCACCCATCTATCGTTTTTGCTTTTGAGAGTTCAACCCGTTTTCTTGGCCGATACGGTGAAAACTGAACAAAACAGAATGTAACAGTAAACTATGTGCACAGAATAGATACCAGTTGGAGAAGAGACAAAACAATTCAAACCCCAATGAAACTAGTAAAAAAGTTGATTTTTATACATACAAAAAATGCCGATCGTACGAGGGTTGCTACTTATATATCCGGAAACAAAAAAAACAAACAAACGTACACGGCTGAAAATGGTTTTATTGTTTTTCAAAGTATTCCCCGTGATGATCTATGCACTTTTGCATTCGCGTGAACCAATTTTTAAAGCACTTCTGCCACTCCGCCTGAGGTACCTCCATAACGTGTTGTTTGAATGCGTCGACAGCATCTTCAGCGGTCGAAAATCGTTGACCGCGTAATTTATTCTTTATATTTGGAAATAAATAAAAATCGTTGGGTGCCAAGTCAGGGCTGTACGGCGGATGACCCGTTAATTCCACATTTTGACCCTCCAAAAATAGAGTTGTTTCGCGTGACGTATGACAGCTGGCATTGTCATGATGAAGAATGATTCTTCGTCGCTGGTTAGTTTTACGAATTTGTTCAAATACTTCCGGTAAGCAAATGGTCGTGTACCACTCTGAATTAACCGTTCTACGGTTTTCTAGTGGCACTGTAGCTACATGGCCATTAATACCGAAGAAGCAGGCCACCATTTGTTTCAATGTACTTTTTGCACGAGTAACTTTCGTAGGGTTCGGCTCATTTTGAAACACCCATACCGTTGATTGTTGCTTCGTTTCGGGATCGTATGCATAGATCCAGGATTCGTCACCTGTATAGATGTTATAAACGGCTTTTGAGCCACCACGGTTATATTTTTTTAACATTTTATTGCACCATTCGACGCGAGCATCTTTTTGCTCTTTTGTTAAGTTGTGGGGTATCCAACGCGAACAAATTTTTTTTACAGCCAAAGAATTATGTAATATGCTATTAATGCTGGTCATAGAAATACCCAGAGTCGCCTCTATCTCGCAGTACGTAACATGACGGTCGTCCATTATAAGTTTTCGCACAGCCTCGATATTTTGTTGTACAACGACCGATTTCGGGCGACCTGCCTTAACTTCGTCCGTAAGCATACTACGTCCACGATTGAACTCACTAAACCAGTGATACACAGTAGTTTTAGATGGGGCTTCATCACCAAAAGTTGAAGTTAGTTGATCTATGCACTGTTGTTGCGTTAAACCACGCCGAAAATCATAATAAATCATAGCACGAATATTTTCACGAGTGAGTTCCATTCTTGCTGCGAGATGACATTTAAAACCCGTCAAAAACAAAACACGAGCGTTAATAAGAAAGAAAAAATATACCGGCCAGTACTTAAAAAAGTTCAAATTTTACCATGGAGGTCAAATATGCTATTTAAGAAGATTGTGATCCCGGTTTCCGGATATATAAATAGCAGCCTATGTATGAATTTTAGGTTTTTTTAATGATTATCTGTCGTTTCATTTCATAATTTTAACGATAGATACATAATAGAAAACAATAACAAAATAGTAGGAAATGCCAACTCACCCCATGACCCCATAGTTGGGATTAGTAGGGATAGCAATTGGGTGAGTTAAAAGCAACCTGAGCCCGAAAATTAAAGTACCTAGCATTTACAAAAATTCCAGATTCTCATCCCTATCCCTACTACCCATGCCATTTCTTCTTCCCGTTTTACGGTAGCTACTTTAGTTATACAGCCTTGGCCAGAAGTGTTGACAAAACACGAAACATTAGTCCAGCGTTTCTATCTTTTCAACCGACTTCAAGATTTCGAAGGAGGAGGTTATCAATTCGTCGGAATCTTTGTTTTTGCTTGTTTTTTTTTTTTTTTTTTTTTTTATGTATGTTCACCGATTATTCGAAGATGGCTGGACCGATTTGGAAAATTCTTTTTTTGTTTGAAAGCGTATACTTCACAGTTGGTCCCATTGTAACCAGGTTAGGATCTGATGATGGGATCCTGGAGAAATCGAGGGAACTCTTCAACTATTATAGGCACACCTATAGTGATTTGAGTATTTTTTACAGCAGCTTGAGCATTTCCTTTTGGAAAGGTGGATGCTAAGTGAAGTCGGTTCTTTTTTGTTTAAAATTATTTGAAGTTATTTTGTCGATTAATTCAAACTGAACAGGCATGTTTTGTTGTAGTTAGTAGTAACTGCATAGAATATTTGTAATTTGTCGCAACGACCTGAAGTCGCATTTTTGTTAAGTACCTCCACTTTTCTGTTTTTAGGTACCTTGAAATTGTTATTAAGTGAAGTTTTCTAGATATATAAATAAAATATAACATTTTTCGTCATCGTACGTTGTTATGATAGGGAAATAATACTTAACATCAAAATTGTAAACAAAAAACTGCTATGCTCAACACTTCTGGCCAAGGCTGTAGGTACATTCACAAGAGCTGTCGCCGAATATTTATGAAAATGTTGATACCAGCTTCAATTCATTAACATACTGTGGGCCTTTTCCTGTGGCCATTGGCGGAGAAACTTCTAAGCGGTTGTTTTTATGCATAATGCGGCGCCCATGCCTGCCGAACAAAAACTAAGCTCCCAACAACTTCCATTTAAATTGTTGGAAAATTGGAGAAAAAAGGAGCCGAGGAGTTGAAGCATTACGCACCTTGTTATTTCTTATACAAGTTTCTTATTTAACACTTAAGAGTATTATATCAGTTCGCATTGATGGAAATTCGTATAGATAATAACCCGTTTTCACTTATTATTTTCTAACACAATAACTAATCCACTGATTTATTATGTAGGTATTCTACTACATGGGCTATTTACATAGACAATACCCATAGATCTGTCATGGTAATAGTAATACCAAGATTGAACGGGATGGTCTTATTAAACTTTCATGACATTTCAATAGGTATGACAGAGATGGCGCTAATTATTGTTGGTCCTTAGCCTATGCCAAGGATCAACGATAAAGACAGAAAGAAAAAACATTTATTGCGAATAAACTGCAAACAGTACCACATCAATTTAAACTTAAATACTAACCCCCTTATTCATAAACGCCCACTAAAGTTAAGAGCTCGCTGATAATCGTTTGTCCCTTTCCCTCATATATGTTGGACGGAAAGGGACAAACGATTATCAGAGGCCTCTTATCTGTAGTAGAAGTTTATGAATAAAGGGGTATGTACTTATCTCTAACATTTTTTTATGACACAATAAAAGAGAATACACTAATATAGAGAAATCAAACATAAACTAGGTCAAATATTGATGCCGTTGTAGTGGATGCAAAAGGACGCCATTCAGCATATGCCCTGGCATGTGGGATGCGACAGCGCTGGTCTTCCGTGGTCTATAGTCTCACATTGTGATTATTGCTTACTTCCAAAAGGCCCTAAGTACAATATAAACGATTGTTACCCTCCACCGCTTTTTGAAGGGGAACAAAGAATCCGATTAAATTATGTAGGCTAGCTACGGTATGCTTTTAGCTAACTTGAAATGCGTTTCCAAATTAGTCGCGTTGCATGTATTCTGTCCTTCTTGGGTATACGCGTGTTTCAACTCTAGAGATACTTGCTTTGAAGCTGTCTAGAACAAATTTTGTGCACCATATTTGGCGGTTGACAACTGTCAGTGTCACTGAATCAAAGAGTAGCTTAGACTTTAGTGATTTTCACTTTACTTTTGGCGCAAATAATTTCTTAGAGATGTCATCTTCTGTTACTCAATGAAGTAAGCAGAGCTTGTATTATGTTTTCAATACACCTGCTCGTAACGAGGTTCTTATTCCACCGCTTTTATGCTCATAATCCTAGATATTAAACACGAGTGCATTTCACAATAATTATCGAACTAGTGCAATAATTTAATAATCCGATCAAGTGACGTTTGTACTCTAGTACCAAGTTGTATGTACGCAGACGACGCGTTGTAATTGAGTCGGGTATTACCTTTACTCTTTTTTAACTCTTTAGGAGTTTGCATTCTAAAAAAGTAAAAAAAAAGTAAATACTCGTATATGAAAAATATACACATTTACTATAGGATACAAATTATACAATCCATTGTAAAAAAGAATCATTTCAACTTATTATATTACTCGTAATACACAATAAATTATGTTTTCACCTCAGCAGCAGGAACGAGGGTTCTTTGATACCTAAAAACAGTGAGCAAAACTCAATTTTGCTGCGAGCGTGAGACAAAATGACCTTGTTGACCTTGGAATTACAATGTCAATCCGCGCGCGAGGTCTAATACAAATTCGAAATACTCGGAAGCTATTCGTGTTGTCTTTTTCACGTCATTAGTAAATAGAGAGAGACAGAAATATTTTGAACTTCATTCAATAAAATTTTATTTAATTTTAATTCGTATTCTGAACTTTCGATTTGACTCCTGAAACAGAGTCAGAACGAAACGTTCCGAAATGCGCAGAAGTACTAATTTGTAAATATAATTTAAACAAATTTTAATTTTGAAATGTTTAACCATACAACACCTAAAATAATTTACGTTCTTTATTTCAAGATCAAATAAGTATAAACGGAAAAATTACAAGATTATCATGTGAAAAATATTATTACTTACAACAATCTTTCGTATTGTGATCAAACAGTAGTTACGGAACGCAGATAAAAAAAAGTTGACAAAAGTCAAAATGGCGGTATAGATATTTTAAAAATATTTAATTTATTATGATTATTTTTTGTGTTATTAACTTATAATTGAGGTTTTTGAACTCAAATGTAAGAATATTATAATAAATACAAGTGAAAAAAGTGACAAAGAAGGATTAAGCATCACCCAGGTTGGATTCTTCCATGTCTTCTCACTGCTGAGGTGAAAAATAGTATGTTCAACATGAGAATAAAGTTATTTACATCTTGTGCTTTTGAGTCCCTCTCTACGCTCAAGATTCTAAATTAGAATCACTCGCTACGCTCGTGATTCTATTATAGAATATTTCGCTTGCTCAGGACTCAAAATTAGCACTCGAAGTAAATATGAACTTTCTTCTCTTGTTGTACAAATATCTATTATCTACACTCACATTGTAAGTCTTCTAAAACGTGTTCAAAAACGGTAGGCAATGGCTAGCATTACCACAACCGATTTTACTATGATAAGCTTTTTATCTGTGGCAGTACCTAACGTAATCTTAACTTTACATGCTCATATATTGATACGTTATGAGTTTCAAATTCCGAACATCGAATTTAATAACATAAATCCTGTCCTCCTTCCTGACCAACGGCACGCGCACGCGCGACCGCCGGCACAATCGAGTTGCCCATGGCGGTGCAATGGCGGTCATTCTATGGTTTCCGAACACTTAATTTAGGATATATAATATGAGTGTAGATAAAGCAGTATATGCAACTGTACGTAATTAGGCCTTAAAACACTCTTGTGATCTTATTATGAAACTCGCCTGCGGCTCGTTTCATAAAACCACACTCGTATTTTAAGGACCCTTATAACGTAACAGTTACATAAACTACTATTTAAACACGGATTGTCTGTTTTAATATTGGCTGTTTGTCAGTTAGGTCCGCGCCTTTGCCTCAAGCTGCACGCACATCCAAAAAAGAAAATTGCGCGCCATTTATAAGTTAACCTCAAATCATTGTTTATTTGTTTGATTTTTCTCGTTGTGTTGTATTAATTTAAACAAATTATATTTTAAGTGAATAAGAAGGCAACTTTCGCGTTAATTTAACCTCTGGATATATTTCAAAATTGTGATACATACTAGTAAAATGTTATCATAAAAATCTAGTGAGCAATACGTAAGAAAAAAATACTATAATTTATTGCACAATAAATGTGAAGTCTTTAATTTTATGAAATGATTCGAAAAAGAGTTCCAGATAGTCAATCAAAAAAAAGATTAGTTAAATTTAATTATCTTAGGTTCGTAAGTACCTTTATCCTGTAAACATTCTGACAGTTAATGTATCTATCAAAAGTTATTAATTACACTATTCCGTTATTTCGTCGCAAGTGTGTTGAAAGACGTCGAATGAAACGCGTGTGCTTGATCATTACATAGCTCAGCTTCCTTAGCGCACTCACGTGCGTTCGTGCGCACAATATCGCTTCGTATGTAATGATCAACTTACACACTTGTATCATAATGTACTAATTACAGGTGACAACCAAAACTCACTAATTGCACAGAAACATATTAAACGAAAATCAACCATGTTTTGTTACTAGTACGGTTCACTATGAGTTTGTGGTAGTAGTGAGTTTTGGTTGTTACCCGGCGATACACACACACTCATACTGATAAATGCATACCTATACTGATATAGAAAATATCGGTATTTAATAGACTGCACGGTTTTTACAGATATTCAATCAGCGTGCCAAAGTTCCCCATTGAAATCTTATACAGCAATGTTTTTCTTTGAAAGCGCACTATATTATGCCATTCCGTGGAAAAAGGCTACTCGTACCTCGTTTATTGTTCCGGGGTCATAAAGTCAAGAACACACTGTATGCTAAGTTTTTTTAAATAATTGATTGATGTTTTGATATTAAATTGTATACATAAACAGTGTAAGTAAATTGATTATAATTACTGTTTTACAGTACCATCCATAATTCTTTAATGCGCATTAAAAACAGTAATATAATGCATAATTGTATTTTATCGTAATTGGTTCCATTTACTGAGTGAAATATTAAAACAAACATAACTCCCGCTGTCTGATATAATGGATATTATTTTCTGATTACCTTAGAAAAACTAATTTAATCTAAGATAATCTTATACATATGTTATACAGGGCTATATTATACGTATGTTAGCCGATACGTATAAGTCCCACTGTTGGGCACAGGCCTCTCTTCCACGAAAGGCATCGGGCTTTAGTTCCAGTACTGGTAGTACTAGGATATTACGGCAGTTTCAGCTATTAGCCACTAATTTCAGCACAATTTCCATGGTATTTTCAAATATGTTGAAATCATCTGCTGCCGCTTTTTGTGGTCTGTATACACAAATAACAATATAACTTTCTAATTCTACACAAGCAATTTCTACATTCCTCTCTATGGAAAATTTTACAACATCCTTCCGTTCTTTAGATCTCAGGC
This sequence comes from Pammene aurita, assembly GCA_947086415.1. Lineage (NCBI taxonomy): Eukaryota > Metazoa > Arthropoda > Insecta > Lepidoptera > Tortricidae > Pammene > Pammene aurita. Next base: position 30,390,481 of record OX352303.1, read on the forward strand.
CATTTTTAACAATTATAAGGGAACCACCATGAACGGCATACTTTCTAGCATAGTAACTGACTAATTTGAAGTTAGCAAAGTCATATATTAAATGTCCTTCTTTAAGCCAATATTCTGTAACTCTGTACGTCATAGCTTTCATATTAACCCTATATCATACAGTGTACTCTCGCCTAACCATAATCGATAACGCTTCGAAAGTACTGTAGCCGCTTTCAGGAACCGCTAACTGGGCGAAACGCTTCGACTTGAAAATAATGGGAATTGCAGCTTACTCCAACATGTTGCAAAACGGCGCTTAAAGGTCTATTTGGATACGCGCGTATGCCCTTTGGTATTCGCAACGCGCCATTTTCTCTTAGAAACGGTTAGTAGTTAACCGAGTACGTTGAGTATGCGGTAATTACTAGCAACTGAAATTTTACTTATTTTCTAAAAAACAAGGCCGAAGTTAGTACTGTTTCAAATTGTACGCTGCTTTTTAGTGAACTACGACAAAAGAAAGGGTTATTTTAAAAAACCGGCCAAGAGCGTGTCGGGCCACGCTCAGTGTAGGGTTCCGTAGTTTTCCGTCCGTCACAGTAAGTGTCCCCACTTAAGAGTTAATAACACCGCCATGTAGGATATGATATGAGAGTTCCACGTACAGCGACATCTATCGGCAAATTAAGTAAACTATTGCGCGCGAGCTTAAAGTATGGAAGATGATTTTTATGGAATAATTCTTTATTGCGTGAACCGATTTTCACCGTTTTTACTTTATTTGAAAGCACGTCATTCCATTGTAATTTTGTAGAAATTACAGGTACAATAAACACCTGCTTATACGGTTAAATTACAAACTTAGTTCAGAAATTATTTTGTAATTTTTTTTCAAAAACTATTCATCCTATCAAGTTCAAAATAATTTTCCTAGAAAGTTTTTATAAAGTTCTATTTTTGAGATTTTTTCATATTTTTAAAACTTATGGTTCAAAAGTTAGAGGGGGGGCACGCATATTTTTTTACTTCTGGAGCGATTATTTCCGAAAATATTAACATTATCGAAAAATGATTTTAGTAAACCCCTATTCATTTTTAAATACCTATCCAACAATATATCACACGTTAGGGTTGAAATGAAAAAAAAATCACTCCCCACTTTACGTATAGGGGAGGTACCCTAATAAAAAAAAAAATTCCACTTTTTATTTTACCACTTTGTCGGCGTGATTGATATACATATTAGTACCAAATTTCAGCTTTCTAGTGCTAACGGTCACTGAGATTATCCGCGGACGGACGGACGGACGGACGGACGGGCAGACATGGCGAAACTATAAGGGTTCCTAGTTGACTACGGAACCCTAAAAAGTAATACATATACATAATGTATATCGGTAGGAGGGTCTGCATGTCTGTCTGTGTCATGTGTTTTATTCGTATTGTTATTGTTAGTTGTGGGTGTTACGGTTTACTAAAAAGATAAGCATCAACTTTTGGACCTTATTTGGACCTTTGGACGCTGAAAAAGCGGATACACATCTTTTTTTTTTTTTTTTATACTACTACGGTGGCAAACAAGCATACGGCCCACCTGATGGTAAGCAGTTACCGTAGCCTATGGACGCCTGCAACCCCAGAGGATTCACATGCGCGTTGCCTACCCTTTAGGTACCTATTCACTCCTTTTTTGAAGAACCTCATACTGTAGCCCGCTGGGAAAACCTCGGCAGGGAGTTCATTCCACAGCCGCAGCGTTCGTGGGAGGAAATTCCTCTTGAACCGTACTGTGCGCGACCCTTTGGGCTCCAGGGTGTGAGGATGAACACCCTGCCGGCGGCGAGCGGTGCGGTGATAAAAAGCTGCCGTGGGCATCATATCAAACAGTTCTTCGGAGCACAACCCATTGTACAAGCGATAGAACACACATAAGGAGGCAAAGTCTCTCCTTAGACTCAAAGGTTCAATATCACTCGTGAGTTTGGGATCGTCGACGATCCGCACAGCGCGCCTTTGTACCGAGTCAAAGGGCCCAAGCTGGTATCCAGGTGCTCCCGCCCAAAGGTGACAGCAGTACTCCATGTGGGGTCTGACTTGCGACTTGTATAGAAGCATACATACATTATTTATTATTAACATACATCTTATCGAAAGTAAAAACTGTAGTCGACTATACTATCTTCAAAGCCGTTTTTGATGACAGGGGTTCATTAATACATTTTTTAGCCCAGATAGGTTTTTTTTTATACCACGACGGTGGCCAACAAGCATACGGCCCGCCTGATGGTAAGCAGGTACCGTAGCCTATAGACGCCTGCAACTCGAGAGGTGTCACATGCACATCGCTGACCCTTTAAAAAGGGAGGATTCACTGTGTTGACGGCTAAAGGAACAAGAGGGTCCCTCATCCTCAACACACTGGGTCCTCTTTGAGCTCTTTGGCAACCTTACTCACCAGCAGGAACACAACACTATGAGTAGGGTCTAGTGCTATTTCGCTGTGGTTTTCTGTAAGGTGGAGGTACTTCCCCAGTCGGGATTTATGCGACGTCCGAAGAATTTACAAAATATACTGCAAGTAAATAGTCAACATTGTTTTAATATGAATGCGTAAATTCTGTCATTTGTTCTGAACTTCATGTAAATACATTTATCTGCACTGTATATATAAATTGTAAAACATTAACATATAAAAGTATACACCCCATTTGTCTAATCTCACTCCTTCATTAATATCTGCCTCCCAGCCGACCATAGCAAGCAATCATATCAACCAACGTCATAACTCTACGTTGGACACGAAATCTACCCTTGCATTACACAACCCCATTATGACCATAAAGTCGTATAAGCATCCCAGGAGGAAATAGGCTGCAAGCCTTTTTGAAGGAGCAACAAGAAACTCAGTAAAACAAAAAGAGCGTAAGTGACATAGAAAATATAGTCGTAAACATAATTTAAGTTTTCCTATTTCAGACGTTTTATTCTCCAAAATAAAACCTTTTGTAGGTATTTTTCGTATAGAAAAATATGGATAAATTACTGCACTTTTTAATAGTTTGATTTATTTCGGTAAACTGTGTTGACCTTAATTCTTATATCTTTTATTACCACGTACCTACCTACATGTACTTGTGCGGTACAAAAAATATTTAAATAGGTCAAAATATTATTTAGTTTGAATTAGATACTTGAGGCTTTCTTGTAAAAATCTTTAAAATTAATGGACTGTAAATTCTAATTTTCTTATAAATAAATTAATACAAATTTTCTTACCGAACCCTTATAATATATGCAACTTAAAATCAGAAGTATTTTTTTCCATTATAATCCACACAGAATGACACAATACCTACAACTTTTAATTTTCTGTATAAAATATGTTCAGATGGCATTATTTATTTTTTACTATTTTCATAAGAATATACAATGATCCATCTAAAAAAAACCGGCCAAGTGCGTGTCGGACCACGCATAGGAGGGTTCCGTACCTTCAATGGAATAAGAACCAAACTAATACCAAAAGGTCGTATCTGATGCCTATGGAAGAAGTTTTTTTGGAGATAACTCAAAAATGGCTGAACCGATAATGTCCAAACAAATTTTCGTAGAAAGTATATGATAAGGCGCATCTCTTCAAATTTTTTCATATTTTTTGAACTTACGGTTCAAAAGTTACGGGGGGGGCTACACAACTTTTCTGACTTTCGAAGCGATTATTTCAGAAAAATATTCACTTAATCACAAAATAGTCAAAGAAACCTCAATGTTATTTTGAAAGACCTATCGATTCATGTGTCACATGTTGATATTTGTTTGTTTTTTTAAATTTAGTTACCTGTATGGAGCGCCCCCCTAAAAATATTTTTTTTTTTCAAATTTAACTACATAACTAAGTAGCTGCATACAAAATACACCTTATGTGTAAATTTTATTCAGATACGTCGTATAGTTTCCGAGTAAAATGCCTGTGACATACGGACGGACAGACAGACAGACATGACGAATCCATAAGGGTTCCGTTTTTTGCCATTTGGCTACGGAACCCTAAAAACCATATGTTTTGGATCTCCGGTTCATAAGTTACAGGGGGACACAATTTTTTTGACTTTCGGAGTGATTATATCAGAAAATATCCACTGAAAAAAAATTCTAACAAACCTCAATGTTATTTTTAAAGCAAATTGCAATATAATGATATTTTGTAAAAAAAGTTGATAGTTACATATATGTAATAATATTTTTTTCGTCAATTTTACTACAAAACTAAGTAATGGCTCACAAAATACACCTTGTGTTAAAATTTTATTAAGATAGGTCTTATACTTTCCGAGTAAAATGGCTGAGACATCCGGATGGACGGACGGACGAACTGACGGACAGACGGACATGACGTAACGATAAGGATTCCGTTTTTGCCATTTTGCCTACGGAACCCTAAAAAGGAGGAAACAGTTGAGATGCGCATTTCAGTAAACTTCGGTTTCCACTTAAGCTTTTCCTCAACTAAGGCAGACGTCACACTGACCATAGTAACGGAGGTGAAATATGATGCCGAGCGAGTGTGCATAATGCACTACGGGCAGTGCATGCAGCTTTATAAATCTCAATAGGATTCTGAGACTCGCTTGGATGATTTCAAAATCTTTCTTGCGATTTTGTTTTTGAGTCATTTTCACTTTAATTTGGCTAAAAAGATCTTATCTCAGAAGTCAGATAGGAACTTGTTGGGCTTCACTAATACTTAACTAGTTTTAACTATTCGTTCCGGCAAAAAAATGCTCCTTTCAGGATAATTAAGAACTTTCGCACGTATTACGAGTTTTTTTTTTTTTTTTATTAGTTATGAAAGTAACTGATGCTCTACCTACCTTGTTTTATGAAATGAATGAAATGAAATTATTTATAAACACACAAACAAATGCACCGACCAGGATTCGAGCCCGAAACCTCCTGCTTCGTAGGCAGAATCACTACCGACTAGGCTAAGAGGCCGTTATTCATACGATATTTTCAAAATTTCGTACTTTCTATGTTTTATCAATACCTACAATATTTTGGAATCCCTTTTTTCTGCGAATCACAGACAATTCTGCAGTCATAAATAATTTATGACAGTATGAACACCTTGAACCCCTGAACCCGGGAAGCCGGGAACAATAAACAATACAAGTTGGAATCCACGGAAGCCGTGTTTCGTTAAATACTACCTACAATATCCATACCTACACTAAAATTAGAAACAATCGCTTATTAATTATTTTACATTTTTTAAAGTGGGTATTTTTTTTTTTTTTTTTTTTTTATACCACGACGGTGGCAAACAAGCATACGGCCCGCCTGATGGTAAGCAGCTACCGTAACCTATGGACGCCTGCAACTCCAAAGGAGTCACATGCGCGTTGCCGACCCTTTACAAAAAGGAGGATTCTCTGTGTTGACGACTAAAGGAACGAGAAGGTCCCTCATCGTCAACACACTGGGTCCTCTTTGAGCTCTTTGGCAACCTTACTCACCAGCAGGAACACAACACTATGAGTAGGGTCTAGTGCTATTTGGCTGTGGTTTTCTGTAAGGTGGAGGTACTTCCCCAGTCGGGCTCTGCTCCAGATTTGAGCGAGTTAACATTCGCTGAACGTGCCCTACCACACTTAGCGAGATGCCATTCGCAGTGCCCATACCTCTCTTTTTGGCGTAGTTTAAGGACATACCCAGGTCCGGACGTAGTTTAAGGACATACCCCGGGTCCAAAAATTTCCGGGTATTCCACTCATACATTAGTATGTTATTCAATCAAATACAAACATTGAAAACATTGAAAAAATAATCAACCCAGTTGGACTTGAACCAACATCGATACGCCTTACCGGGGCTCGATGTACCCATGTATGGGGAACTGAACCCATAGCTTAATTGGTAAAGCGATATCGAGCCCCGGTAAGGCGTATCGATGTTCGTTCAAGTCCAACTGGGTTGATTATTTTTTCAATGTTTTCAATGTTTGTATTTGATTGAATCGCTTATTATTCGAAGTTTGTGGAAAAAAGAGACAAAAAAACGCATGGCGTGGGAAAATCTTACGTTCACATTGACATCAATTTTTAAAATGAAAAACGTGTCTAATGGTCTAAGAGCTGGCCACGTCAGATATGACACAATAATGAGGGCAATGAAATTCATCTAGTAAGATTGTAATACTATCCTTATTGCTACATCCGCATCTGGCTGCTTTTAATGGGTGGAGGTCAGAGTGACAGACTAGCAAAATTTTTGGATTGGAAAAATGTAATACCAAAAAAGGTAAAAACGGCCGAAGTTAAATATTATACATAGAGGACGGGGCCTATATTTTGACATAAGAACAAAAAACATTGCCTAATATTTCGGAAATCGAAACGGTAGGCGACAAACCATAAATTGCATTATACGTCATTTGGCACTACTCCCCCCCCCACCCCAGAAACTTCTGGCTATGATCTAATCTAATTAATGACATAATATCCCATAATATTGCATCAAACCCAGAACTGTAAGATTTGTTTTCTTCAAGTTATTTGCATTCTTTGACCTCCACTTTACAGCTGCCAGATGACCGGATCAAGAAACAAGCATAGTATAAGCAAACTCAGAAGTTTCATTGCTCTCATTATTGTGTCATATCTGACGTGGCCAGCTCTCCGTGTATAATATCTGCCAGAGCAGCGCCACAATCATGACCACAATACTCGTATTACCAGTAGGTAAATGCGGCGTTGCAGTAATTTGAAGTTTAGGATTGTCGAATCATTATATATATTTATTTAGGAAACAGTCACATCAAAATGTATATTAGCTTAAGAGATAATAAACAGACCTTTAGTTCCATTACTAAACTTATATGAGATATAAAACAATTAAAAAACGGATTTTATCGCGTGTATTGAGTTTAAATTACATCCCGACGTTTCAAACACTTTACAGCGTTCGTGGTCAACGGGTCGACTGAGGAAAAAAGTTTGGTTCCTGATTGCCCGGTGCCTCCTAAATTGTATGGGTTACCGAAGATACACAAGGCGGGTGCCCCGCTACGTCCAATAGTGAGTCAAATTGATGCTCCAACTTACAAATTGGCTCAATACTTAGCAGGAGTCCTTTCATCTTTACGGGGTAATACTAGAACACATACAAAGGATTCTTACCATTTCATCAGTGCATGCAATTAAAGATTAAATATCATTTTGACAAAAACTATTAAATCTAACATAAAATCAAATAAAATAAAAATGTATTCCTGTAAATACTCCAATACTTATACGATTACTTTGTACAAAAATATATGAACACAGCCTTGTTTGTATGAGTTTTTAAGGTCGTGTACACATATTTATGTCCAATTAATCGTATTGGAGAAGTCGACTGTACATCTTAAGATAGTATTAGGTAGAAATATTTATATCGGAAAATCGCATACTACACTAATTAATTTTCCACAAACCAGGGATAGTGCGTGGTCATAACAACATACTTTAGCAATTCATTAACACCGGCCGGTTTTCCGGCTTTCGAGTAATGGGCTCGTTTTTAAGCCGTTCGGAACCGACAGCTTTATTACTTGTTGCTCTAAACTGGAGCTTCATTCACAAAGCTTATCGAGCAGTATGATAAAATTTACCAGTATTCATTTACTAAGTTCAATCACGGTTAGTGAGAATTATTCTCATCAGTAATTAAATAATTTTGAAGAAAAAAGAACCAACTGTTTTATTTGAAAGAAACAAACAGTCGTACATTATCAAGTAAAACGTTTTTACTTTAGTTACTGTTAAAAACACTCAAATTAATATATGGCATTTTAGATAAATGTCATCGATTAAAAAACTAGCAATAGAACGTTCAATTTTCAAGAAAAATAAAACAAAATCGTCCACCTGGCTGATAATGACACCGACAAGAAAGGACAATTTTGATTTATCCCCACTTGAATTTTGAGACGCATTAGCACTACGATACCATAGAACACACGTCTCTATGCCCCATGATGCAACGATGATTTCAACGTGGACTACGCCCTCAGCTGCCAAACTGGTGGCTTAATCAAATCACAATTCGTCACAATTAAATCAGAGACCTGTTTTGTGAACTATACCAAATAACTGATCATCACAGACACACTGTGGAGTTCGTGGAGACCTCTGCTGCCTCGGCGTTTGGGACGCGCCGAGGGAGTTGTTATTTGATATCCATGTCGTAGACACCGACGCTCTCTCGTACATCTCACGCCCGGTAGCATCATCCGTTCTAAAATCTGCAGAAGAAGAGAAAAAACGTAAATACAGTAACGCCTGCGAGGAACGTCACGCAACATTTACCCCTCTCATCACATCCGTCGATGCAGTCTTCGCTCCACAAATGTCCGCCTTTATAAAACATCTCGGTGAAGCTATTGCCGACCGCTGGGATAAACTCCTAAGTGTAATAATGGGCTGGTTAAGGTCAAAAATAATAATATCCATAATCAGAGCTACAAGCATGTGCATTCGTGGGACACGACACAGATTCAGATCTGTAAAATACTTCTTCGGCCTCAACGACGCCGCAGCTGTACCCAACATCGCCTCCTAACCCTCTATATCCCTCTCCTCCTTAGGTACCACAATAAATATCCATTGGATTTTATACCTACTTGTAAAAAAAAATAGGTACACATGGTAAACGTCTCGTGAGATTACTATATGTGTGCCTATAATATTTGAAGAGTTCCCTCGATTTCTCCAGGATCCCAAGATCAGATCTTGACATGATGACAATGGGGCCAACTGTCAATAACTTATAGGGTGATTGTGCTAGTTTTCGTCCACTCTTGTCAGTTTTCCGTCCAAACTTATTTATATGTTTATCTACAAGTTTTTCCCAAAATAAAAGCTTAAAATTAAAAAATCTACTAAAGGATAAATAAATAATAAATAAATATTTTTTATTGTGCACCACATGTGAAAAGAGGAAAATATACAGCGATCTTAAATATATAAAAGAAGAAACTGACTGGCTGACTGACTGACTGATTGACTGACTGACTGACTGACTGACTGACATATCAACGCACAGCCCAAAACGCTGGTTCTAGAGATTCCAAATTTGGCACGTAGGTTCCTCATAAGGTCTAGGGATGCACTAAGAAAGGATTTTTCAAAATTCACCCCCTAAGGGGGTAAAATGGGGGTTCAAAGTTTGTATGGCGAATCAAGATTTGTTAGACTATTTTATTCGAAACTTCACAGGAGTATTCCTAACGATAAATGAGTAAGCACGTGTTTCAGGTTTTTTGAAAATTCAACCCCTAAAAGGGACAAAAGTGGTCACAAAGTCTGAAAATCAACATGGGTATCGTATCCTTTTTGAGTACTTATAGTACGCGGGCGAAGCCGCGGGAAATGGCTAGTACAGTGACAAAAACTAGGTAAGAACAGGCGGTCTTATCGCTAAAAAGCGATCTCTACCAGACAACCTTGACAAACAACACAAACTATAAACAATACAACTATACTAACCATACTGTATTGACCTTAAAAAGTTTTTCCCTTTTATTTGCAGCAGTTTAATCAACTGGACGGTAAACTGGACCTGGACGGGAAACTAGCACAATTACCCTACTCTCTGGTTTTTCTCTACATGTCGTGCATGGTTAACAGAAAGACGAGTTAAAGGTACCATTGACTGATAGGCTTAAGTCTGTTTAATTAGTTTAATTCCCTACTAAGTAGTGCTTATATTATGCACGTGTTATCTTAATATTACATTCTTAATATACGGCAAACAATGATACTCTCAATCGGATTAACGCGTGTGGTAACGGTAACTGATAAAAGTGATAAATGCCAATGCGGTTCTCTCACGCGCTGGAATAGTTATTTATTATACAAGGGGGCAAAGTTGATGTTTAACCTCTCGTGCTTTATTGACCCGAACCAGCGAAATATTTCAAAATTGAGCCACGAGCGTAGCAAGTGGTTCAAAAAATGGTAGGAGAGGTTCAACAAACTTTACTGCTGAATACAAAATATTTCACCACACCACCACGGGAAAACTATAAGCTATAAAATAAAAAAAAATCGAAGTCAAAGGAATGCTTTCAAAATTATATAATTCAAAATCATCTCTTTAAAGTTTTATAATTACCTACCTGATAACGTGAAAAAACAAGTGAAAACATGTACCAAATTCCTTTTCCCACATGTGGATAAAATGCATTTTACCCCTCCGCTTTCAAGAGATAAAGAGCGCGTTTCCGAGGTGGAGTGGCGAAAATATGTTTAGATTGCTTTGCTGCACATACCGCATGTAAATTGCTCACCTGTAGAAGCCTGATTGTATTATAAATACTAGTAGTACATTTCGAACTAAGAAGTCATAATTCTAGCAAATCTCTTTTAGGCCTTCAGATTCCAGAACTCCCTGGTCAATCCAGCTCATTTAAGAACTCTCTAATTTGATTAATCTCTGCTATAGCCCCAAATCATTTCAAGAAGAGAAAAACGTTACTAAAGTTATCGCGGAACAAGCTTTCAAAATACCAGTAGCCAACTGACAGTTCTGTTGTCTTCGAAGTTGTCTGTAAGAGTTTCGCTTCGCTGCGCTCGGTCTTTCGACTAGGGCACAGACTACACGGACTACTCATCATTAAGCTTTTACAATGAGCACAGGGTTACCACAAATAAGCGCAATTTTATTCGTTAATTTCCACTATTCGAACAGCACATCTCAATAGTATTCTACACCATTTTGTACTAGAAAATTTGTAGTGTAACAATCCAGGTTAGTCCCTATAACTTGATTTTTGTGGATATTTTTAATTCACATGAGTAATGATCAAAAACGTTAAGTAGTATTATCAAACCGCGTTTAGAAAGGGATTCGAGAGTACCGTTAGCACAATTGTACTTAATAAATGATTAAATATAATCATAAGCCAATCTTTGATATCTTCATATGTGCAGACCCTTATAGATAATAGAATTAATAGCTGAGTATAATTTGCATATTTAAACTCTATTCTCGGTAAATACTGTCATTTGTTTAATAAAAAATATTAATATCATATCTGACAAATCTGTCACTAATCACATTATTTCGCGTTATCAAATTGCCGTAGCTGTTCAAAAATACGTTTGTATACAATATGAATCGCGGTAAAGTATTAAACGGTAAAGTATTAAATGTACTAACATATTTTAATAAAGAAAACGATAAGACGAAGGTTCTTTTGAAAATTTTGATGGCCATCTTAAGCGTAAATGCAATCGTCTCTGAGGTAAGTATTCCAAGAGATACATTGCAGGAAATAATTGGATTACTGAACAATAATACCAAAGTTTTGAATCGTGTGGTGGCTGCGACGGGCGTTGGAAAAAACACAGTAACATTAATAAAAAAAGAAGGCAATGTCGCCAGAGCAAATTCTAGTAAATTATGCACACCTAAAAAAGGAAAACGAGGGCCAAAATTTATTTTAGACAATTTCGACAAATGTGCCTTGCGAAATATCATAACAAATATGTATCGACAAAAAATTGTTCCGACTGTGCAAACAATTTTAACTCAAGCTCAATTATATATAAACTTTCTTGGTCAAAGAACCACATTATTAAATATAATGGAAAACCATTTAGGATTCCGCTTTAAGAGGTGCACACAGAAACGGTTAGAATTGGTCGAACAACCTCAGATTAAAGCTTGGAGAGCCAGGTATCTAAGAAGAATCCGCGAAAATGATGCCTTGGGTTCTAATAAAAAACTTGTGGTTTATTTAGATGAGACCTGGATACCTACATTGTCACTACACCGTGAACAAATGTTGGCAATCAATGTCCGAACAGGGCATTCGAAAATATGACAGTGCTGGAAATCGGTGGATTATAATCCACGCAGGTTCTGAATACGGTTTTGTGAACGGAGCATTAGCTATTTGGAAGGCTAATTCAAAGAAAGGGGATTATCATGGTCAAGTAAATACCGAAAAAATTATTAAATGGATTACTAATAACTTATTACCGAATATACCACCCAATTCGATTCTTGTAATGGACAATGCCTCCTATCACAGCACACAGGTAAATAAATCCCCTACTTCTCGAGATCGGAAAGACGTAATGAAGCAATGGCTCAAAGCACATAATATCGAATTTTCTATGAAGGACACGGTTTCCATTTTATACGAAATTATAAACAAAAATCGCCCGCCTAAAGAACATTTAATAGATAACCTATTAAAAGCACACGGCCATGAGGTACTTCGCTTGCCACCTTATCACTGCGACCTGAATCCAATCGAGTATATATGGCATTTAGTTAAGCAGAGAGTATCTCAAAAAAATGTACTACAGCGTGAAAATGAGATTGAGGCTATAACACTAGAGTCATTAGCCTCAATCACCGAAAACGATTGGAAAAAAGAGGTGAATCACGTGAAACATATTGAAAATGACTACTGGCTAAGAGAAAACTTGGCAATTCCTCAAAATGAAGTAATTGTTAACACTGGTAGGTTAACCTATTAGTATAATGTCAAATATACATATAGAATCTACTCGTATCAAACACTAACTTATCAATTTTTTTGTTCATACAGGTGATGATACAGACAGCTCTGATGACGATAGCGTTATGATTATGACTGAATAATTTTTATGGTTCTAAAAGTAATTATTTACAACATTTGTATTTTATTTAAGTAATACACCGTGTTTTTTTTATTTCCGATAAATTCGACACGTCGCTTAGTACATTAACAGCAATCACCTCGTATATGGGTTTCTTTTTAATTCGAAATGAGACTTTTTTTACTTTTTCATACAAACTAAATCAGAATCGTGTTGATCACAAGTGTGAGAGGTCCTTTAGCGTTACACAAAATGTTAAATTTCAATTGTGACAGCTTTGACTTCACATCAATGACAACACTTACCAATTGTACATAAATTATTAAATCATATTTAAAATACTTTAAAAACGGTACAGGTTTAAGAAAGTAACTCTATTTGATCTGAAGAATTATCTCTTAATGCTATCGGAAATCAATAAAAACACGCTGTATAATTTGATATTTTTTCCATGCTTTAGAACTTCATTGTACCAAAATAACAATTTAATTTATCTGCATACTCTACCACTGACAATGTCATATCATGCATTAGTTCAAAAATGACATATGAGCTCAATCCCTTTCTAAACGCGGTTTGATAATACTATTAGTTATTCTGTGACTCAAATGAAATAAGCGGTCGCGCTCTCATACTAAATTAGTACGGGAGCGCTCGGCTGATGTGTGGTGACCTCGAGTCGAGTTGTACTTATGATCTAACTGGTGGTTGAGGTTATCAGTGGACTAGGGACACGAGGCACACCGCTCAAAAAGCTTTTTGACTATCCCGGGCGTTGTGACGTTGTTGTGACGGATTACGGATCCTGCCTGTTTTCGTCAAAACCGATGTTTCGTTTGAACGGGGCTGATTGAAATTTTTATACAACCGTTCTCTAATAGTAGTGGCTACTACATTTCGGAGCTGTAACGAGTTTTTTTGGCTGCCTTTTGAGTACGAAACCCATACATTTGGATGGGTTTGTTTTGAATAGTGAAAATGGTTTTGCATTTACATTTACGTGCAGACAGATAACGGACAGCCTACGCCGTTCGGTAGAATTTTTAAATATCGAACATACGTAATGTTCTTAATAATTCATAGAGCTCCATTAACAAATATAGAAGTTTTAGTGGCAAAAATGTTAATTAACTAGGGATTTCCTTCCAATATCAAATATATCGATAACTGTTTGTAGATTTCAAGCTCACATGGTCAGTCACATTATAACTATTATTTGTAACGGGGTATTTGCCATGTATATTAGAGTTTTCGAGCACCCGATATTTCGGCACAGTTGCACCGAAGCAAGTTACTCCGTGATGTTGGCGCATGCACGAAAACTACAATATACATGGTAAATAACCCGTTACAAATAATATTTATAATATCGATAACTGTTTCGATTTCGACTTCACGAAAAATAGGCGCTAGACGTCGAGTTGCGGAAACCTGCCCGTACTATACAACAACTATTTCGGTGTGATAATTCATAGCAGTCATTAAGTTCACCTGGTAAATTATAATTAACCTGTATGCTGATAAAAATATATCGACGTCATGTAATAGTAATACTCGTATGTTTTTAACTCTTATTATTTATTTATTTAAACTTTATTGCACACAACAGAAAAATGTACAAATGGCGGACTTAATCCCTAAAGGCATTCTCTCCCATCAACCATTGGGCTAAACAGAGACATGACAAAAAGGAGCAGAGAAAAGAAAGAATAGTCAGTCAAAATCATTGAAAGCTTAGCTAAAAAAGAAGGTACGAGTAATAATCTTCATAATAATTATTATTAGAAGTTAAAAAAATATTTAAACAACTATAAAATATCGGATGAAAACCATTTCCATAACCAATTTATAATATTTTCATGCAGTATATTGTATAATATTATATTGCAACTAGCGAATTCATGTTGTACGTACAGTAGACTACAAAAAAATGTATCCACTTTTAGATCTCATTACAACGCAATAAGGTGAAAAACTGGATACTTTTCTTTGTAGTCGACAGTACATCATAACTGTCATAAGGCTTTTTATCGATAAATTAATATCTTTGGGAAGTCCCTATGACATTTTCATTTCTGTCACTAAAGGTTCGATGGGATTCTTGGAAATTCAACCACTGCGGAGGTATGGGGTTGGGGTATTAACGATCTCCATGGGCAGAGGCTTGCCATGGTATATTTCCCACTTATACATTTATTTGCAACTCAATCTGAAAATCCTGAACCTACCAACCTTATATAAATACTTTAATTACAGCGCATTCTGCACTGACTGAGGAGTATTAGCGCTGTATTTTCAATGCTAGCGGGATCGCGGGGGAAGAAGCGACTTCGGAGGAACCAAAAGAGCTAATAAATAAACAAATATTGTAGGGCAATCTTACACAAACCGACCTAGTCCCACAGTAAGCTCAATTTTACTCTACGTCCGTAGGAAACACATGAGACAACCCTACACGTGATCCTTGGGTGGTGCTAAAAGAGTAACAAACTTGGCAGCTGCACTGTCCTATCTGGATCTCGCATCACTCACTGGATTTTCTTTATCATCTGCTTTCCCACTACTACTACTCCAGGGAAGAAATGCCTATCTATATCCAGTGACATGTAGCCATACGATAAAATAAATAAATAAAGTAAGCTCAATAAGGCTTGTGTGGTGGGTACTAGACGTCCGTTATATATATGTATATATATATATATATATATATATAAATAATAAATAAATGAATATTATAGGACAATCTTACACAAACCAACCTAGTCCCACAGTTAGCTCACAATAAGGCTTGTGTTGTGGGTACTAGACGACGATATATATAATAGATCGATATAGATAAATACTTAAATACATAGAAAACATCCAAAAGAGTTGCAGCTTAACTTTAATCGTCTTTGTCTCTCGGCAGTTTTGGGGCCCTAGTGTCGTGCCTTGTGCCAAATAACATACTAAAAGTTGGTAACGGTATCCAGCTCTGAACTATCACTTAGGCTCTCTCCTATAAGGGAGAGCACTATAAAAGGCTTAGTTGAAATCCACCCATGTTGGTCGGTGACAGCGTCAAGCGATATCGCTTGGAGCGTTTTGTAGTCGCAGAGGTGTAAGAGTCGTGTCAAATGTTTGGACATTGATTGGTCGAGATAGGATTTTTTAATCGAAATCTTGCTCGGGAGGTATTCATAGGCTATTTCGATGTGTAAACGCTTATAATCTATTAGTTTACAATAAATCGCATTGAGACCGTGATTAAGCATTAATTTAATTCAAAACAATAATCCTCTAAGAAAAGAAACAGCTGAAAGTTAATACCAACACTCAAAGATGAATAAAAACTGGTTGTGTTTCCACCAGAGATCAGCGAGGATGCGTTTGCAAGTAGTGCGTGGTAGTGCACTGTAGCTGCGCCTGTGCGAGGATAGGTAAATGAAGCGAGTCTATTGGTTCTTAACAAACACATTTCTCGCAACGCATTCTCGTTCATCTCTGCTGGCTCTGCTGGAAACGCAGCCCGATATGGAATAGTAGTTTATGTAACTGTTACGTAATACGGCCTAATTACGTACAGTTGCATACACTGCTTTATCTACACACATATTATAAATCATAAATGATGTGTTCGGAAACCAGTAGAATGACCGCCATTGCACCGCCATGACTAACTCGATTGCGTCGGCGGTCGCGCGGGCGCGTGCCGGCGGTCGGGGAGAGCGCGGATCTTGGTAACGTTATCGTGGGTTATGAATTTTCATACGTTTTTACCACACTGTCAGAGATGTTACGTTACTGGTTGCAATAATGGTGGTAGTTACATACGGTTTTCGAACGCGGAATAGAGGATTTATGATATTGGTGTAGATAAATATCTGTATGAAATGCTTCTGGTTGGGCCGCGAGCTATCATCTCGCCTGCACCAGTAGCGATTGTAATATCGTGCTGCAGGTTGCGGCCCTGGTCATGGCGGAGGGGGTGAGGGGGAGGGGTTGCACTTTACTGCCGACCCAGTGAACTACCTACCTTAGGGCTAACACTGGATTATAGGATTACATGTGAACCTGGACATGAGGTAAGAGCGGTTGAACGGACCCGAAATTATGGAAACTAACTAGTTGACTACTAAGTTGAGTGGCTAAAAGTCAATTTTTGGTTTAGTTGCGTCACGTGTGGCGATAAACCAAGTCTTAAATCGTTATAAGCGGGTTATAGCGAAAGTTGATTCGTAGCTATAGTTAACTATGAAACTAATATGCTTTTGGACTATGAACCTATAGCGCAATAATTGGAGCATTTGCCTTACAAAAGGTGGAGTAGAAAATGTTTTAATGGTTATTGGTAGGCTATAGGGTGGTTATTAAAATACTAGATTTGAGACCTTGAGGGGGGGGGGGTGCGTTGGCCGCCATCTTGGTTTAAACGTGCCATAAGTCCGTTTTTGAACCTTGGCGCTTAAACGGTTATCAGTATGCCTAAAATGTCTATGCAACGTATGAAGAACATAAAATTGTCTACAATATTTCCATACACAATACATCTCTTACAGATGTAAAGATACAGGGGGTGAAAAGGTGTATATTTTCTTATATCATAAGAATTTTATTTATTAGCTTCAAAGTTTTGTGCTTCGAGATAAGGAAATGAAGTCTCTACCACAGTTTTGTCATCTTCTAATGATTCTTTTATAAGATATTCAAAAGTTGAATTCACCCCTAGAGCGCTTATAGAGGGGGTGAAAGTAGTAAGTCTCACACACAAAATCATTGTTCTATTACTCATCATAAAAAACTACTAGGCGTTGTCAGGTATAGCTATGGATCAATTAGGGTATAATTAATTTAGATTTGACAAAAAACATATATGCTTTCATACAAAAAAAAATTTAAAGAAAGTGCTTGAAAATATTTTTCTTTTTTTAAACTTCATATAACTGTAAAGTTATTATTAAAATATCGTATAGGCTTTAGCATTTTTTACATAATGCTTGAACAGTTGACTTTATGACAAAAATGTCTACGAGAAGTGAGTAATTTTTTCCTTTATGTAACTTTGTATCTTCTAAGACGTACAGAATAAATACAAATACAAAAAAAAAATAGAGTCTTTATAATTTTCGTAGACATTTTTGTCATAAAGAGAGCTGTTCAGGCATTATGTAACAAATGCTCAGGCCTATACGATATTTTAATAATAAGTTGACAGTTATATGAAGTTAAAAAAAATTCAAGCACTTTCTTAAAAAAAAAAAATTTTTCTATGAAAGCGTATAAGGTAAGGTGGGGGAAGATAAAAAAAGGGGAAAGATTAAAAGTCTCACATAACTCCCTATTTGGTTTAATTTTTTTAGTGCTGGTATCATCCTTTAAGCCGCCATTTTGTTACGATCCGCCGCTCAGTCGCCAGTGACCGCTCGGAGTGAGTAGACGCGTTTTATGTGGTATTTTGTGAAGGTCAGCATTTTGTGGTGAATTCGTCGATTTTCAATCTTACCCCGTGTTTCATAACTTGATTAATAAGGTGAGTATAAAAGTTCTGATTGACTATTTATGTGTTATTTGAGATTTTATTTGTATTTACTAGTGCTAGGTGTAGCTATTAATCATATATTGAGATTTACGAGAAGTTTTCATCTTTACCCAGCCAATTTCGATGGGGTAACATTGAAATAGTAATGTTTCCATCTTCCCCCGTTATTGAAAGTCATAGAAAAACAGACATATTCTCAAACTTTGCACTTAAAAAAATAATTAACGTACCTAAGGTTTATTTAAAATACAAATACATATTCCATACATATTATAGGACAATCTTACACAAACCGACCTAGTCCCACAGTAAGCTCAATAAGGCTTGTGTTGTGGGTACTAGACGACGATATATATAATAGATAGGTATTGATAAATACTTAAATACATAGAAAACATCCATAACTCAGGTACAAATATCTGTGATAAACACACAAACAAATGCCCTTACCAGGATTCGAACCCGAGACCTCCTGCTCCGTAGGCAGTGTCACTGCCGACTGGGCTAGGAGGCCGTAAGTTATTTACTGACCTAATCACGATAAGATAAATAGTAAGTAACTAAGAAGTATAGATTAAACATGACATTATAAAATGTATCAGTAGGAACGTAAATATATAAATACTAGCTGTGCCCGCGGCTCCGCCCGCGTGGAATTCGGTCTGTGTCAGTAAGCGGCTAATTCACCCCTAATTTCTCTCCTGCTACCCTGGAGGCGGAACTTGAAGTAAAGTTGACAGATGGATACGCTAGAGGACAGTAGTCCTGATAAAATATTTTACAATTACTACTAAATAAAAGTACACTCAAAAATCAATCCTTTTTTTGTCCTTATAATTTTTTTTGGCATGATATAAACAACATAGAGTAGTAGGTATATATCGGACGATACAGTACCACTTTTATATTTATACGTTCATGTCCACGGCAAATATCATCCAAATCGATCCTCCCGTCAAATCATTAAGGGGTGATTACAAAACATGCGTTCAAAAGGTCCGTCCGTCATTTATTAAGGGATATTTGTCGGCGCTTACGTCATTTTACTATCCGGCGCTTCCTTTCACTATGCGTTTTTGACTGATAATTCAAAAACGGCTGAATCGATTTTATTCAATATAGTTTTTTTATTGAAAGTACTTATCAGGCCTTTATTATTTTTCTATTTTTTTGGGCCCACGGTTCAAAAGTTAGATGGAGAAGAAACCTTTTTTTGAACTTTCAGATCTAATATTTACGAAACTATCAGTTTCATCCAAAAAATACTCGGACCACAGAAGCATCGGTCGGGGAGAAGGGCGCATTTTTTTGAAATCAATGAAATTTTTGAAATTTTTGAATTTTTTGATTTTTTTTTAAATAACAGATAATGTACCTACTGTTTTATTATAAAGAAAAATAAATCCTAATCTGACTGCTTCACAAAACGTTTGATATGTTTTCCTACCTAAACGGTGTCCTATAAATGTTAGATGATTTTGTACTAATTTCTGGTTTGGGCCATGCATTTTTGTCCGTCATATCCTATAGTCCTCGAACCTGCAATAACCCTTTGACATTAATGACATTTTCAAATATTTCTTAGGAGCGGGTAAAGGTAAATTTAAACCATCGACGGGTAACTTGTTATAAATATGAACACCTTGACCAAAAAATTACAAACTATTTCAATACCAAATCTCATCTAAATACGTACAGCGGTTATTGGTTGTTTCTTCCCCATGTTAACTTTCACCCCTTTTGCATCCGCTTAAGGGATAATTTCTGAGATAAAACTATTTTATTTCCTTTTCCAGAGCTCAAATTATCTCCATACCAAATTATATCTAAATCGATTCTGCGGTTAATAATTCCCTATACAAATTTCCCACTCCCTTTTCACCCCTTTAGAGTTGATTTTCGGGTTGAAAACTATCCTTTGTCCTTTCTTGAGACCCATACTATCTCTATACCAAATTTCATCTTTATCAGTTCAGCGGTAAAATAATCCTGATACCAACTTCCAACCAACTTCTAACCCCCTTTTCACCCCCACAAGGGTTTATTTTCGGGATGAAAACTATTTGGTCGTTTCTCGGGACTCAAATATCTCCATACTAATTTATATTAAAAATTCTCCATACAAACTTTCAACCCCCTTTTCATCCCCACAAGGGTTTAAAAACTATCCTATGACGTTTCTCGAGACTCAAATTGTCTCCATACTCATTTCTATCTAAATCGTTTCAGCGGTTAAAAATTATCCGTACAAACTTTCAACCCCATTTTCACCCCCACCAGGGTTGATTTTCGGGATTATAACTATATATTATCCTTTCCCGGGACTCAACCTATCTCTATACAAAATTTCATCAAAATCCGTTCAGCCGTTTTCACGTGATGCGCGGTCAAATAAACAGACAAACAGATAAACAGATAAACAGACAAAAATTCTAAAAATTGTTGGAACGTGTTCTGTTATCGATTCTAAGTATCCCCAGCCAACTTTTTTTCGATTATCTTCCATGTACAGACTTTCGACCCTCTTCAGCTTTATTATATGTATAGATAGATAGAAGATAGATGTAACCGTTTGTTTAGGTACTCATATAAGTCAACTATTTATGAGTAGGGCCGTAAATATAAAAGTATATAGAGCAGATGCCCCAGTTGTGGCCACTGTCCCGGTTTTGGCCAATTTCAACTTAATAAAGTATAGATAAATTTACAAGTATAGATAAATTTATAGTTCATATAAGAGTAAATTATGGCAGCACAGATGACACTTTCATCTGTCATGTATCAGTTGTCATTCAGTTGTCATGAGCCATGGAAAAAAGTGGCCAAAACTGGCTCCTGGCACCCTTTCAGACATTTCATTAAATAAATAAATAAGATCTAATGTCAGAATCTTAACAGCGGATATTCATATAAATATTCATATATATCCTCATTGACACAAAATGACGGATGTCTGAACAGACAAACTCTCCTTAAAGTATCCAAAACCGGGGCATCTGCCCTATTTGTTTGTTTAGGTACTCATGTAAGACCTAAACTGTAGTATTTTTTTTAAAGGGACGTAATTATATAAGTTTATATTTGTTTATTTAAGTAGTCATATAAGTCTTAAACTTAGACTCATAAAACAAGCTTTTCTTAGTACTAAGTCGATTTGAGTAAAGTGATCCCCAAATAAATAAAAAAACATTATCAGATGTACAGTTGACTACAAAGAGCCTACCTACTCAATGTTCAAAAAATATGTATCAACGACTCTATTGTCTGGGGATTAAGGTTGTGTATACATATTTTTGAATGTTGGGTGTGTATATCTCTTTTTAGTCGACTGTACACCACGATGAGATGTAACTTTTTATATTATTAAGGTGCTATAAAATATTTATAAAGTAAGGAATGTTGTTTTTTTTCAGCCATAAAAACCAATACTAATTATACCAGTATCAACTGCAGAATATAGGATAGACGATTATGTTTAAAGGTAAGCATATATTAATGTTTAATTTTTATTAGAAAAATATTTCAGTATACAATACAATACAAATATTCTTTATTGCACACCTCAATAACATATAACAGTACAGTACACAGATTAAAAGTAGAGGCAGTCAACAGGCGGTATTATCGCTAGAGAGCGATCTCTTCCAGACAACCTTAGGGTAGCGGAAATCTAGTCGAAAATAATTGTATGAGTAGGTGCAAGGCAAAAGAAACAGTGAAAATCCAGTAAACAATAACAAATAACATATAATACAATAGCTTAATTATACATCATCTAGATGTATCATCTTTTAAATTATTTAAAATAGATGTGGCACTTAATACGTACTTTCAATAACTTTCACCTACCCACTTTGAGAATAGACGAGATTATCATGTGGCTGTGGATATTATACTGTCCATAGATTTTTTTAATCATTTAGAGTTTTAGTAGGCGCAATTCATTTATTACTTAAGACGCCGTAGTTATGGGAACATACAATAATAATTGTTATTTGCAGATTCAAAATGCCACGCAATTATGTTAGAAAATCTCTACGTGCAACCTGTTACACTGCTGAAGATGTGCTTAGAGCTATAGAGAAAATTGAAAGAAAGGAGTTAACTCTATTTGGAGCAGCTAAGAAATATAAGATACCGCTTTCAACTCTACACAATAAGTTGTATAAGAAAACGGGCATTAAAAGCAGTACGTTGGGTCGGCCTCCTGTCTTTTCCTATGAAATTGAAGAGCAATTAGCAAACGGCCTCAAGACTTTGGAAAAATGGGGGTTTGGCCTATCTAGAAACGAAGTGATTACACTTGTGTCAAACTATATTCGCCTTAATAATATACCAACCCCATTTAAAGACGGTGTTCCTGGACCAGACTGGTTTGCAAATTTTCGTAAACGCCATGGCCTTTCTCTAAAGAAAGCTCAACCTGTTGAACACGCCAGAAAAGTGAACACTGATCCATTTACCATAAATGAATATTTCCAACTTTTACAGGCAACTTTAAAAAACTTAAATTTGGAGCAGAATCCATCACAAATCTGGAATTTGGATGAAACATCAGTAAGCTTTGACCCAACGAAGACAAAAGTAGTAGGAAAGAAGGGAGTTCCGTCCTCCAGAACCACACATGGGACTGGTAAAGATAACACAACCGTATTAACGGCCGTTAACGCGGATGGAGCGAAAATCAGTCCTTTAATTATATTTAAAGGGAAATTTGTGTGGGATTCATGGATGGCTAATACTGACAAAAAATATAATTTTGAATTGTCCTATGCTGCAAGCCCAAACGGATGGATAGACACGAATATATTTCTGAATTACATGGAAAAAGTATTTATTCCAGCACTTGGGAAAGACCGACCAGTCTTGCTCATATATGACGGACACAATTCCCACGTCAACTTAAATGTAGTGGAATTGGCCCTTAAAAACAATATCACAATATTGAAACTACCACCACACACGTCCCATCTTCTACAACCGTTAGATGTTGCTGTGTTTAAATCGTTCAAAAGTAGATGGGACGCTAAATTGGTAGAATGGCAAAGAAAAAACACGGGTGTGAAATTGCCAAAAAAGATATTTTCCGAACTTGTTGCTGAAATTTGGAACGATACTGATCCCCGAGTAATAATGAACGGATTTAAAAAAGCGGGTATACATCCCTTTAACTCTAACGTGATCACTACTGATAAGTATGACCCAGGATCATACAAACGCTGGCAAGAAGTTCAAAAAAATAAACATCGTCCTCTAGAGGAACAGTCTTCGTGTCCTCTACCAGACGATCGACCACAACATTCACCACCACTCTACGAAAATGCCCATCTTTCGCAGCAAGATCCAAAATTAGAGGTTCAGTTTACTAAATATATTAAAACGCCAGTATCTTTAACCCAACTTTGCATAGACATCATTACGTCCCAAATGTTTGAAGACGATAATTCAACTAAAAAACCAGAAAATGTTCATATGTTGACAGATGTACTAAAATGTCAAGAACAAGCACAAATATTCATATCAAACAAAAAAGAAAATTTACCGATATGCCTGGAATCAAAAAGAACTAAAGATTCAACAACAGAAACAAACTCTAATCTCAGCATGAACACTACTAAATCAAGACTCGATTCATTTAAAAAAGCAGAAAGTGTTCATTTATTTACAGATCTATCAAAAACTGAAGAACAGGCACAAAAATTCCTAACATGCGAAGAAGAGAAATTACCGACATGTTTGGCACCAATTTATTTAAATAAAGATTCAACAACGAAACCTCACTCAACTGTCAATATAATTAGTAATACATTAATGAGTTTTGAAGACCTTCTCCTTAATACAGTAAAACAAAGCCCTCGACGTGATCATAACATGAAAAAAAAACGAGTTTCGAAAGGAGCTGAAGTGATCACAGAGACTATGAAAAAACAACTAGAAGAAAAGAAAACCGAAAGTATACTTCAGACCAAAATAACAATATCAAAGAAGAAAACGAATGCCACGAAGAAAAATAAAGCTTTGAAAGAAAATGTTATTCTAAGAAAAAGAAAACTTTCATTACATAATGAAGGAGATTCCACGGAAAATAAAGAAAAATATATAATGTTTGGTGAAACTAGTCAAGGAAAAAGTAAATACGTTAGTAAATGTAAGATAAAACAAGAAGGTCACCAAAAACAGGAAAAAAATAAAAACATACAAAAGAAAAGAAAAACAGAAAGCTTTGCGAATGATAATAAATCTCAAGAGATTGGTGATAGTAGTCAAAGAAGTGAAAATAAATGTGAGATAAAAAACGAGGGCTGCAGAAAAAATAAAACGCAGAAAAAGAAACTTAGAAAATACAAATCGTCTAGTGATACAGACAGCTTTGAAAAAGAAACGGAAATCATTACTATGGACACTGATGACTCTGATTACGAAAATATGGGTGAGTTTATAGATAAATGTTTGAAGGAGCAAGAAGAAGACCAAGAAAACATAGATCCCTACGCAATCATACCACTAGGTTTGAGTGACATTACATTTCATAGTGACGACAACGATTTAAAAGAAGATGATTGGCTCATAGTCAAGTTTGCAACAAAAAAGAGTCTCAAACATTTCGTTGGAACTATAGTGTCATTTGTACACAAACTGCCTGTTATCAAATATGTCAGAAAAGTGAAGCAATCACAATCTGACACGGCGACATCATTTACCTACCCAATAGTAGAAGATATAGGTGCCATAAAAAGCAAGGAAGATATTGTTTGTGTATTACCTCAGCCTACTATATCCCGTCGTGGTCAAATTAAATTCCAAGTTGATTTCCATAAATATAATATTCAGTGAGGCATTAAGTTAGGTTAACATTTTTTTAGCACGCCTGCATCATTTATGTTGACCTGCCTAATATAAGTAATATTGATCTCAGGATTGACTGATTTTCGCACATAAGTATTGTTAAGATTGTAAGAAAACTTATGCCAAAAATAGGTACTTACTTAATTTATAATTGATTTGTTGATTTTACCATATTTGAAATATTATCGTAATTTTTAATATAAGTGAGAGAAATACTATTGTGATAATAACTATATTACTACAATTTTAAGAAAACTTTATGTTCCTAAACGCCTAAATAGGACGTCATTTATAATTTGTTGTTTTCATCATATTTTAAAGATTGACATAATTATATGAAGCTCCCGTTTGGGAACACTCTTTCCCTTTGAGAAATTATTTTTAGCTATCTTTTGTTTTATTTCGTTAGATTTGTCTTTATGTTACCTACTTTGCGTGTTAAGTTTAATTTTCAACAATTGTTTGTTTGTTGAGCCGTGATCTCTGGATAATCAATAATAAATCTTTATTTCTTTTTATTTGGAGAGAAAAAAAAATGTTATATTTTACTACAGTAAGTACTTATATGGTTTTCTAATACTTATTTTGATTGACTCAATTTGTTATACAGATTCCTATTTGATTTTCTAATATTTTACATGTATCTGACTTAACTTATAAAAAAAATAATCAGGTTGCAAGAAAATACTTACTTTTTTGTATTCATTTCTTTTATAAAATAAATAATTCTTCTCATGCCACGGTTATTTTAATTCCAAGCTGATCTTCTTAATATTAAAAAAAATGTGTTTAGTTATACGACGAATATACCATAAAAAGTTTGAGTATCACTGTCGTTTTTCCTGTATTGCGGGTTAAGAGTAAAATACTTTTTTTCAACTGCATTTATTTTGTTACCAATCAGGAATATTTACGCAAAAATCATCTGTATCTGTTAAGCGTAAGGAATTTTATAGAATAACGAGCAACAGTAACCGTTTGCATCCATTTAAAAGATTTTAGACACTATGTCAATCTTACCCCTCGACCATTCCATCTTAACCCATCAATTTTTTAGGCAAAAATGTATTTTGTTTTATTATTTTTATATATTAGAATAGGCGTAACCGAGTTTTATCGACAGATTATAAAAATATAGGCCTTGCCTATACCTTCCAATTTATGCAATTGAAAGGAAGTAAATAGTTTTTTTATTTTACGAGGGTTTTAACACAACACTGTCCATCTCATCACAAAACCATTCAATCTTCCCCCACCTTACCTTATGTTTTTTATCAAATCTAAATTTATTATACCCGAATTGATCGATTGCTATACCTGACAACGCCTAGTAGTATTTTATGATGAGTAATAGAATATTGATTTTGTGTGTGAGACTTACTACTTTCACCCCCTCTATAAGCGCTCCAGGGGTGAATTCAACTTTTGAATATCTTTTAAAAGAATTATCAGAATATGACAAAACTGTGGTAGAGACTTCATTTCCTTATCTCGAAGCACAAAACTTTGAAGCTAATAAATAAAATTCTTATGATATAAGAAAATATACACTTTTTCACCCCCTGTATCTTTATATCTGTAAGACTTACAGATGTATTGTGCATGGAAATATTGGAGACAATTTTATCTTCTTCATACGTTCCATAGAAATTTTAGGCATACTGATAACCGTTTAAGCGCCAAGGTTCAAAAACGGACTTTTGGCACCTTTAAACCAAGATGGTGGCCGCGCCCTCCCCCCCTCAAGGTCTTAAATCTAGTATTTTAATTACCACCCTATAGCCTACCAATAACCATTAAAATATTTTCTACTCCACCTTTTGTAAGGCAATGTATGGAGATGATTCCCCAATGATTGGATTACTAGTTGTTCTTGATTATTTGATTAAGGGTCAGTTGTTATACTTGTTATTCGCTATGTGCGAAGTGCATGGTGGGGGTAACGTAAACGATCGCAGTGCACAATCCATATTAATATTATAAATGGGAAGGTGTATGTGTTTGTTTGTTTGTTTGTTTGTCCGTCTTTCAGGGCAAAACAGGGCGACGAATTGACCTGATTTTTTAAGTGGAGATAGTTGAAGGGATGGAGAGTGACATAGGCTACTTTTTGTCTCTTTCTAACCCCCCCCCCCCTTTCCTAAAATGGGTGGGTGGAAGTTTGTATGGAGTATTCCGGGGGGCAAAGGGGAACCGTGTTACCCCGAATTTAACGCGAGCGAAGCCGCGGGCAAAAGCTAGTGTGACAATAAATTAAACTGCAAGGGGCTCTTGTCACTATCAGATTTCAAAATATTTGACATCACCTAAGTCACCTCAACTCGGTCTACTTGCAAAATAGTGAACCAGCCAGATACATTTCATATAGCAAGGAGGCCATCCATAAAAAAGAAAAAAAAAAGATGCCCAAGAGATGGCGCCACAATTATGCATACAGCGAATTAATTTTTTAAATATTTATTTATAGTTATAAAATATTTAGTTAGGAGTTTTCGGCCTCAGAATCTCATCGGGTCAATTTCAAATTTTTAAGAAACACTAAAATTTTCGTTCAATATATATTTGCCATAAAATACGTATTTTGTTAGAAAAAATGTTAGATATAGTGGTAATTTTTTAAGTTGTCGGAATGTTACTAGAGAGTTCTACCGACAATTCCGACATCTTAAAAAAATCGTAATATACCATGCTCCAAAATGCTAGATTTTTTATTCAATCCTTAAAACTAAATATGAAATGGGGGTTGAATGGCGGATGAAACGATTCCTACTTAGATAGAGTTGCGGGCGGAAGCTTGTGTATCTATAATATTAGTATGTCTATATAAAACTTGGCCCCAAAGCAAACTTTTTTTCAGTAATCAATCTTCCCGGAACCACGAAAGTTTGCCGATACGAGCCGGAAATTGGGTAATTTTTTATCATATATCGATAACGGACAAGCATTAATTTATATATGTACCCACACTAAACACTTTTAGACGTTATATGAAATCCTATATTATTTACAATCGTGATATAATAACTAGTATTTTAGTCGACCGTGTTTTTACTGCCTAAGTAAGGCACGAGATAGAAAAGCTCAATTATGTCACTATTGTATACAATACTTTTTCTACGAGTGCTCAAAATAGGCAATCCGGTAAGAATTGAGTTCGACGAACGCCTTACAACTTGCTGCCTCTATACAATTTAGTAACCTCAATCTCCGGTGCATTGTGCCGAAGAATAACCTCCCTGAACGTGTTATATGAAAAAATCATATTGTATGAAAATCCATAAGACCATCTTTACGAGTACCATAAACAAAAATAATATTTTATACAAGCTTCGTGGCGCCTAAGTATTATTAAGATAAGAAGCATAATAAGTGAAAATAGATGTCATATACTTCAGAAAAAGTGACCAAACCCTCCGGTGTCCGAGGCCAGAAATATTGAACAAAATAATTTGATTTGCTTCAAGATTCAAGCATTATTAATATTAAAACCGGCCAAGAGCGTGTCGGGCCACGCTCAGTGTAGGGTTCCGTAGTTTTCCGTCCGTCACAGTAAGTGTCCCTTACGAGTTAAAATAACTTAAGAGTTAAAATAACACCGCCATGTAGGATATGATATGAGCGTTCCACGTACAGCGACATCTATCGGCAAATTAAGTAAACTATTGCGCGCGAGCTTAAAGTATGGAAGATGATTTTTATGGGATAATTCTTTATTGCGTGAACCGATTTTCACCGTTTTTACTTTATTTGAAAGCACGTCATTTCATTGTGATTTTGTAGAAATTACAGGTACAATAAACACCTGCTTATACGGTTAAATTACAAACTTAGTTCAGAAATTGTTTTGTAATTTTTTTTCATAAACTATTCAACCTATCAAGTTCAAAATAATTTTCCTAGAAAGTTTTTATAAAGTTCTACTTTTGAGATTTTTTTCATATTTTTAATACTTATGGTTCAAAAGTTAGAGGGGGGGGGGGACATTTTTTTTAAATTCTGGAGCGATTATTTCCGAAAATATTTACATTATCAAAAAATTATTTTAGTAAACCCCTATTCATTTTTAAATACCTATCCAACAATATATCACACGTTAGGGTTGAAATGAAAAAAACAATCACTCCCCATTTTACGTATAGGGGAGGTACCCTAATAAAACATTTTTTTTCACTTTTTATTTTATCACTTTGTCGGCGTGATTGATATACATATTAGTACCAAATTTCAGCTTTCTAGTGCTAACGGTCACAGAGATTATCCGCGGACGGACGGACGGGCAGACGGCGAAACTATAAGGGTTCCTAGTTGACTACGGAACCCTAAAAAGCTTAATTATGTCACAATTGTATACAATACTTTTTCTTCTAGTGCTCAAAATAGGCAATCCGGTAATAATTAAGTTTGATGAATGCCATGGCTTACACAACCTGCTCTGTCTATATAGTTTTGTAACTTCGATCTCCCACTGGATCGTACCGGTGGACCGACCATGCTATAATATTGTATGAAAATCCATTTGAGTTAAGACGACGATGCTAAAATTTGCAACTATAAAATCTCCATCGGTCTACAGCCTCAATGAGGGTTTCCGCGATCGAGTTTTTCACTAGATGGCATCACCGTGGCGACAGGTCTAGCTGTCACAATCCACCAATCATGTTTAACCATATATTTTTTGATTGGTGGATTTTGACAGCTACTGCCAAAAAGACCTCTCGCCACGGTGCTGCCATCTAGTGAAAATCTCAATCGCGGAAACCCTCATTCAAGCATTATAGTCAACAAGTAGAAAAGTATATATTTTTAATATACTTTTCAGCTACATATTTTAATTGACAGATTATAATGGAGTAGAAAAAATTACAGACGCATGGACTGGACGGTAAAAGTACTCCGAACGATAACGTTCGATGCTCCCGTCGACCATACATTATATTTAACCATTCTATTGCTATCGGAGGGAGAATCCAGCGATATCGCTCGAAGCGTTTTTTCCGTGGCCGAGGCGTAAGACACTCGCCTTAATATCGATTCAGGGGTATGAAATTAAATCACAAGTACAAAAGCAATTCTCCGTCGTCTGAGCACGGATGACCGGTTTAAGTGCTTGCCATCGACCCAATATTACCTGGACTTATGCAACATCGCATTCCTCTAAATACCATAATATATTAAAGCCTAATCAGAAATATATGATCATTGTCAAGAGGGCGCTATTATTCTCAATTATATGGTAACAGTTCAGTATGATCATAGAACGTATCATTCTCTATCTCTGACAGGTAAACAAATCAAAAATGTCACCATACACATTTTGATTTGTTTACCTGTCAGCTCTGATGTTAATTTGTAAATGTTTCAATAGATTAATTTTCCGAGCGTATCCCAGTTTATTAAGGGGCTCCACACGTTTTTTATCGATTTTTGACCTGTTTTGAGTCGATATTTCAACATTTTCATTACAGATTATTACAGAGAATTTTTCATTACAGAGAATTATAAGGCAAGCGACTATCGGTTCTTGAATCTTTTATTCATATTCCGTAGAGCCGGATCTTGAAATAAATGAGCCGTTATTTTTTAAAGATTTTTTTAAATATGTACTAAAAAAACACTTTTATCGATATTCGAATGGTTTAAATAATCTTACATATACGTAACCTACATATTAGGGTTCCTCTTTGTCGTGTTTAAAAACTGATGACAGATTTTAATTTTAAACTAATTAACACAAAAATTATGACCAGAAAACCACTTTTTTGGCCTAAAAATGTTCTACTTTGATGTCAAATATCTCGAAGACAATGAATATTGAAAAAATATAGGATACTATATTGTTTAAAGCCGTTACTGGTAATATGATAGACTATAAAAATCATTAGAAAACGAAGGGAATCAGATCGAAGGTCATTGGCGCCAGGGAGCCCCTTAATATACACTATTTACAATGTTTCGCTCTTGACTATGAATAATTTTAGATATCCTTTGTCGTTTATTATTTAATATTCAACACTTTATTATTATTCAAGTAAACCGCCACAATGACAATGACACTGACAACAGTGCAAACCAGTTAACCAGTGTCAGTGTGTGACAGTGTTAACCAGTTTATGTGCAATAAAGTGATACATACATACATACATACAGTGATGTGACAGCCTATCATGTGCTCTCACATATGCATATCATCCTGTCATTAAAATTATCGTCAGTGTAAGAAATTAGTTCCAATGAAATTCCGCAACATGGCGCATGATCATATATTTCTGGTCAGGCTTTATCTTGTTTTGGGTAACATCAGGCGCCGCAGTGTAATCTCTTGAACTGAGGATGAATTATTTTGACTGTCACAATTAAGGCGCAGTGCAGTGCTACTGGTCCAGTGTTTGCTTAAGAGGAACAACATAATTTCTTAAGAGAAAAAGGAAAAGTGCATATAGAAAATAATGATTTCTTTAAGTAGCTGTTTTAACTACCCAATTGCTTGCCCAAATATATTAACTAGTAGTCCGCCTCGAACTGAGAACTCGCGATTTCCTTGCAAACGAGTTGTCCAGTATAACAAGACCCTTTTGATGATTGTTTCGCGCCTTCTAGCTCCATAACTCCTTGATCAATCCTGCTCATATACGAACTCTCAAATTGTATAGATCTGTTACAACCCCAACAAATTTCATAAAGATCAGAGAAACGTTGCTAAAGTTATCGCGGAACAACTATTCAAAACTAAAAAGCCATAGAAATGCAGGGACGTCTAGGTAGCCGGCTGACAGTTCTGTTGTGTCCGAAGTTGTCTGTAAGAACTCACTTCGCTTGCGTTTCGCTCGTTCGATAAATACAATGATCGCATTTTTATTGTATATAAGGGTATTGTTTGTTGAATCTTGGGCCAAAGTTGTATGGGAGCGGAACATTATGATTTCAGGACAGTCCAAGAGATTTTGAGCTGTGTTCTGATTTTATTATTTAAGCAATGTTTTTCCCTTTTTTTAAAATAAAAATAAATGAAGGTCTGAACCTTTTTCAGCAGTAAACTCCATATAATTCCCAGAACTCTGTAACTGCTCTCACCCTGGAATTGGCCTGACGTCATTCCGTTTACGATTGCGCGAAACACAACCTCAGTGCAATCTCCCTCTCACAATGTAGGACGTAGTTGTACGCGTCTAGGGTTGGCACAAGATTTACTTACTTAATGCATAAATATTTTCAAAGACTAATAACTACTACCCATTTTAAAACATTTTCAGTTAGAAAATATTAACATCTAAAAATACATAAATTCGGTATTATATAATGTTCTTCGTAGCGTAGTCGACCATTCATTCCAGGCATTCTTGTGTTTACATTGAACTCATATAATACCTCTGCTCTGTATTACACTCAGTATGTGTTCAGCTTTCTTCAGAAAAAGGACCGAAGAGATAGTTATTATTTAGAAACCCTTGTTCTGTGCCACTTATGCGTTCTGATTGTGTTT
This sequence comes from Pammene aurita, assembly GCA_947086415.1. Classification (NCBI taxonomy): domain Eukaryota; kingdom Metazoa; phylum Arthropoda; class Insecta; order Lepidoptera; family Tortricidae; genus Pammene; species Pammene aurita. Next base: position 30,422,942 of record OX352303.1, read on the forward strand.
ATTTTATTACAAATATTTCTTCCCGAGTCAAGGATGTTTTCTATTATATATGTTTTCTGTATATTACTGTCTACCGACGTCTAGTATGCCTACAACACAAGCCTTAAGTATTGAGCTTACTGTGGAACTAACAGATAAATTAGTAAATTTTTCTTGGCTTTCTACCACTGTCGCTTTAATAAAAGTCTTGCACATTGGAATTGGGAATTGTCAATTTGAAGGTATATTATCACATTAACGAAAATATTTTTGGATTAAATTAGCTATATTCTTAAAATCCAGTAAAAATCATTTTCTCAAACATACTCCGAAATGTATGCGTTAATGTCACGAAATGAAGACATGAAGTTGCTCATTTATGGCTCCTTACATTACTTCTTGGCCTAAGGCCAAGGGAGTAGGGAGTTAGTATGAAACGTACATTATTGTCCGCTGCTCTAACTTTTTAAATTTGCTCACTAAGATTAGACTGACAAAGGAAATATTACATACAGCCAACGACCACTCTCTCTGTAAGTATACTTGCGACATTAAAATTAAAAAAGAAAAGACAAAATCTATGGTACTATATTTATAAGCGGTTAAACATGGTGCTCGAATAGCTTTTTCAAATGTCAAGTTTAAAAAATAAAAAAAACCGGCCAAGTGCGAGTCGGACTCGCGCACCGAGAGTTCCGTTGAAACCTGTAGGTATATAAGTAAAAGTTCACCCATTGAATTGACATAGAAAATTGATTTTGTTACAGCTTAAAGGTATTACCCAAGTAACACATCAAAGCAGTATAACGGCCGTCTTACAGCATATCTGTATGCTTTTAGCATTTTGAGTTCGTTTTATAGTAGCATTATAAACGTTTATAGTGCTGATATAGCTCTTAAATGGGCACAAATTACCCAGCTTGAGATCCTATATAGGTAATTTAATAGCATTACAGGCGCATTACGTCTGCGCTATTAGCATTATCGTTGTCATGGAAAGTGCCAATCGCATTAAAGAAGCATTAGTACGCTCTATTAAGTTTCCAACCGCATTAAGAAGCATTAATACGGCCAAAAAACTTGCTAATCGCAATAAAGAAGCATTAGTACTCTCGATTAAGTTGCCAATCGCAATACAAAAGCATTATACTAGCATAAGAGTGTAGTAAAATAAACCTTACGTCAATGCAAAGACGTCTCTAATACCGACGGAACAAATGTTATAATACAATGAACGTTGTAATTTAACTACTTTGTCTCGCAATATAAAATGGACGAAGACGGTACAAAAAACTGAATGAGTGACACGTCATATTTGTTTGCGTAGCAAAATTTATAAAAGTTTTTGACTCTTTTACGTTATTATATCCTTCAAATATTACTGCGCAATGTAGTTTACTGTAAATGTGTATATAAGTTTCATTGAAAATTTTCACGCGCCTTTGATTTAATGTGGTTTTGCTTTATAATATTATAAAAAGATATGCGTCAAATAAACAAAACAATTGTGTAATCCTCGAATAGAATGAGTTTTGCAATATTAACATAATAGTGTTGGTTGAGCAGTCTTAAATTAAGTTATTTCATTATTATATAGGCATTTCCCTTGTATAAATAGGTTCGCATGATTTTATTTTTAGGTTATAAATTATTTACAAAATGGCGTTGGTCTATATAGACGGAGAGCTAGCCACGTCAGATATGACACAATAATGAGAGCAACCAAACCCCTCTAGTCAGTTTGGTATACTATGCTTATTTCTAAATCTGGACATCTGGCAGCTTTAAAGTGGTGGAGGTCAAAGAATACAAACCATTTCAAGAAAACAAATCCTAGAGATCTGGGTTTGATGCAATATTATGAGAAACTATACAAATACTATACAATATTAAGAGAAATTATACAAAAGTTTATGTTGGGGGAAAGTAGTGCCAAACGATGTATAATATAGTTCATAGTTTGTAGCTGTTTTTGTGTCCATAATAATACACATATTTTTTTGGTCTAACGTTTTTTATCGATATTTGACCAGTTTTGAGTCGATATTGCAACATATTCACTACAGATAGAATTATAAGGCAAACGACTATCGGTTCCTGAATCTTTTATCTCCATTCTGTGGAGCCGGATCTTGAAATAAATGAGCCGTTATTTATTTATGATATTTTTAAAATATGGTCTAAAAAAACAATTTTATCGATATTCGAATGGTGTAAAGAGTCTTACATATACGTAATCTACATATTAGGGTTCCTCTTTGATGTCTCTAAACACTGTAGAGAGATTTTAATTTTTAACTAATTAACACAAAATTTATGACATTAAAACCACTTTTTTTAGCCTAAACCGGTTCGACTTTGATGTCAAATATCTCGAAGACAATGAATATTGAAGTAAATATAGGATACTATATTGTTTAAAGCCGTTACTGATAATATGATGAGCTATATAAATCATTAGAAAACTTAAAATATAGGTCCTGTCCTTTATAGCAGTTTTTACCTAGTCTGGTATTACTATTTTCCAATTAAAACATTTTGCTAGTCTGCCACTGTGACCTCCACCCATTAAAATATGCCAGATGCCAGGATCTAGCAATAAGAATAGTAGAGCAATCTAACCAGACGGGTTTTGTTGCTCTCATTATTGTGTCATATCTGACGTGGCTAGCTCTTAGTCCAATAGCAGCTCAGTGACCCTTAAAAAATGCTTATTAATGCCTACAGCATTACATGTGAATAATTATGCTATTAAACAACATTAAGCATTACATACTACTTAAAATTGCTATTGTAGGCGCTAAGGCACTAAAACAGCTAAAATCTGTATAGGGGCTGTTCATAAATTACGTCATCAATTTCTGATGATTTTTTAACCGCCCCCCCCCCCCTAAAATCATCCAACCCTCCCATTGCCAAATAAAGTGACGTCCTTTAAAAAATGCGTTTTTAGCTTAATTGTAAAATGAAAAACTATTTAGTAGATAACATTTTATAGCATTAAAAGTTTATAGAAACACGAATTTCATTCCTTTTTTTACACATTGAAGCACTTTCTAAAGATGCCAGAGATGATGTGATCTGCGGAATGACCGACCGGGATGATGGTAGCATGACGTAGGAGGGGGACGTCATGCTACCATCATCCGATGTCCAGACCTCCCCCCCCATTTGAAATGACGTAATTTATGAACAGCCCCTTATAGTGAATTACTTGGCTTTATAATGGTTTATATTATTGCTATTATACAGTATTAGGAATGTATTACCTACTTAAAATAGTAGTTTATGCAACTGATACATAATGAGGGGCCTTAAAACACGAGTGGGGTTTAATGAAACGAGCGCAGCGAGTTTCATTATAGGATCACACGAGTGTTTTAAGGCCTAATTATGTACAGTTGCATACATTACTTTATATACACACATATTGCAAGTACTCAAAGATGGGTTCAGAAGCCGAAGGCAATTGACCTGCATTACTAGGTAGATAGATACAAGTGCTGAAACATACCCACAGGTGTAAGCTTAATAAAAATAAATAAATTAGAACTGATAAGGAAAGTATATTTATTTATTATAATATAGTTAATAGTAAACATTTACATTTTCGCAATTAAAAATGTTTCAACAGACAATAACTGAAAAGTTGATAACAGAAATGGCGGCCGTACAAACTTCTGTCGCGAGTTTTTTTTAAATATTAGCCAACGAACGAAGTCCTTATTCTCATGTCATCCGAGATCAAAATGTCGTGCGGTTTATGTCAAGAAATATATAGTACTGACGTTTCGTATCGACAACATTTTAAAATCTATGGATACTGGAATAGAAACCCATTGAAATTGTGTTGGTTTTGACAGCTGTTCCAAATTTGAAACTCATAACTTAACAATATTTGAGCATGTAAACTTAAAATTACATTACTGCCACAGATAAGAAACTTATCATAGTGAAATCGTTTGTTGTAATGCTGGTCATTGCCTACGGTTTTTGAACGCATTCTAGAGGACTTACAATATGAGTGTAGATAAAACCTATTGTACACCCTAAGGCATTAAAAATAGCTGAACGCTGTATAGCGAATTTACGTGGCATTATAATGGCTAATATTCATGCTCTTAAACAGCATTAAGCACTTATTTATGCTATTGTAGAACCTAAGGCTCTAAACCACACTGAAGCATTAGTGTAGCAAACCAAAACGCAACCGTACAGCTGAATGCTGTACAGTTGCATTTTGGTTCGCTGCAATAAAACTAATGGCTAAACAAAAGCATTTACGTAGGCCATTATACAACCGTTATACAGCGTAAAGCATCATATAATGCTATTGTAGAACCTAAAGCACTAAAAACAGCTGAAAGCTGTATACCGGATTTACGTGGCATTATAATGGCTAATATTCATGCTCAAAAATAGCATTAGCATTTATGCTATTGTAGAACCTAAGGCACTAAACCACACCGAAGCATTAGTGTAGCAAACCAAAACGCAACTGTACAGCTGATTCAGCTGTACAGTTGAATTTTGGTTCGCTGCACTAAAACTAAAGGCTTTAAAAAAGCATTTACATATGCCATCATACGACCGTTATACAGCTTAAAGCATTATATAATGCTATTGTAGAACCTAAAGCATTTAAGTGCTTTTAAACAGCTGAAAGCTGTACAGTTGCGTTGTGGTTTGCTGCACTGAAGCTAAAGGCTTTACAAAAGCATTTACATATGCCATTATACAACCGTTATACAGCTCAAAGCATCATATAATGCGACAAGTTGCTCGGTGAACGTATATAAGAGTTTATACGGTCCTTAAGTTCGAAATAAGTTAACTATTCATATGTTATAATGCTTTCTGTGTTACTTGGGTACAGACCTGAGTATTTGATATGAATTTCAATTTAATACCTCTACGCGTTTACGAGGAAAAAGGTAGTAAGTTTAAAATTGTAAAAAATATTTTTTGTATGATTTTACTAAAAATGTCTACTTTTCGTAATTTTTCCTTTGTTTGTGCTCTATGAAGTTTCTTCGTGCCAAATTTCAAGTTTCTGAGTTTACGGGAAGTACCCTTTAGGTTTTGAGTATCTTGCGAGTACTCAGTTTCAAAATATGCGACTTATATTGATATTTCTTTTGATTGCGTTGACATAAAAGTTTGGTTTTGCTACATCTGAAAGGTCCTATAGCCCTGAGTATTTGACATGAATTTCAATTTAATACCTACACGTGTTTACGAGGAATAAGGTAGTAAGTTTAAAATTAAAAAAAATATTTTTTTGTATGATATTACTAAAAATGTCTACTTTTCTTAATTTTTTCTTTGTCTGTGCTATATGACGTTGCTTCGTGCCAAATTTCAAAATTCTGAGTTCACGGGAAGTACCCCGTAGGTTTTGCGAGTGCCGAAAAACTCTAAAATTTCCAGCATAAACGACTGTATCTTTTGATTGCGTTGGCTTTTAAGTTTTATTTTTTCACAGCTCCAAGGGACATAGACCCGAGTATTTGATATTAATTTCAGCTTGTTACCTCCACGCGTTCCTGAGAAAAATGGTCTTGACAGACATACAGACAGACAGACAGACAGACAGACAGACAGACAGACAGACGGACAAGAAAGTGATCCTATAAGGGTTCCATTTTTTCCTTTCGAGGTACGGAACCCTAAAAAGGCGGCAATTTAAACTTATTTACTTGATTACTGTACTAAGTAATCAAGTAAATAAGTTAATTTAATTATAATATTTTCTTAAATTGTTTGAGAAAAGCACTATACAATTAATCCTTGGCCGGAACAGGGATTGCAGGACTCGCTTTAATCCCGTCCTGAAATCCCTTACTTCACGGCGTCTGCAGTAATGTACTATTACTAAACAGCTGGTGGCAATAGGCGCGGATACAGGGGGGGGGGGGGGGGGGGCAACAGGGCCAATTTCCCCCCCTTGAAACGCATACCTTGTATACTACGGACTACTACCTGTAGGTGCGGACCGCGAGATTTTTTGTGAAGGAAAGTGCCCCCCCCTGAACGAAATCCTGGATCCGCGCCTGGGTGGCAACCCTGGCAGGTCAGTAAATACAGTATTTTTCAGTTACTTCTGAAAAATACTGTATACGGGGGGCCGCACACTCAGATTCGCCTCTGGAACATACTGAACCCCTGCATTAAGGTAGGTGTATATTTCTGCATTACAAAATAAAAAAGCTATTATGGGTATGGTACTCGTATTATATGAACGGTTTAGTAATATTATAAAACAGTATTAAATTTTTTTTAACCCCTGGTGGCAACCCTAGCAGGTGCGGCCAGTAAATACAGTATTTTTCAGTTAGTTCCGTGCTTCAAGAGCTGCGGGGGGGGGGGGGGGGGGCTCGCACTCAGACTCGCATCAGGAACATACTGAACCAGGAATTCCACCATTGCACTTCAGATAGGTGTATATTTCTGCAATATAAAACGGAAAAGCTTATAATAAAAGTAGGTAGTAAACTTAGCTTTATTTAAACCTATAAGATGGATAGGAAATGAGTAATCTGTTTCAATAAAATACGAATTTAACTATTATCCTTAGGCCGGATAATTATTTACTTGACATGAACTACGAGTTTAATGTTACCTAGTGTCCTTTTAATAAAATAAATAAACCAGTAAAAATGAATGCAGGAAAAATCCATATAGAAAGCCATTGACAATAAAATTCCGTAAAAATTGTCCTGTTTCAATATGGCGCATTATAAGTACAAAAGCAATTCTCCGTCGTTTGAACACGGATGTCCGGTTTTAGAGCTTGCCATCGATAATACATAAACAATACATTAATAATTTTAAACAAAAAATAACCGACATCATTTCCTCCACCTTTCCAAAAGCAAATGCTCGAACTGCTGTAAAAAATACTCAAATCACTATAGGTGTGCCCTTGGACGAAAAATCTATGGGTGTGCCTACAATCTAATCTAAAAAAATAATCTACAAAAAATCTAAGAGTTCCCTCGATTTCTCCAGGATCCCATCATCAGATCCTGACCTGGTTACAATGGGACCAACTGTGAAGTATACTCTTTCAAACAAAAAAAGAATTTTCCAAATCGGTCCAACCGCCTTCGGTGAACATACATAAAAATAAAAATAAATAGCAAAAACAAAGATCCCGACAAATTGATAACCTCCTCCTTCGAAATATTGAAGTCGGTTGTCGAACATAACTCGAACACAACAAATAATCAACCAAAATTGAAGTTGTATTGGAGTTGCATCGGAATAATTTTCAAACAAATTCTACTGTCTGATTCAGACGTTTAGGCGCTAATTGTATTGCGTAAATGCATTAGTTGTATTGAAGTTGGAAGAATGTTTAAACATGTTTTAATAATTAGAATATGGCCCCAAGAAGTTCGCCCCAGTGTCGTAGTTTCCGAATATGTATTGTACAGTTGTTCACTCAGTCAAGTAATACGAACTGCAGTTAGCAAGACTAATAAGGTCGATTGTGAGTATGTAGCCGCTTTCATGCCAATTATACACTATTCGAACTACACATAGAAGGCAAGAAAACGAGTACATTTATACAATGTACTTACGAGAAAACTTAAATATTTTAATAGAGTCTCAACGGATATCATGGTTGCCATCTTATGGTTTAAAATACATATGCTACAAAAAACACAATCTATCACAAAAATAAATTCTACACACAAATAATAATCAACCAATATTGGAGTTGCATCGGAATAGGAAAATTCTGATATTTCTGATTCAGATGTTTAGGCACTAGCTGTATTGCGTAGTTAATGGAGTTGTATCATATCTATACGTGTTTTAAAGTTAGAATACGGCCCACTATCATCGGCTACACTATAATCTTTATTTTATTTTTAAATACCACACTAATGAATAAATATGATTCAATTATATCACGAGAATTTAACGATATCATGGTTATTCTAACGTAATTCCTTTTCCCATAATTGCAAAAGTTTATATTGCCACTAAAATTAATATTAAAGTTATATTTTTTTTTAGATATTAAAATAAGTATTTAATAATAATAATTAATAAGAAACACAATAAAAATTAATATACTGGTATATAATTACCTACCCGCCAGCCGTAACTTCATTAATCATTATAAAAGATGTTATGGCAATTATGGCGAATCGTTTTGTCGCAAAGTACCTATAGGCCAAGCAAATAAGATCTATAAAAAGTGTTTTGAGGAATTAATTCCCAGCAGGCTGGAAATCGTTTTAATACCTTCATGTGGTCCTAAATGCATGTAATCCGAGTTTGCCCAATCCCAAGAGGTGTGCATAACTTTTTAGCGAAATTTTTGGTCTTTGTCAGGTTTTTGCTTGTAGCTCGAAAACAGTACGTCAACGAAAAATGTCATGTTTATCAATATTAAAGAGGGTTAAATTTTGCATCGAATGAGTAACTTAACTTCTAATTCGGTTCAGCGGTACAGCCGAATCAAAAGTTATAAACCGGGAAAATGTCTCATTTAATTGAAAAACTCATATTTTGACTTCCATACCACATATCTTTGAAACAGATGACTCCTGGTGAAAAACCTATAGAATAAAAGTTGTAGAGAATACAATTCAACGTTATATTGACATCTCAATTTTCAAGTACAGTCATTTTGAAAGACTAAATTTGGCATGAATTCAAAATCAATTTTTCTAAATCCATCTGAGTTGCATATTTTCCATAAAATATGAGGTGTTAGGCCTACATTTAATGCATCGTTACAACTAAAAACATTTAATTGCAAATTTCTAAAACATATCTAATCAGAAAAATACACCGTGTTTTTTTTTCATTTCCGGTAATTCCAAGGGTACATTCCTGAGCTTAACTTATGTATATTTCTTAAAGACGCTAGGGTCCTAATTTGCTCCAGTTCTGAGGTAATTGATAGTTCTTTTTCGTCTTTCTGATTGTGTAAATTTTTCTTTTAGTCTGAGAACCCGCTATAAAATCATGTAACTGTCTGTTAAGTCAATAAAATATTAATTTTGTACTAAGCAGAAACGTCTGCAATCGAAATTTCATTTTTATAATTTAAAGAAAAATTGAAAAATTTGGACCGGTGTTCCGAAAGGTCGCAAGTTCAAATCTTGCTCGTCGCGGTGAATTTTTCCACTTTTCTTTCAATTATAAAATTTTCAATACAATATGTTACCTTTGTATCTCGGTTTGTTAATATTCGAAATTTCATTGACATGTCATAATGTTCAATTATTTAAGAATAAGAATAAGAATAATTTATTTCAATATAGTTTACAACCATAGGACATCATACAATGAAGGTTTCTTAATTTTATGTTTAACAGAGACATGAGATTGGAGAATCAATCAATAACTACTGACAATGCTTAGAAGAAATGGAAAAGTAGAAAAATCCACTGCCTCAGGCGAGACTCGAACTCGTGACTCTGGGATACATGCCCATCGCTTTGACCAACTGAGCTACTGAGACACACCTGATGGCTGATGGCATATGGGATATAGTGGAGAAAATCGCCGCCATCAGGTGTGTCTCAGTAGCTCAGTTGGTCAAAGCGATGGGCATGTATTCCAGAGTCGCGAGTTCGAGTCTCGCCTGAGGCAGTGGATTTTTCTACTTTTCCATTTTTTCTAAGCATTGTGGTATCGTTAGCAGACGTTCTGCTTAATACAAAATTAATGACTACTGAACCTATTTGACTTAACACACAGGTGCATCATTTTGTAGCGGGTTCTCTGAGTAAAAAAATAATTAAATGTAGGTTTATACACAATTAGAAGGCATTAATAAAATATCGATTACCTCAGAACTGGAGCTAATTAGGACACTGGCGACTTTTAGAAATAAACCTAAGTTAAGCTCAGGAATATACCCTTGAAATTACCGGAAATAAAAAAAAAACACGGTGTATAAATAGTTTTCTGATGGGTACGTTTTAGAAATTTGCACTTAAATGTTCTTAATGGTAACAATGCATCAAATGTACGCCTCACACCTCATATTTATGGAAAATATGCAACTTAGAAGGATTTAGAAAAAAAACGTTTTTGAATTCATGCCAAATTTGGTCTTTAAAAATGACTGAATTTGAAAATTGAAATATTTATATAACGTAAAATTGTATGGTCTTCAACTTTTATTCTACATGTTTTTCACCAGGAGTCATCTGTGTCAAAGATATGTGGTACGGAAGTCAAAATATGAGTTTTTCAAATAAATGAGATATTTTCCCGATTATTTCGGCTGTACCGCTGAACTTAATTAGAAGTTAATATGAAATAAAACAATTAAAAACGGATTTTATCGCGTGTATTGAGTTTAAATTACATCCCGGTCGACCCGTTGACCACGAACGCTGTAAAGTGTTTGAAACGTCGGGATGTAATTTAAACTCAATACACGCGATAAAATCCGTTTTTAATTGTTTTATTTCATGAATAACTATCGCGGCAACCGAAGACAATATTAGAAGTTAATATGCTCATTCGACGCAGAATTTAACCATCTTTAATATTGATATACATAACATTTTCTGTCGGACGTACCGTTTTCGAGCTAGAAGCAAAAAACTGACAAAGAGCAAAAATTTCGCTAAAAAGTTATGCACACGTCCTGGGATTGGGCAAACTCAGATCACATGCATTTAGAACCACGTGAAGGTATTAAAACGATTTCCAGCCTGCTGGGAATCAATTCTTCAAAAAAATCTAATTTTCTTAGCCTACTACACTAGTAGCACAGAATAAATAATAGTATTTCATACAGAATGGCTACGCTTCGCCCCGCCCCGACCTGAATTACCTCACCCCGCGGCGGCCGATTGGTAGGAAACTAGTAGGCTAATCCGTCAGATTGACAGCGCATCGATAAAAAGCTAAATGTCGTTGTATTGTCAAACAAGATTTACGACAGCGGACACAGCGTTACAGCGCCCTAAGACGCACGCACACCTTGAAGCGTGTACAGATGTGGCGTGCGCACAAAGGCGGCGGTGCGGGGTGTAGCGTGGCTTTTCTGTATTATAATAAAACTCCTTATAGTCCCGTCTCGTTGGCAATATTTTGAGGGTTAAGTTTCGAAAATTCTAAAGTCACTTATTATTGAAGTTGGAAATACAGTGTGTACATGAGAATCTTTCAGTGCGTTTTGTGTCATATTCAATTGGTGCTTTTTTTGTAATTCAATAATTTGAGGTTAACTTTTTTAGCTTGCCATAACTTGAGTAAAAGAATATTAGAGTTAGAAAATATAACTGTTTTGTATTTAGAACAGTTTTATTGTTGTACAAAACTAGTTTGTGTCATTTACGTCGAGTGCAATTTCATATAGTATGACAACGCTAAAAAACTACGTATAAAAAATTAGAGTTCATAAAATAAGGATTAACTATATCATCACCTCAAAATATGTAAATAAAATCAATATGTGTCAAATTAAGCAATGAACATTTAAGTTTCTTGGTAATTTCGTATTTTTAGGCTGTTATCGTTTTAATAAATTATTAAAGTCTAATAATCAAAAATCATTCTAATAATCAAAAAGGGATTTTAAAGTAGATATTTCAATTTGTGTCACTTTCATCAATGATATTTCGTCTAAAATTAAACAGAAACAATATTTGCGTTCAGAGGAAATCTTCTTAACTATAGCGCGTGACCTTGATGGTACGCCTGTTCGGCTTACTTCTGTAATGACCACTAGAAGTAGACCCCCGGCTTGCTTCTTAACAAGCTAATCCATGGGTAAACCAGGCACTGGCATCTTAGCTGTTACGATGTAGGTACTTGCTCACGAAGGCGCGCGCGGGGTGATAAAGCTGACATACTCGACAAAGGAACTGAGCGGAGGAGCGAGTCGCGGGAAGCCGGCGAGTAGGGCAATGAACTCGTGCGTGTCTCGCCAATACGTACCTTTTTGAGCGGTAGCCGCTTTGTTTGTGTTTTGACTAGACTGTTGAGTACATTTTCGAAGATTTCAAGCATCGTGAATTATGGGTAGAAAACGCAACGTAATATTTTTATATAGTTCTGTTTTATTGGAACGAAGTATCTTATCGGACGGTTCGCGGATGGGGGGCTAGGCGAAAAAAAGTCACGTGACCGTCACAAAAAAGCATTGAGAAACATGTGAAATGGAAAGAAATAACAAAAATGAAAAATAGAATAAAGTAAAGTGAAAGTGAGAAAAATAAAAAATCTCATAAATTTCAAAAAATTCAAAAAATTCAAAAACGACAAAAAATACGAAAAAATCAAAAATTAAATAATATTACTTCGTGTGAGTGTTCCACGACACTAACGTATTTTTTTTTTTACTTTTGTTTTATTTATTTTTTTCTTTTCTTCTGTATTTTGTTTTTATTTTGTCATTTTATATATGGATGCCTGGAACACCAGAGGTGTCACATGCGCGTTGCCGACCCTTTAAAAAAAGGAGGAACAAGTTCAGAGTTCATTACCTCGGCTATTTTTAGGGTTCCGTACCTCGAAAGGAAAAAACGGAACCCTTATAGGATCACTTTGTTGTCCGTCTGTCTGTCTGTCTGTCAAGACCATTTTTCTCAGGAACGCGTGGAGGTATCAAGCTGAAATTTATATCAAATATTCAGGTCTATTGTCCCTTGGAGCTGTGAAAAAATCAAACTTATAAGCTAACGCAATCAAAAGATACAGTCGTTTATGCTGCAAATTTTATAGTTTTTCGGCACTCGCAAAACCTACGGGGTACTTCCCGTGAACTCAGAAACTTTAAATTTGGCACAAAGCAACATCATATAGCATAGACAATGGAAAAATTACAAAAAGTAGACATTTTTAGTAAAATCATACAAAAACATATTTTTTTAATTTTAAACTTACTACCTTTTTCCTCGTAAACGAGTGGAGGTATTAAAATGAAATTAGTAATAAACATAATACAACTTTAGCTTGTTATAGGTTTGTACGGAACCCTCGGTGCGCGAGTCCGACTCGCACTTGGCCGGTTTTTTTGATTTTAGAGCAGTTTTTTAAATAAAGCACGCTTATTTTAGCGTATTCTATATGGACCTGTTATAATGACGTCCCGTCGATGGTTTTTTTCGAAATCCAAATAATATATAAGTTCAAAATCCATTATCACGGCCATTTTTGATTTGAGAGAAAAGTTTTTTAAATAAAACACGCTTATTTTAGCGTATTCTATATGGAAAACTCATAAAAAGTACATGTTATAATGACGTCCCGTCGATGGTCTTTTTTCGAAATCCAAATAATATATAAGTTCAAAGTCCATTATCTCGGCCATTTTTGATTTGAGAGAAAAGTTATAATGACGTCTCGTCGATGGTTTTTTTCGAAATCCAAATAATATATAAGTTCAAAGTCCATTATCTCGGCCATTTTTGATTTTAGAGAAAAGTTTCTTAAGTAAAACACGCTTATTTTAGCGTATTCATAACGGAAAAATAAATCATAAAAAGTACACGTTATAATGACGTCTCGATATACAAGTTCAAAGTCCATTATTTCGGCCATTTATGATTATGAAGAAAAGTTTTTCAAATAAAACACACTTATTTTAGCATACTTTATACGGAATAATCATAAAAAGTACACGTTTTAATGAAGTTCCGTCGATGGTTTTTTTTTCGAAGTCCAAATTATATATAAGTTCAGAGACCATTATCTCGGCCATTTTTGATTTTAGAGAAAAGTTTCGTAAGTAAAACACGCTTATTTTAGCGTATTCTATATGGAAAAATCATAAAAAGTACATGTTATAATGACGTCCCGTCGATGGTTTTTTTTAAAAATCCTAATTATATACATGTTCAACGTCTATTACCTCGGCCATTTTTGATTTTAGAGAAAAGTTTCTCAAATAAAACACGCTTATTTTAGCGTATTCTGTACAGAATAATAATAAGAAGTACACGTTATAATGACGTCCCGGCGATGGTTTTATTTTGAAGTCCAAAATATATACAAGTTCAAAGTCCATTTATCTCGGCCATTTTTGATTTTAGAGAAAAGTTTGTCGAATGAAACACCCTTTTACATATATACAAGTTCAAAGTCCATTATCACGGCCATTTTTTATTTTAGAGAAAAGTTTCTCAAATGAAACAAGCTTATTTAAGCGTATTCTATACGAAAAAATCATGAAAAGTACACGTTATAATGACGTCCCGTCGATGGTTTTTTTTCGAAGTCCAAATGATATACAAGTTCCATGTCCAAACGGCCATTTTCGATTTTAGAAAAAAATGTTTTTAAAATAAAACACGCTTATTTTAGCGTATTCTATACGGAAAAATCATAAAAAGTTCAGGTTATAATGACGTCCTGTCGATAGTTTTTTTTTCAAATAAAAATTATATACAAGTTTAAAGTCCATTATCTCGGCCATTTTTTATTTTAGAGAAAAGTTTCTCAAATAAAACAAGCTTATTTTAGCGTATTCTATACGAAATATCATAAAAAGTACACGTTATAATAATGACGTCCCGTCGATGGTTTTTTTTCGAAGTCCAAATGATATAAAAGTTTCATGTCCAATTGGCCATTTTTTATTTTGGAGAAAAGTTTTTCAAATAAAACATGCTTATTTTAGCGTATTCTATACGGTCAAATAATAAAAAATATGCTATATAATGATACCCCATCGCTGGTTGTTTTTTCGAAGTCAAAATTATATACAAGTTCAGAGTCCATTATCTCGGCCATTTTTGATTCTAGAGAAAAGTTACTTGAGTAAAACACGCTTTTTTTAGCGTATTCTATACGGAAAAATCATAAAAAGTACACGTTATAATGACGTCTCGATATGCAAGTTCAAAGTCCATTATCTCGGCCATTTTTGATTATGAAGAAAAGATTTACACGCTTATTTTAGCATATTCTATACGGAATAATCATAAAAAGTACACGTTATAATGAAGTCCCGTCGATGGTTTTTTTTTCGAAGTCCAAATTATATACAAGTTCAAAGTCCATTATCTCAGCCATTTTTGATTTTAAAGAAAAGTTTTTCAAATAAAACATGCTTAGTTTAGCGTATTCTATACGGAAAAATCATAAAAAGTACACGTTATAATGGCGTCCCGATATACAAGTTCAAAGTCCATTATCTCGACAATTTTTGATTTTAGAGAATAGTTTTTCAGATAAAACACGCTTATTTTAGCGTATTCTATACAGAATAATCATAAAAAGTACTTGTTATAATAACGTTCCGTCAATGGTATTTTTTTTGAAGTCCAAATTATATACAAGTTCAAAGTCCATTGTCTCGGCCATTTTTGATTTTAGAGAAAAGTTCCTCAAGTAGAACACGCTTATTTTAGCGTATTCTATACGGAAAAATCATAAAATGTACACGTTATAATGACGTCCCGTCGATGATTTTTTTTCGAGGTCCAAATTATGTACAAGTTCAAAGTCCATTATCTCGGCCATTTTTGATTTTAGGGAAAAGTTTTTCAAATAAAAGACGCTTATTTTAGCGTATTCTATACGGAAAAAATCATTAAAAGTACATGATACCCCGTCGCCATTTTATTTTTTAAGTCCAAATTAGTCCATGTAGTCAATCTTCAAAGTCCGGTAACTTCGATGTTTTTGGGTAAAAAAATGTTTCTTATAAAACTTGCTTATTTTAACACATTCTACAAAATAAAGTATGTGTCATAATGACACCATTCCAACTAAAATAGTCCAAATTGTACTTAACCTTCAGGGCCCCATAACTTCGAAATTATTGAGTTAAAAAAAATGTGTTAAAGAAAAGTTTCTTATTTTTATGTGTTATATATGATAAGTTAATAAAAACATAGCCTTATTATGACATCACACTGATGAAAAATTTATTAAGTACAGCCCGGCCTTTTGCTAGTCCAACCGAGAGGCAGATAACGATATTTCGATTTTCGCGTTTCACGATAGCCACTCTGTAAACAAACCGGCTTGATGCATAAATTACATATTTATTAGTTACAAATTATCTGTGACAATTTGCCAAAATACTGTTTAAATGGTAAACTAGGGTTACCGTGGCACACAGATCCGCCGTTGCAGTCCCTTATGGACTACGTTTACATTAATTATCCTTAACTTACTTAAGTTTTATATTATTGCTTTCTTTACTATGAAAAATAAAGAAGAGCGACTGAAAAATCGCTGTTTGTCTTTGTCGCACTCATTACTACTATTACTATATGTATGCATAATAATAGAAAACAAACAAGCCGCTAGGCAGCCTGGTAGGCACTATTGATGCAAACTTTAATAACTTTAATATTTTATTTTACTGTTAACAGGGGTCATACAAGAAAAAAAATTAAAGTAAATAAATATCATTGATTAATATGGCACAAATTTATTCAAATAATAGATACCGATATATTAGAAAGCACAGTACCTAATCGATCAACTCTAATTTTATATAGGCTTGTAAAAGTCCACATATATGTGCTAATTGAACGTCAGTATTCCCATTGACGAAAGTGACACAAACCGCGTCCGTGCGGCAGTAACAACTTTGCTGTTACAGTGAAAAAACAATTTTGATCTCTAATTTTCTATTTAACGAATAATGTAAAAAAAAAGAAATGTCTAAGTTTCTACCTACGCAACAACCTAGGATGACACAAATTATTATTATTAGCTAAGTTGGATGGCCTGAACTCTGTATGCGAATAATAAGCATCTTTAATATTATCGAAACTTCATAATTTATCGGTACGGGTCTATTACTTCAGAACAGTAACTATATTTCGTGATCACAATAATCAGAATACAGGTGATGGCACACACTTCTTACATTAACTCGCCAAACACCCTTTCTCCATCGCTGCGCATAACTGAATGCCCGTTATTCGTCATGCCAGTCTAGTTTTTTCATTCCCACCGAATACCCTCCATTTTGCAGTAGTCACTACGCTGACTTTACTTTTACATTTATGATTATACATATTTGGAAATATAATTTAAATTATTTCATTTTCTAAAATCTTTTTAAAAATAGTTGTCAATTTTAATGAATCTTACAGTATGAAACACTATTATTTATTCTGTGCTCTAGTCGGTAGTGTCGGCACTCACCTGCAAGCCTTCGCATAAATATCGCCCCGTGTGGCTCGGCTCATCGGCGAAGCACCTCATCCGGCCCAATAGCAGCCCTACATTATGTATGAGAGTTCAAGCCCGCCAAACACTTGACTCAACCCAAAACCAACCTTATCCCACTTAACTTACGATTCATATAACTATATCAATGTTCTAAACGGCGTAACACTTGACGAGATAAAAAAATCAAAAGTGAACTGTAAAACAAGTGATTAAAGTCGGTATTTAAGAATGGTGTGGAGATGTCGTTTTGAGCATGTCCACACGTATTGAGCTAAATGAGTGATCGTTGCGTATTTATGAGAGAAGCGGTATTGAAGGATTACGCCTGGATCTGACCATGGAAATCCATGTGATGGGAAACATCAAGTGCAGAGTTTGAGGCATACTTGAACCAGTGTAAGTGTGGTTCCAATTAAGGGTTGGTTGTAGTGCATCGAGGTCTCGTTACATTAGTACCTTTAAAAACTCGACTGGCTTATTCTCGCGCAAGGATTAGAATACAATATAAGCTGGGATTAATTGTTTTACGAGTACTACTATCGTAAACTCAGGCTACCCAGCAGTAAGGTGAGTTTCCTATTTCCTAACTGGAGGCCCTGAGTTTAACTTTGAGCAAAAAAAACGATTGTAAAAAGTTGGGATCCCACATATTTTATGTAAGTGATGATGATGAATGATGCTGCTCATATCCCCAGAGATATTATTGTTTGAAAGGGTATATTTATAATTGGTGCCATGAGTACCAGGTCCTGATTTGATGGTGATTCTGGAGAAATCGAGGGAATTTTTCAAAACTTTACGTGCCACTAATGACTTGAATATTTTATTTTGAATGGTGACTACAATTTAGTAAAGTGGAACTGCTGACGAAGTTCAGTAATTAAGAAACAGAGCTCAGTATTAAAAACACCTTATGAACCTCGCCGTTTTGAATAATTTGTAATTGGGAGTCTTAATTAAGAGGCCTTATTCCCAAAATGCGCGTATTTTGCGAAATGCATCATTTTTTTCGGAGGTTATAGCGAAAAGCTTTGTGTTTTTCAATTAACTTTTAATGCATACAATAGTCCGTTCCTTTATCTAGACGGCCATGGGAATAAAAATTACATTTTTGAAAAAAAAACCTGAAAAACATGGCTTTTCTTGGCAGGCCTCTTCAGAGTTTGCAGTTAGACGTCTGGTTTTTTTTCAGATTACTCAAATAAAGGGAACCTTTCTTATAAAATTTGAATACCATTCAATTCAGTATATCATGTTCAAGACGGCCATGGTAAGAAAAAATTAAAATTCATCTTGGATAATAGAAAAAATACCTTCTGAATATTGCAATTTTTTTGATGAAAACAGGTTTACATTTAATTTTTCTTAACGGAAGCCCTATAAATATTCTGCCCTAAAAATATAAATATATCAAAGTTAGTATAGATCTACCACGAAAAAAAAAGCATTACTGTGACGCAAAATTTAAATAAAGTGTAAATTTTTGAAGATGACACTAAATCGGTTCAAAACACATCGCGCCGTCGCCTCTGGCTCAGTATGGAACGAGAGCTCACAGACGACGGACCTAAATCGTCCTACGCGCATTACGTAAGTTTGCCAGCTAGATACACTAAGAGGCCACTAAAACGGGTAACCTTGTATGAAATCCCCAACACGTAGTGACCTGTTTCCATTGCCCTATAGTTGCGAGAAGTGCGATTTAATTATAAAGATCCTTGAAATAAAAAATTGAAATATTTACTTTACTTAATATTATTAAATTACTTTTTTATTTGAAAACTAGAAAATTTTGTCAATATCGTCATAGTAGTCATTTTCGACTAACTCGGGTATGCAGAATATAAAAATAATGTTTATTTTAAAATCAAAGATGGCGGTCATAAACTTTATGGTAAAAATCGTTATGGTAGTCATTTCCGATTAATTGAGGGGTGTAGATTTCGGGAAAAAGGACGGTTTTAAAATCAAAGATGGCGGAAACAGAAAATTTTGTCAAAATCGTCATGGTAGTCATTTCCGACTAATTCGGGTGTGCAGATTTCGAAAATAATGTCTATTTAGAAATCCAAGATGGCGGTCAAACACTTTTTTGGTAAAAATCGTTATGGTAGTCATTTTTGATGAATTCAGGGGTGTAGTTTTCGAAAATAATATCCGTTTCTAAATCAAAGATGGCGGAAATGGACAATATTGTCAAAATCGTCATGGTAGTCGTCTTCGACTAATTCGGGAGTGTAGATTTCGAAAATAATGTGTGTTTCAAAATCCAAGATGGCGGCCATACACCTTTTACTTAAAAATCGTACTGAACGTCATTTTTGATTAATTCAGGGATGAAAACTTCGAAAATAAGGACCGTTTTAAAATCAAAGATGGCGGAAACGGAAAATTTTGTCAAAATCGTCATGGTAGTCATTTCCGACTAATTCGGGTGTGCAGATTTCGAAAATAATGCCTATTTAGAAATCCATGATGGCGGTCAAACACTTTATGGTAAAAATCGTTAAATCGAAAATGAAGATCGTTTTAAAATCCAAGATGGCGAAAATGGAAAATTTTGTCAAAATCGTCATGGTAGTCATTTCCGACTAATTCGGGTGTGCAGATTTCGAAAATAATGTCTATTTAGAAATCCAAGATGGCGGTCAAACACTTTTTCGGTAAAAATCGTTAAATTGAAAGTGAAAACCGTTTTAAAATCTAAGATGGCGAAAATGGAAAACTTTGTCAAAATCGTCATGGTTGTCGTCTTCGACTAATTCGGGAGTGTAGATTTCGAAAATAATGTGTGTTTCAAAATCCAAGATGGCGGCCATGCACTTTTTACATAAAAATCGTAATGAACGTCATTTTTGATTAATTCAGGGAAGAAAACTTCGAAAATAAGGACCGTTTTAAAATCAAAGATGGCGGAAACGGAAAATTTTGTCAAAATCGTCATGGTAGTCATTTCCGACTAATTTGGGTGTGCAGATTTCGAAAATACTGTCTGTTTAGAAATCCAAGATGGCGGTCAAACACTTTTTTGGTAATTAGTCGGAAATTACTACCATGACGATTTTGACAAATTTTCCGTTGCCGCCATCTTTGATTTTAAAACGGTCCTTTTGTTCGAAATCTACACCCCTGAATTAATCAAAAATGACTTACATGATGATTTTTACCAAAAAAGTGTATGACCGCGGTCTTGGATTTCGAAATAGACATCATTTTCGAAATCTGCACACCCTAATTAGTCGAAAATGACTACCATGACGATTTTGACAAAATTATCCATTTCCGCCATCTTGGATTTAAAAATTGTCTTTATTTTCGAAATCTACATCCCTGAGTTCATGGAAAATGACTACCATAACGAATTTACTAAAAATGTGTATGACCGCCATCTTGGATTTAAAAACAGACATTATTTTCGAAATCTGCACACCCAAATTAGGCGGAAATGACTACCATGACGATTTTGACAAAATTTTCCGTTTCCGCCATCTTGGATTTTAAAACAGACATAATTTTCGAAATATACACCCACTAAGTAGCAGAAAATGACTACCGTGCCGATTTTTCAGAATAAAGTGTATAACCGTCATCTTTTTTTTTTCAATTAATTTGGGACAAAAAACAGTAACACACGAGATTATGGCTAAAAGTAACAATACAAAAATTACAAAGTGTGAGACCAACGACAATGTCCACAGATTTGGGATTGATGTTGGATTTTAAAACAGGCATAATTTTGAAAATCGACACCCCGTAATTAGCCGAAAATCACTCCCAATGATTTTTCAGAAAAAAAATTATGATCTCCATCTTGGATTTTAAAACAGACATAATTTTCGAAATCTACACCCCTAATTAGCCGAAAATGACTACCATGACGATTTTTCAGAATAAAGTGTATAACCGCCATCTTGGATTTAAAAACAGACATCATTTTCGAAATCTACACACCCGAAGTAGTCGAAATTGGCTATGGCTACAAAAAATAATATTTCAGCCATATTGGAATTTAAAACAAACCTAATTTTCGAAATTCGAAATTTATTATACTTTTAATTCGAAAAGTATCTCCAACAGTTCCTACTGATTAAGTGATAATCCGTCTTTGGTGTTAGATGCGTATATTTCCTTTAAACATACTTTAATTAGTAGTATCTTCCATATAAAAGAAAATAAATAGTCTGTGTGTAACTTATGCCTAAAAAAATGTTACTTGTAATTGAAGTTGAAAACGATCAAGAACGTTCGATCGTCGATCATTGCCAGCGGTCGTGTACTGAGCGCTAACGCCATCTATCGAGTCAGATTTCGTGAAATTGAGGAACGTTCATGGGACTAAGGCGTCTTAACAGTGCCATTACAACGAGTGGTAAAAATTTCCGTCTTATTCCAAAAAATACCTACTTGCAGTCACCGGCAATACTATCTTCATTCACAAAGGCCGCAAAAATATGTGACACGCTCTTATGGCGCTACAAATAAGAGCGTGTCACATATTTTCGCGGCCTTCGTGTAGGAAGATACTATTACCAGTGGCTGTACCTAAAAAACTTTTGGGTGTAAACCCAACCTAATTTTAACTTATTTACAGTAGGGATTCCGTCGTCATGGAAATCAGATCAAACTAAATCCCTATCCCGGACGTTTTCAAATTTGACAAACGACCCACCAGCGCGTAAAAACGCATTGAACTGAACCCTCCTTTCCTTCTTAACCGAAATGGCAGAATTTTCTTGCATAATAATGGTGATTGTGGCGTTATGGAACTAGAGATGGGCGCGGGAGCATACCGTACCCTCGTCGACTTTGTAGATCTCTGAGGGCTCGGGTGTACGACTGTGTGCTTGGGAAACAATTCTTTCAATGGATTTACGTAGTTTTGATACAAGTTTAATTAATTGGTATTTACGAACATTATTTATGACACTAATATCGTTTCGTTTGGAACTGGGACCGTATTCTAACTTTATAACATCTTAAAACACGGTGCAATTCCAACACAACTCCAATGCATTACTATGCAATACAAGTACAACTAAGGCGCATTTGATATCAGAGTTTCCCCGCTGGATATTAGCATCGCTGGTGGTCGCTTTGTTGAAGTGGCGGTGTCGAAGGCCACGTGAAACTGGCCACTTTCCAGTTGCTGGCCAAATCTTAAAATTGTATTATAAAGCAAGGATCTAGATAAAATCAATATATTCAAACTTCATTCCATGCACAAGAATTACGTATAATTAAAGGTACATATTAAATATGTATTGAAATAATAAAGTAAATGACGATGAAAGTTGTGGCCAGGAACTAAATAAACAGGGCCAGTTACTGACGATTTACCCTATACATATTTTCTTTTCAACATGTTGGTTATATAAGGGAATGGAGTCGCGAGATCTACAGCTCACACAGCTAGTAGTAGATAAAATCCATAATAGGAAGGTACTAAAGATAGCAAGTGAATTATGCGTACTGTGCACCTAATGAATGAACATAGCTGGCCCGTTAGGGTCAAGGCTTCAACAATGATGAATATTTCCAAGGAATATCGAGTTTGCACAAATCCGCATAAAATTTAAATTACTCAAACACATCTGTTAGGTACTTAATACGTTTTTAAAATTTACTTGCAGCGCATATTAGCGTATGTATGTATTTCTAACGCATTTGTCAAGATCGACTTGAAGATGGTGGGTGGGTTATGCGCGTTTATTATATGTGCATGCGTTCGGTACGGAGAAGCAGCGCGAATTATTTTCGTGGTTCCAACACCTTCCATCAGTCATCAAGTAGTTTTCCGGCCTGTATCGCTGGAGCTAGCACGACGAGGACATCATGTTGTCATTCTAACAACTGACCCGGCGTTCCCAGCGGGCCAGGCTCCGGCTAACCTCACAGAAATTGATCTCCACGATATATCTTACCCTCCATGGATTCGTTTCCTAAAATCCGCTTCTGGAAATCAGAACGATTTGTACTCGCAAATAGACGCGGCGTTCGGTGTTATATTAGAAATATTTCCGCAGCAAATGAAGACTGAGGCTGTCAAGAAGATTTTGACTGATGAGAATCGGTTTGATTTGGTGATTGCAGAAGCATGGACAAGGCCGGCGCTGGCCCTGTCTTACCTCTTTCAAGCGCCTGTTATATTGATGAGCTCATTTGGAGCCATAGATGAGCAATACCAGATCATGAGTAGTCCTGTTAATCCGATACTGTACCCAGACTATCTTCGTACACGTCTGTACAATTTGACTGTATGGGAGAAAGTGATAGAATTATACAACCGGTACCAGCTTCATCGTTTAATGTTATCGTACGAAGCAAAGGAAGATGTCATGCTTCGTGATGTGTTTGGTGCGGATATGCCTCCTCTAGAGACGTTGAAGAAGAAAGTGGAACTGTTGATGGTGAACATTGATCCAGTGTTTGAGGGGTATCGCCCTGTGCCGTCTAATGTGATACATTTGGGGGGCCTCAACTGTGCGCCGGCAAAAGACCTGCCTCGGGTAAGTTGATTAAGAAACTTTTTGCTGAGATTTCCATTTTTTGAATTACATTGCCAAATATTGTTAAGTTATGAGTTTCAAATTTGGAACATCGATTTTGGTAACGTAATGAAAATCCAGCCCTCCTCCCCGACCGCCGGCACAATCCAGTTGGCCATGGCGGTTCAATGGCGGTCATTTTAATGGTTTCAGAACACGTCATTTAGGATTCATAATATGTGTGTAGATAAAGCAGTGTATGCAACTGTACGTAATTAGGCCTTAAAACGCTCGTGTGATCTTACACTCGTATTTTTAGGACCCTTATTACGTAACACTTACATAAACTACTATTAATAACAACCGACAATGACCTTTGACTTGAAAACGTCACATGTGTTCCCCCCCTCCGATTTTGGCAGACTTTTTTATTTGGAAAGATGAGGCAAAGCGTCCTCCAAGTATAGAGCTTTATTATGTGGCACTCGTATATTCGAACTAAAAACTGCATTAAAATATGGTTGTCTGTAAAGTCGGTTTACGGACGATAATTTTGCGTGATAACGTCATAAGCAAACATTGATAAAAAAATTGCATTGTTACCATGGAGATCTGGCCACACGTTACCATAGAGATCTGTCCATAAAGTGAGACTTTTTTGTGCATGCTACCGGTGTTCATCGATTTATAAGACGTTATCTTATCGCGTCAAAAAGAAATAAATGAGGCTGCCCTTAAATGTTTTTTAATCCGGTTGGCATTGGTATTTCGCAAAGTCCTTTATTGGTGGTTGGTTACGTTATATAAACTATCTATTATACTGAAAAAAAATACATACTTTATTCAGTAACTATAGCTACAGCCACATTTTCTAATATTTCTAAGGGGATACTTATCAAAGATTGCCTGGCGAATTAATCCTCATTACCTGGTAAATATTTACTTAGTTTAATTAAGATAATTGTGTAATGAATGACTGTATTATCTTTAATTATTGTTATTCTAAGATTGCGTAAATAAATATCATAACTATATACTCATACTATACAGTGTGTTTTTTTTAAGTGGGACAGTATGGGGAAATCCTAAAGTATAAGAGATACAGGGAAACTGTCTTAGGAAACATTAAGTACTTTTTGTGAAAAAAAAATTGGTATAGTCAAAGTTTTGGTCAAGTGTGAGTTGTCCCAAAAAATGATTAATTTTGATGAAATTATTTTTTGACGCACATCTACTCAGTTTCATGAGGGGATCATTTTATTGTATGGGAAGAAAAAAATCGGGACAGCAGAAGTTAGTCAAATTTAAGAAAATCGTTTTCATTATTACAACCCGTGTAAATTGCCTACCACTGCCCACTGCAAGGTTTTTATTAAAAAAAATATTGCCTATTCCAGTTTTACATTTGAATTTGGAACACTTTATTTGGTTTAAAAAGGATTAAAATACTTTAAGGTATTTTTACGCGAGCACCTTACCTTACAAATCTAATTTTAAAAAAAAACAAATTTTAAATTTGGAACTTCTTGAAACAAACAGTATTTTACTTGATATTTCATTGTTTAAAGTTTACATTATGTTAAGTTTTCGTCATGGAATTACCATACTCGCATAAAGTAGATTTAATTGAAGCGTATTTTGTAAATTATCGTAGCTCTGTGAATGCGTTACAGTGGTATCGGGAACGTTATCCGGACCGCGATCAACCGGACCGCAAAATTTTTGACAAACTGGTGAAAAATTTAAGAAAGGAAGGCTGTTTTACACCAAAACGGAAGAGACGAGCCACAGTAATAAATGAATTTACAACTATCGCAATCTTAGGATATTTTGAAGCCTACCCAAAAGCCTCATTGAGGGAAGCTGCTAACAATATCGGTGTGCATAAATCTACAGTACGAAAGGTATTGAAGGCTTACAAGTACAAGTGTTACATAGAAGGTCATCTTGTACAAGCATTGCTTCCAGGAGACACTGACCGGAGATTAGCATTTTGCCAGTGGTTTGTAGCATGCTCGATTAGAAACCCGTCTTTTCCAAGCCGGATTATTTGGACAGATGAATGCAATTTTTCAAACAATGGCATGTACAATAGAAAAAATAATCATTTTTGGGCACGTACAAACCCCTTCCGAACTACGGCAACCCATAACCAGGTCCGCTTTTCCTTTAATTGTTGGTGTGCAATATTAGATAATAAAATCTTTGCCATTAAAATTTACCATGGAACATTGAATAGTCAAAAATATCAGGAAATATTAAACATGGCTGTGGATTTAGTAGATATGGCAATTCCATTAAATAATTTGAATAATATCATCTACCAACAAGACGGCGCCCCTGCCCACAATAGTATTGATACTAAACAGTTTTTAAATGAACATTTTCTTGATCGCTGGATGGGCACAAATGGCCCTATTAAATGGCCACCACGTTCACCAGATTTAACACCGTTGGATTTTTTCATTTGGGGGTACCTTAAAGGTCGAATTTATGCAGATACTTACAACTCGGTACAAGAGTTAAAAGACGCAGTGCATTATCATTTGAACAACATACATCACAACGCCTTGTCTAAAGCAACCAGAGGTGTTCTGAAACGCGCTCGTGCCTGCATTCGACAAGAGGGAGGCCACTTTGAACATTTACTTTAATGTAAAATTATTTTATTAAATTTACCTAACTTCTGCTGTCCCGATTTTTTTCTTCCCATACAATAAAATGATCCCCTCATGAAACTGAGTAGATGTGCATCAAAAAAAAAATTCATCAAAATTAATCATTTTTAGGGACAACTCACACTTGACCAAAACTTTGACTATACCAATTTTTTTTTCACAAAAAAGTACTTAATGTTTCCTAAGACAGTTTCCCTGTATCTCTTATACTTTAGGATTTCCCCATACTGTCCCACTTAAAAAAAACACACTGTATACAAAGGAAATTTTGCCGCTGTAGATTTTCCATTATGTAAGTACCTTTACGTAATCACGTATAAGAGCTGGCTATTGCAATAAAAAAAACATGCATAATTTAAAATACATAAAAACAGTTATGGGCTGAATAAATAAATGATATAACAATGAAAATGATAATTATTATAAGTGTCAGTTCAATTGCATTATACATATCTGAGCATGCAGAAAACATAATTTAGAATCTCAGATGACGTCGTTGACGTAATAATAACAATTCCGTAATAAAAAGTCAGATAATGGGCATTTAAAATTATCCACATTATATAATATATGTTTTTTACCTGGAAGGTAGTTGTACAGTTTTACGCACAGTGGTTAATAATTCTATATTATAAGGCTAATCATAATAGTTACAAATAATATATCGTGGTAATAGATCGACCGCAACGCCGGGCCGTGCTCATCGACATCACCGTCCCATGTGACGAGAACCTTGTGAAGGCCGAGAAGGACAAGTCCAGCAAGTACCTAGACTTGGCTCACGAGGTAACCGCCATGTGGGAGGTCGATTCGGCGATCATTGTGCCGATAGTTGTCTCTGCGAACGGTCTCATAGCGAAGAGTCTCGGCCAACATCTTGAAAGACTTTCGCTACGGGGTTGTGGTTGGATTAAGGGTCAGATTCAGAAGACGGTAATCTTGGACACGGCGCGCATAGTCCGAAGGTTCCTCACTCTGCGGCCCTGACCACCGGCAGCCTGGGCCCTGCTCCGTTGCCGGCGGCACCCTAGGTTAGGGTTTTTATAATGCTTTTATTGTTTTTATATGTTTTAGATGTATTTTTATATTTTACTTTTATAAAAATATTGTAAAAAGCCTAGCCTAAGAAGAAAAATAAATAAAGAGCATAATAATAATAATAATCACCCGCGGGGGCAGCTGACGGTGAGTGGCGACACCGCGGACCCCTATTCCAGAGGGCCCTTTCCATTTGGCCCTCGCCTCTGTGCTTGCCTTAACTGGCCGGCCAGAGTGGAGTCGCAAGAGCGGGACCTATGCTCCAGGTTGGAAGTGTAAAATGTCATAACGCCGGCGGCCTGCTGAACGGATTACCGGGATCTGGCTACCGCAGACTCACCTCTCGACAACCTCACAGCCTACGCACCGGTGTTGCCCTTGAGCCATCTTTGATGTCGCTTTTTACGGGGGCCCATCTTGCGGCGGGCGAGTCACCGTCTGCAGGAAATAAAATTGGATACCGTTTTATTAGGCAGGCGTCCGGTTCTTCATCCAATAGCCCAGTTGTTAGTCCATACTTTTCACCCAATAGCCTAGTACATTTTAGACTCCATTAACTCTCAATAGTCTTTACACCATGGCGGGTGCTGTCTCTGCGTGCGTTCCATGATACGGGTAGGGGCAGCATCCGCTTAGTGTACCCCTCACTTTTCATTAAATTGTCGAAACGGCCTCTGCGCGTTGGCTTCGGCTCCGCATATGCCTCCCAAAGGTCCGGAACACAATTGTTCCGTGGTCGGGAAAGACATAAGCACAAATAATAATAATAAAAATATATTTATTTTCAGACTTGCATCCATAGTTACAATATAAATAAAAATAAAAATTGTACACATCACATTACAAAATAAAATTAATTAACACTTTCCGTACCACCTAGTGCTACGCGCTACGCTCGTAGCCCGTAGTCACGTATTTGTCGTATGTAGCGCGTAGCAGCTACGAAGAGAAAACCCGGCAGTCGGGTTCCTGGTCGTGAAAGTGTTAAAACAATAAAATTCAAACTTAACTACTAACTTATCACTAGGACAGTGCAAATTCAGCCACCTTCTCATCAGCGGACTGTTCCACCTGTCAACAAACACGTCCAGGATGCTGTTTGTGGTCATACGCAGGCGGGTAAGCAGGGAAGCACTGCGCTTCCTCATAATCAGTCGTCGTCCGAGCGCGCGAGCGAGCGGATACAACGCTGTGGTTGTGACGATGTCCGTGAATACGTTAAAGTGTGTGAACTGTAATTTAGTAGTATGTGAACTTCTGGCGTTTATTCAGAACAAAATTGACGTGATCGTCAGTACGAATTTAATTTCGATATGTGAATCGGCGTTTTCAGCCGACGAAATCAAACAGGCCAAGACGTTACTTTTTGAATCTATCAAAACAAATGACGGACAAAAGCGAAGAGATTTGGAGGATATTCTAGGAGTTCTGAAAGTGGTGGAACCGGATGATATCCCTGTGTTTGTGGCTCGTAACTTGCATAAACTACCGGCCGTGACCTTTGACCACACAGATGTCACGAAGGTTTTAAAAGACTTGGTAATGTTACGCGCAGACATGGAGTCCATTAAGGAAAAATACGCAACTGTAGAACAGTTGCATGAACTGAAAAAAGAGTTACATTCAGCAGTACCAGAGCAGATACCGGATTCCATAAGAACGCGCAACGTTAAAACAAAAAGAGGAGGGTACGTGTTAGATAGCGGGCCACCTGCATTATCCGTGCTTAACGTCTCTGATAACTCGTTAGAGGCGAGCGACAGGCATTGCAACGCTCCACTGGAGTATCGCGCGCTCGCTCACTCTCAGGCACCGGCTGATGTGTCTATTCCGTACACGGCGTTGAACTCAACGGTGTTGGAAATGCACACAGACACACAAAAATCACTTCTAGACAAATCGGATGATGTTGGTGATGTAAGTTTAACACAACCCACAATGGCTGAAATTGCAGGTACCGGAGTTTGGAAGTCGAATGCGTCTACAAATGGCTGGCAAAAAGCGGAAAGCAAAAAGACGAGGAGGCTTGCTAGCAGAAAAGGCGCAGCGGCAGCGAACTCAAATAACAAGTTCAGAGCGGCCGACATTAGGGTACCGTTGTTTATATCAAATGTAAACAAAGAGGCGGCAGAGGAAGACATTTGTGACTACATTAAAATGAAGACGGGCGAATGTGTTACTCTTTACCAAATAAAAATATGAAAAAGGAGCGTTTTTACAACGCATTTAAGTGTTACGTGTCTAAATATAAGTTAAATACATTTTTGAATGACCGTTGTGGCCAGATGGAATCATATTTAGACGCTATATTCGGCGTACGAATGAGGATAATAAGGACGATCGACAAATAAATAATCATAATAATGGAGAACAAAACAGCAACAATTAGTCTGGCTACTTTTAACTGTAAGAATGTGAAAAAGTCATTGAACTGTGTACGATCGTTATGCGAAGATGCTGACATTATAGTGTTACAAGAACATTGGCTGTACGACCATGAACTAGTCTGTCTGGGTGAAATAGATCCAGGGTTCAGTTATACCGGAAAATCTTCAATGGACACGTCGAAGGGGATTATAAGAGGAAGGCCGTACGGGGGTGTAGCTATATTGTGGCGTAAAAGCATGTTTCATTCTGTTTCGGTCGTGCATAGTGTAAATAACCGGTTTTGTGCAGTAAGTGTTTCGATGTGCGATAGGTCTTTTATGGTAATTAACGTTTATATGCCAACGGATAGTGCGGAAAACCTGCCATTGTTCACGGAGTGCCTTGGGGAAATGTATGCCATAATTGACAATAGCGGTATTGAGACAGTTTTTGTGTTAGGCGATTTTAATGCCCACCCAGGTGAGCCATTTTGTAATGAACTTTTAGAATTTTGTGAGGAGCGAGATTTATTATGTCAGGACATAAATAGCCTTGGTATCCATTCGGGTACGTTTACATTTATAAGCGAAGCTCATGGGTGTAAACGCTGGCTAGATCACTGCCTAGCAACGCAATCAGCTGTGCGAACCGTAATGGATGTCAAGGTTGTTTGTGACGCATTTTGGTCGGATCACTTTCCTATGTTGATTAAGTGTAACATTAGTGCAATTAGTTTAAAAACAACATTTAAGTCACATATTCATAATGATGTGTTATGGGGTGAGCGAAAGGTACATGAAATCCATACCTACACAAAATATTGTAATAAAGTATTAAAGTCTATTGATTTATTGCCCGAGTTTTCCTTATGCGCAGATAACTATTGTAATGATTCCTTTCACAAAAAACTTATTAACGATATGTATACGCAAATTGTTTGTACACTGTGCGAAGCAGCCGTACGCAGTAAAAATATTGTGCCGCGTAATAATAAGGTGCGGGGTGTTCGGGGGTGGAATCAGCATGTCAAGGAAGCGCACGCGCTGGCTAGGCATGCTTTTCAAACCTGGATTGCGTATGGTTAGCCTAATAGTGGACCTGTTCTTGAGAATATGAAAACTAAACGTAAAATATTCAAATCAAAATTAAAATGGTGCTTCAAACAGCAGGAGCAGTTTGAGTTGGATAAATTGGCGTCTTATCATTCTCAAAAACAGTTTTCAAAATTTTGGAAAGGTACAAAGAAGTTGAATAAAAAGAATTGCTTACCTATTGGTATCAATGGAGTTACAGAACCATCTGAAATTGCTAATCTTTTTAAGGATGAATGGATGCAGCAGGTGCGCGGGCGGGGGCCTGCGCGGCCGGGCGAACGCCTCGTCTTCGGTTGCAAAGAAATTAAAGATGCTATTAAAAACATGAAGAGGGGGAGGTCGCCTGGCCACGACGGGCTCAGTATCGAGCACCTGCAGCATGCTGGGCCGCACCTACCGCGAGTACTTACCCTGTTATTTAATCTATGCTTAGGTCACTCGTACCTCCCACAGGACTTAATGCGGACACTGGTTGTACCTATAGTGAAGAACGGAACAGGAGACACAGCGGACAAGGGTAATTACAGGCCTATTTCACTGGCTACCATGATAGCGAAACTGTTTGATAGTGTGATTGATCGGCATCTCAGTAAACACACTAAGCTCCACGATGCACAGTTTGGTTTCCGGGAGGGCCTGTCTACTGAGACTGCTATACTATCATTAAAGAACACAGTTAAGTACTACCTAGACCGTAAAACGCCTTTGTACGCTTGTTTCCTGGACCTGTCGAAAGCTTTCGACTTGGTGTCGTATGGGGTTCTGTGGGGGAAGCTCGAGGATGCGGGTGTCCCTGTTGAACTCATAAGTGTATTGTCGTACTGGTACCAACATCAAACAAACAATGTAAAATGGGCCAACTCGTTGTCTGACCAGTATGGACTTGAATGCGGGGTAAGGCAGGGGGGTCTAACCTCTCCTAGGCTCTTTAACATCTACGTAAATCAGCTGATTGAGGAACTCAGCAGTACCTATGTTGGATGCCATGTGGACGGAGTTAGTTTTAATAATATAAGCTACGCAGACGACATGGTACTGCTGGGGCCCGCGATTGGAGGTTTGCGTAAATTAATAGCTATTTGTGAGACCTATGCTGAAAAGCATGGGTTGAAGTACAACTCCAAAAAGAGTGAGCTCTTGGTATTTAAAGGCAAAAATAAACTACCAGCATCTGTTCCTCCAGTTTACCTCAATGGTTCGCCATTGCAGAGAGTCTCGCAATTTAAATACCTTGGGCACATTGTAAATGAGGAGTTAAAAGATGATTGTGACATCGAGAGAGAACGAAGGGCACTATCTGTAAGAGGGAACATGCTGGTTCGCGGATTTGCTGGTTGCACACTGGAGGTCAAGGTCACGCTTTTTAAGGCATACTGCCAAACTTTCTACACCAGCAGTCTGTGGACCAACTACACCCAAGGAGCGTACAATACCCTGCGCATATTGTATAATAACCTGTTCCGGGCGATGGTGGGCCTTCCTCGATACTGCAGCGCTTCAGGTATGTTTGCCGATGCGCATACTGATGACTTCTATGCGCTCATGCGCAATAAAGTCGCGTCGCTCATCAGACGAGTCAGGGTAAGCCCCACCAGACTCCTGCAGGTCGTGGCCGGGAGGCAGGACAGCGCCGTGCTCGGCAGGTTTAACGAGCTGCATGCCCCGATTGTGCGTGCGCCTCGGTGAACCACCAACCACGGCTCAGCTGGTTTGCAGGGCTTTTAGTTTTAATTATTTTGTTTTTTACTAACTCATTTTATTTATAGTGTCTTAGTTTTAAAATTTAGGTTTAACTTTAGTTTTTTTAAGCATTTGTTACGAACCTATGTATGGACCTATGTTGTCTGGAAATAAAAAAAAATTATTTTTATTTATTTATTTTATAATAGCCTGGAAGTCGTCGATGCGCGCCGCGGCGAACATGCCTGACGCGCTGCAGCTCCATGCAAATAAATTATAAGTAGCAATTTAATCGGTAAATTAAAATAGTATTGACGGTTGTCTACAGGGTGTAACAAAAATACTGGTGATCCTTTTAAGGGCATAATTGGTATCGTATTCTAATTGTGAAAAACTAAAAAAAAAAATTTCATGTAAAAAAAATAAAATACAAAAAGGCTTCTTAAAATACTTCCCAGTTATAAATTAGTTGTCAATATAATTATTTGATACCTGTAAAAGCATTAAAATGCAGCCCATATTTAAATAATAAGTCGCCCCGAATTAGGCGCCAACCTATTAATTTTAATGCCAATTTCTGTTTTTTTAGTAGCCCAAATACAATTATTTTGCCGCCTGGTTAAATACATGCCATACAAAAAAAAAATGTTTTTGCGTCCAAAAATGTTTTCTCCTACCTTTTATTTGTCGCAATACGATACCAATATAAGCCCTTAAACGGATCACCAGTATTTTTGTTACACTCTGTATAAGCCTTCAAAAATGACATTGTAAACCTTAATTTATTTTCATCTCTCCTGTTCGGAAAGTTTTATTTTCCTGGGTAGATAGCCAGGTGGAAAATTGCTTTTTCATCCTTAGGGTGGAAAGTATTTTTTATTTAATTGTTACGATTAGCTGTGTTAATTGTGGATTTAGCCGGTGCCCACTCGGATGCCCTCCTCTCCGACCACCGGCAAAACATAGAATTTGTCTTTTTAAAATTGTTCAAATTTTACTTTAAAATTTCTTTCCGCGATTATTCTTTATATACCTGTTTTATAAAATGTGCGTGTAGTATTTGACTTTCCTCACAGTCTAAATAAAAAGCAGAGTGTTTAACTCGGGTAAAATTACCCATTTCACCCTCGAACTATTG
Source organism: Pammene aurita (assembly GCA_947086415.1). Lineage (NCBI taxonomy): Eukaryota > Metazoa > Arthropoda > Insecta > Lepidoptera > Tortricidae > Pammene > Pammene aurita. Next base: position 30,456,525 of record OX352303.1, read on the forward strand.
GCGCTCTCACTTTATTCGAGCGCCAGAAATATCTCAGGTGAATTGGATCACTTTCTTTTTAACTTTAACAATCTACTATTCTTGTAATTCCCAGGAGCTGCAGTCATGGATGGACTCATCGAAGCACGGCGTGATCTACATGAGTTTTGGCACGAACACGGATCCGTCGCTGCTGCCGCCGGAGCGTATGGCGATCTTCAGCCGAGTCTTCGCGAAGCTGCCGTATGATGTGCTGTGGAAGTGGAAGGACCCGCCGGCAAACCTGCCGACTAATGTGCGAACGTCTAGCTGGCTTCCGCAACCTGATCTGCTGCGTGAGTATCTGGTTCATACAATGTTTTAAGTTAAACTAAACTAACCTTAAGTTAATAAACCCGGACTAACCTTGGATTGCAGTCTCCCATCGTACGAGTTTGCGATGGCTACAATGCCTTCTTAGTTAATAGACATGACATCGACATTTTTCATGACCGTCTGCCAACTTTTAGGTCTAAGATTCTAGCCAAAGAGAACAATACTCTGTAAATTTTATGAAAATTAAATTTATTGTTCTTTAAGTCAACTTTAGTTTTAAGTTTGTTTTTTAATTTTAATAAAATCCTCTATTATTAGTACTTAATAGCCAGCATAATTTTAGTATAATATTTTAGGATTTATAATTTTAGGTTAATACTTAGATATAGTTATTATTAAATTTTTTTTTTTTTTTTTTTATACCACGACGGTGGCAAACAAGCATACGGCCCGCCTGGTGGTAAGCAGTTACCGTAGCCTATGGACGCCTGCAACCCCAGAGGATTTACATGCGCGTTGCCTACCCTTTAGGAACCTATACACTCCTTTTTTGAAGAACCTCATACTGTAGCCCACTGGGAAAACCTCGGCAGGGAGTTCATTCCACAGCCGCAGCGTTCGTGGGAGGAAATTCCTCCTAATTATAGTTGATCTCACTGCAATTTAATGTAGCCAGTGTTATGTACTCCATAATTGTCGTATATATCAGTTGTTATTACCATTTAGTATAATATTAGTATAAGTTTTAATATATATGATGTGGATGTACTTTAATAAATAAAATAAAATAAAAATAAACTAATAGAATAGTTAAAGACTTGAGAGAAATACGTAAGCAGCTTGTAAGTATAACACTACTAGTTATAGGTATATAAATTATAAACTGAAATACAAATACAAATAATTGATTGAGAAAAGTATAGTACAGTGTTTGCTCTTACGGACTAAGATTTTTTAACGACACGTGGTTATCAAATGCCTAAACTAGGATTCCCTGTGTTTCAGGCAGCGAAGGACAATATTAGTTATTTTTAATTATTCACTTAATTATAAACTATAAGTATTACACAATAAAAGTCTTATCACCTTAACAAAATGAGTAGGTTCTTAAGTAAAAAAAATTTCAGAGGACAGTAGGTAGTAATTTTACGACTAATAGTAATTTCTCTGTATCATCGTACGTAATTTCTTGAAGGGCGCGTCGTAGAGTATACTTACAACAGGCATAGCTAAGTAATATACTTCGGAAAAAGTGACTAAGTCCTACTGGCGTCTTCAGCTTTTGCGGCTGACGCTCTGACCACTAGACCAATCATAGTATCAAGTATATGCAATCTCTGAATTGGAAACGGCTAGGCGCCGTTGGAAGTTGAAGTTGCCAGTTAAAATCTGGCCTCGGTCACCGGAAGCCTTCACTTTTTCTGAAGTATATGACATCTACAATTTTGGTTTATACAAGATTATGTATTTGTAATTAGGTACCAAATTAGATACCACCAAATATAGTTAATATTTAGTCATCACGGCATCTACATAAGTAATTTGGAGATTTTATGTAAAAGTTTCTTATTTATCTACATCATCACTGCTACTACCCTGAGGATCTCCACATAGACCACTTGTACGCTTAGCTCATTAAACGGTTCCCAGCATTTTGACTAGAACTTTTTCAGTCCACCAGATCAGCGCTTTTAATGGCTTATAGTCCTTTTCCAATACCTACTCTTACGTACTTATTCGGTTCAGATAACTATTGACGTCAACTTGAAATCTTTTATGTGACCAACAAACGACATGGCTGCAACCAATTTTTACAGGGCACAAGAAGATAGTTCTTTTCATCACCCAAGCAGGCCTCCAGTCCACAGACGAAGCTCTCCGCGCCGGGGTGCCCCTCCTAGCGTTCCCCATGATCGCAGATCAGTGGTACAATGCTGAGCATTACGTGAGACTTGGTGTTGGACGGCAAATAGACCTGGCTTCACTCACTGATGATCAACTAAGGGCAAATATTGAGGAGATAATTATTGACCAAAGGTAAGGTGCTTACTCAATATTTAAGTGGCGGAAGACTAGTAAGAGTAATAGGTTACCAACAGCTCTCCTTCCATGCGGTGCCAAGTGGGCTTCCAGCCCTCGGATGAAGCAGTCTATACCATCGGGCATTTCCATTCCAATGCGTGCTTAGTGGTACAATGCTGAGCAATGATGTTGGACAGCAAATTGTACTGCAAATGCTTGTCTACTAATATTACGAGTACTTACTCGTACTTATGTTATACGTATAATGCTGAGCAATACGTGAAGATTGGTGTGGGACGGAGTGTGGAATTGGTTTCACTGATTTATGACCAATCACGGGAAAACATTGAGGAGGCCAATAGATGCAACAGTTTTGATAGAGGCTGATATCGAGATTCCAAGTGATGATGTTTTCGATTTGAAGCACAACTGTATTATACAAGTCTCTTATTAGGGAGGTCATTCTTCAGGACCACGGGGACAATGTCGTCCTCGAAATGTCGAAGGTAATTTTAAAATGATGTACGCGGTTAAGTCCCGTTTGTACAAATGGTTATATCATTCACTTTATTCATTTTTGTATACAGCTACCGCTCCCGCTCCAAGCTACTAGGCCAAGAGATGCAAGACCGACCAGAAACGTCACTGGAGCGTGCAGTATGGTGGATCGAGCGGACGCTGCGTGTGCGCACCCATAGGCGCGCCCCCGCCGTACACATTTCCTGGATGACTTATATTGACGAAGAAATGCTGACGGCTGCTCTTGCGCTGCTGTTCACCGTTGTATTGGTGCTGTTTGGGCTGTATAAAGTGCTAACTATGCGTAGTGTGAAAATTAAAACTTCTTAATGCTTTCCTTAAACCTTTCATTGTGAAATGCCTTTGATATTGCAACAGCTCAATCGATACATTCAAAGCATAACACTGAATTTCATGTAGGACATTTTACAGTTTTAAAACGAATATACAGTTTTCCTTCTATGTTTGTCTCGGGCATGGTAGGGTTCGATCTACTAGAAATGCGGGGCAAAATACTTCTACTAAAGCACTATTTTCAAAATTTATTTATTTTTTATTCAAAATGCCTGCATTCGGTTCATTTTCGGATTACGCAAATTCGACCATGTTTCTAGTTTTCGTTCTAAACTCAAATGGCTCCCTATCCGTCACCGCCGTAACTCTCACATACTTTCTTTACTCTTTTCTATACTTTTTAACCCTGCAACTCCCCGCTACCTCAAAGAGCGTTTCTCTTATCTTAATTCTATTAGATCCTCTCAAAAATTGCTCCTAAAAGTGCCATCTTCATCTTCCAAATTTTATAATTGCTCATTTACGTTCCAGGCCGTTCGTTTGTGGAATTCTCTCCCTCTCAACATTAAACGCGTGCAATCTATTGGTAGCTTTAAATCGCAACTTAAGGAATACTATTTATCTCTTCCTTAGGTTTTTAAGTTGACACTGTTGTTTCTTATTGTGTGTATTATATATGTTTATATGTACGTATATGTATGTTTATTTTGTATTTATTTAAGTATGTATATTCATATGAATGTGCTGTGTTATCTATTTCGTCTCTTTTGTTTCTATGCACCACCTACTGCTTATTGTTTTTCTCTAGTCTCCACTACCCAAAGGTTGTCTGGAAGAAATCGCTCATTAGCGATAAGACCGCCTGTTGTTACCTCTACCTAAATTTATCTAATTGTAAAATTTGTGCTTGTAACTGTATGAGGTGTGCAATAAAGAGTATTTATTATTATTATTATTTGTATGTCTTTCCCGACCACGGAACAATTGTGTTCCGGACCTTTGGGAGGCATATGCGGAGCCGAAGCCAACGCGCAGAGGCCCTTTTGACAATTTAATGAAAAGTGAGGGGTACACTAAGCGGATGCTGCCCCTACCCGTGTCATGGGACGCACGCAGAGACAGCACCCGCCATGGTGTAAAGACTATTGAGAGTTAATGGAGTCTAAAATGTACTAGGCTATTGGGTGAAAAGTATGGACTAACTACTGGGCTATTGGATGAAGAACCGGACGCCTGTCTAATAAAAGGTATGCAATTTTATTTCCGGCAGACGGTGACTTGCCCGCCGCAAGATGGGCCCCCGTAAAAAGCGACATCAAAGATGGCTCAAGGGCAACACCGGTGCGTGGGCTGTGAGGTTGTCGAGAGGTGAGTCGTCGGTAGCCAGATCACGGTAATCCGTTCAGCAGGCCGCCGGCGTTATGACATTTTACACTTCCAACCTGGAGCATAGGTCCCGCTCTTGCGACTCCACTCTGGCCGGCCAGTTAAGGCAAGCACAGAGGCGAGGGCCAAATGGAAAGGGCCCTCTGGAATAGGGGTCCGCGGTGTCGCCACTCACCGTCAGCTCGCCACAAGCTGCCCCCGCGGGCTTATTATTATTATTATTATTTTGGTTTACTGCGAAATAAAATAAATAACTCTACGGTATGAAAATAGATGTCATATACTTCAAAAAAAGTGACCAAACCCTCCGGTGTCCGAGGACAGATTTGAACTGGCATACACATATACATATACATTGCATATACATGAGAAAATTTGTCAAGTTCCGTCGTGACCGGGCAACGCTCCCACCAATCTGGCACTTTCACTCTTGAACGAATTGGCTGTAAGTCAAACCAATGTAGATGTCTTTCATGATTCACCAAGCTCCTTTGTTAAGGTTATATAGTTATTTGTTTTTTAGTTAAAAACCATTAGGCAATAATTAATTATCTATAAATAATTAATAATTACCACTTAAGCGATTTGGTTCTGATCTTTACTGTAAGCTTTATGTGTGATAATAAAAATCTTTAATCTTCACACGTAACCTTTAAACATTACTGTAGTTATGTTTTTGGAAATGTATATTGATGTGATTGAAACTTAATATGTACAAACTATTTTACAGAGTCAAATAAACTTAAGTTACATTTTATTCATGGTCATGCTCTAAACGCTTTAAGTTTAACGTAATACAGTGAATTGTGACTACTAGTACTATTTATTATGCACGTCAATGATATATGTCGTACATGAAAAAGTAGACACAGATAAATGTTAATAAATGGTCTATTTCTCACAGATTTATAATAAAACAAAGTGTATTCTATGTGTAAGTATTTGTAATGTAAATTTAAAAAAAAACTACGATTGGGCGAACTGCTTAACTTTTGATAAACCCCTGCCATCAAGTGTATTTAAATCTTTTTCCTATTATTTTCTTATGTTTGTAAAATAAATAGGCAAAATTCTATTCTGGAAGGCTCTGCCGTATTTCTATAAATATAATTTTAAAAACTTACCTACTTCACAACCATGCTAATAACACTCCTCATAGAGGAATTGATGGACTTGTTAGAGCAGATGAAAAATCGTATTTGGACGAGACGAGACCATGGATTTTAAGGAGACCTGTTCTTGGCGCTACATTTACTATTTTTCAAGAACTCAGTAATTTTTAAGGGTTCCGTAACTATGCCGTCATTTTATGGTTTCCATCTGCAGTTTTGCTTCATCAAATTAAATGGACTAAGAGCTGGCCACGTTAGATAAGACACAATAATGAGAGCAACAAAACCCATCTCGTTAGATTGCTATACTATATTTATTGGCTAGATCTGGGCATCTGGCAGCTTTTAATGGATGGAGGACACAGTGACTTCTATTGAGAGTGAGCTGGGAATTCTATTGTGGTTCTGGCCATACAGCTGACTACTTCCACCTAACCAAATTATGCTTTCCGAGAGCAAATGCCCGAGCTACTAAAATACCCAAATCTAAAATAAGTATTTCGGCAATTTTATGTAGCACTGGTTCTGTGTCAATTTATAATTCAGACTTTTTCAAAACAGACATTCGAAATACTAAATCAGATTATCTACTTACATCAATAAAAACGGAACGATCTGAATAGATGCCAAATTGCTCAATTAATGTGAATATTTGAAAATGTAGCAATTAATTAAATGCTGTTGGCGTTAATTAGGTTTGTTCCTGTATTTTGATTAATGAGCAGAGGGCGGAATTGCTCATGGCAAAAATCAAACGTCAATAGAGTTGGAACGTTGAATTATATCGACTTTTTCAGCTATCGATAAGTGCAGTACAGTCACCTTTTACATTTCTGACCTTAATATTAACCTATTTGGTTAGATGAAAATTAAATTGCATGGCAGTTAACTGTCATTTCTGCCACTAGTCTTTTTGCAACTAATTCACGTTTGTAAAAATTGGTTAATCCAAAAAGAAAAACAATTAACAAATGGATAAAGAAGTACTCTTGTCTTACTTACAACGAAAACAACTCAACAATATACTGCTCTAAATGTAAGGTTCACTTAAAGCAACTAAAAAAATATTCAGTTGAAACTCACATAACGAGTAAAACACATTCACCTGAGTTTAAACAGGTAAAGAACGATAATAGTTTTTATCTAGATTTGATAATATTTCTCGTTTGTTGCAGCATTGCAAGGAAAATAATGATAATAATAATCCACATGTTATTCCGTAATGTTCATGTGAAGTCTATTATTGTTTGCTTATGGATTAGAGGTTTAGTTCTATTATTTAATTAATAAAGATACGTACGCTAGGTAAATATAATTTCAGTTTATTCGATAGTCGATAAAATTCAACGTTCCAACTCTATTGACGTTTGATTTTTGCCATGACCAATTCCGCCCTCTGTTAATGAGACAGTGGATCGATTTGACACGTCTTCCCCTCTAGAGGATTAGGCTTGATATTAATGTTTGTAACCATCATCAGACCATACAATCACTATAAAATATAACGGTTACACTCACGTCACTTTAGTCACTTCGCGCGACATTTTTCGGAGAGCTTAGGTCTCCATCTTCAAGCACTAAGAGTGCTATTTCGAACCGGCCCGTTGCGCGCTGTTGCACGACGCGTTGCCGACTGGCCTGCGTTCCGCTCGCCGCGCAGCTCATGTCGCCCGCTCTGACAAAGCTTGTTGTTGCGAAGTGACTAAAGTGACGTGAGTGTAACCGTTATATTTTATAGTGATAGTATGTCTCACGAAAGTTTAAATTTAATATCAGACCATACAAGTTCCACATGTAGGTTCTTCGATCGCTTTCCTCACCATATCGTAGAAATTCTGAGAGAGATCCTCGCCTTTGAGTTGGTCAGTCCATCGTGCTGGTGAACGGCCCCGTGACCTTTTGCCTTTGCCAACAACGATTAATATTTCCAAACTTTCGTCTACTCTTCCCATTATGTGGCCAAAGTAATTTTAAATTATAAACGTATCTCATAGATCGCGTCATGCCTTTTAGTCTGCATTCGCGGCATGGCAGGATTTATGACTCTGAATACGCTGGTTCGGTAACCCTGGGCACCGAAGGCCTTGGTCATCATGTTTTTAGGATTCCGTAGCCAAATCCGTCCGTCCGTATGTCACAGCCATTTTACTCGGATGTATCTTAACACGTTAACAGTCCCCATACAATATGTATGCATCTCCTCGTACGTCCAAGCAAATTACTTCAATCACACGTCCATGCTCCACATACTCGTATGGGTCACTTAAGAAACAAACAAGCACGCTTTCGAATAAGTACAATATCTTTATGTATGCTGTTGTCTAACTATATTACCATGCAGTATGAGTGATACTAACTAATCTAAGTGCGGACACGGTCGTTAGTGGCCCATCTGTGGGGCACGGACGTGTGGAGATAGTTCAGCGTGATCCATATATGGGGCACTGGACAGTGAACGTGTTAATAAAGTTTTGACATGAGGTGTATTTTGTATACCGCTATTTAGTTATGTAGTGAAATTGCAGAAAAAAAATATTTTCAGGCAGGCGCTGAGCTTACATGTGACTAAATTTGAAAAAAAATTTTTTACTAAATATCAACATGTTGCAAATCAGTCGATAGGTGTTTAAAAATAACATTTAGGTTTCTTTGAACAATTTGTGATTAAGTGAATGTTTTCAATCAATCAAGAAGTATTGAAGTTGCATCGGAATAATTTTCAAGCAAATCCTAATCGTAGTTAATGTATTGGAGTTGTATTGAAGTTGGATCGTGTGTAAACGTGTTTTAAAGTTAGAATACGGCCCAAGAAGTGCCAGTGTGCCGTGTTCTAATTAAAATTAAAACACTATCTTTCGGCCTCTGGAGAGAAACGTAATATGTATTAATCATTTTCCTCAAAAAATATAGCACTTAGGAGGGTAAATGACGGTTAAAAGTACGAAGATATTAAGTGAAAGAGTTGAGGTGAAAAAGGGTGGATTGGCAATCATGACTTCTATGAGGACAAACTGGACAAAGTCGCGGGCAAAAGCTACTAGTAGTAAGTATGTACTTATATCACTATAGTAGATATGCGCAAGACGCTTCACTGAATTGAAAAGATTGATTCATATCTTTCGCTCGAGGAGAAATGTATCACTCATTTCGCTCAGTGGATGGTCGCATATTCGCCTCAATCGTATCGTGTCACTCGTTTGACTCGGCCGGCTCATTCGAATCATGGGTGAGAAAGAGCGAGCAAGTAACACTGTAATCACTGAGATAGATGACTTACTTACTGAGCGAGTTAAATCTTCAGTGAGTTGAAGAGTGAGTGAGTTGAATCAAATGATATACTTAGTTCATTTAAATCACTCACTCGTGAATGACCCATGTCTACACTAATATATAGACTTTAAATCATGCATATTGGGATCATGAGTGTGATATCCATGACAAAAATAATATAAATAAATACAAAATGTGCTTCATGAACTTGACTACCAAAATCAGGGCAATTTTCGCCTGCAACAATAAATAATCCAGTCGCATGTTGCAAAACAGCCATTCGAAATACTAAATTAGATTGCTCCACCAATCAAAAGCCGGACATTTACGGAATAGTCGCAAAATTGCTGAATATATGCGAATATTGAAATCGGCATAATCAGGTTTGTTACAGTATTTAGATTAATGCGATAATCGATCGTGCATGGAAAGCAACACGGGATAGCTACATATAGGTGTATATAATTTTGGGTCTACGAGATGAAATGTGCAAGAGAAGAGCACAACTTTATTCGGGCAATGGTTTTGGAATATCCATTTTTTCAGGAACAAAAGTCTCTTAGTCATAGACATATTACTTCGTAAAGACGGGACCAACGGGCACTACGAGCCAGTTTGTCGGTGTCAAAACACGATTGTGATACCAACGGCGATCCAGTTGTGAGCGGCACTCCATAGTGTAAGGTGGTCACAAAATGTCAAAACATTTTTGTTAAGAATGCCTAGTTATATTTTTCATGAGATGAAAAATTCTTCTTTCTCCGGCCTCATCCCATGAGACGGGGCCTTCCGGGACGTCTTGGACCAGTGTGGATATCTAGCACTTTACGGGGCATGTGGTCTTCGGGCCTTCTCATAACGTGCCCGTACCAGCGTAGTCTCGTTTCGGATAGCTTTTCAGATATCGACGTTACTTTCAGGCTTCTACATATATAGCAATTAGCCACTTTATCCATGAGGGTTACGCCTGCTGACCAGCGTAGCATCCTCATTTCGGCTACTTGTAGTTGTTGCACCTGGTCTTTTCTGAGTGGCCAGCATTCGGCACCATAAATCATTGCTGGTCGTACAGCGGTCTTGTAAATGAGATTTACAAGACCGCTAAAGAAAATTACTACAGAAAATGAAAAGAGATAGGTAGGATCAATGAAGAACAAATCAAATTATTTTAATAAATATTTTGATTTGTTTATTTTTTAAGTAGACACACTACTTGCATATACACGGGAAAATTCGACCGGTGCTGCTGTGACCCGGGTGGCCAAGTGGTGAAGGCGTCTGCCGCGAATGCAGAAGACGCTGGTTCGATCCCAGCCCTGGACACCGGAGGCCTAGGTCACTTTTTCCTTTGTATATGACATCTACATAAGTTTATAATTTATATAGTAGTGTGTCTACTTAAAAAATAAACAAATCAAAATATTTATTAAAATAATTTGATTTGTTCTCCAGTTGAACTGACGGCAACGCCATCTCTCTCGCTTTCAATGAACTCCTAAGAGTTCTGATTGGAGGTACGGACTCATAATGTTCTACTTTAGATGATTGGCTGAAATGTGCCTTAGCATTTACAAAGATTGCATATACACGGGAAAATTCGACCGGTGCTGCTGTGACCCGGGTGGCCAAGTGGTAAAGGCGTCTGCCGCTAATGCAGAAGACGCTGGTTCGATCCCAGCCCTGGGCACCGGAGGCCTAGGTCACTTTTTCCTTTGTATATGACATCTACATAAGTTTAGACAGATAGGATCTATTATTCATAACGTATGCGGACTGAAATTGGACGGATCCGGTCACCTAGGGCCACTTCCTTGTACGGCCACCGTGTAAATTCCTACATCGTCCATTTCCTTGTTCGGGCTTTTCCTACTACGGCCATTTCCCCGAACGACCACAATGCAAAATCACTGTGCAAATTCCTACTACGGCCATTTCCCCGAACGACCACAATGCAAAATCACTGTGCAAATTCCTACTACGGCCGTTTCCCTGAAAGACCACTGTGATAAGTCCTACTACCGCCGTTTCCCCGAAAGACCACTGTGCTGATAAAATTCATGTGATGGATCCTGGCCCGATCACAGCATGATAATTAAATTAGCACAAAAAAATGATGAATTTGTGCAATCATGCACAAATTCATCATTTTTTTGTGCTATTTAGTGCTCCTGATCCCATGAATTTGTGCCGCATAGTTTTCGAGTTATAGGGATTACTATTATGGTCGGGCTGGGCTCCCGGGATCCCAGCCCGACCACACCCCTCATTCTCATAATTAAATTGAATTATCATGCTGTGCCCAACTAGCAAAATACTGTCTTATAATCATCCCAAGAGCGTCGTTTTGCCAGGACTATAAGGAATATTGATGCCATAATCAGAGCTTTATAAGTGCAAATAGACTTATACAGGATGCAATCCAGGACTAAATTGCTAGTTGGCTGGTGGGGCCAGGATCCATCACACGCTAATTCCTACTTATAGGCACAGTCGGCCTCTAAGTAGCTGAACACTGAGTATCTGGGTACCTTGGTTTTACTTGTTTTAAATCTGCCATACAAATGACAGTTCAAACATGAAGTTTAATGCAACACAGTACAAAGTTGTCCAGCTTTGTTTTCGGCACTAATACCGGTATCTTTATAAGTTCAGGGCTCGAACATGTCGTGCCGATGACTTCAATTTGACGTCACGCTGCATATAGGCAAGTGGCCGTTCCCGAGAAGTGGCCGATGGGTGACCCGAGACAAGTGGCCGTTCCCGAGAAGTGGCTGATGGGTGAACCGAGACAAGTGGCCGTTCCCGAGAAGTGGCCGATAGGTGAACCTAGAGACAAGTGGCCGTTCACGAAAAGTGGCCGATGGGTGAGGTGGCCGATCACGGGAAGTGGCCGCTCAAAAAATGTGGCCATAGGTGACCGGATCCTTCAATTTCTTATAAAATAAATATAACATAGTTATTTTTATAATCTTTCGTGGTTTTTAATTATGTATTTAATCACATTAAACGCCAGAGTAAGTTTACCCCAAAGCGAGGTTTCAAACGAAAGTTGTGGTACTTTATGTCCATCGCTGTCGACAACAACAATGTACAGATTTTTTAAGATCTAAATTTATCTTCCATCGGATAACTTTTTAAGGAAGCTTCGTATACTTGACATTTTTCACATTCTTGACTGTAAGATTTTTGGTGTTCTCAAAATAATAGTTAACTTGCCACGAATTTCCATTTTAAACAACATAATATTAGTTATTCAAAAAATCCAAAAATGAAAAAAAACACCTGTTTTTACATTTTTTGACCAAACGACGTGGCCGTATTTTCGGTTATTTTATTTTATTTCTGGAGACGATGGGCGTAACTTTTCTTAATTGTTAACTGATACCTATGTCTTCAAGATATTTTAAAACAGTTTTACTGCCACATTTGAATACCTTCCTGAGTTCTCTATAAGATTTTGTGACTCAGTGGGCTGTCGTTTTCTTTAATCGATCTCTCTCAGCAAACTGGCTAATGCTGGAATGTTTCCCTGATCCAGGCTTTCTTGTGGCAATTTTTGTAAAGAAAAAGGACGCAAAAATATTATAAATAGCTCTTTAGCTCTATCCAATTTCCACAAAAATTTCCACGGTCTTCGCTTTCAGCCATAGGGAATTAATACTGTAGAAATTACATACTGTTTCGCGACGTTGTTCTCCTCGATTAACCATAATTTTAAGATAAAGAATCCAATGCCCATTAAAAGTACGGGATTAATTAACAGATGTATAAGCTTTCAATTGGCATTTAAAGCCTTACAAGAAATATATGATCATGCGCCATGTTGCGGAATTTCATTGGAACTAATTTCTCACAATGGCAATAATTTTAATAACATAATGATATGCATGTGTGAGTGAATGTGATAGGCGGTCACTGTTGTCAAGTGTCATTGAGACGGTTTACTTGAATAATAATAAAGTGTTGAATATGAAATAATAAACGACAAAAATATCCCAAAATTATCCATATTCAAGCGCGAAACATTGTAAATAGTGTATATAATAAACTCCTGTAAATAATACACTCGGGAAATGAAACTATTTCACTGTGAAACATTTTCAAATTAATATCAGAGCTGACAGGTAAACAAATCAAGATGTCACTATACCATAGACAATTATACGCTCTTTGACTGTTGCCATATAAATGAGAATAATAGCGCCCTCTTGATAATAATCATATATTTCTGGTCAGGCTTTATATAAAATTGGAGTTTATTTCTTTACTTACTTTTTACGTCTTCAAAACTTTGTCCAGATTTCATTCCGCATACGTTACTAATATTATAAATGGGAAAGTGTATGTGTGTGTTTGTTTGTTTGTCCGTCTTTCACGGCAAAACGGGGCGACGAATTGACGTGATTTTTTAAGTTGAGATAGTTGAAGGGATGGAGAGTCACATAGGCTACTTTTTTGTCTCTTTATAACCCCCCACTTCCCTAAAATGGGGGGTGGAAGTTTGTATGGAGCATTCAGGGGGCAATCAGGAAAGGGGAACCGTGTTACCCCGAATTTAACGCGAGCGAAGCCGCGGGCAAAAGCTAGTAATTTATAATTTAATTCAAATTGTATTTATTTCTCGCTTAAAACAATTTTAAAGCTATCATTTTATTTCATTGTGACACCAAGTAAAATTCTCCCCATATGAAGTATCTGGCCGGCGAGAGTTTGTCCGGAAAGAGAAGTGGTTTATATGGGAACTTATACATTCTACGATACTTCTTTTTCCGGAGAGGCTCTAACTTGGTTAACACGGGTATACAACAGATGGCGCTTGTTTGCGAGTACGAAGGAGGTAACTGTCGCAATGTGCTACTGATAGATTAACATCGTCCATTTCGTCCATTATGCAGGGAAGGTGTCCTTATTTCACATTTCCTGACTTACCGCGATTCTTCGTAAGTTTTTGATCATTTTGATTTTTATTATAGCAACATGGCCTAATATGCGAAAGCAATAAGTTTAGTTTTTTGGTCAAAACTAAGCTTTTCTCTGTTTCTAACATGTTTCTAACCCGTATTTGTCTTTTGGGTCACTTTTTAATTCTTGACATTCTTGGTAGGCTATGAGACATTTACCTTTTTAGGGTTCCGTAGTCACCCAGGCATCCTTATAGTTTCGCCATGTCCGTCCGTCCGTCCGTCCGTCCGTCCGTCTGTTCGCGGTCGACCTTTAGCATTAGAAAGTTAAAATGTGGTATGACTATGTATGTGCATCAATCACGCCGACCAAGTGATAGAATAAAAACTGGAAAAATATTTTTTATTATGGTACTTACCTCCCGTACACATCAAGTGGGGGGTGAATTTTTCAGACAAGCATGATGTATGCTGTTCAAATGATAATGAACTGCGTCTTTTAACTCTTGGACCGTGTTGTAAGTATCTTCATAAATTCGACCTTTAAGGTCCCAAATGAAAAAATCCATCGGCGTTAAATCGGGTAAACGTGGTGGCCATTTAATAGGACCATTTGTGCCCATCCAGCGGTCAAGAAAATGTTCATTTAAAAACCGTTTAGTGGCGATACTATTGTGGGGAGGGGCACCATCTTGAGTAGATGATACTATTTATCAAGGATGATTAAGACATGGATTGATAATGCTTATACAAAATTGCGATCCTCGAACCTTCAGGTTATACGTCTGTTTTCGGTACTAAGTGCCACAGCGCCATCTGTCGAGTCTGGAGTCGAGTTATTCTGTCAGCGTTAAGCGTCGTACAAAATATTAGAAACTAGGATTAAGTGTTTGTGGTGACCGATAGATGACGCTAATTCTTTAACTTGAAATAAGGGAACGCGATTTTGTATGGATATTGTCAATCCATGTCTATATCATCTTGCTATTTATCTAGACACGTTTTGTTGAAATAATGTTGCGAAAAACCGCAAAAGTTAAAATTAAATCCAATAGCTATGGCACGATTCGTCATTTTATATCTCTACATTCATATTTGATTTATTAAACCGTCATTCAATCTGACAGCAACTGGGGTTGTGGGCCCAGTTAATTCGGATTTATCGACGAGCACCTAATATTTGTCCATCATGTAGGCCTAAATATCTATACAATTTGAACCTTATCGCTTAACCACAACGTACAAAATTGTATGAAATGAATATCATGTTCTACTAAATGCGTAACATTTTTAGAACGCATTGTGTATTATCAATTTGACAGTTTAAAAGGATGTATTTGTTAGCGATCTAGCAACGCTGCATTTGTATCGTTTTTTACTTTTTAAATCTCATCGAACAGGAAACTGTTTAACATGGAATGGTCTTTTAAATACTTATAAAAAATATATTTCAATGGTAACGAAATGTAAGAAATCAGTCACTACATAGTATAAAACAAAGTCGCTTTCCGCTGTCTGTCCCTATGTATGCTTAGATCTTCAAAACTACGAAACGGATTTTGATGCGGTTTTTATTAATAGATAGAGTGATTCAACAAAAGGTTTATATGTATAAAACATGCATAATATAGTAGAGAAACACTGATAATTTTAGAAGTTTCTAATGTGATGTCGTAAATAAACACTTTTTTTGCGCTTACATTGCAAACGCTGGCCCTACGAGATAGATCAAAATAATGTACCTACTACAGTATTGTACATCTTAAAAAGGTCTACAAAAAAGTCCGCAATGTTATATGGGTATCTCTTAGGGATAACCCACACTAACCATTTTTTTCCCGTGCGAAGCCGGGGCGAGTCGCCAGTAAAATATAAGATGCATCCACTGAAATAAAAATACATAGACCTGAGCTCTTTAATTTTGTTAATTGTAGAAAATAAAATATAAACAAGTACTTACTCATTATATAAAAAAATAAGCAGATGAGTTCATTAAACTGCTTGTTTTGACATTTAGCTTGATGTGTATGTTTTGTTATAAGTTTTTACTATTATTAATAATTTTATTTCGGAAAATTATATCCATATCCCATATAATTTATAATGACTATTTTATAATACGTATAACTATGTGATTAATAAAAAAATAAATTACATTAATTAAAGTTTTGCATCAGCACCGAAATTAGCGAATAGTAATAAATAAGTAACCTACGTTAATAATAAGAAAGATAAAATAAGATAAAAGATATTTATTCTTCAATTCAGGCACATTACAATGCACTTATAAACACCAGAGAGAGAGAGAGAGAGAGAAAGAAAAAAATACCACCGGTTCTAACTCTACACCTCTGACCCGAGAAGTATACTATACTTAATCAACATGGTTAATTTATGTGTATTAAAATGTAATTTATTTATAAAACCAGCAAGAATTACATTGAAAATCCTTAAATTGCACTTGTTAAATACTTATAGTAAAGACTTATAAAATAAAAAAGTTCAACTCCCTGCGGAAGGGTGCCCATACTGCTGGCTACATTTCGTCGCTGAATCGCGATGCCGATTCTCTGCGCAGAGCCAGCTCTAGGGTCCATAGTGGAGTTGAGGAGTTTCTTTTTGAGTTCCTTAAATAAACTATGGGCATCCTGACATCACGGTCCTAGAGTCTCAACAGAAAAAATAGCTGCTTGATAGACCAGCAACAGCATCATCAACGTTTGCAACATTTGCACGAATAACTAGGAAAATCTACTATTAAGTAATATAAGTAATTTACATGTTCTACAATCCCTATCTTCCTACTTTATCAACTAGCACAGCTGTATACCTACTTAATGTTACGAGAATCCACTTTACCCCTTTCAACTCTAACATATGTAGGGTATGTCGCCGAATCATCCTGATATTTGTATGTCGAGGCGACATGGGCTTGTGATTAATATTTACGTTACATCTACGTATGAAGACATAAGAGTGGCAATGTCAACTTTATCACAGCAAGATAGGATCTAAAATGAGGTGTGTTGAATATCCAACTCTTTAGGAGATATTCATTTCACTGTTTTAGGCTACCACTGAAACACTCAAGGAGTAGGTAATTTAGCGGTGATGTAATCTGCGATGTTTAGGTTCTTGACGTACTGAAGAAATTTTAGTATTACTCCATTTTAAATTGTAACCTAGGCAATCACACTAATAAATAAATAAAAATCATTCATTTCGGAAAAAACGTCCATCAGGGTTAGTTACATATACAATCGAGACTCAATAAATATTATTGGTAAGTTTAAAACAAACACTAAATTATAATTGCACAAACTTAAAATCTAAATAAACAAAAAAGAAACATTACTCGATAGCCCCTTTTCATTTTGTATTGTAACATTAGCACATGTAGGCGGAGCCAATGCCTTAACAGTGGACTGTCACACCTCTGTGATCAAGGATGATTAAGACATCTATCATATCTTAATCATTCTTGTCTGTGATACAATGCTCAGGAATCTCAGGATTCTATTGGGGCTGTCCCTGATCCTACTTAAGGTCGAGGCATACCTCTTTCGCAACAGGGAGGCAATAGGGAACAGATACAATCTTCTATGCCAAAACATTAACAGATTAACAGATGTTAGTTCTAGATATTAAGTTCACTTCTTTACGCGCGTGTTTTTCCTGTGGTCTAGTTATAGTTTCCTTATTTATTGTGTATTTTCATTATCTTGCGTTCCGACCTCTCTATTGAATTGTTAATTTTAGGGTATTTAAGGTTTTAGGCTTTAGTTGAATTTTATTCTCTCCTCTTGGTTGCTCTGAAAACCAGCGCCATGGCTAAGAATCTCTAGCTATCGGCATATGCTGAGCGGCATCCTTTTTGGTGCTCTGTACTTTAGGATTAAGATGTAAATAGATTAATTTGATATGTTATTACTATTTTCTGTGCCATCAAATAAACAATTTCTATTCTATTATATTATATTCTATTAAAATGGATCCCCATTAGATCCACCGTCGTAGTATAAAAAAAACGTATAATTTTATTTAAAAAGTGATACTTTTTGATGAATAATGAATCAATTTACTTAAATCCTTCTACCCAGTTCAGGGAGAGTGAATGGATTGGCTTCATTAATAATCTTTTTTAAGTCAATAAATTAAAATAAAACGAATATGATTTTTAGTGGTATTTCTGAAGATAAGTCAATAGCTTAATGTGCTCAGTAGATTGTATAGAATAGATTACAATAAAATTTAAATCAGACAACACTTCATTACAAGTCCACATTCACAGAATTTTTAAAGAAGAAATATATATAACAAAAAGATGTGACTGAAATGGTCTCCACTCAGCAATGCAGTTGGCACGACTTAGGGCCTTCGTTACATCAACTTTTGACAGACTCATCAGCGGGTCCCGGCAGGTCCTTAGTTTTGTCAATGGCGCTGGTTTTCTGCGGAGCCAGTGTGGTGTGCGGGATAGTATACTGCGCGACTTGTGTGTCAGAGAAACATAATATAACCGGTGGTAGTTTTTCTTTTTCTCCCTGACGTTCATAAGTGCATTGTAATGTGCCTAAATTGAAGAATAAATATATTTTATCTTTATTATCTTTTTATATAATCAATAGGAAATATAAATACTAGGGTGGTCCATGACTGTATGGAGAAAAAAAGTATAATAAGTATTATCTCCACAAGGTTCCTTTTGTCCTATTATGAAAATGAAACGTATATCTTAAATTTGAGCAGATTAGATGACAATTAACTGGTCTCTATATGACTTCAATATTTGTAATAATGTGGCACGCGAGCACCGTGGCAAGAGGTCTAGCTGTCATAATCATAATCCACCAATTTTTAATCATAAGTTTTTGATTGGCGGATTTTGACAGCTGCTGTCCAAAAGACCTCTCGTCACAGTGCTGCAATCTAGTGAAAATCTCGATCCCGGAAACCCTAATTGCCTAGACTAACCCAGGTAGCATTTATACGTCATTATGTCGTCCGTTTACGGTACTGCTCGACGTAAGAGACGTCATGTCTCGACGTCGGGGGGTCCCAGCAGATGACGTCAATTTGTCACAGCCTCAAGACGTCTGTTTACAGACGTTACAGAGACGTCATATACTGAATGCATAGGGACGTTACTGGGCCGTACATATTAGGTTAGCCACTGACGTTAGAGAGACGTCATATACTGAATTCATAGGGACGTTACTGGGCCGTAAATATTAGGGCAGCCACTGACGTTGGAGTGACGTCATACACTGAATCCATAGGGACGTTACTGGGCCGTACATATTAGGGCAGCCACTGACGTTGGAGAGACGTCATATGCTGAATTCATACGGACGTTTCTGGGCCGTACATATTAGGGCAGCCAGTATGTTCGAATAACGTCACACACAGGATTGATTGTGGCGTTACTAGGACATAGGCACAGGTCAGGACCTAGGGGGGCTGCATTATGCTGCTGTGTTCACGATACCAGCAGTAGAAGTTAGCGATTTTCAATTTTATTAAGGCGGGTATTATATAAATTTAAATAACATCTCTCAAAACACACTGCTGATATCGTAAGCACGGCAATATGCTCCTCGTAGCTAGGATGGGTGGGTAGTCTGTTCAAAAATAGAACCGACCTGGCTGTTGAGTGAACTAACGACGTGCTAGATTTAAGTTCTAAGACGGTTCTAACTTATTGGCCAGGCGCCATAGACAAGACGCCAAATTCTTACGCGTAAGAGTAGAAAAGAGTTTAGCGCTTAGCATAGCAGGCATCTTGTCTACGTACCCTGAACAAACTCTAGGACTTATGGATGAAACTAAAAAACGCTATGTAAGTAGTATAATTTATATTTAAAGAGGCATTAAAGGACAGTGGGAACCAATAGCCCCATAACAATAATCCCATCAAAAACATAAATGTGAAATGAGAGCCAAGTTATATATGCCTTGGTTGTTGACTTCAACGACAAAAGAAGTGAGATCTAAATGGGTGCCAAGTTCAATTGTCAGTCCTGAAATTTGTTTATAACAACATAAAAAAATATAACAACTCAAAATATAATTTCTTCTTAAAACTTACTATAATATATTGAAGCCTAAGGTTTGACTTGTCTAGTTAGTCTAGGTACAAGATTGTTTACCTTATTTCTATTACTAAAAAAACAAGTATAATTAGGTAATTTTTGTTTTAATATGTATGAGGCCATGACTTAAAATAACATTTATATCTCTAATGCCCACTATCGGACTACTAAACTAAAAAAAAACACAACCGTAAGCATGTCAATTTTAAGTAGAGACATTAAAACTTCGAAGA
The DNA here is from genome assembly GCA_947086415.1 of Pammene aurita. NCBI lineage: Eukaryota > Metazoa > Arthropoda > Insecta > Lepidoptera > Tortricidae > Pammene > Pammene aurita. The sequence continues at coordinate 30,476,648 of OX352303.1, forward strand.
AGTAGGTAAAAGTGGTGGCAACACTTCCTTAATGAAGGCGGCTGACCGCGTGTTCGCTCGCTCACATTGGTCCTACTCCTCTCTATCTTAATAGCATTAGTAAGAGAGAAGGGGACCAAACTGAGCAAGAGAGCATGCGGTCAGCCGTATTCATGTAGGTCAAAGCCACGGACAGGCTAGGGGGCATACCAAAAAATGTAATCCATAAACCGATTTTGAATGATTTATAAAAATCTGTAGTATTTCCTGAGCCAAATCTATACCAAGTTCTCTGAAATCTATAGGGAACCGTAAAAGTGGTAACTCTCCAACATGATAGTCTTCATCAAGCTGCAAACGAAATGATTCATTGGTCCTTGTGGGCGCTGACGCATTTTAATAGATCACGCGGCCGCGATATTCATTCACCTGCTTCTATGCACTTGTCACAAACTGAATACCTACGATACACTCTCGCAGGCGCAGTTGGCAAAAAGGCTTTTTGTTGGATCTCTTTCCATAGAAGTTTTACTGTTACTACTGTGTAAAACAAAATTTCATCAACCGAGACACTTTGCTGGAAATATCCCTGCCTCCAAGTTTTCACGTATGAAACCTGTAACAAACAAGAGAATGTATAATTGTAAAATAGCAAATTATTTGTTGATCAGACCAATAAGATTTGAAATAACTTTCTTCATACAATGTTTTAAGTGTGTAGATATTGTTATTTTATGTATTTTTATTACTACTAAACAACTATAACTTGCACCACCTGCTTCAAGCTGTTTCTTCCTTCTTTCTTATGTAAGTTGCCTGGAACCACACAAGGAAAAAAATTCCATCTGTCCCTCCATACAATCCATACCCAAACAGGGTTCTAAGAAAAAGATAAGTTTGGCTACAAGACAAACTTCTATATGTATAACAGAGTTAGCAGTTAGGTACAGTCACCGGCAATAGTATCTCCCTACACGAAGGCCACAAAAATATGTGACACACTCTTATGACCCTACAAAGTCACATATTTTTGTGGCCTTTGTATAGGAAGATACTATTGCCGTTGACTGTACAGCTAGCTATATTGATCAAAATATGTTTTTCTAAAAAATTACATTTTTAACACAAGATATTTAGCCGACTGTACTTGATGTTACCTATTCTTGTACTGTCAGAAAGTATTCTAAACAACAAAACAAATGAGCCGAAACTCGACCAAGCAAGCACTTTCCATCATTAGGTATATTCTGGTATCTACATCCCAGCTCATTATCAGATCAGCTTGATGGTACCATATTATTCCACTGTCACCAAGGTTACATTGAGTACCGGCCAACAATATAACTCCTACATGTTTTACAATAGAACTTTTTTTATATTTGTAAGTGATTTCCACCTCACTACTTAGGTACTAGTAGTAGCCTTTTGGAAGAGTGATGAGAATAATTAACATAATGGTTTTTTCATAGAAGTTTTTTTTTTTAATATACAGTCAACTTAATTTTTTTATTGGAGCTTTTTTAGTAATATGCTGAGTCTCCTATTGTAATTCAAAGTATTTCATTGCAGTATTCATCATATATTTGTATAAAATGACTAGTAAAATATGCATTCTACAAAATAACCTATATTGTTTAGGTTTAACCTATATAAGGTGAACTTTTAATATTCTTTGTATATAATATCATATTTCCAAGGGAACCATGGTATAAAAATAAGTACATTAAAATATTCAAACAGGGCTCTGGCTGAAAGTTCTTTGAATATGAGAATGCGGCAAATATGTTAATGAACTAAAAATAACTACAGATATCTTATACATCTTAGGAATGAAATGCTATGCTTTATTATTCTGACATGTGCAACAAGTAGTTGTGCAATGTGTCAGGATTTACTTCATAACAGCTGTTGACTATAAAACTCACCTCTATAATCTCCTAAGCCTACACTGCCAGCGGCTTGAAATTTTTGTATTTTCTCAAAGGTCTTTTTTTCAATGGTGGTGGGATTGTCATTATCTTCGTCGCTGCTAGAAACATATCTTTTGGCCCTTTTCCGTTTAAGACCTGGTTCTGATGTATCCTCATCAACCAGTTTTTTTTGCTTTCTCTATGCCATCTTTAGGTACATGCAAATGAAACAAAAAAATACACACAACATGCAAACATAATAAATGAACACAGCATAATGCATCCCTCACTCAATTAAAACAAGGTTATTACGTTATTAGTAAAAATATAGGATGGAGTTTCATTAGTTGGAACAACCTGAAGTTGTACAGTCAACCACTTTGATTAGTAGGTTATCACTTATCACATTTGTCCAAGCAGTTTTAAAAATTACCCATATTAGGTAGTAGTCACACAGTAACAGAAAACTTTCACCAACATCAGTAAGCTCTCGGTAAATCAGGAAATCAAACTGGAGACGTGTATGCCCAACAGTGTGCGCATACTTACTCGCTGAAGAAGAAGAATAAATCAGGAAATATTGCATCCAGAAACCAGGAAACAAAACTGTTTCGTTAGTTTTCATAGCCAAAGTGGTTTGTAAAAAAACTATTAAAATATACGTACCAGTATCACAAAAAACTCTTTGAACACTGTATAATTTCCATTTTTCATCTGGTGTCTTGACATCAGCCAAAACCTTTTCAAACGCTTTAGTTCCCTTAACGGGTGGCCAAAAGACTTCACAACACTTTGGCGTAAACCACTGATTGTTTACGCCGTCTTCTACACTAAACTGTATCACTGAGTACATTTTTGTTCTTGTTGAAAGTTTTTATTGGCAGTAGTACGGGCAGCAAGGCAAAGAAAAAAGGAGGGAAAACAACGTCACTCAGAGCGTCACTTCAATCAAAATGACAGAATTTCGTTCCGTTCCGATTTCTTATGTTTTTAAAAATCACATTGCTCAGTTTGTTTTGATGTTTAATAACATTAAAAAATCTGTAATAAATGACTTTATATAAGTATTAACTTTGAAGTTAACTAAAAAGACGTAAATGTTTTTTTTACTTCATGAATGTTTTACATTACAAGATTGACAAATTTTATTGATATCAAGAAACGAAACGCGTTATATATATTTAAGCTTTATTTTTAAGTCGGTAGTAGGTCGGATATTATAGAGTTTGTCCGGAAATAGATGTATCGCGGTTTATATGGGAGCTCATACATTCTATGACACTTCTCTTTCCGGACAGACTCTAACGACTAATATGAAACTGTTCAAATTTCAAATTCCTATGCATAAGTACTGGCTTACTGGCTACATAAAGTCTTGTTATAATGTATTAATTAGTATTTTCTCTTAGCATTCGCTATGATAATGGACAGATTTACGAAGAAAGAAGATTTACAAAGCCTGAGTAAAGTATAGGATAAACTTACTAGCATATAAATTAACTGCCACATAAAACTTCCTGTTGAAATAGTTTACGTGTCACAAACATCTAACCGTTAATAGTGATCCCAAAAATTGACATTAGCAAAACTTCTCGTTGCCGACGGATACTGTACGTCTTACTGTACATCGTACATAGTACAGGTGATGACCTTAAACTGACGTTATTGAGACGTTCATTTTGCGGTAAATATGGTACGTCCAGATGCTGACCCTCAATTGACGTTATTAAGACGCCCACGTTGCGACGAATACGGTACGTCCAGGTGCTGACCTAAAATTGACGTTATTAAGACGTCCACTTTGCAATGAATACGGTACGTCCAGATGCTGACCTAAAATGCACGTTATTAAGACGTCCACTTTGCGACGAATACGGTACGTCCAGATGCTGACCCAAAATTGACATTATTAAGACGTCCACTTTGCGATGAATACGGTACGTCCAGATGCTGACCTAAAATGGACGTTATTAAGACGTCCACTTTGCGACGAATACGGTACGTCCAGATGCTGACCCAAAATTGACGTTATTAAGACGTCAACTTTGCGACGAATACGGTACGTCCAGATGCTGACCTAAAATTGACGTTATTAAGACGTCCACTTTGCGGTGAATATGGTACGTCCAGATGGTGACCCTTAATTTTTTTTTTTTTTTTTTTTTTATACCACGACGGTGGCAAACAAGCATACGGCCCGCCTGATGGTAAGCAGCTACCGTAACCTATCGACGCCTGCAACTCCAAAGGAGTCACATGCGCGTTGCCGACCCTTTACAAAAAGGAGGATTCACTGTGTTGACGACTAAAGGAACAAGAAGGTCCCTCATCGTCAACACACTGGGTCCTCTTTGAGCTCTTTGGCAACCTTACTCACCAGCAGGAACACAACACTATGAGTAGGGTCTAGTGCTATTTGGCTGTGGTTTTCTGTAAGGTGGAGGTACTTCCCCAGTCGGGCTCTGCTCCAGATTTGAGCGATGACATTCGCTGAACGTGCCCTACCACACTTAGCGAGATGCCATTCGCAGTAAATAATTGACGTTAGTACGACGTCCACTTTTTAACCTGACCTTAAATTGACGTCACTATAACGTACGTTTTCAGCGAATAAATGACAGACCTTAATATGACCTAAAAATGACGTCGCTTGTGCGTCGCTGACGTCAGTTTGCTACCTGGGAAGCCCCTAGACTAAGCTACCACGGAAAACTTTTCAAATATTACTATAATAATTTTAAACAAAAAATTAACGTAATAAAGTTTTAAGTTAAACGGTTTTATTTCAGTCATTTGTTGTACCAAAAACTAGAAAATAAAAATTTATACGAATTTAGTCCCACATAAATTGCTTCCTGGAGAGTAATCATAATCATGTAAGACGGATAACAGAATAGGCACCTCGAGTCGGATGCTAAAGGCCCTATTTGTCTCTATATCAGTGGATTAAGTCATAATCGGAAGCTTTTATCAGACTAAAATAAAAACGTGGGGCGTCTAATATAAGGTAGAGTGGGTTAAGTATGTAATACAGACTATTTAATCTAAAATCAAAGTCACGTAGCTATGCTTTAATGTTGTTGGAGGTGGCGTTAGTGTGAGAGTACTACGATTAGTATTAAAAATATGTATATGTATATAAATTATAAAATGAATTAAATACTTAGATATATAGTTTGCCAAATGAAATGTGAAATTAAGTAAATATGGTGAATTAATTTGTATAAGAGCTAGCATTAGCAATTCTTATTTATTTTCTCTCCACTTGATTTTCATGATTTTTAGGTCTTATAATTTTCTGTATTATTGTTTTACCATGTAATTACGATTCTGAATCACAGGATTTTCGTTCATTGGTAGCTTTACCTGCATACCAAATTTTTTTGTCGTACCAACGCCCCACGTTTTTATTTTAGTCTGATAAAAGCTTCCGATTATGACTTAATCCACTGATATAGAGACAAACAGGGCCTTTAGCATCCGACTCGAGATGCCTATTCTGTTATCCGTCTTACATGATTATGATTACTCTCCAGGAAGCAATGTATGTGGGACTAAATTCGTATAAATTTTTATTTTCTAGTTTATGGTACAACATTTGACTGAAATAAAACCGTTTAACTTAAAACTTTTTTACGTTAATTTATTTTTAAGTTTTTAGTAAAATTTTTGTACTTGTAACCAGCCCTATTGACCGTAGTATGTGGTGGGAAAACTATATGTGATGACATCTCAAGTGGTATTATATTAATTGTATGTGACCTTTCGTGTGTTTAAACTAGAGGGTACCTACATTAAGTTGGGTAGTTGGGCACCTACGCATATTAAAGGGTACATATATGTATACAGTGTGGAAAAAATATATGGGTCCTGGAGGGGAACTAAATCCTTGAAATAGCTTAATTTACTTAAAGGACATTCTTTTATTTAAAAAATTTATGCGAAGCTAAAAGGCCGAGTACGTCACGGCGAGAATTGCTTCAACAGCAGCATGACATGGACTGGACAAATCTCAATGGTCAAGTGTCTTAGCAAGCCTGAGGGCCGAAGGCCCGAGAGTGAGCCGCAATCTATGCGAAACTAAAAGGCCGAGTACGTCAAGCGAGAATTGCTTCAACAGCAGCATGACATGGACTGGACAAAACTCAATGGTCAAGTGTCTTAGCGAGCCCGAGGGCCGAAGGCCCGAGGGTGAGCCGCAATCTATGCGAAGCTAAAAGGCCGAGTACGTCACGGTGAGAATTGCTTCAACCGCAGCATGACATGGACTGGACAGATCTCAATGGTCAAGTGTCTTAGCGAGCCCGAGGGCCGAAGGCCCGAGGGTGAGCCGCAATCTATGCGAAGCTAAAAGGCCGAGTACGTCACAGCGAGAATTGCTTCAGCAGCAGCATGACATGGACTGGACAAATCTCAATGGTCAAGTGTCTTAGCGAGATCGAGGGTGAGCCGCAATCTATGCGAAGCTAAAAGGCCGAGGACGTCACGGCGAGAATTGCTTCAGCAGCAGCATGACATGGACTGGACAAATCTCAATGGGCAAGTGCCTTAGCGAGCCCGAGGGCCGAAGGCCCGAGTGTGAGCGGCAATATATGCGAAGCTAAAAGGCCGAGTACGTCACGGCGAGAATTGCTTCAACAGAAGCATGACATGGACTGGACAAATCTCAATGGTCAAGTGTCTTAGCGAGCCCGAGGGCCGAAGGCCCGAGGGTTTTCCACAATCTATGCGAAGCTAAAAGGCCGAGTACCGCGTATTGCATACGATCGGAACATCACAACGAGAATTACTTCAGCAGCGGCATGACATGAACTTGATAAAACTCAACGGTCAAGTGTCTTAGCGAGCCCGAGGGCCGAAGGCCCGAGGGTGAGCCGCAATCTATGCGAAGCTAAAAGGCTGAGTAAGTCATGGCGAGAATTGCTTCAGCAGCAGCATGACATGGACTTGATAAAACTGAACGGTCAAGTGTCTTAGCGAGCCCGAGGGCCGAAGGCCCGAGGGTGTGCCGCTATCTATGCGAAGCTAAAAGGTCGAGTACGTAACGGTGAGAATTGCTTCTGCAGCAGCATGACATGGACTTGATAAAACTCAAGAGTCAAGTGTCTTAGCGAGCCCGAGGGTGAGCCGCAATCTATGCGAAGCTAAAAGGCCGAGTACGTCATGGCGAGAATTGCTTCAGCAGCTGCTTGACATGAACTTGATAAAACTCAACAGTCAAGTGTCTTAGCGAGCCCGAGGGCCGAAGGCCCGAGGGTGAGCCGCAATCTATGCGAAGCTAAAAGACCGAGAACGGTGAGAATTGCTTCAGCAGCAGCATGACATGGACTTGATAAAACTCAACGGTCAAGTGTCTTAGCGAGCCCGAGGGCCGAAGGCCTGAGGGTGAGCCGCAATCTATGCGAAGCTAAAAGGCTGAGTACCGCGTATTGCATACGATCGGAACATCACAACGAGAAGACATGGACCAGACAAAACCGGTCTAGCGGTCACGACTCAGAAGATGCAGAAAAATAAAACACGTAAACTAGAACACTATTTTAATTGCATACATTCTCCAACTGGTCCTTTATGGCAGCGAGTAGCCTAGCAGCATTACGACTGAGGAGTTGGAGATCAAACGTAATGTAAATGTCTCTAGCTAAAACTAATGCACTATTTTTAAATTGACACATTCTGGAACCGGTCAGTTACGGAAGGCAGTAAGAGTAACCATGCAGCATCAGAATTGAGGAGTTGGAGATCAATATGAAATGTAAATGCCTCTACCTAAAACTAGAGCACTAATATTGAATTGACACATTCTCCAACCGGTCAGTTATGGCAGGCTTGCATCATCACGACTGAGGAGTTGGAGATCAATATGTAACGTAATTGCGTCTACCTAAAACTAGAACACTATTATTGAATTGACACATTCTCCACCCTGTCAGTTATGGCAGGCTGTAACCTTCCATCATCACGACCGAGGAGTTGGAGGTCAATTTGAAACGTAAATATTTCGACCTAAATCTAGAGCACTATTATTAAATTGACACAGTCTCCACCCGGTCAGTTATGGCAGGCAGTAACTATGCATCATCAGAACTGAAGAGTTGATGGTCAATATTAAGTCACTAAGGATTTATTTACTAGCAACAATAATATAGTTAAATTAGCAGATGTGTACGACTCTCGGTTAAGGTAAGCAGTGTCTCTGCAGCATTAGGATTTGAAGTGGCGCTAGTGTGCCCGTGTTTACATTGGCTCTGTGATTATTTTGTTATTAAAAATGTAAAAACAGGTTATACGGACTTTAATAGTGAAAAAACAGTGAAGCAATCATCGAAGTTTATGTACAATTGGAGGTGCTTCAAAAAGTTAACTAATTAAAGTGAAATATTGAAAAAAACATTCTGTAACGGATTTTACGTACATTCAAAAATCTACGAATAAAACAACAAGAAAAACTACATACAAGTGAAACATAAGGTCAGCTAACCATTATTTTCAAACCTGAGTGTAATATAAAAGACTTTTAACATTATATTAATAAAAATATAACTTTAAATTTAGTGAGTGTGAAAGCGCCATCTAGCAGAGAATAGAATAACTAGATAATTAATCTGCTTTACCGACATCACACTACCAAACCGTCTTTTCACTACTCCGCGCCACGTGGCGCCACTGAAGCTATACTTTAGTTCCACTAGCCTCCGCTGTTTAACACAGCGCTTATTCGTGTGCAGTTTTTTCACTACTCGCCGCGTGTGTCGCCACTATCTACGTGACCGCTTTATATAGAGAGGAACAAAAATAAGTCACAACAAAAACAATGCATAAACTCAAGAACGACAAAATAATAAAGTGCTTTAAATGTATAGCAAAAAAGAGCACAACTGATTTTATAAAATGCTCTCTGTGTAAAAACACCTACCATTTAGATTGCGCTGGAGTTGGACCTAAGAGGTTCCTTCTTATGACAAAATTGGATAAACAAAATTGGAAATGTGCCGATTGTCGTCAGAGAACGCCTACAGACCTTAAAACTCATCGCAAAAAAGAACCTCTAGACACTGCGAAGAGAAATACGGTCGCTGAATCAGAGCCTGAAAACTCCAATGTAAATTTAATCTGTACTCTAAAAAATTCGGACAAGGCGGCTAAAATGAGCCCTGAAAACATACCATCTACCCTAGAAACAGATATTCAAAAGGAAACTTTAGCTAGTACTCCCAAAACTATAGATTGTCCTACTACAAGCAATTCTCAAGACATTCTGCCTAGCATGGAAACAGAAAATAGAACCGATAGTGTTGCTTGTTCTCCTAGTGATCTAGACTATGTAGCTATTCGTAAGCCTAGACTAAAGAAACTCAGCCTGTCACCTTCACAGATGACCGATGACTCGCTTTCGAATCAGTCATCAGATCCTCTCCTCTCGAGCGACAGTGCGCATAGCTTACCAAACTTTAGTCAAAATGCGCAAATTATTGAATTAAAGGACGAGATTAACGTACTGACCACGCAACTTAGTAGCGCGCACGACGAGATAGCTAATCTTAATGCTGAAATCCTACAGCTAAATAAACGCCAAACAGAATTAGAGCGTCAAAACTCGCTACTAAAAAACCTATGCGGTGAAAATAAAATCTTAACGCCGAAGAAAGCGACTCCTAAACGAGGTGTGAAAAAAAGGAAAAACCCCCGTAAGTCACCGACAGTCCAAACGTCCTTACCTGCGACAAACAACTCAAATCCCTCACCAGACTGCGAAAATAAAGAGCGAGCGGAAATATGTACCGAAAAGGAATCATTAACGCCACCTTCATTGGATATTAAGGAAAATATTGAACCGCAAGAAAAGAGCCATAATGAAACCAAAAAACAAAACACGATTTTTATTTTCGGCGGAAAACAGTGTATAGGATTGTCCAAACTACTACTGGAAATAAATCATAAACATGGGTACACACAGAACTATGTAACTTCGTTTATAAAACCCGGAGCAACCACGGACCACATTATTGATACGGTGAACTACAATGATTTCACGGACGGTGATAAGATCATTCTTTCGGTGGGAGAGCACGATGACAATCTTATGGAAATTATTTTAGCCTTAAATAGTGCCTTAAAACGCCTGGACAATTACTCTATAATATTATTAGGCATAACTTACAATAGAACCTTAGATGGAAATATTTTAAACAGTGTATTACGTCATTGTTGTTTAAATAATATTAATCATAAGTTTTTAGATGTAAACGGTCGGGGAAAAGGGAAAAAAAGCTTCCTTCTGACTATGGCTCTAAGAATATCTCAAATTGTGGACCAGATGGATTATAAGTACGATTATTATAACTTTAAAGACAGTACAATAAATAGCGTGTCCGATCCCTGCAAATATATTAAAATTAGTCCTTCGTGCGAAAATGAGATTACATCTGAACCAAAAAAAGGGACAATTCCCTATTATTTTCGCAAAGCAGACCAGACAAACAAGAATTGTACGTTTTTTCGACAATAAGTTACATAGTAGAAACTTAAAATCATTTGAAAATAAAATTAGACTTCTTCACCAGAATATAGCAGGATTTTGTAGTAAATTAGATCCCATCAAAAACATAAATGTGAAAGGCTGCCAAGTTCGATACTATGGGAATGCTTCGCCTATAAAAGAAGTGAGATCTGAATAAGTACCAAGTTCCATAAAAATACCTCAAATCATAAATAGTTATAGGAATGCACACTTGATTTCCAGCAGTTTTTAAGGTACATTTTGAATAAGTATCACGTTACATAGAAATACCAAAAATTATAATAGTCAGAGAAACGCACACCGGTTTTTTTAGCAGTTTCCTGATAACATTTATTATTTTCATTACTTTTTAATAATGTTACTTGGCAAGTTTTCACACACCACACACCTTTTCAATGCAATGAATCGACACCTTTGGACTGCAATGTGTCAAGTATATAATTTTCTATTAAAACTTGCCAAGTTACATCATTAAAAAGTACTGAAAATAATAAATGTTATCAGGAAACTGCTAAAAAAACCGGTGTGCGTTTCTCTGACTATTATAATTTTAGGTATTTCTATGTAACGTGATACTTATTCAAAATGTACCTTAAAACTGCTGGAAATCAAGTGTGCATTCCTATAACTATTTATGATTTGAGGTATTTTTATGGAACTTGGTACTTATTCAGATCTCACTTCTTTTATAGGCGAAGCATTCCCATAGTATCGAACTTGGCAGCCTTTCACATTTATGTTTTTGATGGGATTTCATTTATTTTTGTTAGGTGTAGGTTCTTAATTATTTTTTTATCACGGACGGCGCGAGCGCGGCGGACGAGTGTAGGCAGCGACGGAGGGTGCGCGAGGCGGGGAACGGAATTTTTATCTAGTATCACTATACATACATATATCGGGATTTCGGGATCGATCGGGCATCGCGAGTACCTATAATCTATGATAAATCCTATTTTACTATTTATTTATAGGTGATTTTTACAAATAAACTGGCTCCCTACACCTATAAAATGTACCTACTTACATATAATTACATACATCAATAACGTACTTTATACTGTTTGTAAGTACGCTACCTACATAGATAATTAATAACTTGGTAATACCTACCTACCAGTAGGTATTATAATTGGTGGCCTATTATGTAGCACTAGAAGTGCACCATCCCATCTCATCCCGTGGCGTATCGGAGGGTGAGATGGGCAGTAGTATATATAATTCCATCTTAGAGTATATATCATTTCCATGTTCTTGAATCTGCGATTTTATTAGTTGTAAAATTAGAAATTATTTAGACTATGCGAGAAAAAAATAGTCTTTTCATTTTTGTTTGATTGATTTAGCGCACCTAGTGTACCTAGCAGTGTTGGCCGAACGTTAGTGTGATTGAAAATTAAAAATTGAAGATTGAAACACGTTAGTTAAAATTGAACACTAATAGTTTAGTGCAAATTGATTTCAATTAGAATTGAAATTAATTGTAACTAACGTGTTAATCCTTTGCGAATAACTAATAACTGAAGATATTTAATTTTTAGTCTTTCTCAAAAATTTAAACATTAATTTAATTTTTAGTGTAGATTGAATTGGTAATTGACATTAATAATTTACCTAACTAAAAGCGATAAATTCGCTTTTAATTTAAGCTACGGTTAAGCTACGAGGTTTTGATTACTTTTACTTTTACTTTTACCTTGACCTTGACCTTGACCTTGACTTTCACTTTTACTTTTTGACTTTCACTTTGACTTTTACTTTGACTTTCACTTTGACTTTCACTTCCAATTTGACTTTCACTTCCACTTTGACTTTGACTTTCACATTCACTTTGACTTTAACTTTGACTTTCACATTGACTTTCACTTTGACTTTGACTTTCACTTTCACTTTGACTTTCACTTTGACTTTCACTTTGACTTTCACTTTGACTTTTACCTTTGACTTTCACTTTGACTTTCACTTTCACTTTGACTTTCACTTTGACTTTCACTTTGACTTTCACTTTGACTTTCACTTTGACTTTCACTTTGACTTTCACTTTGACTTTCACTTTGACTTTCACTTTGACTTTGACTTTAACTTTCACTTTGACTTTCACTTTCACTTTCACTTTGACTTTGACTTTGAATTTGACTTTGACTTTGACTTTCACACAAAGAAAGTAAAAGTAAAAAGAAGCTCCAGATTTTGATACCGGTACCATCTGCTCATCAGTACAAGTCGAATGAGCCCAAACAGCATGAGTCTATGATGCGCCAAACCCGAGATCCAGTAGGGATCCCCAGGGTCCAGCATGAGCTTCAGATTTTGATACCGGTACCATCTGCTCATCTGTACAAGTCGAATGAGCCCAAACAGCAAGAGTCTATGATGCGCCCAACCCGAGATCCAGTAGGGATCCCCAGGGTCCAGCATGAGCTCCAGATTTTGATACCGGTACCATCTGCTCATCAGTACAAGTCGAATGAGCCCAAACAGCATGAGTCTATGATGCGCCAAACCCGAGATCCAGTAGGGATCCCCAGGGTCCAGCATGAGCTCCAGATTTTGATACCGGTACCATCTGCTCATCAGTACAAGTCGAATGAGCCCAAACAGCATGAGTCTATGATGCGCCAAACCAGAGATCCAGTAGGTAGCCCTAGGGTCCAGCATGAGCTCCATCTTGTGATATTGGTCCCGACTTCCGAACCCGAGATGCAGTTTTAAAATTAATTATTAGTGTAAGACAAGGATTAATTTAGTTACACTAACGTTAATCTAATTAACTGTAATTCTTATTAAATTTTCGAGACGTTAGTGTAACTAATAGGTTAATTCTAATTGACTGTTAGTGTAATTGACGACGTCACAAAATCAATGCGAACTAACGTTAGTAAAAATTGATGTTAGTGTAATTGATTAGTTACGGAATTAATCTTCAATCTTATTGATCAATTTTCAATTCTAATTGAAATTATCGGCCAACACTGGTACCTAGTGACCTGCTTTGCACTTCGTAAATCGTGGGTTCGGTTCCCGCAACAGACACACACAGAGTGGTGAACAATTTTATTGTTCTTGTCTTTAAGACAAACATGTATTGTCTTAAATTGGTATGTATCTAAATTTAAATAAGTCTTATCTCATTTCCACTCCATACCTACTTACATATAGTAGAACAAAATTACACATTCGTTGTTTTCGAAACTGACTCACACTTGGCCGTTTTCAGATTTTTACTTTATTTCGACCTAAAGACAAACCTTCGAGCCAAATTTCAGTTCGGTACGACCATTGGAAGATATACCCATTTAGTTCATTATGACTTCATAGTAGAACAAAGTTACACCTTCGCTATTTTTAAAACTGACTCACACTTGGCCGTTTTCAGATTTTTCCCTTTACTTTGACCTTAAGACCTATCTCCATGCCAAATTTCAAGTCAGTACGACCATTGGAAGTGGTCCAGGTTTTTGATGAGTCAGTGAATCAGTGAGTGAGTCAGTGAGTGAGTGTATAGTAAAAATAGCGATTTTCTGACGTCAATATCTCAAGAACTGCTATAGGTAGAATAATGAAATTTTGTATTCTAGACAATTAAGGGGATGTCAACAGACACTCGAAATTTCATATGCGTAGATAAAATATGTTTTGAGTTATAGGGGGGTCGAAATTGGCCCGAAATGGTTCGTGTAATATAACCCACGGCCGGTGTGTCGCTTTTTTTTGCTCGAACTTGGCGGACACACTGCCGTGTGTCTAGATTTAGTTGAACTTTCACTAAGTGAATTGTGTGACCAAGGAAAAGAATTAGACATTATATGTTTAAGTGAGACTTTTGTAAAGCAAGTTGATAAGGGTAATATTCGTTTGACCAACTACAAGCTCGCAGCTTCTTTCCACAGAGAGACCGGTAGAGGGGGCACGTGTATCCTCGTGCGCAATCTTTTGGAATGTAAATCGGTAAAAATTCCGGCAGGATTAGCTACAAAATTGTATTTTGAATGTTGTGGTACAGAATTAATCGGTCTTAATATTCTAGTATTCTGCATATATAGAATACCAGAGCAAAATAAAGCTAAAATAGATCTGTTCTTGCATAAATTAGAGATGTTACTACACTTTGTAACTGAAAAGTTTAGACGCAAAAAAATTATACTCTGTGGCGATTGGAACATAGACATATTAAAAGAGACTTTACCTAAGAAAGAATTATTAAGTATTTTACAGAATTCCAATTTTAATATTCACATAAATACACCAACACGTTTGAACTCTTGTATAGATTTAATTGTTAGTAATATAGGCAGCGTCGAATCAGAGTTGATATATTTGGGTCTTTCGGACCACGAGTCAGCTCAACTACTTGAAATTAAAGCGAATAAGCAAACTGTTTCGACATGGTTTGAATTCAAAAGAGATTACAGCAATGAAAATATTAAAAAATTTGTTTATTATATATCAGCTCTATCCTTCGAAGACGTTTTTAGCTCAAATACGACGTCAGAAGCATTTAAGAGTTTCTATGATATTTTCTGTTTATTCTATAAACTATGCTTTCCTGTTATAAGAATAAAAATTACAAATCGCTCAAAGAAAATAAAATGGCTAACGAGAGGTTTGAAAAAATCCAGCAGAACTAAACGAGAGCTATACCTTAAATATAGAGCCAGCACGGTAAACAGACAGAATATTAAACTTAAATTAAAAAAATACAACACTTTATTCAAATCATGTCTGTTTAAGGCTCAAAGACTTATAAATGACAAATATATCAAGTATAATAAGAATAAATGTAAAGCTACTTGGAATACAATTGCCACAACATTACACAATAATTATTCTAAGAATGAAATTGACATTTTGAATTATGAAAATAAATTAATATCTGATCCGTATGACATTTGTAACTGTTTAAATAAATATTTGATAAATTTGTCATGTACTAAGAAATACCAACCATCTGATATGACTGTAAATAATTCCTTATATGATCAAAATCAATACAATACTCATACAATTTTCTTGAGACCGTGTGATGAGAGTGAAGTCCACAAAATCATTTTATCACTGAAAAATAGTAAAGCCTACGGACATGATGAAATCGTAACGTTGGTTCTAAAGGCATGCGCTTCTAATATTTGCCGCCCTCTCAGTCATATTATAAATCTTTCCTTTTCTGAAGGAGTCTTTCCTGCAGAGTTAAAAGTGTCTATAGTTAAACCTCTGTATAAAAAGGGAGATAAGTCAGACCCTAACAACTATAGACCGATAAGTTTAATACCGGTCATATCAAAAATTCTTGAGAAAGCGCTTCTAGAGAGACTTCATGATTTCCTAAACAAATACGACATTATAACACCCAAACAATTTGGCTTTCGTAAGGGGAAATCCACTACACTTGCCTGCTTTAATCTAGTTAAGAATGTCTCAGAGAGCCTAAACCAGAAGACTCATATTATGGCAATTTTTATTGATTTAAGTAAAGCTTTCGATTTTATTGACCATTCAATTCTCCTGAATAAATTAGAGTTGTACGGCATAAGAGGGAATGCTAATGAATGGATAAAAAGCTATCTAGAAGAAAGATTGCAGTGTACAGAAACAGAAAGAGTTATAAGTAAAAATAATAAAAGTTACCAAAAGGAAAGGTTTAGGTCTACATTCTTGGTAAAAGGTACTGGAGTTCCTCAAGGTAGTATCCTCGGCCCTTTACTGTTTGTAATTGCAATTAACGACTTTCCTAGCTGTATTAGTCAAGACTGTATTATATTTGCCGATGATACTACCTTAGTAATTAAAGGAGACAGTAAAAATCTTCTTGAGGCCAATGTAAACAAAACCTTAACAGACGCTGTTGCCTGGTTCAAAAGAAATAAATTGCAAATCAACATAGATAAGACAAAAGCAATGAAATTTTGTAATTATGCTGAAAAGACATTATCTTTAGACATTAAATATGGTAACACCAAAGTAGAGTTAGTAGACAATTGTACATTTTTAGGATTTAATATTGACAAGCATTTGAATTGGAAACATCACGTAGACCACATTTGTAAGAAATTGAACAAGTTTGTATTTGCTCTAAAACGACTGAGACAAACAGTCTCATTAGAAGCGGCGATGTTGGCGTGTCATGGATACGTATCGTCAGTGCTAGGTTATGGTTTAATTCTTTGGGGGAATTCAACAGATATGGAGCGAGCCTTTCTAGTACAAAAAAGATGTATCCGAGCTTTAGAAAATACTTGGTTTGTGGACAGTTGCGAGCCTATGTTCAGGAAATTTAAAATATTACCACTCCCGTGTCTATATATAAAGGAAGCCTGCCTATTTGTTAAGGAGAATCCTAACTATTTTACATACCGTTGTGAGACAAGTGCGAAACATACGAGGGCACAATACAAAAATCTACTGAACTGTCCTCCTTGCCGCTGTTACATTTATAAAAAAAACTGTTATAACATGTGCATAACCCTGTATAACAATTTACCTGACGAAATTAAATTAGAAAATAAATCGTTTAAAATTAAGTTGATCAACTGGTTACAAGAAAAGTGTTTTTATAGTATTAAGGAATACTTGACAAATTATAATTAGGCAGAATAAGTACTGTAAATATTGTATTTAGTAAGTAAGCGATGCTCTCAGCAGCACATTGCATGTACTATTTGCACACCTGCATGCAGGTTGGTTGAATATGATGGACCTATTTTAAATTTTAAGATCTGTATTTGTACCGTATTCATGCAAATAAATAATTTTGTATTTGTATTTGTATTTTGAAGATCAAAGGTTGAAAATATTATTAAAAGTTATTGTCACGGAGACCTGGTACGCATACCAAATTTCATCGAAATCTGTTAAGTAGAAATGGTCGAAAAATCGATTGCAAGATTTAATGCGTATAAATATACAAACAAATAAATAAATATACGGGGTCAAGCTAAATAAAACCGTTTAAAAAAAACCGACTTCACTAAGCATCCACCTTTCCAACACCAAATGCTCGATCTGCTGTAAAAAATACTCAAATCACCATAGGTGTGCCTATAATAGTTGAAGAGTTCCCTTGATTTCTCCAGGATCCCATCATCAGATCCTGACATGGTTACAATGGGACCAACTGTGAAGTATACGCTTTCAAACAAAAAAAGAATTCTCCAAATCGGTCCAGCCTTCTTCGAATAATCGGTGAACATACATAAAAAAAATAGCAAAAACAAAGATCCCGACGAATTGATAACCTCCTCCTTCGAAATCTTGAAGTCGGTTGAAAAACCAATGGCCAAAAAGATTTCTTTATTACGATATTATTGCGATATTAGTATGCGCAGCACTCGTCGGTGTTTTTTGGCTATGATACGATTAGTTTAAGAAGGTAGGGACTAGGGCATGATATGGTTAGTAGAAGGTAGGGGCTCTAGGCTATGATATGATTAGTTTAAGGAAGTTACCAAACGAACTTGGGTATGCAGCCCGCGACGAATACTGATAAGGATAAGGGTCTGTTATTAACCTGTGTATTATGTTAGAGGTTCATACTAAAGATATAAATATAAGGGTAAATCTATTTAGTAACAGGAGATGAAATCCTTAAGACATTATTTGTCCCAAAAGTTGTAGTGAAAATCACTACAGGTTTATACTACTCTTTGATTCTGTCATAGCTGTCAACCACCAAACATGGCGTACAAAATTTGTTTAGGTCACATCTAGTAGAATACATAATAAATCAATGGGTAAAACAATTCGTTTTACTATTTATGTACATCACAGGGGTAAATCGGATATTTAGTAGGTAATGGGTAATCCTAAAACAATAATTATGACACGCATATAGGTACCTAATTATTGTTGGTTTGTAAAGTTTTTATTGTAAAAAAGTCAAATAAGTACAATGTTATAATAGGAATGTTTAATTTTGAAATAAATAGTCCTATGACTGTATTATCAAAGTAGTATTTTCTGCAATTAATTTTGTATTAAGCAGAACGTCTGCTAACGATACCACTATGCTTAGAAAAAATGGAAAAGTAGAAAAATCCACTGCCTCAGGCGAGACTCGAACTCGCGACTCTGGGATACATGCCCATCGCTCTGACCAACTGAGCTACTGAGACACACCTGATGGCTGCGAATTTCTGGTATTAGTATTTTCTGGTAATCTGAATCGGTTAAGGCTCCTTATTTCCTAAAAGGTCGAAAAACTCTATTAATGAAAAAACCCGCATGAAAAAATCTATTTATAAGATAGTTTGAATTATTAGTATTACAAAAAAATACTTTTAAACCATATTTATTGCTAGCTTTTGCCCGCGGCTTCGCTCGCATTAAATTCGGGGTAACAAACCACACAAATTTCCACCCCCCATTTTAGGGAAGTGGGGGGTTAGAAAGAGACAAAAAGTAGCCTATGTCACTCTCCATCCCTTCAACTATCTCCACTTAAAAAATGACGTCAATTCGTCGCCCTGTTTTGCCGTGAAAGAGGGACAAACAAACACACACATACACTTTCCCATTTATAATATTAGTATGGATATGGATTATTAACACCTAAAAATACGATTCTTACAAAAAGTGTCCTGGGAAGTGTGATTTATAGGTCATTTTTTAAAATTCATACTGAATTAAAATTTACCACTATAGTAATCTTTTTTTTATTGTGATAGAAAAATAGTTTAACTTTGCTATAGTAACATTTTTAGGGCAAAATATCCATACGGTTTTCATGGAAAAAAATTAAATGTAACCGTGATTTCATCAAAAAACTGGCATATAGAAGGTATTTCGTCTATTATCCAAGGTGAATCTTCGATTATTATATAGCCGTCTCAGACATGATATACTCAATTGAATTTTAGCCAAATTGAATAAGAATTGTTACCCTTTTTTGCGTAATTTTGAAATGAAACATCTAACTGGAATATCCGCAAAGGCCTTCCAAGACAACCAATTTTTTTCATATTTTACTCGTTAATATGTAATATTTACTCTAATGGCCGTCTAGATAAAGGAATGAACCTTCTAGGAAGGATATGCATTAATAGTTGATTTAAAAAAACTAAGTATGTTTGCCATAGCCTTCGAAGAAAATGAAGCATTTCGTGAAATTCGCGCGTTATGGGAATAAGGCCTCTTAAGCATATTAAAAACTTAATTACGATCTCGTACGTTGCTCTCAAAATTGTATACCATTTTCCGGGGCGAGTTCTCCGGCTAAAGAAAAAGTTAACCATTCGTAAACTTTATTACAAGGACATAAAGTCTATTCTTGTTCAGATAAGTGTGTTTAGTATTCGCGGTTAGATGAAACTTTGTTTTAGTCAATATGAGTTTATGGATCGGCGAATAGCTTTATTCTCTGGGGTTATAAATTGCTGTTCATAACAATGAATGATTGGATGAGAAATATATAATAATAGATCGAATAAAACGTGATATTGGTTTTGAGCGGTAGGTTAATTTTGTTTTTTTAACCGACTTCAAAAAAAGGAGGATTGTTTGTTTGTCATTCATAGGTATGTGTTGAGTTAAATTTGAAGTGGGTAGGTACCTTCCTTCCTGCGTGGTAAACACATAGATCGTACCTACATCTTAATGAGTAGAAAAAGTAAGTTGATTATAAAGTTGTAGAAGAACACGCATTTTTTTTGCTATAGGGTAAATAGCCAGTAACTGGCCACCTTTCAATAACTGGCCCCCTCATACTAAAAATTAACTCTATTCACCTACCAACAAAATTCATTTTAGTATAACTTGGCCAGTCATTGAAGGGTGGCCAGTAATTAAAACCTTATACTAAAAATAATTCTGTTTATAGGTGAACAGAGTTTATTATTAGTATGAGATGGCCAGTTACTGAACGGTGGCCAGTTACTGGCGGTTTACCCTATGTGCATTTATTTTGTTTTGGAATAGTTTTTTATTTGAAGTCAGTTTTTTGTTAAAATTTTTGTTTATTTGTAAAACTTTGGTACGATTCCGTCATCCGATGACCTTTTTATACCACGTTGGTTCAAGCTTACGGCCCGCCTGATGGTAAGCAGCTACCGTAGCCTATGGACGCCTGCAACTCCAGAGGTGTCACATGCGCGCTGCCGACCCTTTACAAAAAACTTCACCTTTCGATTCACTTTTTACCTGATGGTAAAGGGACCACTTAGAAGGGATATATTTCCAAATAAGTCCCCAAAAAGTTCCCAAAATATAGCAATGCAACCGACAGACAGAGTCGTACCGAGAGCAAAATAATTTTTCAAATCTGGAAGTGTCTTTTGAACATTGCTAGTTATATCTCTCGAAACAACTAATTAAGAACCTCTTCCGTTTGAAGTGGATTTTAAAATGGCAGCTAAAGGAATCATATTCATTTATTTTTGATATTTTACAATTCTTCAACGACTTCCATTATCAAACAATCTTTATTTAACTATATTCCCTTATTATAAGGTTCAAAATATAATAATATACTTAGGGTCTGTTTCACAATGTCCAAGTATAGTCCTGTATAAGCTACTTGCCACTTATCTGACGAATAAAGTCATAGTTGGCGTTTCACAATCTTCAAATAACCTTAACTGGTAGATAAAGTGCTAAGTTTTGCAGGTAGTTTTATCTGGTACTTTATTTGGATATTGAGAAACAGGCCCTTAGTACAACTTCATACGACACTACTAAACGTTTACTAACTATCCAATTCACTTGAACCAGTCACAATCTTAAACATGTATACATTTATTATGTAGTCGGAGAACGGTCACGTCAAAAATATGGATACATGTAATGTGACAAAAACATGTAACCAAGACTGTACTGTAAAGGTTGTCTACCTTTACAATCTCTCTTCTCGAACACTGTCTGGCACGGTGTTATTTAAATTAGGAATTCCAACGTTCTATGTCAGACGATCGGGATTCTTTCAGGGAGTCCCAAAGGGTCAGCCTAAACAGCGAGTCCTCTTCTATGTAATTAATTAAAGATAAAAATGAATAAATAATCTATTATATAAATCTTGAAGCATCATAGATGGCAGCACCATCTCTCTCGCTATACCAGAATCACGTAACTGATTCGGATAGGAGGTGCAAGCACGTACTGCGCATGCCCTTAGAGTATGGTCAACGGCGCCTAGCCGTTTCAAATTCAGAGATTGACATGAGAAAATTTGTCAAGTTCCGCCGTGACCGGGTGGTCTAGTGGTCAGGACGTCAGCCGCGAAAGCTGAAGACGCCAGTTCAAATCTGGCCTCGGACACCGGAGGGTTTGGTCACTTTTTCTGAAGTATATGACATCTATTTTTAATCTACTATATATTTTGGGTATACATTTAGGATAAGAGTACGCCGTGGTAATAGAGTCATGGCTACATATTTTTGTCACATTAAATGTATCCATATTTTCAGACGTGATTGATTGTACCTAGCGTTAAAATGTGTATCTCGTAATACATGGCCGCGATTCGAAAAATAAACACACACACTGGACAGACACAGCTCCAACCCAACTCAACTCAACGCTATACGCGGTCTCACATTGTACCAATGTTGTACCAATGTGTGACCAATGTGAGACCAATGTTGAATGAAAATCTGTTCGAATAGCAAATGTCAATGTCGTTATAGCGTTGAGTTGAGTTGGGTTGAGTTGGGTTGGAGCTGTGTCTGTCCAGTGTGTGTGTTTATTTTTCGAATCGCGGCCCATGTATATGACCTCCGTACCTCTTAATATAAAGGCTTAAGGTCGATTATCCCTTATGCAGAGAGGATGAAATATTTATTTGGGTACGTTTTGTCTTTTGTTCCGACTCGGTTAGGGTGTTTATGAGACGGCGGTTCCGTGTTTTCTGACTAATTTGGGTCAACCTGTATTTTGTAAAGGTCTTGCAAAACTTATTAAAGAGCGAAAGCTTAGGTAATTACAGAATAAATTACGAATGCTGATGTGAAATTGCAACAATTTTTTTTATGTGTAATTTAAATTCAAATTTGTGAAGCATTCATAATTTATTCTGTAATATTACCTAAGCTTTCGCTGTTATCAAATATATCGAATTTTTTGTTCACATTAGATTTAGGTGAGTTGTGTTGCATACTAAATTAATGTTCCTATTTATCTTAAAATCGGCCAGATTTTGTTGTGTTTTTCAGTAGGTACCTAAACGTTACGTGGTATACTAGTCTTCAAGAAACACCTTAAGTAGTATTTCCTATCTCTCCTTTGTGACAAATGTTTGCTGACTGTATTTTATTTATTTATGCTTTTATTTACTCTCTGTATGTAGTATATGTATGTTTATTGGTCATTTTATTTGTGTATGTATATGTATAATTAAGCTATTGTATTGTTTTGTTATTGTTTACTGGTTTTCACTGTTTCTTTTGGCTTGCACCTACTCATACGATTATTTTCGACTAGATTTCCGCTACCCAACGGTTGTTTGAAAGAGATCGCTCTCTAGCGATAAGACCGCCTGTTGACTGCCTCTACTTTTAATCTGTGTACTGTACTGTTCTATTTTATTGAGGTGTGCAATAAAGACAATTTGTATTGTATTGTATTGTATACTAGTGACAGTTCTTAAATAAGTAGATACATTTAACTGCATAGATGGCAGTGTTATAATAATCACGACGTTTTTAATAATGGTTAATAATGGTATTGACTAAACTTCAACTCTTTACGAGTAAACGTAAACTAATTTCATATGAAAGTTACTTAGCGACATGAATGTAGACAAAATCTGTTGTAAACTTAAAATTATCACCAAAGTTTTAAGATGCACATGAAAGTCGAGTGGCTCCAGCACTCTTTTACGATGCTTTTACGACTTCTGCCACTTCGTTGTTGAAGTGACAACGGTTTCGGACGTTTCTTTAGTTGCTTCGTATTCGGCTAGCGTAGGCGGAAAGTGTTCCTCAAGTGGAGAAAAAAATGAGAGTGTTTTGTGTGCTTCCAAGGGTGTGCCACTCCACTACATGACAGATACGGCCTTGGTTAGTATCTGATACTTAACATTCCGAGACGCCCGAATTTTAGAAAAGGATCGTCTTGGCTTTATTGAAATATATGTATTTGTATGGGCAATATATTGAGGACCTGTGATCCAAGCGACGCAGGGACTTCAAACAATGTTTACCTACGGAAGTGATTGAAATCACCAACGACCCGCACGGCACGTACCAGTCATTACGTCCGGTGGTAACTCACGTCTACCTAACTTACGGCCCACTTAATTTCACCACGGAATAACCAACCTTGAATAGAGTTAATAAGCTTCATTTTGGGTTGAGAGGAATGTAGAACCTGTGCCAAAACTCCGCAAGATTACATTGGAGCCGCGAGGCATTACGGTAGTTCGCGTCTAACGTGGCAACTTGGATAATGCGTCACGGGAAGGTTTGTGCCGTACGAAAAGGCATATTAACATCTGGTTTGCACGGCTTTTATGTCATTCTGGTTCTGCGCTGCTTTTGGAACCTGTGCCGTGAGTAAAAGCGTAAAGATGCTTAGTTTCCTAGGCTCTTATGTCTGTTTGGGTTTGAGTTGGTATCTCCCCGTTGGTGCTTTAACGAGCTGATCGCCAGCTGCCTCCTTTATTTCTATCTATCGGCGTTAACTCTTGGTAAGTTTCTGGCTAATTTGTCAAATGAGGCTTAAGAATGGTCGAGTTTGGGATCGATCTTAGCTCGTTGAACGTTTTTTGAATTGTAGAAGCAAAATCCTTCAAACTAACTAAAAAAAACTAGAAAGAAAATTATTTTTTTGGTTATGATTTCTAATTAAATTTGAAATAATATTAATGGACTAGCTTTGACCTATTAAGTTTCGTGACTAGGTGCCATGTGTTTATCAAATTTTGTATGTTAAGTTTAACCCTACACCTTACCCCATTTCCAACAACAACAGTCCATGTTCACATTGTTCACTGTGACTAAGTTTTTGTGAATGATTATTTCATATTTGGTATAAGTAATAATAATAAGTAATAAATAATAGCAGTAATTGCGAAAGCATTATGAAATGAGCTATCGTATCTTTAATTCAAACTAGGGAATGCTCTTCCTCCTGTTTCCGATTTTCTGTGGCCAGGGCCGCGATTCGAAAAATAAACACACACACTGGACAGACACAGCTCCAACCCAACTCAACCCAACTCAACTCAACGCTATAACGACATTAACATTTGCTATTCGAACAGATTTTCATTCAACATTAGTCTCACATTGGTCTTACATTGGTCAGACATTGGTCACACGTTGGTCTCACATTGGTCCAATGTATAAGGATGATGGCTGGTAGCTAGAGCTACCCAAAGCATGTGAGTGGGTAGGAGACAAACACATTTTTTTAAATATCGTAGCACGTTTATAAATAATATGGTTTGCAAAATATATGAACAATAGTTTCTTGCCGGTCATAATACCTTCTCGGGTGAGAGGTGTAGGGTTAGAACCGGTGTTAGTTTTTTTCTCTCTGACGTTCATAAGTGCATTGTAATGTGCCTAAATTGAAGAATAATTATATTTTATCTTATCTTTGTCTTTCTTCAAGGACCAGCGATTCAAAACATGAGTTAAACACTTTCGCTCGATAGAAAAAAATATAGGTCTAAATGGTACTATTTGAATTTCATACATAACTATTGTTGTACATCAGCTGTCAACATGGGTGTTAATATCTAATTAGATATGCGTGATTTTATTTTTGAAGGAACTGAGCGATTATTATTTTTTATTATCGAACGAGCGGAGCGTAATCGAAGTGAAGTTCTTATAAACAACTTCGGCTACTGGGACATCTCGGCATTTCGATGGTTTTATAATTTTGTGGGTTTGTTCCGCGATAACTTTAGTATATAACATTATTCTGATCTTTACGAAATTTGTTGGGGTTGAATCAGAGATACATATAATTTTAAAAGTTCATATATGAGCAGAATCGATGAAGGGGTTGTGGAGCTACAAGGCAAAACAAAAATCTTCAGAAGGGTCTTGTTATATTGGTCATCTCGTTTGCAAGTAAATCGCGAGTTCTCCGTTCGAGGCGGACTGCTAGTCATAATTTAATTTAAAATAATAATTAAATAACAAGGAATTTCGTACCCCCGGCGGTGCCGGCCGGCCGCTCAGCGCCATATAATTTACTTCGCTGAACTCACGGCACCTTAACTACTCACTTGATTCTGATGGCCGTAGTTGCCAGCCATCACTCTTATTATCTAGGCAGTAGGCAATATAATCCAATGAAAAATATCAATCAAATGACTGGCTAAATCGTCTATCTAGCTAGTGAGTGACGTGTACCTATAGTAGATCTATGTCTACTGCCTTATACACGCACATGTGAGATATACCGTCGGTGAGATAAATAATGGCCAAAACGTACAGTTTCATCACTTCCAGTACCGAATATACATCTAAAGTAATCCATAAGTTGAAATCCAAGAAGTTGAAGTTGTAAGGTAGACGTAAGTTTTCAAATACCACAACTACCCTTAATGTATTGTTATGTGACCGTGACTGCCAGAATGCAAATAATGCAACTACCGAATTATATCAGAGATAATTGCAGTTTGATTTCTATTCGTTTCCGTTAATCCTTATTAGATTATTTGGATTGGAATTGGTAAATATGCTTGCTAACTTAAATATTACGTATCGGGATATCCTGTATTCAATTATTATAGTCGAGTTGACAAAAATCGAGTAATTGTACAAGTAAATAATCTCGTCAAGTGTAATAATTTAGCATTGCTAATTATTATTCACTTGAAGTTATTTACAAGGAGTAAATATATTACTTAAACCTTCACGTATTTTGCGAAGCGGATATCCTGTATTGCTGTCACATTATGATTAAGTAAACGATACTAAATATTGATGGTTTAGTGAATAATAACTTATTGTCATTTTTAAATTATATTTTCATCTATTTTGAACTAAGCAAATATATTTACTATTATACTATTTCCAATTATTTCGATAACCGGATGTGTCGGAAATATAGAATGCTTGTCCTGCCAGGTAGTAGAAGGGGTAATGGGTAAGCCCTTATAAGCAAGTGACTGGCAGTTGTGGGACACATTGGTGATTGGAGAGCTAACCAGCAAGAACCAAGTTAAGTGTAATATTGATTACTCACCTCTAAATAATATTGAGGGTTAATTAAATAAAATGTATCGGTGTGTACCTTGTTACCGTGTACCTAATAATGTATTTAAATATATAAACGTGTAATACTGTATTTCAAGTTGGTGCATGGTACAACGTACACACCAACCTTATATTGGAAATAATTTAGCCTTTCTGATTACATGAGATTATATATTACTCTGTTTTTGCTACAAGTATTAGATATATTATGTGCAGAATATTATGATTAATGGCCTTACGGGATACTTGTAGTAATGGTTGAGGAATTAGAATGGATTTAATATCCTTTGTTTTATATCTTGACTTACTTAGTTGATGGCAGTATTGCAACATTGATTAAATTATTCAGAATTATTATAAGTAATATTCTTTAATAAACATCATTGCATTTACTATGGTTGTTCTTAACATTTTATATTTATAAAATGGACTCTCTCCTTTAATCTATTCAATGTTGAATAAATGAAATAAATTATATTTTGTCTCTTATTAATTAAATCTGACACACACATACATAGGTTTGTCCAAGTAACTCGACCCATGAGGTCAGCCCCAATAACTCCTGCACGGCTAGCACATGTTACAAGCGCGACTTAAGTCGCGAATATGGAAAACCTTCCCGCGCCTGTCAAAAATCTCGCTTTCCGGTAGCATAACTTGCACTCGTGACAGCAATAGACACGAAGAGAACTCAAAGTCGCGGCGCGAGTCCTCAGTGTTCCCTAATGAAATCAAAGTGTTAAAAAAAATGTTTTTACGTGGGACAACACTGAATCGGTAATAGAGTGATGGTAAAAAAAAACAAATTATTCTCAATGGTTTAGTTTTTTGCTGTCAAAGTCATGAACTTTCAAATTTTGTTAACATTTCACAGCAAGAATATTTGTAAGTATTAGAGTTTTATTTATTTACGCCTTTCGGTAATTTAATAACTTCTCCCGTTTTGTGTTTTTCACACTCGCTCCATAATAAATATGCACGTAGTAAATAGTTTCGAAACTTCCACTTTCTCATGTAATTAAATCTCATAATGTATTCTGATCGTAAATTGAAAATATATTATTTTTCAGAATAAGTCCCTCATCACATTCCCAAATATCAAAACACCTAACATAAAATTTACTGTTACAACGTGAATGTGCCAAGGGACCTGTAATATTTTGTAATATTTTCTCGGTGTATCTCATTCATTAGAATCATTAGGTATACCATGGGGAGGACACAATCTTTTTAGTTTCTTATTTATTAACAAAACTAATTTAATTTCAGGCACTACCCAATGGTTTTACAATGGTCGCTTTTCACAGAAAAAAGAAAGGGTGCAAACTGGAGCGGTGGCGATGGCGGCGGCGGTTAGCTACGGACAATAAATAGTTAACAAATGCATCACTGAACGTAACTCAAATCCTCAGAAGCTAGAAGCAACGCTCGTCGCGGTGCCGAACCGCACATGTTTATATACTGGTTCTTATAATAGTAATTATGAGTTAAATAAAATATTATAACAATATGACTATTCTTTATTGTTTATTTTCCTCGATTTGCGAATTTTTTTACTTAAAATATAAAAACAGGAGGTAAAGGTAAATTCACAAGAACTGGCGCTGAATGGCTATGAATATGATGGTAGATTAGCACTGCACATGTGGCATCTACTTTTGCATGGTTACATATAGGCCTAAATGATGCACTAGGTGTGCATCTGTCTGTAGGCTCACCATCCAACGGCGGCACCAGTCTGTCGGATAAGTCGAATTAAGACATTTCGATTCTAGCTTCCACAGT
Organism: Pammene aurita; assembly: GCA_947086415.1. Lineage (NCBI taxonomy): Eukaryota > Metazoa > Arthropoda > Insecta > Lepidoptera > Tortricidae > Pammene > Pammene aurita. Next base: position 30,504,982 of record OX352303.1, read on the forward strand.
GAGCTGCCATTGATAGTGATTTGTTAGTATGTGTACCGGAAGTTATAATTTGTTAATGTATAGGTACTGTAGCATGACGCTACGTATCGTACGACATCTGTCGACTTTCTTTAGAACTTCTGAACTTCTGTGTCTAAGGGAGGTCTAAGGCTAGGTCACGGTTGATATATAAAAAGCGTACATTGTTATTCACGGCATTACAGGTAGATGGCGCTTATATCAGTCCGCATTTTGTAATACGTCTGGCAGTTATAAAATTTAGATAATACTCGCGCTAATTTTGAATGTGAATTTTTGAGGTATTCCAGATTGTCAAAAAGAAAAAAGTTGATTTTTGATTGAGTGTGTCAGAGCGACGGGAGATTTTTAAAGAAAAACAGATATTCTGGTTTTGTCTGAGAGTTTTGCTGTAATTTGCTTAGTTGCATCGAGTTGAAGTGCGATCTATTTCTGTAGATCTTTGCGCTCAAACATTATATAGCAAGTGCTAATACATTGTTAAATACAAATTTTTAAAAACCAAATACGTCGCCGGACAAAAAGGCAACCAGAGCGACCGCCTGAACCGGAAGGATTCCGGAAGGCACTTGTGGGTGCCGGACCGGCGAGACGGTTTGCAACTGCCGCGTTTTCCGCGGGTTTCTTCACCATTCATCGGAGAATTAGAGTCCGCATCCAGCGGGCTCTCCAAGTGAGAAAAGGAGTTCAGCGAGCTATTGGGTCCGCCTAAATCAAAGCGGACACTTGCCCACGAACTCTTTAATTTAAAACAACAGCATTTTTTTTAAAAACGTTATAAATCCGATTCCTTTTCTTTGTATCCAGTACTTTTGTGCCATAATAGTTTTTTTTGTTGTTTTGCTAAATTTCCCCAAATTCCAATTGCCTCGTTTGACGGGCGTATAAAGACCTGGCTCTTTAATTTAGGCTACGTTCAGCCAGCGAATCATCTGTCACCATCCATATCACCCGCCTCATTAACCCATTATTTTCCTGCAGCCAAATTATTACCAGCCGAGTCTTTATTTTTACTTACCAGTAGGGTTTGCAAGTCGGATATTTCGAATAGTAATTTGTATGGAATTATCCGGATAATATTCGTATTATTCGGATAATATCCGGATAATTGCAAACCCTACTTACCAGTTTTGCTAACTATTTAATGTGAAATAGGTACAGTTGTCTTCATTTTTAAGTGAAGTGCTGATTTTAAATATTTTTATTATTGTAATCTAATTGCATTCTGACCACTAGGGAGGTTGTTGAATGTGAATGTGAAATAGGTACAGTTGTCTTCATTTTTAAGTGAAGTGCTAATTTTAAATATTTTTATTATTGTAATTTAATTGCATTCTGACCACTAGGGAAGTTATTGAATGTGAAATAATCCTTATATAGATGCCGTTATTGTGATTTTTACGTGAAATGCTAAATTTTAAATAATTGACTATTTTTGCTAATCTTAAATATTTTTACTTTGTCTTCAAAATTAAACGTGTTAATGCAATTATAGAAGTGTTTTACTGCAAAATGGCGCCCGATAAGGTAAAGAACTCTGGATTTACTTTTAATAATTGTAATTAAATTTTTTTTTTGGATTTGTGAGACGGTGACCGTAGACCGGTCGCGGTTCTATTAACCTTGATTTTGGTTTGTTTCAGCCTGCTGCGTCCTTACGTCCCATCATTAACCCGAATTCCGTTATATTGAAATATTAATTTTATTTATGTTAAAAAAAAAACGAATTTATCTGTTGACCTTTATTTATGCCTTTTTCTCAATTACCCGTAACATATCCCGAATACCTTATTTCATAGTTTGAGTCCTGTAGTTAGAGCCCGTAGACGTTAGGGAATTCGCAGGTAAGTCAGACATAGAATGTATGATTTGCGTTTTTTTTTTTTTTTCAGAAACTGAAATTGTTTTTTTTTTTGAATTCGAACTCTAACTTAGCATCTAGACTTCGAGTGCTATTTTCTATCTTTGTCTTAAGCGCTTGGTTTAGACCACTGATATACTCGAACTTCAGATTTTAATTTTGAGTCCGATTAACTTTATTTTTGTTTGAACTTGCAACGCAAGACAACTTTCGACTTTTCGCCATGTCGCACTTAAGTAATGAAGAATCAATTGCTGAGACACCTCATGCGCACTCATCTTTAAACTCGTACGATCCGAGGATTTTAGATCCAATGGCAGACGATGAAGAACAGTTTTTTGATTCTGAACCACGACCCCAGGTGATGCATATGTCCGGACTTCCTCCGCCTTTTCCTTTCAAAGATTATTCACTTACGAAATGGAACTTGAACTTTTCCGGGGACACTTGTGTTCGCGAATTTTTCTTTCGAATCGAGGAAGAAGGTATGGCGCGTAACGTCAATCCTTCATATGTTGTTAGACGTTTCCATGAATTGTTGTCAGATAGTGCCTTGAAACATTTTAGGGCAATCAGATATCCGGGTCTTACTTACGCGGAATTAAAGTCTGAATTCGTTAAAACCTTCGACGTAGCCGATTTCGATTTCAAGCTTGAGAGCCAACTTCGCGCTTTATCACAGAAGGACAACCAGTCAGTGGTTGATTTTTTTATTCAGGCGCGCGATCTAAGCGCAAAGCTTCGTACACCGGCTTCCGAAGACAACCTGTTTAACATTATTAAATATGGAATGAATCCTAGATATCATCCTTGTCTTGCAACTAACGTGGTTAGGGATATTGATGGTTTGTTAGAAGTCACGAAAAATTTTGAAGCCTTTCAAGGTTCACGACCAGCACGTTTGGCTATTGCACCGATTAGTGCTCAAGTTGTCGGTCAACCCAGTTCTATAGTGTGTATGAAGTGTGATGCAACTGGTCACAACTATCGTAATTGTCTTAACGTTTCAGGGGTAGTGTGCTTCAAGTGTAAGCGTGTTGGTGCAATCACACGCGATTGTCCTAGTTGTAATTCTGGTCCGTCAAAAAACGAATAAGTGGCGCACTGAGAGGTCCATCGGTGTCGCCCGTTTATATGAATAATTCCCCGGAGAATAGACTTTTTATTGATGTTTTAGTTGCTGGCTCTTCGGTAAGAGCTCTTTTAGACTCTGGTGCTCAGGTTTCACTAATTGATATATCCCTCTTATCGGAGCTCGGTATAACATATCACGAGGATATCCGGCCTTATGTTGTCTCCGCCGACAATTCTCCTATTGAAATTTTAGGCGGTTTGGACGTCCCAATTCTTTTTAGTGGCATTCGCGTTCTGCACCCCTGTCTAGTGAGCAGTAATCTTCCTACTGCATTTATTTTAGGAATTGAGTTTTGGAATGCTGTTGGTCTCATTGACATTTTAAAGAAGGCATTCCGTGATGGTTTGTCAGGTAAGCTTTACGTCGCTTCGCATCATGTTCCTGTCGCAGTCCCACGAGTAGGTGAGGTTCGCTATGTCCACCCTCGTACGGTGCTTGCACCACTGCAGGAATCAAAACTCCAATGTGTTATTGACGAGTTTGAGGAGATTTCTTCTGATAAAGCTGGATTAGGTTGTACTTCGTGGCTTTCGCATAAGATTGAGACTGTTGGTTCGCCCATCCGCCAACGTTACTATCCCTTATCTCCAGTCAAACTCAAGATTCTCAACGAAGAGATCGACAAGATGTTAGAGTCAGGCGTTATTCGTCCCTCACGATCACCCTGGGCTTCCCCAGTGATGATGGTTACCAAGAAAGATGGTAGTGTCAGGTTTTGCGTGGACAGTAGGAAGTTGAACAGCGTTACCATCAGGGATTCATACCCTCTCCCGCGCGTCCAGGACATCCTTGATAACCTACGAGGTGCCAAATATCTAACTTCGTTGGATTTTAGGAGCGCCTTTTGGCAAATCCCCTTAGCTGATAAGGCCAGTTGTGAGAAAACGGCCTTTATTGTACCCCAAAGGGGCCTCTTTGAGTTCGTTCGTCTCCCTTTTGGTTTAACCAACGCTGCGTCCGAGATGCAGAGGCTTACTGACATGATTGTCAATTTTGAATATACCCCTGAGTCTGAGGATTTTATCTTCGGCTATGTTGATGATTTGATTTTGGTGTCTCGTGATTTTGACAGTCATATGCGGCTTATTCGTAAGGTTCGTGATAGGTTGAAAGAAGCTGGTCTTACGGTTAATTTAGATAAGTGCGAGTTTTGTAAGTCTGAATTGAAGTATCTCGGCTACATCGTCAATGAGCGTGGTCTTCAAACTGATCCGAAGAAATTAGAAGTTATTAGGGATTACCCTACCCCTTCTTCTGCCAAGTCTCTACGTGCTTTCATTGGTATGTGTTCGTATTATCGCCGTTTCGTGGATGGTTTTTCTTCGATTATTGCTCCTCTGACGGCACTTATCGGTAAGAGAAAGGGACGTGATCCCATCGATTGGAACGATAGTGCTAGTGAAGCTTTTTCTAAATTGAAGGATGCCTTGATGAGCGCTCCGTTGATGGCTTGCCCGGATTTTTCGAAACCTTTTATCCTTCAATGTGACGCTAGCCAGGTTGGCTTAGGCTCGGTCCTGGCTCAAGAGTTTGACGGCGTTGAACATCCAATTGCTTATTATTCTTGTTTATTCACTAAAGCTGAACGTGGATACGGGACAACCGAACATGAGCTTCTCGCCGTTGTTGATTCCATAAAGCATTTCCGCGGATATCTCGATGGAATGAGGTTTAAGATCATTACTGACCATATTGCTCTTAAATGGTTGATCACCCTTGATAATCCTACCGGGCGCTTGGCTCGTTGGGCAACTTTGATTTCCCAATATAACTTTGAGATTGAACATAAAAAAGGTGTCCTTAATGTTGTTCCAGACGCCTTGTCCCGCGCTCAAGTTGGGCTTATCTCATTCGCGCGTGGCATGGATCCTTCTGGAGATCCTTGGTATGAACGAATTTACCAGGGAGTTTTGGACAATCCTCAAATGTTTACTGCATTTGCTCTTCGGGATGGTGTCTTAATGCGCAGGGTATCTATCGAAAACCCTTTAGCACCTAATCCATGGCGTATAGTTCTTCCTGCTTCAAGGACTAGAGAGGCGGTTGCTGAAATTCATAATGGATTTCCCAACGTTCATCCTGGTGTTATGAAAACGTATTTAAAAGCTCGTGACTTATACTATTGGCCGAATATGTACCGTGATGTTACAAGGTTCCTTTCCGAATGTCAGATTTGCAAAACTTATAAAATTGCAAATTCACAACCTCGTGGACTTCGCTTATTTCCTCGTCGTGTTGCGGCTCCAATGGATCTTCTTTCCATTGACTTAATTGGTCCTTTACCGGTTAGCCGTAATGGGTGTCGTTATATTTTGACTTTGGTTGACGTTTTTACCAAATTTGTTTGGTTGGTCCCTTTGAAGTTGGTGAATGCGAGGTCAATATCGATGGCATTAGAGTCGGAGGTTATTTTGCGGTACGGTGTTCCTACTAACATTCTCTGTGACAACGCTACAGTTTTTCATAGTCGTCAATTTCTGGATTTCCTGGCGAGCTATAATATTCCAGGTCCGTGTTATACCCCATATTATTCGCCACAAGCGAATGTTGTGGAGAGATATAACCAGGTCGTGATTACTACTTTGAGCATTTTAGTTGAAAATGACCAACGCAGTTGGTCGGGTCATTTACATCGGGTCGCTCTTTATTTAAACTCTTGTATAAATTTGGCTACTGCTTATACACCGAATTTTTTGATGTACGGCCGCGAGTTGTCAATGATTCGTGAACGTGTTGAGAATCAGGTTGTGGACCAAGATGTGGGACTCAGCCGGATGGAACGCGCTTCGAATCTTCAGACGCTTCGTGAGGTGTACGATAAAGTTTCTGATTCGATGGCTTTAGCCTTTCATCGTAACGCCGCCAAGTTCAACACGAACCGTTCTTCGCCAAGAATCGTTGGTGACCAAATCGTTTGGCGCCGGAATTTCCAGCGTGGATCCGCTGATCCTTTTCGAGGCGGTAAATTCGCTCCACGTTTCGTTCGGTGCCGTGTGGTTAGACGGGTGTCTCCACAGGTATATGTATTGGCTGATACCGATTCCGAGCACGTCGGTACCTATCATATTAAAGATATCTTGAAATAGTTTCTTCTTTCGGCCCGTTCAGTTTTCTCAAAATTCTAAAATGCGCTTTAGTCCGCCATTCCCTTGTCGGTAATCCTTGCTTGATTCGTTTCTTATCGTTTTTTTGTTTTCGTTTGAGCGTTTCCTTGCTCCTTTTTCCAGATTTGACTTTTTTTACCGTTGGTGCTTAAGGCTTCGTTTATCTTTCCCGGTCTATGATAGCCTGGTTGTATAATTTGATGACTCGATGTGAGGGATTAAGATCTGTGGCCAGGTGCAGTTTCTGTCCTATCCCGGCCGTCACGTCTTGGACCGCGTGACGCGTCGGTTGGCGTTTTGTCATCTTGTTAATCTACTAGGTTAGTCTTTAGGGGTAATGTTAATAACTGGTTAGTTTTGTTTTTTTGGAATTCGTTTAGGGTTCTCTTGTTGTACCTTTTTTGGCCTTAGCATTAAGTTGTGTTTTTTTTGTTGCTTGGGGTTAGTTTTCTTGTGTTTTCTTGTGTTGTTGTTCGTTTGTTTCTTTGTTTGGTAGGGAGATGCTGTAGCATGACGCTACGTATCGTACGACATCTGTCGACTTTCTTTAGAACTTCTGAACTTCTGTGTCTAAGGGAGGTCTAAGGCTAGGTCACGGTTGATATATAAAAAGCGTACATTGTGATTCACGGCATTACATGTAGATGGCGCTTATATCAGTCCGCATTTTGTAATACGTCTGGCAGTTATAAAATTTAGATAATACTCGCGCTAATTTTGAATGTGAATTTTTGAGGTATTCCAGATTGTCAAAAAGAAAAAAGTTGATTTTTGATTGAGTGTGTCAGAGCGACGGGAGATTTTTAAAGAAAAACAGATATTCTGGTTTTGTCTGAGAGTTTTGCTGTAATTTGCTTAGTTGCATCGAGTTGAAGTGCGATCTATTTCTGTAGATCTTTGCGCTCAAACATTATATAGCAAGTGCTAATACATTATTAAATACAAATTTTTAAAAACCAAATACGTCGCCGGACAAAAAGGCAACCAGAGGGACCGCCTGAACCGGAAGGATTCCGGAAGGCACTTGTGGGTGCCGGACCGGCGAGATGGTCTGCAACTGCCGCGTTTTCCGCGGGTTTCTTCACCATTCATCGGAGAATTAGAGTCCGCATCCAGCGGGCTCTCCAAGTGAGAAAAGGAGTTCAGCGAGCTATTGGGTCCGCCTAAATCAAAGCGGACACTTGCCCACGAACTCTTTTTTAATTTTAAAACAGCTTTAGCCATCCTGCTTTCGAGAATATCAAATAATTTACATTTTTTTTAAAAACGTTATAAATCCGATTCCTTTTCTTTGTATCCAGTATTTTTGTGCCATAATAGTTTTTTTTGTTGTTTTGCTAAATTTCCCCAAATTCCAATTGCCTCGTTTGACGGGCATATAAAGACCTGGCTCTTAAATTTAGGCTACGTTCAGCCAGCGAATCATCTGTCACCATCCATATCACCCGCCTCATTAACCCATTAATTTCCTGCAGCCAAATTATTAACAGCCGAGTCTTTATTTTTACTTAACAGTTTTGCTAACTATTGAATGTGAAATAGGTACAGTTCTCTTCATTTTTAAGTGAAGTGCTAATTTTAAATATTTTTATTATTGTAATTTAATTGCATTCTGACCACTAGGGAGGTTGTTGAATGTGAATGTGAAATAGGTACAGTTGTCTTCATTTTTAAGTGAAGTGCTAATTTTAAATATTTTTATTATTGTAATTTAATTGCATTCTGACCACTAGGGAAGTTATTGAATGTGAAATATCCTTATATAGATGCCGTTATTGTGATTTTTACGTGAAATGCTAAATTTTAAATAATTGACTATTTTTGCTATTCTTAAATATTTTTACTTTGTCTTCAAAATTAAACGTGTTAATGCAATTATAGAAGTGTTTTACTGCAGTACATAGGTACTGCAAATTATCTCGTATAAGTATAAGACGATGCTGTCGATCCTCAAATACCTATCCGCAGAATGATAACATTGAGAACACTCAATGCGTTTTTAACACCAAGACTGAAAATATGGTTTCAAAGCATGCTTTTTACCAAATTAAAGAAGAGTTATTTTATCGTAAGTTATATGATATATATTTATACAAGAAAAGTACCATTTTGTGCACTCAAACATCGTGCATGACCTTCAGTGTTGTGCCGTGCGTAATTTAAACATGTGTTCCTTCCGTTTTAATGACGCTTTGTGATATAGGGTACCAAAATATTTTTGGCTTTAGAATACTTAGATATAGAATTACTTATTTAAAGTAAGAATTTTCTAGTGAAATTGGCACACGATCTCCAAAAAACCACCCGCGCGAGCGAGTCGCGGTCTTGATGCCGCGTAGACTTGGAGTCGCGCTTTAACGTAAAGACGCGAGTCTAAGGGTGGGTTGCACCAAACCGCCTGTAAAAGTAAGCCAAATGTTACGCTAATCGGAGCTACTTAACGATTGCTAACATAAATGGGTTGCACCAAGTGCAAAATAACAGAACGTAAGAGTTAAGCGGGATGCCACTGTCTAAACGCATTTCTACTCACATTTTTATGGTAGAATATTTATTCAATATGGCAACACAACCATAAATGCCAAACTAAACTTGTCAAAATCGTCACACGAAGAAAAAAATCTAAAGAAAGGAGCGCGAACTAAACTTAACTTTGCACTCTGCAGATTGAAAATCAAGAATATACAAACATTTAGCCATTCCTGAACATGTTTATTACTCAATCAAAAAGTGGGCTATCCATTGCGCCTTACGGGGAAATTTTTTCAAAGGATAATGCAACTTGTGTTGAGAGTGGAGTTTAAAGCGAAAGCCAGAATAGTCGGCTGGTGTATTGTGCATTATATTATAGTGAGTAAATCATCCTGCTAGTTTATTACTACTTACAGAACCCTAAACAAGTAAAGCCGTTGCTGGAAGCACCAAATGGCGAGAAGGAGCCCAATCGCAAAACAAAGGCATCACTAGTTTTAACTCTTGAAAATTCGTAAAAATTGGGTACTGAATCCCTCCAACCTGGTTGATTATGGCTGGCACTGTAACCAACGTCCTAAATATTGAACTTATACATGTAATTACTTATTAAATGAGTGTTCTAAAGCATCTTTGTTAACAAATGATGAGTAGCACATATGTTACACTAATGAATAATAATACACAATGTTTTTTATTTCAGGTTTGAATTTACCTTTGGTATTGAAGACAAGATGAAATCGAGGCTTGTTATGCTACTCAGTGCTTAACTCCAGGATGTTTGAAAATAAAAATGCAGTGATTTCAAGAAATTGGTAGAATCTCAATGTAAAAATAAAGTATAATTATATTAACCTAATCAATCAGTATTTCAATTTTGATAATAAAATACATAATTATATTTACTTAGTTACCTTATTTTTGTTTTATTTATTATTCAAACACTGGCATAGGTTTCCTTTGTAGATGGAAGCAAGATCCTCCCCCCTCCAAACATATTTCTACTGCAAATATTATTCACCAGTTTTCTAGCACTTGGCATAAATAATCAATGAAACTTGACACTTGAAGTATTTTAAGTCAGGTCAATCAGTTCTTGGATAGTGTGAAGCGGACCCTTGGCCAAAGTGAGCCAGCTTATTGATCGGACAAAAAACTTCATAAACTGAACCACAGATCTTTGATAATGGTTATTAACAATACTCTACTCTTGATACATGTTACAAATATTATTCAGGTAAAAGTGACCATAAAACATTAGTGTGGCTAGGATTCCAAAAATGTTTTCTTATCACTTGTATCTTAATAATCATAATCATTTATTTCTTTGTAATGATATATGTTTACAAGTCATACAACAGCCATGTAGGTAGGTACCTAGTTACTATTATGTTTTATTTGTAAATAGGTACCTATGCTGGTTGGGAAAGATATATGATAAAGAGAGACCTTTATTATTTATTACTAATAAATTCATAGTAAAATCATAACATAACACATATTTTATAATTGATTTTGAGCACTGATGATAGGACTAGGACTAATCAAAAATGCATGCATACATACATCATCTTAGGAAGCTTTTCCCCTTATAGAAATGTAAGTATGAAAATATATCTACTTTTTATACTTACAAAATGAAATGCATGTACTTATTTTGCGTACAGTCACCGGCAATAGTATCTTCCTACATGAACTGTACAGTGAGTACAATTTGGATTAACAAAAGCATGTTCATAATAATGTCCGATTTAAAATATACTAATGGGGAAGGTATCTGTCAAAAGTCAGGAGGTGCCAGCATAAGTAGGCACCTACCACTAGTTTTGTTGAATGAGATTTGGCTTAAAGGGCTAAAATTAATGCCAGCAAATTCCAAATAAAACAAGAATTTGACACTATTGGTAGGACTGAGACTACAACCTATGCCGGCACCATCTGTAAACACTTGATTGGCCATAATCCTGATTGCAGCGACGAGCAGCAAATGTAGGTAACAATTGCCATAGAAGAGCGACACACGTGAAGTCAAATTAGTTAAACCATGCTATTACCAAATTGTCAGTAGATAGTTTATTTATTTATATGGGTTTAATGTTTCAATAGATCTGTAAAATCTTTGTGTTTATTTCACAAATTGAACTGAAATACAGTGTAAGCTCTATCAACACTCACGGGACCGGACATTTTGTGACATTATCACAAGTTGTCATTAAATAGAGGCACTGTGCTTGTTTTAAGGCAAATAATGAAATCAAATAAAAAACAAGAATTATATGAATTATTATAATGAATTTTCATACACATTTGAATTTGTGGATACCTAACCATTGTTGAACTATTTTTTTATTGTCCCATAACACATGACACTCTTATTTACTTGATTGTAAATTCCGCATCACACTTTATTTACATGTACTGTTCTGAACATTGTTTAGTTAGGTGTCGAGGCTCGATTTCTGTAGGACATTGGCGATAAATGTTTGGTGGTATAACTTCATGCCCTTATTAAAAGCATTAAAGAAACCTCTCTGATCATCTGGCATCTTTTGAATCGTATGACTTGCTCCCATCAAGTCCCGTTCGTGGCCTGGTCTACCGTGTCATAAAACTTGTTTTTCTTCTTGACCTGGTCATTCCACCGCGTCGGAGGTTTACGTTCCCTTTTGTCTTCTACCTTGCAGTATTCAAGTCAACCGTTGTTTCCAAAGGTTTGGTCTTCATTGACAAAAACAGAGTGGTTTTTTAATGGTTGTCATGATTCTGGTCCTGCTCATTCTACGGCTGTCGGCTTTCATGACAATGACTGTAGGTTCTGGTATGTTTGTGATACATAACAGAAGTCTGTACTATTTCAACCTGAAGTCTCTCGGCACTCGATTTTAACTAAATAACGCACTTATTACAAAGAATTTTATGTACTTATTATTTAATACCGTTATCTGATCTGAAAATTGTGAATAAAACCAAACGTCAATCGTATACGCCTTTTTACGTTCAGATACTCGCATATATTTATTACTGCAAACAATATTTTAATATTTTTCATCAAATATCACTGTCTTTTTGTCTAATAATGCATTTATCCTTGAAATACGAGACATTTTTGCAAACTGTCAGCCATATTTAAACGTAGATTTGAGTTAACCAGTGGTCGACGGCTGGTTAAGGTTAACGTAACTTTCTGACTGCTAAAGTGCATGGTGCAACGGAAAAACGGACTTGACGTCTACTGTAACCATGATGAGTTCGTTAAGTGTGCGTGGTACAACCCGCCCTAAGTTGTGTCAAAATCGGCAGTTGTGCCAGTTGTGCTAAGGATTTTAGTTCAAAGTCGCGAGTCACTGTCATTTTATGACAGTGGCATTCGATCGCGGGTCTGTCGCTCCTTTCACGCGCAAGTTGTGCTGCCAACTAGCGACAACGCATTAAGTCGCACCGATCTGTCTCTTCTCGCGCCTGTCACGCGTAAGTTGTGCTAGCCGTGCTGAGTTTACTCTACAAGTCCATATACATCGGACGTCCGAGTAGGTTTAGCCTTGTTTGCTGACGCTTGACATCATTTTTGTACCGCTAAATAAACGTATACAAAGTTTAGTACAAAAAAAATGTGTAACTATAGCCTAGGCCCTAGGGCTTAAGTGGCTGTCAACAGCCAATAGCTATTTGTTCTGGAAAAGTAAGTAAAATGTTATGTTAAAAAAAAGAAAAAAGAAAGAAAAAGATATGTCGAACCGCAAGCGTCTAATATTTATTACTACGGCCGAAAAACAAGACAGTTTCAGATTCCGCGTATTTTTAACGTTTTACCCTCCGAACACGAGTTCTTGTTCGAAACAATGTTTAAGAGAAAAATCAAGGGTTTGGTATTAAATAGTTACTCAAATGTAAGTTAGTGACAAGCACGAAGTTAGCACAAGTATATTAAATGTAACTCAATATGTAGGTATCTGCAGTGAAGACGGGTTACTTAGTACCTAAGGAAGTGTCCATACAAAGTGACCCGTTTTCATAGTGCTTGGATGTAAGTAGCAGTTAAGTTAGATAATGTAAGGAAATACATTTACAATGGGTGTATACCAACAAACTGTTTCGCATTTTGGCGAAGTGTTGTAGTAGTTTTAAGTATTTTTATTACTGAGCTATAAATAAAAAAAGAAATAAAATATTTCTTATATTTTAAAGAACTTTGTGAAATTCGATACTCGATTAGACGAAATAGGCTCCGTTCCTAATTCCCAATTTACGTCTTAAAATTAGCTTTAAACAGTTAATTTTATATTATACTAGCCTTTTCCCGCGGCTTCGCCCGCGTATTATAAGTACTACAAAAGGATACGATACCCGTGTTGATTTTCAGACTTTGTGACCACATTTGCCCCTTTTAGGGGTTGAATTTACAAAAAACCTAAAAAATGTGTTTACTCATTTATCGTTAGGAATACTCCTGTGAAGTTTCGAATAAAATAGTCTAACAAATCTTGATTCGCCATACAAACTTTGGACCCCCATTTGACCCCCTTAGGGGGTGAATTTTGAAAAATCCTTTCTTAGTGCATCCCTAGACCTTATAAGGAACCTACGTGCCAAATTTGGAATCTCTAGAACCAGCGGTTTGGGCTGTGCGTTGATATGTCAGTCAGTCAGTCAGTCAGTCAGTCAGTCAGTCAGTCAGTCAGTCAGTCAGTCAGTCAGTCAGTATCTTCTTTTATATATTTAGATTATTATTATTGACCATTCCCTTAAATATGTATTAGGTAATATATTTTAGATATTCTATAGATATGCTTCATGTTAAGTATAATAAATAATGCATATGCATTATTTTAATGTCTTAAGCTAATTTTTTTAACATTGGAAATTTAAAATAAAATATAGCGGTAATGTCTATAATTCACCTTAAACCGCAGCCAGATACACAACATATTATGGAAACCCAATTCTCACTGTAATTATGTAGATCCCAGAATTAGGTTATATGTGCAGGACGGCCGCCCTTATGGGTTAGCCACAAAACATCAGAGGCCGTATTTATTTATTTATCGTATGGCTACATGTCACTGGATATAGCTAGGCATTTCTTCCCTGGGGCCGTATTCTAGCTTTAAAACACGTATAGACACGATACAACTTCAATACAACTCCAATGCATTAACAACACAATACAGCTACGGCATAAACGTCTCAACCAGAAAAAGAATTTGCTTGAGAAATATTCCAACGCAACTCCAATACAACTTCAATATTGGTTGAATGTTTGTTGTGTGTTAGAGTTATGTTTGAGATAGGTTGTATTTTTATTGTATTGTTAATGTATTTTTAAATTAGAATCCGGCATCTGGGGTAGTAGTAGTTGTAGTGGGAAAGCAGATGATAATGAAAATCCAGTGAGTGCTGCGAGGTCCAGATGGGACAGTGCAGCTGCCAAGTTTGTTACTCTTTTAGCACCACCCAGGGATCACGTGTAGGGTTGTCTAAGGTGTTTCCTACGGACGCAGAGTAACAATGATCCCCATTGAGGCCGTATTCTAACTTTAAAACATATTTTCCTAGACACGATCCAACTTTAATACAACTCCCATGCATTAACAACGTAATACAGCCAGCGCCTAAACGTCTGAATCAGAAATATCAGAATTTGCTTGAGAATTATTTCGATGCAACTCCAATACAACTTCAATATTGTTTGATAATTTGTTGTGTGTTGAAGTTACGTTTAAAATACATTGTGTTTTTAATGTATTGTTTAAGTATTTTAAGGTTAAATACGGCACCTGCTTTAAACATGCAGCCTTGGCCACAATTATTGAGCACCCATGCGATTTTGAAACAAAACTCGATAGTTAAGTCGTGTTTCCAGCTTTTTAAAGTTATTTTATCAATTCATTATAATTAGTTAGTAGTAACTGCATAGAATATTTGTAATTTGTCGCACCGACTTAATTTCGCATTTTTGTTGCCTTCATTTTTCTTTTTTTTAGGTACTTACCTTGAAAGTGTTATGAAGTCAAGTTTTCTAGATGTACATATGAATAAAATATTAGTAGTTTATACGGCATAATGAAGGGCATTAAAATACGAGTGTGTTTTTATAAAAAAAAAGTAAGTTTTATAATAATATCACACGAGTGTTTAATGCCTAATTATGTACAGTTACATACATTATCTCTTCTTTCTCTCACTTCGTCCGTTTTATAAAACCACACTCGTATTTTAATGCCCTTCATTATGTGGCAGTCACATAAACTTCTATTAAACTATTTTAAACCCTTTTAGGGTTCCGTAGTAAACTAGGAATCTATCTATACATATAATAAAGCTGAAGAGGGTCGAAAGTCTGTACATGGAAGATAATCGAAAAAAAGTTGGCTGGGGATACTTAGAATCGATAACAGAACACGTTCCAACAATTTTTAGAATTTTTGTCTGTTTATCTGTTTGTCTGTTTATCTGTTTGTCTGTTTATTTGACCGCGCATCACGTGAAAACGGCTGAATGGATTTTGATGAAATTTTGTATAGATATAGTTTGAGTCCTGGTAAAGGATAATGTATAGTTTTAATCCCGAAAATTAACCCTGATGGGGGTGAAAATGGGGTTGAAAGTTTGTATGGAGAATTTTTAACCGCTGAACCCCCCCCCCCCCCATCTTACTTTCGAACCGTAGGTCCAAAAAATTGAAAAAAGAATGGAAGTGACGCCTGCTACCCGTCGATGCTTTAAATTTACCTTTACCCGCTCTTAAGAAATATTTGAAAATGTCATGAATGTCAAAGGGTTATTGCAGGTTCGAGGACTATATATGACGTACAAAGATGCATGGCCCAAACCAAAAAACTACTACAAAATAATCTAACATTCATAGGACACCGTTTAGGTAGGAAATAGTAGTTTATGTAACTGTTACGTAATAAGGGTCCTTAAAACATGAGTGTGGTTTTCATAATAAGATCACACGAGTGTTTTAAGGCCTAATTACGTACAGTTGCATACACTGATTTATCTACACTCATATTATTTATCCTAAATGCATTATTCGGAAACCATAGAATGGCCGCCATTGCACCGCCATGGCCAACTCGATTGTGCCGGCGGTCGCGCGGGCGCATATCGGCGGCCGCGCGGGAGCGTGCAGGTGTACATTATGTTATCAAAACTCATAACACATCAATATTTGAGCATGTAAAGTTAAAATTACGTTACTGATACAGATAAAAAGCTTATCATAGTAAAATCAGTTGTGGTAATGCTAGCATTGCCTACCGTTTTCGAACACGTTTTAGAGAACTTACGATGTGAGTGTAGATAAACATATCAAACGTTTTGTGAAGCAGTCAGATTAGGATTTATTTTTCTTTATAATTAAACAATAGGTACATTATCTGTCTCTCAACCTGTTTCGATATGTCTTCTTGAAGAACTACGCCTTATTTTGTATCTTTAAGATCTAATAATGTATTACTGTTTTGAAAAAAATAAGTCCCGTCGAATTTCTTTTCGGTCATAATACTTCTTGGGCCAGAGGTGTAGGGTTAGAACCGGTGGTAGTTTTGGAACGAAGTTCCTTATCGGACGTTCGCGGATCCGGCCAAGGCGAAAAAAAGTCACGTGACAGTCACGAAAAAGCGTCACGTCACGAAAACGCGACACCCATACCATTGAGAAACATGTAAAATAGAATGGAATAAAAAATATATAAAATAGAATAAAGTGAAGTGAAGTGTAGTGAAATTGAGAAGTGACAAAGTGATAAAAGTGAAAAAAGTCGAGAACCTTAAAAGTCGAGAATTTTAAAAATGTCGAAAATGTCAAAAATGACAAATTTTCCAAAATTTCCAAAACTTCCAAGATTTCAAAGATTTCCAAAATTTCCAAAATTTCCAAAATTTCCAAAATTTCCAAATATCCAAAATTTCCAAAATTTCCAAATCATCCAAAATTTAAAAAAATGCAAAATTAAAACCACAAAATTTACGAAAAAGTCAAAATTAAATAAAATTAAATAACATAACTTCGTTCCAATCGCACTCGATTCACATACTTTCCACGACACTCACGTATTTTATTTTTCTCTGACGTTCATTAGTGCATTGTAATGTACTTACATTGACGAATAAATATCTTGATCTACACCAATATCATAAATCCTTTATTCCGCGTTCAGAACCGTATGTAATTAATTACCAACATTATTGCAACCAGTAACGTAACATCAGTGTATTATCTGTGACAGTGTGGTAAAAACGTATGAAAATTCATTACCTATGGTAACGTAATGAAAATTCGCCCCCCCGACCGCCGGCGCAATAATGTTGGTCATGGCGGTGTAATGGCGGTCATTCTAATGGTTTCAATGGATTTTTAATATGTGTGTAGGTAAAGCAGTGTATGCTTCTGTACATAATTAGGCCTTATTACGTGACAGTTATATCGCCATGTCCGTCCTGTCCGCGGTCTAGCTCAGTTACCGTTCGCACTAGAAAGCTGAAATTTGGTGAGGCCTGATAAGAACTTTCAATAAAAACTATATTGAATAAAATCGGTCCAGCCGTTTTTGAATTATTAGTCAAAAACGCATAGTGAAAGGAAGTGCCGAATAGTAAAATGACGTAAGCGCCGCCAAATAAACGACCTTTTGAACGGATGTTTTGTAACAGGGCAGCATCTACGAAACTCTACACGGAGCATCGCCCGTCATGCTCTTGGCCGGTTTTTTTTTGCATTGTTATCCCGGAAATCACCCCTTAAGGATTACTAATTCCAATTCCAGAAAATCCCCAGCCAGGTTATACGTAGCCTATAAAAATTTAACGTCTAAAAGGGGGGGTAGCCACTACACTCGATTGAGTTAAATTTGCATGGGTCATGGAACTCCCTCCTCCAAGTGTACCTCAAATAGAAAAAAATCACAACCGCGCCTGTTCTTACCTTTCATGCTTTGACTGATTTGACGGGAGGATCGATTTGGATGATATTTGCAGTAGACATAAACGTATAAAAACAAAAGTGGTCCTGTATCGTCCGATATACACCTACTATACTCTCTATGTCGTTTAAATCATGCCAAAAAAATTTAATAAAAAAAAGGATTCATTTATGAGTGTAGTTTCATTTAGTGGTAATTGTAAAATATTTTATTAGGACTACTGTCCTCTAGCGTATGTGTCGTTTTCAATTTATAGGTACATCATTGGCGGTTGTTAATAGAGTTTATTTCTAAATTATGTTTTATGCCAGTTAACGTCTTAATGACAACCGACAATTATGTGTACTTTTGATTGAAAACGCCACATACTATCATTTCAGCCAGTGTTAATGTCTCAAACCTTCATGGATATATGAAGCACGTTGAAAACGCTATTTTTTTAGAGCGCATGACAGCTAACGGTTTCATCTGTGTAGCTAAGCGTCAAATAGAGGAAGGAGAATCTTCTGTACTTGTAGTAGGTATTACTTATTCTGTGGTTCAGAGGAAAAAATAGAGGCGAAGTTTGGACTGGAAGCTTTTATACCGCGCTTCCAGCAACCCAGAACAAAAAAAAAATAAAAAAGTATTTTTTACTTAGACAAGCCTACTCCAATCTTACTAGTTATAAATGCTAATATTTGACTACTTGGAAGCGATATTTTTTCCTCCTTCACACAATAACGGATTACCTATAGGATTTGGATGAAATCATAAAGGGTCTTATGGTGTCATGACTATATATTTTTACACCTCGGTTTAAAAACGACAATATTTTTGTGATGAAAAATATGGCAACCCTAGCTGTCCACACTTAATATTATAATGCGAAAGTGCGTTTGTGCGTGTTACCTAGTCACGCTTAGACAGCTGAATCGATTCAGATGAAATTTGTTACGAAGATAGTTTCAGTGAGCGAAGAACATAGGGCAGTTTTTATCTAAGAAATCATCCCTTAAAGGGGTAAAAATAGGAGTGAATTACTAATTACACACAGACGAAGTAACTAATAAAGTAATTACGGGCGAAATAAATCACACAGTGCGCCGTTCTCGACAACCAATAAATTAAGGTAGAATTTATAATTGTACGGAGTGACTTGACAAGTCAACAAACACAAATGTTGCCGCAATTCGGCCAGTGCTGTTCTTATCGATATTTTTATTTATTAAGAGTTCTACAAACGCCGCGACTTATTGGTTGCGATATTGTCGCTGCAACTTGATTAAGGCTTAAAGCCTGAAGAATGCTGCAACATGATGTGGAAAATACGTTACTTTTACGGAATGACTATTACTTGTTGATAAAACTATGCGGTACGCTACAAAATGAAGTCAATTTATAACTTCTGTACATCCTATTATTGGAGACAATAATAATTTCTAAAGGCGGCTACTCATACACCTGCCGTAGGGTTAATACCGGGCGCATGGCTTAGAGAATTCGACCAACCGGAGCGGCCATGTCTGTCATTATCAATCCGACCGTCGTGCGCTTGGAGAATTTAACTAACCAGAGCGGCCATTGACAGGCTTTCCCCTCTGCCGAAAACGATGGTCAATAAATATAACCAGTGGTCATATTTATTGTACGGACTGACGTTTATCTGACGTGGCTATTTGTACGTTACGTACGAATAGCCATACATTTGACGTTCGCCTCCCCCGCAAAAATAAGGAGACTTTTTTTGTATAGAAAATGACAGACATGGCCGCTCCGGTTGGTCGAATTCTCTAAGCCATGCGCCCGGTATTAACCCTACGGCAGGTGTATGAGTAGCCGCCTTTAGAAATTATTATTGTCTCCAATAATAGGATGTGCAGAAGTTATAAATTGACTTCATTTTGTAGCGTACCGCATAGTTTTATCAACAAGTAATAGTCATTCCGTAAAAGTAACGTATTTTCCACATCATGTTGCAGCATTCTTCAGGCTTTAAGCCTTAATCAAGTTGCAGCGACAATATCGCAACCAATAAGTCGCGGCGTTTGTAGAACTCTTAATAAATAAAAATATCGATAAGAACAGCACTGGCCGAATTGCGGCAACATTTGTGTTTGTTGACTTGTCAAGTCACTCCGTACAATTATAAATTTTACCTTAATTTATTGGTTGTCGAGAACGGCGCACTGTGTGATTTATTTCGCCCGTAATTACTTTATTAGTTACTTCGTCTGTGTGTAATTAGTAATTCACTCCTATTTTTACCCCTTTAAGGGATGATTTCTTAGATAAAAACTGCCCTATGTTCTTCGCTCACTGAAACTATCTTCGTAACAATTTTCATCTGAATCGATTCAGCTGTCTAAGCGTGACTAGGTAACACGCACAAACGCACTTTCGCATTATAATATTAAGTGTGGACAGCTAGGGTTGCCATATTTTTCATCACAAAAATATTGTCGTTTTTAAACCGAGGTGTAAAAATATATAGTCATGACACCATAAGACCCTTTATGATTTCATCCAAATCCTATATCCTATTTCTCTACACACATGCCTGCTGTTCAGTTTGTGAGTGAATATCTTGCTGAATGCACGACTCTAAAATGGCGCCAGAGGTAGCTTAGAGTGAGGAATAGGACATAGGATACTTAACTACTTTTTATCCCGAAAAAAAACCTTTTTAGAGGGCCACACGATAACCGAATTCTATGCGGACGAATAATTATCCAAGTATCTTGTAGACATTGGGGGCCGCGGGAGATGAAATATGTAGACGGACTTAGGTATTTACAAGTTTATTTTACACACAACAGCACCACAGTATGTACAAACAACTATTTACATAAAACTGCACATATATTTACACATCTGTCAAACATTAATCTCAAATAATTTACAATAGCGAGAGAAAACACAAGGGAACATTTGACAGAGAAAATTTGCACTAACTTTTTTTAAATAACAAAACGCGCGCCTAGCGCGCGCCGAGCGCTGAGCTTTTCAGCCAGTGTGCGCGCCACCAAAGAGGTTGGCGTTGAACGCGTCGCTTACATATCTTTTCTTCTATTTTAGAAGTAGTTAAGTAGGTATTTTTGAGAAATATCGTCTTCTGACTGTTCCTAAATATCGTTACATTTTGTTGTTATTACTCGTAGAAGTGTTGAATTCAATTATTAAGTGATGTTGCCTCGGATTACGGATTCCTTTGGACGTGCAAGAATTAGAACCAGAACGATGTTCATCTAAAATGTCGCCTGCATAATAAAGAGCTCAAATTTACAGAAACTATTTGTAGTCCGCCTCGAACTGAGAACTCGCGATTTCCTTGTAAATGCATTGACCAATATACCAAGACTCTTATGATGAGTGTTTTGCGCCTTCTAGCTCCATAACCCATGGATCGATACAACCCCAACAAATTTCATAAAGATTAGAAAAAACGTTACTACAGTTACCGCAGAACAACTATTCAAAAAGCCATCGAAATGCAGCGATGTCCAGGTAGCCAGCTGACAGTTCCGTTTCCGTTTCATCCGAAGCTGTCTATAACTTCACTTCGCTTAGGCTCCGCTCGTTCGACGAGATAGAAAAATATATGATATGTTGTATAACATAACTATACGATTTATTAGCGACAACGTATTTCAAAACTTTTGTCTGATTTGAATATTGTAGCATTTCAGGCTGTGACATGATAATTTAATTTCCTAACGTTTATAGATCCTTTAAATGGAATCGTATTGCTAGTGTTTAGCACAACATTACACTTTTCGATACTTTTTATCGACATATACCCATGACTATTTTATTTTTGCTATTCCAGGCAATATTTTAACTGTCAGTCATGTGTCAAGTCACTTTTTATAATTAGAAATTCAACCGTAGACATGCAAATATTTCATCAACTTCTTCGAGGGCTCTCTGCAATCCAATTAATATTGGATAATGGACCCAATCTTCCATTATACTAAACGAATAAGTATCTACCACGGGATCCCTACTGAACCCACAGTCTATCTGTCTTGCACGCGTGATATAATTACTGAGCCTGCGGTTCGAGAGAAGGATATAAGGGGAAGGGTGTATTGATACGTCGATTGTTAGGCTGTAAGGATCCTTCGATTGGATATAGATAGTTTAATCCTTTAGTGAAAATTCGTATAAGTTTGACTTGTCATATTTTTTCAGTCCATCAGTACCCATTGAAAAAGCGTAGGGGTGCATTGGTAAAGTGAGTAAGTATATAGATATTATAGATGTTATTTATTTTAAATATTCGCTGTAACACGGTTTCAGTGTGCAGTTTTAATATGTATCTAAAACATCTGTGTCATTATTTCAATATTTGTCAGTTACCAACATAAAAAGTTTCGCAATTTAAACAATGTGAACGTCATTAATCATGGACATGTACAGGTCAACGGCGCGACGCTGAGAAGTATTCGCGTATTCTGAAGTATCTAGTGCCGTATTTTAATTTTAAAATACATTTAACAATACACCAAATACACAATCTATCTCAAACATGACTCTAGAATACTAGTAGTCCGCCTCGAACTGGAACTCGCGATTTCCTTACAAACGAGATGACTAATATAACAAGAACCTTCTGAAGATTTTTGGTGCCTTCTAGCTCAACAACCCCTTGATCGATCCTGCTCATATACAAACCCACAAATTATATGTATCTCTGCTACATGCCCAACAAATTTCATAAAGATCAAAAAAACGTTACTAAGTTATCGCGGAACAAACCCTCAAAATCAAAAAGCCATCGAAATGCCGAGACGTCCCAGGTAGCCAAAGTTGTTTGTAAGAACTTCACTTCGCTTACGCTCCGCTCGTTCGACAATATTGAGTCTGTACAACGTACGACATACCTTTTCCAAAAAGTGTCGCATATGTAGATCTAGACCGAAATATACACCAGTCGTGGAATATAAAAGATTACCAAATAACGGGACAAACTTGTCATCGAACTAAAATCTTCCGCGATTCCTCTCAATGGTTGCCCTAGTTCTAAAACGTCTTATGAAACTTATAACTTCTATGCAATTAAGACCTTCTAGACACATACGATTGAGCCCTTTGGACAAACTTCGCCTCAAATAAAAACTTTTGCCTCGTGCTTCGAATATGAAACCAGTTTGGATAATATCACCGCCGTTTCGATTCTAAAGGTTTTTGGGTAGCCATTTTAAACCTTATAACGAGAGAGATAAGTTTCAAAGTTCATTTAAGAGTAATGCACAAAACGTGACAGGAAAATGGGATTGAGGGGTTTTGGCTAACTTGCAGTCATGTGCATTATATACATTTAAATAAAACCTTCGACAAACTCCACAATTTAAAGTGTTCAAATAAAGTTTAAATAAGGGGTTTATACTTTGTTCAACTACATACCTGAAGCGACATAACTAAGCTTTGTGAAATGTACAAAGGTTTACAGGCATGTGAGTATAAATTCGACTGTGCATTTTGACAGATACATAAGTAATTTCACGATTGTGCAGACAGCGCTACTTAAAGGTTAGAGGTTTGCGTCCTTTAATATGTGCTAAAAACACGTCGAAGTGGGACTATTTTTTTCATTTTCATATATACATTTTAAGCAAGAGTCTGTTTAGCTAGAATAGCTAGATATTTTTTTTGAAAAATTCCTGATGTTTAAGTGTTAAAATAAAAATGTTACCAAACTCTTAGTCACAAAAGACCCCGTCAAATCGTGAATTGACCAAATCCGACAAAATTGAGGGTTGTCTAGAAAAAAAAACCCACAGCCCGATAAGCCTGAAAGAACGGACGTGTATAAATAGGTTTGACGTTTGGCTTTGAGGCCGGACAATTAAGGTCGGGAAGGGTTACATAAATCCTGCTTATCTGAGCATTTTTTAACACGCATGATATAACAATGTTACTAGCTATAATTCAGGAAACTGACCAATATTAATCCTCAATGTTATGAGATAAGGTTGACTACTGCGTTGCTGTTAATAAATTGAGCTCTTAATTAAATACATGATTTTTCAGATGACTTAAAAAAAAACCGGCCAAGTGCGAGTCGAACTTGCGCACCGAGGGTTCCGTACAAACCTTTACAGCATAAAGGTATTATAGACCTGAGTATTTGATATGAATTTCAATTTAATACCTCTACGCGTTCATGAGGATAGGGGTAGTAACTTTAAAATTATTAAAAATATTTTTATTAAATGATGTAACTAAAAATTTACGGTTTTCGCAATTTTTCCTTTATCTATGCTATATGACGTTACTTCGTGCCAAATTTCAAGTTTTTGAGTTCACGGGAAGTACCCCGTAGGTTTTGCGAGTGCCGAAAAACTCTAAAATTTGCAGCATAAACGACTGTATCTTTTGATTGCGTTGGCTTTTAAGTTTGATTTTTTCACAGCTCCAAGGGACAATAGACCTAAGTATTTGATACAAATTTCAGCTTGATACCTCCACGCGTTCCTGAGAAAAATGGTCTTGACAGACAGACAGACAGACGGACAACAAAGTGATCCTATAAGGGTTCCGTTTTTTCTCTTTCGAGGTACGGAACCCTAAAAAGGGGGGTTAACAAACTCTGAGCCCTCTGAGTGGGAAGCACAGGCAGCGAAGCGTCCGGAGTGGAGACGGTTGTTACAGCTGTTGATGATTTCGAAGAACGACAAAAGCAGACCTCGACAACAGACGGGATGGTCTGAAAGCTCGACTACCTGCAGCCTTAACTTACCACTACCTAGACGGAGTCCTGACGTGCCCTCGGTGTGGACGCACACTGCAGACTAAGATTGGCTACTGCAGTCACATGAGGGCGCACGAGCGGGCGGACCAGCTTAGTTCCCGCAACTAAAGAACCTTTGCAGTCGCTGTGGCCGAAATCGGCTAGGAAGAGAGAGAGAGAGAGAGAGAAATAGTATAAGTAAGTTATCTCCGATCATTTCGTATCTTACGCTCTTGAAATGAAACACGCACGCTTTATGCTTTCAAACAGTCATGCTTTATTAAATCTCAGGAAAAATTAATGCTTTGTTTTTTGCTAAATTTCTAATTCTTTGTCAAAGTGAAGTAGACAATGGTCGCTTTTTTACTTTATCGGTATCGTCGATGATATTGTCTCGTTATATTGCCACGATATTACTGATGCCGTAATCTAATTTAAAGTACATAAACAAGACAAAACGCCATCTATCTCAAAAATAACACAATAAATAGTCAACCAATATTGAAGTTGTATTTGAGTTGCATCGGAATAATTTTCAAGAAACTAATATATCTGCTTAAGACGGAGCCGTATTCTAACTTTAAAACATGTTGAGAAGCGATCCAACTTCAATACAACTCAAATGCATTTAACTATTCAATACAGCTAGCACCTAAACGACTGAATTAGAAATATCCGAATTCGCTTGATAAATATTCCGATGCAACTCCAATACAACTCCAATATTGGTTGATTGTTTGTTGTGTGTTGGAGTTATGTTTGAGATAGATTGTGTTTTTAACGTACTTTGCCTCACAGAAACTTTCATAAAAAAAGGGACCGAAAGCAACCTTAATCTTCCGGGATTCCAACTAGCATCCTATTATTCCAGATCAAAGCATAAGAGGGGGGGTCATGCATCTTAACAAAACATAATCTTAAATCTATACCGTTGCAAATCTGTAAGGATCTCGCTATAACAAATATTTTTGAATGCTGTGGAATTGAAATACCAGTTATGAAATTAATAGTAATTAATGTTTATCGCGTCCCTAAATATGCATATGTAATTTCTTTTTTACAACAATTACAGAAAATTTTACATTATGTAACCACAAAAAAGAAAAAATATAAAGTCATTGTAAGTGGTGACTGGAACTTTAATACCCTTAAAAAAGACAACCATACATCTGAATTAATAAGTTTGTTACATAACTACAATTTTGAAATGCATATAAAAACTCCAACAAGAGGAAACTCGTGTATTGACCAAATAGCTAGTAATATGAAGAAAGTCATACCGAACGTACTTTCACTAGCCCTTTCTGACCACGAAACAGCTCAATTCATAACAATCCAATTAAAATCTACCGCTCAACGAAAACCATACTACATCGTTACAAGAGATTATAGCTCTGAAAATATGGCTAAATTTAAAAACTGTATGTCATCTGTAACCTTTTCACAAGTTTTTAACGAAACGGAGACTGACGCAGCATTCCAGAGCCTCCATGAACTATTAGCTCTATTCAATGACTTGTGTTTTCCATTTGTTCGAAGGAAAATCAACAATAAGCCAGTTAATGATAGATGGCTAACCCGTGGTTTACGGCGATCATGCCTTAGCAAGAGAAAATTGTATCTTAAATATATCCAAGAGCCGACGAACAAACCATCTAATAAACATAAATACGCTAACTTCACAAAATTGCTCCAAAAGTGTATACATAAAGCTCAACAACTACGTAACAGTAAAGTGATTAATCTTGCTAAAAGTAAATCACATGCGACTTGGCAAGTTATTAATGGTCATCCTTTTACCGAGCCTCAATTTATCAATTGTATTGAAAAAGATCAAATCAACTACACAGATCCTACAGAAATAGCACAACTCTTTAACAACTTCTTTATTGATCTCACTAACACACAGGTTACAAATAAAGGACTACAAAATCAGGCATATCTAGAAATACCTGCAAACACAAAAACTATATTTCTCAAACCTTACGACAAACAAGCCATGCACAAAATTATAATGTCCTTAAACAACGGTAATGCAGTAGGCGTGGACAATATAGCAACTAAAGTATTAAAGTGCTGTGCGGACGAGATTGCGTTACCGCTCGCACACATAGTAAATTTGTCGTTCGAGCAAGGAAAGTTTCCAACCAATCTCAAACGATCCATTGTCAAACCAATATACAAAAAGCTTGACAAAACCCTCATGGGCAATTACAGGCCTATAACTATCATACCAGTTATATCTAAAATCTTAGAGAAAGCTATGCACAAACGTCTATTAGATTTCCTCAATGCTTGCTCGATAATAAATGATCAGCAGTTTGGCTTTCGTAAAGGGAGTTCGACTACGCTGGCATGCTTTAATCTTATAAAATTAGTATCAGAATCAATAAATAATAAAACTCCAATACCCGTAGCAGCTGTCTTTCTGGACCTAAGTAAAGCGTTTGATTTTGTAACACACTCGATACTATTGTCCAAGATAGAAAAGTATGGTATAAGAGGAAACGCGCTAAACTGGATACAAAGTTACCTTTCTGGGAGGGAACAATGTGCGGAAATTCAACGGATTATCAATGATGAACTTGTATCCATAAGGTCTGAATATAAATATAACCGCTGTGGAGTACCGCAGGGGAGCATACTAGGTCCATTATTATTCCTTTTATACGTCAACGATTTGCCTAGACACGTGCAACATGACTGCATAATGTTTGCCGATGACACTACCTTGATAATAAAATCTGACAATTTAAGTAATTTTAGTAAAGACTTAAATGACACTGTAATTAATGTAATTCATTGGCTTGACAATAATAATTTAAAATTAAATATTAATAAAACATGTGTAATGCAATTTAGGACATATAGAGGTACAGATATCGACTTGGACATTCAATATGAAAATGAGACAGTAAAAGAAGAAGAATCCACTATGTTTTTAGGCATACATATAGATAAATACTGCAGCTGGAAAAACCATGTTACTGACGTATGTGAAAAGCTTGACAAGTTTGTATTTGCTCTTAGGAGACTAAACAATATAACATCTAAAGCCGTAGCCTTAACAGCTTACCACGGACATGTCTCCTCCGTTCTGAATTATGGCTTATTGATCTGGGGCAACTCTGTTGATATCCACAAAGCATTCCTAATTCAGAGAAAATGTATTCGCGCCGTTTGCAACGCCCATTATCTAGAACCATGTAGACCACTATTCAAATCCATGAAAGTTCTACCCCTACCATGCATGTACATGCATGCATATTACAGGCATCGCTCTTTGTAAGAGCGCATCCTGAATATTTTGATACAAATAATACCTTTTATCCTAGAAACACCAGACGGGAAGACCAAATATTCTTGCCTAGAGCAAGAAAAGATATATTTAAAAACAATGCCTTTTACATGGTAATCCTCATATACCGTAAATTGCCAAAATGTATATCAGATAGCCACACGAAATTGTTTAAAAGTGCCCTCTGTAAATGGCTATTATCAAAATGTTATTACTCTGTTGAGGAATTTCTATCCGACGGGAATCAGTAACTAAGCCATTTCTTATTATTTTGTTGATAATTAGTAATTATAATATAATTAGTAATAGTGTAAATTATGTTATTTATTTATGTTTGTTATCTAATTTACCTATCCTATAAAATTTAATTTGACATTCTAAGATAAAATAATTTGTAATGTGACATTTTTAATAATTTTGATATCTAGCTTAGTGCTATAATAATTCTACTGACATGACATATTGTATATAAATTGCTTGCTTGCTTGCCGCTTGCTCTACTTATCATTGCATGCCTACTATAAGGTAGAACATAAGGACACCTGTTTATTATAAGACCAATGTAAACACTATGTTCTAGCAATAAAATATTTCATTTCATTTCATATTTCATTTCATTTCATTTCATTTAATGTATTGTTTATGATTTTTTTTAAACAGAATACGGCACGGCATAGGCTCTAGCTGTATTGTGTAGTTAATGCATTGAAGTTGTATTGAAGTTGAATGGTGTTTTAAAATTAGAATATGGCCCAGGGCAAAATTTATGAGATTTTATGTAGTTAAAAATATTAATTTTGTATTAAGCATAACGTCTGCAAACGATACCGCAATGTTTAGAAATATAGGAAAAGTAGAAAGAATCCACTGCCTCAGATATAGTGGAAAAATTCCCAGCCATCAGGTAAGTCCCAGTAGCTCAGTTGGTCAGAGCGATGGGCATGTATCCCAAAGTCGAGAGTTCGAGTCTCGCCTGAGGTGTGGATGTTTCTACTTTTTCTTTATTTCTAAACAAAGTATAAAACCGACCAATAATCTATTGAAAGCGTATAAAATAACGACTAGTGCAGTATTATTCTTAAAAGTAGCATTCTCCCTTTGTACATGGCAAAATAATTTTTATATTATAAGTAACGTTGTTCGGTAGAGGCCTTTTTGCTTGTCATATTGTCAATTTTCTACTAGTAGATAGAGTTAAATACGTAAGTAATTAAGCATTGATTATACCAGCAACGCATGAATCATACAAACTGCAGCCAGCAGCCACCGATTAATATTAATGATGACAGCCACATGCAGCTGTGGCAGTTTTAATGTCACCTGGTGGATTTATGGATGTTATTAGTGTTGCCCTACGTAGTACAGTCAGCAAAACACAGCACAGCACTAGACCCTACTAATAGTGTTGTGTTCGAGCTGGTGAGTAAGGTAGCCAGAGCTGAAAGAGCACTTGAGTCTTCTCAATAAAGTGGTGTTAATGCATAATCAATATAATTTTATAGCCTCCTTCTACTGCCGGAGCGTTCGCGGGAGGAAACTTATGATCATCGTTATCGTTCTACTGGAACATTCCTATTCATTATTCCATTAATGTCTTTAAAAAATTGGCTAATACAACCAGTAACTCATCATTCGTCATCATTTCAGCCGAAAGACGTCCACTGCTGGACAAAAGATTCCCCCAAAGATCTCCACAACGAACGGTCATTCGCCGCCCTTAACCAGCTTTTTCCCGCGACTTTAACCAGATCGTCGTCGGTCCACCTAGTCTGGGGCCTTCCCACACTGCGTCTTCCCGTACGCGGTCGCCACTCAAGAACCTTTCTGCCCCATCAGCCATCGTTTCTGACTAAGAGAAGTAACTAAGACTATTTAATTAAATGTTTAAACTTGGAACTGCAGCTCAAGCAGGAAAATGAAATGAATATAGGTAAGTATGTATGTATATTGTACCTACACACCTACCTATAATGTATTAGTCTAACGCGGATTGAACCGCGCGATCTTGCAAACCCCTGAGGTTTTCAATAGTGGCGCATATGTTTAAAGACCTCGATACACAATGGCCCATCATGGGCCAGTCTAAGGGACACAGCTATACGACGGAAGGAGATCGCAATATCGTTAGCTCCCTCTAACGCATAGCTGCGTCCCTTAGACTGGCCCATGATGGGCCATTGTGTACTGGGAGCTTAAGGCCCTACTTTGACCGCAAAATACCTATTCCTAAACCACGCCTACGGGGCCCCACCCTTCAAATTAACACGCACACATAAAAAGGTCCGCCGCGCTTGGAAAAATAAAGCTCCATCTAGCGTAATACTTGTTAACTACCACTGGATTCAATCGGCCACAAAGTTAATATGAACCAAGCACCGTCAGATGGCGCTGTTCTTAAAATGTTTATTGTTCTGTCCTATTTAAGTATTATTTAAATGGAATAATAATATAGTTCCGGTTGTCATAAAAATCTATAGGACTACGTGCTTATCCTTATTTTAGTTTTTCGGAAGAAATTAGCTGCATAATGATTTAAAAAAGGAATTTTCTTCTTAACCCCATATTTCTAAGTATTGTTTTGATAAGTACCGATAAAATATAATAAAAACCTTAAAAATAACTTACGAACAAGTTTAGCAAGATAGTTTCTAGATTTTGAAGGAGGAGATTATCAATTCATCGGGTTTTTTTTTGTTTTTTTTATGCTCACCGATCATTCGAAGACGGCTCAACCGATTTAGGAAATTGTTGTTGTGTTTTAAAGAGTATACTCTACGATTGGTCCCATTGTCACCAGGTCAGGTTCTGATTATGGGATCCTGGACAAATCGAGGAAAATCTTCAAATATTATATGATGATTTTAAGGTTTTTTACAGTAGCCCGGGAATTTGCTTTTGGAAAGGTGGAGAATAAGTGAAGTCTGTTCTTTTTTGTTTAAAATTATTTTTTATTATATTTGAAATGGCTAAACTGATTCTGATGCGGTTTTCAGAAAAGTATTTGTTATAGTCTGGAAAATGTTTTTAGTATAGGGTCAGATAGTCGTCAGTGGGACACTTTTTTTTGTGGCCATAACCAATGACCATAAGAGGTTATATCAAGAAGGATAGCATACTTAATTTAATGTAGTTTTTGTTTGGTTTTGTTTTTTTTTCAGTTTTTATTGAATCATATTTGTCAGTCGCGACAAATCCCACTAACATCCAAGAAACATCATTTACAAGCTTAGCAAGATATTAAGGGTGGATCATTCCACCTCCATCCCCCACTACTTAGCCAGGCCGTTGGGTTATTTTTCTGACAGATATAGTAAGATTAAAATCGAAACAATACGAACCGTATACAGATATCAAGCAGTTAAAACACAAACTCACGCGGGTGAAGTCACAGGTAAAATTTGTTTCTGATTATTTTTTACTAATAACAAGTAGATATTATATATAATAACATGTTAAAAAAGACAAGAAACAAAAAATATTAATACGTTATTTCTCTTCAATAATCAATATTAAAAAAATTATGATGAAACCACAATACAACTAAAATGCCATTATTATCGATCTTTGTACGTTATAAGTAACAACTATAGTACTTACATTAATAATATTTTCAATGCCCGTCATAAACTGAACGAGAACAAAATAAATGTAAACTTTATATAATAATAAAGCCAAAGAGATAAGATTTTTCAACCTTACTTACCTACTATTTCTACCCTGATGGAATTTTCTACTTCCATAAAAATATAAAAATATGAGTTTATATAAGATGAAATCTGGGTCGTGATCCTGAACCACTTTTTATGACTTTGTAACTGATCACCATAATATATATTATTACTTATTATTATATCAAGATCTTTGAATATTTTTCCACGAAAATTATTTTGAACATTATCGGTTCAGACGTTTTTGAAATATCTCCAAAAAAACTACGTACATAGGCAGATACGACCTTGCAATATTAATTTTTTCGATAGCCGGTAAGGAACTCTTCACTATGCGTGGTCCGACTCGCACTTAGACGGTTTTTTTCAGAATCGACACGCTCGAAACATCAGGAAAATAATAAAAGTAAAGTGTACGTGATTAAGTCACGTTTTTGTCAAAATCATGCCAATATGAATGAACTTTACATCAATGTCATCAATAAAATTCACAACAGGGTCTCACAAGGACATAAGGCTTTATTTAGGACCGAGCTTGATGTTTTAAATCCGTTATCGATTGTGAGCTGATGACTTGATGACTTATTAGATTATTTATTTATTTATGTTAAGGAGAACCAACAGCTTTTAAGTCACAGTTATACAATTAAATATACACAGAAAGCCAATTAAAGGAACTCACAAGTAATAACAATATAGTCTAAATTAAACTAATGCTAGGCTACTAACGCATACACACATGCGAACAAGAAGTGAAAATTCGATAACATACTAATTCTAATATAAAAGTATGAAAACATTAGTTCTATTAGTATTATTGATTATCATCATCTTATTAGGCCCGATGTGCAGGAGCGTTGAATACCGAAATACTTTCATTTCAACAGAAAATACAAATTTTAACGAGCCAGTTGGATATGGACTACAATATGAAGAAAGAAACCAATAGAAGAAGCGAGAACATAACAGACATAATGAAATAGATAAAAGTGGCGTTTGAAAATAGGTACTCATCGTCATCATCATCAGCTATTTATCGCCCACTGCTGAGCATAGGGATAGTGGGGAAGTTCATGTTAATCGGAAATCGCATCATTTTATTTAAACTCAAGGAAGGAAGGAAGGAGTTCGTAAAAAGCTTTTTCGCATTATAGTACATTGCATTTGATGCATGACATGCAATTTCAGGTTTGGTTTCTGTTGAGTCTATACAGTACATTCAATGAAGATTGATTTTGGTATACTAGAAAAAGTAAATTGTTTAAATAAAATACGAAACAAAATTAAGTAAAAAATTCAAAACAAAAAATACTATATTATATCTTTTTAAAAAAAGGGCCTTCAAACAACCCACCCACTGAAAAGCACAATTTTTATACATAAGTTCCATCCTTATCCAGATTTAAAATAAATAAAGAGAAAGAAAATTAAATTTGTCTGTGTATTTACTTTATTATTGAAGTCAGTCGGTGCCAAACTAAAATTTTAGGACAACGAAGAACACTGCAGTTGCAAATGCATGGTTTACTCATTATTTTATTTTTTATTTTTTTAATACCACGACGGTGGCAAACACGCATACAGCCCGCCTGATTGTAAGCAGTTACCGTAGCCTATGGATGCCTGCAACCCCCGAGGATTCACATGCGCGTTGCCTACCCTTTAAGAACCTATACACTCCTTTTATGAAGAACCTCATACTGTAGCCCGCTGAGAAAACCTCGGCAGGGAGTTCATTCCACAGTCGCAGCGTTCGTGGGAGGAAATTCCTCTTAAACCATACAGTGCGCGACCTATTAGACTCCGGGGTGTGAGGATGAACACCCTGCCGGCGGCGAGCGGTGCGGTGATAAAAAGCTGCCGATTAATTAAGTTCTTTCACTAATTTCCCGCTCCAAAGAGACAGTGAAGTGGTTTGGCGGTGGCACCGACTTCAAAAAATAAATTATAAATTTTCTTACTATTATGTATTAATTACTTTCTGGCAGAAATTTGCTTTACAGGGTAAAAATAGAGACGGGATAGGGACTGGATAAAGATAGGGGTGAGATACTTATATAAAAAATATTTTGTGCTCTTCAGATCTTTGCTTTTTAGAAGACGGTTCCCATTTTTAAAAAAGAAATTAAATTAAACTATCATTTTAGTTTCAGTTTTTGTTTTGTTTTTTTTTACAAGTTTTTGTGTTGTTTATTTATTTAAACTTTTTATTTTTTTATTTCATAATTTTTTGTGATATGTACATTAGGTAAGTACTTCGTTTATTTTATAACAATTATTATATACTTAAAACTAGTTAAAACACATAAAATTAATATGCTATCCTTTTTAATAGCAACCACCTAATGTATGATCATATTGATCATTGGTTTCGGACTACTAAAAAAAAGTGTTACACTGTCGACCACCTGACCTTATACCAAAATCTTGTCCAGAATGTAACAAATACTTTTCTGAAAACTGCATCAAAGCCGGTTTAGCATACTTACATACATACAGACATATGTACATACATGCAAACATATGGGTCAGTCGTTTTGACATGATATGACATATTAGTTTAACTCGATCATAAATAGCATATAAATTTTATGTGTTTTAAGTATATATTGTTGTAAAATAAACGAAGTTGCAATCACTAAAAAGTATAAAATAAAAAACAACACAAAATTTAGTAAAAATTTTTAACTAAAGCTAAAACGATAATTTAGTAGTACATACCTGTATCGTTTAATAACGGATCCATGCGGACGACTAGTCCCGTCTCGTTGGCAATAGTTTGAGGGTTAAGTTTCGAAAATTCTAAAGTCACGTATTATTGAAGTTGGAAATACAGTGTGTACATGAGAATCTTTCAGTGCGTTTTGTGTCATATTCAATTGGTGCTTTTTTTGTAATTCAATAATTTGATGTTAACTTTTTTAGCTTGCCATAACTTGAGTAAAAGAATATTAGAGTTAGAAAATATAACTGTTTTGTATTTAGAACAGTTTTATTGTTGTACAAAACTAGTTTGTGTCATTTACGTCGAGTGCAATTTTATATAGTATGACAACGCTAAAAAACTACGTATAAAAAATTAGAGTTCATAAAATAAGGATTAACTATATCATCACCTCAAAATATGTCAATAAAATCAATATGTGTCAAATTAAGCAATGAAAATTTAAGTTCCTTGGTAATTTCGTATTTTTAGGCTGTTATCGTTTTAATAAATTATTAAAGTCATCAGAGTTCACATTCTAATAATCAAAAAGGGATTTTAAAGTAGATATTTCAATTTGTGTCACTTTCATCAATGATATTGCGTCTAAAATTAAACAGAAACAATATTTGCGTTCAGAGGAAATCTTCTTAACTATAGCGCGTGACCTTGATGGTACGCCTGTTCGGCTTACTTCTGTAATGACCACTAGAAGTAGACCCCCGGCTCGCTTCTTAACAAGCTAATCCATGGGTAAACCAGGCGCTGGCATCTTAGCTGTTACGATGTAGGTACTTGCTCACGGAGGCGCGCGCGGGGTGATAAAGCTGACATACTCGACAAAGGAACTGAGCGGAGGAGCCAGTCGCGGGAAGCCGGCGAGTAGCGCAATGAACTCGTGCGTGTCTCGCCAATACGTACCTTTTTGAGCGGTAGCCGCTTTGTTTGTGTTTTGACTAGACTGTTGAGTACATTTTCGAAGATTTCAAGAATCGTGAATTATGGCTAGAAAACGCAACGTAATATTTTTATTTAGTTCTGTTTTATTGGAACGAAGTTCCTTATCGGACGGTTCGCGGATGGGGGGCAAGGCGAAAAAAAGTCACGTGACCGTCACGAAAAAGCATTGAGAAACATGTGAAATGGAATGAAATAAAAAAAATTAAAAATAGAATAAAGTGAAGTGAAAGTGAAAGTGAGAAGTGACAAAGTGAAAAAAGTCAAGTTAAAAAATTTCTATAATATCAAAAATTTCAGAAATCTCAAAAATCAAAAAATCTCAAAAATTTCAAAAATCTCAAAAACTCAAAAATCTCAAAAATCTCAAATATCTCAAAAATCTCAAAAATCTCAAAAATCTCAAAAATCTCAAAAATCTCAAAAATCTCAAAAATCCCAAAAATCTCAAAAATCTCAAAAATCTCGAGTCTCAAAAATCTCAAAAATCTCAAAAATCTCAAAAACCTCAAAAATCTCAAAAATCGCAAAAATCTCATAAATCTCAAAAATCTCAAAAAATTCAAAAACGACAAAAATTACGAAAAAGTCAAAAATTAAATAATATTACTTCGTTCTAACCGAGTGTTCCACGACACTACGTATTTTTTTTTACTTGTTTTATTTTTGTTTTTTCTTTTCTATCTCTATTTTGTTTTTATTTTGTCATTTTGTATTGATTCTGTTTTTATTCCGTTTATTTTGTTTAATTGTATTCTTATTTTACTCTTTTTTTTATACCACAACGTGGCAAACAAGCATACGGCCCGCCAGATGGTAAGCAGTAGCATATGGATGCCTGGAACACCAGAGGTGTCACATGCGCGTTGCCGACCCTTTACAAAAAGGAGGAACAAGTTCAGAGTTCATTACCTCGGCCATTTTTAGGGTTCCGTACCTCGAAAGGAAAAAACGGAACCCTTATAGGATCACTTTGTTGTCCGTCTGTCCGTCTGTCTGTCTGTCTGTCAAGACCATTTTTCTCAGGAACGCATGGAGGTATCAAGCTGAAATTTATATCAAATATTTAGGTCTATTGTCCCTTAGAGCTGTGAAAAAATCAAACTTATAAGCTAACGCAATCAAAAGATACAGTCGTTTATGCTGCAAATTTTATAGTTTTTCGGCACTCGCAAAACCTACGGGGTACTTCCCGTGAACTCAGAAACTTGAAATTTGGCACAAAGCAACGTCATATAGCATAGACAATGGAAAAATTACAAAAAGTAGACATTTTTAGTAAAATCATACAAAAACATATTTTTTATTATTTTAAACTTACTACCTTTTTCCTCGTAAACGCGTAGAGGTATTCAATTGAAATTCATGTCAAATACTCAGGGCTTTAGGACTTTTCAGATGTAGCAAAACCAAACCTTTATGTCGTCCCAATCAAAAGAAATAGCAATTTAAGTCGCATATTTTGAAACTGAGTACTCGCAAGAAACTCAAAACCTAAAGGGTACGTCGCGTAAACTCAGAAACTTGAAACTTGGCACGAAGAAACTTCATATAGCACAGATAGAGGAAAAATTACGAAAAGTAGACATTTTTAGTAAAATCATACCAAAATTTTTTTTATTTTTTTTTAAACTTACTACCTTTTTCCTCGTAAACGCGTAGAGGTATTAAATTGAAATTAGTAATAAACATACTACAACTTTTGCTTGTTATAGGTTTGTACGGAACCCTCGCACCCGACTCGCACTTGGCCGGTTTTTTGATTTTAGAGCAAAGTTTTTTAAACAAAACACGCTTATTTTAGCGTATTCTATATGGAAAAATCATAAAAAGGACATGTTACAATGACGTCCCGTCGATGGTTTTTTTTCGAAATCCATATAATATATAAGTTCAAAGTCCATTATCACGGCCATTTTTGATTTGAGAGAAAAGTTATAATGACGTCCCGTCGATGGTTTTTTCGAAATCCAAATAATATACAAGTTCAAAGTCCATTATCTCGGCCATTTTTGATTTTAGAGAAAAGTTTCTTGAGTAAAACACGCTTACTTTAGCGTATTCATAACGGAAAAATCATAAAAAGTACACATTATAATGACGTCTCGATATACAAGTTCAAAGTCCATTATCTCGGCCATTTATGATTATAATGAAAAGTTTTTCAAATAAAACACACTTATTTTAGCATACTTTATACGGAATAATCATAATAAGTACACGTTTTAATGAAGTTCCGTCGATGGTTTTTTTTCGAAGTCCAAATTATATACAAGTTCAGAGACCATTATCTCGGCCATTTTTGATTTTAGAGAAAAGTTTCGTAAGTAAAACACGCTTATTTTAGCGTATTCTATATGGAAAAATCATAAAAAGTACATGTTATAATGACGTCCCGTCGATGGATTTTTCGAAATTCTAATTATATACATGTTCAACGTCTATTATCTCAGCCATTTTTGATTTTAGAGAAAAGTTTGTCAAATAAAACACGCTTATTTTAGCGTATTCCGTACAGAATAATCATAAAAAGTACACGTTATAATGACGTCCCGTCGATGGTTTTATTTTGAAGTCCAAAATATATACAAGTTCAAAGTCCATTTATCTCGGCCATTTTTGATTTTAGAGAAAAGTTTGTCGAATGAAACACGCTTTTACATATATACAAGTTCAAAGTCCATTATCACGGCCATTTTTTATTTTAGAGAAAAGTTTCTCAAATTAAACAAGCTTATTTTAGCGTATTCTATACGAAAAAATCATAAAAAGTACACGATATAATGACGTCCCATCGACGGCTTTTTTTCGAAGTCCAAATAATATACAAGTTCCATGTCCAATCGGCCATTTTCGATTTTAGAAAAAAAGTTTTTAAAATAAAACACGCTTATTTTAGCGTATTGTATACGGAAAAATCATAAAAAGTTCAGGTCATAATAACGTCCTGTCGATAGTTTTTTTTTCAAATAAAAATTATATACAAGTTCAAAGTCTATTATCTCGGCCATTTTTTATTTTGGAGAAAAGTTTCTCAAATAAAACAAGCTTATTTTAGCGTATTCTATACGAAATATCATAAAAAGTACACGTTATAATAATGACGTCCCGTCGATGGTTTTTTTTCGAAGTCCAAATGATATACAAGTTTCATGTCTAATCGGCCATTTTTTATTTTGGAGAAAATTTTTTCAAATAAAACATGCTTATTTTAGCGTATTCTATACGGTAAAATCATAAAAAATATGCTATATAATGATACCCCATCGCTGGTTGTTTTTTCGAAGTCAAAATTATATACAAGTTCAGAGTCCATTATCTCGGCCAAGTTACTTGAGTAAAACACGCTTTTTTTAGCGTATTGTATACGGAAAAATCATAAAAAGTACACGTTATAATGACGTCTCGATATGCAAGTTCAAAGTCCATTATCTCGGCCATTTTTGATTATGAAGAAAAGTTTTAAAATAAAACACGCTTATTTTAGCATATTCTATACGGAATAATCATAAAAAGTACACGTTATAATGAAGTCCCGTCGATGGTTTTTTTTCGAAGTCCAAATTATATACAAGTTCAAAGTCCATTATCTCAGCCATTTTTGATTTTAGAGAAAAGTTTTTCAAATAAAGCATGCTTATTTTAGCGTATTCTATACGGAAAAGTCATAAAAAGTACACGTTATAATGGCGTCCCGATATACAAGTTCAAAGTCCATTATCTCGGCAATTTTTGATTTTAGAGAATAGTTTTTCAAATAAAACACGCTTATTTTAGCGTATTCTATACAGAATAATCATAAAATGTACACGTTATAATGACGTCCCGTCGATGATTTTTTTTTCGAGGTCCAAATTATGTACAAGTTCAAAGTCCATTATCTCGGCCATTTTTGATTTTAGGGAAAAGTTTTTCAAATAAAAGACGCTTATTTTAGCGTATTCTATACGGAACAAATCATTAAAAGTACACGTTATAATGATACCCCGTCGC
Source organism: Pammene aurita (assembly GCA_947086415.1). Classification (NCBI taxonomy): domain Eukaryota; kingdom Metazoa; phylum Arthropoda; class Insecta; order Lepidoptera; family Tortricidae; genus Pammene; species Pammene aurita. The sequence goes on from OX352303.1 coordinate 30,543,833, forward strand.
CATTTTATTTTTTAAGTCCAAATTAGTCCATGTAGTCAATCTTCAAAGTCCGGGAACTTCGATGTTTTTGGGTAAAAAAAATTTTCTTATAAAAGTTGCTTATTTTAACACATTCTACAAAATAAAGTATGTGTCATAATGACACCATTCCAACCAAAATAGTCCAAATTGTACTTAACCTTCAGGGCCCCATAAATTCGAAATTATTGAGTTAAAAAAAAATGTGTTAAAGAAAAGTTGCTTATTTTTATGTATTATATACGATAAGTTAATAAAAACAGCCTTATTATGACATCACACTGATGAAAAATTTAACAAGTCTAGACCGGCCCTTTGCTAGTCCAACCGAGAGGCAGATAACGATATTTCGATTTTCGCGTTTCACGATAGCCACTCTGTAAACAAGCCGCCTTGATGCATAAATTACATATTTATTAGTTACAAATTATCTGTGACAATTTGCCAAAATACTGTTTAAATGGTAAACTAGGTTTACCGTGGCACACAGATCCGCCGTTGCAGTCCCTTATGGACTACGTTTACATTAATTATCCTTAACTTACTTAAGTTTTATATTATTGCTTTCTTTACTATGAAAAATAAAGAAGAGCGACTGAAAAATCGCTGTTTGTCTTTGTCGCACTTATTACTACTATTACTATATGTATGCATAGAGTAATAATAGAAAACAAGCCGCTAGGCAGCCTGGTCGGCACATGAACCCCGCCCGCGCCATACTCTTCCCCGCGCATGCCCTTTACGCAAAACAAGTTTTCATTCTGAAAAATAAAAATGATCCATTGATTATAATGACACAAACTTCAAACGTTGTTTCGATACGCTTTTATAAAAATACTGATGCAAACTTTAATAACTTTAATATTTTATTGTACTGTTAACAGGGGTCATACAAGAAAAAAAATTAAAGTAAATAAATATCATTGATTAATATGGCACAAATTTATTCAAATAATAGATACCGATATATTAGAAAGCACAGTACCTAATCGATCAACTCTAATTTTATATAGGCTTGTAAAAGTCCACATATACAGGGTGAAACTTAAGTCGTGAACAGTAATATGTTTTTCTAACTCCATAAACAACAAGCAATTTAATGCCCCAACTCTTACTAAAAACAGACAAGATTTTTTTTTTTTTTTCATATTTTTTGTCGTTTATTTTACTTTTAGCAGTGGATTTAGGATATTACAACGGCTTAATAAGATATTTAAATTAGTAAATTGAATTGATTCTTTGAATCGGAACTGACATTGACATCAAATTTGTCATTTGTCCTAGTTAGAAATGAAATTTACTTAATTTTTCATCTGAAATATCTTATAAAGCTGTTTTAATTCCACATGATCACATTTAAAAGTAAAATAAACGACAAAAAATATGAAAAAAAAAAAAAATCTTGTCTGTTTTTAGTAAGAGTTGGGGCATTAAATTGCTTGTTGTTTATGGAGTTAGAAAAACATATTACTGTTCACGACTTAAGTTTCACCCTGTATGTGCTGATTGAACGTCAGTATTCCCATTGACGAAAGTGACACAAAACGCGTCCGTGCGTCAGTAACAACTTTGCTGTTACAGTGAAAAAACAATTTTGATCTCTAATTTAAAAAAAGAAATGTCTAAGTTTCTACCTACGCAACAACCTAGGATGACACAATTTATTATTATTAGCTAAGTTGGATGGCCTGAACTCTGTATGCGAATAATAAGATTAATAAGCATCTTTAATATTATCGAAACTTCATAATTTATCGGTACGGGTCTAGACGTCCTAGGTATCAATAATAATAACGTAGGGGGTCAAAAAGTGGCAAAAGTTCTCTTACATAAAATAAATAATTGTTATTGCAAAAATAAATAATCGTAAATTATTGCTTAGGTACTTACTTTTTTGGTAAAATTTTTGCTAAACGATTATACAAGTAACTTCCTTACGAGTACCTACATTGATAGACTGCTAAATAAAATCATAACCCTTCCTTTTAGCTTCGCTGTAGTCGGGAAAAAAAGGAAGGCTAAATGATTGATTCTTCTATCCATAGCTTCAGAACCTACCAGTACTACTACCTAGACAGTTACGAGTACATATATATACCAAGACCTAGTAGGCATTTATCCTGCGACACGAAGAAATCACTTGTTAAATATGTTATAGGTATCTGATATTAAGTTACTACTCGTACATACCTAGTAGATAGGCATTTATGTTGCCACACTGACGGGTTATTATTATTTTTAATATCATCAAAATTATTTTACGTCACACCTGGCCATAATGTGAGTTTTACCGCTCGCTACGCTTACGGTAAAACTCGCATTATGGCCAGGTGGGGACGTAAAATTGTGTACTCACCACGGGCAGTAAAAAAGAAAGCCCTCTATCGCATATTTACAACCCTCGCCTGCGGCTCGGGTCCCAAATACCTGCGATTTCGGGCTTTCTTTTTTTTACAGCCCTAGGTAAGTAATGTACTATTATTTTATGTTCATACATGTTTTATTGATGTAGGTAAGTAATCAATTACCTACACTCGCATCCACATCATCATTCTAATACCTACCTAACGCAAGCGAACATTAGGCGTCCTCCACACTGCTGCGGTTTCCGCATGCGGTGCTGGTGCGCGAGCGAGATAGCGTTCTGCGTGTGTATAGCGATATCACGCTTGCACACCGTCGCCCCATGCGGTTGCGGCGCGTGTGATATACTTAGAGCGAGCGAGATAGATAGTACCTAATATCTGGCACGCACTCGTACTTACGCAGTCCTGCTAAGGGAACTAAGTGTTATCCAAACTGGACGTTGCAGTTTCGAACCCGGGCGAGTACAAATGATTTTTTGGCTTATGTATTTTTTTACATCTTATTTTAGGTTATTTAATAATTTATTTATGGTTTCATCAAATTTATACCTACAAAAAAAAAACGAAAAATAGAATGAAAAAAAAAAACAAAAATCTGTATAACCTAGGTATTTAATATTGATACATCACATCATTGACATAATTTGTGTTGATTTGCTAGACACCATATAAAATGAAAAATTTGCATAAATATGTATATTGCTTATTTTATTTATAAAGTTGTTTATAAAATATTACCAAACTATAGATTTGTGTACGAGTATAATTGCTTAAAAAACTGAAGTTTTATATTTAGACTGAATATATTTAAAAAAAATGAAAAAAGTTTTCAATACTGAGATTTGATCCACCGACACCGGATTGATTCTTTATTCACTTACTACCAAAGCCACGAACCACGAGGCTACCATTACATTGCATTTGATAACGAAATTTTCCATCCTTTTGTAATTGTTAGATGTGGGTGAAGCAACCAAAATACGCACACAAGCGTATCGCATAGTCTCGTAAACACTGCCCAATTTTAGAAGACCTCCGGATCCAATCGTAATGAACGGAGCCGTAGGTCATCGTTTATTTGATATTTAATTTTTTACGTAAATCAGACGGGAGCTCAAGCGGCAAACGTCTGCCCTCTGTGACATTCGCCGGCGATATGGGCTGGCCTCGCGTAAAGGACGGATTTATGACTTCGGCGCGTGAGGAAAAGAGAAGCGGAACGTGAAGTGGTGGGCGTTTGATAATGAATTCGTGAAATCAAAAATGGTAACAAATATTTAGATTTTATTATGAATACGATACGTTTTCGTTTAAGAGATATTAGAATACATGAAAACCTTTACTTTAAAGTAAATAAGACTGCATAAAGATGTTTTGTTTAGTTGAACCAAGGAAAAAAAGAAAACTGAAGACGTAACTTTGGATTTATTTTCTATCGAGGAAAGTTTAAGCATTCGTGTATCGGGTTAGTAATATGTTATATCACATAGTCAAGAAACATATATCCGAAAATCATATCTGTTAGTTTCCGATGCTTGCCACTATGACGTTTTAAAGATCGGGTTATTTTTCAAAATAGGGCCTTAACAAATTTTTGTAAACTGTATTTTCGTATTAAAAAAGAACCTGACAAATTAATATGATGTTTTTTTTTACCGTAAATTTATCGGAATAATAATAAGATCAAATTATGTTTCTTACATAATCTCCGAAATACTCGTTGGTACTGTTGGTAGCCAAGGTTTGACCTTAGATCTCCGGATTGAAAGTCGGACATACCGCCGGGCTGCAAACGCTTCACATATATCCCCGAGGAAATTCATTGGTGTATGTGAAGCCCGCAGCCCGTTTTCACCCAGCGTGGGGAGGGGGACTATAACCTGATCCCTTTCTGTTACGTATTAGAAGAGACTAGCCCAGCATTGGAACATACATATATTACACTAAAATAAGTACTTATATTTTACTTATAAAATATTTATATATTTTTCTGACAACTCGATCATCATCCTCCTAGCATATATCCCGGCCTCGTGTCATAGCTCTATTGGGCCTGGGGTACGCTTGGCAACCTAATCCCAGAAAATGGCGTAGGCACTAGTTGTTACGAAAGCGACTGCCATCTGTCCTTCCAAACCAGAGGGGAAACTACACTTAGGCCTTGTTGGGTTTAGAACCGGTCTCCTATACTATCCTCAAACCAAATAGACGACTGGGATCGTAAAACCATTAGCATCGTATTGTCTCTTACGCACCCGCACGCCCTTATGCAGCGTGCCTGTTATCAGCCGGGCCGCATAGGGCAGGTAGAAAGCACACGGTACAAGGCATGTCGATAAGATAATATGCAAAAATGAAAACAAAGTAAGTAATGCATACAATATTTTATATTACGAATTAAATACTTTTAAGACTACAATTAGGTACTTTAGAACTAAAACATAGTAAGATTTAATAAATAAAAAATATTATAACACATACAGTTTCATCGAAAAGTATTAAAATTAAAAATATTCTTCATCGCTGTCACTATCCTCTTGAAGATTGATTATAAGTGGACGAGTATCTTTTAAATATGCTTTTTCTAAGTCTTCTTTTTGAAGGTTTTATAGTAATTGTCATCTTTAATATAGTATAATAAAATCGGCGTACCCTAATGACTGTGTCATTGTGTTATTATATGTAAAATATTTAGTGTGATAGTCTAATGACCTACGGTATCAGTACGATACTGAGAATAACTTAAACTAATAAAAACATATAAATAAATTACATTATTAAGCAATGAAAATATAATTAATCTTATCGACATTTAATTAAATCCAGTATCGACATGCCGCCACCCCTACGGCCGCCGGCGTTTATTGGCTCAGTCGTCCGTTTGGTTTGAGGATAGTATATATTATAGCGATGTTTTCCTTCACCGAAAAGCGACTGGTAAAAATGAATAAAATTTGGCACATAAGTTCCGAAAAACTCAGTGGTACGAGCCGGGGTTTGAACCCGACTCCTCCGGGTTAAAAGTCTGATTTCTTATCGCCAGGCCACCAGCGCTTCTAACAACTCGATAAAGTGACCTTTAGCGGAACATTTTACTCGTACCACCGCCGTTAAATATATTTTTATACATTGCACCTTATTCCTTAGTAATAACGTGCAAAATTGCTAACTGTTATTAACGTTGACTCCCTAATTTTAGCATGAAGGGCATCCCTAGAGCGTGGGCAGCCAGACGAACTTGATTGCGGAGTGATCGCATGAACGACCAATCATACGCCTCTAATAAGATTAAAAATAAAGGAAAAGTAGCAAAATGTGACGTTTTCAATCAAAGGTACCTACTACACTGTCGGTTGTCGATAAGACGTTAACTGCCATAATTTAGAAATAAACTCTATTAACAACCGACAATCATTAAAAATGTCACATATTCTCGAACGCATCCATAAGGTGATAAGCGATGTGCCAACCCTTCTCTGATCAGCCCTCAAATACGGTAAGCGCATCGGGTAAAACGGGTAAGTACAATGGAGAGAGACATAGTGAAACCCCCCTGCCAACACTGTTAACTGACCATTTGTAATCCGTATTGCAACGGCATAAGGTCTATCGATGGTCAGTTAAGTGTGTTGCTCTTTGTATAAGATTAATTATAGAGGGGGCGCGATTCGAAAAATAAACACACACACTGGACAGACACAGCTCCAACCCAACTCAACCCAACTCAACTCAACGCTATAACGACATTGACATTTGCTATTCGAACAGATTTTCATTCAACATTGGTCTCACATTGGTCTCACATTGGTCTCACATTGGTACAACATTGGTACAATGTGTGACCAATGTGTGACCAATGTGAGACCAATGTTGAATGAAAATCTGTTCGAATAGCAAATGTCAATGTCGTTATGGCGTTGAGTTGAGTTGGGTTGGAGCTGTGTCTGTCCAGTGTGTGTGTTTATTTTTCGAATCGCGGCCAGGTTATAAATATTATAAAATAACTAGCTGTGCCCGCGGCTCCGCCCGCGTGGAATTCGGTCTGTGTCGTAAGCGGCTAATTCACACCTAATTTCTCTCCCGCTACCCTGGAGGCGGAACTTGAAGTAAAGTTGACAGATGGATACGCTAGAGGACAATAGTCCTAATAAAATATTTTACAATTACCACTAAATGAAACTACACTCAAAAATGAATACTTTTTTTATCATATGAATTTTTTTTGGCATGATTTAAACGACATAGAGAGTAGTAGGTGTATATCGGACGATACAGCACTACTTTTGTATTTATACGTTCATGTCCACGGCAAATATCATCCAAATCGATCCTCCCGTCAAATCGTCAAATCAGTCTAAGCATGAAAGGTAAGAACAGGCGCGGTTGAAATTGGGGTGGGGGGGGGGGTCACAAATGCAGAAATGATTTTTTTCTCTTTGAGGTGCACTTGGAGGGGGGGGGGGGGGGGGGGTCCATGACCCATGCAAATTTAACTCAATCGAGTGTAGTGACCCCCTTTTAGACGTTGAATTTTTATAGGCTACGTATAACCTGGCTAGGGATTTGCTTGAATTGGAATTAGTAATCCTTAAGGGGTGATTTCCGGGATAACAATGCAAAAAGAAACGGCCAAGAGCATGTCGGTCGATGTTCAGTGTAGAGTTTCGTAGATGCCGCCCTGTTACAAAACATCCGTTCAAAAGGTCGTTTATTAAGGGATATTTGGCGGCGCTTACGTCATTTTACTATTCAGCATTTCCTTTCAGTATGCGTCTTTAACTGATAATTCAAAAACGGCTTTCTAGTGCGAACGGTAACTGAGCTAGACCGCGGGTTCCCAGTTGACTACGGAACCCTAAAAAGAGATAAATAGTAGTTTATAAGGCCTAATTATGTACAGAAGCATACACTGCTTTACCTACACACATATTAAAAATCCATTGAAACCATTAGAATGACCGGCCATTACACCTTATTGCGCCGGCGGTCGGGGGAATTTCACACATTCATTATGTCACAGATAATACACTGATATTACATTACTGGTTGCAATAATGGTGGTAATTACATACGGTTCCGAACGTGGAATAGAGGATTTATGATATTGGTGTAGATCAAGATATTTATCTACACTCACACTGTAAGTCCTCTAAAACGTGTTCAAAAACGGTAGGCAATGGCTAGCATTACCACAACCGATTTTACTATGATAAGCTTTTTATCTGTGGCAGTAACGTAATTTTAACTTTACATGCTCATATATTGATACGTTATGAGTTTAAAATTCCAAACATCGAATTTGATAACATAATGTAAATCCTGTGCTCCTTCCTGACCAACGGCACGCGCCTCCCCGACCGCCGGCACAATCGAGTTGGCCATGGCGGTGCAATGGCGGTCATTCTATGGTTTCCGAACACTTAATTTAATATATATAATATGAGTGTAGATAAAGCAGTGTATGCAAATGTACGTAATTAGGCCTTAAAACACTCGTGTGATCTTATTATAAACTCGCCTGCGGCTCGTTTCATAAAACCACACTCATCTTTTAAGGACCCTTATTACGTAACAGTTACATAAACTACTATTATTCTTCAATGTAAGCACATTACAATGCACTAATGAACGTCAGAGAAAAATAAAGTACGTGAGTGTCGTGGATCGTGGAACACTCGATTGGAACGAAGTTGTTATTTAATTTTATTTTATTTTTGACTTTTTCGTAAATTATGTGTTTTTTTTTGAAATTGTGGAAATTTTGGAAAAAATGACATTTTGAAATTTTTGACATTTTATACTTTTAGGTTCTCACTTTTTTCACTTTTATCACTTTGTCACTTCTCACTTTCACTTTTCACTACACTTCACTTCATTTCACTTTATTCTATTTTATATATTTTTTATTTCATTCCATTTTACATGTTTCTCAATCGTATAGGTGTCGCGTTTTCGTGACGGTCACGTGACTTTTTTTCGCCTAGCCCCATCCGCGAACCGTCCGATAAGGAACTTCGTTCCAAAGCTGCCACCGGTTCTAACCCTACACCTCTAGTCTAAGAAGTATTATGAGCGAAAATAAACTCGACGGGACTTATTTTTTTCAAAACAAAATATTTCAATACCAAATTTCATCTAAATACGTACAGCCTTCCCCATGTAAACTTCACCCCTTTTGCATCCGCTTAAGGGATAATTTCCGAGATAAAACAATTTTATTTCCTTTACCAGAGCTCAAATTATCTCCATACCAAATTTTATCTCATTCTCATTCTGCGGTTAATAATTCCCTAAAAAAATTCCTAACTCCCTTTTCACCCCTTTAGGGTTGATTTTCGGGGTGAAAACTATCCTTTGTCCTTTCTCGAGACCCATACTATCTTTATACCAATTTTCATCTTTATCAGTTCAGCGGTAAAAAATTCTTCATACCAACTTCCAACCCCCTTTTCACCCCCACAAGGGTTTGAAAACTATCCTATGACGTTTCTCGAGACTCAAATTATCTCCATAATCATTTCTATCTAAATATTTTCAGCGGTGAAAAATTCTCCATACAAACTTTCAACCCCATTTTTACCCCCACCAGGGTTGATTTTCGGGATTAAAACTATATATTATCCTTTCCCGAGACTCAAACTATCTCAATACAAAATTTCATCAAAATCCGTTCAGCCGTTTTCAAGTGATGCGCGGTCAAATAAACAGACAAACAGATAAACAGATAAACAGACAAAAATTCTAAAAATTGTTGGAACGTGTTCTGTTATCGATTCTAAGTATCGCCAGCCAACTTTTTTTCGATTATCTTCCATGTACAGACTTTCGACCCTCTTCAGCTTTATTATATGTATAGAATAGAAGATAGAGGTTAGAAAGGACTTCCTTTCTAACCTCTATTATTTTAAGTAAATGGGCCATGTTTTATTTTTATTTTATTTATTTTATTTTATTCTATTTGGGTTGCTTACTAGTAGTAAGCCTAAATAAAATAGCAACCTAAATATGCCTATACATAGGTTAATAGACTTATCAACTAAATGCAAATTACAAGCTTCCACATATAGTATAATGCTAAACAATATTAACATAAAGTCTATAAATAGTAAGATAATACACTATATAGTACTCAGGTCGGAATCTATGAACGCAAAATTATGTCGGGTATCTTTAACTGTCTATTGATAATGATAATCCTCGCAAGTTTAACGTAGTGGGCTGGTTGGGCAACCCTATACATGTAACGTGGGCAGTCGAACGTAGTTGATTGCGGAGTGTTTGTCTGAACGAGCCAATTAGACGCTACTTAATGACCAAAACTCTGCACCGCTCGCATCCAGGGAGCCAAATGAGTTAAAAATGTATGAAAATGTATTTATGTAATATATCACGGGATTCGAACCGACGTCTATTGTTATATTTAATTTAAAAAAAACACACAGTATTTATATTACATTTTACATCTTAACACAAATTACACTACACTATATAACCACATACTACACTATACTATATACACTAAACAAACACATTTACAAACTTATAAACTAAACTTACTAAACTATAAATTTACCTAACTTAACCAAACAAACTAAAACTAAATTATATTAAAAATTCACCCCCTGGTAAGGTGCCGTAAATGCTGGCAGCATTACCCCGCTGAATTGCAATACTTACAAATACTTATTGTAATATATTATGTAGAATAAACTCTATTAAAAACCGACAATGATGATGACTTAAAAACGTCATATATTGTCGAACGTACCCGTAAGGTGATAAGCGATGTGCCAACCCTTCCCTCATTAGCCCCCAAATACGGTAAGCACATCGGGAAAAACGGGTACAATGGAGATAGTGAAACCCCCCTGGTAGGAAGCTGAAATTTGGAATAGGTATAGAAAATGTCGGCTGTAACAAGGTTCTGAGGCCTTAACTGCTTATATTAAATTTTGAGAGCCAGATTAGGGGGATTAATGGGCAAAGTGAATTTAATTTTTTATTTGTACTAATCGTGTGGGGTACTAATAGAAAGCTTGCAAAAAATTAGGACAGATGACTGATTTTGACTTAATTTTACGTGCAGTAGTTTCGATAAAAAACGCATTTGAAAATGCAGTTATACATGCTAAAAATAAAAATAAAAAAATTGATTACAATACTAAGTAGCGGCATACAAAATACACCTTATCTTAAAATTTCATGTAGATATGTCCGAGTAAAATGGCTGTAACATAGGGACGGACGGACGGGCGGACAGACGGACATGACGAAACTATAAGGTTCCGTTTTTGCCATTTTGGCCCGGAACCCTAAAAATGCATAACAAACTATGTTTATTTATTTACTTCTATTTTACAATATTAAACTCCTATTCTCTAAGGCTAAGTAATGTTTACGAAGCTCTGCTTCGCGCGGGCAGCCATTCGTGTCGTCCGTGCCTAATAGCGAAGGGATCGCATGAATGCACCAATCAGACGCTCTTAATGAGCCCCGCTCGGCGCTCAACATAATATAATCTGTAACTCAACTAATCTAGTATCCTAGAAAATGAGATTTACCAAAGCCGAGGGCCCAAAGCAACCTAGTCTTCTATCTATATCTTGTGCCGTATTCGCATTTTAAAATATATCCATATGTGTGTGGTCAACGAATGATTTTAGATGAAATGGTTGAAAGCAGAAAGTTTGACTTTGGGACTTTGTTAAGAGAGTTCGTTTTTCGGAGGTCATATCTAGACAACTATAAATTAGTATAAGGTAAAAAAAGAATTCATGAAAGTTGTAGTGAATTTTATCAGCTTCAAGTATGTAGTACAACAAAATTTCTTATGACGCATGGTTTTCAAGAAATAAGAAAAATATCAAAAAAAGGGATTTTCTTTGCTTCCCCTCTCCTCGGACTCACCTCGGAGGGGTGGCGACTTTTAGCATGTTAGTCTCCTAACTAGTCTTGAAAAGCGTTTCGAAGTCAACTTTTCTGCTTGTGACCATTCCAGCTAGACCCCTTTTTGAGCATTCATTTACCAGGGTGATGTATCCTAGTTTTAAAATAAATAAACGCCTCTTTCCGCCATCGTCCTACGCGACAGCTTTTAGATGGTCACCACTTAGATGGTTGGCAGTCTTCAACTGTACGTTTCTCGAGAAACTTCCTGCCTCGCACAACAAAACTGTGGAATGAACTGTCGTCTGCGGTATTTCCGGACCGATACGACCTTCAAACCTTCAAGAAAAGAGCGTATTCCCATCTAAAAGGCCGGCAACGCGCTTGTGACCCCTCTGGTGTTGCGGGCGTCCATGGGCGGCATTAATTGCTTACCATCAGGCGATTCGTCTGCTCGTTTGCCTCCTATTTCATAAAAAAATAAAAAAATAAATAAGATACATTAAAAACACAATCTATATCAAACATAACAAATAATCAACCAATATTGAAGTTGTATTGGAATTGCGTCGCAATAATTTTCAAGCAAATTCTGATATTTCCGATTCAGACGGTTAGAATTATGGCCTCCTTCTATCTACTCGTAAATAGTGGCGAACTTCAGCATCATACATACTTCCAAAACAATCTGAATTATGAACTATGCTCATGTTGTGTTGTAAGAGCCTCAACTAACTACTACTCAGAGTTCAGAGAGCTCTATGGATAAGTTTTGAAGCCCTGTTTCGCGTGGGCATCCAACCCAATGATACATATAAAATAATATAAGTGAAAAATCTATGGACTCCGCGGGGGCAAAATAAAATTTACTAAAGAAAAGTCTCATTCATGGACATATTAAACAAGCAGACGTAACCCCACGAAGATAAAACTGTGATTCCATAATAAGCCGCGGTCTCGTGCACACACACTCACTTTTGACGTTTGAACCAATCGCCGCTCGTCCACGAGTTGTATATGTATGCGTGGCGCGCGTAAACACGTGGAAATCGGCTTATTGTGGAATCACAGTTTTGTCTTCACGGCATTATACATATGAATATAAATATACATATGAGGTGTGCACCGTGAAATAAATAATTCATTCATAAATCTATGTGTGAAATATTAAACAGGCTTCTGAAACACCGCACTTGTAAATTTCTGTAATATTTCCAAGCTGTAATTTGACCCAAATATACCCAGAGGCGCTTTGACCCGCCCAGCCACTCACCGCAAACTTAGGGCCCTTGTACAATACACGGTTTGAAAAGAAATAGAAATGTGGGACAGCAGTAGATGTCAGTAGTTATTCAGTCGTGTTCTTTGAGTTCCGTATGAAATTGATTAACGATTTAAACGCCATGTTACATGTTTATAGTGTAAGCTGGCAAGGTAGGTATAATTGACGCTTTTTAAACAAGCAAAAATATAACCATAGTTTCGTCTTGCCTGTCCGTCCGTCAGTAAGTCACATCACAGCCATTTTACTCGGAAACTATAAGACTAAACTTAATAAAAGTACACCTTAATAAAATTTTAAGATATAATGTGTAATTTGTATGCCACTATTTAGTTTTGTAGTAAAACTACTGAAAAAAAAATTATAGGGGAAGAGGGCACTCTAAACAAATGTCAATATGTTCAATATCAATCTATAGGTCTTTAAAAATAGCATTGAGTTTTGAACATTTTTTGATTAAGTAAATATTTTCAAAAATAATCACCCCGAAAGTCAAAAAAATTGTGTCCCTACCATGTAACTTTTGAACCAGAGATTGAGAGAGAGAGAGAATTGGGAAAGATATGTTATGGAGCAGATACAACATTGTATATTCTTCAATTGAATTGTATATTGTTCTTTGTATAAACCTCAACAAAAAATGTTATGAACATTATGGGTTAAGAGTCCGGTAACGATTAAAATTAGAAAACGAAAATCGCTAATAATGAAATAACGCACATAAATTGCTTTTGATAATATAGTTTGAAGTCTTGTTTTTGCAAAAAAATGCTTTTGGTCCATATTTATTATTATTTAATACCCGAAACTCAATTCTTATAGAGCTTGTTTAGTGAGGACATTGAGTCCTGCAAATCTGTCGCTGGATTTTTTATTATTATAACCAGTTATGCCCTTTAATGTGTTTTATATGATCTGATTAAAACATAAAGCCAAGTTAATTTCTTCGTTTTTGATTTTTATGTAATAGTTTAACACATTCTCAAAAATACCACCTAAACTTCGGCAATTTTTTCTAAAATTGATTTAGCTAAACGCACTCTTGCTTAAAAAATATGTATGAAAATGAAAAAAATACTGTTCCTTTTATTACTTAGACGAGTCATTTGCCAACGCATTTTTATATTTTACATACTTTTTTTTAATACCACGACGGTGGCAAACAAGCATACGGTCCGCCTGATGGTAAGCAGTTACCGTAGCCTATGGACGCCTGCAAGCCCAGATGATTCACATGCGCGTGGGAAAACCTCGACAGGGAGTTCATTCCACAGTCAGTCGCAGCGTTCGTGGGAGGAAATTCTACCTAAGTATATTATCTTCTTTTTTTCTAGGAAATTTGGACTACTAGTTTAACATCATTTTAATCAATAAAAATCTTACTCTTTTCACCTCTCCAAGCTTTTTAGCTAAACTAAAAAGCGTTTAAAGGTCATGTAGAATTTGGCATCAACCACAGGCTACATGGTTTAAAATCTCTGTTTTCTGCCAAGGTCTCGTGGCAGAGGGCTGTGGTTGTATGCCACCAGGCCCTAACTTTAGGTGTGATCTCGATACCTACTCGTTTGCTATAGGTAACAAAACGATTTTCTATACTTAGGCGGTTATCACATTGGCTTCGTGTTGTGTCTCGCTCCGGCGAACGAGACGGCGACCCCCGGTGCCCTGGTTATGGTAGCGGCCAGGGTACTAGCGGGGTCAGGGGTGCTAAGAATCTCCGGCAAAGATCCGGCTACCACCACCGACGACTTCTGGCCCTGGCAACATATAACACGCGTACACTGCGGACCGACGAAAAGATAGTGGAACTGGAGGAAGGATTGAGCAAGTTGCGTTGGGATGTCATAGGGTTATCTGAAGTCCGAAGAGAGGGGGAGGAAACGATAATCCTAAAGTCCGGCAACTTGCTTTATTTCCGGGAGGGCGACCAACAGTCCCAGGGAGGTGTCGGGTTCATCGTCCATAAGTCCCTCGTGGTGACGATCGAGAGTGTGTCGACTAGGGTGGCGTACCTTATACTCAGAGTATCCAAGAGGTACTCGTTGAAGGTCATACAGGTGTATGCGCCGACTTCGGCACACTCCGATGACGAGGTGGAGGCTATGTATGAGGATATATCGAAGGCCATGTGTAGCTCCAAAACCTACTTCACCGTTGTTATGGGGGACTTCAACGCGAAACTGGGCAAGAGAGATGGTGAAGAGCTGAGAGTGGAGCAATTTGGATTTGGAAGTCGGAACCACCGGGGCCAACTACTGGCTGGCTTCTTGGAGAAGGAGGGACTCTAAATGATGAACTCCTTCTTCTAGAAACGTGAGCACAGGAAGTGGACCTGGATGAGTCCCGACGGTGCAACTAAAAACGAGATTGACTTCATCATGTCGACGAAGAAGCATATATTCAATGATGTCTCTGTGATCAATACGGTTAAAACCGGAAGTCATCACCGTCTGGTGAGAAGCACATTGAATATATGAGTTAAGCTAGAGCGCTCTCGACTGATGAAGTCTACGCTCCGTCCAGCAGCACTTCAAATCCAAAACCCTGAGAGCTTCCAGCTGGAACTCCAAAACCGTTTCGATTGTCTAGGCGGCGATGTGGACGAATTCAACGACGGGTTTGTGGAAGCTGTCCATAGTACTGGGTCTAAGTTTTTTAAGGCCCAGCGGAGCAACAGAATGAAAAGGCTCTCTGACTCCACTCAGAAACTCATCGAGGAAAGGAGAGGAATGGTTCTGCAATCCTCAGCAGATGCGTCATTATACCGGCAGCTCAATAAACGGATATCTAAGTCCCTTACCCGTGATTTGCGCCAATTCAATACAAATCGTATGAAGAGGCCATTGAGCAGAATAAGGGCTCTGAAGTTTTCGCAAGAGATTTGTCTATTGGGCAGAGCCAGCTCGCCAAATTAAAAACTGAGGATGGTAGAATCGTTTCATCCAGACCCGAGCTTCTGGGGGAGATAGAGGACTTTTATGGACAGCTATACACATCAACTAGGACTAGACGGTCTGTAGTCGGTCGGGCAGACCTGAAGTTGATCTGGCGGAAGACCCTAGAGCTAGACTGACCCGACATTATACCGAAGACATCGCGGACATCGGCCTGCACGAGATTAGAATGGCTCTTAAACAGCTAAAAAACAATAAGGCACCTGGGGAAGATGGAATTACAGCCGAACTTCTGAAGGCGGGTGGTAAACTGGTCCTTCTCGCCCTTCAGAAGTTGTTCGACTCCGTTTTACTAGAAGGGAGAACGCCTAAGGCATGGAACAGAGGTGTGGTGGTATTGTTCTTCAAAAAGGGTGATAACGCGTTACTGAAGAACTACCGACCCATTTCACTTCTGAGCCATGTCTATAAGCTGTTTTCAAGAGTCATTACGAACCGTCTCGCACGCAGGCTAGATGACTTCCAGCCTCCCGAACAAGCCGGTTTCCGAAGAGGCTTTAGTACCGTAGACCACATCCATACGCTCCGTCAGGTTATACAGAAGACTGAGGAGTGTAACCCTCTGCTTAGCGTTCGTGGACTACGAGAAAGCCTTCGACTCGATCGAAACCTGGGCTGTACTACAATCTCTCCAGAGGTGCCAAGTGGACTATCGCTATATCAAAGTGCTGAAGTGTTTGTACGAGAACGCCACTATGTCAGTCCGACTCCAGAACCAGAACTCGAAGCCTATTCTGTTGCAGCGGGGAGTCAGGCAAGGAGATGTTATTTCTCCTAAACTGTTTACCGCTGCACTGGAGGATGTTTTCAAGACTCTGGACTGGAGAAGGCTAGGCATCAACATAAACGGCGAGTACATCACTCACCTTCGGTTTGCTGACGACATAGTAGTCTTGGCTGAGACCATGGAGGATTTGAGTACGATGCTCGATGACCTCAGTAAAACCTCCGAGCGAATTGGTCTAAATATGAACATGGATAAGACGAAGATCATGTCAAATACCCATGTAGCACCAACTCCCGTTACAATCGGAGACTTTACACTCGAAGTTGTGGACGATTATATATACTTAGGACATACTGTCCAGTTAGGTAGATCCAACTTCGAGAAAGAGGTCAATCGACGAATCCGACTCGGTTGGGCAGCGTTCGGGAAGCTACGGCACATCTTTTTGTCCAATATTCCGAAGTGTCTCAAGACGAAAGTCTTTGACCAGTGTGTGTTGCCAGTGATGACATATGGTACTGAAACGTGGTCGCTTATAATGGGCCTCATAAGGAAGCTCAAAGTCACCCAAAGGGCAATGGAGAGGGCTATGGTTGGAGTCTCTCTGCGTGATCGCATCAGAAATGAGGCCATCCGCAGCAGAACCAAAGTAACCGATATAGCCCTCCGAATCGCTAAACTAAAGTGGCAGTGGGCGGGGCACATTGCTCATAAAACCGATGGCCGTTGGGGCGGAAAGGTTCTCGAGTGGCGACCACGAACCGGAAGGCGCAGCGTGGGTAGACCCCCGCAAGGTGGACTGATGACCTGGTGAAGGTCGCGGGAGTCCGCTGGATGCGGGTGGCGCAGGACCGGTCATTGTGGCACTCTTTGGGGGAGGCCTATGTCCAGCAGTGGACGTCTTTCGGCTGATATGATGATGATGACTACTCACTTCAACAAAACATGCCTGTTCAGTTTGAATTAATTGATAAAATAACTTCAAAAAAGATAGAAACGCCGGCCTAAACTTTCGCGTTTTGTATGAAAATCGCAAGGCTGCTCAACACTGCTGGCCAAGGCTGTATTTACCTACTGTGACGTTATTGGTGAGCTTCGTTGGCAACAACAACAATAGCATGATAAATACGGCCCCAGAGAACTTGCAATTTTCTTTTTCTACGTTTTGAATATTTTAAACCTACTCTTTTTATTACACTTGGTTCATACAACCCGTAACCATTTTCTGTTATATTTATAGCATAACAATCTATTGATATGAGTATGTTATAGACGTAACAAATATCCTTATATATCGGTTCCTGTAGGGCTCGACAATGGGCGGCAGGTGCTCCACAACTTTACTGCCCATAACGTTATATCTTGATGTCATAGTCAAGAAAAGGAAGTAGGTAAAGTGAATTCATCCTTTCTTGTCTTCATATCAACAAACGTCTGTCAATTTAGACGTTGTAATGTTAGTTATTTTTCAAGTTATTCGTTTGTTACTTCGATTATAGAAAAAAAGAAAATAGAAATTATATTTCTAAGTGGTTACTTGGCTGAATTCAATACTTTGTGAGATTCTTTAAGTACCTACAAAACAACATTTTAAGGTATAATCCCAATGACAAGTGTGATAATGAATTTAAGAAGTGTTTGTTTACATGATAAGATAAAAAATAACGAATTTACTGATTTACTTTGTGTTGATAAAAGAAAGAGTGATTTGTGTTTATGATAGGTATAACCCAGAGCCCGGAATTTGCGCGGCAAAACAAAAGACTGTCGCAATGGAGCTAGTTAGTGTTAGAATCTTTTTTTTTTTTATCGATATCGACAGCTGTGTAATAGAAAGGAAACAAGGTTACCTTAAATAAATAAATTAATATAAAATATTACGTGAGGTTTGTATAAAAGTATATAAACAAATAATATCTAGACGCAATTTACATTTTATCACTGGCATACGTAATGAAATGACATTCAATGTTATATGGAGTACTCATTTTCGGAAGTGCCTATTATTTTCAAAGTCAAAGTCAAATAGTTCATTTGTACAACATGGGTATAGTACAAACAGAGGTACAGGTACAAATCAATGAGGTAATATAATCACTTCATTCAAAGTTTTACCTCTATGTTACCCGACTACGGCAAAGCCAAAACGGTTAGATAACTTAATATGATAAAGTATATTTAGATTTAGATGGATAACACATACAAAACCATCTCTTAAATTACCTGTGACCTAAACTGTCGCGAATGACTACAAAATAATGTAAATATATTGGCATGATTTTTTCATACCATAATACTCGATATCGATAAAAAAAGGTTTCTAACCACTAGCTAGATTGCGACAGTCTTTTGTTTTGCAGCGAAAATTCCGGGCTCTGGGTATACCATATGGCTATGTTTTTTGCGACCAATCTGTCAAATTCAAGTCATTACATCAAGAAGAATGTCAAGAGTGTGATGGCGCCACTGCCACGCTTACCGTCGGCTCCGAGCATTTTAATTAAAATAAATTAGTAAGATCGGACAATTTCGTGAAAAAACTTTCTCTATCTATAACTTATGTTGTGATTTCGCGCAGAATATGATCGCGAGTGTATATAGTGACGAAGAAAAGAATTGTGAATAATTTACTTTCGAATTATGACAAGTGATTTTTTGCATGTTTTTATTTTAAAGCAGTGACTTTTATGGTGTAATAGTAATATATGTTCAATGATACAATATTTAGACAAGTGACTTTACCAGTTATACTGAAAACGTGCCTCACAATTAAAGGTAATCATTCAGTTAAATTCGTTGAAGCATTCAAATCGTAAACAAAGGACAGCTGAGCCGAGGCTGAGCCAATGCCAACTGACACCTAGCGACATCTGACGATAAAGTCTGAAAACACTTACACACGCCATCTAGCGGGATAACTCTGAACGTCTTTAGCACCAACACACCTACACGGCTGCGCGTGCGTTCAACGTCCGACTGCTACAGAAAATAACTGCATCAGAATCCGCAAGATGGCGCCACAGGTCTGTTGTAACAAGTGTGGCTCTAATGTTGACATAAAAGATACTGTACTGTGCTCATTGTATAAAAAAAGGTATGAATTTGATTGCGCGGGCTATTCCGAGAATCTTTATCGCTTACTGAGCAAGGAGTCAAAAAATGCATGGAAATGTAAATCTTGTAATTTATTAAAAAAAGACGCTAAGCAGTTAAATAGACCAACTAAACACGCACTGAGAAACAGAACGAAACAAAACCATAACGTAAACATCACGCCCTCATCCTCGAAGCCCTCGTTGCCAGGTGTTTCCACCAGTATTAACTTGCAGGGCTCTAGCTCCCCTAGAGAAAATAACAACGCTAATACCAGTACACCTATTAAACTGGATTCTAGCTTGCCCTTAGAAAGTAGTGACGTTAATAAGAAAATATCAAACGATACCCCAACCGTGTCACCATCGTTACCTAGGGAAAAAAATACCACTAACGAATCTATAGAGCGAGCAGACGAAATTCCAATATCCCAAGATGAACACGATGGCTCGCCGATTTTAGACTCCCATAATACCACTCGAAGCGACCTACTACACTCTTCATTCGAATCCTTGTCACCGTCGGATAAGTTATGCAAAAGCGCAGATGGCATAATTCGTGAAACAGGTTCACAATATCATGAGTTATCCGAAAAGATCTCTACACTTGAAACTGCATTGGCGAGTACGCAAAGTGAACTTGAAAATAAAATCATAGAAAATAATGAGCTTCAGAGAAAAGTCGACAAGTTGACCTTAGAAGCCAAAGTGCTGCAATCATTGTGTTCTTCACCATCGGTGGAAAATAGAACAAGCACGAGAAGAAGACATAGGCAGTGAGTGTTAAATAATGATTCACCAACTCTATCCCCCCTGTCAACCGCTAATAAAGCCGAAAAAACCTTGGATTACAACAAACATCTGCTAAATTTACAAGTTAAAATGACAAGCCTAGAAAATTTGCTGAGAAACGTGGAAAAAGAGGTCATAGGTATTACAGATAGAGTAAAAATTCTGACAGAAAAACTTAGGCAGCCCCAGGATATTCACAATTTTAATTCTGTAAATTACGAAGACTTGCTTCCGACCTATAATTCTACACTAGGCGCCGGCCAAGACTCTACTAATACACACAGTAAACCATCATCTTCACTACAACATTCTAAACTGTGTGTCATTAGCAACCACTCGAATTACATGATAGAACAGATAAAGCAGACATTTCCCTGTGAAAACACGTGTGTGGCTTACACCCGGAGCGGGAACGCGCGAGCTTTTTTGTGCTTTTTTCAAGGTTTTACTCTATCGGACTTTTGTGTGATAAATATTGGCGATAAAGACTTTACAAATAGTGTAAATTATCATAGTTTAGTATAGTATATAAGAGAACAGCTGAGTGTGGTGCAACATACTAATATTATAATATGTTTGCCTATATTTAAAACTTCTTCAAACTTATTCATTAAACGCGTAGAAATATTTAATTTCCTACTCTACAAGGATAATTTGGTACATAGTTATAGCCATATTTTGGACTCTAATTTAAATTTGACTTACGATAGGCATATGTTTTCTCATCTAGGTAACCTAAATCGTCAGGGATTTATAACCATATTTTGTGATTTAATTGAACTCCTAAATTCATTTTATATAGTCCCTCTTGAAACTGAGGAAGAGGAGGAGCGTGAGCAGTTTTTTCGAGAATACGAACTTAAGTAGTTTCACCATAATGCATCAAAATATACAGGGTGTCCTGAATAAGTTGGATTGCCTTGAAATTACATTAAAAGAACTGCATAAAGATGGTATGTACCCGAACGTACTTTGCCTCACAGAAACTTTCATAAAAAAAAGGGACCGAAAGCAACCTTAATCTTCCGGGATTCCAACTAGCATCCTATTATTCCAGATCAAAGCAGAAGAGGGGGGGGTCATGCATCTTAACAAAACATAATCTTAAATCTATACCGTTGCAAATCTGTAAGGATCTCGCTATAACAAATATTTTTGAATGCTGTGGAATTGAAATACCAGTTATGAAATTAATAGTAATTAATGTTTATCGCGTCCCTAAATATGCATATGTAATTTCTTTTTTACAACAATTACAGAAAATTTTACACTATGTAACCACAAAAAAGAAAAAATATAAAGTCATTGTAAGTGGTGACTGGAACTTTAATACCCTTAAAAGGGACAACCATACATCTGAATTAATAAGTTTGTTACATAACTACAATTTTGAAATGCATATAAAAACTCCAACAAGAGGAAACTCGTGTATTGACCAAATAGCTAGTAATATGAAGAAAGTCATACCGAACGTACTTTCACTAGCCCTTTCTGACCACGAAACAGCTCAATTCATAACAATCCAATTAAAATCTACCGCTCAACGAAAACCATACTACATCGTTACAAGAGATTATAGCTCTGAAAATATGGCTAAATTTAAAAACTGTATGTCATCTTTAACCTTTTCACAAGTTTTTAACGAAACGGAGACTGACGCAGCATTCCAGAGCCTCCATGAACTATTAGCTCTATTCAATGACTTGTGTTTTCCATTTGTTCGAAGGAAAATCAACAATAAGCCAGTTAATAATAGATGGCTAACCCGTGGTTTACGGCGATCATGCCTTAGCAAGAGAAAATTGTATCTTAAATATATCCAAGAGCCGACGAACAAACCATCTAATAAACATAAATACGCTAACTACACAAAATTGCTCCAAAAGTGTATACATAAAGCTCAACAACTACGTAACAGTAAAGTGATTACTCTTGCTAAAAGTAAATCACATGCGACTTGGCAAGTTATTAATGGTCATCCTTTTACCGAGCCTCAATTTATCAATTGTATTGAAAAAGATCAAATCAACTACACAGATCCTACAGAAATAGCACAACTCTTCAACAACTTCTTTATTGATCTCACTAACACACAGGTTACAAATAGAGGACTACAAAATCAGGCATATCTAGAAATACCTGCAAACACAAAAACTATATTTCTCAAACCTTACGACAAACAAGCCATGCACAAAATTATAATGTCCTTAAACAACAGTAATGCAGTAGGCGTGGACAATATAGCAACTAAAGTATTAAAGTGCTGTGCGGACGAGATTGCGTTACCGCTCGCACACATAGTAAATTTGTCGTTCGAGCAAGGAAAGTTTCCAACCAATCTCAAACGATCCATAGTCAAACCAATATACAAAAAGCTTGACAAAACCCTCATGGGAAATTACAGGCCTATAACTATCATACCAGTTATATCTAAAATCTTAGAGAAAGCTATGCACAAACGTCTATTAGATTTCCTCAATGCTTGCTCGATAATAAATGATCAGCAGTTTGGCTTTCGTAAAGGGAGTTCGACTACGCTGGCATGCTTTAATCTTATAAAATTAGTATCAGAATCAATAAATAATAAAACTCCAATACCCGTAGCAGCTGTCTTTCTGGACCTAAGTAAAGCGTTTGATTTTGTAACACATTCGATACTATTGTCCAAGATAGAAAAGTATGGTATAAGAGGAAACGCGCTACATTGGATACAAAGTTACCTTTCTGGGAGGGAACAATGTGCGGAAATTCAACGGATTATCAATGATGAACTAGTATCCATAAGGTCTGAATATAAATATAACCGCTGTGGAGTACCGCAGGGGAGCATACTAGGTCCATTATTATTCCTTTTATACGTCAACGATTTGCCTAGACACGTGCAACATGACTGCATAATGTTTGCCGATGACACTACCTTGATAATAAAATCTGACAATTTAAGTAATTTTAGTTAAAACATAAATGACACTGTAATTAATGTAATTCATTGGCTTGACAATAATACTGAAAATAGATGTCATATACTTAAGAAAAAGTGACCAAACCCTCCGGTGTCCGAGGCCAGATTGACAATAATAATTTAAAATTAAATATTAATAAAACATGTGTAATGCAATTTAGGACATATAGAGGTACAGATATCGACTTGGACATTCAATATGAAAATGAGACAGTAAAAGAAGAAGAATCCACTATGTTTTTAGGCATACATATAGATAAATACTGCAGCTGGAAAAACCATGTTACTGACGTATGTGAAAAGCTTGACAAGTTTGTATTTGCTCTTAGGAGACTAAACAATATTACATCTAAAGCCGTAGCCTTAACAGCTTACCACGAACATGTCTCCTCCGTTCTGAATTATGGCTTATTGATCTGGGGCAACTCTGTTGATATCCACAAAGCATTCCTAATTCAGAGAAAATGTATACGCGCCGTTTGCAACGCCCATTATCTAGAACCATGTAGACCACTATTCAAATCCATGAAAGTTCTACCCCTACCATGCATGTACATATTACAGGCATCGCTCTTTGTAAGAGCGCATCCCGAATATTTTGATACAAATAATACCTTTTATCCTAGAAACACCAGACGGGAAGACCAAATATTCTTGCCTAGAGCAAGAAAAGATATATTTAAAAACAACGTCTTTTACATGGTAATCCTCATATACCGTAAATTACCAAAATGTATATCAGATAGCCACACGAAATTGTTTAAAAGTGCCCTCTGTAAATGGCTATTATCAAAATGTTATTACTCTGTTGAGGAATTTCTGTCCGACGGGAATCAGTAACTAAGCCATTTCTTATTATTTTGTTGATAATTAGTAATTATAATATAATTAGTAATAGTGTAAATTATGTTATTTATTTATGTTTGTTATCTAATTTACCTATCCTATAAAATTTTATTTGACATTCTAAGATAAAATAATTTGTAATATGACATTTTTAATAATTTTGATATCTAGCTTAGTGCTATAATAATTCTACTGACATGACATATTGTATATAAATTGCTTGCTTGCTTGCCGCTTGCTCTACTTATCATTGCATGCTTACTATAAGGTAGAACATAAGGACACCTGTTTATTATAAGACCAATGTAAACACTATGTTCTAGCAATAAAATATTTCATTGCATTTCATTTCATTTCATTTCATTTCAAGTTCATGTCATCAAGGTAAGACAATGCCTGACGTCTTGGACAATTTTCACAAAAAGGATGTGTAATTTTAGTAGGCCAAAATATTTTTTAAAACCAATGTATGGATTGACTTGTTTATGTCGCCTTATTTTAACAATGAGAAACGCATCCAAATTTTAAACTTATTTGCCATACACATACAATGTACAGCTAATACCAAAAGTTGATCCTACATTGTTGCGCGCAAGACGCAATGCCAATTTGCCAGTAATGTCAAATCAATTTCCAACTTTTATATTTGGAATGCCGCAAGGTATCACAAAATGCTAGTCACGAGTTTCTTATTTTACTATGACAATCCCATAGCAATATTCTGCAGCTGGTACCTTATTGATTGATATGTGACGGCAGCATATGGAATATTCATAGATGGTCCTATTCAATAGACTTTCATTTTATTTGCCATGTTATTGTGAGTGAAAAATTTTTTTTATAAGTATCTGACTATGACCATCATCATTATCATCATCATCAGCCTATATTGTTTCACTGCTGGACCGATGCCATTAGGAAATTATAATTTCAGCAGTGTATTACGGTTGCCTGGTTGATGGACGCTGTCTACAAAGCCGCAGATCTTGGGCTCAAGTCCCAGTAAGGGCTTTTTTTGTGTTTATCACGAATATTTGTTCCTGAGTTATGGGTTTTTTCTGTATCTAAGTATACAGATGGATTTTCCCAATAGGTCAGTGAGGGCAGCTACCAGACCCATGATGTTACGCGAATCTAATTTTTACACATACGCGGGACAATCGCAGAAAACGGTCCGCGAAACTGATCAGTGAAACCAGTGCCGAAACGTTAGGACTAAGGAAAATAATTTTATTGCGGGATAGACCCCTCTAATGTCTTATGTCTGACCGAATAAACTTACTTTTCCGGCCTTGTTGTTTCAAATCAAAACGTTCGATAATTATTCGTAGTTTCATATACTGTACTGAGTAACGTCGATCAGTCCATCATTTACAATTGGTGTGATGATGTACCAGACATAACACTTAAATTAAATAAAAATAAAAACTTTATTCAGGTATAAACCCATTCAGAATCACATTTAAATAAATAAAATAAAAACTACATAAGATTGAATTAAAATTAAAATTAAATTAAATTAACTAACTTAACTAGTAGGCGATTGACGAGGCGAGAAATAACATGATGCGCAAGCGCACACTGCCTTGACAATGCTCATTTACCGATTCACTCACTTTTCCGACAAAAGACCAATGCCTTTTTTAGGGGTGCGGGTGGGGTGAACACGCTTAGGTGTGCGACGCTAAGCTGATAGGTTCCCCCCACTAAGTCTCTCATACACGTCCCCGTCACCTTAGGGAGTTACATACCCGAGGTGAGCCCACCAGCGCATATGAGTGGGCCGTGCACCCTGGAAATGTCGAGGATCGAAAACGGGCGTCGCACAGTTTAACTTTTACCCCGGATCCAAGACAGCTAAGTATGAGAGACGATACCTGGTACGGCATTCCCACCTGCCAGGTAACCTTCTACCTTTCATCCCGTGATTCCTAAACATCCCATCCCTCCACCATCATCTCCTTCCCACTCCAACCCACTAACCTAGTTCCTATGTACCCTGCTCCAATTCCTAACTCCTGGAGGAGACAACCTCGACCCCAAAAACCCCAATCTAAGGTGGCCATTCTTGCCGAGAGATGCGTGACTGAGGGGGTGCTCAGTCGCTAACGATGACCCTCGATACCGGGCAACCTCGAGGTGTATTTTGCCTTATTCCGGCAAGCGGGGCTCTGCTGGAACGGAGTATATAATTCCCTAGCTTCTCGTGGGATCTGCATGGATAATTTTAACCAAATAGATAAACTTGAAGGTACCCTGGAAGACCTATGCCAGGAACTAATGCCCCTGATGGAAGGCGCGGAAAACTCCGCCCGCTCATCGGAGCAACCTATGGAGGTAGTGGAGAGCACCACCACGGTTGAAAGGAGCGTTAATCGCCCACACAATCCAACGGAGGCTTCCCACCCTGACACACAACAGGTGTCCGTTAAGAGATTAACGGGCTCTGCAAGAGGCCGCTACAAAGCTCTTAGAGGACTAGGAGTTGCGCCTGAAGAGGCGTTACAACTGTCCGCAAAGAGCTTTGCGGAGCTTAAAAAGTTGGGGTACAAGTTTGGGCCCTCACACTCACAACCCGAGCAAAAGCCGGTAAAACGGCCCCGCTCGGAGGAGGTATCACCGAAGGGCAACACACCCAAAAACCCAAGGGTGAGTGAGACCCCCCCTACCCAACCCCAACCACCACCACAAGCCTACAGTGAGGTCCTCAACCAAATTCGGGTTGGGATAAAAGACTCCAGACCGATGACAGTCGCTCAGCTGGAGTCCCTCTGTGAAACCATCCTGCAGAGGATCTCAACCATGAAGATGGCTGAAGGACCCAAATTTAAAGGCTATTCCCACAAGCCAGGCTGGTTGCTGATCACATGCAGCGACCAAAGATCCAAAGCCTGGCTTGAACAGGTAACACCAACCCTAAAACCTTGGCCGGAAGCCAACCTCGGGGTCATCCCTGAAAATGAGCTTCCGAAACCTAACGTAGGGATGGTGTTCATACCAGAGATAGACGACTCCAAGGTACAACAGTCGCTATCTCTGCTCTATGCGCAGAACCAGGGGCTGCACACAGAGCACTGGAAGGTTCTCCACACCAAAGTCGAGAAGAGCGGAGTCATGGTGACACTGTCTCTAGACGACGTGTCGGTGGAGAACCTCAAGAAAACTGGGCTAAAAGCGAACCTCGGGTTCCGCGAAGTCCAGTTCCGGCTCAAGGGACAACCCAAAGCCCAAATGCCCGGAACAATAACTTCCCAAACCCAACCACCGCAACCGGCAAACCCTTCCCCACCCACCAACCAAACCTTGACACCCGCCCGAAAGGTGCCCCACGGCCCAAAACGGACGGTTCCCTCCAACTCCCATTCCACTCTCGGACCCTCAGCCACCAACCAAACCCTGACACCCGCCCGAAAGGTGCCCCACGGCCCAAAACGGGCGGTCCCCTCCAACTCCCATCCCACTCCCGGACCCTCAGGGACGCAGCGGTTTCTCGCCAATAGGGGAGGCAACAGGGGTAGTAACCACCCCAGGGGTAGAGGAAGCAGAGGAGGCCAGCAAAGGCGCGGTGGCGCCCAACGCCGGGGCAAATAAGGACGCAACAACAAATAGGGGGGTGGTAGTCCTACAGGCCAACATCCACCACGCCATCGCGGCCACAGCGGTCGTGGAAAAACTCTTTGGCGAAAATGGCCTGGACATCGCCCTCATACAAGAACCATGGATCAATGCTAAATCCATGGCTGCAGGACTAAACAGAGCAGGTAAGATTGTAATAAATGAAAAAGGCACCAAACCCAGAGCCTGCATCGTTTTTAACAGAAACATCAATTTCTTACCTGTTACAGAATTATGCAGCGACGACCTTGTAGCTGCATACGTTGATCTCAAAGGCAGAGGAGCACGGAAGGTACTTATTTGCTCCGCTTATTTGCCTGGAGAAAAACAAGACCCCACAGAAGAACTGACTAAAGTTGTAGAGTACGCTCAAGCACAAAAGGCAGAACTTATCGTGCGGTGCGATGCCAATGCCCACCATACCATCTGGGGGAGCACTGGAATTAACAAAAGAGGTGAGTTACTCTCCGATTTTATCTTTACTAACTGTCTGCAATTGTTGAATAGGGGCAACACGCCAACCTTCGTAACTAGGGCTAGACAAGAAGTACTAGATATTACATTCGCAACTGAAAAGGTAGCTAAATGCCTAACGAACTGGCACGTCAGTTGCGAAAATTCAATGTCGGACCACAAACATATTTTATTTGGTGTAAAATATTCTCTTGAACAGGAAATACCTATGCATAGGAACCCAAAAGATACGTCATGGGAAGCCTACAAGGCCGACCTAGAACATCGTCTTAAGGATATCCACAAACAGGTAAAAACACCAAATTCCCTCAACTTGGCAGTCGACCTAATCTCGCAAGGCATGGTTAAGGCCTATGAACAAAGCTGCCCGTTGAAGGAACCAAAGTCTTCTAACACAACGACGTGGTGGAACAAAAGGCTGGATAAACTCCGCAAATCCACACGCCGCATATTCAATCACTCTACCACACCTTATGAGTGGGAAAGGTATGGCAGAGCATTGACTGAATATAATAAACAGATCAGGAAAGCCAAAAGGCGGTCTTGGCGAAGATTCTGTGAGGTAATTGCCCAAACCCACAAAGGAGCAAGAATTCACAAAATACTATCAAAAACGCCAACCAACTACCTCGGTCTCCTTAAAAGACCCGACGGCTCTTTTACTAACACAGAAGCGGAAACTCTAGACGTGCTTAGAGTGACCCACTTCCCAGGTTCGTATACAACCAGCAATAATCAGCTGTGCGCCCAAAGGAACCTTCAAATCCACAGGGTACGCAACATAGACTGGAATTTGGCAACTAATATCTTTAGACCAAACAACATTAAATGGGCTTTGAGCAAATTCAAGCCATTTAAATCGGCCGGAGATGACGGAGTGTTTCCTGCATTACTACAGCAAGGACAGGACCTCCTCCTCCCGCACCTGGTAAGAATATTCCGAGCAAGCTTTGCATTAGGAATTATACCAGAAAAATGGGCACGGGTCAAGGTACGCTTCATACCAAAAGCAGGGAAAAAGGACTACTCTCAGCCTAAATCCTTCAGACCAATTAGTCTTACATCTTTCCTCCTTAAAACGATGGAAAGAATCATAGATCAGCACATTAGAGCGCATTATCTGGTGGCTACACCACTCAGTTTAAACCAGCATGCATACCAAAAGGGGAAATCAACAGAAACTGCCCTACTTGACCTGGTCGATAAGGTGCAAAAGACCCTAGAGGATAAGCAAACCGCTTTATGTGCGTTCCTTGATGTCGAGGGTGCTTTCGATAATACACCCACAGAAACCATCCTTAGCGGGATAAGATCAAAGGGAGTTGATGAAACCACCATTAGATGGGTCCAGAGTATGCTTTCTAATAGAATGGCGACTCTAACCCTCAATGCAATAGAGCATGAATTTTACACCACAAAAGGATGTCCACAAGGAGGCGTTTTATCCCCGTTATTATGGACCCTAGCTGTGGACCAACTTCTTGCAATCATGAGGGACAAAGATTACGACACACAGGGATATGCCGACGACCTTGTAGTTATAATCAAAGGCCCCTGCCTCCACACAATCTCAAATCTGATGCAAGGAGCTCTAAACACGATACTTAAATGGTGCAGAGATAATGACTTGTCCATTAATCCGAGCAAAACGGTGGTAGTGCCGTTCACAAGAAAGAGAAATCTGGATAGACTCGGAAAACTAGAACTCAATGGACAAGTAATACCTTTTTCATCTGAGGTCAAGTATCTAGGGGTCACATTTGACCAAAAGGTAACCTGGAACCCTCACTTGAAAAACATCACGCAAAAAGCGAAAATGGCCATGTGGTCATGCTGTCGAATGGCGGGAGCAAGATGGGGCATACGACCCAAAATTGCTATGTGGCTTTATACAGCGGTTGTGAGGCCCATTATTACCTACGCCTCCGCGGTCTGGTGTAACAAGGCCAGCCAAAAGACAGCTATCGACACCTTAAACAGCCTGCAACGCACGGCTTGCCTAACGGCAACAGGGGCCTTCTCCTCGACACCGGGAGCGGCCCTGGATGCACTGCTTGATATAACACCACTCCACCTGCAAGTTAAAAAGGAGGCCAAGCAGTGCGTCTACAGAATATGCACGCTAAATAGGCCAAAATGGCGCTCTCAAGCACTCACCAAATTTAAGGCCTGGGTTTTTGCGAACGAAACCCTTAGCATGCCTACCGATGACATGCACACCGTATGTCATTTCACCAAACTGTACAAAGTGGAAATACCTCCTAGAGACAAATGGACCAAAGACCAAATGTATGTCGAAGAGGGTAGCCACATATGGTACACGGATGGATCAAAAAAAGGTAATGAAGTAGGATGCGGGATCTATGGTGAGAGGCTCAAGCACAGAGCTAGCGTCAGCATGGGCAAAAGGGCCTCAATCTTCCAGGCTGAAGTCTTCGCCATCAACAAATGTGCGGAAATCAACCTGGATAGAAACCTAAGACACCAGCATATCTATATCAACTCAGACAGCCAAGCTGCTCTGCTGGCACTAGAATCTTTAGAGTCAAACTCAAAACTAGTCCAGAATTGCAAAAATAACCTCAATGCACTGGCTAACTCCAACAAAGTTACACTTAGATGGGTACCAGGGCACTCCGACATTGACGGAAACGAAATAGCGGATGAACTTGCCAGAAAGGGCGCGGACACACCTCTGGTCGGCCCAGAACCGTTCTGTGGAATCACCAAACGGGAGGCATATTCTCTGTTAAATAACTTGGAAAAAACGAGAGCAAACGCATGGTGGAAGCTCGTCAAAGGACAAGCACACTCGAAAGCTCTAATCAAAGGGTTCGACAACAAAATTTCTAAAGAGCTGTTAGGGCTCAAAAGACACAAAACCTGTGCAGTGACTAGAATACTGACAGGCCACTGTATGTTGAACAAACACATGTTTCGTATGGGTAAGAAACAGGACTCAGTATGCAGGTTCTGCCAGGAAGAAGAGGAAACAGCCTTGCACATCCTCTGCTCCTGCGGACCGCTAATGCATAAAAGAAGTACCCACCTAGGGCGACATGTACTGCAACCCGATGAGGTACAACACATTACAGCCCAAAGAATCTGGAAATTTCTAGATGCAACGGGAATCAGTAATGAGCTATAAAGGGCTGCCACAATAGATCAAATCTGGTCGACGCGGCACATCGATAGCCCAATTAAATTAATAAATAATAATGCCTTTTACGCATTACAGCGTAAAAGTCAAGAAGTACCTAAACCTTACAAAATAGCGAGGACCAGCTGTCTCAATTACATATCAATAACACTCCACCTGCACATTACAGCTCCAGCACACTAAACATGAAGTGGGGGGTTTAGTTCATATTAGGCAACTGCAACTGCATGGGTACCATCCCCAGTTGAGTCGGACATAACCATTTGGTACGGGCCAAACTCCAGCAGGGGTGTGTCTGCCTGCAACCACGAGCGTTACGGCACGCTCGAAACGTTAGGACAGTAATGAAAGTAAGTGTATGCGATTAAGTCACGTTTTTATAAAAACAATGAGTGAAAATCGAGTGTTTTTTATTTTTTTTATGTTGCCATTAGTTTTAAACGCGCACAATTATCTAAACCGCCCTGACAAAAATAAGGCACCCGCCTAATCACAATCCAAAGTAATTTTCTAAAACAAATTGACTTTAACGAACGATAAACGACTAGGTTGCTCATTAGCGGTCATCAAAGACATTTTAAAATCGATCTTCGAACCATAAAGCGTTTGTTCCAAAAAAGACTTAAGCGCCAAGCGTCTTGGATCGACTTGTAACCTTTTTTTCCGAATCACTACACAATGAAACACTTGAAATAAGAACGGAGTAAGCGCCGTCTGTTTGAATAATAAGTTAAACCTTTTTGTGTAGAACGCTTCATTTAAAAAAGGCTTAACTACCGAGCGATTGAGAATAATATAAGCCATTTTTAAGGCGTTGAATGAGTCGTTTGATAGTAAACGAGCCGCGAACGGTAATGAGCCTGCGATCGGTTTGTATAAACGGAAGGCTCTAAAGTTTGTAGATCTTATTACAAGGCAATATGGTTCATTTACGTAAGCATTCATTTGAAGGCTCTAGGCCGGTATTTAGCTCGTATTTCGATGACGTTTGAAACCAAAGCCTAATGAAATGAAATAAACGATGGCGGTCGGAGCAGTTTTTGAATTAGGTTGTTGAGTCAAAAGTGCCTTGAGCATAATAGCCTAGGATACAAGCAAAGATCTGCCCGTTGGATCTGTTCGGCGTATGTATCCGGTGGGCAGATTCCTTAGTGTATGGCGGGAGTTGGACACAGTTGTGTTTGAGGAGTTGAGGACAGATCTGAATAGCGCCATAGCATATTGATGTCTCGCCACTGTACTCGGTAGGTGTAATCAGGGCATTAGCAGCGAGTAGAGATGGGTAGGGGTGAGTAAATACTGAGTATTTACTCAGTATTTATCCAAAGCACCCCGTAAATACTCGTATTTACTCATTTCGGTGGGTAAAAACTATTACTAATAAAATGTATAAAAAAGTGAGATTAAAGCACTAAATTGTTTTGTATTGAATATTTCTAGCATGTATAAATAATATTTTTGTTATAAGAAGCATATTGGATGAAAAAAAGGTAATTAGCAGTGAGAAGAAATTTGGAATAAAGGGAATGTAGGAATGTAGACGTGATAAAAACATAGTCAACTATTTTGTTTCAAATACGAAGGTATTTACTTTGAAAACATGGGACTTAAGTCGTTTCTGTATTCTAGATAAGTGCATTTCGCAAGCCGATTCGAATATTATACAGATGTTAACAAAATGTTTCCAAAAAAAAACTGCCACGAAAATACTTCACAATATTATAGGCATTATAGCTCTTATCAGATAGCGCGGCGATTGTTAACTAGTGCTAATGAACAAAGAATATAGAAATAATCACCATAAAGGGTCAAACTGCGAACAAAAGACCACCTAGTTTGCGGCGTGGACTTAAACTGCATTCTCTATTATATTTGTCTACCTCTTATCTCAAAAGTATGCACAGTTTTAACATTAATAAACATCATTTTCATAAGGGATATATAGTTTCGCAGAGTGAACAAAAGGTGGCTCGGCTCGCTGAATGTGCTTTAAATCCTTATCTTGCAAAATGCGCGTTTCGCTTCCCTTATTTTGATTGGGTGATTAGCGGACACTAACAAGTGTAGTACGACTAGTATCCAATGAAAATACAGTTAGGCACGCTGGCGCGCCTGGCGCGTTTGGCACGCTCAGTTGCTGTTTGTCAGTCAACCTGTTCGGAGGACTACCTACTTGCTCATTTTACGTAAAGTGCCTCGTGTGATTTTCCTTGGACCCTTGCTTAGTATATGGACTTTGATGGTGTTTTCTTTGTGATTAAAGTTAACGTTTCTGGACTTTTGATTTTTGTTAGTGAATATCTTTGGATAATGGATATTTTTGGTAGCATTCCAGTCTCACGCTAAAATGTGTGGCTCTGAGGACCGCGACAGAAATCACATGCTCGCTATTGGATTACAGCGCGGTTAGCACAAGAGTGAAGCGATAGTATCTCACGTATAGTACTACCCGTCTCTTTTTAAATGATACAGTCAGAAAAAGATGGATAGACTACCTCGCACGCGAGATACTGTCGCATCACACTTGTGCTAACCGTGCTGGGATATCCAAGTTGTCGGTACATCGATCTTGTGGAGCTAGGTATCGTCATTAGCAAACCTGACCCCGTTCAAAGCAAAGGTGAGTGTTTACGTGGCACTTACGTCATTTTATTAAGAGTTTTTTAAAGAAAAATCAAAAACGGCTCAACCGATCATGTTGAAAGTAATTTTATTTTAAAGTATTTTCTAGTCCCTATTCATCCGATACAATTCATATTTTTGTACTTTGGTTTAAATGATAAAGAGCGGTAAACATAATTATAGTCTTCAGAAATGTTTTTTTTCTTCAAAAATATATTCAATATATAAAAAAATATATTTAGAATCATCCAAGTTATTTTAATGCCTTATTTAATCATGTAGACACGTTGATGGTTTCTGATTTTTAGTGTGACAATTAGTTACATGTATGGAGTGCCCCTCTTAAAAAAATGTTTTTTGCGACTTTGACTAGTTAATTTAGTAGCAGGTTACAAAATACACCTAAATTTCAAAATGTTATATCCCTTGCAGCACTCTAAATAGTTTATACCCACCAATTTGGGTATAAACGAGTAAATACGGGTATTTGAGTAAATACTGAGTATTTACTCGGTATTTACCCTTGAGTATTTATAGTCTAAACAATTTGAACTGAGCTCATCCACTTAGTGTCTTATCTTTTGTGTGTAAACCGCAGGCGCACGTGCCACTATGAAAAAAAGGGTTTGGCTACCTGTTAGCGTTTATTGAATATCTGCTATATGGACCACGGAATAAGATTCAATATCAACTAATACGAAAAAACCTCTAAGTTCTATACGGTTGCACCCAGTACAAGCGATTCAAATGCTCTAGAACCAGCGTAACTCGACACCGAGATCCGAAACAAAAGTGCGTAATTGGAGATCGCGCTTGCACTGGTATTCCGAGCGCACGGCTAGTTAGCGATTAGGAAGCAATTGTAATTTTCCCGAACGGGCAGGTAAAACAGGGTTGGATTCTGATTAAATCATTTAGGTGTATGTACGATTTACAAATATCTAATATATGAAATATATATACATATATAATAGATTTTAATAAATATTGGGTATGTTAAAATTGTTATCAGACATGTAAATAATCAACTATTTTAAAATTGCTTTCTTAATTTTACAGCTTAGACTTACTTTTACCTATAGCAAATTATGTACTGAGAATAACTCAATTCAAATATAAATAATATGAATCTACATTATAGTTCTGCTTGTTATCATAATTCGAATGTGTTGTAGAAAAATATAAAAATATATATATTTACAGTACATATTAGTCAACAAAAATAATCATATTAATCTTTTCATCATATTAATTTCATTTTTTTTTTCTAGATTAATTAACGTGCCTACAACTATTCCTCGAATGAGGGTTTGTCATGTTTATTACATTTCTTATCAGATTTACAAACGTTTTAAAAGAAAATAAATAAATAACAGATTTTAATAAATATAGGCTGAGTATGTTACAATTATAATCAGTCCTTTAAATACTCAAAGTCAAAGTCAAAATTGTATTTATTCAAGTAGGCATAGCAACAAGCACTTTCGAATCGTCAGTAACGATTATTATCTTAAGCTATTATATAATTAATAGAAATATATTGATGCAATTATACAAAAAAAAATACGGGTCAAAATGTATCATAATAATTTCACAATAAAATCGACAAAACTTAAAAGATAAAAAAATGTATAATAAAATACTAGTTTAGAATGTTTCTAGAATAAAATGCAAATGTCAGAAGGAAAATTTAAATCATTATTTTTTAATAGATCTTCTATACTATACTATAGTAAAATAATCGTCTTCTATACTATAATAGGCTTTAGAAATTCATATTATTTATATTTGAATTGAGTTATTCTCAGTACATAATTTGCTATAGGTAAAAGTAAGTCTAAGCTGTAAAATTAAGAAAGCAATTTTAAAATAGTTAAGTATTTATATGCCTGATTATAATTTTAACATACCCAATATTTATTAAAATCTATTATATATGTATTTCATATATTAAATATTTGTAAATCGTACATCCACCCAAATGTTTTAATCAGAATCCAACCCTGTTTTACCTGCCCTTTCGCGAAAATTACAATTGCCTCCTAATCGCTAACTAGCCGTGCGCTCGGAATACCAGTGCAAGCGCGATCTCCAATTATGCACATTTGTTTCGGATCTCGGTGTCGAATTACGCTGGTTCTAGAGCATTTGAATCGCTTGTACTGGATGCAACCGTATAGAACATAGAGCTTTTTTCGTATTAGTTCATATTGAATCTTATTGCGTGGTCCATATAGTAGAAATTCAGTAAACGCTAACATGTGGCCAAACCATTTTTTCCATAGTGGCACGCGCGCCTGCGGTTTACACACAAAAGATAAGACACTAAGTGGATGAGCTCAGTTCAAATTGTTTAGACTATACTCACTACGCATCTCTAGCAGCGAGTGGCGAGTGCGGCTTGCGAGCGCGCGGTTTACTTTACACCCGGTGAGTGAGTCGGCGAGACAATGCGGGGAGCGCGGGGGTGGGCACTCGGCCTAGTAAAAAGATTGGGGAGCGATTGACTGTCTCGGCCGAGTACTCGGTCGTGCACTCGGCGATGTGTTTACACTTAGCGAGCACTCGGCCGAGAGCACTGACTCGCCACTGTACTTGGTAAGCGTAATCCGAGCAATTGACGGATCTATCCCACGGGCATATCGGCCCGGAAGATTCGCCCCGCAGATCTGTGCGATTTCTAGTTAATATCACCCCTGCACCACACCGCACGGCGGACACGTCATACTACAAAACTCGTTTGAGCGCCTATGTGTGCATAGCACAGAACGTCTGTACACATTTCAATGACGTGTGCGCACATTATTAGGCATTCATTCATTTATTTTTCAAGTTACCTTTATCGTAAATGAAGTTTGATGATAGACCGACATTTTCCATTGTTATCGACGTACTCCAAACCTGACTGATAGTGATAACCTGATAACCTACTAGTTTTCTACCAATCGGGAGCCGCGAAGTGTGGTAATTCCAATCGGGGCGGGACGTAACGTGGCTGTT
Organism: Pammene aurita; assembly: GCA_947086415.1. Taxonomy (NCBI): domain Eukaryota; kingdom Metazoa; phylum Arthropoda; class Insecta; order Lepidoptera; family Tortricidae; genus Pammene; species Pammene aurita. The sequence continues at coordinate 30,580,629 of OX352303.1, forward strand.
CTCTATGAAATACTATTATTTATTCTGTGCCTGCATGTTTAGCTTTTAGCACGAGTGTACTGCGATAACCTATCCAACACGCGTGATAGGCTGTCTCTTATAATATAGGTGCAGTTAGAGAAAGACAGATAATCTATCATGCGCGCGAGAAACTTTCGCGGTATACTTGTGCTAAGTGATAACCACTGGCATTTCATAAAGGGAGGTAATTAAATCGTCAGCCAGAATAATTCGGTCAACAGAAAAATCAAGTCAGCAAGGGTTAGGTTAACTTAGACTTGCTAACCTACTAATGTCTCTGCTCATCCACACACACTTTAATAAACATCTAATAATATCATTATCAGCACCTGGTAAATATGAAATGATATTTCGTATATGTTCAGAAATAGGAATTCATTAACTACTCGCCCCGTTTCGTAACCCCGACCACCGATTTAGGGGTCATACGCCTTACCGCTTAGCTAAATAATTACTGGTAGTTAGTATTCTCTAGGTGAGAGTTAGCGTGCGAATTTAATATTATCTTGTTGGACTTTAAGTGAATCAAGGCGTTTGAGAATTACAACACCGAGAAACCTAGTTTCATAACGGGGACTTGATAAATATGAAGCCAAAATACCACTATTTAATGATGCAATGTATAAAAATGTATAGAAATGGTTAATCTTTTCGACGCCATGAGAAATGTCAATGCATCTAATTCATACGCCAAACCAATAATGACTTTAGAGTAAAACGTGGTATATATCTTATGACGTGGTATATATCAAGAGGATTGTTTTATTTAAGAATGTTTATTACAGTATAAATTGCAATTAAAAATAAAAACTACATATAAACTAAACTAATACTAAAACATACTTACAAATAAAAAAATAGGCTGCAAGTCCGATCCGACCGGTAGGGTGCCCAGAAGGCTGGCGGCATTGCCGCGTTGGACGGCAATACCGATGCGCTGGACAAAGTATGTGTATTCTGGTCACCCGTCGCATTAATAAGACGCTTGAATTGCTTCTTATATAGCTTATGAGCTCCTGGTCCTGGCCCAAGCGTCTCCACCCCAAACTGCTCAAACATGTAACCAGTGTCAATATCTACATACTTGCGCCGCTTGAGATGTTCGGCCGCGCCGGCGGCAGCCTCGACCCTAGCTGGATGCGTAGCCAACGTGCCAATCGTTAACGTTCCGTAGCGAACGAAACGCAACTGTCACTGTCACACTAATATGGAAGAGTGATAGAGAGAGGTGACTACGATACGCTACGGAGCGTTAACGATTGGCACGTTGGCTACGCAGCCTGATGTCCTTGGACGGTGGGAGTGGGACGTAAGGAGTATACCGCCGCTTCGCATATACTTATAGAGCTGAAACCTTTATTTGAGATTGAATAACATGGATGAAAGTTTTAAAATTGTATGTATAAATATCGGCACATTTTCATCTAGCATAAAAGTTGCAGAAATTGTCATAATAAATGTAGAAATAGAAAACATTTATTCGCGACAACAACAACATGCAAACAAACATACTTAATCAGGAATAATAACAAGGTAATTATAATTAACGCATGAGTATGGTTGCCACGAAATGGTCCCGACTCAGCATGGTGCTAGCCTGGGAGGCCAGCGCTGGTCTTCCGCCGGGGCCACACGTGAGTGATATCACGGAGCATGACACAAAAATGACAAATCACGTAATAATAAAAAATATAAATAATTAAATAAGTAGACAGAGAGAGCATAAAAATTAAATAAAGATATATAAATAAAATAGCCACGAGTAAAGTGGTACTTATTCAAAGAAGCAGTAGCGTCTCTTACGCAACTAGTACCTTCTAGGTGTTATTATTCTAAAGCCCTATTTACACAACATCCAAATTGCGACTGGGAGCCACAACACTAAATTGACTTTCTACTAATTGAACTGAATGTAGTCATAACAACCTCTGTTGGTGTGGAATCTGGTTGTAATGTTGGATTCAATGCAGTACAAAACCAAGCGTATAATTAACAAGACGATTCGCCCTAGGATATTATATGCCTTCAAGACTTCAAGATTTCGAAGGAGGAGGTTATCAATTCGTCGGGATCTTTGTTTTTGCTTTTTTTATGTATGTTCACCGATTATTCAACGACGGCTGGACCGATTAGAAAATTATTGTTTTGTTTGAAAGAGCTACTTCACACTTGGTCTCATTGTAACCAGGTCAGAATCTGATGATGGGATCCTGGAGATATCGAGGGAATTCTTTAACTACGAGTTTTATAGGCACACCTATACTTATAGAGATTTGAGTATTTTTTCAGCAGCTCGAGTATTTGCTTTTTGGAAAGGTGTATGCTAAGTGAAGTCGGCTCTTTTTTATTTAAAATTATTCTATTATTAGTTCTTGAACTTGAACTTGAAGTAGTTTGCATTCTTTGTCCTCCACCAGTTTACAGCTTCGAGATGTCCAGATCTAGAAATAAGCTTAGTATAGCAAACTGACCTAAGGGGTTTCGTTCCTCTCATTATTGTGTCATATCTGACGTGGCTAACTCCCCGTCTATAATGTAGATCATTTACCGAGTCAGAAAAAGTGATTCCGGATCAGGAACCAGAAATCACCCGGTACAATGTGATATCGTTAGATAGATTTTGTTGCATGTTTAATATATTGTCCTCTGGGGTTATTTTATCCCATTATTTTGACAAAAACGGGACTTAATCGCGTACACTTACTTTTATTATTTTCCTGACGTTTCGAGCGTGTCGTAACGCTCGTGGTCGCAAGTGCGGGTAGTCCGGCAAACCCGCGCGGATAGGAGATACTGATACCTACATTTCCTCGCCAGTCTGCCTGCGACCACAGCGTTACGACACGCTCGTAACGTCAGGAAAATAATAAAAGTAAGTGTACGCGATTAAGTCCCGTTTTTGTTGTCAAAATAATGAGTGAAAATCGTGTGAGTTTAAATCAGTATAATTTTATCCCAGAAATTATTCCTTAAGGGGTGTGTAGGGATAAAAGGAATAAAAAACTTTTGAACCGATTTACATAAAATTTGGTATGGCGTTCCGGGGAAGAATATAGATTTTTTCGTTCCTAATCCCTATAGGGGAAAAGGGGGTGGGTTACTAATTCCACACAGATGAAGTCCTGGGCAAAAACCTAGTTGCATATAAATTTGATTTTTTCAGCTTTTCCCACACTTTATTGCTTACAAAGTCACAATACAGAGCTATCGTGGCTGAACTCTACACTTCAAAAGCCTATCATTCTTTGTCTTCGCGTTGTAGATTTAACCGCATATTTTCATATTGAATAAAGAAACGGAGGTATTTTGTAATTGTGTGCTCACGTAATATCGTTTTGCATGCAATATGCTAGAGACATATTCAGGCTTGAAAAATATGATTTCAGTATGATGATGTTAATGTATATGACGGAGGGAGAAGGCAACGGTTAGAATTATGATATCTTGTTGTAATGAGTTACCTTTGTCGAACAATTAACAAGTGTGGAAAACGACATGCTATCTGAAACATTCTTAGAAATAAATCTAATAGATTACACTATAACGTAAATACATACACTACTTTTTAAATATACAAAAGGCTCTTAAACACTTTAAGGGGCTCCCTGGCGCCAATTACCTCCGATCTGATTCCCTTAGTTTTCTAATTATTTTTATATCTTATTATATTATCAGTAACGGCTTTAAACAATATAATATCCTATATTTACTTCAATATTCATGTCTTCGAGATATTTGACATCAAAGTCGAACAGTTTTAGGCCAAAAAAGTGGTATTCTAGTCATAACTTTTGTGTTAATTAGTTTAAAATTAAAATCTCTCTACAGTTTTTAGAGACGTCAAAGAGGAACCCTAGTATGTAGATTACGTAATCTACATACTAGGGTTCCTCTTTGATAATAAAGGACTTATACGTATAAGTAAGATTCTTTACAACATTCGAATATAGATAAAAGTGTTTTTAGACCTTCTTTATCCTCGCCATTTCCGGGGTCGGCTTACCTAATCTTGAGGCGCCATACACTTCGCTGATAAACATCGTCACTAGACAGGCCCAACTCCTTCATTTCCCTCTGGACTTTCGTCAGCCAGGTAGTTGGTGGCCTGCCTTTCTCTCTTTTTGGTTTAGACATGGAAAGGCACTTCTTCACTATGTAATTGTCGGGTATTTGGGTAACATGTCGAAACCACCGTAGCCTGGATTCTTTTATATTCTCGGTAACTGGTGCTACCTTGAAGCTGCCCCGTATATACTGATTCCGGACTTTATCTTTAAGGGTTACTCCACCTGCCCAACGAAGCGTACGCATTTCGGTAGTGTGTAGTTTCTGCTCGTGTATTTGCTTGGTTGCCCACGTTTCGGTCCGGTATAGTAGAGCCGGTATCACGGCGGTTTTGTAGACCTTGCCCTTGGTTTTTATAGGCATGTTAGGTCGCAAAGGACCCCCGTTAGTTCGCGCCATTTACTCCAAACAGACGTTATCCTGTGATTTACATCAACTGTAATAGTGCCATCCTCATCCAAAACACTACGTAGGTATTTAAACCTTCTCACTCTTGGTAGAATTTCACCTTGCTGCTTCAGTTCTGTGTTTTTAGACCATATTTAAAAAAAAAACATAAAAAATAATGGCTCATTTATTTCAAGATCCGGCTCTACAGAATGGAGATAAAAGATTCAAGAACCGATAGTTGTTTGCCTTATAATTCTATCGGTAGTGAAAATGTTGGAATATCGACTCAAAACTGGTCAAAAATCGATAAAAAACGTGTGGAGCCCCTTAACTGAGAAAACGAGGAGAGTTCTTAGCTTGCATCCGTGCGACTTAAAATACCACCCGTTCCTGTACGACCGTCAACAAGTCACAACTAAGTCGATACTGACTGCTCGACTGTCACTCTGTTCAATGCTTTTATACTGTCTGTCCCCAGGTGGGTAACTACCGGTGCGTTTGTTACTTTTAGGGTCTGTTTCACAATCTCCAGATAAACTTATCTGCCAGTTAAAATGGGTTACCCTCATCTGGCAGAAAATTTTTGGTCAGAAATACACTTGGCATAACATGTTTCGCAGAAACACTTTTGGTCGAATGGTAGTTTTGCATAAAGGTATAGTTGGCATAACTCTACTACGCATACGACACGCAGGGCTTGGAACCGGTACCAAAAATACCGGTTACATACCGGTATTTATAGGTTCTTTTCATTTCGGTTCCAGAGTACCGGTAAAGAAAAAATACCGGTACTAGCAGTGAAAAATATCGGTTCTCTATAAAGGTTCCTGGCTTGAAACCGGTACCGAAGGTACCTTTTCCATATTTATGAGTTTTTTTCATTTCGGTTCCGCAGAACCGGTAAAGAACAAATACCGGAATTAGCACCGAAAAATACCGGTTCTCTATAAAGGTTCTTCCACGTGTACGCGACGTTGTCGTTTAGTGCGGTACGCATATTCGGTGCGTAACATACCTACACTACAAACGAACGCGGCGTTGCGCTGCGCGTTGCCAGCATGCCAGGCGAATCAGCGATGCGCGGTGATTCAGTTCGAATTGAACACACGGCGGAAAGTGGAAGTTCATTGTTGTGTATTTATCAACCGACTTCATGATTTCGAAGGAGGAGGTTCTCAATTGGCTACTTTCCTAAAAAAATATTCGAAAATAAGGACCGTTTTAAAATCAAAGATGGCGGAAACGGGCAAAATTTTCAAAATTGTCATGGTAGTCATTTCCGACTAATAAACTTAATGTCTATTTTTAAATCCAAGATGGCGGTCATACACACTTTTAGTAAAAATCGTCATGGTAGTCATTTTCTATTAATTCAGGGATGTAGATTTCGAAAATAAAGACAATTTTAAAATCCAAGATGGCGGAAATGGATAATTTTGTCAAAATCGTCATGGTAGTCATTTCCGACTAATTAGGGTGTTGTAGAGGTCCATAGGGTCCTCTAAGTATGAAAAATAGGAAAATAACTTTAAAGGCTGATAGAGCTTCATTTGTAAGCTTTTACATGATATTTTCATGAGTAAAGTTCATGAAAAAAATGAAAAATAAATGATTCACATAGTATGTATGAGGGTGGAGGATCACCTTATTACATATTGGTTTTATTTTAGTATGTAAGAAAAGATCAAGTTAATGATCTGACAAAGGAAATAAAATAAATGGAAGTATATAAGCATCATTGTGTTTTATTAGCAACCATACATACCTGAACTTTAATGATAAGCTATTATCATTGCTTTCAGCAACTGAGAATATTTGGAAAATATAAAACCTGAAATCTTTACTAGGATTTCTCACAGTTTTCGATAAATTATATTATGTTTAGATATAATTATATTTATATTATTACTTATTTATGCATTATTGCATAAGCAATTGATACCATAGAGTTTTTCTAAATATTGTTCACCGTTGATTGGCAAGATTTTGAAACATTCATGATCTTGGTCAATTAATTATGTATTTTGCATAGTTGTATTTTAGATAGAAATAATGGTTATTATTATTATTATTTGGGTATTTAAAATGGCATTTTGACCATAAGTGGCATTCATATGTAATTTATATATGCAGCTTGTGTAGATATTTAATGTATGTTTTAGTTTTCACAGGAACAGAGGCTATGAATAACAACTTAACAGGATAAGTATGCAACGTTTTGGGGAATTATTATCTGAAATATCCGTTTGTACTATTTGCAGTGGACAAACAGTAATTTGGTTACCGCACTAGATTTGTCATAAAGTTTTAGCAATCTTGTTATGGATTCCTTCAATAAGGAATTTATTATTAGGTAAAATTAAACTCATAGAATAGCAGGGGGTTGTATATAAAGTATGTTCTAGAAATATTTACTTCATTCTTGAGATATGTACTAAGGACAAAAATATATAATTTACTAAAGACATTTTATGACATAGTACAAACGGTTAGTAACATAGACAGGTTCTTTTACCTATTTAGAAATTAGTATTTTGATTACAAATTGCTTTATCATCAGTTTCTTATAATTTCATATGTTTTCATTGTGAGAATATCTAGGGAAGGGAATGACCGACAACTGAGAATATTGTTCGTTAAGTAATGATGAAAATCGATACTTTTAATAGGATTTTCGAGATGAAATGTAGTTTATTGTATAGAGTAACTGTATTATTGATGATTTATTCAATAACAAAAACTAGTATCTAATGATATTTTAAATTTGTCTGAAAATTTATCCGAATGGAGAGGTTATGTTTTTAATTTGTTAATTATTGTTATAAATCGATACTTTTAATAGGATTTTCGAGATGAAATGTAGTTTATTGTATAGAATAAATGTATTATTGATGATTCATCCAATAACAAAAAGTAGTATCTAATAATATTTTAGCTTTGTCTGAAAATCTGTCCAAATGGAGAGGTTATGTTTTTAATTTGTTAATTATTGTTATAAATCGATACTTAAATTAAAGGGAAAGTAATTAAAGTTATATTGCAGGAAGTATATTAACGAAATTGAATTAATTAAGCGTGAAAAAGTTACGAACTTACTTTCTCGTCCAAAATCGATTTTGGGATTATTATGTAAAAACTCGTATTATGAAGTTAAATAACGGAAATAAATAAAGTTGGGAGCTTTGTTTTTATAAAACATAACGAGTTCGATTCGGTAAAGCGCTAAAATAGACAAATTTTATGATCGAAAATTGTCGTAAAAAGATTGTAGATATTACTGATGTTTGATGGAATTCTAGGCTAGTTTTAGCTTATAAACGTGTGATAAACACAATTTTGATCAAAACAAATAAAGGAAAGTGATGAAAATTAGGATAAAAAGCGAATTTTCTTATAAAATTTATATTGGTATTTTACAAAGTAAATACGCAGTAAATCCGATAGGATCTGGTCATAATATATGCAGAAAAATTATCTTCATCATAGATTATATAAATACACCTTAGGAAATACTTACTTTTGTTTGAATTAAAGAAAATAGTTTTCTTAGAGGTTAGGTTTTCCAAAAAGGGTAGGGCGCTCATAGGAACTTGATTCTTATAGAAGTATGTAGCGTAGGGATCTTAAGAATCAAATTGGTATACAAAGATATATTGGCATTTTACGGGGAAAATAGACATTAATACTTACAGGGGCTTATTAAATCATACGCGGGGCTAATGTTTTCATCTATTTTCATATAAATTTTCATTGGAAATTGCATAATTGGATAGATATTCAAGAAAAACATTCCCTATGGGAGATAGGAGGTTATCGAACTAGGTCACTTAAGTATAGGAATTTGGTCTTTAAAATAGTATGAACTAAAGGATCAATAAGGTTCAAATTGGCTTAGATCAATCTAACCAAGCTACCACAAGGCGGACGTTTCGGACCTCTCTGACGTCACGGGGGTAGTTCGCGTTTATATACGTAATTTTAATGCTATATAAGGGAAGGGCGTACCGTAGGGAGGGGGACTTTGCCTTCGACCAGAGCTGCGAACACTTCTACCTACGGACTACGGGACGACCTGACTTCTGCCGCTGAAATAGAACTACAAGCATATCCTGAACCACGAGACTCCGACTTCTGTCTACAAGCCGAGCTGCAAGCACCGAGGCCCCGCCCTGAGCTGCCAATAGGACCAGCAAAAGAAGTCCAATTTGGTGAGGCAAAACCTATTCACTTATAAAATTTATTTCTTTTCTGTGTATTCTCTTTAGGCCATGGAGTTGAGTAAGTGCTTTTAATTGACTGTTATATTATGAACATTTTCCTTATTTCTGTGGTTCTTGTATTTAATTTATGTGAAATTTGGTTGAATTATTATATGCAATATATATACGTACGGAATTTAACGGAGTATGCGGAAACATTTTACGAATTTATCGAAATAGGGATGGATGCGTTTATCCTATATTGCGTATGCGTTATCTTTTTATACGGTTGCGGAATGCGTTATATTTCTATATGTCTTGTGGATGCGTTTATCCTATATCCTATATTGCGTATGCGTTATAATTTTATACGTTTCGCGAATTTTATTGCGGAATGCGTGATACTTTTATGTTTTGCGGTTGCGGCATATGAATTTAATTGAGTATATATTAAGACGTTTACCCTATTTTGGGAACAATTTTTAGCGTGTCTTACGTACCTGATTTATGAATTTAAAAGATTGTGTTCTCTATTATACTTACGGTACATATGCTTTGGTATAGAAGCATTGACTTGAACTAAAGTAATTATTACTTGTGTGATTGTAACATTATTCATGTATGACAGTGAAACCGACATTAACCATTGAACAATTATGTTCATTCTTCATAACCACTACCTTGATCCTTCTATGAAGGAGCCTATTTATATAACTGAAATTATTTATTACTTTTAAGCTGAAATAAGCCATCTAACCTTGTACCAACATTGAGTTGTAAAATAAAAATATATTGAAAATTTTAACAATGTTCTCTGACATAGTGAGACTTGTACCTTATCACCATTCACAATAATTAATGAATAATTATTATTATATTGTTGGAAATACAATTATTGGCAAAGAGAAAGCCACTACAATAAAGTATTGGAATTCAACTGAGAGATTGAGTCGTGCTGGAGTGAGTTATGGGGATCCATATCAACTACAACTGAACGAAAATAGTTCATAAGTTAATTCAGGCTTTCAATTCAATAGTGTACATCATCTGTAAAATTTGATAATTAGATGAAGAGTTCGGTAGTTAGAAACAATGCCCTACTCTACGTACAATACTATTTGCATATCCTTGAAGTTTGAATTAGCATAACTGCCTAACACGACATATTTCTATGATTTATTTCGGCATGACCACAGACCCTTTGGTTGAATTTTAGATTTAATTTTGATGTAATTAATTAGCTAGGCATCTCAGAGGTTTTCTTGGCGTTTCTTTCCTCTGGTGTGTAGGTTACGAAACGTTGGTAGCTTCACTTAATAAAGTTATTATTAGAGAAAATAATAACACAAAATAAAAATATATAAAAAAAATGTAGACAGGTTCTGAGCTAATAATCCCCAACGCACGGATTACAGGCGTGTAGATAAGGGAAAACCTTTCACACATCAGCTACCCATCCTAACTTTTGTTTAAATACTTGCAAAATTATATCTAATCAAAATAATCAGAAAAAACAACTAATTAGAAAAGTTGTTACTGCCTGGATTCGTTAACATTAGCGCTTGTAGGCGTAGGGGTTAAATAAAAAAAAAACATATTTGCTTGTAGTAAAATAAAATATTCAAATAAGACAGTTAATTTCATCATCAATAACAAAATTTTACAAAATAATTTTCTAGCATTAATCTTCACCGCAAATATTGGGAAGACTTTGTCTATGTGGAAACTACCGAATAGCCTTTTCTTTTACAGATCCTGACACCATTCTACAGCCTTACCACTAACCTTCCCGTATCAACAGCTTGAACTTATAACCGAATATTTAATTAACTAATTAATTTTATATACCTATTTACTTAATATTTTTTCCTTGTAAAGTACCATTTATAGGAAATAAAGTTTAATCTAAATACCATTGTTTTTGTTTCAACAACCTCTTTATCGGTCTCCTAAAAATTATCGGGTTACTACATAACTAGGGATCTACTACTAGACTTTCACGAGCCATTGTTAGGAAAAACCGCTGAAATTGTCTGACAAATCATGTTTATATAGGAAATTAGATTATTGGGGTTATAGTATTTAACGCAGGGTTGTAGTGTTCCTTTCAGGAGGTAAGTATGTATAGTCATCAAAGCTTAGAACATTTTAGTATTACAGGGTTTCAGACGGGGTAGAGGGTTTCCTTCATAGAGAGCCACTTTGGCTTTCTAAGCTTTTCAGTTTCAGCTTTCTAAGTTGTACCGTCGTTTAGTAGCTTCCAATAGCTGCTCTAGCTTTTAGTAGCTGATAACGTAAAGAAGCGTTCTTATTTTAGAGACGCCCGGTGCGGTTCTCTTCAGTTGGTGCCGTGACCAGGATTAGAATCATACATATTAGTATTTACACATAATTTGGTTGGATAATTTAAGCGGTTTCAGTTGCTGACCGTGTTAATGGATATGGAGACTGATATTGTTGTTGAAACAATAAAAAATATATACGCGGAGGGCAGAGGGAAGCATTCTTAAATCATATTGTTACCTTAGCCGCGAATTCCGGGTAAACTTTGTAGGCACATTAAATCACGGTATATCACGAAATACACTTGAAACATAATTGCATCACTTCACTGGTGCTCGAAAGCATCTTTTCCACACACTTTTTAAGCAGTTCACGCGTTTTAAAATCACTAAAACTAACAATAACATAACCACGAAAACTTTGTTTTGACTATCTGACAGCCATGTTAATACGAGTACTGACTGTCACTGGCGTTGCGTTTCGATTCTATGTGTTCTAACAATGTTTTATTTTGCAAATTGTAAAAATAATTAGTATTTCACTATGTAATTAACGTATTATTATTCTCATTCAATAAACAATGAGACATTTTTAATAATATCTAGTGGTTCAAAAGGCGGGAAATTCAAAATACCAATGTTTTGGTAAAAATATGACTCAGTCTAGGTTCATAATTTTAATATTCAATTCTATTTCATGAGATATCAATCATTTAAAAGTATATTATAGTTAACATGTAGCCTGTTTCAGGAGGGGAAAATCAATGGTTATTAGTAGATACATAACAATAGAGATAGGTTCATTTATTAAACCTAAGAAATGATCACTGGGGTGGGGTTGATTTAGTAAGGGTGTCACGCTTAATAAAACTACATGTTTATTTTTTGTTTAATAAATAATAACAAAATAAAAGTAGTATCAACATGATCATAGTGCAGCCTAGTACTGATCGATCACTCACATAACACAAAATCAGTGTCTGTTGACAAATACGAGTTGCCACAAGTAGAAAACTATTTCGGTGACCAAACCCTCAATAAAAGATCACCGTATTATCTAAATAATCTACCTTATAAGATAAGACACCAGCTGGACAAATTAAAAATTTAAAAAACAGCTTTAGAAATATCTACTAGATACATTTGGGTGATACCGGTATCACAAACAGCATGTCGCTAAGTGTGCCAATAAATAACATTAGCATAACAATAGAATAACTATTTAGTAACTAGCTCACCTACAGACAAACTACGAAAACAGTTCTGCAGGGCACTGTATAAATAAATGTATACTTTTCGAATAATTAAGCAATCTATCTAATCCATCTATCAGTAATCTAATCTCACTTACTTCTCCATCTGGAGAACCTTTATCAAGTGTATCAATCAAATGTATTATATTATGGCAGGATAATAAACTTAGGCCACAGAATAGATAATAGTATTTCATCTTAGGCAATGTAGGGTAACCTAGGATATATATCTATTTACACATACCAGTTCCAAGCAATGATCTCTTATCAAACGACATTCAAGTTTCAAAAGAGGATTCCTCAATTCGTCGGGATCCTTGTCTTTGCTAATAGTTTGCACACTGCATTTGATGTTTCGGTGATTTGAAAGGCTTATTTGTCAAATGTATGCTAATTTTACAAATTGAAATCATTAGTTAACGTAGGCAGTTCAGAGTAATATTTAAAAACCAGCCAAGTAGTGAGTACAGCCACAAGTACTTGTTGACATATCTCACAAAAGTTTAAATATTTAAAAAGGTTTAGCAATGATAAGGATGTTATTTACTTGTAGGGTATTCACATTAAAACAACATTACCCAGCTAGTATTAGATATAATTGCTTATATATATTGATTAACTTGATAAAATAATATAAAAAAAATATCATCAGTTTTGAAAGTTGTCATGTTCGAAAGCATATAGGTACTATAAATGCTTGCATGCGAATCCTCTGGGGTTACGGGCGTCCATAGGCTACGGTAATTGCTTACCATCAGGCGGGTCGTATGCTTGTTTGCCACCGTCGTGGTATAAAAAAAAATGATACTTAGTGTCTAACTTAAGAGACTAAAGCTACAATAGGAATAGTGTGAAGATCCCAATCTGTCTTCCACGATGATAGGAAGGTGGGCCGCGTTGATCGATGATGAGACGGAAGTCGCTTTGTATAGATGTTCTGGGACTCTGAAAATTGATTAAAATAAATACGTTACTAGTGTCTGAACTTGGAGATGGGTTAAATGGTTATTTGCATTCCAAATGTAGGTACGTTTTACTTTAAATAAAGTAAGTAAGTAAGTTTGTTATTACTTCCAAGCACAGGTAAAACGTTAAAAAAAAAGTATTCTAGAAAAAAAAAAAAATAGGAACTCGTATTAGTATTCTTAAGGGGTTTGAGATGGTCTCTCTGGTCATAGCAATAGCGTGGCATTGCAAGTAACGGGTAGTCAATGGGATGACTAAATTTAAGGCCTAGGTTTCGTTTGAACCTGATTCTTTGTGTAGGTGTCTATACCAAAATTAGGACCAGTAATTCGGCCATAGAACTCTACTTCATGAAGGTTTGTCATTATGTGCATGTAGGGCTGATTTCGAAAAATTATGTTAGAAGTCATCATCATCATCAGCACCACGTTAATAGTAGATATTTAACTACATACTTACATACATGTGTAGGCATGCATGCATATACAGCCATAGGTTTTAATCTTCTTATTAGGAAGGGATTCTATTTATACTCACTTGTTTTCCGTTGTGAAGCGCGTAGAAGAGAAGCGAGGACCCAGGGGTAGACTGGAAACTCTCAAGGTACTGCAGAAATTAGCCTGAAATTAGTTTAAATAGGAATGGTATTAGTGTGAACTTACATGTATGTCATTTACAAAGAAAAAAAAAGTGATCTAGGTTTCTGGTGCTCGAAACTAGCGTCGGGCTAGTCTTCTGCATTCAGAGTATCAGTGTGATCTATCTTAGAATAGGGAGATTTTAAAATATAGCTGTCTTAGTACTTAATTTTAGAAAAAAAAATTATTATCCATTGTTTAGGTAACGGGGCGTTAAAAGTCTTATTACAATTTTTCTCAATAATTTCATTTTTATGATAAGCTTTTCTTTGCTAACTGTACTCTTATACAATCTCTAACTACAAAAGTACAACAAGCCCAAACACAACGGGATAAAATTGAATAGTTGAGGGAGTTCTTATAGACACCTTTCTGCTCCATCATCAAATCAGTTACATGTCATCATAATATTGCAGTGTCACGTGACATACATAGGCGTGGAAAATTTCAGCTCAATTAGAAATGGGGAAGGGGGTCAAAGTTCACTTTCAAGGGTTAATTACAAACAGCGGGACGGGTAAAACTAAAATTTCTCAAAAGGTGATATTAAAATGTTTGTACTAAATAGAGTAGTTGCAATTTTGGTAGTTCATTGTAATAATTAATTTACCAACAAAAGATAAAGGCTAATTACCTGGTGTAAGAGTCTGAAATCTGGAGGGCAGCCACTGTCAGACTGGCTAACGATGCATTGCGGGGCTGGATTCACTGAAATACATAAAGTAGTTTATATAGTAGGCTGTTTTAAAAAATAAAAATATTCTTTGTATGTAGTTAAGACTAAGATTCGTTTCATAGGGAGTGTACATATTTCAGACACAACATAATAAACATAACCTACAAAATATGATTAGTTATTGGTCTAAAATGCGGGGGGCAGCGTTTCCTTATGATTAAATGCTTTAGTATAGATAATTAAAAATGTTGGGTTAAACATGTACTTACATTTTAGTTCCGGAGAGACACACGTTGCTTAGGGACCTGTATTTGAAGCCGTAGAAGTAGGGACAGTGTCGTAAAATTTGGCAATTTTAAATTCCGTGCTTCTTCCTTTCATGTAGGCACGTTCTCTTGTCAACCTGCAATTGAAATAACTTAATGGAATGACCGAGATAGAGTAACATTGTAGAGATAAAGTAACTTTAGTAACCTTGTAGGTACAAACGTCATATATAAGTTTTGACGGGACAAAACCTTGTTTATCTTTAGATATATATTTAAAAACAAAAGGGATACGGTTGTAAAATAAACTGAATTGGGTAGATAGTCCACCTTTAAACAAAATAATGCGTACTTACTTGATATTTTAATGTAATTCAATTACGTCACAAGTTTTCAAGGGCTTTAGACACTGCATAGCTTCCTTGATTGATTGATTATTGCGTAGTAACTTATACGTTTTCCATTGTAATCTGGTTTTATCCATAACATAATAGGTGTAGATATTCATCAACAGATATAATCTAGAAACAAAACAAATTCATGAAACGTAGTAAAAATGGCGCCGGTATTTACTAACAAAATTTTGAACTCGTAAACACATCTCCATCGTTCGAACTACTTAAACCACTGTTGATTAAATATGTCGGTTAACACTTACTTCTTTCACTTAGGTACTTTTGCTATTGTTTTACTTAATAAACGGACACATATAAGGAAATTAGGAATCAGAAAACCGGAGTCGAAACGTGTCATATTAAAACGCCGGTCGGCCATTGCTAACATTGCTATATTCACGCTATACTTGTGAAAATTTTAAACGGCTCTGTTTGGTTAGTAGGGACGGCTATGAGCTCAGAGCGGTGTTGCCAGTTAAATTAAAAACTACGAAGCGCGTTCGTAAATTGGTAAAATCCTTGCGAGAAAAAGAAAATATTTATTTATTTCGTTTTATTTATTGGGACAGAAATAAGATTTAAATGCATACACTTAAAACAAACTAGTTTTGTAAACAGACACACACTAATATACTTTCGGGTTCGATTTAATAGTAGCATTGATAAGTTTATGGTACAATCCTATTTTAAAATACACAAAGTCATTCCACAGATAAAGAAATCTTTGATAGTCACTGATAACATTAGTGTTTAAAAGCCCTGTTACACTTAACTTTTTTTAGTGTCCTAACTAGCACCCTAATTAGGATCCTAACTAGTTTTCATAGTAAATTTATTTGCTAAATGCGGTTAGACTTGACTAAATTTAGAAACTAAATCATTTAGGAAGCTAACTAAGACAAGTATATAAGCGTCATCGTCTCATCGTACATTCAGCTTTTATTTAGCGTTTACGTGAGTTAGGACGGTATTTGTGTTAATTAAACCTACAAATACGATACGTAGTTATGTCAAGTTAAGATTTGGAATAAAAAAGGGGGTCCATACACAAATTTGCAACAACAAATTCAGAAAAAAATTGTGCGTTATGTTGGCCATAGTGAGAACTACCGATTATTCCTTCAACATGATATAAATTTTAGACTCGAAAAAAAAAAAAAAAAATAGCTTTTACAGATTTTACTATGTTTTGGGAATAGTTTATGTAAGGGTCGCAAGGGGTCGTTGTTACAATTACGAACTAGCCAACAATGTTCTTACATCAAATGGTTTTAAAATTATAATTTTGTTTTAACAATTAGCAGGCAGGAGGTTCTTCAAAGTGTCACTAGATGTCACTGTTCTTAGCGTAAACTAGCGAACGATGTTTTCTTGTAGAATGCTTTTAGATTTTTCGATATTACAATAATTATTCAGTTTTAGTTCAACTACTTGTCACTAGATGTCACTGTTCTTAGCGTAAACTAGCGAACGATGTTTTCTTGTAGAATGCTTTTAGATTTTTCGATATTACAATAATTATTCAGTTTAGTTCAACTACTCGTCACTAGATGTCACTGTTCTTAGCGTAAACTAGCGAACGATGTTTTCTTGTAGAATCCTTATAGATTTTATCCGTCACATAATTATAGTTAGCTTTAAGTTCACTCATTTGTCACTAGATGACGTCGTTAGAGCTAGGAACGGGCGAATGACTTGTTGTCGTAAATTTTATAGGATAGGAGACAATTTCATACGTAAACTTTTCGGTTCCGAGATGACGACATATTTTGAGTAGAGTAGTTAAAAGGGATATTTGTCGATAGTAATATGAAAATAAATCGAATAATAGATGTCGCGACACAAGTCTATACTCCGGGCAGGTATACCACCGTACATATTTGAAATTTTTTAGTTTAGAATAAAGTAGGCAAATATATAATTACGTTGAATTAGAGGATTTGATATTACGTAAGCGACTATCTACTTTATTCGCGGGTATATTACACATCATGGATTTGACTTGGCGTTGTTACCATTTGTTTTGATTCTTAGATAAAACGGTTTTTTTTTATCTAGTAGAAATAAGTAAATAAATAAAGAGTGTAGGTTAAACAAGTAAGAGGGAAAATAGATAACGAGGGATATTGGGGAAATACAAGCACACCGAGTTGTTCTAAAATGTAGAATTATGCAACATAGTAGTTACAAATTTCGGAAATTCAAGTTTTATATGCGGGTTTAATAAATAAGTGAGGTTCTTGGTTTAGTACAATTGTAATGATTTCTATACTTAAAGGTACAACTGAAATTATATAGATTTTTAAGTTCTAATAATTTTAGTTCAGGTAATGGTAGTAGCTGGGATTATAGTTTTCTAGTCCTGGTTACGAGGTTTTGAAAAGGTATTGTAGTAACTAGAGTTGTAGTTCTATTTTATGATTCTGCAATTTTGGTTATGAGGTAATTACTATTATTCGCTTAATGTATGGGGGGGTCAAAATTGAGTTTAGGGAATAATTTCTTTTTCATATGACCATATACCAAAAATGGCTTTGGGTTTTTGAACAAATACAGATTACTAAGCTAGGAAGGGGGACTTAGAGAGATGACAGACGAGAGACTTGCTATGATATGACAAACGAAAACGTATCGTTTGTTTGACTGATTGAGAGTTAGCGTAGGGTTTGTTTAATAACACAAAGTCAAGATTATGGTCAGCGGATATTGTTGTTTCTTAAGTTGAGCTTAGGGGGGGAAGGGGTTCTTGAAGGGATTACAATGATCGTTGTCAAAGGAATCTTGGTGTTAGGTTAATTTTATACATACCAGTTCTAGGTATCTTTCTTTGACAATGAGACACTATACACGTTGCAAAAACTAGTTTCACACACCCTTTTGTTCAGATATAAGGTAGATCAGTGACTGAATGATTTTGAGTATTTCAGAATTGTTATTATTGATCTGTTTTTGTTTGAATAGAGAACATCACGCCATAAAAGGTAGTATTAGTTGGTTTGGAGATGGTTGTAGGCTGGCTATCGGTACTTGGGGATACTATTGGGGAAAGTTATAAAAGAGTAAAGGGATAGTCGTCCTGACGAAGGCTTCTCTTGTCCCTTCATAAGGCCAGGGCAAAGTTGGTTGCGTTTTGTTTGATAATCAAGGGAAGAATCTTGTTTGATACAATACATATGAATGGGCAATGGGAGTTTCTATTAGAGATTGTAAGACCTCACAAACCTTGCACTTCCGTCAGGGCGGAAATTCTGGCTTTTTACCAATTCTGACTCAAGAAACTGAGAAACCACAAGGCCTATGATTATCTTGGAATCAATTGATTACTGCTGAGTAATGGTCACTTTCACATATCACACTATAAAAATAAAAATTTTGCTCTGTTTGATGATACTGTCAACTTTTTGATTGATGGTTAGTCAAATGGGGTGAAATAACACTGGGGGGGTGAAATATCAATATCTGTGTCTTTATTGGGTTACGATGCAATCTCTGCTTCAAGTACAAATGTCCTTTCCGCGTCAATTCCATCGGAGGGCAGAGCTGTAGAGGTCCATAGGGTCCTCTAAGTATGAAAAATAGGAAAATAACTTTAAAGGCTGATAGAGCTTCATTTGTAAGCTTTTACATGATATTTTCATGAGTAAAGTTCATGAAAAAAATGAAAAATAAATGATTCACATAGTATGTATGAGGGTGGAGGATCACCTTATTACATATTGGTTTTATTTTAGTATGTAAGAAAAGATCAAGTTAATGATCTGACAAAGGAAATAAAATAAATGGAAGTATATAAGCATCATTGTGTTTTATTAGCAACCATACATACCTGAACTTTAATGATAAGCTATTATCATTGCTTTCAGCAACTGAGAATATTTGGAAAATATAAAACCTGAAATCTTTACTAGGATTTCTCACAGTTTTCGATAAATTATATTATGTTTAGATATAATTATATTTATATTATTACTTATTTATGCATTATTGCATAAGCAATTGATACCATAGAGTTTTTCTAAATATTGTTCACCGTTGATTGGCAAGATTTTGAAACATTCATGATCTTGGTCAATTAATTATGTATTTTGCATAGTTGTATTTTAGATAGAAATAATGGTTATTATTATTATTATTTGGGTATTTAAAATGGCATTTTGACCATAAGTGGCATTCATATGTAATTTATATATGCAGCTTGTGTAGATATTTAATGTATGTTTTAGTTTTCACAGGAACAGAGGCTATGAATAACAACTTAACAGGATAAGTATGCAACGTTTTGGGGAATTATTATCTGAAATATCCGTTTGTACTATTTGCAGTGGACAAACAGTAATTTGGTTACCGCACTAGATTTGTCATAAAGTTTTAGCAATCTTGTTATGGATTCCTTCAATAAGGAATTTATTATTAGGTAAAATTAAACTCATAGAATAGCAGGGGGTTGTATATAAAGTATGTTCTAGAAATATTTACTTCATTCTTGAGATATGTACTAAGGACAAAAATATATAATTTACTAAAGACATTTTATGACATAGTACAAACGGTTAGTAACATAGACAGGTTCTTTTACCTATTTAGAAATTAGTATTTTGATTACAAATTGCTTTATCATCAGTTTCTTATAATTTCATATGTTTTCATTGTGAGAATATCTAGGGAAGGGAATGACCGACAACTGAGAATATTGTTCGTTAAGTAATGATGAAAATCGATACTTTTAATAGGATTTTCGAGATGAAATGTAGTTTATTGTATAGAGTAACTGTATTATTGATGATTTATTCAATAACAAAAACTAGTATCTAATGATATTTTAAATTTGTCTGAAAATTTGTCCGAATGGAGAGGTTATGTTTTTAATTTGTTAATTATTGTTATAAATCGATACTTTTAATAGGATTTTCGAGATGAAATGTAGTTTATTGTATAGAATAAATGTATTATTGATGATTCATCCAATAACAAAAAGTAGTATCTAATAATATTTTAGCTTTGTCTGAAAATCTGTCCAAATGGAGAGGTTATGTTTTTAATTTGTTAATTATTGTTATAAATCGATACTTAAATTAAAGGGAAAGTAATTAAAGTTATATTGCAGGAAGTATATTAACGAAATTGAATTAATTAAGCGTGAAAAAGTTACGAACTTACTTTCTCGTCCAAAATCGATTTTGGGATTATTATGTAAAAACTCGTATTATGAAGTTAAATAACGGAAATAAATAAAGTTGGGAGCTTTGTTTTTATAAAACATAACGAGTTCGATTCGGTAAAGCGCTAAAATAGACAAATTTTATGATCGAAAATTGTCGTAAAAAGATTGTAGATATTACTGATGTTTGATGGAATTCTAGGCTAGTTTTAGCTTATAAACGTGTGATAAACACAATTTTGATCAAAACAAATAAAGGAAAGTGATGAAAATTAGGATAAAAAGCGAATTTTCTTATAAAATTTATATTGGTATTTTACAAAGTAAATACGCAGTAAATCCGATAGGATCTGGTCATAATATATGCAGAAAAATTATCTTCATCATAGATTATATAAATACACCTTAGGAAATACTTACTTTTGTTTGAATTAAAGAAAATAGTTTTCTTAGAGGTTAGGTTTTCCAAAAAGGGTAGGGCGCTCATAGGAACTTGATTCTTATAGAAGTATGTAGCGTAGGGATCTTAAGAATCAAATTGGTATACAAAGATATATTGGCATTTTACGGGGAAAATAGACATTAATACTTACAGGGGCTTATTAAATCATACGCGGGGCTAATGTTTTCATCTATTTTCATATAAATTTTCATTGGAAATTGCATAATTGGATAGATATTCAAGAAAAACATTCCCTATGGGAGATAGGAGGTTATCGAACTAGGTCACTTAAGTATAGGAATTTGGTCTTTAAAATAGTATGAACTAAAGGATCAATAAGGTTCAAATTGGCTTAGATCAATCTAACCAAGCTACCACAAGGCGGACGTTTCGGACCTCTCTGACGTCACGGGGGTAGTTCGCGTTTATATACGTAATTTTAATGCTATATAAGGGAAGGGCGTACCGTAGGGAGGGGGACTTTGCCTTCGACCAGAGCTGCGAACACTTCTACCTACGGACTACGGGACGACCTGACTTCTGCCGCTGAAATAGAACTACAAGCATATCCTGAACCACGAGACTCCGACTTCTGTCTACAAGCCGAGCTGCAAGCACCGAGGCCCCGCCCTGAGCTGCCAATAGGACCAGCAAAAGAAGTCCAATTTGGTGAGGCAAAACCTATTCACTTATAAAATTTATTTCTTTTCTGTGTATTCTCTTTAGGCCATGGAGTTGAGTAAGTGCTTTTAATTGACTGTTATATTATGAACATTTTCCTTATTTCTGTGGTTCTTGTATTTAATTTATGTGAAATTTGGTTGAATTATTATATGCAATATATATACGTACGGAATTTAACGGAGTATGCGGAAACATTTTACGAATTTATCGAAATAGGGATGGATGCGTTTATCCTATATTGCGTATGCGTTATCTTTTTATACGGTTGCGGAATGCGTTATATTTCTATATGTCTTGTGGATGCGTTTATCCTATATCCTATATTGCGTATGCGTTATAATTTTATACGTTTCGCGAATTTTATTGCGGAATGCGTGATACTTTTATGTTTTGCGGTTGCGGCATATGAATTTAATTGAGTATATATTAAGACGTTTACCCTATTTTGGGAACAATTTTTAGCGTGTCTTACGTACCTGATTTATGAATTTAAAAGATTGTGTTCTCTATTATACTTACGGTACATATGCTTTGGTATAGAAGCATTGACTTGAACTAAAGTAATTATTACTTGTGTGATTGTAACATTATTCATGTATGACAGTGAAACCGACATTAACCATTGAACAATTATGTTCATTCTTCATAACCACTACCTTGATCCTTCTATGAAGGAGCCTATTTATATAACTGAAATTATTTATTACTTTTAAGCTGAAATAAGCCATCTAACCTTGTACCAACATTGAGTTGTAAAATAAAAATATATTGAAAATTTTAACAATGTTCTCTGACATAGTGAGACTTGTACCTTATCACCATTCACAATAATTAATGAATAATTATTATTATATTGTTGGAAATACAATTATTGGCAAAGAGAAAGCCACTACAATAAAGTATTGGAATTCAACTGAGAGATTGAGTCGTGCTGGAGTGAGTTATGGGGATCCATATCAACTACAACTGAACGAAAATAGTTCATAAGTTAATTCAGGCTTTCAATTCAATAGTGTACATCATCTGTAAAATTTGATAATTAGATGAAGAGTTCGGTAGTTAGAAACAATGCCCTACTCTACGTACAATACTATTTGCATATCCTTGAAGTTTGAATTAGCATAACTGCCTAACACGACATATTTCTATGATTTATTTCGGCATGACCACAGACCCTTTGGTTGAATTTTAGATTTAATTTTGATGTAATTAATTAGCTAGGCATCTCAGAGGTTTTCTTGGCGTTTCTTTCCTCTGGTGTGTAGGTTACGAAACGTTGGTAGCTTCACTTAATAAAGTTATTATTAGAGAAAATAATAACACAAAATAAAAATATATAAAAAAAATGTAGACAGGTTCTGAGCTAATAATCCCCAACGCACGGATTACAGGCGTGTAGATAAGGGAAAACCTTTCACACATCAGCTACCCATCCTAACTTTTGTTTAAATACTTGCAAAATTATATCTAATCAAAATAATCAGAAAAAACAACTAATTAGAAAAGTTGTTACTGCCTGGATTCGTTAACATTAGCGCTTGTAGGCGTAGGGGTTAAATAAATAAAAAAACATATTTGCTTGTAGTAAAATAAAATATTCAAATAAGACAGTTAATTTCATCATCAATAACAAAATTTTACAAAATAATTTTCTAGCATTAATCTTCACCGCAAATATTGGGAAGACTTTGTCTATGTGGAAACTACCGAATAGCCTTTTCTTTTACAGATCCTGACACCATTCTACAGCCTTACCACTAACCTTCCCGTATCAACAGCTTGAACTTATAACCGAATATTTAATTAACTAATTAATTTTATATACCTATTTACTTAATATTTTTTCCTTGTAAAGTACCATTTATAGGAAATAAAGTTTAATCTAAATACCATTGTTTTTGTTTCAACAACCTCTTTATCGGTCTCCTAAAAATTATCGGGTTACTACATAACTAGGGATCTACTACTAGACTTTCACGAGCCATTGTTAGGAAAAACCGCTGAAATTGTCTGACAAATCATGTTTATATAGGAAATTAGATTATTGGGGTTATAGTATTTAACGCAGGGTTGTAGTGTTCCTTTCAGGAGGTAAGTATGTATAGTCATCAGAGCTTAGAACATTTTAGTATTACAGGGTTTCAGACGGGGTAGAGGGTTTCCTTCATAGAGAGCCACTTTGGCTTTCTAAGCTTTTCAGTTTCAGCTTTCTAAGTTGTACCGTCGTTTAGTAGCTTCCAATAGCTGCTCTAGCTTTTAGTAGCTGATAACGTAAAGAAGCGTTCTTATTTTAGAGACGCCCGGTGCGGTTCTCTTCAGTGTGCAGATTTCGAAAATGATGTCTATTTTGAAATCCAAGACCGCGGTCATACACTTTTTTGGTAAAAGTCATCATGTTAGTCGTTTCCGATTAATTCAGGGGTGTAGATTTCGAAAATAAGGACCGTTTTAAAATCAAAGATGGCGGAAACGGGCAAAATTGTCAAAATCGTCATGGTAGTAATTTCCGACTAATTCGGGTGTGCAGATTTCGAAAATAATGTCTATTTTTAAATCCAAGATCCGCCATCTTTTTTAGTAAAAATCGTCATGGTAGTAATTTTCTATTAATTCAGGGATGTAAATTTCGAAAATAAAGACAATTTTTAAATCCAAGATGGCGGAAATGGATAATTTTGTCAAAATCGTCATGGTAGTCATTTTCGACTAATTAGGGTGTGCAGATTTCGAAAATGATGTCTATTTTGAAATCCAAGACCGCGGTCATACACTTTTTTGGTAAAAGTCATCATGTTAGTCGTTTCCGATTAATTCAGGGGTGTAGATTTCGAAAATAAGGACCGTTTTAAAATCAAAGATGGCGGAAACGGGCAAAATTTTCAAAATCGTCATGGTAGTCATTTCCGACTAATTCGGGTGTGCAGATTTCGAAAATAATGTCTATTTTTAAATCCAAGATGGCGGTCATACACATTTTTAGTAAAAATCGTCATGGTAGTAATTTTCTATTAATTCAGGGATGTAAATTTCGAAAATAAAGACAATTTTTAAATCCAAGATGGCGGAAATGGATAATTTTGTCAAAATCGTCATGGTAGTCATTTTCGACTAATTAGGGTGTGCAGATTTCGAAAATGATGTCTATTTTGAAATCCAAGACCGCGGTCATACACTTTTTTGGTAAAAGTCATCATGTTAGTCGTTTCCGATTAATTCAGGGGTGTAGATTTCGAAAATAAGGACCGTTTTAAAATCAAAGATGGCGGAAACGGGCAAAATTTTCAAAATCGTCATGGTAGCCATTTCCGACTAATTCGGGTGTGCAGATTTCGAAATTAATGTCTATTTTTAAATCCAAGATGGCGGTCATACACATTTTTAGTAAAAATCGTCATGGTAGTCATTTTCTATTAATTCAGGGATGTAGATTTCGAAAATAAAGACAATTTTAAAATCCAAGATGGCGGAAATGGATAATTTTGTCAAAATCGTCATGGTAGTCATTTTCGACTAATTAGGGTGTGCAGATTTCGAAAATGATGTCTATTTTGAAATCCAAGACCGCGGTCATACACTTTTTTGGTAAAAGTCATCATGTTAGTCGTTTCCGATTAATTCAGGTGTGTAGATTTCGAAAATAAGGACCGTTTTAAAATCAAAGATGGCGGAAACGGGCAAAATTTTCAAAATCGTCATAGTAGCCATTTCCGACTAATTCGGGTGTGCAGATTTCGAAAATAATGTCTATTTTTAAATCCAAGATGGCGGTCATACACATTTTTAGTAAAAATCGTCATGGTAGTCATTTTCTATTAATTCAGGGATGTAGATTTCGAAAATAAAGACAATTTTAAAATCCAAGATGGCGGAAATGGATAATTTTGTCAAAATCGTCATGGTAGTCATTTTCGACTAATTAGGGTGTGCAGATTTCGAAAATGATGTCTATTTTGAAATCCAAGACCGCTGTCATACACTTTTTTGGTAAAAGTCATCATGTTAGTAGTTTCCGATTAATTCAGGGGTGTAGATTTCGAAAATAAGGACCGTTTTAAAATCAAAGATGGCGGAAACGGGCAAAATTTTCAAAATCTTCATGGTAGTCATTTCCGACTAATTCGGGTGTGCAGATTTCGAAAATAATGTCTATTTTTAAATCCAAGATGGCGGTCATACACATTTTTAGTAAAAATCGTCATGGTAGTCATTTTCTATTAATTCAGGGATGTAGATTTCGAAAATAAAGACAATTTTAAAATCCAAGATGGCGGAAATGGATAATTTTGTCAAAATCGTCATGGTAGTCATTTTCGACTAATTAGGGTGTGCAGATTTCGAAAATGATGTCTATTTTGAAATCCAAGACCGCGGTCATACACTTTTTTGGTAAAAGTCATCATGTTAGTCGTTTCCGATTAATTCAGGGGTGTAGATTTCGAAAATAAGGACCGTTTTAAAATCAAAGATGGCGGAAACGGGCAAAATTTTCAAAATCTTCATGGTAGTCATTTTCGACTAATTCGGGTGTGCAGATTTCGAAAATAATGTCTATTTTTAAATCCAAGATGGCGGTCATACACATTTTTAGTAAAAATCGTCATGGTAGTAATTTTCTATTAATTCAGGGATGTAGATTTCGATAATAAAGACAATTTTAAAATCCAAGATGGCGGAAATGGATAATTTTGTCAAAATCGTCATGGTAGTCATTTTCGACTAATTAAGGTGTGCAGATTTCGAAAATGATGTCTATTTTAAAATCCAAGACCGCGGTCATACACTTTTTTGGTAAAAGTCATCATGTTAGTCGTTTCCGATTAATTCAGGGGTGTAGATTTCGAAAATAAGGACCGTTTTAAAATCAAAGATGGCGGAAACGGGCAAAATTTTCAAAATCGTCATGGTAGTCATTTCCGACTAATTCTGGTGTGCAGATTTCGAAAATAATGTCTCTTTAGAAATCGAAGATGGCGGTCAAACAGTTTCTTGGTAAAAATCGTCATGGTAGTCATTTTCGATTAATTCAGGGAAGTAGATTTCGAAAATAAAGACCGTTTTAAAATCTAAGATGGTGAAAATGGATAATTTTGTCAAAATCGTCATGGTAGTCGTTTTCGACTAATTCGGGTGTGCAGATTTCGAAAATAATGTCTTTTTTTAAATCCAAGTTAGCTCTCGCACACTTATTTGGTGAAAATCGAATGAGTGTCGTTTTAGATTAATTTGGGGATTTAAATTTCGAAAATAAATACCGTTTTAAAATTGAAGATGTCTGAAATGGACAATTTTATTAAAATCGTCATGATAGTCTTTTTTGTCTCATTTGGATGTATACTGTGTAGATTTCGGAAATGTTGTATGTTTTAAAATCCAAGATGGCGGCCATACACTTTTTTCGAAAACAATTTTATGGTAGTCGCTTGTGATTAATTGACGGGTGTAGATTTCGATATAAGGACCCATTTGAGATCCAAGATGGGTGTTAAAGGACAATTATTGTAAAAATGGTCATAGTAGTCATTTTCCACCAAACTCAAATTGTTATGAGTGTTATGATGACATTGAACCTAGAAGAACTCAACCCCCTAAGGCATTGGTTTTTACCTAGTCTAGCGGTCGAAAGTTTGACCACTCCACACCGACTTGTCTGTACAAAAATCCTGTTGTGTAACTATTACGTAACATGATGTCTATATGTACAATAAAGCTATTCTTATTATTTATTATTATTATTTTTACTAATTCATGTGTGTAGATTTAGAAAATAATTTTTGTTTTAAAATACAAGACGGCAGTCATACATTTTTAGTAAAAATCGTTATAGTAGTCTCTGTTGATTAATTCGGCAATGTGAATTCCGACAATAAACACTGTTTTAAAATATAAGATAGCAATGATGACCTATTTGTGAAAATCTTCATGGTAATCTTGTTCGACTGATTCAGGTGTTTAGATTTTGAGAAAAGGGTCTGTTTTAAATTCCAAGATGGCGGCCATACACTTTTTTCTGGATAATCTTTATGGTAGTCATTTTCGATTTAATCGGGGATACAAAATAGTATATAGCCGCCATCTCGAATTTTAAAACAGAATTTGTTTTTGAAATCTACATATCAGAATAACGACGATTTTTATAAATGAAGGACAATTTCTACCATCTTGGATTTTGAAACGGACTTTATTTTTGAAATCTACACGCCTGAATTAATCGAAAATGGCTAAAATAACAAGTAAAGTATGTGATCGCCATCTTCGATTTTAAAATAGACATTATTTTCGAAATCTATAGTTCCCGAATTAGTCGAAAACGACTTCCATGACGAATTTGTCAATTTTTTTCATTTCCGCCATCTTTTATTTTAAAACAGTCCTTATTTTCGAAGTCTTCACCCCTGAATTAATCAAAAATGACGTCCATTACGATTTTTAAGTAAAATGCGTATGGCCGCCATCTTGGATTTCAAAACAGAGATTGTTTTCGAAATCTAAACCCCCAAATTAGTCGAAAACGACTACCATGACGATTTTGACAAAAAATTTCCATTTCCACCGTCTTGTATTTTAAAACGGTCTTTATTTTCGATTTAAAGATTTTTACCACAAAAGTGTATGACCGCCATCTTGGATTTTAAAATAGGCATTATTTTCGAAACCTGCACACCCGAATTAGTCGAAGACGAAAACCATGACGATTTTGACAAAAATTTCCGTTTTCGCCATCTTTGATTTTAAAACGGTCCTTATTTTCGAAGTCTTCTTCCCTGAATTAATCAAAAATGACGTCCATTACGATTTTTATGTAAAATGTGTATGGCCGCCATCTTGGATTTTGAAACAAACATTTTTTTCGAAATCTACACCCCCAAATTAGTCGAAGACGACTACCATGACGATTTTGACAAATTTTTTCCATTTCCGCCATCTTGTATTTTAAAACGGTCTCTATTTTCAATTTAAAGATTTTTACCACAAAAGTGTATGACCGCCATCTTGGATTTTAAAATAGGCATTATTTTCGAAATCTGCACACCCGAATTAGTCGAAGACGAAAACCATGACGATTTTGACAAAAAATTCCGTTTCCGCCATCTTTTATTTTAAAACGGTGCTTATTTTCGAAGTCTTCTTCCCGGAATTAATCAAAAATGACGTCCATTACGATTTTTATGTAAAATGTGTATGGCCGCCATCTTGGATTTTGAAACAAAAATTTTTTTCGAAATCTACGAGTACACCCCCAAATTAGTCGAAGACGACTACCATGACGATTTTGACAAAATTTTCCATTTCCGCCATCTTGGATTTTAAAACGGTCTTTATTTTCAATTTAACGATTTTTACCAAAAAAGTGTATGACCGCCCTCTTGAATTTCAAAATAGACATTATTTTCGAAACCTGCACACCCAAATTAGTCTAAAATGACTACCATGACCAATTTGACAAAATTTTCCATTTCCGCCATATTTATTTATAAAACCGTCCTTATTTCCGGAATCTACACCTATGAATTAATCGGGAATGACTACTATTACGATTTTTAAGTAAAAAGTGTATGGCCGCCATCTTGGATTTTAAAACGGTCTTCATTTTCGATTTAACGATTTTTACCAAAAAAAGTGTATGACCGCCATCTTGGATTTCAAAATGGACATTATTTTCGAAATCTGCACACCCAAATTAGTCGAAAATGACTACCATGACGATTTTGACAAAATTGTCCATTTCCGCCATCTTTGATTTTAAAACGGATATTACTTTCGAAATCTACACACCTGATTTTTTTTTTTTTTTTTTATACTACGACGGTGGCAAACAAGCATACGGCCCGCCTGATGGTAAGCAGCTACCGTAACCTATGGACGCATGCAACTCCAAAGGAGTCACATGCGCGTTGCCGACCCTTTACAAAAAAGGTGGATTCACTGTGTTGACACTAAAGGAACAAGAGGGTCCCTCATCGTCAACACACTGGGTCCTCTTTGAGCTCTTTGGCAACCTTACTCACCAGCAGGAACACAACACTATGAGTAGGGTCTAGTGCTATTTGGCTGTGGTTTTCTGTAAGGTGGAGGTACTTCCCCAGTCGGGCTCTGCTCCAGATTTGAGCGATGACATTCGCTGAACGTGCCCTACCACACTTAGCGAGATGCCATTCGCAGTGCCCATACCTCTCTTTTTGGCGTAGTTTAAGGACATACCCAGGTCCGGACGTAGTTTAAGGACATACCCCGGGTCCAACGGGGAATTAATCGAAAATGACTACCATAACGATTTTTACCAAAAAAGTGTTTGACCGCCATCTTGGATTTCTAAATGGACATTATTTTATATTATCAAAATATTGCATTGTCACTCGATATACATATGCGTGAAAAATTTCAGCTCAATCGGAAATCGGGAAGTTGGTCATTTGAACCATGGGCAACGGACAGGTGAAACTAAATAAAAACCTTTAAAAACATACTAATCCCTGTTATTTGGGGGGTCCAATATGGGAGTCCAGGTTTTCCGCACGTACAAATAAACATAAGTTCGATCACCAACTGACGAACGAAACAAATGAACGCAGCGAGTGAGCGAGCGCCGAGCGGACAAAGCCGACGCCACGAGTCAGAGAGAGAGAACAAATCCTTTAATACGCGGCGACAAGTAATACCGGTACCTATGCGTGATTTGGAACCGTTACCAAGTCTAATACAGGTTTATGGTTCAAGGCCACAATACCGGTTCCCATTAAATACCTGTAATTCAAGCCCTGAATACCGGTACCTCGGAACCGGAAAATACCTGTAATTCGATCCCTGGATACCGGTACCACGGAACCGGTACCAAGTCATATACCGGTTCCTGGTTCGAAGCCACGATACCGGTTCCGAAAAATACCTGTAATTCGATCCCTGGATACCGGTACCACGGAACCGGTACCAAGTCATATACCGGTTCCTGGTTCGAAGCCACGATACCGGTTCCGAAAAATACCGGTATTTCAAGCCCTGACGACACGTTATGCAGCATATTGTTTCGCAGAACACTACTTTGGCCGATTTTAGTTTAGCATTATTTTATGTATCATAATAATCCTTTAGCATACTATTACAATAGCATAATTATTTTCTGCTAGCAGAAAAGTGGGTAAGGTAACTTTCACGTAGTAGAATTTAAGTCCCACCAAATTTAGATTTACTTAGGTTAGGTTAGAACTGCGACCCCCGCGGAAACAAACTGTTGCCAGAAAAATGGATTAGGTTAGGTTAGAGTTGCGACCCCCGCGGAAACAACTGTCGCTAGAAAAGTCGGTTAGGTTAGGTTAGAACTGCGACCCCCGCGGAAACAATCTGTTGCAAGAAAAGTGGGTTAGGTTAGGTTAGAACTGTGAGCCCCACAGGAACAAACTGTTGCCAGAAAATTGGGTTAGGTTAGGTTAGAACTGTGACCCCCTCAGGAACAAACTGTTGCCAGAAAATTGGGTTAGGTTAGGTTAGAACTGCGACCCCCGCGGAAACAAACTGTTGCCAGAAAAGTGGGTTATGTTAGATAAGGTAAAAGTAATTGTCGCGGCCGCAATGGGCCATTGCTCTCAGGGTGGCTCGAGCATACCGCGATAACTCGCACGTAGCAGTCTGGCCGGGAGCCCGCCTTGGGAAGACACAACAAATTACCACAGACACAATTGACAGATAATAATTTCATTTACCGGAGTACCGACACAAATATGTTCATTACAGCGCCTGCACGTTCTTATGAGCAATACATCCGATCCCGCATATGTCTTGTACAATATATGTATATATATTATTATTATTTTTTTTTTTTAATCTTTATTAAATAAAGGGTTTTATCATATTTGATGATGTCACCCCCATCGTTACAAGTTGGGGGTGTAATCATCTTCTATTAACACCTAAATTAACTATTCTATACAATTCTTTAGCTATCTTTGACATTGGATCTGCTAAAATGCTATTACAAGTACCAATTTCCAGAATATTTAAACTATATTTAGTTACAATTGCATGTCTTTCTGTTTCTATCCGGGTACATTCCACCATAATGTGAACAGCATCTTCTCTTGTGCCACACTCTGTGCAATTTGGCGAATCACTGTTGCGCATTAAGAAAGCAAAACTATTCAGTGGAATGTGTCCGGATCGAAGTCTCAAGGCCGTTACAATGTCTTTTCTACACATCCCCGATCCTCTAAACCAAGGCACTTGACACAGATTTGATTGAATAGTTTTATACCATACTCCTTTAGTCAGAGACCTCTCATCGAAATGTTCTTTCCATAGAACTTTACAATTGGAACGTACCTACTATTTTAAGACAGTCGGTATGGTATGGTAAACATGTATGAAATATTCCGTCAGTAACTGCTTCTCGAGCTAGATTATCAGCTGATTCGTTACCTGCCAGACCAATGTGAGACGGCACCCATTGCAAATTTATTTTTATTGATGACTTAGACAGATTATGTAACGACTTTAATATACTACTAGCCTTTTCCCGCGGCTTCGCCCGCGTACTATAAGTACTCAAAAAGGATAGGATACCCATGTTGATTTTCAAACTTTGTGACCACATTTGCCCCTTTTAGGGGTTGAATTTCCAAAAAACCTGAAACACGTGTTTACTCATTTATTGTTAGGAATACTCCTGTAAGGTTTCGAATAAAATAGTCTAACAAATCTTGATTCGCCATACAAACTTTGGACCACCATTTTACCCCCTTAGGGGGTGAATTTTGAAAAATCCTTTCTTAGTGCATCCCTAGACCTTATAAGGAACCTACGTGCCAAATTTGGAGTCTCTAGAACCAGCGGTTTGGGCTGTGCGTTGATATGTCAGTCAGTCAGTCAGTCAGTCAGTCAGTTTCTTATTTTATATATTTAGATAGGCTATCGGTGCTCCTCGAAAGTTCGAGGTGCATCGAGCCAAATACTGTAACGCACTTCTGGAATCTGTACATATAACAAAATTACCTGTCTCAAATGATTCAACATATGCAACTGCTTCTGCCAAAGCCATCAATTCTATATACATGATAGATATATCCCCATTTATTTGTAGCTTCACACTAGTATTTGTTTGAGGGTCAAATGCACATTTAGATCCGTCAGTGTATATTAAACTAGAGTTCGAGTATTTTGCGTTTAAGAGGCCTTATTCCCATGAACGTTCCTCAATTTCACGAAATCTTACTCGATAGATGGCGGTAGCGCTCAGTACGCGACCGCTGGCAATGACCGACGATCGAACGATCTTGATCGTTTTCAACTTCAATTACAAGTAAAATTCTTTTTACGCATAAGTTACACACAGGCTATTTATTTTCTTTTATATGGAAGATACTACTAATTAAAGTATGTAGTAGGGACTGTTGGAGATACTTTTCGAATTAAAAGTAAATTAAATTTCGAATTTCGAAAATTAGGTTTGTTTAGTATTGTACCTAGACTGTTTTTTACACTTATGTTTCATTTTTACCCTCCTTCAATATGCCTTTATTCGGTAGGAAATAATCTATTACTTATACATACATAGGTAGTTTTTTTTTTTATTCCAATATGGCTGTTTTTTTTTTTTTTGTAAAAATGGTCATGGTAGCCAATTTCGACTACTTCGGGTAGATGTAGATTACGAAAATGATGTCCGTTTTTAAATCAAAGATGGCGGTTATATACTTTATTCAGAAAAATCGTCATGGTAGTCCTTTTCGTCTAATTAAGGGGTGTAGATTTCGAAAATTATGTCAGTTTTAAAATCCAAAATGGCGGTTATACACTTTATTCTGAAAAATCGTCATGGTAGTCATTTTCGGCTACTTAGAGGGTGTAGATGTCGAAAATTATGTCTGTTTTAAAATCCAAGATGGCGGAAATATACTTTTTTGTTAAATCGTCATGGTAGTCATTTTCGGCTAATTAGGGGATGTAGATTTCGAAAATTATGTCTGTTTTAAAATCAAAGATGGAGATTATAATTTTTTTTCAGAAAAATTGTAATGGGAGTGATTTTCGGCTACTTACGGGATGTCGATTTTGAAAATTATGTCTGTTTTAAAATCCAAGATCAATCCCAAATCTGTGGATATTGTCGTTGGTCTCACACTTTGTAATTTTTGTATTGTTACTATTAGCCAAAATCTCGTGTGTTACTGTTTTTTGTCCCAAAGAAATTGATGAAAAAAAAAGATACACATTATTCTGAAAAATCGGCACGGTAGTCATTTTCTGCTAATTAGTGGGTGTAAATTTCGAAAATTATGTCTGTTTTAAAATCCAAGATGGCGGATATACTCTTTTTTCTGAGAAATCGTCATGGTAGTCGTTTTCGATTAATTCGGGGGTGTAGATTTCGAAAATAATATCCGTTTTAAAATTAAAGATGGCGGAAACGGAAAATGTTGTCAAAATCGTCATGGTAGTCATTTCCGACTAATTAGGGTGTGCAGATTTCGAAAATAGTGTCTATTTTTAAATTACAAGATGGCGGTCATACACATTTTTAGTAAAAATCGTTATAGTAGTCATTTTCGACTAATGCAGGGATGTATATTACAAAAATAAAGACCGTTTTAAAATTCAAGATGGCAGAAATGGTAAATTTTGTCAAAATCGTCATGGTAGTCATTTTCGTCTAATTAGGGTGTGCAGATTTCTAAAATGATGTCTATTTTGAAATCCAAGACCGCGGTCATACGCTTTTTAAGTAAAAATCATCATGTAAGTCGTTTTTAATTAATTCAGGGTTGTAGATTTCGATATAAGGACTGATTTGAGATCCAAGATGGATGTTAAAGGACAATTATTTTAAAAATCGTCATGGTAGTCATTGTCATTTTTGACTAATTCGGGTAAGCAGATATCGAAAATAATGTCTATTTTGAAATCCAAGATGGAGGTCATACACCTTTTTGGTAAAAATCGTTACAGTAGTCATTTTCGACTACTGCAGGGATGTATATTTCAAAAATAAAGACCGTTTTAAAATTCAAGATGGCAGAAATGGTAAATTTTGCCAAAATCGTCATGGTAGTCATTTTCGACCAATTAGGGTGTGCAGATTTCTAAAATGATGTCTATTTTGAAATCCAAGACCGCGGTCATACACTTTTTTGGTAAAAATCATCATGTTAGTCGTTTTCAATTAATTCAGGGGTGTAGATTTCGAAAATAAGGACCGTTTTAAAATCAAAGATGACGGAAACGGAAAAAATTGTCAAAATCGTCATGGTAGTCATTTCCGACTAATTCGGGGTGCAGATTTCGAAAATAATGTTTATTTAGAAATCAAAGATGGCGGTTAAACACTTTTTTGGTAAAAATCGTTATGGTAGTCATTTTCGATTAATTCAGGGAAGTAGATTTCGAAAATAAAGACCGTTTTTGAATCCAAGATAGCTCTCGCACACTTATTTGGTGAAAATCGAATGAGTGTCGTTTTAGATTAATTTGGGGATTATAAATTTCGAAAATAGACACCGTTTTAAAATTCAAGATGGCTGAAATGGACAATTTTATTAAATTCGTTATAATAGTCTTTTTTGTCTCATTTGGGTGTGTACTGTGTAGATTTCGAAAATAATGTATATTTTAAAATCCAAGATGGCGGCCATACACTTTTTTTCTAAAACAATTTTATGGTAGTCGCTTGTGATTAATTGAGGGGTGTAGATTTCGATATAAGGACTGATTTGAGATCCAAGATGGGTGTTAAAGGACAATTATTGTAAAAATCGTCATGGTAGTCATTTTTACTAATTCACGTGTGTAGATTTAGAAAATAATGTCTGTTTTAAAATCCAAAATGGCAGTCATACAATTTTAGTAAAAATCGTTATAGTAGTCGCTGTTGATTAATTCGGCAATGTAAATTCCGATAATAAACACTATTTTTAAGTATAAGATAGCAGTGATGACCTTTTTGTGAAAATCTTCATGGTAATCTTGTTCAACTGATTCAGGTGTTTAGATTTCGAGAAAAGGGTCTGTTTTAAATTCCAAGATGGCGGCCATACACTTTTTTCTAGATAATCGTTATGGTAGTCATTTTCGATTCAATTGGGGATACAAAAAAGTATATGGCCGCCGTCTTGAATTTTAAAACAGAATTTGTTTTTGAAATCGACATATCTGAATAACAACGATTTTTATAAATGAATGACCATTTCTGCCCTCTTGGATTTTGAAACGGACTTTGTATTTGAAATCTACACGCCTGAATTAATCGAAAATGGCTAAAATAACAAGTAAAGTGTGTGATCGCCATCTTGGATTTCAAAATAGACATTATTTTCAAAATCTACAGTTACCGAAATAGTCGAAAACGACTTCCATGACGAATTTGAAATTTTTTTATTTCCACCATCTTTGATTTTAAAACGGTCCCTATTTTCGAAACCTACACCCCTGAATTAATCGAAAATTTCTACCATAACGATTTTTACCAAAAAAGTGTTTGACCGCCATCATGGATTTCTAAATAGACATTATGTTCGAAATCTGCACACCCGGATTAGTCGGAAATGACTACCATGACGATTATGACAAAATTTTCCGTTTCCGCCATCTTTGATTTTAAAACCGTCCTTTTTTCCGAAATCTAAACCCCTGAATTAATCGGATATGACTACCATAACGATTTTTACCATTAAGTGTTTGACCGCCATCTTGGATTTCTAAATAGACATGATTTTCGAAATCCGTACACCCTAATTAGTCGGAAATGACTACCATGACGATTTTGTCAAAATTTTCCGTTTCCGCCATCTTTGATTTTAAAACCGTCCTTTTTTTCGAAAGCTACACCCCTGAATTAATCGGAAATGACTACCATAACGATTTTTACAAAAAAAAGTGTATGACCGCCATCTTGGATTTCAAAATAGACATTATTTTCGAAATCTACACACCCAAATTAGTCGAAAATGACTACCATGACAAATTTAACGATTTTTTCTCAAACATGCTCGGAAATGTTCCTGTTACGTTAGTAATTAGAGACCAGTAGGGACTCTATTCCAAGGCAGGTTCAGCGCGACGTACGTAAAGGATTTTCATACAACATTAAATCACTCAGCCAGTAACTGAAGCACTAAACAAGTAATTTTATTTCCTTACATGTTTGAGAAAAGCACTATACATGCTTCGACCGTAATCAGCTTACCTGGCTTCGTATTGTAGCCGTCCTCGTCTTCGACTCGGACGGCTACTAAATACTCAGCCAGGAAAGCTTACTTACTGGTCTCTGCAGTAATATACTATTACAAAAAAAGTGTATGACCGCCATTTGGATTTCAAACTAGACATTTTTTTCGATATCTGCTTACCCGAATTAGTCGGAAATGACTACCATGACGATTTTGACAGAATTTTCCGTTTCCGCCATCTTTGATTTTAAAACGGACCTTATTTTCGAAATCTACACCCCTGAATTAATCGAAAATGACTACCATAACGATTTTTACCAAAAAAGTGTATGCCCGCCATCTTGGATTTCAAAATAAACATTATTTTCGATATCTGCTTACCCGAATTAGTCGGAAATGACTACCATGACGATTATGTCAAAATTTTCCGTTTCCGCCATCTTTGATTTTAAAACCGTCCTTTTTTCCGAAATCTACACCCCTGAATTAATCGGATATGACTACTATAACGATTTTTACCATAAAGTGTTTGACCGCCATCTTGGATTTCTAAATAGACATGATTTTCGAAATCCGTACACCCTAATTAGTCGGAAATGACTACCATGACGATTTTGTTAAAATTTTCCGTTTCCGCCATCTTTGATTTTAAAACCGTCCTTTTTTCCGAAAGCTACACCCCTGAATTAATCGGAAATGACTATCATAACGATTTTTACAAAAAGAGTGTATGACCGCCATCTTGGATTTCAAAATAGACATATTTTTCGAAATCTGCACACCCAAATTAGTCGAAAATGACTACCATGACAAATTTAACGATTTTTACAAAAAAAAGTGTATGACCGCCATTTGGATTTCAAATAGACATTATTTTCGATATCTGCTTACCCGAATTAGTCGGAAATGACTACCATGACGATTTTGACAGAATTTTCAGTTTCCGCCATCTTTGATTTTAAAACGGACCTTATTTTCGAAATCTACACCCCTGAATTAATCGAAAATGACTACCATAACGATTTTCACCAAAAAAGTGTTTGACCTCCATCTTGGATTTCTAAATAGACATTATTTTCGAAATCTGCACACCCGAATTAGTCGGAAATGACTACCATGACGATTTTGACGTTTCCGCCATCTTTGATTTTAAAACGGACCTTATTTTCGAAATCTACACCCCTGAATTAATCGAAAATGACTACCATAACGATTTTTACCAAAAAAGTGTTTGACCGCCATCTTGGATTTCTAAATAGACATTATTTTCGAAATCTGCACACCCGAATTAGTCGGAAATGACTACCATGACGATTTTGACAGAATTTTCCGTTTCCGCCATCTTTGATTATAAAAACCGTCCTTTTTTCCGAAATCTACACCCCTGAATTAATCGGAAATGACTACCATAAGGATTTTTACAAAAAAAAGTGTATGACCGCCATCTTGGATTTCAAAATAGACATTATTTTCGATATCTGCTTACCCGAATTAGTCGGAAATGACTACCATGATGATTTTGACAAAATTTTCCGTTTCTGCCATCTTTGATTTTAAAACGGACCTTTTTTTCGAAATCTACACCCCTGAATTAATCGAAAATGACTACCATAACGATGTTTACCAAAAAAAGTGTTTGACCGCCATCTTGGATTTCAAAATAGACATTATTTTCGAAATCTGCACACCCGAATTAGTCGAGATGACTACCATGACGATTTTGACAGAATTTTTCCGTTTCCGCCATCTTTGATTTTAAAACCGTCCTTTTTTCCGAAATCTACGCCCCTGAATTAATCGGATATGACTACCATAACGATTTTTACCATAAAGTGTTTGACCGCCATCTTGGATTTCTAAATAGACATGATTTTTGAAATCTGCACACCCTAATTAGTCGAAATGACTACCATGACGATTTTGTCAAAATTTTCCGTTTCCGCCATCTTTGATTTTAAAACTGTCCTTTTTTTCGAAATCTACACCCCTGAATTAATCGGAAATGAGTACCATAACGATTTTTACAAAAAAAGTGTATGACCGCCATCTTGTATTTCAAAATAGACATTATTTTCGATATCTGCTTACCCGAATTAGTCGGAAATGACTACCATGACGATTTTGACAGAATTTTACGTTTCCACTATCTTTGATTTTAAAACCGTCCTTTTTTCCGAAATCTACCCCTGAATTAATCGGAAATGACTACCATAACGATTTTTACCATAAAGTGTTTGACCGCCATCTTGGATTTCTAAATAGACATGATTTTCGAAATCTGCACACCCTAATTAGTCGGAAATGACTACCATGACGATTTTGACAGAATTTTACGTTTCCACTATCTTTGATTTTAAAACCGTCCTTTTTTCCGAAATCTACCCGTGAATTAATCGGAAATGACTACCATAACGGTTTTTACCGTAAAGTGTATGACCGCCATCTTTGTTTTTAAAATGATTACCATGACGATATTGACAAAATTGTCTAGTTTTCAAATAAAAAATCATTTTACGTCACACCTGGCCATAATGTGAGTTTTACCGCACGCTACGCTAATTGTGTACTCACCACGGGCAGTAAAAAAGAAAGCCCTCTATCGCATATTTACAACCCTCGCCTGCGGCTCGGGTTACAAATACCTGCGATTTCGGGCTTTCTTTCTTTTACAGTCCTTGGTAAGTAATGTACTATAATAATATTATAGTAAAGTAAATATTTCAATCTTTTATTTCAAGGATCTTTATAATTCCATCGCACTTCTCGCAACTATAGGGCAATGGAAACAGGTCACTACGTGTTGGGGATTTCATACAAGGTTACCCGTTTTAGTGGCCTCTTAGTGTATCTAGCTGGCAAACTTACGTAATGCGCGTAGGAGGATTTAGCACAGGTCCGTCGTCTGTGAGCTCTCGTTCCATACTGAGCCAGAGACGACGGCGCGATGTGTTTTGTCAAGTTTTTAACCGATTTAGAGTCATCTTCAAAAAATTACACTTTATTTAAATTTTGCGTTACAGTAATGATTTTTTTTTTCGTGGTAGATCTATAGCTGAAATTTAATATATTTATATATTTAGGGCAGAATATTTATAGGACTTCCGTGAAAAAAATTAAATGTAAACCTGTTTTCATTAAAAAAATTGCAATATTCAGAAGGTATTTTGTCTATTATCCAAGATGAATCTTCAATTTTTCTTACCATGGCCGTCTTGAACATGATATACTGAATCTTGAAGCAAATCAAATTATTTTGTTTAATATTTTTTGATTTGCAATTTTTAAGTAGTTACACTACTATATATAAACTGAAAATAGATGTCATATACTTCAGAAAAAGTGACCAAACCCTCCGCCTGGCCTCGGACACCGGAGGGTTTGGTCACTTTTTCTGAAGTATATGACATCTATTTTCATGATATACTGAATTGAATTGTATTCAAATGTTATAAGAAAGGTTCCCTTTATTTGAGTAATCTGAAAAAAAAACCAGACGTCTAACTGCAAACTCTAAAGAGGCCTGCCAAGAGAAGCCATGTTTTTCAGGTTTTTTTCTCAAAAATGTATTTTTTTTCCCATGGCCGTCTAGATAAAGGAACGGACTTTTATATGCATTAAAAGTTAATTTAAAAACACAAAGCATTTTCGCTATAACCTCCGAAGAAAATGATGCATTTCGCAAATTACGCGCATTTTGGGAATAAGGCCTCTTAAAAAGGTTTCACAATTTTCCTTTAATGTACGCCTATCACCTCGCTTTTTAGATAATTGTACACCTTCAATATACGGAAAAATTATTTGAGAAAGGTCCACGCTGCTGACCCATGTATCCAAGGTGAAAAGTTCAAGCTGATGTGTCGTATGCATTGTAATATTTTCTAAAGAATCGTTTGCCAGAATGAGTAATGGTTTTTTCTTACGTCTCCAATATCAAACTCAAACTCAAACTCAAACATTTATTCAGTAAGTAGGCCACAAGGGCACTTTTACACGTCAAAGTAAAAGAGAGAGAAAAAAAATCAAACTACACCGGTTCTAACCCTACACCTCTGACCCGAGAAGAATTATGTCCGGCAAGAAACTCGGCGGGACTTATTTTTTCAAAACAACAGTACATCAAAACTAAACAATACATATAAGTGCGTTGTTCTATAAGAAAACATATCAAACCAAGGTTAGATTAACCAACAATAGGTTATAGTTTAAGAAAAATACCAAAGAAAAAAGATGAGTCCAAATCTGACTATTGAAAATAAATTACATACAAGTTTGATATACTTTCTTACCTGAACTGTGTCTTCTACATAAATTTCCAAATTATAATAATCCATCATCAACAGTTAGAAATAAACTTTGAATTTAAATAATATAAAAAAAAGTACTTAAGTGATTCTAGTATACAATAAACATACTATTTCTAAATTATACTTAGAGATGTATAAGGTCTCCAAGTGTCTTGATCTATATATTCTATATAATAAAAAATATGGATAATCAAGCACCGAATGTTGTGTCTAAAGCCAATTAAACTAAAATTAAATATGATTAATAAAAAGTATTAATTAATAAAAACTAGCCATGTTTAGTCTGGTGAGAAACAATATTCTGTGCTCGTATTTTACATGCGTGAACTAAATTACAATATAAAAGTGACATAGAGATGTACATGTCTCTAAGCGTCAGGATCATTAAATATATATCTATACATATAAATATTTGCGAATGCAAGACTTAGAGATGTATAACGTCTCTAAGTGTCCAAATACTAAATAAAAACAAAATAAAATAAAAATGAAAAACAGGTAATACTGGACACTAGTAAAGCTGCTTCATAGAGTAATGTACCTAATAATTTCTCAATTTGTATTGTACTAACTATATCAAGCTACAGGCTTAAAGGCATCGTTATCCTCAATGAATTCCTTTAAAGTATAGTACTCTCTCCTCAACAAATAGCGCTTAACATAAGACTTGAATTTATTTAGTGGCAAATTCACTACATCAGCGGGGACTTTGTTATAAAAACGTGTACAGTTCCCAGTAAAAGACGTACGAACCTTACCGAGGCGGTGGCCAGGCTCAGCAATCTTATCTTTATTTCTAGTGTTATAGTTATGGATATCACTGTTGAGCTTGAATTTATGGATGTTTTTCCGCACATACATAATGTTTTCAAGTACGTATTGAGATGCTACGGTAAGAATATTTGCCTCTTCAAATTTTCCTCTTACGGATGCTCGACCGCGCATTTTATAAATGCCACGTACAGCTCGTTTTTGTAGCACAAATATGGTCCCAATATCAGCTGCTTTACCCCACAACAGAATTCCATACGACATAACACTGTGAAAGTAACTGAAGTATACCAGCCTGGCAGTTTCACTGTTTGTTAGATGGCTGATTCGCCTCACGGCATAGGCTGCAGAGCTAAGTTTCCCAGCTAGGGTAGCTATATGTGGATGCCATTGTAATTTCGAGTCTAAAGTGACTCCTAAGAAAACAGTTTGATTTTCGAATTCCATTATTTCATCATTTATTATAATCTTGCTGCTGTTAATCTGCTTGACGTTGGGAAGTGTAAATTTGATGCACTTCGTTTTCTTGGCGTTCAAAAGTAGGTTATTAGCCGTAAACCAATTTACTACTTTGGAGAGTGCACTGTTAATACTATCGAAGCTGTTTTCTTTTCTGTCCACTTTAAATATCAGAGATGTGTCATCAGCAAATAACACTATATCATGTTTATCTTGCACAATTGATATCTTGTTAGAATGGACAGTTGCCTTATTTTTTCTATTGCACAATTATTCTTGTAAGATCTTACCTTTAGCCAAAACTTACCTGCCAAATAGTACCTTCGAATATGTAGTGGTGGAAGGCTTAATTCTGATTCCATTACGTGAATGGTCGAGCTTTTAATAAAACCTCCAATTGTTCTCATACATTGATTCTGTAGCCGGTCTAACTCAAACTCAAACTCAAACTCAAACATTTATTCAGTAGCCACAAGGGCACTTTTACACGTCAAAGTAAAAGAGAGAAATAAAATACACCGGTTCTAACCCTACACCTCTGACCCGAGAAGAATTATGTCCGGCAAGAAACTCGGCGGGACTTATTTTTTCAAAACAACAGTACATCAAAACTAAACAATACATATAAGTGCGTTGTTCTATAAGAAAACATATCAAACCAAGTTATGTTAACCAACAATAGGTTATAGTTCAAGAAAAATACCAAAGAAAAAAGATGAGTCCAAATCTGACTATTTGAAAATGAATTACATACAAGTTTGATATACTTTCTTACCTGAACTGTGTCTTCTACATACATTTCCAAATTATAATAATCCATCATCAACAGTTAGAAACAAATTTTGAATTTAAATAAAAAAAAGTAAGTGATTCTAGTATACAATAAACATACTATTTCCAATTATCCTTAGAGATGTATAAGGTCTCCAAGTGTCTTGATCTATATATTCTATATAATAAAAAAATATGGATAATCAAGCACCGAATGTTGTGTCTAAAGCCAATTAAACTAAAATTAAATATGATTAATAAAAAGTTACGCAATTGTGTGGCCCCAGTTAGCCTAAACAGACCGGTCTCCACAAACAGCACCCGTTCACGAGTATGACGCATATCTCAGCCATCGCCTCCCTCAACCTTTCTTCTAATTTAGATAAAGTACTTTGGTATCCATTTCCATATAAAAAACTAGCATA
Organism: Pammene aurita; assembly: GCA_947086415.1. Taxonomy (NCBI): domain Eukaryota; kingdom Metazoa; phylum Arthropoda; class Insecta; order Lepidoptera; family Tortricidae; genus Pammene; species Pammene aurita. The sequence goes on from OX352303.1 coordinate 30,623,943, forward strand.
ATCTAACTTACTCCGTATTGTGGCTATGTATAATTTCCTTAGGTGATCTGGATGAATACCCCAACCTGGGCCGGCCAAAATCTTAAACGCGTTCAATAACTTTAAACATTTTTCAATTATAGCATTTACATGTTTTGTCTATTTTAAATTTTTTTCTAACCACAAACCCAAATATCTGACTGTATCGACTTCTTCTAACGGTTTATTATTAATTTTAAGGATAACGGTATTACGCGAGCGCCCTCTTCGAAAAATGCAAATCTTACTTTTAGTCACCGATATGTCAAGATCCATGTTCCATAATAAACTTGAAAAGGTATTTAGGGCTGCCTGCAACTCGAGTGTGCCGTCTTTTAATGTTCTACACACGGTATACAACACATAATCATCCGCATATTGTAAAATGTTAGTATTCTCCATAAATTATATATACTTAAATATCATACCCTGCGCAATCGCTGTAGCACTATATGTCGAGATGCTCAGAGGCGTCATATTCACAGTTCTGTTGAAGATGGAAATCCAGCCAAAGTGTGGAAATTTTTGAAAGGTCTCGGAGTTGGCAAATCTCAACAGGCAACCAATTTAAACAATATTAGCGTTGACCAGCTTAACCAGCATTTTTCATCGTCCACCTGTTTCAGTGGTCCTAAGAAATCTAACTCACTTCATCATCTTTCATCACTTCCTGCCTTAGATTTCTCTTCTTTCTATTTTAGCCATTTCTGTGAGAGTGATGTTAGGAAGGGTATATTGAATATCACTTCTAACGCCGTTGGTGTTGACTGTGTTAGCCGAAATATGATACTCCCTCTCCTTGATTTGTTTGTTCCTATTATCACCGGTATTCTGAATTTTTCCATTTCATCAAGTACTTTTCCCAGTCTGTGGAAGGATGCCAATATTATTCCTTTACCCAAAAAATCCAACCCCAGTTCCTTCTCTGACTATCGCCCCATCTCCATTCTTCCTTTCCTATCCAAAGTCCTCGAACGGCTAGTGCATCAGCAACTAACTTCCTTCCTGAATAGAAATGACCTCCTAAACCCATTTCAATCTGGTTTTCGTCCGGGCCATAGTACTACCTCGGCTCTTGTCAAGGTTACCGATGACATCCGTTTGGGTATGAATGACCAGAAGCTTACAGTTCTTGCACTTCTAGATTTCAGTAATGCCTTTAACACGGTCGATTTTGACATTTTGCTCGCGTTCTTACAGTCTCTTAACATATCGGCTGCAGCGATTAACTGGTTCCGCAGCTATTTGGTTGGTCGTCGGCAAAGAATTAAACTAGATTCTTCGTGTTCTTCCTGGTGCAGCACATCAGCTGGTGTTCCACAGGGTGGTGTGCTGTCTCCTCTTTTATTTTCTATCTTCATTAATTCCATAACTCTTGATCTCTCCTCTTCGTATCACCTCTATGCCGACGACCTTCAAATATATTCGCAGGGTATGCATAGCGATCTCAATTCAGTTATAGAAGCCACGAATCTTGATCTGCTCCGCATATCAAATTGGAGTCAAAATTACGGTTTAAAAGTAAACCCCCTAAAGTCACAGGTAATTGTGATGGGTAGCGCTAAACAAATCTCCAAAATTGACTTTCTCAGGCTCCCTCCGATAGTCTTCGATGGTATCCAAATTCCTTTTTCCAACCAAGTGAAAAATCTTGGCGTAATCATGGATCGTTGTCTATCATGGGTGCTTCAGGTGAGTGAAGTGAGCAGGAAGATGTTTGCTGCCATAGGGTCTCTCAGACGGCTCCGGAATTTCCTGCCAAATGCTACTAAAATTGCGCTTGCTCAGTTGTTACTTCTCCCCATTCTTGATTATGCAGATATCTCCTATTTAGACCTAACCGAGGAGCAACTTAATAAGCTTGAACGTATTCAAAATGCCTGCATTCGGTTCATTTTCGGATTACGCAAATTCGACCATGTTTCTAGTTTTCGTTCTCAACTCAAATGGCTCCCTATCCGTCACCGCCGTAACTCTCACATACTTTCTTTACTCTTTTCTATACTTTTTAACCCTGCAACTCCCCGCTACCTCAAAGAGCGTTTCTCTTATCTTAATTCTATTAGATCCTCTCAAAAATTGCTCCTAAAAGTGCCATCTTCATCTTCCAAATTTTATAATTGCTCATTTACGTTCCAGGCCGTTCGTTTGTGGAATTCTCTCCCTCTCAACATTAAACGCGCGCAATCTATTGGTAGCTTGTTGTTTCTTATTGTGTGTATTATATATGTATATATGTACGTATATGTATGTTTATTTTGTATTTATTTAAGTATGTATATTCATATGAATGTGCTGTGTTATCTATTTCGTCTCTTTTGTTTCTATGCACCACCTACTGCTTATTGTTTTTCTCTAGTCTCCACTACCCAAAGGTTGTCTGGAAGAAATCGCTCATTAGCGATAAGACCGCCTGTTGTTACCTCTACCTAAATTTATCTAATTGTAAAATTTGTGCTTGTAACTGTATGAGGTGTGCAATAAAGAGTATTTATTATTATTATTATTATTATTATATACTTTTACAAATATTAATTGTCGCGATATTGAATAATAAAGGTGAGAACGGGTCACCTTGAGCTAAGCCGATCCCGGTTGTTCTAGTTATGGAATAGGTATTATCAGTTTGAATCATTAGTTTCCTCTCTTTAAAAAAATTCCAAACATACCTACAAATTTTTTGGCCTATACCTATCCGGTCCATTACACATAATAAACTTTTTAAATCTACGTGATTATACGCGTTATCAATATCAATAAAGCACGCTAAGGTTGGGTAATTGTTTGACATACCTACTTGAATATCGGTGACTAATGAGGCTAAACTGTCCAACGTAGATCTACACTTACGAAATCCGGTAGTATGAAGCGATAGGATATTATTTTTTTCTATATACCATTCTACGCGCTTAATTAAGATATTGTGATATACTTTACAAAGACAAGATATCATTGAAATTGGTCTTAGTGCATCCGTTGATTGCGGATCACGGCCCGGTTTAGGTATCGGAACGATGTTAATTACCCGCCATTGTGATGGTACGAACCCCGACGCAAGAAACTGATTGTATAACGATAATAAAATCACCTTACCGTTGTCTGGGAGGTTACTAATCATTGAGTATGATATATTGTCACAACCAGGTGTCGTGTCTTTACGCCGCATACATAGGTCCATTTCTTGTTTCGTTATAGGAGCTTCCAGCCTGCAGTTGTAGTTGTATATAAGGTGGTGGTTTATTTATTGAAATTATATTTGTAACTTACAGCTAACACCATAGCGTCACAAACTCAGTATATATAACTAATTAAATAACACATTCATTCCTCTCAAACATTCTCCTGCACTCATCTATCAAACTTGCCATCCCTGAATATAATAATAAGACAATGAAGATTATCTTGTAATTTAAAAAAATCGGCTTTACAACTTTGTGCCGCTTAAATATTATGCAAACAAAAAATTATGCCAATATAAGATTCGACATTATAAAAATCTGCGAAATGATTTATGCCAAAGCATATTCTGCATAAGGTGTTTCTGCCAAACGTTATTTCTGCCAAGCATCATTATGCAAAACAAAATATATGTCAAAAAAGTTTCTGCAAGACAATAGTGAACCTTTTCTCCAGTCATATAAAAGAAAAGGACAGCAAACATTTATCTGACAGATATGCTTTAACTGGAGATTGTGAAACAGGCCATAAAAGTGGGTAAATATAAACGTTAATTTTAATGACTACCTGCACGGACCAAACTAGACCACTCCCGAGCAAACATAGCTCGTCGTTTTCCACACTTGTTACTTGTTCGACAAAGGTAACTCATTACAACAATATATCATAATTCTTTCAGTTATGATGTGTTTGGCGTAGCTCCGCGATAAGCCGCTGCCTTCTCCCTCCGTCATATATATTATTATATGTAACGGTTTAACTCACTTAACGTTGTAACATATATGTCACACAGTCACTAAAATACGTGAATAAATATAGTATTGCGATGTTAGTCTTACTATGAATCAGTACAAATTAATTAATTAAATCTGGTACAGCTTACTAACAACATTAAGTATGTCAATGAAAGAAAAATCCGGTGCATATCATATCGTTGTCATGTTAATAAAGTCTGGATACACGTACGAGGACGTACGAGAAAATGTTTTTGCAAATTGCATATCTATAATAATATGTCTCTCTGTAACCCTTATTACGAGAACGAATGGTTAAAATAATATAGTTACTTCTTTTTTGGTTCTCGGTGTTTTATATTTATAGTTGATATGTTTTTTAAGAGTAGGAAAATGTATAGATACAAGCTTGATAGCTAATAAAAATATAATTATGTTACAGAGATGAAAGACGTAAGACGTAAACAAAGAAATAGTTAAACATTCAGTTCAACTGATTTTAGATGAAGGAGCAATATTATTTATTATTTACTACTTTCCTTTTCCAAGGGCTATAACGTGGATAAGTTGCAGTCTTCTTATCATATATGCATATAATTTTTTTTCAGGATGCCTATAAATAACAACAACACACACATTGTCATAAACTTAAATATATATGTGATATATTTTAGGCAAAATGACCAAGTCTTTCGGTGTCCGAGGCCAGATTTGAACAGTCGTCTTTAGCTTATCCCAAAAAAACTGTAAACGAAAAAAATATTCAACAACCTGGATTGAAAGCTAAAAGAGGTGTATTTCAGTAGTTCCGGAGTTCTGCCGAAACGTACGGAGCAGGTGACTCAGCCACTGTTCCCAGAGGAAATACCGCGAAATGACCGGCCAGGATTAATGCTCCAACTGGGACATGCTCCACGAATGCTGTAACACTGATTCCTGGGATAATGGAAGTTTTACGACAAGCCAAAATGATTGGCTAGTTCAACAAAGAAGAATAACTATGGGAACTTGACGAGAGCTCAAAAATGACCCAGCGACCCCAGATGTCAATTTTATATGACGACAATGCTATACCATCGCGCATGACGTTTGATGTAAATAATTAGCCAATCAAAGCTTTTAACGTTGTGGGAAATTTCGTATTGAATAAATCACATTCAAAATCACGTCCAAAAGGTACGACATGTTTAAGTGATACATATTGTCGTTTTGTCGTCAGAATCACAATTCGTTTATAAATTATAAACTTATATAGATGTCATATACAAAGGAAAAAGTAACCTAGGCCTCCGGTGCCCAGGGCTGGGATCAAACTAGCGTCTTCTGCATTCGCAGCAGCCTCTGCCTGCCTGCCTGCTGCTGCTGCTTTAAGGCGTCTGCCGCGATTGCAGAAGACGCTGGTTCGGTCCCAGCCCTGGGCACCGGAGGCCTAGGTCACTTTTTCCTTTGTATATGACATATATATAAGTTTATAATTTATATAGTAGTCTGTCTACTTAAAATAAACAAATTAAGATATTTATTAAAAAATAATTTGATTTGATAATTTGGTAGACCCCCCGCAAGGTGGACTGATGACCCGGTGAAGGTTGCGGGAGTCCGCTGGATGCGGGTGGCGCAGGACCGGTCATTGTGGCACTCTTTGGGGGAGGCCTATGTTCAGCAGTGGACGTCTTTCGGCTGATTTGATGATGATGATGAATTTGATTTGTTCTTCAGTCATTAAGATGTCATAATTTTAATGGAAAATCTGTAACAAAATTATGATTTTAAAGTTATAAGTAATACTCCTCCTAACTAAGGCCATTCGTAATAGATTTATCGATAAAACGCGTCATTTCAAGTAGATACGAGTACTGTGTTGTAATACTGGGTTGTAGGTGTACAACTAAACGAATGTGAAAACTTGAGTGTCGTTGTTGTTGTTGTGTCGAGTTTTCACGGGGTTTGAGCAACTTTCACTGGAACACTCGTATATACTTGCATTGCCTTGAACGCGGCGACAAACACGTCGCTAGTCGCACCGCTCGAGTGTCCACTTAATTTGCACCCTTACGAGTAGGTCTGGCCAGATATAATAGTAATCAGGGGGATATGGCATTACATTTTGTCATTTGTTTAATAGCGTAATTCTATTTGTTAAAAGGATTGGCAAATAATGATTAGGTCAGGCCGTCATCGCGAAAGCTGAAGACGCCGGTCACAGAAACTTTTTCTGAAATTTATCGCTAAGTATCGAAATTTAGTATCTAAGCTGACACAAGTGATTTGCAAACTTTTTAGCTAGCTTTATTAAAATACAATTTTTCTGCGTTTGACGAGAATAATCATCGATTTTAGTTTCCATATTATAGAGAAGAAACAGACTAAGTTTATATGCAGCACTAAGTTAGCTTTAAGGACTAGGATTGGCAGTTTATGTGCCGTACATAGGCTGCTATTTATATATCCGGAAACCGGGATTACAATCTTCTTAAATAGCATATTTGACCTCCATGGTAAAATTTGAACTTTTTTAAGTACTGGCCGGTATATTTTTTCTTTCTTATTAACGCTCGTGTTTTGTTTTTGACGGGTTTTAAATGTCATCTCGCAGCAAGAATGGAACTCACTCGTGAAAATATTCGTGGTATGATTTATTATGATTTTCCGCGTGGTTTAACGCAACAACAGTGCATAGATCAACTAACTTCAACTTTTGGTGATGAAGCCCCATCTAAAACTACTGTGTATCACTGGTTTAGTGAGTTCAATCGTGGACGTAGTATGCTTACGGACGAAGTTAAGGCAGGTCGCCCGAAATCGGTCGTTGTACAACAAAATATCGAGGCTGTGCGAAAACTTATAATGGACGACCGACATGTTACGTACTGCGAGATAGAGGCGACTCTGGGTATTTCTATGACCAGCATTAATAGCATATTACATAATTATTTGGCTGTAAAAAAAATTTGTTCGCGTTGGATACCCCACAACTTAACAAAAGAGCAAAAAGATGCTCGCGTCGAATGGTGCAATAAAATGTTAAAAAAATATAACCGTGGTGACTCAAAAGCCGTTTATAACATCTATACAGGTGACGAATCCTGGATCTATGCATACGATCCCGAAACGAAGCAACAATCAACGGTATGGGTGTTTCAAAATGAGCCGAACCCTACGAAAGTTACTCGTGCAAAAAGTACATTGAAACAAATGGTGGCCTGCTTCTTCGGTATTAATGGCCATGTAGCTACAGTGCCACTAGAAAACCGTAGAACGGTTAATTCAGAGTGGTACACGACCATTTGCTTACCGGAAGTATTTGAACAAATTCGTAAAACTAACCAGCGACGAAGAATCATTCTTCATCATGACAATGCCAGCTGTCATACGTCACGCGAAACAACTCTATTTTTGGAGGGTCAAAATGTGGAATTAACGGGTCATCCGCCGTACAGCCCTGACTTGGCACCCAACGATTTTTATTTATTTCCAAATATAAAGAATAAATTACGCGGTCAACGATTTTCGACCGCTGAAGATGCTGTCGACGCATTCAAACAACACGTTATGGAGGTACCTCAGGCGGAGTGGCAGAAGTGCTTTAAAAATTGGTTCACGCGAATGCAAAAGTGCATAGATCATCAAGGGGAATACTTTGAAAAACAATAAAACCATTTTCAGCCGTGTACGTTTGTTTGTTTTTTTGTTTCCGGATATATAAGTAGCAACCCTCGGTCTTTTACACTGTCGCATTTAGTGATGGTCCTTTGGTAAGTAGGTATATCATTCCCTGGCCACGAAGCCGTAGAAAGATTCGTCAAGCTATCGCATATTCACCCGTCTAGCTGGAAATTCCTTTAAATGTCCTGAGCATATGCTGCTTTTACTGTTTCGACCCAAAAAGCTCGCTCCAGGAACTCATTAAAAATATAAATACAAAGTTTGCATGTATGTATGGTCTGTACCTTCAAGAGAAGAAGGAAGGTGTAGGAAAGAAGGAAGAAGGTAAAAAAAGATATATCTGACTCTAGCAGTAAAACTAGCAATCAAGGCTATTCGAGTGCACCCTGAGCCGGTGCTCTTTCATCTGGCAATCCTCACTGCGCTGCAGTCTTCATAGCAATCCCAAAAACCTAAAGTGGCTCCTGGTTTTGACATTTAATTGGTAGTTACCGACCAAAACTTACGTAACTAAACTAAACCAATAAATAAAAAAATGTATGCTTCCAGACACATATTTTTAGAAACGGGAATATTACTGACCCCAAACCTCACATCACTACCGCCAAGGCGCTCGTTTGACCAAGTTTTTATTGCAGCTAAGTTACCACCGTCCTCTGGGAATTTAATTGCATTGACGTCAGTTGTAGAAACTCTGACGGCCTTCCACATGCTTTCGCTTTGAAGCAACGTTTATTTTCTTGAAAATGTAGGTATTTTTGCTGCTAAATTTTGTACGAGTAAGTGCTCTCATTTTATGAACGCGAAATGTATGCAATTGTTTGCAATATATTACGCGGAGCGTAAGCAAAGTGAAGTTTTTACAGACAACTTCGGATACAACGGAACTGTCAGCTGGAGCTAGACGTCTGTGCATTTCGATGGCTCTTTGATTTTGAATAGTTGTTCCGTAATAACTTTAGTAACGTTTTTCTGATCTGTATGAGATTTGTTAGGGTTGTAGTAGACCTCAATACAATTTGAGAGTTCGTTTATGAGCAGGATCGAGGGGTTATGGAGCTAGAAAGCTCGAAACAATCATCATTAGGTTCTTGTTATATTGGTCAACTCGTTTGCAAGGAAATCACGAGTCCGTTCGAGGCGGACTACTAGTTATATACTTACTATAAGGTGCAAGCCAAAATATGTAGCTACTAGCCACATCTGTGATATTTATTCCACCCCGGGATCGACTTACCCATAAGCGGATAAACGTCGCTTTTTTGTCGCTAAAGCTGTCTATTAATCTTAACGACACGCGAAGGTCGCAAGCAGTGATGGGTTGTTACCGAAAGTATTACAGGAGCGGGAATACTGCTGTGACATTCATTGATTCATGTATACCTTTATAAAACATAGTTTTACATTTCAATACCATACAATGGCAATAACAAAACTAATCTAGGTATATCTAATCATAGGTATACATAACATGTAATTTTTAGGGTTCCGTAGCCAAATGGCAAAAAACGGAACCCTTATGGATTCGTCATGTCTGTCTGTCTGTCTGTCCGTCCGTATGTCACAGGCATTTTACTCGGAAACTATACGACGTATCTGAATAAAATTTACACATAAGGTGTATTATGTATGCAGCTACTTAGTTATGTAGTTAAATTTGAAAATTAAATATTTTTAGGGGGGCGTTCCATACAGGTAACTAAATAAAAATAAAAAATTAACCAAATATCAACATGTGACACATCAATCGATAGGTCTTTCAAAATAACATTGAGGTTTCTTTGACTGTTTTGTGAATAAGTGAATATTTTCTGAAATAATCGCTTCGAAAGTCAGAAACATTGTGTAGCCCCCCCCCCCGTAACTTTTGAACCGTAAATTCAAAAAATATGAAAAAATTTGAAGAGATTCGCCTTATCATATACTTTCAACGAAAATTGTTTTGAACATTATAGGTTCAGCCAGTTTTGAGTTATCTCCAAAAAAACTTCTTCCATAGGCATCAGATACGACCTTTTGGTATTAGTTTGGTTCTTATTCCATTGAAGGTACGGAACCCTACTATGCGTGGTCCGACACGCACTTGGCCGGTTTTTTATTGTTTTTAGGGTTCCCTTAACCCTTATACTACTAATCGTTACTAACGTTACTATTAAAAACTACCAGAAAGCCAAGTAAGTACGCCAACAAAGTGGTAAAACAAAATCTGACAAAATATTATTTTAAAGGGTAGCTCCCGTACACATGAAGTAGGGGGTGAAAAAATAGCTCCGAAAATTTAAAAAAGCGTCCCTCCATTTTTTTTTTATTTTTTTTTATTTAATAACATAAGTACTTACTTACTTACTTACCTTATAAGTACTTTAAATGAAAACTTTATATAAAATGGGTTGAGCAATTTTTGACTTATAACTCAAAAACGCATAGTAAAACGACGTAAGTGCCGCATAGTAAAATGAAGTAAGCGCCGCAAAATATCACTTAATAAAGGACTTTTTCAAAGGATGTGTGGTAACAGGCCGGCAACTACGGAACCCTACACTGATCATGACCCGATATACTCTTGGCTGGTTTTTAATACTTATGTGGGTATATCAAGTTTTAATAGTTACATGTTACATTACATTATAGTTTAATTAGTTAGTTTACATTGACTTCTAGAAGTTTCCTGAGCTGTAACGTCAGATGGCAGTCGGTTCGTAAAAATGTGTGTTTACTCATTGATTTATGCAAAAAGGCAGATATGGTACCATGCGCTCGATTAGGTGCCATCAAATAAAGGTTCCGGGACCTATATTGAATTAGTCGTGTGGCAGAGTCTCTCAGTCACACTTTGTGCAATGCGCAAAATATGGAGGTCTCCCTTGCATACCCGTGTTAACTATATAGGTTTATCTCTTTTGCCCATGATGCACATACATTATAACGGTGTGTAGTAGTTTACAAGTGTGTAGGTGCTGGAACACATTTCAGTTGTATTTACTATGAACGTCACTCATCTTACTTTTTGTTTATGTCTATGTGTTTACTCTAGAAAAAAAGATACCGAGAGGTCCTCAAGCTCCATTGAGCCGTTGTTACAGCTGGCACAAAAGGACAACCATTTACCACCAAGTTAAAAAAGGGCAATTTCACCTTATTAAATCTTCAAGGTTCGACGGAAGCATTTACTCGCCAGCGCCACTTTATCAGTCACGGGAGTGTCAAGTTTTTGCGACGGCGGGCGTTGAAACTATTAATCACTATCCCTGATACCGTACTCTTGGACTGATAAAGTTATTTATGAAGGTCAGAGGAGATTAGAGATGTTTAGCTGGTACATATAAGTAACGAGTCATTTTGTAAAAAACTAGCGCCTATGCCAACCTATGGGATTTAGTTTTCGAGCGACCCCCATAATTTGCTGACCCTGCGACTGAGATCCTAATGCTCATAGGTATAAACTGCAGACATGCGAGTGGCTATTATGCGTCTATACGCCATAATTCACGCTACTAAAACTCTTTGGCAGCTCGACTCAACGCTTGGGCCGTAATCTAATTTTAAAACACGTTTATATATGAGAAAACTTCAATACAACTCCAATGCATTTACTACACAATACAGTTAGCGCATAAACGACTGAATCAGAAATGTCAAAATTTGCTTGAATATTATTCCGATACAACTAGAATACAACTTCAATATTGGTTGATTATTTGTTGTGTTTTGGAGTTATGTTTGAGATAGATTGTGTTTATAATGTATTGTTTATGTATTTTGAAATTAGAATACGGCAACTTGACTGTCCACCGAACGCTGAACGCTGCCACTGGGGCGGCATACTAAAGCTGGATCGACACACGCGTCTCGATGTTCGATTAACCGGATGCGCCTCACAACCCCCTGCATTTCGCAAATGAACAGATCAATCGGGTCACTACACCGCAGCCTAAAAGGACAGATTCATTCATTCAATGACAATATTAGATCATACCAAGGATGATTAAGACATGGATGGACAATGCCTATACAAAATCGCGTTCCTCGAACCTTCAGGCTATACGTCTGTTTTCAGTACTAAGTGCCACAGCGCCATCTGTTGAGTAGAACAACTGAGCCGAACAAAATATTAGAAACTAGAATTTATTTATTTAATCTTAATTTCACAAAATAAGATGGTACAAATGACGGACTTAATGCCATAAGGCATTCTCTACCAGTCAACCAATGGGCTTAACAGAAAGGTTAAGTAGGAATTTAGTGTTTGTGGTGACTGATAGATGACGCTAGTGCTTTAGTCTGAAATAAGGGAACACGATTTTGTAAAGGCATTGTCAATCCATGTCTTAATCATCCTTGCCAGAAAGCCAATATTTAAATATGGTGTTAACAAAAAACTGTTTTCGGTACTGAGTGGCACAGCGCCATCTGTTGAGTCTGGAGTCGAGTTATTCTGTCAGCGTTAATCGCCGAACAAAATATTACAAACTAGAATTTATTTATTTAATCTTAATTGCACAAAATAAGATGGTACAAATGGCGGACTTAATGCCATAACGCATTCTCTACCAGTCAACCAATGGACTTAACAGAAAGGTTTGTGGTGACCGATAGATGACGCAAGTGCTTTAGCCTGAAATAAGGGAACTCGATTTTGTATAGGCACTGTTAATCCATGTCTTAATCATCCTTGGATCATACATATTTAGGTATGTAGAAAATTGTTACAAAACAAGATTTTAAAGGGATTATACTGCTTAAGGCTAAAGCCGGATTCACATACGCGTATCCAATAATCCGGTTGTGCCCCACAACCCCCTGCACTTCGCAAATGAACAGATCAGAAGGGTCACTGCACCGCAGTCTAAAAGGACAGATTCATTAATTTAACGACAATATTAGATGATATTTAAATATGTAAAAAAATGTAACAAAACAAGATTTTAAAGTGAGTATACTGCCTAAGGCTAAAGCCGGATTCACACACGCGTGTCCAATAATCCGGCTGTGCCCCACAACCCCCCGCACTTCGCAAATGAACAGATCAGTCGGGTCACTGCACCGCAGCCTAAAAGGACAGATTCATTCTTTCAATGACAATATTAGATCATATTTAGGTATGTAATTTTTTTTAACAAAACAAGATTTTAAAGGGAGTATACTGCTTAAGGCTAAAGCCGGATTCACACACGCGTGTCCTATAATCCGGCTGTGCCCCACAACCCCCTGCACTTCGCAAATGAACAGAACAGTCGGGTCATTGCACCGCAGTCTAAAAGGACAGATTCATTCATTTAACGACAATATTAGATGATAGTTAAATATGAGATAAAAGCGGCAACACTGGCCGGGAATAAACGTCAAAATGACCTAGCGTATTTAATTAGTGAAAATAAATGTTTTAAAAGTGATTTATAACGAGTTACTGTGTAAAATGACAAGATCTCAATGAAATTAAAGTGTAACAGTGTTATCTCTAGTATTAGTTTACTTTAAGGAGCAAATTATTATGACGAAAAATTTTGAGCCAACTGTCAACGGCTTAACGTTCAAGATTTAAAATTACACCGAATTTACATGGAAATTGCCTACATTTCATCGAAGACTTTTACAGGGGAGTATTGCTTTTCACATTTATATGCCTTACTTTTAGTCTGATTGTCCAAAATAACTTAATATTTTTAATATTCAGTACCTAACCTATGGGCAAGTAAGTTCTTGTTAAAAACAGTGGTTCATCTTACTAAACTAGCCAAAGTGAATGCTAATAAACTCAGAAATAGCACAGATGTATTCAACGAACATTATTATAAGTTGACGTTCAAAGTATAAAGTTTTTTTTTGTGTAAATTCCTGCTATAAAGCTTAATTTAAATACTAGAAAATTTGAATTTAAATACTTTTTTCTGTTAGTACCATTGTGAATCATACTTGCTAGGCTCAGATTTCTTACATTGTCAATATGTTTTCAGCACAACCCTCTAAAATGACTACTCGCAGGGATGTTTTGGTCGCTAAAGTCCAGCAACTACAAAGGGATCTTAAGACGGCGACTGAGCTAAATGACAGACTCCTACAAGAGCGGGAAGAAAGTGAACAGGAAATCGAGTGTGTTATCCGAGCAAACACTGTTCTCAAAACTCAGCTTGCCAACCAGGACATTGACTATGAAGATATCCAGGGTCAGCGGGATGAACTTCAAGCTACTGTAGACCGATTTGAACAATGCCAGGAAATACACGAACAGGCATTGCAACGCATCAAGGACCTGGAGCAGCAGCTGGGGGAGATGGACCTTAAAAAAAATTATACTTGCAAGTACTGCTCCGAGCACTCCGGGCCGCCAGACAACAATTTAAGTATTTTTGCTGAGCTAAATAGTTTTGAAGTAGATTTAGTAAATGACAGCATAGTGGACTCTCCTTTTATGGAAAATATAGAGTTTTCAAGTTCTGTGTGCATAGGGAACAGTGATGGGAAAATTTCATTGAACGGAAGAAAAAAGATAAAAAAATATTTAAAATTAAATAGATTCATAAAAAAATCTAAACTTTTGCTGAAATGCCACAAATTCTTATTTAAATCATTAAATTCCAAATGTAAACATGTAGCCTTGAGAGATGAACTCCTAAAGTGCCAATATCAATTAGACCAGACAGTAGAGGAGCTGAATCATCGCTCTGCTGAATTAAGCAAATTAGAGTCAAAGCTAAAAGCTCTTAATGATAAGCATGAATTATCTAGTAAAACGCTACAGGAATACATAGCCTTTATGAATAATGTTCTAGCACCGGGCAGCGGCTACCCTCTGCGCTTGGAATCGCCACGGCCGCCGAGTCGCCTGGCTGCGCCGGGCTCGCCCGCGCCCGCGCCGCGCGTCTCCGGCGCGACCACTCCGCGTCGCCAGCCCGAGCCTGACCTTAGCCTGGACGTCCGGGAGTCGTCGCTGGGTCCTTCACAGTCATGCCCTGGATTGGATGTCGCACTGGATTTATCCCTACCCTGCCCAGTGGAACCAACTCCACCGTTATCGTGCCCAGGCGAGGCGGGTCCACCGCCGCCATGCACTGTCGAGCTGGTTCCACAGCCGCTGTGCACTGTCGAGCCGGGCCCATCGCCGCCATGCACTGACGAGCCGGGCCCATCGCAGCCATGCACTGTCGAGCCGGGCCCATCGCCGCCATGCACTATCGAGCGGGGCCCATCGCCGTCGTGCCCAGTGGCACTGGATCTATCGCCGTCGCGCTCAGTCCAACACACTCCATCGCTATCGTGCCCTGTCGAGCTGGTTCCGCCGCCGCCGTGCCCGGTGGAGGCGCCACTCTCGCGCGCGCGCCCCGCCCCGCTGGTCCCCGCGCTCGTGCCCGCGCCTGCGCCTGCGCCCGCACCCGCACTCGCACCCGCGCCCGCGCCCGCGCCCGCGCCCGCGCCCGCGCCCGCGCCCGCGCCCACGCCCGCACCCGCGCCCGCACCTGCGCCCGCGCCCGCACCCGCGCCCGCACCTGCGCCCGCGCCCGCACCCGCGCCCGCGCCCGCGCCTGCGCCCGGCCGCACCGTTCTATATACAGACGAGGTGGGCGCCGGGCTCGGCGCGCTGCTGGCGGAGCGCTTGTCGCGAGGCGTCCTTAACAACTGTCACCCGGGCGCCTCCTTCGATCGTCTGATCAAATGTATATCGGTCGGCGAGTATGACCGCGATTCCACGCTTGTAGTGTTTTTAGGAAATAGTATAGATTGCACTAAACGAGATATCTTGAGATTATCCGAGACCCTGTCAGATATTGGCCAGCGAGATTCTGTAAAAATAATTATCTGTGCCTTACCATACAGAATGTCGAGTCATATAAATAAGAGGGTATATTCTTACAACTCCGTATTGTATAATCTTTCTTTGTACAGTAGTACGATTTCGTATTTTGATACAAATAAATTTATTGAGGATTTTATTATGCCCCATGATAGGACTTACCTTCCGAGAAGATGTCTTATAGATTGTGCTAACCTGTTAGCATACAATATTGTAGACCCCGTTGTGACTAGCACGGCGGATGATAGTTTTATTAAGACGAATCCCGATTCATACTGCAGGGGCTCAGATTTAGAGAGGCAGCCGTCTGGTGATATCAATTTAAACTGACTGCTACGACAACGAGTGCACCAGCCGGCTCCGTTCCTAAACATAACTGTGATGCTAGCATAAGTAGTAAAACTGATGTATTGTACTTAGTTCACCAAAATATTCAAGGGTTTACCAGTAAACAACTGGAAATTGATTTATTTGTACAACACTCGAACATTGATATCCTCTGTATAACGGAGCACTGGCTTAAAGGTCATGAATTTATGTTTAATTTCCACAATCATAGTGTAGTAAGTAAATTTTTTAGAAAATCCTGCATTCGCGGCGGGTCATTAATAATGGTAAAACATGATATAAAAAGTAAGGAGCGGAAAGACATTGTTGAATTGTCTGTGGAACGCCATATTGAACTTTCTTGTGTCGAGTTAGAAGAATTTATAATTATATGCGTGTACAGGCCTCCATTGGCAAACTATAACACATTTGAGTCAGTGATAGATGAAGTTCTTACAAGTGTTTTTTGTAGTAATAAAAGTGTTATTGTGTGTGGTGATTTTAATATCAACTTACTTGAAGATTCATCCATGTGTGTAAGGTTACTTAGTACTTTCAAATCCTACAATTTAGTAAATTTATTTTGTGAGCCTACACGAATCACAGCAACCAGTGCTACATGTATAGATAACATTTTCAGTAACAAGGATGCGACTAGTAAATCTATAATAAACAACTTAAGTTCTGACCACTGTGGACAAAAAGCCTCTTTTAGCGGAAAAACTAAGGATATTCCACAAGTCACTATGTGCAGACCAATTTCCGAAAGACGATTAGATTTATTCAGTCGGAATATCACGAAACAATTATGTTATGTTCCATTTACCCAGGAAAACCCTAACCGTATGAGTATTGAGTTGTTTAACTGTATTAAAAGGGAATTTGATGCCTGTTTCATTCCGAAGAAGGTGCAAGGCAAGGTCAAGACGAAATTTAGCGACTGGGCTACGCCAGATATTCATGAGAAAAGACGACGGCTCTATGATTTATATGACTTGAGAAGAATTAATAAAAGTCCGGAATTCCTAGATTATGTCAGGAACTTTTCTAAATCTTTTAAGATGATGTGTGCCGCTGCTAAAGCTGATTATCTGTCCAGAAAGATCCAAAATTCCAAGGATAAAGTAAAAACTGTTTGGCAAGTAATCAACGATGAAACTGGGAAACGTAAAATCAAAGATCCGCACTACAACCTACGTATTAATAATAATTTAGTGAGTTCGGACCTTGAAGTTGCGGATCATTTTGAGCAGTTCTTCTCTAATATACCGGTAGAAACAACAAAGTCTCTTCATTCATCGCCTGACGTCGCTGAGGCAATACTGAAAACAAATATAGCAGAGTGTACAGATTTCTTTAAATTTTCATATGTTACTCCGAACTTAGTTATTAAAACATTTAAATCCCTAAATTTAAAGAAAACTGAAGATCTTTGGGGCCTATCTGTTAAAGTTCTACATTCCATTGTTGAATCGATTGCACCACATTTAGCTGATATATTTAACAAATGTATTGATACAGGAATATTTCCAGACATAATGAAGCACAGCAAAGTCATCCCCTTGTTCAAATCAGGATCGAGAACAGAACCAAGCAATTTCAGACCAATTTCAATACTGCCGGCACTGAGCAAAGTTTTCGAGAAACTAATTCTAAATCAACTTGTGTCACATTTTAACCGAAACGAATTGTTCGCCAGAAATCAATTTGGTTTTACCAGAGGTCGCTCGACTACTGACGCAGGTGCTGTTCTTCTTAAGCACATCTTTGCCGCTTGGGAAAAAAAACAAGATGCTGTTGGAATATTCTGTGACCTATCGAAGGCATTTGATTGCGTTGATCACGAAAATCTAAAGAGAAAACTAAGCCATTACGGGATCAAAGCTGGTGCCCTTAACCTCGTCTCATCATACCTATCGGATAGAACACAACGAGTGGTTATTAATGGAACTCAATCTTCTGGGTCCCCTGTGGCACTCGGAGTGCCTCAAGGCTCAATACTTGGTCCTTTCCTGTTTTTGGTGTACATTAATGACCTACCTAAAATTGTGCAAGATAAACATGATATAGTGTTATTTGCTGATGACACATCTCTGATATTTAAAGTGGACAGAAAAGAAAACAGCTTCGATAGTATTAACAGTACACTCTCCAAAGTAGTAAATTGGTTTACGGCTAATAACCTACTTTTGAACGCCAAGAAAACGAAGTGCATCAAATTTACACTTCCCAACGTCAAGCAGATTAACAGCAGCAAGATTATAATAAATGATGAAATAATGGAATTCGAAAATCAAACTGTTTTCTTAGGAGTCACTTTAGACTCGAAATTACAATGGCATCCACATATAGCTACCCTAGCTGGGAAACTTAGCTCTGCAGCCTATGCCGTGAGGCGAATCAGCCATCTAACAAACAGTGAAACTGCCAGGCTGGTATACTTCAGTTACTTTCACAGTGTTATGTCGTATGGAATTCTGTTGTGGGGTAAAGCAGCTGATATTGGGACCATATTTGTGCTACAAAAACGAGCTGTACGTGGCATTTATAAAATGCGCGGTCGAGCATCCGTAAGAGGAAAATTTGAAGAGGCAAATATTCTTACCGTAGCATCTCAATACGTACTTGAAAACATTATGTATGTGCGGAAAAACATCCATAAATTCAAGCTCAACAGTGATATCCATAACTATAACACTAGAAATAAAGATAAGATTGCTGAGCCTGGCCACCGCCTCGGTAAGGTTCGTACGTCTTTTGCTGGGAACTGTACACGTTTTTATAACAAAGTCCCCGCTGATGTAGTGAATTTGCCACTAAATAAATTCAAGTCTTATGTTAAGCGCTATTTGTTGAGGAGAGAGTACTATACTTTAAAGGAATTCATTGAGGATAACGATGCCTTTAAGCCTGTAGCTTGATATAGTTAGTACAATACAAATTGAGAAATTATTAGGTACATTACTCTATGAAGCAGCTTTACTAGTGTCCAGTATTACCTGTTTTTCATTTTTATTTTATTTTGTTTTTATTTAGTATTTGGACACTTAGAGACGTTATACATCTCTAAGTCTTGCATTCGCAAATATTTATATGTATAGATATATATTTAATGATCCTGACGCTTAGAGACATGTACATCTCTATGTCACTTTTATATTGTAATTTAGTTCACGCATGTAAAATACGAGCACAGAATATTGTTTCTCACCAGACTAAACATGGCTAGTTTTTATTAATTAATAAAGCCCGCCAGCTTGAACATGTCATGCTCGCTTAAAAGGCTCTGCTTATGGTGGCGTCGTTGATCGGGTCGCTACTTTCCCGAAGAAAGGTTGAGGGAGGCGATGGCTGAGATATGCGTCATACTCGTGAACGGGTGCTGTTTGTGGAGACCGGTCTGTTTAGGCTAACTGGGGCAACACATTTACGTAACTTTTTATTAATCATATTTAATTTTAGTTTAATTGGCTTTAGACACAACATTCGGTGCTTGATTATCCATATTTTTTTATTCAAGACACTTGGAGACCTTATACATCTCTAAGTATAATTTAGAAATAGTATGTTTATTGTATACTAGAATCACTTAAGTACTTTTTTTTATATTATTTAAATTCAAAGTTTGTTTCTAACTGTTGATGATGGATTATTATAATTTGGAAATTTATGTAGAAGACACAGTTCAGGTAAGAAAGTATATCAAACTTGTATGTAATTTATTTTCAATAGTCAGATTTGGACTCATCTTTTTTCTTTGGTATTTTTCTTAAACTATAACCTATTGTTGGTTAATCTAACCTTGGTTTGATATGTTTTCTTATAGAACAACGCACTATATGTATTGTTTAGTTTTGATGTACTGTTGTTTTGAAAAAATAAGTCCCGCCGAGTTTCTTGCCGGACATAATTCTTCTCGGGTCAGAGGTGTAGGGTTAGAACCGGTGTAGTTTGATTTTTTTTCTCTCTCTTTTACTTTGACGTGTAAAAGTGCCCTTGTGGCCTACTTACTGAATAAATGTTTGAGTTTGAGTTTGAGTTTATGTAAAAAATTGGAACAAAACAAGATTTTAAAGTGAGTATACTGCTTAAGGCTAAAGCCGGATCCACACACGCGTGTCCAATAATCCGGCTGTGCCCCACAACCCCCTGCACTTCGCAAATGAACAGATCAGTCGGGTCACTGCACCGCAGCCTACAAGGGACAGACTTGCAAAATACAATGTAAATTACGTAACGTCTACCTTCTTCGCATTCACTACTAAACAATCACGGTGCTAAAAAGAAAAGAGTACAAAGTAGGAGTATATTGATTTTCAAACGATTAATCTCGATTTGACAAGCAGCGCCCTGCTTAGAATTCTGGCAAGGGAATTTGGGGGATAATTACGGATATTTCCTGAGTTACAGACTTATAGATATATTTTATGTTTATATCGATATCTATATTCCATATATCGTCGTCTAGTACCCACATTACAAGCCTAGCTTACTGTGTGACAAGATTGCTGTGTATAAAATTTTCCCATAGTTTATAATTGTAATTATTTGTTAGTTACTTATATGTCATAGCTGTCTCGCTGGTCTGTGTCGGTATTAGGACAACTCTGCCACTGACAGCCCGCAATCCGACTCCGAAGGCGCCTCAAAGGAATTATTTACGCGGATAAACTATAAATTGATTGAAGCGTTGGTAGCCTAGTGGTACTGCGTGACTTATACTCCGGATCAGGGGTTCAATATCTGGCTCGTACCACTGAGTTTTACGGAACTTATCTTTGAAATATCATTTAATGTTTACCAATCAGTTTTCGCTGAAGCAAAACATGTCGTGGAAACCGGAGCTATTGCAATAGGCCAGCTTCCTCTCTGGATTGGAGGACCTGATTGAAATCGCTTTCATAAAAAATTGTGTACCTACACCAAATCTTGGGACATGGTTGTCAGGCGGCCCCCGGGTTCCAGTGCCTGTCTTCAAGTTATTTTAAATGTACCATCTGGAATTTATGGTTAAATATATGCGAGTTAAAATCAATATAATATTCTCACCTACAGCCAGATTAGCAGAGCGAACAGAGCCAACCCAAGCAACTCTCTGTGCCTTGAATACTTACTAATGAGATGCAAACGAATGCACCGAGCGAGAGCTAACTTTATATCCTGGCGTATTCCTACGCCTACAGAGAGTTGGTCAAATGCTCTGCCAAACCAGTGCTAGCTGATACAGCACAGCATATCATTGAAGAAGAATATTGCTGTATCTTCTTCGCCCGCCCGCTGTGGCACGAGCTAACTTTATATCATGGAGTGTGGTATTTCTAATGCTTACTGAGAGTGGTTGGGTTAGAAGATCTGCCTAACCATTGGTAGTTAACAAAGCAGAACATAGCGTAGAAAAAAAAGGTGCAGCACATAATAATTAAAAGTAGTTTTACAAAACTAGCTTCCACCTAAGACTTCATCCGCGTGGAATTCATAAAAAAATGTTTAACCTGTTTTATATGAGTTGGTAAAACAGTAAATTTATAAATTCGTCTTTCCTAAATTAATATATCAAACTATAACAAACTTGACCTAGCAACTAATGGCAGGCAAGAAATACAGGATGTAACAAACAAAATATACTGGTGATCTGTTTAAGGGCATAATTAGTATCGTATTGCGATTAAGAAAAAATAGAAGAATGTTTTGAACGTGAAACATTTTTTTTGTATGGGACCCGTCGTTCCAGCCGGCCAACTCTCCATACAAAACCAATTGACAAAAGTATTCCCATAAACGGATCACCACCATTTTTGTCACACTTTGCCTTGTAGAGGTAAATCACTGACTGGACCTAAAAAGACGACTCTTATCCCTCTCTTTTTGCGAAAGTTTTTTTTGTATGGGACCCGTCGTTCCAGCCGGCCAACTCTCCATACAAAACCAATTGACAAAAGTATTCCCATGAACGGATCACCACCATTTTTGTCACACTTTGCCTTGTAGAGGTAAATCACTGACTGGACCTAAAAAGACGACTCTTATCCCTCTCTTTTTACGAAGATGCTCACATGAGCATCTTATAACAATCCAAAATCTCACCTAAATCGGTTTAAACGCCTTTGCTTGCCAGGCATTTGAAATAGCAATCCTTGACAGTCACGGAGAGACGTGTCATGATGCTCCGTTAAATAAATTATACGGATTTCACGTCTGCGCTGTATGAGCCGACAATATTATGCAATTGAATTAAGATGCAGCAAGCATTGAACTGTCGAGCTGCGTATGCAAAATGATTTTTCTCATTTCTTAGGTGGTTTTAAAACACTAATATAATGAAATGGCAGGGACAACCAAAAAACCTTTGTCCAGAAGTGAGACTCTAAAGGCTATACGAATATAGATGTTTACAGCGTTTGCTGTTGAGACTCTAGGATCGTGATATCAGGATGCCCAAAAAGAAGCTCCTGGACTCCACTAGGGACCCTAGAGCTGGCTCATTTCTTGCGCAGAGAATCGGCATCGCGATTCAGCGAGGAAATGCGCATTATGAGCACCCTTCCGCAGGGTGTTAGTTGTTAGTTTTTAGTTTAGTTTTATTATAAGTATTTAACACGCATAATTTTACTAATTAATTGTTTTATGTATTTATTCTAGATTTAAGATTTTAGATAAGAATATATCAGTCTAAATAATATATTGGTCTCATCGGAAGATCAGCGCTGGCAATCGCTAGCACTATGCTGAGATCAGGCCATTTCGTGACACTTTCAAGTTTTCCTTTTCTTTTTTCAATGTATTTCATGTGTATTTGTCTACCAATATACTAATTGTTTACTTATGTATTTTATTCTATACATACCTCTACCTTCTGGGCATAGCGAACAGAATTGACTAAATTTCGTGTACATACAACATGGGTCTTATAAATTAACCTAAAAAAATGGGTCCTATAAATTTAACCAGGTTTTGTTCTTCACCAAAATAAGTAGGTAGGTATTTTCTGTTAACAACTGTTCAAGTAAAGTGAACAAGGTCTTCAGGATTTAACACCATCTAAACTGCCTACCTAGGTATAATGGCTTCTAAACGTCTAGCGTGGTCCGGAATCTCAAAGTGGGCCAATTTCACAGTAATGCCGTCTGACGGGACGAACGGAATAAGAGAATAGGACAATTCGTGACTTAATAGAGCTGCTTGACGGTTAGAGCTTAACTAAACGCATACCTATAGGTTTTCCTACTAATATATCATAAAGTTCTTCAAAAAAGAAATAGATATAGAAAACATTTATTCGCGACAGCAACAACATGCAAACAAACATACTTAATCTAAGGATAATAACTAATTACTTATATGGTTGCCACGAAAAAGGAGTGTATAGGTTCTCAAAGGGTATGCAACACGCATGTGAATCCTCTGGGGTTGCAAGCGTCCATAGCCTTTTAACGGCCTCCTAGCCCAGTCGGTAGTGACCCTGCCTATGAAGCAGGAGGCCCTTGGTTCGAATCCTGGTCAGGGCATTTATTTGTGTGTTTATCACAGAATCCTCACACATCACACACACACACACACATCACAGGTTCTTGAGTTATGGATGTTTTCTATGTATTTAAGTATTTATCTATTATATACATCGTCGTCTAGTACCCATAACACAGGTCTTATTGAGCTTACTGTGGGACTAGATCGATTTGTGTAAGATTGTCCCATAAAATATATTTATTTATAGGCTACGGTAACTGCTTACCATCAGGCGGGCCGTATGCTTGTTTGCCACCGTCGTGGTATAATAAAACACATACCTAACTATACAGGATGTTTTTTCAAACCTCTGCCATATTGCGAAAGTAACATCTCTGAAATCGCAAAATATTTTTTGCCTGATCATACATTTCAGTCGATCAGATGTAGAAGTTTTCTATGGGGAGGTCATAATATTTTTAAGCATTTTGGGGTGGGTTCAGTAATAAACTTGTTCAGTTTTTCCTAATGACTTCTTTCTATATGGCTAAAGATTTAAAAACACCTTATAAAATTTTAAATTTTAAATCACTAATTTAAAAAAAACGCCGGAACGCAGAAGTTCAGTTCTCTGACAGTCCCTTAGTGGCATTAAACCGCTAGATTATTCTGGCCTGCAATTGCACCGAACTTCGCGCTTTCCCTCGTTTCCCTAGCGGCTCTTTACAAGTTTTACAACTCGCACGGTAAGTTATTAGAAAACATTCGTAACTTATAAAAGAAGAAACTGACTGACTGACTGATTGACTGACTGACTAACTGACATATCAACGCACAGCCCAAACCGCTGGTTCTAGAGATTCCAAATTTGGCACGTAGGTTCCTTATAAGGTCTAGGGGTGCACTAAGAAAGGATTTTTCAAAATTCACCCCCTAAGGGGGTAGGTAAAATGGGGGTCCAAAGTTTGTATGGCGAAACAAGATTTGTTAAACTATTTTATTCGAAACTTCACAGGAGTATTCCTAACGATAAATGAGTAAACACGTGTTTCAGGTTTTTTGAAGATCAACCCCTAGAAGGGGAAAATGTGGTACATACAAACATACCAGTCTAACTGAGAACTTCCTTTTTGAGTACTTATAGTACGCGGGCGAAGCCGCAGGAAAAAGCTAGTATATTATAAGGAAGAACAATCATCAATTACTTGACTGTAATTGAACAACACAATTTGTAGAACATCAACTGACTTCAAAATACACTTTAGTAATTAACAAAATACGCATTTTATTGCGTTGGTTTTAGGTATATTCTATATGGATATAAAAGTAAAACGAAATGCATTTATTTTATTATAAACCTTTAAAAAACGTTATCTGCCGCTAGTTGCGATGAAAAGAGAGGAACCGCCAAACTTTTTTTTTTAATGCATAAGTTGAACACTTTTTGATTTTATGTTTCATTTATAAACAATTCACCTTAATCTAACAGCTGTTTCGCGATTTTTGCATGGAGAGGTGAAAAGAGCAAGATTTTTATTGATTAAAATGATGTTAATCTAGTATGTAAAATATATAAATAGGTTGGAAAATGAGTCGTTTAAGGAATAAGTGGAGCAGTTCTTTTCATTTACGTACATATTTTTTAAAGAAAGAGTATGTTTACCTAAAGCAATTTTGGGAAAAATTGCCGAAGTATTTGGGAATGTATTAAAGTATTTCATAAAAATTAAAATGTTGAAATAAACTTGGTTTTATGCTTTAATCAGATAATATCAAACATATTGGAGGGCATAACAAATGATAATAAAAAATCAAGCAACAAGATCGCACGAATCAACGTCCTCACTAAAGAATTGAGTTATCGGGTATTAAATAATTATAAATGTGTACTAAAAGTATTTTTTTGCAATAACAAGACTTACAACTATCTCATCAAATGCAATCCATGTGTGTTATTTCATTATTAGCGATTTTCGGTACTAGGCGACGCTATACATACTTATATAGATAAATATATACTTAGATACTTACATAGGAAACACCCATAACTCAGGAGCAAATATTCGTGATAAACACAATAATATGCAAACAAATGCCCTTACCAGGATTTGAACCCGGGACCTCCTGCTTCGTAGGCAGGGTCACTACCGACGGGGCTAGGAGGCCGTTTTCTTTATTTTATAGGACTTGTGCCCTTTTCGCCGAGTCATTTTGACTTATACCTTTTTTCACAAGAGTCACAGATTTGACACTTGATCCAATCTCGTAGGTACGGAAAAGAGTTTCGTAAGTAATTATTTTACGTACGTAACCGATGTAAATAAAACTAAATCGATACATATTACCCGAATTTTATACGTAGGTAATTAAAATACAAAAAGCCAGCGAATTATCGAGCTTTTCGTCATTTGTAAAAAATAAAAAAAATAACTTTTGAACCGGAGATTTAAAAATTAAAAAATATATATGAGAAGATACATTATTGTATATGTATGTTCTTTCAATAAAAAATATCTTGAACATTACCAGTTAAGGCGTTTCCGAGTTATCTGCAAAAAACTTCATTCAGGAGCAGATACGACCTTTCGATATTGTTTTTTTCGGTAGTAATAACCTATGTAAACGGACCAAAATTGTATAATCCCAAAGTATATACCAAAAAAGCGTAGATAATATTTTTAAGGAATTGAAAAAATGGTTAATTGAAAATATTAGAGAATTATGTGACATCAAATTAACTTAATTTTAATTGTGTCGCTATTGTTATCAGAATTGACAAGTTTGACTTTTGTATTAACATAATATATATATTTGTTATACTTATAACTATGAATTGCGAATTATTATTATATATTAGCTCACTAATTAGTATTAATATTTTTAATACTAATTATTATATTATACTATTTACGTGTATTGTGGAATAAATTAATGCGAATATGATTAATTGATTATGAATAAGTACGGAACCCTCCATTAAGCGTGGCCCGATACGCATTTGGCCGGTTGTTTATATACCTAACCAAGAGCTCGAATCGTCACTTCACTTAAAAATGATACCTGCAAATCAAATCATTGCATCCGAAACAATATTTTATTCATAACGCAATCAAACCAGCGCTATTTCGCATTTCCACCAAACAGGACAATTTTATTCATAGACTACACATCTACAAAGATGCCGCATTATGAAGCGTTTACAAAGAGACGCCGCCCTGCTTAAAAAGCGACATCTGCGGTGGCTGGGGCATGTGCATCGCATGGACTCTAAACGCCTTCCGAGGCAGGTCATGCTTGGCGCAGTCTCGGGTGCGAAGAGGAGTATTGGCCGACCACTGCTTCGCTTTAAAGATTGCGTGAAGCGTGACCTGATCTAATTTCAATGGGAGAAGCTTGCTGATGACAGGGACCAGTGGCGTAATATCCTCAAGGAAGGCCAGAAACTGCATGATGAGAACTGGGTTGACAAACTAGCCGAGAATAAGGGGGCGAGACGGCAGGGTTGTAACACCAGCACATCAGTTGCAACATATAGCTGTGCAAAATGTGGGCGCGCTTGCCAGTCCCGTATTGGTTTATACAGCGACCAAAGAAAGTGTCTAAGTTAAGTTAATTTTGGACATTGCGTCTAATCGTCTGCCATAGACGTTACAGGCCAATGATGATAATGACAAAGAGACGGTGCCGGATTCTAATTTTAAAATACATTAACAATACAATAACAACACAACCTATCTCAAACTTAACTCCAACACACAACAAACAATGAACCAATATTGAAGTTGTATTGGAGTTGCGTTGGAATATTTCTCAAGCAAATTCAGATATTTCTGATTCAGATGTTTATGCTGTAGCTGTATTGCGTTGTGTTTGTTGTTGCTGTTGTTGTTTTATTGTGTTGTGTTGTTGTTGTTGTGTTTTAAAGTTAGAATACGACCCACGGTCGCCAAACATATACAGAGAGATTTCTGCGTCGTAATCCGAAACCACTTTTCTGACTCGGTAATTGATCAACATTATTGTATGGTACTATTCTCAAAACAGAATGTGAGTAAATTGTCGTATAGGTATTTTTTTCCCGAAATTTACCTAGTTTTATAGTCAAGTGCGAATCAGAAGTTTTTAGTTTGTGCTATGACCGCGAAGCTTCTCATAATGCTTTGTCTATTACTTGATGTGGTCTGTGTTTCCTACAAACAGGACAATTTTATAAGCCACCGCGAGCCAAATTCTCGCTCGGTGTGACAGGGACACCGCTACGTGCAGATAAGTGCGTCTCTGTCTGTCAGGTTGGCGAGCCAGTCAAGCTTGGCGGGTCTGGCGGTGCTCCAGCGCAGGTTTGTTGTTACGAGTACGTAGTTAGTTAGTAGAAAAACCGGTCAAGTGTGAATCGATTCGCGCTTTGAGGGTTCCATTTTTTTCCTTGTAACCAACTACCTGTAGACTTAGAGAATTCAACCAACCGGAGTTGCCATTGACAGGCTTTCCCCTCTGCCGAAAACATATGACCGGCGGTCGTACACATGTATGGACTGACGTTTATCCGAGTTTATGACATTTGACGTTCCCCTCCCCCGCAAAATGCGGCAGACTTTTTTTTGTATAGAAAATGACAGACATGGCTACTTCGGGTTGAATTGTCTAAGCCTCTATGTTTTTATGTGTTGTTATGCAGCATATATTTATTTTTTATCACTAAGTAAGAGGTGTAATGCTAAGTGCGTTATCATGTTTAAGGAATGGGTAATATAACAAGCCATTCATTTTGATTGGCTTATTTTTTTTTTCTGAATTTTGGTAAATAATTTTGTTTACGCGACAACATACAAACATATCCATACTAATATTATAAATGGGAAAGTGTATGTGTGTGTTTGTTTGTCCGTCTTTCACATGAAAACGGGGCGACGAATTGACGTGATTTTTTAAGTGGAGATAGTTGAAAGGATGGAGAGTGACATAGGCTACTTTTTGTCTCTTTCTAACCCCCCACTTCCCTAAAATGGGGGGTGGAAGTTTGTATGGTTTGTTACCCCGAATTTAACGCGAGCGAAGTCGCGGGCAAAAGCTAGTTCGGTATAAATTTTGAATGTTTATCTATCTATACATATAGTAATATGAAATAAAACATCAGACAGTTATTGTACCTGCTGGACTGGCTGGACATAATAAGCAGGATCTTCTTAAGACTGTGTCGACCGTCCAGTGGCGCCCTCATTGAGTGGATTGTATTTCCTAATAAATGAATCAATTTATGCATAATGCCTCAGTGTTAAGATGGAGTCCTACTGATTACGCAACTGTTGATCTTTGTCACATAGTTTCATTTTGCGTATTTTTTGCTTCATTGCCTAAACGGCAATGGCAAATGATAGCCACTTTTTTCCGTTTAGGTGATGAAGTCAAAAGTAAGTAATATAAAACTGTATCAGATCATAAGTTGTGGATTTAGTAGGACTACAACTTACATGATGGATTATACATAAATTGATTAGATTAGTAGTAAAAAGCGATAGCCTGGTGGAGAAAAATAAAACTTACATAATCTTTTCTATGTGTAACAAACAATTAAATGTATGGTACATGTATATACCTAGCGCAATGCTAACAATTGTTAGAAAATATTTTTTATTATTAGTACTTAACGTTTTCTAACGGGTCACAAAATAAAATCGGACTTGTGAATTATGTCATTTTTAGAGTTCCGTAGTCAACTAGGAACCCTTATAGTTTCGCCATGTCTGCCCGTCCGTCCGTCCGTCCGCGGATAATCTCAGTGACAGTTAGCACTAGAAAGCTGAAATTTGGTACTAATATGTATATCAATCACGCCGACAAAGTGGTAAAATAAAAAGTGAAAAAAAAATATTTATTAGGGTACCTCCCCTATACGTAAAGTGGGGAGTGATTTTTTTTTTCATTTTAACCCTAACGTGTGATATATTGTTGGATAGGTATTTAAAAATGAATAGGGGTTTACTAAAATTATTTTTTGATAATCTAAATATTTTCGGAAATAATCACTCCAGAAGTAAAAAAAAATGTGTCCCCCCCTCTAACTTTTGAACCATAAGTTTTAAAAATATGAAAAAAATCTCAAAAGTAGAACTCTATAAAAAATTTCTAAGAAAATTATTTTGAACTTGATAGGTTGAATAGTTTTTGAAAAAAAATTACAAAATAATTTCTGAACTAAGTTTGTAATTTAACCGTATAAGCAGGTGTTTATTGTACCTGTAATTTCTACAAACTCACAATGAAATGACGTGCTTTCAAATAAAGTAAAAACGGTGAAAATCGGTCCACGCAATAGAGAATTATCCCATAAAAATCATCTTCCATACTTTAAGCTCGCGCGCAATAGTTTACTTAATTTGCCGATAGATGTCGCTGTACGTGGAACGCTCATATCATATCCTACATGGCGGTGTTATTTTAACTCTTAAGTGGGGACACTTACTGTGACGGACGGAAAACTACGGAACCCTACACTGAGCGTGGCCCGACACGCTCTTGGCCGGTTTTTGTAGGTTAAAAAGGCTTTCCCGTACTCCACTATAACGTTCGCTGTTTTCATGCATCGATACCGTTTGAGTAAGGAACCCTAAAAGGGTATAAAGTTACGGAAATTAGTTCATACTGCATAAAGGGGAATAGAATTACGATCCCGTATTGTGCGAATAATCTATGCGGGGAAGCACTCTGCCTTTTGAATAGATTTACTTTAATGGTATTAGGATGTTCGTTCCTTTATAGGTTATTTATACATGTAAATTAGATATATCTGTCTTTATTAGTCGAGCGTTGCAATAAAAAGGTGCTTTTGCAAAGAACATATTATTCAATAATTATTTCATGAATAACAAACGGACTTTATAAATTTTATAACGCCTTTTCTAGGTTTAAATCAGTATCAGTATTTATGTTTCTTTGAATTCTCTTTGTTTGCTTTTGGTTTTTTACCTTTTTTGTGTTACCTTTCATGAATTGTTTTCACCTGATGGTCTCATCGGAAGATCAGCGCTGACAACCGCCAGCATCATGCTGAGATGAGGCCATTTCGTGGCAATTTCTCGTATTATGTCTACTTTCTTTCTGTTTCTTTTATATGTATGTGTTTACGAATAAACTATTTCTATCTATTCTATCAGTATGGGCACCGATATATAATAAAGAGCGGGATACACAATCAGCCCAAAAAATTGCCCCAGATAATGCTGTGCTGTAAGAACGACTTGTACAGCAGTTTCTCGGTCAGTTTTATTCGACTTTAGTCAGCGATAAGATAAGGCTGGCCGGTTACAATTTTCAAGAGCCATATTTTCGGTAAATCTTGTTTAAGACTACCTTTACTTATTAATATCCAAACTCAATGGCTGTAGGTATGAGTAAGTGTTCAAAAATTAAAAATATTTAAACTGATTAGTTGATTACTTACGTAATTTTTCGTTTGATTGGTGAATAGTAATCGAGATATCGCTAGTCCAATATTACAGGGTTCTATGTTACATTTTCGGGGTAGTTAAATTTAGACTTAGTGTCACTATGACAATGTTCAAATTTCAATTTAATAAAAGTGAAACATACCGGGTGTAGCCTGTAATAAGAGCAAAAAATTAAAACGTAGATTCTACTCTTCAAACTAGACAACGTTCGTTCAACAACTTTTTAAAATAACTTGTAGTTTGAATTTTAATACAGTTTAAAGTTTATTCGAACACGCAATGTATTATGACATTAATTAATATCGGTAGGGTGACAAGACTGACCGGCGATGTCATTTAGGCGGACTTTGATGTACATTGAAAATACTATTTAGTTTGTTTGAAAAAGAGACAATCTAAATCTACATAACTTTCAAAAGTCGTTGAACAAACATTGTCTAGTTTGAGGAGTAGAATCTACGTTTTAATTTTTTGCTCCTATTACAGGCCACACCTTGTATAACCCTGTAATATTGGGCCAGCGATATGTCGGACGAAATTTGATCAAAATTACATTAGTGACTATATTTAGTCTAAACCCAAGTAACACAGGAAGCATTATATATAACATATGAATAGTTAACTTATTTCGAACTTAAGGACCGTATAAGAGTTTATATACGTTCACCGAGAAACTTGTCGCATTATATGATGCTTTGAGATAACGATGAAGATAACGGTTGTATAATGGCATATCTAAATGCTTTTGTAAAGCCTTTAGCTTTAGTGCAGCAAACCACAACGCAACTGTACAGCTTTCAGCTGTTTAAAAGCACTTAAGTGCTTTAGGTTCTACAATAGCATTATAATGCGGTTGTCAACTTAATAGAGCGTACTAATGCTTCTTTAATGCGATTGGCACTTTCCATGACAGCGATAATGCTAATAGCGCAGACATAATGCGCCTGTAATGCTATAAAATAACCTATATAGGATCTCAAGCTGGGTAATTTGTGCCCATTTAAGAGCTATATCAGCACTATAAACGTTTATAATGCTACTATAAAACGAACTCAAAATGCTAAAAGCATACAGATATGCTGTAAGACGGCCGTTATACTGCTTTGATGTGTTACTTGGGAAGGAATATGTCCCACCATTTTTTGAACTTTATTTCAAAGTAATATAATATTATATTTTGCATAATTTCTGTCACCCTTATACCTGTTAAAGGGTTAGTTAAATATGTTTAGTATGCTCTAGTCACAGAATCGATAATAGTATTTCATACAGAATGGCCACGCTACACCCCGCCCTGAACGGAATTACCTCACCCCGCGGCGGTCAATAAGTAGGCTAATCCGTCAGGTTGGCAACGCATCGACAATAAGCAAAATGCCGGTGTATTGTCAAACGTCATTTACGACAGCGGAAACAGCGCCCTAAGGCGCACACACAACTTGAAGCGTGTACAGATGTACCGTGCACACATTGGCGCTCAAACGAGTTTTGAAGTATGACGTGTCCGCTCTGTGGTCTAGTCCTAAGACAGTTTTTGAGTTAGAATATTTATTGTTTTCCTTGTTAAATTGTATCCGTCTTTGCTCCAGTGACTTTAAAGATTAATATTCCTAACTAACAATAAAAAACAGGTACGGTCACGGACCTTACTTGTTTAGCCATTTAGCGTTCACTCAAAACAACACACAAACAACAAAACACCCCGAGCCATCCGGGTATGTCCTTAAACTATGTCGGGACACGGGTATGTCCTTAAACCATGTCGGGGCACGGGTATGTCCTTAAACTATGTCCGGACACGGGGTATGTCCTTAAACTAAGTCATCTCGCTATGTGTGGTAGGGCACGTTCAGCGAATGTCATCTCGCTCAAATCTGGAGCAGAGCCCGAGTGGGAAAGTACCTCCACCTTACAGAAAACCACAGCCAAATAGTACTAGATCCTACTCATAGTGTTGTCTTCCTGTCGGCGAGTAAGGTCGCCAAGTTTTTTTTTAAGAAGGGCGACAAAACCCTTCTGAAAAACTATCGACCAATATCGCTTCTGAGTCATGTATATAAGCTGTTCTCCAGGGTCATAATGAACCGTCTCACGCGAAGGCTCGACGAGTTTCAACCGCCGGAGCAGGCCGGGTTTAGACGTGGTTACGGCACCATAGACCACATCCACACAGTGCGGCAAATTATACAGAAGACTGAAGAGTATAATAAGCCCCTGTGTTTAGCTTTTGTGGACTATGAAAAAGCCTTTGATACTGTCGAGACCTGGTCTGTTATGGACTCCTTGCAGCGAAGCCAAGTCGATTGGCGGTACATCGAGGTGTTGAGATGTCTCTATAAAGCCGCATCTATGACCGTTCAAGTACAGAACCGGCGGACTGAGGACATCCCCTTGCGCCGCGGAGTGCGACAGGGTGATGTTATCTCGCCAAAACTGTTCACGAACGCATTGGAGGATGTCTTCAAGACGTTGGACTGGAAAGATCGCGGCATCAGCATTAATGGTGCTTACATTTCTCACCTGCGATTCGCAGATGACATCGTAATCATGGCGGAAACGTTGCAGGACTTACAACAGATGCTGGACAGCCTGGCTGTTTCGTCTCAGCGAATTGGTTTCCGGGTGAACTTAGAAAAGACGAAAGTCATGATCAATGATCATATCGACCCGGGCCCTATCGCCATAAACGGAATCCCTCTCGAGGTTGTTTCTGAGTACGTATATCTAGGTCAGATACTCCAACTAGGCAGTAACAGCCTCGACAAGGAGATTAAGAGACGCATACAGCTAGGCTGGGCAGCATTTGGGAAACTACGTCGAGTCTTTTCATCGCCCATACCACAGAGCCTAAAAACAAAAGTTTTTAACCAGTGCGTCTTGCCTGTCCTAACATACGGAGCTGAAACGTGGCCACTCACTGTGCAACGTGTGCGCCAGCTCAAGGTTGCTCAGCGAGCTATGGAAAGAGCTATGCTCGGAGTTTCTCTTAGGGATCGAATCCGGAACGAGGTTATTCGTCAGAGAACCAAGGTTACCGACATAGCTCAGCGAATAAGCAAGCTGAAGTGGCAGTGGGCAGGCCACATATGCCGAAGAACCGATGGCCGTTGGGGAAAGCTGGTTCTTGAGTGGAGACCGTATGACAGCAAACGCAGTGCTTGGCGCCCTGCAGCAAGGTGGAGCGACGATATCCGTAAGGTGGCGGGTACAGATTGGAAGAGGAGAGCTGAAGATCGAGCTCAGTGGCGTGCCATGGGAGAGGCCTATGTCCAGCAGTGGACCGATACGGGCTGATGATGATGATGATGAAGGTCGCCAAAGAGCTCAAAGAGGACCCAGTGTCAGATGAGGGGCCCTCTTGTTCCTTTAGCCGTCAAACAATGAATCCTGCTTTTTGTAAAGGGTAGCAAAGCGCATGTGACATCTCTGGAATTGCAGGCGTCCATAGGCTATACGGTAGCTGCTTACCATCAGGCGGGCTATATGATTGTTTACCACCGTCGTGGTATAAAAAAACACACAGACACACACATAAAAATTGCTTGAACCTTAAATGGCTCAACAATAAAAGTCCGTGACTGAACTAGTAGGGTATTACTGTTGCATTTGTAATCCTAGCTGGATGGGCATGTCTAACGTATATCTAATGTAATGTACAAACATAATATATCTGTCTAATGTATACGTTGTACTCGTATAAACATACGGGCTGTAACAAAAATAGAGGTGATCGGGAGGATGGCGAGCAGGAGAAAACAAATTCTTAACGCGAAATTTTTTTTTGTAATGTGACACGTCATAGTCGGCTGACCCTCCATAGGTACAAAACCAATAGTTTTTTCGCGTGAAACATTTTTTTATAACAAGAATACTATAGCAATTATGCCCTTAAACAGATCACCAGCATTTATGTTACACCATGTATAGTTTAATAAAATAATTTTATCTACACTCACATTGTATATCCACTAAAACGTGTTCAAAAACGGTAGGCAATGACTAGCATTACCACAACCGATTTTACTATGATAAGCTTTTACAGTGGCAGTAACGTAATTTTAACTTTACATGCTCATATATTGATACGTTAAGTTATGAACTTTTGAGTTTAAAATTCCGAACATCGAATTTGATAACATAATGTAAATCTTGTCCTCCTTCCCGACCTACGGCACGCGCCCGCGCGACCGCCGGCACAATCGAGTTGGCCATGGCGGTGCAATGGCGGTCATTCTATAGTTTCCGAACACTTCATTTAGGATATATAATATGAGTGTAGATAAAGCAGTGTATGCAACTGTACGTAATTAAGCCTTAAAACACTCGTGTGATCTTATTATGAAACTCGCCCTTATTACGTAACAGTTACATAAACTACTATAAAAACATTGCAGAGCATACAAAATTACAGCTACCAATGGGGCATATCATTTCTGTTCTGGTTTATGATTATTTAATCATCCTTCTAGCAATTGTTCCGGCTTTTTACCACAGCTCTATTGAACCTGGGGTCCACTTTAGAACCTAAGACCATGAACTGGCGTAGGCACTATGATCTACCAGTGTCATTTAACCTTCCAACCCAGGGGAGAAACTAGGCCTTATCGTTATTAGATCCAGTTTCCTCACGATGTTTTCCATTACTGATAAATATGAAAATCATATTTCGCACATACGATCCGGAAAACTCAGTGGTACCAGGCGGGGTATGAACTCGATACCTCCGGATTGAAAGTCGAACGTCCTACCGCCGGCTATCACTGGCCTAATTTTTCTTTCTTTCACTTTAATTCTTTTTCTGTCTTGAAAGTCGCTAATGTTTGCAAAATCGTCTCTTCCCTTTCATTTTGCCAAATTGTCTTCAAACGTACAAGGAATCTAAAGTGATAATAAACCATTAAAAACATAAATGTGAAAGGCTGCCAAGTTCGATACTATGGGAATGCTTCGCCTATAAAAGAAGTGAGATCTGAATAAGTACCAAGTTCCATAAAAATACCTCAAATCATAAATAGTTATAGGAATGCACACTTGATTTCCAGCAGTTTTTAAGGTACATTTTGAATAGGTATCACGTTACATAGAAATACCTAAAATTATAATAGTCAGAGAAACGCACACCGGTTTTTTTAGCAGTTTCCTGATAACATTTATTATTTTCAGTACTTTTTAATGATGTTATATTGGCAAGGTTTCACACACCACACACCTTTTCAATGCAATAAATCGACACCTTTGGACTGCAATGTGTCAAGTATATAATTTTCTATTAAAACTTGCCAAGTTACATCATTAAAAAGTACTGAAAATAATAAATGTTATCAGGAAACTGCTAAAAAAACCGGTGTGCGTTTCTCTGACTATTATAATTTTAGGTATTTCTATGTAACGTGATACTTATTCAAAATGTACCTTAAAACTGCTGGAAATCAAGTGTGTATTCCTATAACTATTTATGATTTGAGGTATTTTTATGGAACTTGGTAATTATTCAGATCTCACTTCTTTTATAGGCGAAGCATTCCCATAGTATCGAACTTGGCAGCCTTTCACATTTATGTTTTTGATGGGATTTCATTTATTTTTGTTAGGTGTAGGTTCTTTATTATTTTTTTATCACTTTTGCTTTAGGAAACGTCTCATTCCACTTAGGTATGTACTTTATACTATAACCCTTTTTACTAAGCGTCTAATTCTATTTTACTATTTATTTATAGGTGATTTTTACAAATAAACTGGCTCCCTACACCTATAAAATGTACCTACTTACATATAATTACATACATCAATAACGTACTTTATTCTGTTTGTAAGTACGCTACCTACATAGATAATTAATAACTTGGTAATACCTACCTACCAGTAGGTATTATAATTGGTGGCCTATTATGTAGCCCTAGAAGTGCACCATCCCATCTCATCCCGTGGCGTATCGGAGGGTGAGATGGGCAGTAGTATATATAATTCCATCTTAGAGTATATATGATTTCCATGTTCTTGAATCTGCGATTTTATTAGTTGTAAAATTAGAAATTATTTAGACTATGCGAGAAAAAATAGTCTTTTCATTTTTGTTTGACTGATTTAGCGCACCTAGTGTACCTAGTGACCTGCTTTGCACTTCGTAAATCGTGGGTTCGGTTCCCGCAACAGACACACAGAGTGGTGAACAATTTTATTGTTCTTGTCTTTAAGACAAACATGTATTGTCTTAAATTGGTATGTACCTAAATTTAAATAAGTATTATCTCATTTCCACTCCATACCTACTTATAGTAGAACAAAATTACACATTCGTTGTTTTCGAAACTGACTCACACTTGGCCGTTTTCAGATTTTTACTTTATTTCGACCTAAAGAAAAACCTTAGAGCCAAATTTCAGGTCGGTACGATCATTGGAAGATAGACCCATTTAGTTCATTATGACTTCATAGTAGAACAAAGTTACACCTTCGCTATTTTTAAAACTGACTCACACTTGGCCGTTTTCAGATTTTTCCCTTTACTTTGACCTTATGACCTATCTCCATGCCAAATTTCAAGTCAGTACGACCATTGGAAGTGGTCTAGGTTTTTGATGAGTCAGTGAGTCAGTGAGTGAGTGTATAGTAAAAATAGCGATTTTCTGACGTCAATATCTCAAGAACTGGTATAGGTAGAATAATGAAATTTTGTATTCTAGACAATTACGGGGATGTCAACAGACACTCGAAATTTCATATGCGTAGATAAAATATGTTTTGAGTTATAGGGTGGTCGAAATTGGCCCGAAATGGTTCGTGTAATATAACCCACGGCCGGTGTGTCGCTTTTTTTTGCTCGAACTTGGCGGACACACTGCCGTGTGTCTAGATCTAAATATATAAAAGAAGAAACTGACTGACTGACTGACTGACTGACTGACTGATTGACAGACTGACTGACTGACTGACTGACTGACTGACTGACTGACATATCAACGCACAGCCCAAACCGCTGGTTCTAGAGATTCCAAATTTGGCACGTAGGTTCCTTATAAGGTCTAGGGATGCACTAAGAAAGGATTTTTCAAAATTCACCCCCTAAGGGGGTAAAATGGGGGTCCAAAGTTTGTATGGCGAATCAAGATTTGTTAGCTTATTTTATTCGAATAGATATATAAAAGAAGAAACTGACTGACTGATTGACTGACTGACTGATTGACTGACTGACTGACTGACTGACATATCAACGCACAGCCCAAACCGCTGGTTCTAGAGATTCCAAATTTGGCACGTAGGTTCCTTATAAGATCTAGGGATGCACTAAGAAATAATTTTTCAAAATTCACCCCTTAAGGGGGTAAAATGGGGGTCCAAAGTTTGTATGGCGAATCAAGATTTGTTAGCCTATTTTATTCGAATAGATATATAAAAGAAGAAACTGACTGACTGACTGACTGACTGACTGACTGACTGACTGACTGACTGACTGACTGACTGACTGACTGATTGACTGACTGACTGACTGACTGACTGACTGACTGACATATCAACGCACAGCCCAAACCGCTGGTTCTAGAGATTCCAAATTTGGCACGTAGGTCTCTTATAAGATCTAGGGATGCACCAAGAAAGGATTTTTCAAAATTCACCCCCTAAGGGGGTAAAATGGGGGTCCAAAGTTTGTATGGCGAATCAAGATTGGTTAGCCTATTTTATTCGAATAGATATATAAAAGAAGAAACTGACTGACTGACTGACTGACTGATTGACTGACTGACTGACTGACTGACTGACTGACTGACATATCAACGCACAGCCCAAACCGCTGGTTCTAGAGATTCCAAATTTGGCACGTAGGTTCCTTATAAGGTCTAGGGATGCACTAAGAAAGGATTTTTCAAAATTAACCCCCTAAGAGGGTAAAATGGGGGTCCAAAGTTTGTATGGCGAATCAAGATTTGTTAGCCTATTTTATTCGAAACTTCACAGGAGTATTCGTCACAATAAATGAGTAAATACGTGTTTCAGGTTTTTTGAAAATTCAACCCCTAAAAGGGCCAAATTTGCTTACAAAGTCTGAAAATCAACATGATTATCGTATCCTTTTTGAGTACTTATAGTACGCGGGCGAAGCCGCGGGATAAGGCTAGTTATTCATATGACTTTTCTTTCCCCACTTAACTTTATGTTTTGACGCTGCGTCGGCAACAATACGTATTTTATGAGTAAAATTCTTATAATTTATGGAATCCCTTCAGTAATAAAAAGTTGCGACGAGCTCGCTTGATACAAACAGATGCTCGGATAACAATTTTCAATTTACAAAGCAATAGACTTCTATAATACCAAGAATCACAACCAGAGCGCTAAAAGGAGTACAGCAAAAGGTGAGCCGCGACTCCTCGTTGCAGAAGTGAAAACGTCAGTCTAAATCTAATGACTTGTACCAAATTGAAGCTCATTGATTGATATTTAGATAGGGCTGTCTTTACGGTTCCGTAGCCAAATAGTAGATTGTCTGTCACTCTGAGCTGGAGGTCAGGAAGTTGGAGTGGAGGTGGAGTGTTAATGGGTGGACCCATTAAAAGCTGCCAGTTGCCCGGGTCTAGAAATAAGGATCGTACTGCAATCTTACTAGACGGGTTTCGTTGCTCTCATTATTGTTATATCTGACGTAGCCAGCTCTTAGTCCATAAATAGAGTTTATGAATAAAATTATTGATATAGTTACGATAAAACTGCCAAATAATTAACTGTTACGTATTCTCATGAAATTCTGATAACAGTCGTTACCTCACGTACAGCATCAGCAACTACCAATTAATTAGTGACAAACTCGTTCAATGCGAACGGAGTAATTACGATGAACTTATAATCCCCCTCCCCTTATCCAATTACTGCGACAGCCACAACCTCCCCCCCCCCCCCCCCACCTCTGCCCACTCCTGTCAGGCACACAAACCACGTATGAAAATTATATGTGGTGAAAATTTGGAAAACGCAGGTAATTTGTAAAATAATTCCCAACATTAAATTTAAATTTGTGATTTAAATTTTATGTTGGGATATTGTATTCGGAATCAGTGTTTACGAATTATGTTTGTGATGATTATATTGGAGTTCTTACGCTATAAATATTTGCAAGCTAAATTACCTAAGTATAGTAAATCATACTGACGTTTAATTTTAGTATATGTACTGCCGATGCAAGTTTATTTTATTAAAACTCTAACATAACAATCTAATTATATGTATTGATAGAAAATACTTGCTTCCATTCTCAAAATCCATAAAAGTGCCTGATTCAGTAGAATATGTTACAACGTCGAACAAAGATAATTTAAATGTATTTGTATTTAACATTGAAACTTGTATTATTTAAACATTCTTAGGCTTCCGTACCCAAAAACTGCAATCGTAGGTACGTATTCTGTATATACGTTTTGTGAAGCAATCAGATTTGTTTTTATTTGATTATTTTATTAAACAATAGGTACATTATCTGCCTCTCAAGCTGATTTGTTATGTCTTCTTTGGAACTACAACACATATTGTGTATCTTTAAGACCTAATGTATTACATACTGTTTTGAAAAAATAAGTCCTGCCGAGTTTCTTGCCGGTCATAATACTTCTCGGGTCAGAGGTGTAGGGTTAGAACCGGTGGTAGTTTTTTTTTCTCTCTGACGTTCATAAGTGCATCGTAATGTGCCTAAATTGAAGAAATCTTTTATCTTTTATACGTCCGTCCGTTTGTTTACCCTTCTGTCTGCCATTTTACTTGCAAAATCTCTTAAATAAATCCTTCAGATCTAAGAACCCATAAATCGGGGCTAAAGCTATCTGTCCCTAGTTTAAAACTTGTCAACCGGGGGACGGGGATTGTAGCAATTAAACAAGTTCGTGATTAGTGCGAGTCCAGCCTGAGGCTGTGAACGTATTCACAAAGATTATCAAAGGTGGACCAATATAAATCTGCATACCTTTGTCTTTGTATATAAATCTACATATAGGTACTGTAAAGGTTTACTACCTTTACAACCTCTCTTCACGAACACTGTCTGGCACGGTGTTATTTTAAATTAGGAATTCCCACGTTCTATGTCAGACGATCGGGATTCTTTCAGGGAGAAAGGATCAGCCTAAACAGCTAGTTGATATTCTGTTATTAGTTAAGTAAAAATAATATAAGAGCTATTGGGACTTGTTCATTGACATCCCGACAGTATATTATTTAGTCTTAATAACCATAATACTTATGAACGTTAGAGAGAAAAACTACCACCTGGGGCTCGTTTCTCAAAAGCTGTGTGTTGTAATACAAGCGGATGTCACTTTTCGATATCTTTTGCTAGAAAGGGACTTCCGCTTGTATTACAAGTTACAAGCTTTTGAGAAATGGGCCCCTGGCCGGAGAAATATTAAATATGAACGGCAAGGAACTTGGCACGACATTTTTTTTTAATAATAGTAATCTTAAAAACACTTACACAATAATGCCTATCAAAACAGTTTAAGAGAAAGACCATGTGTGACCATGACCAGACCTATTGTGTAAAAAAACAAATCAGACTGTTTCACAAAACGTTTAATATGCTTTCTTACTTGAATTGTGTCCTCTACTTGTCCTTCATAGACTAAGATTAAATTAAATACTAGATGATTTGATACTAGTCACAGAAAACGTTTTGTGAACAGACCAAAGCTCAAGATTAAGCAAGCACACTCGGAAACCGTGTTGGTCGTAGATTTTTCAACTTTTAATTGAATAAAGTTTAAGTTATGTTCGCGTTTATACTAGTCTCAATGGTAGCTTAGGTGCCATTTTAATTACTTTTCGATTTAAGGTTTCTGATGTTCCTTCAGGTATACCTGGGCTCTTATATTTAGGTAGGTACATAAATTTTCAACAGAACAGACTTCAAAGGAGTAGGCGGTTTAATGCAGATCGTTTCCTTAAACATATTTTTATAATAAAAATGGAGGATATTTGACAAAATGTTGCTAGTACGTATGTTTCTCGCTCAAATTTTGAGCAGAGCCCGACTGGGGAAGTACCTCCACCTTACAGAAAACCACAGCCAAATAGCACTAGACCCTACTCATAGTATTGTGTTCCTGCTGGTGAGTAAGGTTGCCAAAGAGCTGAAAGAGGACCCAGTGTGTTGACGATGAGGGACCTTCTTGTTCCTTTAGCCATCAACACAGTGAATCCTCCTTTTTGTAAAGGGTCGGCAACGCGCATGGGACTCCTTTGGAGTTGCAAGCGTCCATACATTACGGTAGCTTACCATCAAGCGGGCCGTATGCTTGTTTGCCACCGTCGTGGTATAAAAAAAAGTACGAAGCTAATAAAAATGCAATAGGGTATAGTTTTATTGTGACAATATTCCGCGTGTTCAAAGAGTCTCTCGAATACTTTTAACAAGGAAACTGCATTTCCTCGTTAAAATTTCTCTCTTTTTCCTATAATGAGGAACAATACAATAGGAATAACATACGACACGTTTTCATTCCTTCATTTCCAAAAAGTATTAAGTACCATAAATACAGGATGATTCATGAGACGTGAGCAGGAACAACCCTACACACTTAGTTAACGATAATTAATCGGCCGCCATCATGTTTAAGTGAAACAATAACGCCTTTCAATTTTTTAAACCTATTTTGTTTGGTAGAAATATTATTTTCTGTAATCATGGTCATCCTACATAAACAAATCAATAAAGATAAAACCTCTTTAACAATCATGACAGCACTTTGATTATGAAAAAAATAATTGTCAAATTAAGTGAGATACGATGTTTCCAAAGTAACCAGACATCAATTTGACACATATCACAGAAAAACAAGAGAATATCAGTACTCGACGGAGTATTCTAACTGTAGAGTGACCATGCGTGTCGTAAATAATTTTGAACTTTTTATTTTTACTTTAAATTATTTTTTTTGGGCTTATCACACTAATACTGATATCAAACAATAGCTTGTTATTAACTGAATCCGTAGTGTTAAGCCTGCTCACGTCTCATGAATCACCCTGTATGCAATTTGTTGTGACTTTTTGGATTTAAAAGGTTTGTTGATTCACGCTTCGTATACAATTCTAACAGGCTGATGTGTTATTTGTTAATGTCTTAGATATGTCAGTTCTCTTTGTTGAGGAGGATGACTGTTTTCTCTAATTTCAAACAAAGTGTGGTGATTTATCTTAGAGTACCGTCAAAGGGGGTGGCTTTAAAATACAGTGGCGGGGGCGACTTAGACTAAAATAGAGGGGGTGGTCGAAAAATATAAAGTTGTTATTTTTTTCAATTCACCAGGTTCTTTTAGTTTCAAAAATATTTTCAGGGGGGTGCTCTATTATACTACATATAAATAGTTATCAAAAATATTTTTTTTACCAAATATCAACATGTTATGGTAATGGGACGTGTAGCAGGTAAGTGAAACGCTTAACGTGTGGATAATAACTGTTTAATCTCGGAAAATAGATCGCTTTATATAGGTACACAATCCTTTGTTCTCGGTTTAGGTTAATACACTGATCAAGGCCGAGGTCACAGCAAATAGAAAATGATTTATTATAATATTCCATATATGGTGGTAGCGTATCATATTACATTAGGAAAATGAACGTTGTTTTTTATTTAATTTTCTATTCGCCGTGGGTGGGCTTTGAAGAGTGTGAAGTTGGTTGAGTCAGCTGCTGTGATTATGTACCTATTACACGTCCGTCGGTTTTTTTGAGACAGAAAAACAGGTGTAAACTGTTTTTTGTCTTTACATTGATAAGTATGAATTTGTTTCTTAAAAGGTAATTTTGAATATAAAATAAATCTTGGTACTATTAAAAGTGTTATATAAAAAAAAAACTTGGCTGCTTAACTCTATTGCTTACATTTTGTCTTAATTAAGTTATAGTTTAGTTACATTATTGATAAAATTTTGAATAATTTGGTTAGGGTTAACGTTTCGGAGATTATAATGTTCTGAATTTAATGGTTTTGTTACTGTGTTGTTGTGATTTTTTAACGTGATTGTCCCTTTTTCATAGTCTATGATACATTTGTACTTTATTAAAAAGTCTTGTCCAAGTATTCCGTCAACTTGTAATGGTAATTTTTGAAAAATATGGAATTCGTGCGGGAAAATTTTTTTTTTTTGAGGCCAAAAAGATAGATTGAACTTTTTTTTTTTTGTCTTCACATTAAATTTGGCCTATGTCTATGGGTTACATGTTGGTTGTTAGGGTAACTTATGTTTATGGTATCTAAAAGAAAAAATATTAAATTGTATGGTTATATATGGACTATGGATGGGTTACATTTCGATTCTTAGGTTATTCTTATGGCTATGTTTATACATGGAAAATGATCGAAGTTTATGGT
This sequence comes from Pammene aurita, assembly GCA_947086415.1. NCBI lineage: Eukaryota > Metazoa > Arthropoda > Insecta > Lepidoptera > Tortricidae > Pammene > Pammene aurita. The sequence goes on from OX352303.1 coordinate 30,667,899, forward strand.
TATGCGGGTATTGGTTTGTGTTTTGTTTAAAATAGCGGTGTGTTTGTTGCTAAGTTATATGCTGCGGTTTGTTTATTTGTGTCGATCCTTGTATGGCCAGGTGTTTGTGTTTTGTAAATTATTGACCTGATGTTTATTTGTTATTTGATATCATTACAGCGTGGAGATAGTACTTCCGTATTTGGAATGAGATGTGATCATTGACATGGAAACGTTTAGTTTGCTGTTTTAGTGTAGTGTCGAGTGAGAGCGTGTTTTTTTTTGTGTTTTATGGGTTTGTGTTGTGTATTAAATTTGTATATATATATATATATATATGTATATGTTTGCTGTTTTTATTTATTGTGGGTTTTTTTTTGGAGAATGTCCTCCTTGTCTGTAACTAAATTTTTTTTTTTCGTTCTGAATTTTGATTCTTTATGATGGTAAATAGTCTCTGATATACTATATTTATTTTATTTCTGTCTTATTTTCTGATTTATAGTGGGTCTCCGGTTTATATATATATAGATAGATATATAGGGTATGGGATTATAATTTTAAATCGTAAGTATTTTTTTTTTTTTTTTATGAAAGGTGTTGATGTGTTGTTTTATGTGTTTTGTTTGTGTTTTTATATTTACTTTATGTTTATTTAAAAAAAAAATTATTTATTTTATTTTTATTTTGTAACTAATCAGATCACTGGTGATTCTGGTTGTCTGTTTGTATCCTTAAATATGATTCTAGTGCTTTATGATTTTAGTGCTTTTCATAGTGGTAAGTGGTTGACTGTACTTGTTTTATGCCTAATATGTTACAAATCTCTCGCATAGTTGTGGAGATGAATTTGCTGTCTCTGTCTGCTTTTATTTATTTATGACTGTTTTCTGCTGTAATGAATTTTATAATGTCGTTATCTATTCCTGGTCAGTAGTAATATATTTATTCTTATGACTGTGTCCGCTAGTGGGTAATAAGTTATATGTGACACGTCTGTCATCTTTGTCTGTGTTTTTCTTGACTTTTTCTATAATAATTAGTCGTGGTACGTATCGTCTGTCATGTGTGTTTTATACACTTTGGTAGCTTTTTCCTTCTGTGGTTGTGTTTTTGTTTTGTATGTGTTTTTCTTGTATCTGTTGTGTCTTATTTGTAACCTAGTTCTCTCGCGAGGAAAGCTCGTTTCGGACACGATGGAGTACTTGGTTCGACACACAGTGTAGAACAATAAATGAGCCATTTTGCAATGTCTGCATTTTGTCCTTATGTAAGCTTTTTTTTGTGATACTTGTCACTTTTTTTTTTTTTTTTTTTTTTTAATGAGTACATGGCGCTTTTTAGCGAATCGGGTCGGCCGACCGTATTGCATACTATTTTATTTTTAGTTTTTCGATTTATGGATACAGAAATATTTATTATTGCGCGCTGGTACATATTATTATTATGTACTATCAGACAGTGTTTTAACGCATCGGAAGATTTGGACGTTCCGTGCGCCCAAGGATCTGGTCAATTGAGAACTCGCTCGAATTTGTTTGGTTCCAAGGGTTAGCGTCTGCTTTGTATCCTGGTGTACTCTGCTTACTTTTAATTTTCTTATGGGCTACTTGGTATTGCGTGAAGTAAAGAGGAATGCAAGGAAACCCTTTACTTTGTAAACTTAAAGCATATAAGGATCACAACAACTTTTAGGTGATCAGGCTAATTGTTGGTTGAGACACTTATCTGTTTTAGCTTTCTACACGCTATGGTCACAGTCACAGTCACAGTCAGTCATTTGTAATGTTTTAGATATTACATATATCTCTTATTAGTCTTTACGTAATAATATTTCTATTTATGTCGTGTCTTGAAGCAGTCATAATAAGTTTAAATAAAAAAAAATTGTTTAATTATTGTGGTATCTAGTGATGTTAATTTATGAATTTATCATTTTATCTATTTATTTGTCAAATTATTCTGGAAATCGTGGCTATCACTCTCTAAGCGTCGCGTAATTGTATGGTATGACGCAATCGTTCCTCCTATACCGCGTATGTAGGTCAACTTGCATGCGACCTTGGGTTTTCAATGTCGCGTCGCGTGTTATTGTACTTTGGCTGACTCTGGTGTCAATAAGATATAAGTACGTTGTGGCGTTTATTGCGAATTGAATTGAGTTTATGTGTCTATTAGTTTTAATGTTTTATTGGCTTGGCTGGCGCAGACGGTTGATTTGGTCTTTGTTTTTTTTTTGAATTTTCTACTTTGTCAATGGTGTTTTTTTGTGGATTTTTGCTGCATTAGATTTAGTGTGTTGTTTTATTTTTGTCATTATGATATTTTATTATGTAGTTATTATACTTTTGAGGCAGTTCTTTTAACACTAGTTTATTTCAATAAACATATTATGTGTCCAAGGACCTTCACGAATTGGTTTCTCAACACTATCATTATGTATCAAGGATTTAGTGCCTGTCAAATATATTAACTTGTTTAATTGTATTTTTGCCACAGTTAAATTTTGTTGTGTTTTTTATCACCATGTAGTTTTTTTTTTTATATATATATATATCAATCTATAAAAACACTAAAGTAATGTCTGTGTAGATATTATTATTATTATTATTTTTTTTTTTTTTTTACTTTTAATTTGTCGGTGTAGGTATACGTCAATACACTATAATGCGTTATTAAATGTTTTGAATGTAATACGTGCGTGCGGTTGAATTTATTTCTTTATTTTATTGGTATAGTGTAGCTACTTTATTTTCGACTTATTATGTAAAATATGCCTTATTTTTATATATATATTTTTTTAAAGTGTGCATCTTATGCGTGTGACTTCTCTGGTAATAATGGACATTAATAAATGATGTTTTTTTTTTTGTTCTATGTGTTGTTGCCGTTAGCCTGTGCCGTCGTGAATAAATTTTCTAGTTTTTTGCTTGTGGTGTTTAGTAGGCCGATTTCCCTGTTTTATGTTGAATAGTTTGTTTTGGATCGCGGTCGCTGATTTTACTGATGTGTTTGCTGGATATTTTTAAGTTTTTGCGGGTTTTTTTTTTTTTTTTTTAAATGGCTTTTTTAATTAGGAAATTTATTAGCAATTTTATGTCATTGACTTTAATCATTATCGCGTATAATTCTATAAACTGTTTGATGACGGTTTCGGATCCGTCCATGGCTGGTAGCAATGCTACTGCCGTTTTTTGGTTAATTAATTATGGTTTTGTCTTTTTTTTTTTTTTGCTGTATTCTTTAGTGACTGGGCTAATTTGAGTTTATTTTGACCGATTGTCTGTTTAGGGTGTTTTTGAACGAATTTTTGAATATTTGTTTGTTTGTAATGCTTCTAACTTATTTTTATAATTTGGGTCATTCTAGACGCGTAATGTGAATTATTGTTTTGAATTGTGGGCTTAAATTTATCACTGAATTTAAGTAATTATGATTGAACTGTCTTAGAATTGTACTTGCGATCGATGGTCGGTGCTGGGCGCTGGCGATGGGGTGCGGCGGGGTTGGTGACTTGGATGCGGCGGGGCTCGTGACGGCTGGTGGCTGCTACACGTTCTGCTCTGCTTGACGTGCTGGATCTAGATGCTCTGCTCCGCTTCGCTGGTTGCTGGTGGCGATGGTGATTTGGCTTGGGTTACCCATTGGTGCGGGTTGTTGGGGCTGATGGTGGTAACGTGGTGCGTGGTGGTGTGGTACCGTTATGGTAATCATGGCCATGGTTTTAGCTAACTCTGGCCGGCTGACTGGTGCGTTGGTGCCTTTGTTGGTTGTCGCAGTGGAGCGGGGCTGAGTCATTGTGTCGCGTTGTTGTTCTTTCTTCATTGCTGAACGGCTGGGATGGTTGATGAGCTTGCTGGGGCGGCGGTGTCTATGTTCGGCTGGGCGGGGCTTCGGGGGTTTGAAGGGTCGAGCGGGGCTGGTCCATTGTGGGCTGAGCTGTGCTGAGCAGGTCCGGGCTAGGCTGGTTCATGGAGCTTGCTGTACTGGTTCGTGGAGCTCGCTGAGCTGGCTGGTATTTAAACCGAGGCTGCCTTGAGCAGCCCGACTGGAAGGGTCGCCATATGGTAATGGGACGTGTAGCAGGTAAGTGAAACGCTTAACGTGTGGATAATAACTGTTTAATCTCGGAAAATAGATCGCTTTATATAGGTACACAATCCTTTGTTCTCGGTTTAGGTTAATACACTGATCAAGGCCGAGGTCACAGCAAATAGAAAATGATTTATTATAATATTCCATATATGGTGGTAGCGTATCATATTACATTAGGAAAATGAACGTTGTTTTTTATTTAATTTTCTATTCGCCGTGGGTGGGCTTTGAAGAGTGTGAAGTTGGTTGAGTCAGCTGCTGTGATTATGTACCTATTACAATGTTACACATCAATCGATAAGTCTTTAAAAATAACATTGAGGTTTCTTTGAACATTATGTGATTAAATGAATATTTTCAGAAATAATCGTTTCCAAAGTCAGAAAAATAGCCCTCCCCCCTGTAACTTTTAAACCGAAAGTCCAAAAAATATGAAAAAAAAAAATCAGAAGATATACTTTCTACGAATATTGTTTTGAACATTTTTTGTTTGACAGAAGTTTTTTGGAAAGAACTTCTTCCATAGGCATCAGATACGACCTTTTGTCATTGGTTTGGTTCTTATTCCATTGAAGCAACGGAACCCTCCATTATGCTTGGTCCGACACGCACTTGGCCGGTTTTAATTTTTTCTCCATACGTTCATGGACCACCCAAAATCATTTTTTACGTCAAAAATCAATGCTAATTTTTAACCTCCAGGGTTTTGATAGTTAACCGAAAGAGATCAAGTATCAAGTAGGTATGTTATTGATCAAGCAACTCAATCTGTCTCATTATAAAACATAACTCAACATCATCATTAAATACCAATATTTACACTTTATTTTTAAGGTTCGGTACCCGAAGGGTAAAAACAGGACCCTATTACTAAGACTCCGCTGACCGTCTTCCACCAGGCTGTATCTCATGAACCATGATAGTTAGACAGTTGAAATTTTCACAGATGATGTATTTACGTTTCCTCTATAACAAAAAATACTAAAAAACAGAATATAATAAATATTTAAGGAGTCTCCCATACAACAGACATGATTTTTTTGCCGCTTTTGTCTATCACCAGGCTGTATCTCATGAACCGTGATAGACAGTTGAAATTTTCACAGATGATGTATTTCTGTTGCCGCTATTATGAAAATTAACTAATAAACAGAATAAATTAAATAATTAAGGGGGCTCCCATAAAACAGCCATTTTTGCTGTTTTTATAGATAATGGTACGGAAACATTCGTGCGCGAGCCTGACTCAACTCAACAGAAGGATATAAACAAATACAAAAGTATATATTTCTTTGCCGATCTTATACCGCACATAAGCTGCCATGCCATCAATAGTTGCGGAAAATTAACCAGCAATAATCTATAATCAATAATCCTCGCCATATAAAGACTACTTATCATCAATCACTCTTGGAGCCTTCCCAAGTAACACATCAAAGCAGTATAACGGCCGTCTTACAGCATATCTGTATGCTTTTAGCATTTTGAGTTCGTTTTATAGTAGCATTATAAACGTCTATAGTGCTGATATAGGTCTTAAATGGGCACAAATTATCCAGCTTGAGATCCTATGCAGGTCATTTAATAGCATTACAGGCGCATTATGTCTGCGCTATTAGCATTATCGTTGTCATGTAAAGTGCCAATCGCATTAAAGAAGCATGAGTACGCTCTATTAAGTTGCCAACCGCATTAAAGAAGCATTAATACGGCCAAAAAACTTGCTAATCGCAGTAAAGAAGCATTAGTACTCTCGATTAACTTGCCAATCGCAATACAAAAGCATTATACTAGCATAAGAGTGTAGTAAAATAAACCTTACGTCAATGCAAAACCGGCTTTAATACCGACGGAACAAATGTTATAATACAATGAACTTTGTGATGTAACTACTTTGTCTCGCAATATAAAACGGACGAAGACGGTACAAAAAACTAAATGAGTGACACGTCATATTTGTTTGCATCGTAACAAAATTTATAAAAGTTTTTGACTCTTTTACGTTATTATATCCTTCAAATATTACTGCGCGATGTAGTTTACTGTAAATGTGTATATAAGTTTCATTGAAATTTTTCACGCGCCTTTGATTTATTGTGGTTTTGCTATAACATATTATAAAAAGATATGCGTGAAATAAACAAAACAATTGTGTAATCCTCGTATAGAACGAGTTTTGTATTATTAACATATTAGTGTTGGTTGAACAGTCTTAAATTATTTCATTATTATATAGGTATTTTCCTTGTATAAATAGGTCGGCATGATTTTATTTTTAGGTTATAAATTATTTACAAAATGGCGTTGGTCTATATAGACGGAGAGCTAGCCACATCAGATATGACACAATAATAAGAGCAACCAAACCCCTCTAGTCAGTTTGGTATACTATGCTTATTTCTAGATCTGGACATCTGGCAGCTTTAAAGTAGTGGAGGTCAAAGAATGCAAACCATTTCAAGAAAACAAATCCTAGAGATCTGGGTTTGATGCAATATTATGAGAAACTATACAAATACTATACAATATTAAGAGAAATTATACAAAAGTTTATTTTGGGGGAAAGTAGTGACAAACAATGTATAATATAGTTCATAGTTTGTCGCCTACTGTTTTTGTTTCCGTAATAATACACAATATTTTTTGGTCTAACGTTTTTTATCGATTTTGAACCAGTTTTGAGTCGATATTCCAACATATTCACTACAGATAGAATTATAAGGCAAACGACTATCGGTTCTTAAATCTTTTATCTCCATTCTATAGACCCGGATCTTGAAATAAATGAGCCGTTATTTTTTTATGATATTTTTAAAATATGGTCTAAAAAACACTTTTATCGATATTCGAATGGTGTAAAGAATCTTACATATACGTAATCTACATATTAGGGTTCCTCTTTGATTTCTCTAAAAACTGTAGAGATATTTTAATTTTTAACTAATTAACGCAAAATTTATGACCATAAAACCACTTTTTTAGCCTAAACCGGTTCGATTTTGATGTCAAATATTTCGAAGGCAATGAATATTGAAGTAAATATGATACTATATTTACTTGTTTAAAGCCGTTACTGATAGTATGATAAGCTATATAAATCATTAGAAAACTAAGGGAATCAGATCTAAGGTCGTTGGCGCCAGGGAGCCCCTTAAAATATAGGCCCTGTCCTTTATAACTGAGACAACTTCGGCAGTTTTTACCTAGTTTGGTATTACTATTTTCCAATTAAAACATTTGGCTAGTCTGTCACTGTGACCTCCACCCATTAAAAGCTGCCAGATGCCAGGATCTAGCAATAAGCATAGTATAGCAATCTAACCAGACGGGTTTTGTTGCTCTCATTATTGTGTCATATCTGACGCTCTTAGTCCAATAGCAGCTCAATGACCCAAAAAAAAGGTTAATAATGCCTACAGCATTACACGTAAATAATTATGCTATTAAACAACATTAAGCATTACATACTACTTAAAATTGCTATTGTAGACCCCAAGGCACTAAAACAGCCAAAAGCTGTATAGGGGCTGTTCATAAATTACGTCATAAATTTTGATGATTTTTACCCCCCCCCCCCCCTAAAATAATCCAACCCTCCCCTGCCCAATAAAGTGACATCATTTAAAAAAAAATGCGTTTGTAGCTTAATTGTAAAATAAAAAACTATTTAGTAGATAATATTTTATGGCATTAAAAGTTTATAGAAATACGAATTTCATTCCTTTTTTTACACATTGAAGCACTTTTTAAAGATGCGAGAGATGATGTGATCTTCGGAATGACGGCCCCCCCTCCTACGTCATGCTACCATCATCCGATGTCCAGACCCCCCCCCCCATTTGAAATGACGTAATTTATGAACAGCCCCTTATAGTGAATTACTTGGCTTTATAATGGTCTATATTATACAGCATTAGGAATGTATTACCCACTTATAAATGCTATTGTACACCCTAAGGCATTAAAAATAGCTAAAAGCTGTATAGCGAATTTACGTGGCATTATAATGGTTAATATTCATGCTCTTAAACAGCATTCAGCATTTATTTATGCTATTGTAGAACCTAAGGCACTAAACTACACCGAAGCATTAGTGTAGCAAACCAAAACGCAACTGTACAGCTGAATGCTGTACAGTTGCGTTTTGGTTCGCTGCACTAAAACTAAAGGCTTTAAAAAACCATTTACATATGCCATTATACAACCGTTATACAGCTTAAAGCATTATATAATGCTATTGTAGAACCTAAAGCACTTAAGTGCTTTTAAACAGCTGAAATCTGTACAGTTGCGTTGTGGTTTGCTGCACTAAAGCTAAAGGCTTTACAAAAGCATTTAGATATGCCATTGTACAACCGTCATACAGCTCAAAGCATTATATAATGCGACAAGTTGCTCGGTGAACGTATATAAGAGTTTATACGGTCCTGAAGTATAATGCTTCCTGTGTTACTTGGGTTGGCCCCGATCTACAGGAAATGCCATATGGCGAGGATATGTTATAGTTATAACTATCTAATAAGTACTTTACGCACGAGACTCATGTACAGTGAAATTCAAAATTGCATGGACAAGTTATGAATGAATTTATTCATATATATCAATTTTGAATCTGGGTGTCCTACGTCAAAATTATGATTTTGTGATTTTTTTGCAGATAGCGCCGCCAAACCATGATATGATCTGACCTACTTTTCTTCCTCCTAGCATTGATATGATATGATATCATCATTTATTGATTAAACAGGTATTTTACATGTCATTGCTTAAAAACTAATTATTATAGGTATGACTAGGTACCTACATTGGTGATACATTACATGTTTTGTGTTTTGAGTTCAGTACATTAGAACATTTTTCAACGTCGTTAGACTTGTTAGGTTAACGAACCGGTTACTAAATAAGTAGGTAATACTGTGAGTCCATAACAGATGGGTTGATTATGACATAGTCTGGCACTTGAAATAGGCATCCAGGGAGTAGAGGGCTTCAGTGAGTAGTTTTTTTTTAAGTTTATGAACGAAAGCAGAGTAGCTGGTTGTATCTTTTATTTCCTGCGGTAGTGTATTGTAAAACTTTGGTCCGACCGTGTGAAGACATTTTGTCGTTTTTACAAGTCGTGTCCAAGGAGGTCGCAGTTCGTCACACCTCCTGCAGTTTTTACCTCGTGTGTCACCACGGTTGGGGAAATCAGATAGGTTTCGTCGCACGTACTTTGCCACCTCGAGAACGATGCACGGTAGTGTTAGGATTTTAGAGTTTTTAAATAATTCTTGAGCTGGATGATCCCATGGCACTCCTGATAGGCAGCGCACTGCGTCTTTCTGTGCAAGGAATGGTTTCATTTGGTCAGCCGCATCACCCCACAGGTCGACACCTTTCTGATACTGTCAGGGGTGAGACTGGGACGGAGTCTACAAAGCGTGAAGTAGGCAGACGCTAAACGGGCGCATAGCTCCTCTATATGGGGGCTCCATGATAATTTGTAATCAATACCGAGCCCTAGATATTTAACCTGATCCACCTGGGGGATGAGCTGGCCATTGCAGGTGATATTCAGTGGCTGTTCATGCTTGCCTCGCAAACAAAAATGCACTATATTGGTTTTGTCTACAGTCAATATCATGCCGTTGACTGAAAACCAAGATGCCACCTGGTTCATGACTTTGTTCACTTTTGCTGCAAGTAGGTTTTGATTGTCAGCCGCGACGATTACACAACCGTCATCTGCGAACATCACAATCTCGGCATCGTCGGTTGCGGTTGTGAAATCGTTCATCAATATTGAAAATAAATTATTTCCAATCACGGAACCCTGGGGCACCGCGATGTCACCCACGGACTAGATGAATACTAATGGACGCGGTAATGGGCCGGGAGCGCGTTACATGGTTTATGATCAGATGCGCATAAACTTGTCGAAACCTCATTCCACGCGGTTCAGTCGTCGTTCGACCACGTGTGACGAATTTAGTGCCAAAAAACATGTAAAAATGCCGTGTTGTACAATTTTGTCGTGTCGTATACGAAGCAACGAATTAAAAGAGGCCCCTGGAGTAGTTGCTTTCCACCGGTAAGTATAAAAACCGAGTATTTCACATTTTTTCCAAAAATTGTAGGCTTTTATTACGACATTCACCCATTATCTGATGGTACAACAGTATTCACATCAATTGCTCGCTGGCTATTGCTGGCGGTCGCAGGATTACGCGAGTGACGCGCAATGTATTTGGAAATACGAACGTCGCTCGTCAGTCTCGTCACACGATCGGCAGCCACGTTGCTGGGCAACATGGCTGACACGAGGCAATGGTAGTGGTTACGTATTTTCGAGTGTACGCACACATTAACACAGCGAGTGAGAGACTGACATTACTTTAATGAGAATGTGTGCGTGTAAATGCCGGCTACGCTGGTTTTGGAACAAACTACGACTGATACCGTCTCCATATACTCCGTGATGTCACCTAACTCGAGCAGGTCAGATCGGGCACCGCGGACTAACGTCAGCTGTTTCCGTTGGTTTAAAAAAGAAGCAATTAGTTTTAGGAAGTTGCCCGTGACGCCATAATGCTCCAGTTTAGCTAGAATAAGAGGGTGACTAACCAGTTCGAAGGCGCGCGATAGGTCGCAGAATATGGCTGCGACCTGCCGCTCGCCATCCAGGTTGGCCGGCCACTCTCATCACTACGTCCCGCGCCGCGTCGATCGTTGACCTTCCACGCTGATAAGCATATTGCTGTTTGTTTAATATTTTGTTTAGGTTGAAATATGACATCAATTTACTACTTAATAGCTGTTCAAATACCTTAGAAAATAGTGGAATTAACGATATGGGTCTAAAGTTTTTAAGCAAATTCATTTCACCTTTACCCTTGTAAATCGGCTGAACTTTTATATTTTTTAAACTGCTAGGGTAGGTACCAACTTTAACGCATTCATTAACTAAGATATATAATATATCTACCAAAAACATGGGTAATATGTCAAGTAAGCAAGAACACATGTCGTTTATATCTGTCGAATCCTTACATTTGTCCTGGCTTGGGGTCCGCTTGACAACCTAATCCCATGAATTGGCGTAGGCACTAGTTTTTACGAAAGGGACTGCCATCTGACCATCCAACCCAGAGGGGAAACTACGCCTTATCGGGATTAGGTCCGGTTTCCTTACGATATTTTCCTTCACCGAAAAGCGACTGGTAAATATCAAATGATATTCTGTACATAAGTTCCGAAAAACTCAGTGGTACGAGCCGGGGTTTGAACCCGGGACCTCCGGATTGAAAGTCGGATGTCTTATCGCCAGGCTACCAGCGCTCTCATGACATGATACCTGCATTCAAAATTATGTATAAATTGTTTATCTATTTGCTCAAGAAAGTCAAAGCGTTTTTATAGGACGACGCTGCCAAACAAGCATACTTCCCACCTGAGAGTAAGCAGCTACCGCAGGACGCTTGCAACTCCATACATATAACAAAAATAGTGGTGATTCACGTAAGGGCATAATCGGTATCGTGTTGCGACTAAGAAAAAGTAGAAGTAAATTTTTTTTGGACGCGAAAAAATTTTTTTTTGTATGGGACACGTCATCCCAACCAATTTTTTAAATAGACAAAATATACTGACTTCAAATCAATTCGGCTTTCAAAAAGGAAAATCCACAACAACAGCAATACTTGAAATGTTAAAGCTCGTTTGGGAGAGTGTAAATAAAAAAAAACGTTACTGCGTCCCTTTTGATCGATACGCCAAAGGCTTTCGACTGTGTAAGTTATGATGTAATTCTTAAGCAACTTGAGCATATTGGAGTAAGAGGAAACGCTCTTAATTTGTTAAACAGTTACCTATGCAATAGGCAGCAAGCTGTAGAAATTGTAACTTACAATGCTGAAATAAAAACTGTTGTACATATACAGTCTTCGTTTGAGATGGTTCGGCTGGGAGTACCCCAAGGTAGTATTCTTGGGCCACTCCTATTTTTGATCTATCTAAATGAACTTCCAAAAATAGTTGATGTACCATGTATTTTATATGCAGATGATGTTACTCTATTGTTTTCAAAAGGAGATTCAGATGGAACTATGCAGGAACTTATAAATAGCGAACTTACAAAAATTATAAACTGGCTCAAAAGTATAAACCTAAATGTAAACCTTAGTAAAACTAAACTTATACAATTTATAAACTATAAAACTGAGCCTGAGTCTTTTGCAGTGTCAAATGGAAATACTACAATAGAAAATGTAAGCCATGCTAGTTTTCTTGGAGTTGAAATAGATCAACACTTAAATTGGAAGGCGCATATAAATGAGATTAACAAAACGATTTCCAGTAGATGGTATGCTTTGTCAATTTTGTCAGAAACTTGTTCAGAAAATATAACTATAAGTGCATACTACGGTACAGTCTACCCTCTACTTATATATGGAGTAATTTTTTGGGGCAATTCTACTGATGTACAAAAAACATTCATATTGCAGAAACGATGCTTGAAGACCATCTTTAAAATGTACTTAGATGATTCACTTCGTGACGTGTTTAGAGATAAGCGTTTTTTGACACTTACTTGCATTTACATTTTAGAGTTAAGTCTGCTTGTAAAAAACCAACCTAAATATTTTAAAAAAAGATCATGCAAAGTAAATGTTCGATCACAATACAAGCATGATATGGAGCTTCCTAGAGTTCACACCTCCATATTTGGAAATAGTGCATTTGTATCAGCCATAAATATTTTTAATAATCTTCCTATCGAAATTAAATGCCTAGAAGGAAACGCTTTTAAAAGATCCCTAAAAATGTTTTTGATAAACAGCTTAACAGAATTCTATACTTATGCAAATATTCAAAAATTAAATTAATTATTAAACGATTCTCATATGTATATTTTAGGTTAAGATACAAATTGTATGCCCGAAAAGGGTGGAACTGTTGATACTTCTTACATGTACCTAGTTATATATCCTTGTACCTACACAGTTTATGCAATAAATATTTCTGATTCTGATTCTGATCCCAGCCGGCCGACCCTCCATAGAAAATCAAATTTCTGTTTCGCGTGGAAATTTTCTTTTCTTAGTTTGTAATAATAAGAATACGATTACAGTTATGCCCTTAACACATTCAGCACCGAGAACCCGACTGTCGGGTTCCCTCTTCGTAGCTGCTACGAGCTACATACGACGACGTGGCTACGGGCTACGAGCGTAGCGCGTAGCACTGGGTGGTGTTGAATGTGTTAAACGGATCACCAGGGGCGCGATTCGAAAAATAAACACACACACTGGACAGACATAGCTCCAACCCAACTCTACCCAACTCAACTCAACGCTATAACGACATTGACATTTGCTATTCGAACAGATTTTCATTCAACATTGGTCTCACATTGGTCACACATTGATCTCACATTGGTACAACATTGGTACAACATTGGTACAATGTGTGACCAATGTGAGACCAATGTGAGACAAATGTTGAATGAAAATCTGTTCGAATAGCAAAATATGTCAATGTCGTTATAGCGTTGAGTTGAGTTGGGTTCAGTTGGGTTGGAGCTGTGTCTGTCCAGTGTGTGTTTATTTTTCGAATCGCGGCCCAGCAGTTTTGTCACATTCTGTATAAAGGAGGATTCACTTTCGTTTCAGCAATCTAATTCGCTAATTCAACCTTTGGGAAGGGAACGTCAGGTTTTATTAGGATGTTTTCCTTCACCGAACAATTGTCATAGTTGTAATTTTATTAATAACTAGCGACCCGCCCCGGCTTCACACGGGATAAAAAATAGTTATTGTGGATGATAATCCACAATAACTATTTTCTAAGAGATACACATATACCATCGCGGACTTTTTTGTAGACCTTTTTAAGATGTACAATACTGTAGTACATTATTTTGATCTATCTCTTAGGACTCAGCCAGCGTTTGCAATGTAAGCGCAAAAAATGGGTTTATTTACGACATCACATTAGAAACCTGTAAAATCATCAGTGTTTCTCTACTACATTATGCATGTATTATACATATAAACCTTCCTTTTGAATCACTGTATCTATTAAAAAAAACCGCATCAAAATCCGTTGCATAGTTTTAAAGATCTAAGCATACATAGGGACAAACAGCGGAAAGCGACTTTGTTTTATAGTATGTAGTGATATTTAGACAAGTGCTTGTGTAAACAATAAATATGAGCAACAAAAAACTAAAAATACATTAGAACACATTTTCAATATACGCCGGATATGACATGTCAGAATTCATGCACCCAGCAAATCATGATACTCATGACATCATATTACTTATTACTCCGTCGCATGTCCGACATTTGTCAAGTCCGAAGGGCTGTCAGACCCACGTTACGGCGTGCGGCGTGTGGCGTGTCGGTGTGACGTCACGATGGATAAAAAGGTATGAGGATTGTGATTTTTAAATTGTACTGTGACCCGGGTAGCCCAGGGGTTAGGACGTCTGGGCATCGGAGGCTTTGGTTACTTTTTCCTTCGTATGCCTAGGTGTACAATACAATATAATATTCTTTATTGCACCACACAAAAAAAAAGAAGTACAGAAACAGATTTAACAAAGTAAACAGTAGTAACAACAGGCGGTCTTATCGCTATTAAGCGATATCTACCAGACAACCTTAGGTAACAGGAGATGGAGAACACAGTTTCAGAAACAGGTAGTTCTTCAAAGTTTCAAACGATTAGCGAGTTAAGAGAAGCTACACAATCATTGAAGCGGTCTAATGCAAATTCCAAATACTTGTGATAAATATACTCTAATAACCACAAACAAAAAAAGATAAAAATATATATACATATACGCATATAAGACATTTATTTAAGTTTAAAACTGCGAAACACAAAAAACTCACCCCAGACATTTACACCGTCGTGAGTAAAATCAAAAATGTTTATAACTGAAATGAAAATCGCATTTCAATAAAGTTTCACAATTTTACAGTCAAAAATGGCTATGGAAAGCCCTTTTGGCAGCGTTATTCACTACATAAAATTTGAGTGTTATATCTCTGAGCGGTGCCAAAGCCAGGCCACATTGCTCCTTTGAGCTTCGCACTACCAGGAAAGGCATTCGAAACTTAAAAAATTGATCTCGCAGTGCAACGAAATCTAAGTTTTTACTGCAAGTGCTGTCGAATTGAGATCATAATTATTATGTCATTTATAAAACTGAGGTAGTTTGCAGCAAATATAGAAGCTCTTTCAGACTGCAGAGGATGGGCAGATTTGTATGGACTCTAACCTAGAAACCAATTATAACATTTTTCATATTCTACAACTTTTTGTATGGCGGAAAATATGGAATCGCTGTGTGATAAATGAACCAGAATGGCACAAAAAAACATGAAAACGCATAAAAAATAAAAACGTGACACATAATTATTAACAGTTATACAACCTTCATAATCTGTAGAGCGATGTAAGAAATCAAAATCAACGTGTCAAAAAAACTAACTTGTTAAGTTTCATTTCAAGCTACTTTTATACCTAGTTAACTTTTTTACACAAAGATTTGGGGCTACCTGTCATAGTAAAAGTTTTTGAACTTAGAATAAGCTATCCAGTGACATATCGCTTGACCTTATTGGTCATACAGGCCAATTTGCCCACCCTCCTTTGCGTTCCATATTCGCTGTGTGCATGATTGTGGCGCCATCTCTTGGGCAGGGATTTAATCTTTATTTTTCTTTTATATGAATGGCTTGTACTCCTTGCTTATATGAAATGTCTCTGGCTGATTCACTATTTCCACCATTAACCGACCTAAGTTAACCGAGGGAGGTGACATAGGTGATGTCAAATATTCTGAAATTTGATCTTGACAAAAGCCCTTTGCAGTATAATTTCTGGTCATATTGTGCACTGCGATTGTTCACGTTACCCCCCCCCCCCACCCCTCCCACATGCACTTCGCACATAGCGAATAGCTGATTAAATTTAAATCTGCGTCATAAGCCTGTATGTATGTCTATGTATACGTCAGGTTGACAATCGGGACGCTAATTAGCGCAAGTTCAAAGCGCCCGGCCCAAGCTCTATTATTAAATCCCCTGCCAACCTTTACTCATACAAGGTTGTATTGTTTTAAGATAACCGAGGCGGATAGGACTTTATCGGGTTCAAGTGGTTTTAGCGGACTAAAAGCCTTTTCGAAGAATGAGGAAAATGTGAGACATTTTTGTGTGGAGTTATTGAAAGCGTTGCAGTCTTATTGTGTCTTAGTAGTAATCATGACTTGGTTTAGGAATAACCAGAAAAATATCGGAATCTAAATAATATTGGAACTAACGACGATTTACAAAATGACCACCTAAACTTCTCTCTTTGATATTTGCAGAGCAAGGACCCTTGTCAACACAGATGTCAGTCAAGCAGCTAATCGCAAGTCAGTCGCTCGTCAGTCGCAGGACAACACGGCGACAAACAACGCTCGATGGAGCCAAACGAACGACCTGAATGTGAAATGAGAGCCTAGTCTGCCTGGCAGCAGAGATGCAGAGTAGGTTTAAATAAAGTAGTCCAACCTAAAGTAATATAAGCGCTTTGACGCTTTGTAGTGTACAAGTACGAGTGTTTATGTAGGTTTATTAGTTACCTTTGCAATTTTAATTGTAGGATTATAATTCTGATAATTTTTTGTCGCAGTTAAAGGAACTCCAAAATCTACAAATTTTCAGTAAATTCGCGTTTGTATGGCATATTGGAATTGGAATGCTCCTTAATGTAGTTCATCCTGTAATCTAATTCGGAAAGCGCAAACCTGGAGGACGCAATATTGGCTCTATAATATCAGGGAATGGACGGGGATAAAGACCGTTGAGGAACTGGTAAAATTGGCACTCGACAAAGACAATTTTAAGAAGCTGACTGCCAACTTTCAGTGATGGAGAGGCACCTGAAGAAGAAGGAATCTAATCAATGTCTATAAGGGCGATTCTTAATGGTTAATCTCAATCAGAAATTAATCCTTGAACGTCTGCGCGGTTAAATATGACAGAAATACGAAGCATAGCCTAGAGGATTAAGCGTTAAAAGTAAATTCTTAACTATCTGGAGATAGATTACTGCCTCAAATCCTCGCACTGTGCTACCAGCTTAATCTGATTTAGAACAGGACTTCAATACTATTAAAGTAGTAATAACATTATGCCCTTGTTACTCTAAAATGTTGTAAGCTTCCAACGATATCCATACATTACAGCACATTTTGTATTCTTATGTAAGAGACAGATAGCCTGCTATTTGCCTCGCAGTTTTTCGAGATTTTATTTAACTTTTGTGCCTCGCATAAGCATTATGGAAAGTTTGGATTGGATTTTTGACCTAGTTATTTAGCGAGGTTATTCGCGTCTTGCGTTTATGCTGGGGTCATCTTTGATTGAATATGGGGGACGCCTAGACTTAGAGGATTTTCTCTACACCAAAAACAATGTGCAGTAAAATTATGCAATTCCCTTGCTCTCTAACTGTTTATATCCTACTTGTCTTCGCCTATGACATCATTCTGGTACAGATCATTAAAAAAATTAGCTCATTTAACCCTAAGAGTTTGAATTTCAATACATTCATTTCATTTTTAATTTCATTTCGTGGCACTTTCTCCTTTTTTTCTACTTCTTTCCTTATGTATTATGTATGTGTGTGTGTCTACGAATAAACTATATTATATACTATTCTATTCTAAAACATCATTTCTTGGTAGGACTTTACGACATTTTATGAGTATAAGTTCCATATTACAAGGTTCCATCTTAAAAGGTTAAGGCTATACGATTTTAATCAGACTCTGTAGGAATAACGAGGCTGACTATTATATTTAGGATCAATGAATGAGTTGAAGCGGAGTGACTGGGCACAAAGTTTGAAGAAGAGTTGAATTCTTCGATATCTATTCTTGGCCATCATAACTTTGAGTTAACAAATAATTTTATGTTAATAGCAAACCCAATTTATTTGAAAACATTAACGGTTAATGACCTCTAAAAGGTTATATTGTCTGTACAACAGACGATTATGTGACCTTTAAGGTCCCTGGAGACCAACGACCCGAGGCCGAGCCGCGGGCCGCCAAGATCAATGTTTTGCTGCGTTCTGCGGGAGGCCTCAAAATTCAAAACATGAAATGGTCTGTCTTCTTTAGTAACGCAGAAATTAAACCTTGTATATTGTGACTAAGGTTTAATATTCAATCAAAATAATAATGCAGATATCACTTTTGAGAACGGTATTGAAAGACATGTGGTGAAGTTTTATAATTGAAATATACTCTTTTAAAACTTTGAGAAAGCGGTTGCTATTTATTATTTAATGAGTGTTTGAAAAACAAACTGCGTGAATTAAGAAAGTGAATTAGCGTAGCAAATAAAGTAAATTAGAGCTGAAATTTTTATTAGATTAGTTGGGTAATTGGGTAGAACTTGTTCAAAAGCTCTGTAAATAATACATTTTGCAGCATTATTATTGAACCTGATTGCATATAAACATTATTAGTCTCATGTGACTTGTTTTTTAATTACTTTATCATGTATATTTTTTAAGTAATATGGCGGTAAAACAACGTACGCCGTTTTTAGGTATTTAGGACCTGAATGAGCTCAAAGAGCTCACAGTGAATCCTCTTTTAATATTAAAGGGTCTGCAATGCATGTGACATCTCTGTAGTTGCAAGCGTTCATAGGCTACGGTAGCTGCTTACCAACAGGCGTTTGAAGTGTAACAGTATTGGATCTGTCAAATGTGATTTCTAGCTTTATCCTATCCTTATCAAACGTTTTAGTGACATTCCGCTGTTAGAACCACAATTTGTTTCGATGTACACAAAAAAAAGAAATAAAATCGAATCCAAATCTATCATGATTTTACTTAGAGAATTCAACCAACCGTAACGCCCATTGACAGGCGTTCCCCTCTGCGGAAAACTGCTGGACTGACGTTTGTCTGACGTGGCTATTTATACGTTACGTACGAATAGCCATACATTTGACGTCGCCCCTCAAAAATCGGCAAACTTTTTTGTATAGATAATGAGAATAACAGACATGGCCGCTCCGGTTGGTTGAATTCTCTAAGTGATTTTAAAATGAGAATACCGCATCAGGTTTTCTTCGGCCTCTCAATCCACATATTAAAGAACATCGTTCGAATTCCAGAGCCGTATTCACTCGTATCAAATACAGGTCTCTCCGCTCAACTCACATCAGGCATCCATTTTTAATCTTGCTAAGCCGGTTTACTCCGATTCGGGGATAATTCCTATCCCCCACCATCCCCCACGTAAGAGCTTCTGAAAAATTCAATGGAGTAAATGATTTTGACTGTTAGGATTCCGCGCCAAGACGTAGGCAGGTTTTAGGAATACATAGTAAATGAGGACTTCTAAAGAATAAAGGATTTTTATACTGCTGTTATTTAACTACGGGAAAGTCACGAAATACTAAATTATAACTTAAATAATCCGTTCTTGTCCTTAGTGTACCTTTGTACCTATGGCTGCCACTATCTATTTATCTCACGGGGCAATTTTCAGAAATTGCCATACAAGGTCCCGTTTTGAGTGTCTTTAAGTATATAATATTAGATGCTGGCTTTACAATTTCTTCGGAACCCAATCATTTTGTGGACGTCGAATGTCGCAGACCTCACCTAACGCTTATTGCATTGATTCGCAGACCCTGCTCGGCAGGATGTTGGGTTAACTCAGTTAAAATGGCGGATCAAGTCGATTCGCGAAGAATAATACGATAGAATGTGAAGTGATCTTTCGATTTTACTTCTGTAAAACTTGAGCAATACTGATTATATAGTAAATATGTGTCAAAATCGTTCTAGCGTTTATTCCAGCTTGTCATCGCTCAATAGGGTCTCTTCAGTCCCTCAAAATTGATTGTTTTCTGTGTTTAAAAGTAAATACTTCATTGGTAATATTCTTATAAAGTTCTTAACCTACACCATAAATTTACTACTTTATAAATCAACATAAACTCTCACCGATTACATTTTATGAAAAACCTTAGTAAAAACTGGACGAGAGCAAGATAAACAGTTTTTAAAGGTATAAATATTAGCATTAAGTGAAGCGGGCAATATTTACCAAAGTGATTGAATTAACTGTATTCGCGACAGAGCTCCAATTGTCAACCAAGTGGCAAAAAGTCTGTGTGCATGAATTCTTATTGTTTTCGTGAAGTTACCTCCATAACTACATTTAGGACCGTCCAGTAAATCTGTCAGTTAAACAAAGTTTGCCAACGGTACTTAGCCTCGTCCGGTCTATGCAAGTCTATTTAAACTACCGTTGCAGGCTAATGAGCTTTTACTTCACTGTACGATACTGTTGCATCATCATCATATCAGTATTTCTGCTAAGCATCGTAGATTCTGAAAAGGCGTTTGATAGAGTTGACTGGAAAGCACTAAGTATATGGGTGGTGTTTGGAATGCCGAATGATGAATATGGGATGCATAGAGATTTATGACTCCCGATACTCTTGCATAACGTCACAGAATTATACGTTGCTGTAGATGGTGATAAGTTCAGTTTCTTACTAGTTATCTATTAGGTAACGCAAGGGGGCGTACTAGATCCTACAATCTTTACCGTTGTTTTTCGAAGAGTAAGTGAAAAGGAATGCTAATTATATGGGCAATTTATCTGGTAGTGATGGCGGGTATATATTTGATGAAGTCGGGTATGCTGGTTCTTGTAGTAATCGTTGCCAAAATCATTTTTTATTTGTTCAGAAATATAATCACATTTTTGTACGAGAAATTTCAACCACTGACATTTTGTTGACCTAAATCCTCTTTTTAAAGTTAACTACTGATTTTAAATATATTTTTACAGACGTTTAAAAAAACTTAATACAAAATCATCTCTTTACATAGTAACACAGTAGCTATCAACCGAAATGAGTGAATTACACCCAGGTAGCGTAAAACCACAATTGGCTTTTTTATTGCCATGGGGCGTCATCAAACGATACGAACGACCAAACAAACACACAGGAAGCGAAACACTTTGTTATTTTTATTCCCTTTTTGTGTGAGATAAAGGCAATTAATTATAATTAATCTTTGGAAGGGAACTCTTCCATGTAAATGTATGTTTGTAATTGACTGCAGCATTTTCGGTCTAACGTTGGATGATGGTTGGATTGTTGTTTATCCTTATGAATATATTATTCATCGCGTTTTGAAATTATTTTCCAATACAAATTTACTGTTATCGGGCTCACTCAATATATGTGACGTTTTCAGTTAAAAAGTACCGGATTGTCGGATGTTGCTAAGGCTCATTAATAGTAAAAGCTTAATGATAATAGCGCTTTATTGACAACTGCCAGTCCGGCACCTTTTCACTTAAAACGACAATAGGGCTACCCACCTAACACCAATTTCTTCTACGTTTTAACATCCTTCAGAAGCCTGAGTCCGCTTTTGATGACCTTATCTTTAGATTGGCGTTAGCGCTAATTTACTAAAACAACTGCCTTCCCACTTCACTTCACACAAAACTAGACTATAATATTGTAATTTGTATAATATTGAATTGTGGTCTTATGTTCTTATTATTTACCGATAAATCACTAGTAAGTTTGGACATTACGTTTTTTCCTGTCTTTTGCAAAAACAACATAAAATCGTCGAAAGATAGCAAAATTGCGTGACAGGAAAATATACAGCCAGTTCTATTTTACAAATCTGTAAAATATTCACGAATGCAAATATAACGGAGGAGATGGCGACACTAGCGGGTATTTTTAAGAAATATTTCGTTGCTAAAATGTAAATTCAGCTCACCAAAGATTCTTCTACCTAGCAGAATTATCTTGACGTGTCGTTATACTTAAAAACCAACTTTATGCTCTTTTCAATAAGGTTGTTACTGCGTTTACAGTATTGTGTTAAATACGAGTTTTAATAAGTAATTGAGTGGTCTTGCCTTTCCTGTTTGCTACGAATGTGCTCTGGAAAATAGACTCACAAAGCTTGGTTCAAAATTGCTCATGTCAACTGTGCTCTTTGCCTGAAGAGCGTGGATTGTACATGAAGGTTAGAGCATAGGCGAATAAGTAAGATTAGAGTGCTCATTATATATAACTACTTATTACTATTAGCCGGTATCCTCGCTGATTAAAACCGCAGATTTGAGGTGCGACCACACCGCTGCTTAAAATACGGCGACGTTACGGAATCGCAGTGACGCAACGTATTCGTACCGTTTTTATCGCATGCCCTCCACACCGCTGCTTAAACTACGGTGACGTTACGGAATCGCAGTGACGCATCGTATCCGTACCGTTTTTATCGCATGCCCTCCACACCGCTGCTCAAAATACGGTTTGGAAGGTTCGCGTCAAAAATATTTCGTATGAGGCACGTCACGGAGTATGCGTCATGGAGCGTATTTTGAGCAGCGGTGTGGAGAGCATGCGGCACAGATATCTCAAAGAACAGATCCGAAAAAATAAGCCAGACGTTTTTCATATAGTTGTCTCTTTGGTTATTTATGGTTAACCAAGATGAGTTAGAATGGGACAGATAGTACGACCTTTTTCGGCTGTTAACTAATTGTCTCTATTTAAAACTTAACCATACTGTCAAATTAACCGAGACGTCAAACACAAAATTGTAGCAAAAGACGGTTTCTTGCAAGTTATCATGCTATTTCTGAAAATTAATTGAATATTCATTATTTATATGTAGGCAGAAATGTCGTGCATAGTTCCATACCGCCGAAGGTGGTTCAAATCAGCGAAGAAGTCCGGAGAAAATACCAGTTTTCATCGGTAAGAAACTATTGTTTTTATTTCAAAATTTTCAAACACATTATGTAATATAATAGTCGGATGCTGGATACAGTAAAATAAGAACCTTTTGCGTAGTTCCAAGTTAATTTTATTGAGATTTATTGGTAACATTCAATTTTTGTAAACAACGCTAGTGTTGTAACTAAATGAAAATAATTAGGTCGATATTTTATCGATATGAAATATTTATATAGGCAAACAAAAAATATTATTATATTAAATTATTGTTTACATAATTAATTATCAATTGTTCAGATTTCCGGAATATAATATATTGCGTTAAAAATGGATTGACGTCGTGGGGTCAATAATTAGACGCCGAACAAACATCAAAGTATTTGCTCGAAACATTTTAAAAATGACTGTTTTTTTACTACTTGCAATGGAAAAATATTGTTGCCAAATATTTCCACCTACAATATTTCAGAGGTCTCTTGAGGTAAGTTGAGAAAGCACTTCTTTAAACCGATGTTAGACAACGCATTATTTGCAATTTCTTGGCCCTACTTTGTCATGTACCCTGTCTCTCTCCACCACTCATTTATGTCATACTTTGACACACTTAAGGGAATCAAAATTTCTTATAGCACAAGTATAAGAAACCCAGATTTTCCAACCCAGAGAGGAAACTAGGCCTTATTAGGATTAGGCCCGGTTTCCTCAAGATGTTTAAAAAAAAAATGAGAAAATATATCGTTGTATTTCTTTTTACGAAAATTGTGTTGAAGAAAGTTATCTCCAAAAACTTCTTTCATAGGCAGATACAAGTTTTTTATATATATTTTTTTTCGATAGTAGGTACTACGGAACCCTCCATAATGCGTGGTCCGACACGCACTTGTTAATTTTTTATAACATTGGAATACCTGTTACGGATATCAACAGTAAATATCGATGTCGATATTTAGTAGAAAATTATCATTCACTGCACTAAATCTCGTCACGAAGTCATGAAAGGCTGAGACAATGACAGTTGAAGACCTGTCAGATAGCATGGTGTCTATCTTTTTCTTACTTACTGATAAGTACATTAGTGAGAGCAGATCGGGAATATAGAAAAGTTCAACTTATAATTTCAGATCTGCTTTTCTCTGATATCTGTGGCATGCGGTAAAGTCGTGACGTTTACGGCACGTCATTGCGATTCCGTACCGTCAGCATATTTTGAGCAGCGGTGTGGGGGGCATGCAATTAAAACGGTGTGGATACGATGCGTCACTGCGATTCCGTAACGTCACCGTATTTTAAGCAGCGGTGTGGTCGCACCTTTAAGGTACGCGCGGTAAAACTTAATATTTTTTTAAGCTAGCTTCATAAGTATAAAACTCAGGTGAGACTCTAACATATTAAACATATTTATAACGGGTTACTCACCTAATTTAAGTCGATTTTTGTTCGACATGAGTAGCCAGCGCGCTGCCGTCGCGAAAGTCTGCTCATAAATATGATCATCGTAAATTGATCGAAAGATGTCGAACAAAAATCGATCGATGTGAGAGCTCAAAGAGGACCCAGTGTCTTGACGATGAGGAACCCTCTTGTTCCTTTAGCCATCAACACAGTGAATCCTCCTTTTTGTACAGGGTCGGCAACGCGCACGTGACTCCTTTGGAGTTGCATGCGTCCATAGGTTACGGTAGCTGCTTACCATCAGGCGGGCCGTATACTTGTTTGCCACCGTCGTGATATAAAAAAAATCAAAATAAAAGAGTAACCCGTTATAGATATTTTTAATAGGACTGACGAATTTTTTTCTGCCAACAAACCTAAAGGCGGTATTTAAAAAGAATTGTATGTTAGTTATAAGCATGTATCTTTTTTTTGCAAATCTTAACAGAACTTGAATAGTTTAACGAAATTTTTTGTCACCAAAATATCCCTAAATTCGTCACTAGAAAAAATTTAATAGGAGGTCGTAGACTCGAAACCTCCGTAGTCCGTGAATAAACAGACCTGTGATTGCAGTGACAACAAACGAGCACAAAATGAAGCTGCTGTTGACATTTTCATAAAAATACAGTTCCAATGTAAGTACAGTTAATCGCAGTGTATTGAGGCGTTTTTGAGATTATTTTGAACATTATCGGATCAGCCATTTTTGAGTTATCTCCAAAAAACTTCCTCCATAGGCATCAAATACGACCTGTTGGTATTAGTTTAGTTTTTATTCCATTGAAGGTAGTACGGAACCCTCATTATGCGTGGTCCCACATGAACTTGGCCGATGTTTTGCTATTTTGGCTACTGAACTATACAAAAGTGCCCCCTCCGATATCAAGTTTTCGATATTTCGGCACTTTTTCCACTTTGAGATTTGAGTTGAAACATTTCATTTATCTTATAAATATTACTTGAAACGGGATATTTACCATGTATATTTGTTTTTACGAGCACCCGATATTTCGGCGCAGTTGCATGCACCATCATCACGGAGTAACACACACACACACGTGATGATGGTGCATGCAACTGCGCCGAAATATCGGGTGCTCGTAAAAACAAATATACATGGTAAATATCCCGTTTCAAGTAATATTTATAATGTGAATGACCATGTGAGCTTGAAATTCATTTATCTTGTAGATATACACGGTGCCCGTGAGCATTGCGAGAGACTTTAACAGTGTATTCATGATCATATTTAGAGAACAAAATGTCCTTTAAACTTTTCCGAAATTCGCCATAGTTTCAGAGTAAATACTACTTACAAAAAATTGCATTTTGAATTGTTTCTGAGTGTAAAATGATTTTTTGATGGCGATCTCACCGGTATGGGGCATAGTCTAGACATCTCTTATTGACTGATATCAAAGACCTAAGAAACACTTTTCATGGACTAGTTTTTACGAGAAAAAATGTAGCAATTTACTTTTTCCGTTACTTTTTTCTAATGACATTTACTTTTTATGTAGAACAGCATTCCAAAAAACTGAAAAAAAAAAAATAAAAAAAAAAAATTTTTTTTGGCGTTTTACAACAAAAGTCATATAATGCTTTTTCATTCTTTTGACCTCAGAAATGCGTGGTTAAAATCTCTCGCAATGCTCATGGGCACCGTGTATATCCAAGTAAGCTGCTAAGTTCTAAATACCTACACTGTATCGAATACCTAGTTCAATAATCCCATGTCTCAGTTTATCGCTCAAACGCGTCGCAAGCTGTAATAACTATAATCCTGGCTTACTCAGAATGGCGTCTGATCTCTGACGGCATATTGGGGATGTGTGGTGCATGGACTACTTTGCGTAGACTCTGCATAATAAAGCGCTTAATGCCGAAGCCAAGCCACGATTTCGCGCGGGGCAGCGGCGAGCAGCTGCGATACGAGTAGGTGCATGTGCAACGAAGGTCCAGAGCGTGGATATCAGACGGTTGTTCACGAGTGAGTGATTTAAATGAACTATACTTTTGATTCAACTCACTCACTCTTGAAGATTTAACTCGCTCAGTAACTCATCTATTTCAGAGATTACAGTGTAACTTGCTCGTTCTTTCTCACTCTTGATTCCAATGAGTCAGGAGCCGGCCTAATCAAATGAGTGACACGATGCGATTGAGGCGAATATGCTAACAGATCCATTGAGCGAAATGAGCGAAACGAGTGATACATATCCCCGCGAGCGAAATATATGAATCAATCTTTTCAATTCGGTGAAGCGTTTTGCGCATCTCTAGCGGATATGGCCGCCGCTTTCTACGGTTGCCACCGCGTGAAGTCTTGGCAGAGCTCTTAAAAGCATGAAGGCACGTTGTGAAGGTTGCCAGCTCCAACGGCTGATTGATGACAATACGTAGCTGTCTAGAGCGAAACAACAAAAAAGAAGATGGATGAATGGAAAATTATAATACAATCAGAACTCCATAAAATTAAAAGCAAGAAACACTCACTAAACGTTTTTCATATAGCTCTCTCGCATCATTGTGTTCTAGTGATCATTCTACTGATAACGCTGATGTCATAGAAATGATTCTATAATTAAAACTAGACAGATCGTAACGCGATATGTCATATTGCTAACTTTGACATAACCCCTTATCTTCTTCAGACGCCTCTCCATTACTGAATGCCTTATGGTCACCTAATTATCTTCAACTTTTCATAAAGGTGTAGGAAACAACGGCTTGTGCTCTCATACCCAATTAGTAGCGTTTGCACGACGGATCTGAAATGTATGGGAATATCTGTGGATTCGGAAAATTAATACATTTCGGACCCGGATTACAAACCCCATGAAGCAAACCTTGCCCCGTCTAGCAGGTAAGACATCTGTGACGTAATGGAACAGACGGGACTAATACTCGTTGCTTCGCCGAAATATGCTGATCATATTGCTAATAGGAAAGGAAATATTTAAATAAAAAACCCTAATCCGAATTCATCCGCGAAGAAAATTATGAAGTAGTCTTGAGTTTTATATAGGTACTACGTTATAATAATACTTATGGTCTAAGAGCTGGCCACGTCAGATATGACACAATAATGAGAGCAATGAAACATGTCTAGTTAGACTGCTTTACCATCCTTATTGCTAGATCCGGGCATCTGGTAGCTTTTAATAGGTAGAGGTCGGAGTGACAGACCAACAAAGTTTTTAAGTTGGAAAAAAGTAATACCAAAATAGATAAAAACTTCCAAAGTTATGTCGTTTATAGAGGACAGGGCCTATATTTTAATATTAGATTAAAAACCATTGTCTTTTATTGCAGAAACAAAAACAGTAGGCAACTAACTAAAAATTGCATTATACATCATTTGGCACTCCTTTCCCCCAACAGAAACTTCTGGATATGATATAATCTAATTCATTACATAATTTCCCACAATATTGCATCAAACCCTTCTAACCCTAGGATTTGTTTTCTTCAAGTTATTTGCATTCTTTGTTCTCCACCACTTTACAGCTGCCAGATGTCCGGATCTAGAAATAAGCATAGTATAGCAAACTAACTAGAGGGGTTTCGTTGCTCTCATTATTGTGTCATATCTGACGTGGCCAGCTCTCCGTCTATTATGTACCTTTATACAATATGTTGGGACAGCTGTGGATAAGCCGTTAACCACATTTAGTAAGATGAATTATATCGACAAATCACCGGAATACCTATATTTTATACCGCCAAAATTGGCCACACTTGGTATTTACAATTATCCGTCCAAATATTCATCGCACATGTACAAAAAGTATCATTTGACAGGTCAAGGACTAGCATATATTGCAGTAAAAATGTCACAGAAAAGATTCTGCAATTATGTGAAAGAAAAATAATGTAAGGGGTACACTAAGCATATTATTATGCTGCCCCTTGCCCTTGTCATGGGACGCACACAAAGGTGCTGTCTCTGGTGTAACTGGTGTAAGAACTATTGAGAGTGGATGGAATCTAAAATCTACGATCTATTATGAAACGAGCGGAGCGTAAGCGAGGTCAATTTCTTACAAACAACTTCGGCTACTGAGACGTCTCGGTATTTCGATGGCTTCTTGATTTTGATGATTTGTTCCGCGATAACATTACTAACGTTTTTCTGATTTTTTAAATTTTGTTGGGGTTGAAGCAGAGATACATATAATATGAGAGGTTGTATATGAGCACAATTTATCAAGGGGTTGTGGAGCTAGAAGGCGAAAACATCTTCAGAAGGGTCTTGTTATATTGGTCATCTCGTGTGCAAGTAAATCAAGAGTAAATTGCGAGCTTTTATTAGAGACGGACTACTAGTATATTATTAATATATATTTCTCCAATAAATCGCATCAATATTTCAAACCTTGTGTGCAAACAAATGAACAAATATACCTTATTCCTCCACCGTATAACAGCAATCCGTTGCATTTTTCGCGTCGACGCGTCGCTCGCAATTTGTCGCAAAAATGCAAAATTTTACCTCCCTCCCCACTTGAGGGAGCAACAAGGTGACGGGATTATTCGGCGAGCATAATAGTACTTACTTACCAAGGGCTGTAAAAGAAAGTTTATTGCCCGTGGTGAGTACACAATTTTATGTCTCCACCTGGGCATAATTTAAAATAGTGTTTAAATTTATTTATTTATTTTATTCTATTTTATTTTCACACTTACAACTATTTTACGGGTGCTAAGCCTAAGACAATAGTGTAACTATTTTTAAGATTTAAAAATTAAACGTTTGACATATAAATTAATATTTTATATAAACTTTTTTTACACTATGACGGTGGCAAACAAGCATTAGGCCCGCTTAATAGTAAGATACAACCGTAGCCTATAACCTGCAAATCCAGGCGTCTCAGTCTCACACATGCGCGATTGCGTCTTTTTATAAAAAGGAGGATTCACTGTGATGACGGCAAAAGAGACAAGAGGGTCCTCGTCGTTAACACTTTGCATCCTCTCTGAGCTCCTCATCGGCTGAACACAACACTATGAGTAAGGTCTAGTGCTATTTGGCTGTGGTTGTTTTAATAAGATCATATTTGTTCATAATAAGTGTGGAATTACAATTTGGTTTTTGACTGGTATTTTTTAGGCGATTGGCCCGATAGTCTATCTGTTGTTGAAGACACCATTAATATAAAAATATCTGTTGATCTAGGTGCCATAAGTATTAAGTGTCGCATTTATAATACGTGACATAAAAGTTAGATCATACGTCCGTTAGTAAGTTACAAGTAGTAGTAGTCTAGTACCATGTTATATCGTGGAAACAACTGGCCCCTTCAAAACGATATCGCTCTGATCTTACTAGAATAAGGACGCAGGTAACGCGATTGTGTGGCAATTGCTGCGAATGACGTAGCACGGAGTCTGCACGGGATTGCATGGATCGTGCACGTAATTGTGAGGGGAAAACGATTTGGGCTCGACAATTTAGGGTTATATTCCCACGATGCAAGTATGAAAATTAAGGCCTACCGTAACTGAGCAGGGGGCATTATGGGGCAATACTATTGCCCTACCTTAAGAAATACCATCGACTATGACAATAAAGTACATAGTAACCATTCTGCCTGAAAATATTACTATTGGCCAGTATTTAAAGGCACAACAATTCAAAAGAACCGACTTTACTCAGACTCCACCTTTCCAAAAGGAAATGCCCGAGCTACTGTAAAAAATATTTAAATCACTGTAGGTGTGCCTATAATATTTGAAGAATTCCCTCGATTTCTCCAAGATCCTATCATCAGATCCTGACCTGGTTATAATGGGATCAACTGTCAAGTATACTCTTTCACACAAAAAATAATTTTCCAAATCCGTTCAGCGGTCTTCGAATAATCGGTGAACACACATAAAAATAATAGGTGAAAATACAAAAAATAATGATACCTCCTCCTTCGAAACCTTGAAGTCGGTTGGAAAATAACCTTAACTTACCTATTAGACTGACTTGCATGGAATAAAATCGAAATTCACTTCAAAACATCGCTTTGATGTGCATTCATATTTTTTTGCTGTGCAAGTCGGTATTTTGTTATGTCGAATATATATACATTTTTTTAAACAAACTTACACAAATCGACCTAGGCCCACGGTAAGCTCAATAAGGCTTGTGTTATGGGTACTAGACGACGATATATATAATAGATAAATATGGATAAATACTTAAATACATAGAAAACATCCATAACTCAGGAACAAATATCTGTGATAAACACACAAATAAATGCCCTGACCAGGATTCGAACCCGGGACCTCCTGCTTCGTAGGCAGAGTCACTACCGACTAGGCTAGGAGGCCGTTGCATCAAATAGAAAGATAAAATCTCGAATCTATAATCTAAATATATAAAACAAGAAACTGACTGACTGACTGACTGACTGACATATCAACGCACAGCCCAAACCGCTGGTTCTAGAGATTCCAAATTTGGCACGTAGGTTCCTTATAAGGTCTAGGGATGCACTAAGAAAGGATTTTTCAAAATTCACCCCCTAAGGGGGTAAAATGGGGGTCCAAAGTTTGTATGGCGAATCAAGATTTGTAAGACTATTTTATTCGAAACTTCACAGGAGTATTTCTAACGATAAATGAGTAAACACGTGTTTCAGGTTTTTTGTAAATTCAACCCCTAAAAGGGGCAAATGTGGTCACAAAGTCTGAAAATCAACATGGGTATCGTATGCTTTTTTAAGTATTTATAGTACGCGGGCGAAGCCGCGGGAAAAGGCTAGTAATCGTATTAAAGCTTTAAATACCTGTAGAGAGACGATTGGGGACCTATAGTAGAATCAACAAAAACTTGTGTCGTAATGTCGACCAACAAAGCAAAATTATTATTATTGTTCGAACCCAATTAGGGACAACCCTAATAAGCGCCGTGTGCGAGTTATTGTCACCCCTACAGTCGTTTACACTGTGACCTTTGCCTGGACAAAGTTGGAATTCGCATTTAGGCAAGACGGTTTCTCTATACCTTTCTCCATACTATCCGTATAAGTACAAGAGCGATCAAACTAGTTTAGAAGGGTTGGCACACCTCTCATCAGTTTACGGCATTCGAAATGAATGATACTTTAGTCAGTGTAATTAAAATATTTCAGACCTAGAGGTCTTAGAAGGTTAGCTCAGTCGCAGGGAGTTGCAATCCGCAACCCGCAATCTTCGTTGGTCAGCCAAAACGTTTGGTTCATAAATAAGTCTCGTAGAATATTGTACTGACAAAAAAAAACTATTGATCAATATAAAAAAATGCAATATTCCATAAAACTCATCAGTTATAGTTCCAGACCTAATCTCAATAAGGCCTAGTGTTTTTTCTGTGTTGGAAGGTATGGCAGTCGCTTTTTTTTAAAAACAAGTGTCTACATCGGTTCATGAGGTTAGGTTGTCAAGTGGACTCTAGGGTCAATTAAGTCGAGGCAAAAGCCGGAACAAACTCTAGGAGGATGTGCGGATGTGTATGCTCATCTAAAGCTGAAGCATTGATCTAAAATGCACGCGTCCAGCCTGACTGTTTGCCGTAGAGAACTCCGTCGGGCCTGCATACTAACAACACGATTAACACGAACATTATGTGGACCGTATTCCGTTGCAATAAGGACTATGAACGGTCAACTGTACAGTTGCCATCGGATATATCGGAGCGGCCAAGGTGGTTACAAATATCTGAACAACGCCTTTATTTTTAAGGCGATAAGGTGCATGTTCAGATATTTTTGAGTACTCTGGCCGCTGCGATATATTTGATGGCGACTGTACATCGGGAGGCCTGCATACTAACAACACACTTAACATGAACATTGGTGTACCGTATGGTGTTGTAATACGGACTATAAACGATCAACTGTGTATCGGGCTTGCATACGTTAAACGTGCTGCCACGGTCAGTCCGTCTGGGTTGTTTGAAATGCGGTTTCAACGAGGAATCGGGGTCTGTCGACTTGATAGCCGGCAATCTGAAATTATAACTAATGATGTTTGTAATGGTATCAAGTAGCTAAAATCGAGGATAAACTTCGCCAAAATCGTCTCAGATGGTATGGCCATGTCATGAGGAGAAATGAAGACCATATGACAAGAAGTGTGATGGCTATTTAAGAGGAAAAAAGAGGTCAAGACCGACCTCCCACGACATGGAGTCAGACCATTAAAAAGGACCTGAGATTAGTGGAGGTACATACGGAGACAACACAAAATCGTGCATTGTGGCGTAAACGTACAAGGAGGGCTGACCCCAAACGATATGGAATATACAGTGTATAAATTTTATACGGGCGTATATAGTACTGGCGATGGCTAGTATTGGACCTAGGGAACCTATTTACATTTATTTCTTTATAAAAATAAGGATGTTTTTTTTCATACATAATAATTTTGCCCGTAATGTATTGCGTCCATGACAATTAACTTACCGATGCGTCATGTCAGTTATATCAGTTTTGAATCAGTTGGATAGCGTACATTGGTGCCCGGTAGGACTTTAATAAATCGTTACACATAATTAATAACACTATTTAACAAAATGATTATACTATACGAGTCCTATTGCTGGATACTATGTAACACTTTGAGGGTGTCAATTTGTAGGTTTATAAATGTAAGTTAGATGGTGTTTGTATATGTTAGGAACTAAGAGATTTCCAGCGGACAGTTGGTATTTGTAGTGGTAAGTTGTTTGTTTATAGATAGGTATTGACCATCTACATTGAAATGTTGTGTAGCGAAGGCCTAAAGACGTGAAAGATCGAAAATACTTACATTGTAGTCTGGTCGTTTGCTGTATTTGAAATTCCATTGTTTTGCATGTACTCACTCCTATAATCACGGAGGCGAGGTGCACATCGTGTTTGTCGTATGATACACACACTCTTGATATACTTTCACTTGATGTTCAAGACCATTTTCAATGGGAATCAAAACAATTTGTTAATATTTGGCTCTGGCCCATCGGCTGTGTTTTGACGTATCTGTCATAGGTGACAGCTTAAGCGCTGTTCGAGCCAGTAGTTTCGCTGCGTCGAAGCGACGTCATTCAATGAGTGATATCTTTTCGTAAATTGTTGAATTTATATTTTTTCCTTTTAAAAGGTTGAACTTAATTTAATTATTCGTATTTTTTAATAAGAGAATATATGAGCACATAGTTCAAGTGTGTGTTTCATTCAAAGGTTTCATTCAAAATCTTAGATTCGCTTGGATATCTCATTCGCCGGGACGCCATTGATTGCTCCATCGTCGTTGAGATAATGTCATCCAGCTAATTGTGTGGAAGGTGATAATTTAATATAATGGTGAGGATTTTGGGTTATGAAACGTTGTATTTCCATAGTCGGATCAATGAATAATCCTATTTTGTTTCGTTGTTTTTAGCCTCGTTAGGCGTGGTAGCATTTTTGCTCGCCGAACAAATGTCGGACCACGAGTGGACACACCTATGTTCGGTAAGTTATTTTCGTGATTTATAAGTAAAGGATTGTGTAGGGAGTGGCTTTATTCATGTTTCGTAACCTAAAATATCTATTTTGTCCTAAACAGAAACCTGGGCATGTCTTTGTCGGCCTAACCTCTACGGGTCCCGCCACATGGCGCGTCACAGGCGCAAATAAAAGAAAACCCAGTTAATTCTGGTAAGTGGATTACAAGGCATCTTGGTTATCTTGGGCTTTATTGTGGAAGAAATTAGAAATTAATTAATATTTAAAGGATTTGATTTTTAACGGGAATTAAATTCCAGGGTTTTTTATTTCGGTTCCGGAATCGGCCCAGAGCGGATCACACCGGAATGGTAGGACGCGCCCCAGCCTTCCGGGGACATCCTTGGTTCCAGGAACACTACCAGTTAAAAGATATGTAGGGGAAATATCCATAGCTTTATTGCGGAAGACTGTAAGTCAATTTTCAGTTCCTTATAACTTATAACGAACCGTCCTTGTTTGAGCGTTGTGTTTCCTTCGTGAACGCACCATGTAAAAGATATACCTACATAATATGAAGATGGGTTAGCAGGTAGTTGATGCAGCGCCTGCCTTCATACAACATATATTTAATATGTAATAAGGGGTATGAAGAAAGGAGAGGAGCGCTACCTTTTGTTAGGTTGTATATTAAGTAATTTTGTTAAACATTTAGAATTTTTGACACGGTTATAGCCGATGATCATTTCTGGTTAAACCCCAGGTATTTGAACTGTCTTTATGATTCAGGAGAGATGTGAATGTTAAATTTATAGTTCCCTAAGGATAGTATTAATCACTGTCTGAGCAGTTTTATTTGAACATGTCATACGTTTGTCGAGGGTCTAGGATCTAGGGCGTCCTAATTTAAATACTGGACCTAGACGCCTTGCTCCAAGGGAGGCCTACCCGCGAACTTGTTAAAGTTTCATTTTTAGCCGTGAGCACTTTGTAATATTTTTTGTAGTAGGGGATAATTGGGGGTTCTAGACCAATTTTCTGAGGTTTGTGGTAAATTAATTTACCAACCATTTCCTATTATTTAAACTCTCGTTGCACCCTCAGTCATCTCAGTCCCAAGTTTTACAACTATAGGTGGATAAAGTATACGCCCGTATAAATTTTACAGGCTGTATACAGCCAGGAAGAAGAAGAAGGAGATGTTTGTAATGGTATGAAGTTTAAATTATTTTTATACACTCTCAAAACATGCTATTTCACGCAAAGTGAAGCGGGAGATGAATCTCAATTTACTCCGAAGGGAGTAATGGTTTTTTTTTAAACTATAATTAACTCAAATTCGAACCAAGAAGGTTACTTTGTTTAAAATCAAGCTATGAATTAGTTTTACTTTTAAAATACTGACGTAAATCATTAAATTTTTTGTTGATGATTAAAACAATACATGTAATATGTATTGAAATATTTAAACTTGTGGCTGTATTCGATGCCAATTACATTTTGCAATTCTGCCGTATTTCAAATTGATTTCGCTTGAAATTTTGTTTTTTTTCTTCGCAAGCGATGAAAAACATTCTATTCTAGAAGGGGGGTAAGAATTTTGCAACCTCAAGTAATTCATTCTCGTTTGCAATATTTGACTTATTATCATTGACATTGTTGCATAATATACTATTGCAATTCTAATATAATAATAATAATAAAAGTAAGTAAAAAGTAACTAATATACACAAAATTTTGATGGCAATATATTTTCAACTTTTCTTACATTTTAGTTTCAAAAATAGTTGGCCGGACTATATCTACAAACATTTGGAAACATTTGCAAACAGCATCACAAAGAATACACTTTATATTGTCCCGGCCGAGCCGTAAATATGCGCACTAACTGCCAAAATATTCATAGCGCTCGTGATTGCACGTCCAGATCACGAAGCCACATTCAGGTTTAAAAAATCTTATTAACTTGATATTATTTTACAAAATTTTCAATTACGGCTGTATGCCGTATTACCGTTCCATTTCCATTCGATTCGATGACGATTGCATTTTGCGATTTCGCCGTATTTCAGATTGTTTTTTTCTTGAAATTTTGTTTATTTTTCTTCGCAAGTGATGAAACCATTATGTGTAAGAATAAGATTTTTTGAATCTCGAGTCATTAGTTCACGTTTGCAATATATCACTAAAAAAATCTTATTAACTTGATATGATGACTATTATTTTACAATGAAGGTTTCTTCGGTCGGTTTTTGTCATCAGGTGGAAGCACCGTGGCGAGAGTTCTTTTTGACAGCAGCTGTCAAAATCGCCCAATGGAAAAAAGCATGATTAGTGGATTATGGCAGCTAGAACTCTCGCCCCGGTGCTGCCGCCTGGTGAATTAATCGATTGAAGAAACCGTCATCATACAATTCTTAAGATGTGCCTTAAAATTATTGACAGTTTAACCACAGATTATATAATAGTTCTTACGAACAGATATGAATCACTCATAGAAAAAGCAAATACCTACGGTTTACGTACCTACGCAATAATACAATGGAGCGGCCTTCAACGCGCGGCACCCCGCACCTCCCGCGCACCCGCACAATCGCTAGGGTCGTCTATGTTTGGAAATGTTTTATAGTTAAGGAAATAGGTATTTTGCATTGATTCAGTGTTTAAGTGGTTCGCATGGTGCATATCAATCAATCAATTCGTTTATTCGTAAACATAGGTTATACAGGTGTTATATATATATATGATGTTCCACTATGTTTTGCCCTTTGCATAACAATTATAGTTAAAGGTTGAACACGCCAAAACTTGGGCACGCAAAATTTGTTTTTAAACCAGTTTGAAAATAAATAACTACATTATGAATACCACATTTAATGACAAATTTAATGAATTCTAAAATCACATTTTTAATATGTTATTCAATCAAATACAAACATTGAAAACATTGAAAAAATAATCAACCCAGTTGGACTTGAACCAACATCGATACGCCTTACCGGGGCTCGATATCGCTTTACCAATTAAGCTATGGGTTCAGTTACCGAGCTGACGAAATTCTCAATGCCTTCAATCATCTTTTTGCATTTATTTTTACATCGACTTTATAGCAGCCGTAAGCGACATCTAGGTGCCAACCACTAGAGTTAGATACCCTTCCCGCCGACCCTTTTACAAGTGTCACAACGGAAATAACAGATGGCGCCTGCTATCAACTCATAATTATTTTACATGTTTTTTTAAAGTGGGTATTCCACTCATACATTAGTATGTTATTCAATGTATGAGTGGAATACCCACTTTAAAAAAACATGTAAAATAATCACATTTTTAATTTTAATTAATGTTTACACAGTAAGCCATAGATCGAACTTTTCTACGCACACGGCTCATAAGACTTTGCACCATCTCTTTAGAAAATATTTTTGTCGCCCAGGTCCATATTTTTTGTAGCTTAGGGACCGATTTTACTTCTCCGCCTTCCTTTTTTAGAATTCCTTTCATAATACTCCAGTACTCTTCAACAGGCCGCAGTTCCGCACTATTTGGCGGATTGCATATTTTGGGTACCACCATTATCCTGTTAGCGTTGTACCATTCCATAACTGATTTTGCGTATTAGCAACTGGCTAGATCTGGCCAAAACAGCGCTGGTGAGGCATGCTGTCTTATAAAAGGCAGCAAACGCTTCTGTAAACAATCTTTCTGATAAATATCGCCGTTTATTGTCACGGTGGTGATAAACGAGCGACTTCTTTTACCACAGCTACATATTGCCTGCCAAAGAAGGTATTTTTTTGGAAATTGCCCTCATTTTTTTAATTCAAAATCTTCAGGAGTATCTGTTCGAGATTTGCTAGTATAAAACTCTTGACCAGGTATTTTGTTTACAATCCAATTTTATATACGTCTCGTCGTCCATCACCGCGCATTTAAATTTTGTAAGAAAATCTTCATAGAGTTGTCGCGACCGTATCTTTGCGGATAAGTTCTGTTTTGAGTCTCGATCTGGTGCGGCCTGGGCTTTATAACTCCTCAGTCCTGCCATCTGTTTCACTTTTTGGACATAGGACTAAGACATTTTCACTTTTTTAGCAACATCACGAGATGAAATCGTATGATTTGAGGCAAAAATCTTTAAAATACTCTTTCCTGTTTCTTATTCTTGACTCCCTGCAACCCACCACTTCCTGGCTTTCTATCTATTGTCAAGCGTTCACGGAAACTTTTTAATACGTGACCAACAGTAGATTGTGGATATTTCAGCCTTTTCGCGATATCTATGTAGCTTAACATGGGATTTTTTACATGTTCGTGCAAAATGCGTTCACGTTTTTGATATTGTACGCTCGACATTTTGCCAACGAATAAATAAAAGAAAATAAAACTATCATAATTTTATAGCCCAGTTCCTTGTGAGAAAATTGTTGTTTCAAAAGTTTAAATATCTCCATTTTTAGAATAACTATAGCTATTTTCATATGCCCAGGTTTTGGCGTGTTCAACCTTTACACGAGTAATATTGATTGATATTTTGTTGCTGCGATACTCTCTATGATTAATCTTGACAGATTTGCCACACATTGTCAAAGTTAATATGGATTGACAGCTATCTCATTCTTATTCTAATCGCCTTTTAGCAATATCATCATAGTTATTTGAGAGATGAATAAAGATAACATGTGTATTATTATTATAACATAAGTGAATCCTCCTTTTTTGTAAAGCGTCGGCAACGCGCGTGTGACTTTGGAGTTGCAGGCGACCATAGGTTACGGTAGCTGCTTACCATCAGGCGGGCCGTATGCTTGTTTGCCACCAACGTGGTGTAAAAAAAAAGTTTGTATGCCTACTTACCTTTCCCCATCCCTCGGCAGAGCCAAAAACGATAAGTTTTTATTAGCTTTGCTATTTTTACATCCAACCACATCGCAATAATATTTTTTTTTTTCGTGATGACATTGTTCCGAGTTCCGAGTAGCGTCGCGCGCGGTACGACGTGCGTTCAGTGAGCGCGTTGGTAGCCCACTGACTTTAGCTCCCTCGACGGAGGCGCAAAACGTAGGTATATAACTCGCTCGCGCGGGCATGATTCATAGGCCTGGTTTAACTGTAATGACACTTACAAAATAATTAACTTTTTTCCTGGTAATGTGATTTTTACTAATTCACAATCTATTTAACTTACCGCTAACGAATAAAAAAACCGCCCTAATCTGTTACTTGCGAAAACTCACCCTATTAATATAAATAATAATATGTTATTACTACCTATTTCGCTGGGGTGACAGTATGAAGGTAAAACTGTATCAGCTTCAAAATAAAATAACTGACAGAAAAGTATCCAAGATTGTGACAGACAGCGTGCACTCGTTTCGGAGACCAAAACTATTTTTGGATCACTGAGCCACAATAGTTAGTTATTACTTTCTATGCGCCGCAACAAGAATTAAGCAATCGTGAGACTTAGGCCCTGTTTCACAATCTCCAGATAAACTTATCTGCCAGTTAAAATTATTGCTATCCTTTTCTCCAGTCATATAAAAGAAATGAACAGCAAACATTTATCTGACAGATATGCTTTAACTGACGATTGTGAAACAGGCCATTAATGTGTTAAGACTAAGTATCAAATCAATGTAAAATTTTCAAAATTTGAGTGTCGCACCCAGGCGGTGCATTTGCATTAGCGCCGACGTTTTACAGGCGTGAAGCGTGACAGGTCCCGCAGGGACGGGGACGGACTATGGAAGAGGGGGGAGGCACATCACACACTGTTTTGAATTAATAATATGAATTAAGAACCACAGTTAAAAATCATACTTAACTGTTAAGTATGACAAAAAATGCTCCGAGCGACTTCGACGCTATTGATGGAATGCGTGTGAAACAAACGAATGAGTTCTCTTGACATGTTCACGATCACGATAAATCACACCAACTTACTGGTCAGTGTCGTGATCGTAATGCCGCCGACAGCGTCAAAGTAACTTGGAGCGTTTTTTGCATGAAACAGAGACTATGCATGATAAAATGTGTCCTGAATTCTTCTTTTTAGGGTTCCGTAGCCAAATGGCAAAAAACGGAACCCTTATGGATTCGTCATGTCTGTCTGTCTGTCTGTCCGTCCGTATGTCACAGCCATTTTACTCGGAAACTATACCACGTATCTAAATAAAATGTACACGTAAGGTGTATTTTGTATGCCGCTACTTAGTTATGGAGTTAAATTTGAAAAAAAAAAAATATTTTTAGGGGGGCGCTCCATAGATGTAACTAAATTTCAAAAAATGTTTTTTAACCAAATATCAACATGTGACACATCAATCGATAGGTCTTTAAAAATAACATTAAGGTTTCTTTGACCATTTTGTAATAAAGTGAATATTTTCTGAAATAATCGCTTCGAAAGTCAGAAAAATTGTGTAGCCCCCCCGGTAACTTTTGAACCGTAAGTTCAAAAAATATGAAAAAATTTGAGGCGATGTGCCTTATTATATACTTTCTACAAAAATTAGTTTGAACATTATTGGTTCAGCCATTTTTGAGTTATCTCCAAAAAACTTCTTCCATAGGCATCAGATACGACCTTTTGGTATTAGTTTGGTTTTTATTACATTGACACGCACTTGGCCGGTTTTTTAAATTTATGAATATACATGTTATGAAAAGTAATTATATCTCGGATTTTGACGCTGTCGGCTAGAGCAACTTTTTATGTCATAAATACTGCATTCGTGAAATGAAATGAAAGAAATGAAACACAAATCTATCGTAACACAAATGAACCTGCGGCTGAAACGCTTGTGAAATGTATGGGCTAAGAGCCGGCTACGTCAGATATGACACAATAATGAGAGCAACAAAACCCATCTGGTTAGATTGCTATACTATTCTTATTGCTAGGTCCGGGCATTTGGCAGCTTTTAATGGGTGGAGGTCAGAGTGACAGACAAGCAAAATTTTTGAATTGGAAAATAGTTATACCAAAATAGGTAAAAACTGCCGAAGTTGTCTCAGTTATAAAGGACAGAGCCTGTATTGTAACATAAGAACAAAAAAAAAATGCGTATTATTACGGAAAGAGGAGTTGAAGTGGTTGGCGTTCTTTGACCTCCACCATTTTACCGCTGCATAATATAGCAAACAGACTAGAGGGGTTTGCTCTCATTATTGTCATGTCTGACGTGGCTAGCTCTCCGTGTATTACCCACAATTTTATCGGCAAGTTGGAGATTTTTTTTGTTGCAGCTAGAGTTGAATGTTCCATAGGCGGTTGTGACCCATTATGGCGTTATGTTCGCGCATTGATAGGCTCTGCTTACTATTAGGTGGACTGAACGCTTGTTTGCTATCGTAAAAATATCAAATTCAGACAATAAAAATTTCCGAAAACAGAAAAAGACTTCTAATAATAAGTAAGTACCAAAAACAAGCGGTAATTAATAAAACGAAATGCCTCGGTAAATAATTTACTTTAATAATAATGATTTCAAGTCTTAAAAATGCCTCAACGAGCAATTATTAAGTTAATATTTATTTGAGCATTTTAAATTAGAATAAGCTTGTTCTGTGAGATAACTGAACCCGTAAAAAATGCTTACCCTTTATTAATTTAATACCGTGAAGATATTTATCTGCAGTCTGCTAAATTTAACGAGAATACTCGCGTAAATTTAGCCAAACCATTTAGAGTTAACGACAGCTTTAGATAGTATTTACCTTTAAATAGTTTTAAGTTTTTCTGTCTTTGTATTGTCCTAATAAATATCTTTTGTTTCTTTATTTCTTTTAGCTTAATTTCTCTAACATTTAAATGCCGTATTTAGAAATGCCGGATTTGAAAATACGATATTGATTTTGATACACAGATCACTTGCCTACTCTATCTAATCCAGATTAGATTACAATTAATTAAACTGCGTAATAATCTTGGTCCGTGGGGCAGGAGTGCGCGCGGGCTCCACAGGGAACTGGGCAAAAGATTGAGGAGGCCACAGATGACCCTCGCCCAGGCAAGGCAAGGAATGCTGCCTGTGTGATGGGCACCTTACCGAGGAGCCAAGGATTAGAGGGTCGATTTTAGTTTTATATATTTATTTTTTAAGTTGCACTTAATTTTAGTACTTTTGTTTTATAAATAGTTTTTTATATATTCGTATTATTATTTAAGTTTATTTTAACAAATAAATAAAATCCAACTAGTTACACTAGATTTTCGCCATCAACACCTCTATTGTCAAGGCAATAAATTGCATGTTTAGATATTTTGAGTACCTTGGCCGCTCCGATATAATTGATAGCGATTGTACTTGCAGCGCGGCAGTGCGACGAAATCACCCAATGCGCCGATCCTGGGACTACGACAAAACCAAATGGA
Source organism: Pammene aurita (assembly GCA_947086415.1). Classification (NCBI taxonomy): domain Eukaryota; kingdom Metazoa; phylum Arthropoda; class Insecta; order Lepidoptera; family Tortricidae; genus Pammene; species Pammene aurita. Next base: position 30,710,030 of record OX352303.1, read on the forward strand.
CATGTTGCGATTTCGTAGACAGCACAGATCTGCCCGTCCGAAAGACAGATATATAGATTAAGAATTTATTTGATTACTGCAATAACACGCAATACAAACAGTAAAAATATAATCACATTAGAGAATAAGTTGAAAAAAAAACAACAGATGAGGTACCCAGTTAGAAAACAATAGGGTTCGCGGCTCAGCTATACGAGCTTTCGAGCAAAACACTGATATTCTGCCAAAACCCAGGTAAAGTTACTTACAAGTGAGAAAATATTTTAATAATTTTAAACAAAAAAGAACCGACTTCACTTAGCCTCCACCTTTCCATGGTGTGCCTATATGTAGTGATTTTAGTATTTTTACATCAGCTCGAACATTTGCTTTTGGAAAGGTGGAGGCTAAGTGAAATCGGTTCTTTTTTATTTAAAATTATTATTATTTAAATAAATCTCGTTTAAAAGAAGCCGTAACAGCATGCCAAAATGCTTTAAGAGTTTTAAGAGTTAATCTCCAACTTCACTCTCCAGCGCGGTTAGCATAGCATGGTCGCCATTTTATCATCTATCACGTCATGCGTCACTTTCGCACTTATAGATAAATTAACGAGAGCATGGAATTGCATATGTAGTAGTATTGTATGTTTACAGGCATTCTATATTTTCGATTTTCTATTATCTCGTACTATCAGCATAAAAAGAGGTTTGTTATATATTGAAGAAGTAAATACCAAAATAATGTCAGTGTCAAATTGTGAATATTATTTACGTTGTGCATATATTTTTACGTCTGATTTTATTGTATTCTCATAATTATCCGAATAATTTTGTGTCAGCCCGTACGACTAAGTGTAGGTAAGTAACATAATTTTCAAAAAATATGGCAGTGAGTAATTTTGGTCCGATTGAGACTCAAAGTAAGCAAATTATTTTTAACTGTTATAAATATTTTGAACTTGAACTGAAGAAAAATTTAAATTCCCCTTACACCGCTGCCCAGTTAGTTGAAAAAGCTTCAGGTCTTTGTCTCTCTACTGTTTATAACATTGTGTCTGAGAGCAATAGTGAGAAATTCGCAACAACAAAGAAATTCACCTCCCCGAGAAATAAAAAGTTACGTACTTGTCCGTCATCAGCAGTAGACGATTTTGATCAGGAAGTCATCCGGAGAACTATATACAATTTTCATCTGTCCCAAAAGCAATTTCCAACCTTAAAGGCACTCCACTCTGTGTTAAAATCTGATATAGATTACAAATTTGGCATTTCCACCTTACGAAAACAAATAGAAAAATTAGGATTTAAATGGAAAAAGACCGAGGACAACCGAAAAATATTAATGGAAAGACACAACATACGACTGCTAAGAATAAATTACCTTACCAAAATTGCAGAATATCGGTCTGAAGATAGACCACTAGTTTATACTGATGAAACCTACATCCACACTTCACATGTGTCCGGAGAGGCTTGGACCGATGGAACAGAATTTGGTGTAAAAAAACAAATCAGTACAGGCCAGCGGTTAATAATAGTGCACGCAGGAGGAAAAGATGGTTTTATTCCCAACGCTTTGTTAATGTTTAAGTCAAACCAAAAAACGGGAGATTACCATGACCAGATGAACTTTGTCAACTACGAAAAATGGTTAAACGAAAAATTGATACCGAACCTTAAACTGAATAGCGTACTTATCGTAGATAATGCGTCCTATCCTAACAAACTTTTGAATCGTGCTCCAACGTCAAATTCTCATAAACAAGAAATTATGGATTGGTTGACAGAACACAACATTTCGTATAGCCCGTTGATGTACAAAACCAGTTTGTATGATTTAATTAACCAAAATAATGAGCGGTTTCGTGAGTACCAAAAGATGCAATTTTAAAAGAACATGGCCACTCCGTTTTACGATTGCCACCGTATCACCCGACATTCAATCCGATCGAAAATATTTGGTCCATGGTAAAAGGATATGTAGCGAAAAGAAACGTTTCATTAAACATGCAAGGGATTATGAGTTTAGCAACTGAACGAATGAATAATATTACTGCTGAGGACTGGGAAAATATTTGTCGCCATGTCGAAAGTGAAGAAAATAAATATCGATGTCAGGAAGGGGAAATGGATCGAATTTCAAACAATCTTATTATCAATACTTGTGACAGCTCAGATGAAGAACATGATAGCGACTAAAAGCAAAAAACGGAGGACTACTACTTATTCCATTTCTTAAGGGTATGTAATTTTATTAAATTAAGAGAAAATTACTCTCCTTTTGTTGCAAACGGTACAACCACTACAAATGCAATTCCATGATCTCGATAATTCATCTATACTCGTACTTGTTCGAACGTGACCGCACCGTATGGTGACACTGACAGACGATAAAAATCGGCCAAGTGCGTGTCGGACCACGCATAGTGGAGGGTTATGGAATAAGAACCAAAATAATACTAAAAGGTCGTATCTTATGCCTATGGAAGAAGTTTTTTGGAGGTAACTCAAAAATGGCTGAACCGATAATGTTCAAAATATTTTTTGTAGAAAGTATGTGAAAGGCGCATCTTCCCTACTTTTTTTATATATTGATATTTGGTATATTTTTTATTTTATTTTAGTTACTTGTATGGAGCGCCCCCTCTAAAAATATTTTTTGTGCAATTTAACAACTTAACTCAATAGCGGCATACAAAATACACCTTATGTCTAAATTTAATTGAGATACGTCTTATAGTTTACGAGTTAAAAGGATGTGACGGACGGACGGACAGACGGACATGATTAAATTATAAGGGTTCCGTATTGGCTACGGAACCCTAAAAAACAGGACCACATTAGGCTAGCAGCTTTATTTTAAAGTTAATTCACTATGCAGTGGCCACAGGTAAACATTTTAAAGCAAACTTGTTTACATTCACACACGTCCGGCGAGTCGGCACTGTCTCCAACTTCCGACAGATACACTAGTTACTCTTATTGCTGTTGCCAACTTTAAAATACCGTTTACAACTACCTTACTGCGTTAAACATAGAGTTCATTTCCCTCTACACGTGAAAAGCTACAGACAAACTTTTTATTTCAGTTAACATCGCCTTTTTTACTTTTACAATAAAGTCGTTTATCCTATGGTCAGGCTGCTCATAGGAAATCAGGAAGAGGGAAGTTTTAATTAATCCACGTGGAACGCATCGCCAACGAGCGTCATGGAACGCCAAAAAGCGCCACAGAGCGCCAACTTGTGCCACGGAAATGCACTGATTTGCTTTTCTCAATGCATGCTGATTGCGAGCTCTTGCGAATCTTGTCAATTTAACTATGTCCAAAAGAGAGGTTTGGGTACTGCGAATGACATCTCGCTCAAATCTGGAGCAGAGCCCGACTTGGTAAGTACCTACCTTACGTTCGCGCCGCGAGTCACCAAGTCTTGCGGAAGACGTGAGGGGCGGGTGGGTGATAGCGGCGCTGCGATTGGTCGTTTCAAGGACCGCGCGCTATCACGTGGTTGCGTAGTGATGGGACATGTGTACTACAAGTAAACGGTACTGTACCGTACCGTACCGTAATTTGTTGTTGTTAATTGAGGTATTTACTGTTTACTAAATTGATAACAAATAAGTCAAATAACAATAATGCAATATGTATTTGCCTACTTTAAAAACGTATTACCAATAAATTTTACCTAGTCGCCTTATAGACTAATCTGAAATTACCTTATCTGTGCATTGAAAGTACTTTTAGGAGCGACTACCATGTGACACCCAATTCAAAGTGTCTTCTAGAAGTAACGCTCATATGACACCCATTAATAGTTCCTTAAAGCCACCCCTATGTGACATCTATTGAAAGCGCCTTATAGAAGAAACGCTCGTGTGACACCCTTTGAAAGCGTCTTATAGAAGCAACGCTCATGTGGCACCCATGGAAAGCGTCTTATAGAAGAAACGCTCATGTGACACTCATTAAAAGCGTTTTATAGAAGCAACGCCCATGTGACTCCCATTGTGTTTTAGTTAGCGTCTTATAGAAGCAACACTCATGTGACACCCTTTCAAAGCGTCTTATAGAAGTAACGCTCATATAACACCCATTGAAAGCGTCTTATGGAAGCAACGCTCATGTGACACCAATTGAAAATGTCTCATAGAAGCAACGCTCATGTGACACCAATTAAAAGTTATTTAAAACAACTCTCATGTGACACCCATTGAAAGTATCTTATAGAAGCAACGCTCATGTGGCACCCTGAATACCTATATTTATTATAACTATATTCAAAGAAAAATTACCGACCGAATAAATCTTTAAATTCTACCAACTACTCAAACTAAAAGAAAATAAAACAAAGATCTCCTGTTTTCCATTTATATTTGTTAAGTCGAAAGTACGTGGTGCCGGTATATAAGTCCGGTACACATCATTCGCACATCACTATCGTACACGTGCTTCCGTAAGAAAGGAATAGCACATTGCATTCTTAACATGATAAAAAGAGACGGGCAAACCAACTACTTTTCAATTGACTAATTCAAAATGAACTCCGCTGGCTAGAAACATATTAAAGTAAAAAAAATATTTTGAAGTAAAAGTGGAAAGTAATTCCAACTCTTTTGATTCTTAACGTTTACTACGTGCAGGTCTAAAACATGGTCGCAACCACGGGCTAGATAAATACTAATGGACGCGGTACTGGGCCGGGCGCGCGTTACATGGTTTATGATCAGATGCGCATAAACTTGTCGAAACCTCATGCCGCGCGGTTAAGTCGTCGTTCGACCACGTGTGACGAATTTAGTGCCAAAAAAGATGTAAAAATGCCGTGTTGTACAATTTTGTCGTGTCGTATACGAAGCAACGAATTAAAAGAGGTCCCTGGAGGGGTTACTTTCCACCGGTAAGTATAAAAACCGAGTATTTCACATTTTTTCCAAAAATTGTAGGCTTTTATTACGACATTCACCCATTATCTAATGGTACAACAGTATTCATATCAATTGCTCGCTGGCTATTGCTGGCGGTCGCAGGATTACGCGAGTGACGCGCAATGTATTTAGAAATACAAACGTCGCTCGTCAGTCTCGTCACACGATCGGCAGCCACGTTGCTGGGCAACATGGCTGCCGCGCGCCTGCTGCCACGAGAGTGCGGCCCGTTATTTGTTATCGATAATTTCGAACACATTGTTTAAGGTGTAACTTTCTGTCCTATAGTAGAAACTAATTTTCTTTCTTTCGAAAACAAAATAACGTGATTGACTGGATTAATTAATCCAATGATCAACTTATTTTATAGGTACGATAACTTTATAATGGTACTTCTAACCATATTAATATTATTAATGCGAAAGTGTCTTTGTCTGTCTGTTACCTTTTCACACTTAAACTGCTGAACCGATTAAGATGAAATTTGGTATGAAGATAGTTTGAGTCACGATTATTTTTAGTATTTTAGCAGACACATAAATTAGATAGATAAGGGTACATCCACAAATTACGACAAACAAATTTCAACAATAATGTTTAAAATTACTATTTCTTTATTTTCCCATTTTAAATAATATATTAAATGAAATCAAAGCAAGAAAAATTATAATAAGAAGACATAAAGAGTTCCTTTCGTTCAAAAAAAGTGTACACAGTACTGTACTATGTGTATATATGTACACGATATTTGTATTTGTGACGTCACAAGAAATAAAACTCCCCCTTCCCCTTATCAGAACTCGTCACACTTTGTTGATCCCTCCGTCTCCCTTAAAATCTGACGTAATTAATGGATGAACCCTAATTAGGGTAGATTTTTATCCAGCTATTAATAAAAATCGACATTGTTTTATTAATATGAGGTGTGGCGTGGTATTATGGAGTTAATTATCGATAATCGATATCGATAAAATATATATATCGAAGGGCCACATCCCTAACGTAGGCGGAGCCTACGAGGCAATGGTAGTGGTTACGTATTTTCGAGTGTACGCACACATCAACACAGCGAATGAGAGACTGACATTTCTTTGTGTGTATCACCTCGTGCGTACTTTAATGAGAATGTGTGCGTGTAAATGCCGGCTACGCTGGTTTTGGAACAAACTACGGCTGATACCGTCTCCATATACTCCGTGGTCGCAACTGAACGGCACGGCGGACGCCCGCGCAATTTTTAAGTCGTTTTACTCCAACGTGTGGTGACCCCAAGTCGCCTTGTAAGGCTTATCTAGTGGTTACCTTATCTGTGCAAAGAGCTCAAACATTACTCAGTGTATTGACGATGAGTGTTCCTTTAGCTGTCAAAGCAGTGAATCCTCCTTTTTGTAAAGGGTCAGCAAGGCGCATGTGACACCTCTAGAGTTGCAGGCGTCTCTAGGTTACGGTAGCTGCTTACCATCAGGTGGGCCGTATGCTTGTTTGCGACCGTCGTGGTATAAAAAAAAATAAATGAGAAATTAACCATGATTTTTTTAAATGTTCTCGTGCTACCTAATGTACAATATTTAGCACTTACCTTAATGAATCCCTTACTTTTATCTCGTACAATTTTAGAGAAAACGAAACTAAACCTAATTAACAATAGACAGGTATGGTCAGCTGCAGAGAAAAGGTACCACCGTGCCCTACAAACTTGTATGCCGGGTGGTACCTTTTCTCTGCAGCTGACTGTACAAATACGTGTAGATAATAGTTCCTTTTAAAGAAATATTATAATGAATGTTCTTAATTTATCAATTTTTATTTATATATGTATGGTTTATGTATGTTTATTTTATATGCGTAAGTTTATTATTGTTTAGCTAGTTGATTTGAATTTGCAACACCTACGTATTTCTGATTATTTTCAATGGTTTCCGCTTCCCAAAGGTTGTCTGGAAGAGATCGCTTTTTAGCGATAAGACCGCCAATTGTTTTACCTCTGATTATTCTGTTTGTAACTTGTATTTTATGTGTTTCTTTATTTTGAGGTGTGCAATAAAGAGTATTTATGTTACGTTATGTTATGTTATGTTATAAATGCAAAAGTAATTTTATATGTTTGTCCGTTCTCTCGTCACGCTTAATCCGCTGGACCGATTTAGACCTCCTATCGTTTGTCCCGGCTTTTTGCTACGGCTCTATTGACCCTTGGGTCCGCTTGGCAACCTAATCCCATGGAATTGGCGTAGGCACTTCTTTATCCTGGGATATATTGGGGTACAGTTTTCTCATAATCTTTTTCTCCACCGAAAAGCGATTGGTAAACACTGGTATTCCACAACTAGTATTAGATGAAAATTAGGTAGGTATGGAGATAGTTTGTGTCCTAGTCCTAACATTAAGACACGGGGCCGTATTCTAACTTTAAAACACGTATAGACACGATCCAACTTCAATACAACTCCAATTCATTAAATACGCTATTGCGTTGCGTTGCTACGCAATACAGCTAGCGCGTAAATGTCTGATTCAGAAATATCAGAATTTGCTTGAAAATAATTGTGATAAAACTTGTTAAATATTGGTTGAATATTTGTTGTTTGTTTGAGTTATGTTTGAAATATATTGTGTTTTTAATGTATTGTTTATGTATTTTAAAATACGGCAAACTAACATTAATACAACTCTAATGCATTAACTACGCAATACAACTAGTACCTAAACGTCTAAATCAGAAATATCAGAATTTGCTTGAAAATTATTCCGATGCAACTCCAATACCACTTCAATATTGGTTGATTATTTGTTGGGTGTCGGAGTGTTTGAGATAAGTATATTGTGTTGTTAATGTATTGTTTATGTTATTTAAAATTAGAATAGGTACGGCACCTGGGGAAGAACAATCGATGGTTTTTATAATGGAAATCATCCATTAAGGGGATGAAAGGGGGGGGGGGGGGGGACAAATTTTATGTGCGCGGAAAAAGGTAACATTTATTTAAACGCGTAAATATACGTACGTAATAACTAATAACATATGTCATTTGATTCGTCTCATTTTGAGGGAGTGTCATATTGGGTACTTTCTAATAGATAAACTTAATTGATTTGTTGCATTCATAAAATCAAAATTGTAAAATTACACAAGGAAATTCAGGTGTAACATGTGTATGCCCTTTAAACCATTTTATAATGGTTTAAACTTTTATAAAGGAGATGTATTTATCATATAGTATTGTGACGTCACAATATTAGTCTCCCATATAAACTTCATAGTAACAAATCGTTTTGACGTTTACTAAAGAGTAGCTGATTTGACTTCATAGGAAAGTAGCCTAAAACAACTGTTGCATTTTTTTAATTCCTTGCCGACCTACGCATTCCGTGTTGCATACCTGGCTTTAAATTACTTCAATACAACAGACTTAGGATGGGTTGCACCACGCATAACTAACGAACTGCTGATCAGCGTTGAATATGGCGACGGAGCTGTCATCCCATAGAAAACTGTCAAACTTCTCATACAAGATTTTTTTGACGATGACGTTGACGTTAACAGACGCTTTGGTGCAACCTGCCCTTAATCTTTTATAATCTTAAACTTTCAAAGTCATTAAACAATTATTTCCCAATTGACCTTCAACGCAACAATCGATAACCAAATCACTTGTGACGATCTCTTTTGAAGATTAATCGTACAATTTTGGGCAGATTTGACGCGTCACACTGGATGCCTATTTGAATTTTGAAAATCTCCACTTTAATAAAAATGAGGTTATGTATATTTGGGTGTATGTATTATTTTATACATGCTTGTATATGCTTTGGATGACCTTGGGATTATTGGAATCGAGCTTGGCGAGGTCGGATTTAGGGTTTCCCCCATCTATCGACGTGGAGTCGGCAAAATCCGGTGGAAGAAACCTTTATGTCTACGCAATAAGAGCGAAGAAGACGTCGACGCGTCGGCAGGCGTCGGCCGAGCCGATCTGAGCCGAACCGTACTTTGTTAGCTCTTATTGCGTGGACATAAAGCTTTTTTCTACCGGATTTTGCCGAATCCGCGTCGATAGATGAGGGGAAAAACAAATTAAATGATAGCCGTCCTGTGGTTGTGTGACGTCACGACCCGTAATGTAAACAAATAGGTTCACTCTACTTAAAGCTTGATGATTAAACCAGTTCGTATTGACCGCCCCAAAGCGCTGACGTTTCATTTATACCTGTGTTCCTATATAGTTAAATATACACCTAAATAGTATTTATTATCTCACCCCTTCTGCAATATTATGTATAATGAAATGAGATTACAGGTAAAAAAAGTGTGTTTTAACTTTTTCATCCATCGAAAATATACAAATATGTCAAACCTACCCAAGTCTGAAAAATTACTTATTTATTGAACTACAATGCATAGTGTTTCAAAATAAAATTAGTTAAACAATCACACTCACAATTAATACAGTACACCTCTACAGTTAATAGAGTTGTTATTTTCAAACTTCGAATACACCTCCCGATCTCCCGGGAGTTTCAGACAATTATCTGTACAAACAACCCCCTCACCCCCCACCCCCAGTTACGCTCCACTAATTATTAATTCAGCGAGGAGTGACATTGGGACCATTTACAACAACTAACTAGGTTTCTTGGTGTTTAAACTGGACATGCGGTGTCTATTTAATAGTAGTTTATGTAACTGTTACGTAATAAGGGTCCTTAAAATACGAGTGTGGTTTTATGAAACGAAGCCGCAGGCGAGTTTCATAATAAGATCACACGAGTGTTTTAAGGCCTAATTACGTACAGTTGCATACACTGCTTTATCTACACTCATATTATATATTCTAAATGAAGTGTTCTGAAACCATAGAATGACCGCCATTGCACCGCCATGGCCAACTCGATTGTGCCGGCGGTCGCGCGGGCGCGTGCCGTTGGTCAGGAAGGAGGAGAGGATTTACATTATGTTATCAAATTCGATGTTCGGAATTTTAAACTCATAACGTATCAATATATGAGCATGTAAAGTTAGAATTACGTTATTGCCACAGATTAAAAGCTTATCATAGTAAAATCGGTTGTGATAATGCTAGCCATTGCCTACCGTTTATGAACACGTTAGAGGACTTACAATGTGAGTGTAGATAAATGTATGTAAACGTTCAAAAGTTGTATTTGAATTTTAGTGCCAATTTCTATTAACTTTAATATTAATTTTATTTTATTCGCATGTAACGTTGTTTTTTTTGTTTGTACCTATGGATCTTGTCATCTGAAAATAAATATATATTTAATTTAAAGGGTGAAATTTTAGAGTGAATTAATATATCACCTTATACAATGTGCTTACCAAAAGATTTTTGTAACGCATTGTTGAGACCAAAAAGAAGGAAAAAACAATATATGAGTTTAGGATTAATTTTTCGATTTTTTTAATGTTGTACTAATTTAAACTTACACGATTTTTACTCATTATTTTGACAAAAACGTCTGCCTGCGACTACGAGCGTTACGGCACGAAAACGTCAGGAAAATAATAAAAGTAAGTGTACGCGATTAAGTCCCGTTTTTGTCAAAATATTTTTTTAATGTTTTTGTACACACACAGAAAATGGTCTTGGTAAAACTACTACTTTTTTGGGTAACAACTAGTTTATGCAAAGTATTCCTCTTCACTTTCATACCTGTCAATTAAGCAATAAGTATGTCTAGACTAACCCCATAGTAGCGACATCGCCATCAAAACGGCGTTTTACTCTGAGACAGCAAAAAAAATGGTAATAACTAAATCCGGAAAAGCTTATACAACATTTCGTCTCGAAATGTGACCTGGAATTCACTTTACCCGGTAGGTACCCTCGTGAGCACATTGTATTGAACGTAGTGATGATAAAAAAAAACCGGCCAAGTGCGAGTCTGACGCGCGCACCGAGGTCCGAGGGTTCCGTACAAACCTGTCAGGTATATAGGGGATAGTAACTTTAAAATTATTATATGATGTAACTAAAAATTTACGGTTTTCACCTGGTGAGCCACACGTGATGCGGGCTCAGGTCCTTTCGAGGCGACTGGCGGCCGTATCCTAGAGCGACACTCCGGTTTCACCTGGTGAGCCACGCGAAATGCGGGCTCGAGTCCTTTAGAGGCGACTGGCGGTCGTATTCCAGGGTGATACGCCGGTTTCACCTGGTGAGCCACGCAGAATGCGGGCTCAGGTCCTTTCGAGGCGACTGGCGGCCGTATCCTAGAGCGACACTCCGGTTTCACCTGGTGAGCCACGCGAAATGCGGGCTCGAGTCCTTTAGAGGCGACTGGCGGTCGTATTCCAGGGTGATACGCCGGTTTCACCTGGTGAGCCACGCAGAATGCGGGCTCAAGTCATTTGGAAGCGGCTAGCGGCTGTATCTCAACCGCGACAGGCGATATCCAATATCTGCGTTGGACAGTATCGCAGTTCCGGCCGCAAACGCTTGACGCCCCTCCGACGCGGTACACGCACACACTTGGCGTTGGATATCACAAAATACTAATTCCAATCACGCCCAAAAAAAATCAAACTCAGATTAAAATAGGAAAAAAGGGATGTCGAAAATGGATTATGACAACTGCACCGCTCGAGGTTCACAATCTATCTGTCTTCTCGACTAAAACAAAAACTATTCCAAACTCCTACAAAATTTGAATTTAAAATTGATGCGAATATCCTATTTTCTTAGTCGCCAGCTTCTTTCAAAATAAAAAAAGACACATGATATGGTGATCATATTTTGATATCGGCGCCACCTATCTACATAAGTAGACGAACCACGATCTAATCTACTCTGACTCGCGCAACTTGGCCGGTAAACCAAACCAATCGCGCGGATAGTCCCGAGGGACGCCGCGGATGTAGCTGGCGTTCTTTCGGCATGCTACACTAGGCCTTGTTAAAATTTGGTCCGGTATTTTCAGGATGTTTTCCTTTATCGAAAAGCTGGTAAATATTAAACGGTTTTTCGTACATAAGTTCCGAGACCCTCAGTGACCAGATACGAGCCGGGGGTGAACCCGAGACTGAAAGGTGGACGTCTTACCGCTAGGCTACCAATGTTCTATGAGAGGAACTGATATTACCATGAAAATAAACTCTAAGAGGCAGTGAAGGCAGGGTTGGAAATTTCTATAAAAGGTCACCCTTATAGTTTCATCATGTCGTCTTTCCGCGTCCGTCCATCCGTCCGTCCATATGTCACAGCCATTTTACTCGGAAACTATAAGACATATCTTAATAAAATTTAGATATAAAGTGTATTTTGTATGCAGCTATTTAGTTATGTAGTTAAATTGCAGAATAAAACATTTTTATGGGGGGGGCGCTCTATACATGTGTATTGCGCGAGGTTGGGTGATGTAAATGACACAACTGTTGGATGAAAACTAACTCATATATTTAGCTAAGCAAGGGTTTATATAGGTTACAATTAGTGTGTATACATGAATATACGAGTAGAACTATAGCTTAATTATTCTATCTTACCACTACACATGTAACTAAACTTAAAAAAAACATGATGCACATCAATCGAAAAATAACATCGAAGTTTCTTAGAATATTTTGAGAAATAATCGCTGTAACTTTTGAACCGTAAGTCCAAAAAATATGAAAAAATTGAGAAGATGGACCTTATCACATACTTTCTACGAAAATTATTTTGAACATTATAGGTTCAGCCATTTTTAAGTTATCTTCAAAAATCTTTTTCCATAGGCATCAGATACGACCTTTTGGTATTAGTTTGTTTCTTATTCCATTGAAGGTACGAAACCCTCCATTATGCGTAGTCCGACACGCACTTGGCCGGTTTTTTTTAACTTGACTGTGCTAGCTATTAGAGTAGCTGCATACCTCAATCTCGCTCCTATGCATCTTACAAAGGCGCTCGATGCCAGACTCCACCAATATTCGAAGCAAATTGCTCCTTATTTTAAAATGCAAATTGAAATAAAGTACGGGTCTTTAATATAAATAATGTCAGGATGGCGGTCGGTCGTCAAACGGAACGGCCATGTTTTAATACACCAATCTACTAAGTATCTCGTACGAGGTTTAAAGTGGGTATAATTTTCACACGATATAAAGTAGACATTTCAGATTAAGTAGATACTTAAAAGTAATGATGACTCAATCAAAGCGACTGGCGGCGCGAACACATACTGGTACTAGTGGACTACGAGTAAGAGCTGGCCATGTCAGATATAACACAATAATGAGAGCAACAAAACCCGTCTGGTTAGATTGCTAATTGCTACACTCTCCTTATTGCTAGATCCGGGTATCTGGCAGCTTTTAATGGGGGAGGTCAGAGTGATAGACAATCAGAATGTTTGAATTGGAAAATAGTAATAAGTTATAAAGGGCAGGGCCTATATTTTAACATTAGAACAAAAATTATTGCCGTCGTTTTTGTTTCCGTAAAAAAATATTTTTACGGAAACAAAAACAGTAAGCCACAAACTATGAATTACATTATACGTCGTTTGGCACTACTTTTCCTCAACAGAAACTTTTGGTAATGATATAATCTAATTATTTATATAATTTCTCATAATATTGCATCAAACCCAGAACTATAGGATTTGTGTTCTTGAAATCATTTGCATTATTTGACCTCCACCACTTTACAGCTGCCAGATCTCCAGATCTAGAAATAAGCATAGTATAGCAAACTGACTAGAGGGGTTTTGTTGCTATCATTATTGTGTCATATCTGACGTGGCTAGTTCTCCGACATTGGATCATGCCGCGGGCACGAACGGCGCGTGGCCGGTACGAGCGACTCGATTAAATGTATAAATTTGTATGTGGATGAACGCGTTGGAAGTTCGCTGTGCCGCCGCCGGTCGCGTTTATTTTCTGCGACCTAAGTATTTCTTTCGCTTAGGTATTTTAAGACATTGTTTTTCGTGTGGTGTTGGGCATCTCGATTTCGAACATTTGGTTTACCGACCTTCGAACTCCACAATCGTTAACCCTACAGCTTATATTTTACTTCAGTTCTATAGGTGACTGTGACGGGTGTTACACCCATACTATTTACAACATTAAAGCTTCAAAATTTAAAGCGTCTAATTGTTTATTGTTTATTTAAGTTTACACAGTATTACAGTCTTATCACTAATACACTGCGAAACTACATAGATATCTACTATTAGTTAATCAAAATTATCATACTAACACACTTGACTGCCTATTGTCCATCAGCTCGCAAAATCTCAAACACTCGTGACACACATTCGCCCATCGCCACGCCACCAGGTCACACTCTGGTGCTGATACCAGGAGCGCATTCAGTAGGTCCAGGGCACGAAGTATCGGAGAGTTCTTATGTGCAACCGTACGTGCCATTGGCACTGCCAACAGGGGGTGCACACGCGGCCTGAGGGTAATATTTTTGTTAATATCAGGCACAAAAAGTCTATATATGGCAGGCACAAAAAGTGTATATAGTAATAAATAGTTGCACAAACTAACATAATTAGGTAAGGTTTCTAAATAAATACAAGGTGTAACAAAAATGCTGGTGTACCTTTAAAGGGCATAATTTATATCGCATTTTATTTACGAAACACAAAGAAAAAAAAATTCACGCGATAAAAATATTGGTTTTGTATGGAGGGTTGGCCAGGGGACGTCGGGTCCCATACAAATTTTTTTACGCGTCCAAAATTGTTTCCTCCTATCTTTCCTTAGTCATAATACGATACCAATTATGCCCGGATCAGCAGTATTTTTCACACATCCTGTATTTCGAGCATAGTTATACATTATGTTTAGTGTCTACTATATGAAACCTCACGTAATCTGGACAAAAATGAGTCAGCAAAACGGAAGAATGAGGTTATTAATATTAAGGTTGTGGCCATATAAAAATACCGCCCGTTTCTGAGGATAACGCTGTTATTACCAAATTGCGCTCATAAAAATTCCGAGGTCTCAATACGGCGTTAACCGTTAAATCAAACCGGGTTAGAATAGATTGAATAGTGTGAGTTTATACTTATTAGGTTGAGAATAAAGGAATGATAGCTTTGATAAAAGTATAACCTCAGTTTCAATTAAACGTAGTCTCATCATCATCATCATATATATAAAGATATATATGATGATGATGATGAGACTACGTTTAATTGAAACTGAGGTTTTAGTTTTATAAATCAGTTTTAATTTAAAGATTTTAACTAACCGTACCTACGCTTTTAAGCTCATTATAACTATTATTTGTAACTGGGTATTTACCATGTATATTGCTCAGTTACTCCGTGATGATGGCGCGTGCATCTGTGCCAAAATATCGGGTGCTCAAAAACTCCAATATACATGGTAAATACCCCGTTACAATTAATAGTCATAAACCTACCTAACACTGACTTGAACTTTCACTGTTTTAATACTGAAGGTGACATTTTAAAGTATTAAAAGCTAAACTAAAAGAAAGCTAAGTTTGACACTTTTTCCGTACCTACTGCAGTTCGCTACGCTCGTGCCCGATTCCATCGTTTTCGCACTTTGTGGCAAAACTCTGCTACACACAGAGCTCGCCTAGCGGGTTCCTGGTGCGAAAAGAGGATAGAAGATGTTGATCTCAGCTTTAGATTATTTTTCCAATTCTACGAGAACAAGAACGTTTTTGAAATGTCTGTGGTAATTCTCAAGTTTATAAACGCGTAATGATTTTATAAGACTAACGTACTTACTGACTACTTCGAAACTGGGTGCCGTACCATAATTTTAAAACACAATATATCTCAAACTTAACTCCAACACACAACAAATAATCAAGCAATATTGAAGTTGTATTGGAGTTGCATCGGAATAATTTTCAAGCAAATTCTGATATTTCTGATTTCGACGTCTAGGCGCTAGCTGTATTGCGTAGTTAGTGAATTAGAGTTGTACTGAAGTTGGATCGTATCTAAACGTGTATTAAAGTTAGAATACGGTCCCAACACACACACAATAAAAAATCATTAATCAACCAATATACAGGGTGTAATCGTTAAGTGTGGCCAGGCCATAATTCCGTAAATATAACAGATATCAGAAAACTTCCAACTGATATCGAAAGTGCGTTACCCAATGAGTAAAATTACAATAATAACTTTTTTTAAATAAAATCAGAACTATCCCAAACATTAACTTCAAACCCGGACCGACGTTCGGATAAAGACTAGTTTGTACGGTCTAGTCATTTCACCGTTATCAAATTATTCATGAATTGTTTTATTTTATTCCATATCAATCAATTATCATGTTATTACAGTTTATTCGTGCAAATAATGAATCTCAAGCAGTTTTATCTCTTACGGCACCGACGTTCTTCTTTGGGAGTGAGTCGTCGTAGGTACTAACTGTATGGGAGCGTTTAAACTTAATATTTTTAATATTAATACTTTTATTTAAAAAAAGTTATTAATGTAATTTTACTCATTGGGTAACGCACTTTCGATATCAGTTGGAAGTTTTCTGATATCTGTTATATTTACGGAGTTATGGCCTGGCCACACTTAACGATTACACCCTGTATAATTTGTAATGGAGTTACAAATTCTGATATTTCTGATTGCGTCGTTAATGCATTGGAGTTTTTTGAAGTTGATCGAGTCTAAACGTGTTTTAAATTTAGAATATAGTTCCGGGAAGCAATTAGCTTTGTTTTTATTAAAGACAAAAACTGCTGATTACAGAACGATTTCAAATATTTTTTTTTATGATGGTAAGCAGTTACCGTAGCCTATGGACGCCTGCAACCCCAGAGGATTCACATGCGCCTTGCCTACCCTTAGCCTATTCACTCCTTTTTTGAAGAACCTCATACTGTAGTCCGCTGGGAAAACCTCGGCAGGGAGTTCATTCCACAGCCGCAGCGTTCGTGGGAGGAAATTCCTCTTGAACCGTAGTGTGCGCGACCGTTTGGGCTCCAGGCTAATTTATTATTAAACCACAGCATAAACATCGATTCTATTTTAGTACAGCTGATCAAACATTAACGGCGTCCCTTCCACTCATCTCAAACTTTATCATTTCGAGAATAACATTCCAGGGCTTCCATTCAGCCAGAACTAATTTAATTTTTGTATTTGAAACAAAGTAAATATAATAGGGAACCAAAAGATTGATATTAAGTGATGCGTTGGTAAGCATTCAAATATAATAGACTTTTTCAACTTTTAAACATTTTATTAGATAACCTGCTTTATAAAAAAACCGGCCTAGTGCGAGTCGGACTCCCGCATCGAGGGTTCCGTACAAACCCGTAGGTATATAGGGGTAGTAATTTCAAAATCATTAAAAAAAAAAATTATATGACATAATAAAAAATAGAACCGTTTTTCCCCCGAAGGGTAAAAAACGGATATTTAGGTTTCTGCCGTAGCTTGAACCACATATGAGATTACACCCTTGTAACTTGTCCTAATCGAGTGGATTCCTCGACTAGTAGCGCCATCTGTCGCGCCACTCAGGTACTAATGTCGCCCGGTGCCAGCGCCAGGCTGATTTCTCCTCAGTATGTTAAGTAAGCCGGCAAGGCCCTTAGTTGTGGTTCAAGCTACGGCAGGAACCTAAATATCCGTTTTTTACCCTTCGGGAGAAAAACGGTTCTATTTAGGTATTCGTTGTCTTCGCTTGAACTACATATAAGACGTGTTTAAACCTCTGCCGGCGCTGGTCCGGGCGTACTGTTATGATTAGACATTAACCAACAAAAATATTAGAACAAAATGTGTACACAAGAGACACTTGTTGCTATACCGTATACATTATTATTTTGCGCAATAACTTAACTAGCATTATCTTATTTTTTAAATATCTATTGTGGAAATATCCTTATCTGCCGTAATTGGCAGTTTATCTATTTATTTTAATGATAGAGTTAGGTTAACATTTCCTCCTCCTAGCGTTTGTCTCGGCTTGGGGTCCGCTTGATAACAAAATAAAGTTAGGTAAACAAGAAAAAAAATTAGATTAGAATTATTTATAGTAAGATGAACTGTGATCGAAAGTGACTATTTATGTCCCTTAAACAATCGATCCTTTTTTCGTACTTTTGTGATTTTAGTTAAGCGAGCTTCGATATTTCTATCTGGAGATATTGCGTTGACAACCTCAACGTCAAACGGGTCATTCCACGACTAATGATTTCCTTGTAACACTTACTGTAAGTTATGAATGATGTAAAGAATTTTAGCTATTTGATCACTGATTTGTATGATGTACTATTATTATTTATCGTAGCATGGTCAGATTGAAAGTTCTTCCAAAAATCTGTTTTAAAAGTTGTTTTTGATTGAGAAAACTTGTTTCACATCTGAATTTTTTAGTATTATGCGCGCCTGAACGGTCATTTTAAGGTCTTAATTATGTACTGTTACATACGCTGCTTTATCTGCACACATATTATAAACTCCATGTGATGTCTTCAAAGACCGCATGCTATGACCGGCATTGCGGCATTGATCAGACCTATTAGGTAGCGATCATTTGTTAGTAAAACCGAATGGGAAATTCAGGTAAGTTTGCGAGATCCTTAGGAAAGAAAATGTCTTTAATTACATCCAGACCTTATAGATTTCAATTGGAGTTTAGAGTGAGTATTATAAGAAGAAATTTTAGAACTAAAATGGTACTGCTAAATTGACAATACTCCACCGGAAACCGATCGGGTATACTAGGTATGCAAGCTCCTAGTTAGTTTATATGATTTTCAATATAACGTTTATAGGTTTGAGAGAAGGACGAAGGTGAAACAACCATACCGATAAGAATATTAATTAAAAATGATGCTATCGTCTTCAAGGGCTGTAGGTATATTACTATGACTATAGTGTTGTTTGTATGTATTTCGCGTTTAAATACCTTTACTATTTACTTGTTGACCGTACGTGTACCAAGTAAATACATCCCTATCTCTCTTGATTATGTAGTTATTTTCTGTAGCCGGGATGAAGATCATTGGGTCCACAAGGATTGTCCGGGTCTGTTATTTGAGCTTGTACACTCTCTGTGGTGGCGATCTGAATCACAAAACCAAAGGAAGAGCTTTTATGCCTTGCTTGTGTATGTTTTTTATGTTTTATTATCCAATATGCTTTGTGTTACGTCGGTAAAATATTATCTAAGGTAGGTAAATGTTTAGGTTAGGACCTTAAAGTTTAAAACTTATAATCTTTGGATGTTTTGGAGGTCCATTAAGAGATAACTTTTTCAAATTCAACATCTAACGGTGTGAAAAAGAGATTCGACAATTTTGAAATTTAGCGGGTAAAACCATTGGCAGTGGCTAGTATTATAATGTTAAGGTTAACATTAAAAGGACCTTCGTTTACTCCCAGAGATTGTAAAACCCGTAATAATTCTAGACTCTAATGAGCCGATAAGGCGAAATATTCGCATTTAGTTTTAGTGCAACCAAAAGTCACATATTGACGGGTCATACCTACTGAGTATTATACAAGTGTATTCTCTTATACCTTTGCATTCTTAAGTCTAAAAATAGGGTTACCCTCATCTGGCAGAAAAATATTGGTCAGAAATCCAATGGTAATTTTGCATAAAGGTATATTTGGCATAACTATTACTACGCATACGACACGTTTTGCAGCATATTGTTTTGCAGAACACTACTTTGGCCGATTTTGGTTTAGCATCATTTTATGTACCATAATAATCCTATAGCATATTATTACAATAGCATAATTATTTTTTGCTAGCAGAAAAGTGGGTTAGTTAAATTTTACGTAAGAGAGTATAAGTCCCACCAAATTTCGATTTATTTAGGTTAGGTTAGAACTGCGACAGCCGCGGGAGCAAACTGTTGCTAGAAAAATGGATTAGTTTAGGTTAGAGTTGCGACCCCGCGGAAACAACTGTCGCCAGAAAAGTGGGTTAGGTTAGGTTAGAGTTGTGACCCCCGTGGAAACAACTATCGCCAGAAAAGTGGGTTAGGTTAGGTTTGAACTGCGGCCCCCGCGGAAACAATCTGTTGCCAAAAAAGTGGATTAGGTTAGGTTAGAACTGTGACCCCCACAGGAACAAACTCTTGCCAGAAAATTGGGTTAGGTTAGGTTAGAACTGTGACCCCCACAGGAACAAACTGTTGCCTGAAAATTGGGTTAGGTTAGGTTAGAATTGCGACCCCCGCGGAAACAAACTATTGCCAGAAAAGTGGGTTAAGTTAGGTAAAAGTAATTGTGGCGGCCGCAACGGGCCAATGCTCTCAGGGTGGCTCGAGCATACCGCGATAACTCGCACGTAACAGCCTGGCCGAAAGCTCGCCTTGGGAAGACACAACAATTACCATAGACACAGTTGGCAGAAAACAATTTCATTTACCGGAGTACCGACACAAATATGCTCATTATTACAGCGCCTGCACGTTCTTATGAGCAATACATCCAATCCCGCTTATGTCTTGTAATGATAAGACAATGAAGATTATCTTGTATTAAAAAAACCGGCCAAGTGCGTGTCAGACCACGCATAGGAGGGTTCCGTACCTTCAATGGAATAAGAACCAAACTAATACCAAAAGGTCGTATCTGATGCCTATGGAAGAAGTTATTTGGAGATAACTCAAAAATGGCTTAACCGGAAATGTTCAAAATAATTTTCGTAGAAAGTATATGATAAGGCGCATCTTTTGAAAATTTTACATATTTTTTGAACTTACGGTTCAAAAGTTACGGGGGGGGGGGGGGGGCTACACAACTTTTCTGACTTTCGAAGCGATTATTTCAGAATATATTCACTCAATCACAAAATAGTCAAATAAACCTCAATGTTATTTTGAAAGACCTATAGATTGATGTGTCACATGTTGATATTAGGTTTATTTTTTTTTAAATTTAGTGACCTGTATAGAGCGCCCCCCTAAAAATATTTTTTTTTTAAATTTAACTACATAACTAAGTAGCTGCATAACAAAATACACCTTATGTGTAAATTTTATTTAGATACGTCGTATAGTTTCCGAGTAAAATTCCTGTGACATACGGATGGACAGACAGACAGACAGACAGACATGACGAATCCATAAGGGTTCCGTATTTTGCCATTTGGCTACGGAACCCTAAAAAATCGGCTTTACAGCTTTATGCCGCCTAAATATGCAAACAAATAATTCTGCGAAAGTACTATTCGTTTAGAAGACAGTTATGCTCATCAACATTATGCCAATATAAGATTCGACATTCTAAAAATCTGCGAAATGATTTATGCCAAAGCAGTAGGTGTAGGGTGTGTGTGTGTAGGGTCAGTACATTACTTCTGCCAAGTATCATTATGCAAAACAAATATATGTCAAAAAAGTTTCTGCAAGACAATAGTGAACCCTACAAATATATTACTTGAACTGAAGATATGATTGTATTTTCTAAAGCCTTTTTGCTTAACTTTAAAAGCAGCTGCATTTCAATCGTCCATATGTATTACAACCACGACACGATACAATATACAATCATTTTTGGGATGCTCTCAGCTCTTTATTGGTTACGCTGTCAATATTGTTTACATGCTGTAAACAATATTGACATACAATAGTATGTTATTCAATCAAATACAAACACTGAAAACATTGAAAAAATAATCAACCCAGCAGGATTTGAACCTCGCATCGATACGCCTTACCGGGGCTCGATCGCTTTACCAATTAAGCTATGGGTTCAGTTACTGAGTTGACGAAATTCTCAATGCCTTCAATCATCTTTTTGCATTTATTTTTACATCGACTTTATAGCAGCCGTAAGCGACATCTAGGTGCTAACTACTAGAGTTAGATACCCTTCCCGCCGACCCTTTTACAAGTGTCACAACGGAAATAATAGATGGCGCTGCTATCAACTCATAATTATTTTACATGTTTTTTTTTAAAGTGGGGCATTCCACTCATACAATAGTATGTTATTCAATCAAATACAAACACTGAAAACATTGAAAAAATAATCAACCCAGCAGGATTTGAACCTCGCATCGATACGCCTTACCGGGGCTCGATCGCTTTACCAATTAAGCTATGGGTTCAGTTACTGAGTTGACGAAATTCTCAATGCCTTCAATCATCTTTTTGCATTTATTTTTACATCGACTTTATAGCAGCCGTAAGCGACATCTAGGTGCTAACTACTAGAGTTAGATACCCTTCCCGCCGACCCTTTTACAAGTGTCACAACGGAAATAATAGATGGCGCTGCTATCAACTCATAATTATTTTACATGTTTTTTTTTTTTTAAAGTGGGGCATTCCACTCATACAATAGTATGTTATTCAATCAAATACAAACACTGAAAACATTGAAAAAATAATCAACCCAGCAGGATTTGAACCTCGCATCGATACGCCTTACCGGGGCTCGATCGCTTTACCAATTAAGCTATGGGTTCAGTTACTGAGTTGACGAAATTCTCAATGCCTTCAATCATCTTTTTGCATTTATTTTTACATCGACTTTATAGCAGCCGTAAGCGACATCTAGGTGCTAACTACTAGAGTTAGATACCCTTCCCGCCGACCCTTTTACAAGTGTCACAACGGAAATAATAGATGGCGCTGCTATCAACTCATAATTATTTTACATGGTTTTTTTTTAAAGTGGGGCATTCCACTCATACAATAGTATGTTATTCAATCAAATACAAACACTGAAAACATTGAAAAAATAATCAACCCAGCAGGATTTGAACCTCGCATCGATACGCCTTACCGGGGCTCGATCGCTTTACCAATTAAGCTATGGGTTCAGTTACTGAGTTGACGAAATTCTCAATGCCTTCAATCATCTTTTTGCATTTATTTTTACATCGACTTTATAGCAGCCGTAAGCGACATCTAGGTGCTAACTACTAGAGTTAGATACCCTTCCCGCCGACCCTTTTACAAGTGTCACAACGGAAATAATAGATGGCGCTGCTATCAACTCATAATTATTTTACATGTTTTTTTTAAAGTGGGGCATTCCACTCATACAATAGTATGTTATTCAATCAAAGTATGTTATTTTTTCAATGTTTTCAGTGTTTGTATTTGATTGAATAACATACTATTGTATGAGTGGAATGCCCCACTTTAAAAAAAAAAAACATGTAAAATAATTATGAGTTGATAGCAGCGCCATCTATTATTTCCGTTGTGACACTTGTAAAAGGGTCGGCGGGAAGGGTATCTAACTCTAGTAGTTAGCACCTAGATGTCGCTTACGGCTGCTATAAAGTCGATGTAAAAATAAATGCAAAAAGATGATTGAAGGCATTGAGAATTTCGTCAACTCAGTAACTGAACCCATAGCTTAATTGGTAAAGCGATCGAGCCCCGGTAAGGCGTATCGATGCGAGGTTCAAATCCTGCTGGGTTGATTATTTTTTCAATGTTTTCAGTGTTTGTATTTGATTGAATAACATACTATTGTATGAGTGGAATGCCCCACTTTAAAAAAAAACATGTAAAATAATTATGAGTTGATAGCAGCGCCATCTATTATTTCCGTTGTGACACTTGTAAAAGGGTCGGCGGGAAGGGTATCTAACTCTAGTAGTTAGCACCTAGATGTCGCTTACGGCTGCTATAAAGTCGATGTAAAAATAAATGCAAAAAGATGATTGAAGGCATTGAGAATTTCGTCAACTCAGTAACTGAACCCATAGCTTAATTGGTAAAGCGATCGAGCCCCGGTAAGGCGTATCGATGCGAGGTTCAAATCCTGCTGGGTTGATTATTTTTTCAATGTTTTCAGTGTTTGTATTTGATTGAATAACATACTATTGTATGAGTGGAATGCCCCACTTTAAAAAAAACATGTAAAATAATTATGAGTTGATAGCAGCGCCATCTATTATTTCCGTTGTGACACTTGTAAAAGGGTCGGCGGGAAGGGTATCTAACTCTAGTAGTTAGCACCTAGATGTCGCTTACGGCTGCTATAAAGTCGATGTAAAAATAAATGCAAAAAGATGATTGAAGGCATTGAGAATTTCGTCAACTCAGTAACTGAACCCATAGCTTAATTGGTAAAGCGATCGAGCCCCGGTAAGGCGTATCGATGCGAGGTTCAAATCCTGCTGGGTTGATTATTTTTTCAATGTTTTCAGTGTTTGTATTTGATTGAATAACATACTATTGTATGAGTGGAATGCCCCACTTTAAAAAAAAAACATGTAAAATAATTATAATATTGACATACCTTAGTATCCTAAACTAAGCCTGCTGCATCTTGCTCGCATTTCTGAAATTCAGTTTGGCCAATAAGCTTTACACTGGCGACTCATAACTGTTGTCAATTTTAAGAACATGTTGGATTCATTCTGGACCCTTAGTCGACAAGCCAAACTGTAGATTGTTATTAAATCAAATACAAACATTGAAAAAATATTCAACTCAGCAGGACTTGGACCTGCATCGATACGCCTTGCCTTGCCCACTTTAAAAACATGCAATAATAATTATAGGCCAAACTGTGATACGTGGATATCCATACGAGATCATTATGTACTCGTATGACATATGTACTAGAATGTGTCAAAGTGGTCTCACTAGCGAAGGTCTGTTTTCGGTTGTATAAAACTGGCGACCATATTGTAGTCTTATGTCACTAGGAAAGGTTGCTGAACTTGGTATCAAAGACACTGACTGGTTTTTGATGAGCCTTGATGTGCTTTTATATCATATCATACATATTTAAAACCTCGAAAGGGTTAACGTACTTCTGAAACTGAAACTGACGATACAATGTCATCTCCCGGAATGATAGACATGAGTACTCCTATATGGCGACGTTGTATCATGTCGAGGATGACACAATGTTGTCTTACAGGACGATGCATCTCGCATCACAGGACGATGCAAGTCGTGTCCTGAAGTAGTGTAGGCTTATAGGCTGGCATAATATCGTCACAGGGTACGACGCAATGTCATCACAATGGACCCCACAGGACAACGCAACGTCCTCAAACATGACGGCATGACGCACGTTTTCTCACAGGTCGACACAATGTCGTCTCACAGTACGATGCATCTTACGGGACGACGCAATGTCGTCTCCCAGAATGACGCATGTCGACTCACAGGAAGACTCATGCCGTTTCACGGGACAACGCATGCCGTTTCACGGGACGACGCATGCCGTCTCACGGGACGACGCCTGTCGTCTCACGGGAGGACGCATGTCGCCTCACGGGATGACGCCGGTCGTCTCACGGGAGGACGCATGTCGCCTCACGGGACGACGCATGTCGCCTCATGGGACGACGCCTGTCGTCTCACGGGACGACGCATGTCGTCTCATGGGACAGCGTATTGTGCTTTGACGGTGCCTATTGAAGGTCTTTGCGTCTCGTCGCTGGGCCACGGGCACCGAGCGGAATGTCACAATATCTGAAATAGCAACAATGTCGTCTCATGGGACAATGCATAATGTTTTGACGGTGCCTATTGGAGGTCACTACGTCTTGTCGCTGGGCCACGGGCACCGAGCGGAATGTCACAATGTCTGAAGTACAACAGTCATCATAGAATTTGCTTTTACATCTTTATGCAATTTGCACAAAATAAATTCCAAAGAAACAATCATTACACAATTTGCTTTTGCAATTTACTTTTCGATTATTATATTTTCGGGGGCCTCAAGGGTCTCCGGAATGTATATTGATAGGGGAAGAGAATCATAGCATTCGCTTTTCACATCATATCCATTCTGGGTGCTAATTCCTGGTCCACACCTCCTCGTGGTCCCTCCGGTAACTGGGATGAGTAGTGCAACGAAATATTGTCGATGTACTACTTATTCCAGGCAAACGTGACAGGAAGAAAACTCGCCAAGACGCATTGGCCAGCGTGGCGTTTTAAGGCTAACTACCCTCTTCGCAAAATGATAAGTACGCAAAGAACCCGGCCCTCAGTCCCCAGCGGTCCCACTATCCCGGGCTCCGGCAGCAGGCCTGGTAACGGTGGGGCAGAGGGTGCTAAGAATCTCTGGAAGAGATCCGGCTGCCACTCGAACTTAAATACAACGACCTTGACCCTGGCGTGTTACAACGCCAGGACGATGCGAACGGACGACCGATTTCTCCAAGTGCGGCTAGCACTGGACAACATCAAGTGGGACATAGTAGGTCTGTCGGAAGTAAGGCGAAAGGGCGAAGACCTGATTAGGCTTGATTCGATCGAGGCCACGAGGACTCAACATATGGGGGAGTGGGATTTATGCTGCACAAAAGTATCTCTTCTGCAGTTAAGAATATCAGAAGCATTTCAACTCGCGTGTGTTTTGTAGTGATAGAACTAAACAAACGCTGTTCTATTAAAATAATCCAGGTATATGCCCCCACCTCGAGCCGAACTGATGAAGAAGTGAAAGCCTTCTATGACGACGTTGAAAAAGCCCTTGATGAATGTCCGTGTCAGTACTACACTATAATTGGCGATTTCAATGCCAAAATTGGACCACAGCTGTCAAACGAACAATCTGTTGGTAAATTTGGACTGGGCGCTCGTAACAATCGAGGACAGACGCTAGTCAACTTTCTTGAGCTAGATCATCTTTACGCTATGAACACGTTTTTCCAAAAGCGCGCTTCAAGAAAGTTGACGTGGGCTAGTCCCGGCGGCAAAATAAAGAACGAAGTAGACTACATCATAAGTTCTCATAAAGATGTAGTCACGGACGTAACCGTTCTTAATAACTTCAAGACCGGAAGCAACCACCGACTAGTGAGGGCAACATTGAGGTTCAACCTGAAGAAAGAGAGGGCAGAGATGATTGCCACCCACAACATATACTATAAGGAGGACACCTCTCTGCTTCAGAAAGCATTCCGTGTGGACCTCCGGAATCAATTTGAGGTATTGGTAGAACAAAACCTTGATGTTGACCACATAGATAAATTACTCACTAAAACCATAACAGAGACGGCGAAAAAGCATCTAGGAAAACGGCAAAAAAAGAAAAATATACTATCATCTGAGACTCTGACTCTACTAGAAAAAAGAAGGCAAATGAAATTTAACACATTAGCAGATCAGAGATAAATATAAAGTATAAGTAAAACAATAAGTAAATCTTTAGGAAAGACATGAGGAAACATAATACTGAAGTTATTGTCGATACAATAGAAAAATACAGAGGTCCAAAAGTTTTTAGAAGGAAGTTAAAAACAGGTGTCAAAGAAATAGTTAAATTAAAAGACAAGGATAACAATTTGGTCACAGACCGTGACAAAATTGTTAATATTGTCGAAAACTATTACGAAAAGTTATATTCCTCGCATGCAGCACAGCCAACGTCAACCACAACCGCCGATAAAAGAGCACCACCCGTACCTTACAAAGAAAATCAAAGCATACCACCAATAATGGCTAGTGAAGTTAGAAAAGCTTTGTACCACATGAAAGCTGACAAATCTCCTGGTGAAGATGGCATAACAGCCGATCTACTGCGCGCTGGTGGCGAGCCTGTCCTTAACACTCTCGCAAGACTTTTTAACCAGGTCGTACAGGATACTCAAACTCCAGAATCGTGGAAAACTGCCATCGTCTCAATCATACACAAAAAATAAGACATTTCTAACCTTGCTAACTATCGCCCCATAAGCCTTCTTTCTCACACCTATAAACTTTTTGCCAAAGTTCTGTGCAACCGCCTCACTCGTAACCTAGACGAATGACAACCTCCTGAACAAGCTGGCTTCCGAAGTGGATTCTCCACCATAGACCACCTTCATGCGGTAAAACAGTTGATCGAGAAATGTCACGAATACAACCGGCCCTTGTGGATGGCCTTTGTCGATTATGAGAAGGCCTTCGACAGTGTCGAACACTGGGCCGTGTTTGACTCCCTTCATCGCTGTTCTTTAGACGCGCGCTATGTTGATTTGCTTCGGGAGCTGGACAGCTCCGCAACAATGCGAGTTCGGCTACACGAAACAAGTAACCCAATTTCCATTAAACAGGGAGTGCGACAAGGAGATACCATTTCACCCAAGCTTTTACGGCGGCATTAGAGGATGTCATAAAAACGCTTGCATGGGACACAACTGGTATTCAAATCCAAGGTGTCTTTTTGTCGCACTTAAGATTCGCCGACGACATTGTTTTGTTTGCCGAGACCCTGGACGATCTTCAAAGCATGGTCCACAGCCTTTACCATGCTTCTTTAAAGGTAGGTCTTAAGATGAATATGTCCAAGACTAAAGTTATGACAACAGGGAGGTTTCCCTGTTGAATCGAATCCAACCATAAAGATTGGAAACGAAATACTGGAGATGGTGGATCACTACGTATATTTTGGACATTTTCTATCTTTTGACAAAAAACACCAACAAAAGGAGATCGCCAGGAGGATCCAGCTGGGTTGGGCGGTATTCGGCAGACTTGCAGACATCCTCAAATTCGGAGACGTTCCACAGTGCCTGAAGACTCGCCTTTTTAACCAATGTGTCCTGCCCACCATGACGTATGGAGCCGAGACATGGACGCTAACGAAGGAGGCTGTGCATAAAATACGAGTAGCACAGAGAGCCACGGAGCGCGCCATGCTCGGCATTAAACTTCAAGACCGAGTTAGAAATGTAGAGATCCGACGTCGCACCAAGGTGCGAGACGTAGGACATACCATTACTAAACTTAAATGGAATTGGGCAGGACATGTTGCAAGGCTGGGTGACGGGCAGGTGGACCAAAATGTTGACGGATTGGTGGCCATTCTCGGATGAAAGGAGTCCTTGGCATCCGTTGGCTCGTTGGGTGGATGACATTCGGAAGGTCGCGGGTTACTTCTGGATGAGATTAGCTCAGGACCGGGACAAATGGCGTACTCGAAGAGAGGCCTATGCTCAGCAGTGGGCGCCAAATGGCTAAAATGATGATGATGATAATTTTTTTTTAAACTTGATTGAGCACGTGTTGCTCGGCTGAGTTACAAAAGCGTACTGAGGAGAAATCAGCCTGGCGCTGGCACCGGGCGACATTAGTACCTGAGTGGCGCGACAGATGGCGCTACTAGTCGAGGAATCTACTCGATTAGGGCTGAGTTACAAGGGTGTAATTTCATATGTGGTTCAAGCGAAGGCCACGAATACCTTAATTTACGGTTTTCGCAATTTTTCCTTTATTTGTGCTATAAAACGTTGCTTTGTACCAAATTTCAAGATTCTGAGTTCACGGGAAGTACCCTGTAGGTTTAGATTACCTTGC
Organism: Pammene aurita; assembly: GCA_947086415.1. Taxonomy (NCBI): domain Eukaryota; kingdom Metazoa; phylum Arthropoda; class Insecta; order Lepidoptera; family Tortricidae; genus Pammene; species Pammene aurita. Next base: position 30,739,140 of record OX352303.1, read on the forward strand.
GAATTTCGAAAATTTGCGGCATAAACGGCTGTATCTTTTGATTGCAATGACTTAGAAGTTTAATTTTTTCACAACTCTAAGGGACAGTAGACCTGAGTATTTGATATAAATTTCAGCTTGATACCTCCACGCGTTCCTGAGAAAAATGGTCTTGACCGATAGACAGACAGACAGACAGACAGACAGACGGACAACAAAGTGATCCTATAAGGGTTCCGTTTTTTCCTTTCGAGGTACGAACCCTAAAAAGTTTTATTTAAAGTGCAAATACTGCTATTATTCAGAGCAATGACGCGTAGTTTCAGTGACCACGAGGCAACCGGATGGCTCGTGGTATTTAAGGCAGTTATCGAACCATCAGACTTGGAAGTTGGACGCAAGGTGAATTTTTCGATCGGTGGAGGAGAACTTAGTTAAAACGCACTTACAATCGTTGAAATCGGATGGCATTTGTTTTTTGAATTTTGCATGAAGTGGCAAACGATATGCCCAAATGGTGATGAAATTTCATAGGAGAGGGATGGCATTTAGGCATATCGTTTGCCACTTCATGCAAAATTCAAAAAACAAATGCCATCCGATTTCAACGATTGTAAGTGTGTTTTAACTAAGTTCTCCTCCACCGATCGAAAAATTCACCTTGCGTCCGGCTTCCAACTCTGATGGTTCGATAACTGCCCGGCCTGGGCGGATGGCAATTTGTTTCCGGTGTCTGTATGTGATAAGATTTATGTAGAAGACACAGTTCAGGTAAGAAAGTATATCAAACTTGTATGTAATTCATTTTCAAATAGTCAGATTTGGACTCATCTTTTTTCTTTGGTATTTTTCTTAAACTATAACCTTTTGGTTTTGGTTTGATATGTTTTCTTATAGAACAACGCACTTACCTATTTGTATTTTTAAGTTTTGATGTACTTTTGTTTTGAAAAAATAAGTCCCGCCGAGTTTCTTGTCGGTCATAATTCTTCTCGGGTCAGAGGTGTAGGGTTAGAACCTGTGTAGTTTGTTTTTTTTTCTCTCTTTTACTTTCACAAACTATCTGACGTGTAAAAGTGCCCCTGTGGCCTACTTACTGATAAAATGTTTGAGTTTCAGTTTTAAATTTTTTTCTTCGCTCTCGTACAGGGAACCAGTCCAACCAAGAGGGATGGCATTAAAATTTTGTTATATAACCAGGGTACATTCTTTCAGGCAACTGCTGTTTCAACCGGTTGCCCCGCGATAAAAAAAAAATTTTCACCTCAGCAGCTCGAACAAGCCTACTTCCCTGCGAATACACAGTGACGAAAGTCGCACTTTCGTCACTCCCTGGAGTGATGAAAGTGCGACTTTCGTCACTCCAGGGAGTGAGACAAAGTAGTTTTTTAATTTAGTGAAGGCCATGAACTGCCACTTCATATTTCGGGGTCTATTACAAATTCGAAATACATATTTTTATCTACACACACACCATACACCCGCTAATCTGTCTAAATTTGGAGTTTTCATTAATAAGCTTGGAAATATTCTTCTTCTTCATCATAATCATCATCATCATCGTCATCATCATCATCTTCTTATTCTTTATCTTCTTCTTCTTTATCTTCTTCTTCTTCATCATGTCCATCTCCATCTTCATCATCATCTTCAGCTTCATGTCCGTTTTATTCACCACCTTCTTCGTCTTCCTCATTTCCTTCTTCTTCTTCTCCATCATCATCTTCTTCATCAACTCCATCTTCTTCACCGTCTTTTTCTTCTTCTCCATCACCATCATCACCATCAAAATATTCACCATCATCAGCATCATCATCATCATCATCTTCTTCTTCTTCTTTATCATGTTCATCTCAATCTTATTCTTCATCATAACTTTCTTCTACATCATCATCTACTTTTTCTTCATCATCATCTTCATGTCCTTTGTCTTCACCACCTTCTTAGTATTCTTCATCATTATCTTCTTCATCATCAACATCATCATCTTCTTCATCATCATCATCGTCGTCATAATTATCTTCTTAGAACTTCTTCTTCTTTATCTTCTGCTTCTTCATCATCATCTTCAGTTTCATGTCCTTTTTATTCACCACATTCTTCGTCTTCTTCATTTCCTTCTTCTTTTTCTCCATCATCATCTTCTTCATCAACTCCATCTTCTTCATCACCTTCATGACCTTCTTCATCATCTTCATCGTCTTTTTCTTCTTCTCCATCACCATCATCACCATCAAAATCTTCACCATCATCATCATCATCATCATCATCATCATCTTCTTCTTCTTCTTCTTTATCATGTTCATCTCAATCTTCTTCTTCATCATAACTTTCTTCTTCATCATCATCTACTTTTTCTTCATCATCATCTTCATGTCCTTTGTCTTCGCCACCTTCTTCGTCTTCTTCATCTCTATCATCTTCTTCTTCATCATTATCTTCTTCATCATCAACATCATTATCTTCTTCTTCTTCATCTTTATCTTCTTAATCTTCTTCTTCATCATCATCTTCTTTTACTTCATCTCCTTCTACGTCTTAATCTGCTTCTTCGTTCTTCTTTTTCTTATTATTCATCTTCTTCTTCTATAGGATAGAATCATTCGCTTATGGGTATGTTAGTTGTTGCCCTGTTATCAATGCAGGTCATTACATATGGTTTCTGAACCATTTTATAGGGTTTATAGTATGTGTGTAGATAAAGTAATGAATGCTGTACGTAATTATGCCTTAAAACACTCGCGTGATCTTATTATGAAACTCGTATTTTAAGGACCCTTATTACGTAACAGTTACATAAACTACTATTAACCTTTAATATGTTCTCACTACTGAGGTGAAAAGTTATATGTGTCACACGAGAATAAAGTTATTTTACATCTCGTGTTTTTGAGTCCCTCGCTACGCTCAAGATTCTAACTTAGAATCACTCGCTTCGCTCGTGATTCAATTATAGAATCTTTCGCTTACTCGGGACTCAAAATCAACACTCGCAAGGAAAACCAACTTTCCTCTCTTGTTGCACAAATAACTATTGCATCCCCCCTCTATTTCCGCTCCAGTCCAAGTTGGGTCATTTTGGGTTGCACAGGGCGGTTCCTCATCACTTCAGGAGCTTAAATACGGCGAGCCATCCGGTTGCCTCGCGGTCACTGAAACTACGCGTCATTGCTTTAACTATATGAAAATTATTAACTTAAATAGATGTTATACAAAACAAAAATTACCAAAACCGCCAGTTGCTGTATTTTAATTTTAAAATACATACACAATACTTTAAAAACACAATATATCTCCAACATAATTCCAACACACAACAATAATTAACCATTATTGATGTTGTATTGTAGTTGAATTGGAATAATTTTCAAGCAAAATCTTGTATTTCTGATTCAAACGTTTATACATTAACTGTATTGCGTAGTTAATGCATTGGAGTTGTATTAAAGTCGAATCGTGTCTACACGTGTTTTAAAGTTAGAATAGGGCTTAAGGCTGGTATCGAACCAGCACCTTTTTCTTTCGAATATTCGAGGTACGTAATAACATAATATAACCGAAATTATTGCACACCTCAAAATAAAAACACACATAAAATAACAAACCAATACCTATTTGAACATAGTAATACAACTCCCCTCTAATATACATGATAAATACCTCGTTTCAAATAATATTTATAGTACCTATTTAGGTAACTATGATATAAGTTTTAATTTTGTTTACACACTTAATCTTAGTTCCGTTTTTTTTCACTAGTAGTAGTATCAAGACATGCTTCATGGTAGGTACGAAATATATAGTCAATGGTTCTTATAAGTATTTTATCTATGTCATAGTATTTTCGTTAAAAAAATGTAGGTATATTGATTAAATGGCAGCTTACGTCAACCATGTTCACCAATACGCTTTCGATTCAAATTCATTAAGTCACTTAGTCATCTGAAAATAGAGTGATTCCTTCGTCCATCTCAAGTGACCCCCTCGCCCAACCCCCTTCCCATCCACAGTTTGGTAAACATTGGCGCGGTCTCAATCAAACCTGCCACAGTGATTGTGGTACAGTCGGTTGATGTCAAAGATATATATATACTGCTTTTCACCTTAAGCCTTTGTAATAAGGTGCGACAGTGTATACATATCTTTGACGTCGACTGTACTAATCTGGGTTTATTTAGTTCCATAGGGTTATAATTCATTGTTATTTTTAGTTTTCCTCAAGTGGACCAAAAATAATTTCTGTGCCTCAACTGGGTACAGAAATTATTTTTGGTTTATATCGTTGATATGTATCGTTGTATTTTCGGTATGTATCGTTGATAATCATATACAAAGTTGGTAACCTCTTTGATCGAGTGACCAAGTCACGATGTTTATTTATTCTTCAAAGCGAGAGTAAATAGGTATCTCATAGGTAAGCGTGCTCCACCGTAGACCGCATCATCACTTACCATCAGGTGAGATCGCGGTCAAACGTCTCCATAAATAAATAAAAAAAAAATTATAAACAATACCATCTGCGGAAAGACTATTGCTTCGTAAACCAATAGTCTTCTCACTTAACTTGATGATGACGATATCGTCACGTTTTACCGTCACGGTAAAGTAAGGGAGCCAAATGTTGAGATTGTATGCACTCCCTTTTAAGTTATCGTGGACGGGAACATCAATGGTATGCCGTTATCATCGGTAAACATTGAATTCATATAATACCGGGAATTACAATCAGCACGCAAAATGTGGTGTAGTCGAGGTCAAAGATATAGCACCTTTACCTTACAATGGAGTGAGGTGCAAAACTGTAAACATATCTTTGACCTTGACAGTACTATAAAAGGTGTCGTAGCGGCTCATTTGCAAAAGTGACAATGTCGTTCAAAATTTTATGAATTGTACCAAATTAAAATGTATGTTTTTTCACAATACATTTTGCATATTCAGGTTTTTAGGGTTCCGTACGCAAAGGGTAAAAACGGGACCCTATTACTAAGACTCCGCTATCCGTCTATCTGTCCGTCTATCACCAAGCTGTATCATGAACCGTGATAGTTAGACGGTTGAAATTTTTGACAGATGATGTATTTATTTCTGTTGCCCCTATAACAAACAATACTAAAATACAGAATAAAATAAATATTTAAGCGGGCTCCCATACAATAGGCATGATTTTTTTGCCGGTTTTGTGTCACCAGGCTGTATCCCATGAACCATGATAGTCAGACAGATGATGTTCTGTTGATGTGTGTAACAACAAATACTAAGAAACAGAATATACTCGTAGTAAATATTTAAGGGGGCTCGTACAACAGACGATTTTTTGTCGTTTTTATAGATAATGGTATGGCACGGAACCCTTCGTGCGCGAGTCCAACTCGCACTTGGCCGGTTTTTATTTTGTCTCATATGTCTATGACAGTATATACTAAAAACGTCTGCATACGACTCCTTACCGCCTGGCCACGACTTTGCGCGACCTGCTTCGGCGGCGGCGACTAGCGGATCGCGCATAATACAAAAACAGCGCGGAAAAGAAGAGATGCCACAAACTTCCGCACCGGCGACCAAGCGTGCGGATTTACTCGAGCGACCTGCGACTGCGGGCAGCGGAGTGGCGGGCGGAACGAACAAAGACAAGGCGCGCGAAGGCGCGGCCACGACTCAGTGCGGTGCGACCGGTCTTAGCGGCGGCACGGATCGGGCGGTGATTTTAAGAACAAAGTTTATTGTATTATCCGCGCGCGATGTCCATAGAGTGTTGTAACAAGTAATCAAAAGTTGACACAGCCATCAGGTAGCAGAAAAATAAGCGGGCCGTTGGCATATACCTTATACCAGGGGAGCTGTTTAAATACGGCGGTGATGAGTTGCATACTTTTGTTTGGGAGCTGTTTGTTCGTATGTGGGAGGAAGAGCGAGTCCCGGATAGTTTTAAAGTATCTCGCATACAGGCTCTATATAAGAACAAAGGTGACCGTTCGGATTGCAACTCTTACCGAAGTATTTCGCTTTTGACAGCATCTGGAAAGGTGTTTGCCAGAACACTGCTAAATCGCCTCATGGATTTATCTGAAAAAATTCTGCCTGAAACCCAATTCGGCTTCCGACCTGACCGAGGCACCTGCGAAGCTATCTTCAGTGTGCGCCAACTACAAGAAAAAAGCAGGGAGCAAAGCTGTCAGCTGTACCTCTGTTTTGTTGACCTGGAGAAAGCGTTTGACAGTGTGCCTCGCGAAGCCCTTTGGTTAGTACTCAAGAAGCTGGGATGCACGGAGAAATTTGTTAGACTTCTGCGACTCCTGCATGATGACATGCAGTGCTGCGTCGCCGTAGATGGTGAACAGTCAGATTTCTTCCCCGTTACCTGTGGGGTGAAACAAGGGTGTGTCTTAGCCCCTACACTGTTCGCTTTATACTTTGCAGTTATAGTCAAGGAGGTCTTACAAACAGTAACCGAAGGTGTCCGCATACGCTTCCGTACCGATGGCAGTGTTTTTAACTTGGCCAGATTTAGGGCGCGAACGAAAGTTTCGCATGCGTTGGTCACAAAGATAATGTATGCGGACGACCTATGCTTTCTAGCAGAATCCCCAGATGGCCTGCAACAGCTGATGTCTGTTCTTCACCAAGCCTGCTGCAGGTTCGGCCTCAAAATAAGTGTCAAAAAGACGGAAGTGATGTCTTTGGACTCACATGGCCATGAGGCACTGGCCGTGCAGCTTGGTGAGGACATGCTGAAGCAGGTCAGCAAATTCCGCTATCTGGGGAGCACTATAACGTCGAAGTGTGACCTTGATGCTGAGATCAACAGCAGGATCAGTTCTGCAGCTGCAGCGTTTGGGAAGCTGTGTTCCAAGGTCTTCTGCTCGCATGACCTAAAACTGGCCACCAAAATTTCTGTGTACATGGCGATCGTGCTGCCAAACCTTTTATACTCTTCCGAGACGTGGTGCGTGTACCGTCATCACATTCGTACCTTAGACCGGTTCCACCTCAAGTGCTTGCGGAAGATCCTGAGTATCAGATGGTATGACCGAGTACGAAATACCGAAGTTCTGCGACGAGCCAAGGTCGGTGGAATAGAGGCTAATTTAATGCGTCGGCAGCTTCGGTGGTGCGGTCACGTATCGCGTATGGCGGAGGAGAGAGTGACGAAGCGCAAATTTTATTCTAAACTAGAGGAGGGTAAACGGAAACAGGGCGGACAACTTTTTCATTTCATTTCAATCGTTTTATTCGTGATAAAAATTGCATATAAAAGTATTAAAAAAAAAAAAAAAACAATAGAAATCTAGAACATAATACAAAGTTTACCACGAAATGGACCCGCCTCAGCTTTATGCTGACCCGAAAGCCAGCGCTGATCTTCCGGCGGGACCATTTGTGGGCCACGATCGCAGCCGTACGACACGGCCTTACTATAAAGTTGAACGCAGCCACTTTGCTGAGCGCAGACAGCGACTAGTTCCATCTAGTCTGCGAATACGATAACGTTTGACATTGACGCAAGAGGCCATGCCGTACAACCAGATACATAAAGATACATTATTGGAAAAAAATACTTTTACAACGTTAATATAAGGGCAAAATATGTGGAATAAACATTAAAATATTAAGAATAAATCATACAATATAAATAAAGAACACTACCTAGGTGGTTTAAGCTTACACAGTTACATAAAATTATACGTTAGCTTTGCCTAAGTGAGAGTTTCTACAACAACTGACTATGGAATATGCTTGGCTTTTCATTGTTACACGTTTATACAGTACAATGAGGAAAAAACAAAGAAATGAATTACATAAAATACTACTTCACGCGCAGCAGTGATACATACTCGTAACAGTAGAAAAGAATGAAATATAGGTTACATGAAAAAAAAAAAAAAACAATTTTATACATTGGATACACAGTGAGGAAAGGAAATAAAAACAGGTGAATATTATTCACTTATTAACTTCTCAGATACAAAGATGTTCAGAAACGGCACATGAAAAGATGCAGCATCGAGCCCTCTCAATGGGAAGGTTTGGCAGCACAGCGTTCTGAGTGAGGTTGACCTCGACGCTATACGCGACCAGCTGAAAACACGCCAGCCTGCTACCATTTACTACCACTACGTGGCTGGTGTCCTCACGTGCCCTCAATGTGCACGGGCGTTCACCTCTAAGATCGGCTTCGTCAGCCATCTTCGGGCGCACGAGCGCCGAACTATTGAAGTTACAGCTAGGAGTTGAAGTGGTCGCCATGGTCGAAATCGGCCGGAAGCATTATATATTATATAATCAAAAGTTTCCACACTCATTCTTGTGTATTCATAAAACTTTTGGGGATGCTGTCGGTATTCTTCTTACAATGTCCGGAATTCGCCCAACGTATAACGTCGTCTATTTGTCACGTGCGCACCTTCTCTCATATTTAAAATATCTCCCATGAAATAGGAGCTGCTTTCGAGACACTGAAGGGCCACTTTCGACAAAGACATTTTGAGTCACCCGAGTACGTACGGGACTCGGGAGTACGTCCCATCCGCTCGAAGTCGCCGCAGCTACTGCGAAGTACGTGGCCTGCTCGCCGCCCCGCTCTAAATTCCGCACCGCCGGACGCACCGCAGATCGCTTAAGACCAAAGTCGTGGCCAAGGCGATTGAACGTGACGTGATGATGTCGTGGTCGGTAAAGTATAAAAGCGACCAATAGTTCGTACTCGATCCGATCGATTCTCCAATCAGACTCCTTTGATTGAGTTGTAAGTGTAACGCAAACACCCTCAATGATAAATTAATAATAATCTCCCGGGGAACTTCTTGTTTGCGTCCAGAATTCCAGATCGGATCTGAAGATCTTTACAAACAGAATTTTAATTGATTCCATTAGGGGAACGGAAAAAGTTGGGATTTTACGTGTACGGAAGTTTGAGGTTTTTAACGATTCTGCTGGATGCATTGGAAAAGAGGGAACTATTTAAACGTAGATTTGTCGATGTTGACGTTGATCCATCTCTCTTTGATATCCTATTAAACAGGAGCTTGATGCCAATTGACAACATTTTTTTTTCATCAGGATTTTTGTTTGGGGCCTACATGAGAAATAAAATCTGAATTTAAGTGTTTTTCATATTTCAATACAGTAAAGAATAACGATACATAACATGACGTTTCCCAATATACTTAACATGCCCAATAGTTGACACCGTTTATTTTAAATGACTTAAGTTTAAATAAGACATGTACTTGGACAATGTCATGAGCTCTCGTTTACCCGTAGACTAATTAACCAAAGACCCTGCATAGTCGGATGACCCCCGCTGTCACGCTTGAAGTAATTTCACTCTATAGTGAGACACTAATTATTGGAAGTGACAGAAAACAGTACGTCTCCATTGCAACCATTAATGTCTGACTCTCTCTCTTACGCCCCTCGGAACAATCACGTGTTCCCTGTCTAGCATTGCGTGTTCGCCTCCCGCAATCCTCGTTTTGGCAGTTTAGTTGAAAATAAATAACGCGCTAAGCGGAGTATAGGGATATCTCATATATGCGTTTACTTTACTTAGAATACGCGTAAAAAACCGTCTTTGCAGTATGTAGCAAAAGTGCTAGAAATAAAATTGTAACTGTACATTTTTAGATGCTTTTATATTACCTTTGGACTCACAAATGATTGCGCTGTAGCAGAGGCAGCGAATATGAAGCTTTTGAAATACGGAACCCGTTGCATAATACATCATTACGACTGCGGAACGTATGATGGTAAAACATACCTTTCATTCTGAGATTGTTGACGAATTGGCCATTCACGTGCCGTATTATAATTTTAAGATATATAAACAATACATTAAAAACACAAGTTGTTTGTTGTTGTTGTGTGTTAGTGTTGTTTGAGTTTAATCTATCTCAAATATAACACCAACACACAACAAATAATCAACCAATATTGAAGTTGTATTGGAGTTGCATCGGAATATTTTCAAGCAAATTCTGATATTTCTGATTCAGACGTTTAGGCGATGGCTGCATTGCAGTTGTATTGAAGTTGGATCGTGTCTTAACGTGTTTTAAAATTAGAATACGGCCTTGGTTAAGCTAGAAATTTGTTAATTTGTTCCTAATATTTATAGAAAAAGCAAACCGCTTTCGGGCTCACATAAAAAAGGGTCGTTCTAAAATGTGATAAATTGCGAATTAATTTGATGTATTTTACCTTGAGTTCCAACGTACAGGGGCTGTATTCTAACTTTAAAACACGTTAAGACACGATCCAACTCCAATGCATTAACTATGCAATACAGCTAGCGCCTAAACGTCTGAATCAGAAATGAAGAATTTGCTTGAAAGTTATTCCGATGCAACTCCAATACAACTTGTAACCCCTAGGAGGATAATAAAAACGCATAAAATGTACCTGAATTACCTAATGAATAAGTAAATAGAATGAGAACCCAAGAAACAGAGTCTCTTAGTATGAAAATTTCAGAATGATATTTTTTTAATGTAAAATGTAAAGTAAAATGCTTAAAAATAAAATATATTTTTTGGTAATGGTCCCCAACGGCCTGTTTAGTCCTTAGGATAACAAGGATGTAGCAAACTTCCTGGAATAAATCCATTTTAAAACCTACAAATTTCATAGAATTTACTCCTATCAACATCTGAGTTCTAAGATAAGCGTGAATATCACACTAAGGTACTACATCCTTGCCCGATGAGGTATTAAGGCACCGTGAACTCATCAGCACAATTCAATGAGGCTTCCTAGTCCTACCTGCCTAACCCTAGGAGTGTAAGACCCTTCGAGCGACTCTACTAACGGTTTGGAAGCTTAGGTGACATTGTGATGAAGAAAACCGCCAAAATATTCATCGTCAACCTTTTAATCTCATTTAACAACATGAGAGCACATCTAAACGCCAATAACCCTTGTCCATCCCATAAACTGTAACCTGAGTCATTATTTCTGAGTTTTCTAACATGTAGAACCAAAAACCAACCTTAGTTGTTGACCACAAATTTTATGAAGTCAAGCAATTTAAGCATTATGTAACTTTGAAATAATACAATGGACTGCTCTGCTTGCCACTGACCAAATCAGACTAGTTTCAGAATGATTTGATATTCAGAGTTATATGAATACTATAAAACCATTGAAATGTATATTTATACCTTTATTATACCAGAAAACTCAAAAATAGACTTGAAAATATCGCAAAAGATTAGAATACTGCTTTTAAAATGTTAAAATCAGGATATTATCCGAAAAACCGTTATTTATAAAGAATGATGCTCTCAAAAACATGAAAGGCTTTAAGAAAATGCCTACTTCCCCATTGTCATAGCCCAAATATTCCAGACAATACTCAAGTGTATCCCTAATCCTAACCTGTAAAAGTTCGGCCAATGAATCCGAGATTGCAAAGCTATCAATATGGTGTTGTGTAGATCTCCCCGTCCACGGCTAAAACGCCAGGGTGGTGGAAGTAAGATCGGTCCCTATCTGGTGTATATAAAGAATATTTACATATATTTAACAAGTCCCGAACACGATCTCTGTAAGGCTTCGACAAGTCTTGTCACAAGCTGGCCAGCAACTTAACATCGAATTGAGGCCCTTATCTAACCTTACAGCTGGCCTCTCGTGTTCAGTGTTGCACCACATGGTGATGTAACGTTACTGTGTTGGTAAAAAGCAACGCCGAGCTTCCACATGCTCGTCACAAAACTAGAACTCCAGCCCTGTCTCGTTTGACAGCCGTTAGGTTAAAACGGGGCTGAATAACCACACTTTTTAGTTTAGACAGTAACTGGTTCTATTATTTAAATAAACACTCAAGAAAATTTACATGAAAACTAAACTCCCATTAACATAAGTTAAAAACATTAAAAACCACAAGAAATAGTAAACGAAACTTTCACCGCCGCAAAACATCTAGATCTACATTTCCAAGATACTTTCAAAGTTTCCCGGATCCGCAAAGTCTAGATTTAACTCTGAGCCGAATCAAAATCATATAGATTAAAACTCTAGCTCAAAGCTTCGCAACACTGAAAATTTCACTCACACTTACCAATAATAATGATTTCCAAAACCAGTCATTTATCCGTTCGACAATTAAGATTTGAATGCCCGAGCGCGTCCCTTTCACCTCTATTTATAACCTTAGATGCTTACACCGTGCTTACATTAGACGGAGAGCCAACCACAGAAATAACGACCTGACAATGAAATCAATGAAGTCTCCCAATAAGTCCTCCATACTATGCCCACCTTTATATCCGGAATATCTGGCAACTGTAAAGTGGTGGAAGCCAAAGAATGCAATCCACTTTAGTAAACCAAACCCTGGAATTCCGGGTTTGATGCACTATTATAGTTACATTAGTTTCCTAAGTACCATGTAAAACCTTGCCTTATGTACGACCTTATGTAACACATTATTATGAAGCAACTAATGAATAAATGAAAGAATTACAAATTATTATGAGAAATTATATATAATAAGTAGATTATCCGATATACCTCGGTGGTCCTTTACCTATTTTGGTATTAATATTTTCCAAATCAATAATTTCGATAGTCTGTCACTTCGTCCTCCACCCATCAAAAGCCGCCAGATATCCAGATCCAGTATCAAGGATAATATAGCAATTAAACCAGACGAGCCCTGAACGCTTCCTCCACCATGCCATTTCCAAATCCGGTCAGCTCCGAGTCTATCAGAATCAAAACAAATCAATTACTGGTATTTTAAATTAATTCCCAAATTTATTAAATAACAATTTATTGACTTTCTAGGAAAAGATGGATCTTGACGCGTGAAAAGGGTCGTAACTCTTCTTGCCTTTCTGTCCTTTATTTATCTTATGCCATTTCCATAAGGTTCAATTTTATTTGACCTCCATTCATGGGAAACAAATCAATAAAAATATCCTTGACTCAAATGTAAAGGATCGTAATACTCTTTGGCCTCCTGTTTACTTTATGTTTTCTGCCATTGTCTTAAGGTGTAAATTTATTTGACTTCGTCTCACTGACCTGCATTTTAATAATATGAATTTTATTGTTTGTCAATTTTCTTCTCCGTAGTTGCTATGAGAACCAAACAAGGTTATGTACATGATAATAATAGTACATAATATATCTATTTTTGATATACGAAATGTTGCCGCTTGATGTTTATTTGGATTAATTGGTTATTGTATTGAAGTAATAATTTGTCACGCCCGGCCCATTACTAAGCAATTTTCGTGATTCTTAACCTTTATCTTTGAATGAAAAAATGATAATAAAGATCTTTAATGTTCATATTTTAATAGACAACCATGCCCATAATACATATTACAGTACAGTACCTGAACGAGGTATGTATTTAGTTACAAACTTCAATGTTGGTTGATTGTTAATTGAGTGTTGGAGTTATGTTTAAGATAAATTGCCTTTTTAATGTATTGTTAAGTATATTTAATACGGCACCAAGATGGCACGGGTCATTTTGAAGTCTCAGCAAATGTAATTTACAGAGTACCTAGCCGTACCCGTAGGTCATTGGAATTTGTTTTAATTCCCGACGAATGATTTTGAAAAAGTTCGGGGACAACCTTCATAAAATTCAATTACCCACAGAACCCAATGGTACTTATTACTATTGTAACTTTAGTTTGCGGTGATAACAAAGGAGGAATTAGTTCTTTTAATACAATACAGCGGTGGGTTCACAGAGAGCGACCAAGCACCCACACTCAAGCACTTTAAAGCGAGATCGAAGGCCGAGTTACAAGAAACAAGATAATCAAAGCAATTTGCTAAGGCGCCTGATATAATTTACACGCTGTCCACTTTATTGCCAATGACTTAAATTTAAAGAATAAATATATTAGGACTGTCCCCACACTTGGATGTCTGTTTTATTAACCTTTCATATTTTATTTATACTCGTATCGCCTTTATAGCATAATAAACCATTTACAAATCCCCTGCGGTCATCGGCAAGGTAAACAAGGCAAAATTTAATGTAACAATATCGAGGTTACGATCCTTTCCGGATGGGTTAATCTGAAGAATTTACGACGAGACTTTATGTCGGTATAAACGACATAAAACCATATATCTACGCAGTAGTTGTTACTTTACACACTAAAGGCTGTGTGAGCTGTACATTTCGCGACCTTATATTATATGACATACTTGTATTGTGTTTCAGACCTCAGGTTCGCTGGACACTTGTACAATGGGGATGACCGGTGAAAACTTATTGAAGAGGGCGCTGTTTCAGATTTCATACAATAAGAGAATGAGACAGAAGATGAATGGTCCTAAACGGTGTACGAAAATCGTATACACTAGTATACAGTCAAAAAGCTTTTCTTAGGCAAACACCTTTCCAATGGTGTTAATATACATCATTTTAATTTACGTGTAATAATAAATAATTTACGTGTATTTCAGAAACCGGTGGATTTATATTTCGGAGCAATTCGAGACATAACTTTCAGTCATTTTCGCGAAAAAAAAAACTGCTTCTCGCCTTACGAATTCAGCTTTTCTAAGGACCACAGTTGGAGATGTCACTTAGAGAGTTGCCTTCCCCATTGGGTCGTGTTTAAGCTCCAACTTCCCCCTCTTGTGTGACGCTTTGGGCCTTCGGCTCTACGTGGCCTTGCCGCTTCGCCGTGGAGCCTCGTGTCGTACATAAGAATGTTTAACTTATAAAATAAATGTTTTACTAAAAGTGAAAACATTTTATTTGTATACTATTTGGTCACCCTACTCAATGTGACGTTTTGTCGCTTCCCATACAGCGTATATCAAAAGGTTCAAAAGTTATAGCATGTCATTGATTTTACTTCGTTGAAGATTAATTTTACTTGTAAAAAAACATTTTTTTAAAATTACTGTATGATAATATTGATAATTTTGATTAGTTACAGAGTCAGAAAAAGTGGTTCTTGATCACGACCCAGAAATCACCCGGTATATTTTTAGGCATACATTTACAGTTAAATAGTTAAAAAAACATAACGAGCGGAAATGATTCATAAAATCAAATTATTTGAATTATTATTCCGATAGCCTAGGGCCCACTAGGGCCCCATGTCTCGAACGTTATTAGACTAATATTATTAGTGAGTTGTCATGGAAACCCATACGATTTGACAGTTCATGGAAATGTTGGTCTAAACCATTCGAGAAATAGGCCCTACGACAGTTTTATTAGTCATCGACTACCAACTACACCATCTTGCCCCACTTTCCCCTGTACCCTTCTAGTAAATAGCACAGCTGGATCCAGGTTTATGTTCTAGGTCAGTAATACACTGTGTGCGATATTACGTGCGCCACTTGCAGGTATCGGGAGCACCACAAGGCACCGCATTTAAGGGGATTCACCAGTTTTCTTATTTTATTTACAATTTTACTTGACAATGTAAATTATCAAGAAACATTAAAAAAAGACATAAGTATGTTACCTAAAAATTATATATGGAAGTTCGAGCTAATCAATTTTGTCATCCATTCATAAAAGTTGTCCTAAAACCAGTCACAAAAACAAGGGTTGATCGAACAGGCCCTAATGAAAATGGCTTAGTTTTGCCAATATCTCTAAAAAAGAATTGAAAATTTGCAAACCTGTTTATTATTATACAATTATTATTTCACATTTTTTATAAACTCTTAGATATGCCATGCCTGCCATATTTTTATTGGAGTTGTCTTCGACCTGAATAGCAGAATAACTATTAAAATATTGGAGTTGAATAAACTATAAAAAAAGATCGTAGTTGGCGGTTCAAAGTTTGCCGGGTCAGCTAGTATAATAATAAAAACATTTACACAGTAACTTTGCAGTACATAATAAGAGTACATTAGATAATGCTTAAAAAACATGTTGAAAACGAAAATAGGTCAGTTTATGTCCGTACAAAAAGGCTTAAAGGCACTAGGGACCTACAACGTTCAAGCAATGGACGCTGTTATTCTGCCACTCGGGACTTAATCTAACTAGTGTACAGTAAAACAGTTACTAAACAACGGGATACGTTTTAATTGCTGTCATTTATTTTAATTGAACTGATAAACTTCTTACAATATACAGATCAAAAGAAGGACTATTATAATAGTAACTAATTTTATTTCTGTTGATTCTATGAAATTATAACAAAAACAAAAGAAACATCTAGGTATTAGAAAATACTCTTAAACATGTATGTTATGTAATTTCAATCATATCCTAATGTTTAAATTTACATTTTAAAAGTTAAAACTAGCCAAGTTTTCTGACACGCCCCTTCATTTACAGAGTATGAATCCTCTTAACACGCGCGTAGCACTGCTACGCCGTAGCACTCGTAGCCCGTAGCACTCACGTTGATTGCCTTCTGAGATACGGAGCTGTAGCGAGTTTTACTTTTAACTTAGTTTGCGAGTTGAATTTATATCCGCTACGGTCAAAGTAGGTTATGTTGCTTTTTGTCCTGACATAATGGGGAATGCAACTGTCAAAGTGACATCTCCAACATTGGTCCGTAGAAAAGCTAAATTCGTAAGGCGCGAAGTAGTTTTTATTTATTTTCGCGAAAATGACCCAATGTTTTGTCTCGAATTACTCCGAAAGCTTTTTGACTGCATACTAGTGAAGGACCATTCATCTTCTGTCTCTTTCTCTTATGGAATCTGGAACAGCGCCCTCTACAAAACGTTTTCACCGGCCTTCCCTATTCATTTGAAGGCATGTACCTATATACACGGTGAATCTGAGTAACCCAAAAGATTTTAACCATAAAATCCTGAGGTCATAAGGAGTAATAAAATAAATGTTATATGAATTTAGGTCAATTTCGATAAAAACATATTTTATTTTTTGTTTTTTTTTTTTCGATTTTTTAAATGCTTTTGAATATAAAAACATAAATGTTATTGTTAAAACTGTCGATTAAAATAAATTAGTACATTTTTTTTCGTAAAAAAATAGTTTACGTAAAGTAATCCTTGGCACTTTGATATCTGTCAATAAAAATGTCTAGACTAGACCCCATAAAGGGTGAAATCGCTATCGAAAAATCGTTTTGCTCTGAGTCACAATAAAAAATGTTTTTTTTATTTAGTTGGTAGTAATTCTGAAACTAGAAAAGTTTATACGACATTTTAGTCTCCAATTATGATCAGGAATTTATGGTTAAAATCTTTCGGGTTACTCAGATTCACCGTGTATAGGCACGTTAATTTCGTATTAAGCAGAAAAGGAGGTTGAATTGAAATGGTCAAGCGGCCTTAATCGAACGAGCGGAGCGTAGGCGAAGTGAAGTTCTTTCAACCAACTTCGGCTACCTAGACGTCTGTGCGTTTCGATGGCTTTTTGAATAGTTGTCGCGCGATAACTTTAGTTACGTTTTTCTGATTTATATGAAATTTCTTGGGGCCGTAGTAGAGTTGAATAAAATCTGAGAGTGGGTTCATGAGCATGATCGATCAAGGGGTTATGGAGCTAGAAAGCTCGAAAATATCATCATTAGGGTCTTGTTATATTGGTCACTCGTTTGCAAGAAAATCGAGAGTTCTCAGTTTGAGGCGGACTACTGGTAATTATTATATAGCAAAAGAGCACAAAGAGGACCCAGTGTGTTGACGCTGAGGGACCTTCTTGTGCCTTTAGCCGTCAACACAGTGAATCCTCCTTTTTGTAAAGGGTCGGCAACGCGCATGTGACTCCTTAGGAGTTGCAGGCGTCCATAGGTTACGGTAGCTGCTTACCATCAGGCGGGCCGTATGCTTGATTGCCACCGTCGTGGTATAAAAAAATTAAAAAAATAGCAAAATTTTGGAAGCTGCATGATGAAGGATCTGACCACTCATTCCCAAATCAAAAAACATCGTATTTGTTCTTAGAAACCACTAAGCCTTAAAGATAAGATAAACTCATTTTGAATGGCAGCACCATAGTGAGAGGTATTTTTGACAGCAACTGTCAAAATCCACCAATAAAAAAATATGATTAAACATGATTGGTGGATTATGACAGCTAGCTCTCACCACGGTGCTGCCATCTGGTAAAAAACTCGATCGCGGGAACCCTCATTAAACAACATGTGTAACCAAGTTTTAATTGCATTCAGATATACAATTGTACATGTGACCTTATTCGTTTGAACTAACAAATGGAACGGCCCGCGGGCGCTGGCTCCATCGATTAGTGACGTCACGCTGGTGACGTCACAGCAGTAATCACGTAAGATGGGGGCTCGTCGAGTCGTCTAATATGTCGTATTTCATGGCTATTTTAGTGTAAACTGTATAAAAGTATTAAAAAAATCAGACATTTATATATTACAAAAACATTAAAGATACAAACAATTGGTTTTAATTTATAAGCAGGTAGAATCATAATAAGTATTTACAGTTAAACTAAATGTCATTCACACAGTGACATTAAAACATTTTTTTTTAAATAAATGTAAGTACAATCAGCGAGTATGAATTGTTCACTTAATTTTAACTAGTAAATACCACGCAAATAATTCCATAATTAACTAATTATTTAAAACACAATCTAATTTAAAACAGTATTTTAGTTTCAAAAAATGAAAATACTTTTAAATATATTTCAGACAATAAAATTAAACATTTAGTGTCAGAGAAAACAATTAGATTCAGTAATTTCCAAAAAAATAAAAGATTTTTTTTGGAAAGCACTTTTATTGCTAACTGTAGCCAGTAGATAGCATTGTCACGTAAATTATGGAAGTATACCATATATGTATAATGTAATCACCAAATAGGGTGATTCATGAATGTATGTAGAAAAAAAGTTTAATAAATCTTATCTCCACAAGGCTCCTTTTATGAAAATACAATCCATATCCTAAATATGAGCTCATTTTGATGACAATTTACTGGTTGCTATGATTATCATACATAGAAAGTAAAAAAATTAACTGACCCTGAAACGAAAATTTAAAGCGCTATATTATTTATTCAGTTATAAGTAGTTGAAATAATGTATAACAACTATCAAAACAATATCGAAATAAGAATTATTGATTAGTTAATTTTCTTTCATACATTTTTGTACTGCAAAATTGTGACATTTCTAGCAAACTCAATAACACTTAATTGTTTTCAAATTAGGTGTAAATATCTTTAATGAGTATTGAAACTAAAAGAACGTTGGGAAGATAAAAACATCACAACTTTTTATTTTTGGATCACTCCAATACCCAAAGTATACTAATAATATAGTATATACTAATACCCTAAGACCCCAGGCTCAATAGAGCAAAAAGCTGGGGCAAACGCTAGGAGGGAGAAGAGACAAACACATCTATCCGCCGGATATAGCTGGAATAGGAGTGTAGACACTAAACATAAATAAATACATACTTATTATTATTTTCCCGGTAGTGTTTAATATAAAATTATGTATCGATAATCCAGAGGCCATTTCGTGGCACTTTCTCGTATTATGTCTTCTTTCCTTCTGTTTCTTTTATATGTGTGTGTTTACGAATAAACAATTTCTATCTATTCTATTCTATTCTATTATATAATCACACTTTCATGCTTATTATTAATATTTATAATCTCTTTTAAATTAATTATAAATAAACTATTTTATCCATGTTATCACGTGACCCCAAACTGCGCGTGACGTAACGTTCCTCTAAGCAACATTTTGACTTTGTCATTTGCTAATAAAATATGTATTCAACATCGTCCGTATACAATACATAGAATGATGTAGTTGTTTAGAGGGTCGTGATGTCATAGCGACCTCTTGACAGAAGTTAGCGTTTTAGCGGCAAATTTTAAAATTAAATTTATTATTAGGGGTAAATAAAAAAATTGTCTACACTATTGGACACGGATGACTATGTCTCCGGGCTGATCTTAATAGTGCCAATAGAAAACCCGCCAGATATAGCTGCCAGACAGACCCAGCGGACAGATTTGTGCGTATATCTCTAGCTATTGTTATTCTAGTTTGTTGGATTCTGTCTCATTATATTTTAATTATTATTATATTATTAGCATTATATTTTAACTCGCTTCCAACTTTTTCCAAGTTAAATTCAAAGCAGAATTTCTCTCCAAATGTGTTGAAAAGCTTGTCGACTCGCCGTTCGCTTATAATTGCTAAAGCCTCACCTGGAGCTTTGTGAGCTCATAATTTACCGCTTTAATTAATTGTACAACTTCGAGCAACAAGCTGACTGGCCGCGAACAGCTTTTTTCATTTAAACCTCGACTGATAGACTCTAGAACAACAAAAAAAACCGGCCAAGTGCGTGTCGGACCACGCATAGGATGGTTCCGTACCTTCAATGTAATAAGAACCAAACTAATACCAAAAGGTCGTATCTGATGGCTATGGAAGAAGTTTTTTGGAGATAACTCAAAAATGGCTAAACCGGTAATGTTCAAAATAATTTTCGTAGAAAGTATATGATAAGGCACATCGCCTAAAATTTTTTCATAATTTTTGGACTTACGGTTCAAAAGTTACAGATGGGAGGGGGGGGACAAACAATTTTTCTGACTTTCGAAGCGATTATTTCAGAAAATATTAATTTAATCACAAAATGGTCAAAGGAACCTCAATGTTATTTTTAAAGACCTATCGATTGGTGTATCAGATTTAGATATTTGGTTAAAAAACATTTTTTTTAAATTTAGTTACATCTATGGAGCGCCCCCCCAAAAATATTTTTTTTTTCAAATTTAACTCCACAACTAAGTAGCGGCATACAAAATACACCTCATGTGTAAATTTTATTCAGATACGTCGTATGGTTTCCGAGTAAAATGGCTGTGACATACGGACGGACAGACAGACAGACATGACGAATCCATAAGGGTTCCGTTTTTTGCCATTTGGCTACGGAACCCTAACTAGGCACTTAATGGTATGATTTCATTTGATATTAAATAGTATCATAGGTCATTAGCATACCTGTGCTAATGTAATTTATTTATCGTATGGCTACATGTCACTGGATATAGATAGGTACGAGGGGCGTCTGATAAGTCCTAAGCCTATGGTAGAAAAAAACGATATATAAATAATAACTTATGTTTATTTTTTAATATAGTCTCCCTCTAATTCAACGCATTTTTTAAATTTTTTATACAATGCTTTTAGGCCGTTAAAAAAATATTCTTTAGATTGGCCTTCAAAATGCTCCTGTACAGCCGCATTCATCTCTTCATCACTGCCAAGTCGCTTTCCCCGTAACTCTCTCTTTGAATTACTGAACAGGAAATAATCGCTAGGGGCTAGGTCTGGACTGTAGGGTGGGTGGTCGATTTCATCGAAGCCGATTTCCTTCAGAGCCTGCCTCGCAACCCGGGCGGTGTGAACGGATGCATTGTCTTGCAAAAACAGAATGCCTTTCCTTAGTTTGCCCCTCCTTTTCTCAACTACCGCTTCTCGCACCTGTCTCAATAGATTGGCATAATAAAGTGCATTTATTGTAGAACCTTTGGCCAAATAATCTATTAAGAGAATGCCATCACAGTCCCAAAACACAGTGGCCATTAACTTAGATGCCGATTTTTGCACTTTAAACTTCTTCGGTGGTCTTTCACCCTTTTCAATCCACTGCATGGATTCAGACTTACACTCCGGATCATACTGCCTGATCCATGTTTCATCAACAGTTACTATTCGGGAGCAAACTTCATCTATACCATCTCCGCACAGATCTAAAAACGCCTGAGAAGTTTCAACACGACGTTCTTTATCGAACGCCGTCAGAATTTTCGGTACCCAGCGAGCACTGACCTTAGTCATGTTCAAATGTTCATGTAAAATCTCCCCAACCCGTTCTTTACTAATGCCTACAATATCAGCTATTTGCCAAACCTTAACTCTCCGGTCTTCTAATACCAATTTTCTGACTTTTCTTACATTTTCTTCAGTCACCACCGATATTGGCCTCCCTGAACGGGGATCGTCTTCAATCGACTCCCTACCCAGTTTAAATAAGCGACTCCACTTTTTGACCGTAGCATAGGAAGGCCCAGAGGCAGCATAAATACTAGCCATTTCTTCAAAAATACATTGCGGTGATTTGGCACATTTTGTAAGGAACTTAATTACAGCACGGTGCTCAATTTTCGTTATATTTGTTGAAAATTCAGACATGGTGAACTTTGCCGTTGAATATCTCAAGAAAAATTCAAACAAATATGACATGCTTTTGTTTTTAATAATTTGTTTTTAAATGGCATTTCTAGTGGCCAGTACCATAAACGCATATACGACCTCGAAATACCATAGGCTTAGGACTTATCAGCCGCCCCTCGTATTTCTTCCCTAGGGTAGTAATGGGAAAGCAGATGATAATGAAAATCCAATGAGTGCTGCGAGGTCCAGATGGGACAGTGCAGCTACCAAGTTTGTTACTCTTTTAGCACCACCCAGGGATCACGTGTAGGGTTGTCTAAGGTGTTTCCTACGGACGCAGAGTAACATTGATCATTGATGATTGCTAATGTAATAATTTAATGTAATAATAACACTGTTAAAACAAAACAACTACAATAGGGATAATGGCACATGTTGAATTATGCAATAACATTTAGTTGATAGGATGCAAAATGATCAATATATCCTAATGCAGTGATAATTAAATGTTCAAAGATATAAAAAATTCAAAATTATACGATTATTTTAAGTACAAAATTTAAAAAAATACAATGACACCATACAATTTGTAGCATTTAACTGTAAAATTAATTGTATGGCAACCATATACATAAATACAACATTTTACTGTAAAAATAGCAATTTCATCATTTTTCCATACTCTATACATGGCGACTATTTGATCGTGACGTCACTTCTGCACGTCATTTTGCTAGAGGCGTTTTGAGAAACAAATGCAAATCTTAGACTTTAAGTATCATTTCTGACTTTTGTGTTGATCCTCACATCAAAACGAACCGATTGATACCATACATGAGACCAATTCATCATGCACGTGGCAAGCAGGGAGCAAATGACAGGTAGGTGACTGTTTGTACGCCGCTTATTTTCCCCCGCTGCGTTGCTATGACATCCGATAAAAAATCTGTTTTGAAAGGAACAGAACCGGAACCCAAGCGAATGTTTAAAACCAATGGGAAGTTCTGACTTAACGGAACCAGTACCGGAGCTCTGTAACATCCCTGCATAGACCTGTCAAAAGTAACGTTTAGCTGATTCAGATCATCCTTTGATTGTTAACAATAGTATTGTTAAAGAAAACAAATTATTGGTTATCATGTTATCTAGTTCATGTTAAATAAAATTTCTGTATCTTCTCCAAAAGTGCTTTTCTTGGCGAGATAAAATTAAATATATAAGTATTTGTGTGTATGTATATTATTATATGTATTTATGTATTTTATGTATTCTAGTTTATATATTCTATATGTATGAATAGGGTAGTAAAATAACTTTTCGTTAATAATTTCATTAGATGCACCGCCTACAATCTTTTCTGTTTTGCCCTAAAGGTTGACTGGTAGAGAATGCCTTATGGCATTAAGTCCGCCTTTTGTACGTTAAGTTTCCTTATGTGCAATAAAGATTAAATAAATAAATAGGAGATTGTTTAAAGACAATGCGATACGTCAATCGTTATAGTGATAGTTTGTCAGAATAACAGTTTGTTTAGATGCTATTTTTATGACAAAAAAAGATCGTATTAATAATAGATATACACCGTGGGCTGGAATAACCCGACAGATCTTAACCACGAATTTCTAAGCCAAAAAGAAGGAAAAAATATTATGTGACTTTAGGTCAATTTCGCCAAAAAAAAAATTTTTTTTTCGTTTTTTTTTTTTCCATTTTTTGAATGTTTATTGCACATGAAAAGCAAATGTTATTAATAAAATTATCGCCTAAAACAAATTGGTACATTTTTTTTTGAAAATAATTATAGTTACTGCAAAGTTTTCCTTGTCACTGTGATATCTGTCAATAAGGACGTGTAAACTATGTCCAATAGTGGCAACAACGCCATTAGAAAGGCATTTTGTGATGAGTTATAATAAAAAGAGTATTTTTTTAAATTGGTATTAACTCTGAAACTAGGCGTATTCCAAAAAAGTTTATAGGACATTTTAGTATCTAAATATGATTAGGAATACACTGTTAAAATCTGTCTAGTTTTATGGGCCCACGGTGTAGATAGATCGTATTGATATACAGGTTGTAACAAAAATAGTGGTGATCCGTTTAAGGGCATAGTTTCTCTCCTAATTTCTAATCGTATTGCGACTAGAAAAAAGGAGAAAAATTTTTTGGACGCGAATTTTTTTTTGTATGGGACTCGTCATCCCATTCACGTCACCTTCCATACAAAACCATTTTTTTTTGCGTGAAAAATTAGTTTCTTACTTTTTCATAATTAGATTACGATATCAATTATGCCTTTAAACAGATCACCAGCATTTTAGTTACAACTTGTAAAATATAATTTCAAAAATTAGAATTAAAAAACTCGCTTCTCGTTTAACTTATTTTATTAGGGCAGCGTGTAATGGTATTAAACGACAATGCTAAGTCATAAATATCAACCGCGATATAGGGCGCACCTGTGAAAGTACTCATAATCATAGCGCTATCAAATAACATTGGCCGTGATTCGAAAAATAAACACACACACTGGACAGACACAGCTCCAACCCAACTCAACTACTCAACGCTATAACGACATTGACATTTGTTATTCGAACAGATTTTCATTCAACATTGGTCTCACATTGGTCAGACATTGGTCACACATTGATCTCACATTGGTCCAATGTGTGACCAATGTGTGACCAGCTGTGTCTGTCCAGTGTGTGTGTTTATTTTTCGGATCGCGGCCCGTGTTGTGGTATTAAACGACAATGCTAAGTCATAAATATCAACTGCGATATAGGGCGCACCTGTGAAAGTACTCATAGCGCTATCAAATACCTAACATTATCGTGATATAAATTACGTTGCGCCGATCGGCGACGCCGGTTGGCATTTGAGGTGTTTAAAACGTTCCAGCATCTCGTGATATGATCGTGATTGATTAACGTTATTTGATTTTCAAATGTTGTTGAAATCATATTGAGTATGTTATAAAATTATTCACACTCAATATGATTAATTTTCAAACACTGATTGACTTCTGAGGAGGCATGAAAATTGTTTTTTTAGACTTATTTTTAGCCTAAATAAAACTTACTACAATTAGATTTTTT
This sequence comes from Pammene aurita, assembly GCA_947086415.1. Lineage (NCBI taxonomy): Eukaryota > Metazoa > Arthropoda > Insecta > Lepidoptera > Tortricidae > Pammene > Pammene aurita. The sequence goes on from OX352303.1 coordinate 30,764,334, forward strand.
TATTTAATTTATTATACACTCCCGACGAGATAAACTGACGATCTCATCAGGATCGCAGGGTACTGGTCGATGTGAAGATCCTTGGGGGAGACTGTTGTTTAGAAAACGTCTTTTGGTTGATGTGATAATGGTGAAAAAACGCGTCGTCTTTAAGGTGTAACAAAGCTAAAGATGGATCCGTTTATCGTATTTCGATTAGAGAAAAAGTAGGAAAAATAATACAATTTTTCTTTATTATAATCTGTACCATTAAAGGAATCACCAGCGTTTATGTTCCACTTTGTATGTCTTACAGCATCATTGTTATCAATGAGGGATCAATGTTAGTCTACGTCCGTAGGAAACACCTTAGACAACCCTACAGGTGATCAAGAGTAACAAACTTGGCAGCCGCATTGTCCCGACCTAGAAGCACTCACTGGGTTTTCTTTATCATCTGCTTTCCCACTACTACTATCCCAGGAAAGAAATGCCTACCTATATCCAGTGACACGTAGCCATACGATAAATAAATTGTTATCAAACTTTGACACAATAGTTTGTAAACACCAAATACATCGCTATTTACGTCGACATAGCGACAGCGTTGTCGAGTGACAAATGACCCCCTCCCGGCAGCTTTATCACTGCATCTTGCTCAAATTGCACGGTTGTGAAGAAAGGGAAAGAATAAGAGTGTACTCCAGTCAATTGAAGCATTTTTACAGATTTTTTTTTCAAACGAAGGTCATTTACAATAACTACTCTACTATTAAAGCTAAGCATGATAGCTAATTTAACACGTTGATCAAAAATAGTCCGGTCGTATGAATTGTTATATATTATTTATTATCTGTCGATTTATTTCATAATTTTTATGATAGACAGAAAACAGTGGGAAATCCCAACTCACCCCGTAGTTGGGGTTGGTAGGGATAGCAATAAGGAGAGTTGGAAAATTTGCTAGGATTGAAGGAACACATGACGGCCTCAATTTATATATAAGTAGACTAGCGACCGGCCCCGGCTTGGCACGGGACTTTTTTGTAGACCTTTTTAAGGTGTACAATGCTGAAGTACATTGGATTTATCACGTAGGATTCAGCCAGCGTTTGCAATGGAAGCGCAAAAAAGTGTGTTTATTTACGACATGACATTAGAAACCTCTAAAATTATCAGTGTTTCTCTGCTATATTATGCATATATTATACATTATAAACCTTTAACCCTATAAAAAGCGGAAAGCGACTTTGTTTTATACTATGTAGTGATGATACTAGACTTGACAGCTGGCTAGTGTCACGGTACTTGACAACTTATTGTTCTTCATTGATTCGGGTAACAGGAAAAGGAAAGAATAAGCGTCGTAATAGTCTTGTTTCAGCAGATTAATTGGGAGAGGAAAACTCGGAACTTTGCTTAAACCGTCGGCTTCGACTAACTCTGTTATGGCGCTTGTTATAGTTTCCTAATATTACTTACAGCAAATTGGCCTTTAAAAGTTCTTTAAGAGAAGTGGTTGTGTTTTGGTTTCGAAATACATAAATTCGATGAATAATATAATGATTGTGTAATCATTATATTATTCATCGAATTTATGTATCTCTTATTGATAAACGTTTCACAACCCTCATTTCGTTAATGTGTTTTTTGTCCGTGCTTAGTATCCTTAGAGAATTCAACCAACCGGAGTCACCATTGACAGGCGTTCCCCTTAATTGCCGAAAACATATGACCAGTGATCATACACATGTATGGACTGACATTTATCTGACATGGCTATTTGTACGTTACGTACGAATAGCCATACATTTGACGTTCCCCTCCCCCGCAAAAATCGGCAGACTTTTTTTGTGTAGAAAATGACAGACATGGCTACTCCTGATTGAATGCTCTAAGTTAGTATCTGTCATAAATTATACTTGGCCTATTGAGATCAACATTTTCTTGTTAATAATCTCGTTATCGTGTTCATAATATGGTGGTATGATGATGGTATTTTTTTGGAATGAGTGTTTTTTCTCCTCTTTTTAGGACAATCGAAATGTCGCATACTGGCCCGATAAACCTTATTAAAAACATAATGAACTAAGAGCTGGCCACGTCAGAAATGACATGATAATGAGAGTAACAAAACCCGCCTGGTTATATTGCTATACTATCTTTATTACTAGATCCGGGCATCTGGCAGCTTTTAATGGGTGGAGGTCAGAATGGCAGACTAGCAAAGTTTTTGAATTGGAAAATAGTTATACCAAAATAGGTAAAAACTGCTGAAGTTGTCTCGGTTATAAAGACAGGGCCTATATTTTAACATTACAACTAAAAACATGGCGTATTATTACAGAAACAAAAACAATAAGCGACAAACTATGAATTATATTATACACCGTTCGGAATTAATTTCCCCCAACAGAAACTTTTGGCAATGATATAATCGAATTCTTTATATAATTTCTCATAATATTGCTTCAAACCCAGAACTCTAGGATTTGCTTTCTTGAAGTGGTTTGCATTCTTTGACTTCCACCACTTTACAGCTGCCAGATGCCCAGATCGTAGTATAGCAAACGGACTAGATTGGTTTTGTTACTCTCATTATTGTGTCATATCTGACGTGGCTAGCTCTCTGTCTATAAGTATTCAGACTATAAATAAAATCATTGCTTTTCCCGAAGCTTAATAAAAAGGGCTGCAGTATTATTTTTAACCAATCAGCAGCCTACACAATCAGAGCCAACCATTTATATGAATAAAATAATTGATAATTGAATTGAATTGAATGATCTATTTATTGGTTCTTATAATTGTGTAACATCTATTTATTTATAACAATGACATAGTATACTTTCACTCTTAAAGTCCGACCAGTCTAAGTCACCTGCCAATATTTATTAATTTATTTTAACTTTATTGCACGAAACAAATGAAAATGTACAAATGGCGGACTTAATAGCCAAATGGCAATCTCTACACGTCAACTGACCCAAACAGAGACTTGTAAGTTGGTGCATAAGTAAAATTTAATTGAGGAGAGAATACTAAGTCTAAAGCCAAATCTTAAAGTAAAAACATACATTTACAATAAATAAAATCTACAAGTGTGAGCTAATCCATGAATTGCCTCTGCCCAGAGTGTGAAGGCGGTGGAAACTTAGCGTTATTCACTCTTCTTAAGCAGCTAAATCAGTTCATACTAGAGGAGCTACGCATAAAACGCCGGTTGTCGAAGACGTGCCAGGACCACATACTCACATACTTCGGACACTTCTCTCGACGGCCCTCGGATAGTCTGGAGAGAATCATCATGACGGGAAAAGTTGAAGGCACAAGACTAAGAAGCCCTCCCCCTGCAAGATGGTGTGCCCAAATCACTGCACCCATGCAATTAAAACTGCAAGAAGCTATGCGCTTAGCGAGGGATAGAAGCCTGATATGGAACCTGGTCTTCAGAAGTTCTCCTGGTGGTCAGAAGGACCTGATGTCACGATCCTCAGCTCTGAGGGAACGACTAATGATGACGAAGCAGCTAAGGCGTTAGTGGAGTACGGGAACGCCTTTTTAACCTATAAAAATGACATAAATCACAAGTCCGATTTTATTTTGTGACCTGTTAGAATACGTTAAGTACTAATAATACAAAATATTTTCTAACAATTGTTAGTATTGCGCTAGGTATAATACATGTATTTGTTTTCTACACATAGAAAAGATTATGTAAGTTTTATTTTTCTCCACCAGGCTTTCGCTTTTTACTATTGCAACATAACTTCACATTTTAAAACGGTTTTGTCAAGAGCATATGTCGTCTTAGCCATTTGTAATTCGTTTAGAATTCAAGGTCACTTATATTTTGACAAAATGTTTTCGATTATGCTCACATAATCTATTGACCAAACTGTTATAAAATGACAGATAATGTTGGAATAGTTGAATGCAATAATATAGTAAAGGAAAATATATATCGTATTATCTTTTATTGTTGTTATTAACAAATATCTATATAATACCTAGCGCAACGTCAAAAACTGTTAGAAAATATTTTTTAATATAAGTAATCATATCATATTCTCTAACTAAAAATCGCACTTGTGAGTTATCGAAGCTCAAAACTGTTCGCGTACTGTACTACATGTGGAATCAAAGGTTTGAATATATATATGCGGGTCTCGCCAATACATAAGTATTTGTGTGATATACGATTTCAACCTCACATGGTCATTTATATTATAAATATTATATGTAACTGGGTATTTACCATGTTTATTGGAGTTTTTGAGCACCCGATATTTCGGCACAGTTGCATGTGCCATCATCATTACCATCATAATACTTGTGTGCCGTTTATTTCTAAAAATATCTTCATTAAATGGTCACTTTTATACTTTACCATGGACGAAAATTTATGAGGTGCAGCGTGGGTAGACCCCCCACAAGGTAGACTGACCTTGTAAGGTCGCGGGAGTCCGCTGGATGCGGGTGGTGCAGGAAAGGTCATTGTGGCACTCTTTGGGGAAGGCCTATGTTCAGCAGTGGACGTCTTTCGGCTGATATGATGATGATGATGATGATGAAATTTGTGATATTATATGCAGTCGTTTTTAAATTACCGTGAACGTGAACAATATTCCGTTATCGTTGACGATAAACTTAAAGCCACTAATACAACCACGATAAAGTATAAAAGCTTACAGTCTACAGTTTCCCTTTATTCTTTTAACAATATAGGATTTCTATTTCTACTCAATCGGCAGGCTGCAATACTCGTACTCGGAGCCAATAACCTACATGAATGACCTCATTCCTTGCTGTTACGTACGTAGGTAACATCAGATGTAAGTAACCATTTATTTCAGCAAACGTTAAAACAAGTCATTATCATTACATATTTAGAAAGAAGTATCAACATAAAAATAACTAAATAAACAACCTACTAATACAAAAACACTTTAAACTACATCCCACTACGACCCCCACCCAGTCCAAACGTCCCAAAAATGCTACCAGCATTGCCGCTCTGGATGGCAAGCTATATTTGTTGGGCTAAGGTAGGAGCCGGAACGAGGATCATTTTAATATGCGGCACTTAAGTCCTTTTAATATGCGTTTTTTATGGTTCCGTAGCCAGAATGGCAAAAACTGAACCCTTATAGTTTTGGTCATGTCCGTCTGTCCGTCCGTCCGTATGTCACAGCCAATTCACTCGGAAACTTTAAGACGTGACGTAGCTTAATAAAATTTAGACGTAAGGTGTAGTTTGTATGCCGCTATTTAGTTATGTAGTGAAATTGCTGAACTGTAAGTTCAAAAAATGAAAAAATTTAAAAAGATGCGCATTATCGTGTAATTTCTACGAAAATAATTTTGAACATTATCAGTTTAGCCATTATTGAGTTATTTCTAAAAAACTTCTTCCATAGGAATCAGATACGACCTTTTGGCATTAGTCTGGTTCTTATTCCATTGAAGTTACGGAACCCTCCATTGTGCGTGGTCCGACACGCACTTGGCCGGTTTTTTTAAAAATTATAAATAGAAACGGCTCAACCGGTTTTAGTCAATACTTATAGTTTTCATGGGATGTACTTAGAGGCCTGTGATCCCATGAATTTTTCCATATTTTTGGATCTACAGTTCAAAAGATAGAGGGAGGGGGGGATGCATCATTTTAAACTTTCGAAGCTATTATTTACAAAACTATTGATTTTATCCAAAAAATGTTTATGAAGATTTTTAAAAGACCTATCTAACGACAACCCACCCAATAAGGTAGCAAACAATACTTACCCGGAAAAAATGTTTTTTTTTTTTTGTTTATTTTAAAATAAATCTCATTAAAAATAAGTCTTCACAACAAAACGAATTGATTGATACCATACATGCAAGAAATTCATCGTGCGTATTGTAATGCTTTAACACTTTCACGACCAGGAACCCGCTAATCGGGCTCTCTGTTCGTAGGCGCTTTCCGCTAGATACGAGGAAAACGCTAGGATCGGCTACGAGCGTAGCGCCAGTAGCGCGTAGCGATGTGTGGTACGGAAAGTGTTAAGAGTCCGGTAACGATTTGAAAATGAAAATCGCTAATAATTAAATTACGCACATGAATCGCATTTGATATGATAGTTCGAAGTCTTGTTATTGCAAAAAAGTTCTTTGGATCTATATTATTAATATTTAATACCCTAAAACTGAATTCTTACAGACCTTGTTTAGTGAGGACGTTAATTCGTGCAATCTTGTCGCTTGATTATTAGTTATTTTTATGGCCCCTAATATGTTTTATATTATCTGATTAAAGCGTGAAGTACAGTTTATTTCTGTATTTTTACTTTCCTAAAATGCTTTAATACCTTCCCAAAAATATCACCTAAACTTCGGCAATTTTTCATAAAATTGCTCTAGCTAAACATACTCTCTCTTTAAAATTTATATGAAAATGAAAAAAAAACTGTTGTACTTATTCCTCAAACGACTCATTTTCCAACGTATTTATATATTTGACGTACTCGTATAACTTAATTTTAATCAACTTTTCACCTCTCCAAGCAAAAATCGCGAAATAGGTGTTAGTTAGGGTGAATTACTTATAAATGAAACAAGAAAATAAAAAAGCGTTCCACTTACACAATTTAAAAAGAAACGTACTTTCGAAATATGTATACAAACTGATAGAAGTTTCGTTAGTTACTGCAAAATAGTATCAAAAATTGAGCGAAATCGAAAAAACACGGGAATAAGTATCTACTGCGTCCACTTTAATACAATAACGTCTATAAGGCCCCTGCAGTATTATTTTTACCCAATCGGCAGCCTGCAACACTCAGCCAATAACCTACATGGATGACCTATTTATCGGTCCCTACTGTTACGTAACAGCCGCAGCCTCCCGCGCGGGACTCAGACGGGGAAATCGTACTTCGGGAAAAAGGTATTTCGAATTAAGTAACCTTTTTCTTATTGTCCCTTGATCTTTATAATTTTGACGGCGGAATCGTCCAGGTGCGGGGAAAAGGTATTTTTAATCAAAAAACCTTAGTGTTATGTACATTACACTTTATAATTTTACGGTTTTATTTAGGTAGTAGGATGAAAAACCAAGTCCAACGTGGGTCAGTTGGAGTTGCACAGGGTGGATTCACAACACGTTGGGAGCTTAAATACCGCGAGCCATCCGGTTGCCTCGTGGACACTGAAACTAAGCGTCATTGGTATGAATATAGCGCGTTGGAACTACAGTAGATATCATCTTTAAATATGTATTTGTCGAGGTAATAAATATTCTTATTTATTTATTACTGGCAAACCTGCACGATATTTTTGCAGTTGCAAGTATTCATTAGCTACACTACAGCATGTATCTGCTTACCATCATTTGAAATGTACAGTTTTGCACCACAATTGTGGTATAAAAAGATTGTTTTCATTGAACACAATATTCATTTTGTTCAAGCTCTAACAGGTTTTAAGAGCACTTAAAATATACGACCCGATATCATAATGATTGGAAATTTCCCTCTTAAAGTAATCGTGTTATGGTGTCGTAAGGCGTAATGAGGTGTTTATTTAATGACTGCTGCCTCCGAGAACGCCGCCGCTTAAAAGGATCATTTACACGGTAAGAGCTCACCACGAACCGTAATTTAATTAGGTACTTGGAAATATTGAATACAAAAAACATGTAAACTAACCGCACTATGTCATTATTCGAAGAATAATCATGGTTTGAATTTAATTGAACATTTGTTACAGTAAAAATAATTCGAAAATTGTGTGGATGCGCAATTTTCTTACTACGGCTCTGGCAAACAAGCATACGACCCGCGTGATGGACTCCAGAGTGTCACGTTTTAGTTTCTCGCATGAAATAATGATGTCTTAAATAATTGACTGACATTTTTATTTATTTATTTTGACATATGGTACTTATTTATTATTTTTATTTATTCTGAATGTAATAAGTATGTAATTTGTTATTTATTCTGTTACTCTATTTTGACGACATTTTGTTTCCTATCATGTATGCAATTTGGTGTGTTACAGTATTGTAAGCTTGCACTGTTTTTTTGAATAAATGAAAAAGACAATTTAGCACTGATATTGACTAACGATAATCACTTACGATTCGATGTCGTAACCACTATCCATCCGTATAAAAACTATAGAAAGGCATTCATTCTCTACTTCAACAAAATTTATTTCATATTCAATCGAAATATAATTGCATTATTCACTACGGATCTGAAATGTATGGAAGATCGGATCCGGATAATTTCATACATTTTGGATCAGGATTGCAAACCCTACTCGCTGCCAATTTTTTTTGTATGGAGAGTAGCTGTCGTACGAAATCGTAGGATGTAAGTGTCTTAAAGATGGTGAGGTCGAGATTTCAATCCAACCTTGTACTCTCTGCTGGGATGAAACTTGGCACAGTTTGGGCACCGTTTATTTAAAGGAAAAGAAGTAGGACGTTTCCGATCTTTTGAGAGTTTATCGTTAACTGACTTCTAAGAAGTTGTTTTTATTCTAAACGACACGGTAACGGGCCAGTGCCAGTGGATTGAGTATTATCATTCTTTTATTTAATCGAATTTTAAATGAAAAAATCACCAAATAATTTTAAGAAAAAGAACCGACATCACTTAGACTCCACCTTTCCAGAAGGAAATGTCCGAACTACTGCAAAAAATATTTAAATCACTATAGGCGTGCCTATAATATTTAAAGAGTTCAAGTTATAAGATTTAAAGAGGATCCCATCATCAGATCCTGAACTGATTACAATGGGACTAACTGTGAAGTCTCTTTCAAACAAAAAAATAATTTTCCAAATCGGTCTAGCCGTCTTTGAATAATCGGTGAACATAGGTACATAAAAATTAAAAAAATTGCAAAAACAAAGATCCCGACGAGTTGAGAACCTCCTCCTTCGTACTCTTGAAGTCGGTTGAAAAGATATGTCATATATCTATGTATGTCTTCTGCACACTCCGCAGCGAAAACGGCTGGACGAATTTTAATTGTATATATGTATGTATAGTGACCATTAGTGGCATGTTTTTGTAAACAGTACTTAAGCTTTGTAGGTATAGGTGTCTGTACATTAAAACCTGTATTTTAATGGGTTGCCATGCATGTCACCTCGGAATTGCAGCCATCCATGGTAACCGCTTCACAGTGTTTTATAGAAGCCAAAAAAGTGACATCCCCATTTTATTACAAATGACTATAGTTTAGAGCATTACGAATGCGAGACTAAAACTCCCATGTTTCTAATATGTGTAGTTTTTGAGACATAAATTTTTGAAAATCTTGTTTCTGACGCTCGGAAATTACGAAAAATAGAAATAATTTAAAATATATTGCATGGACTGTTTGTTTCGCCAAGGTGTTCGATAAAACATTCAAAGACATACATTTAAGAGCAATCACTACCTTCCTAGATACATTTGTTACAAAGATATTAATTGTTTTATTAATTTTGGTTTTTATATTTTTCCTTCCATGTCCCGCCGTAGTAGGTCGCAATATTGATATGAGAGCTTCATTATTATGTCTTCTATCTATTCTATTTTTTACAAGACCTAATTCCGTGGAACATTGAAGTAATCACCTAAACACTTTATATCCGGGTTACCCGGCCTCTAGGGTTGACACTTCGGTATTTTTAATTTTATACGCCGTTGTTTCCGGGATATATATAATTCTTGGTTTTGATAATAGTTTTGAGTACATATGCAAAGAACTAGCTAAAAAATATGTTAAAAATTTCGAATGGTGTCTTACGGCAGTGAATAGTCACTGCCGTAAGACACCATTCGAAATTTATGTACATAAACTTTTGGTCCATGGAGCTGCGATAATACGAAACTCGTCTGTTCCAATTGGAATGCTTTCCAAGCAATCATCAGAATCTCGTAATAAATATTGGCGTCACGATAGAGAACACCATACCCGCAAATCAGATCGAACTAAACCATGTCTGATTTGTTTCATAGAGCGTTAGTCTCATCAGACCCAATAATTTCGGAACAACGGATGTCGCAACGACAAAAAATATTAAAAAACGTCTCCTACCATCTGCCGCAATAGAATTATTGAAAGCACCACAGGATGCTTTTATATCGCCATCGGATGAAAACATAACACCATCATTAGAGTTATGTCCAGACGACAGCTATTCTGAGGTGCAAGATGGGGAGAGAGTCTGGAAGTGGAATATTGTTGCCTGGAAGTTGATAATTTTGTAATAATTCATTTCTTAGAAAAAATATTTGCTAAATTGGCGATGCATAATAGATATTTTAGCCTTTTCCCCCAAAAAAAATACATAATTGTAGTATACGGCTTTAACCGGTTATTTTTCGACCATAACCGATCGAATACCCGGCTTTGAAAATTTACCTGTTATTGCATTCCCTATACAGGATGTAACAAAAATACTGGTGATCCGTTTAAGGGCATAATGATATCGTATTACGACTAAGAAAAAATTTTAGATTTTTTTTTACACAAACAAAAATGTTTCTTTTTGTATGGGACACGTAGTCCCAGCCGGCCAACCCTCCATACAAAAGATTTTTTTTTTCACGCGAAAAAAATTTTTTTTAGTTTTTCATAATTAGAATACGATACCAGTTATGCCCTTAAAATAATCACCAGTATTTTTGTTACATCCTGTATACTGTGTTTATTTTATATCCAGGTAAATCCGGATACTGGTAGTGGCAGCCCTGACTGCAAATTTTAATCGACTGTAGATTAAATCTTCCAGGGAATTAGATCTTGTAAAAAATAGGGTAGATAGAAGACATAACAATGAAGATGTCATACAAATATCGCGATCTACTACGGTGGAATATGGAAGAAAAAAAATAAAAACCAAAATCAAAAAATAATTAATAACAAATGTACCTACAAAGGTTGTAATTACATGTAAATGTAATTTTTTAAAAGGTTTATCCAACACTTTAGTCAACAGAAAAGTTTGTTACTTAATTTGCAATACATAATTATTTTTCGTAATATCCGGGTGTCAGAATCAAGATTTTCAAAAATGTATTTCTCAAAAACTACACATATTAGAAACGCGGGAGTTTTAGTCTCGCATTCGTAATGCTCTAAACTACAGTAATTTGTAATAAAATGGGGATATCACTTTTTTGGCTTCCATAAAACACTGTGCGCTTACCAATTAAGCAGGCTGCAGGCTTGTTTGCCACCCATGGAATATAATATCCCACGATATAACTAGCAATTCTCAAGTGTATTTCGTCTTTCTCTCTTAGCGTAGTGTATAATCTTATGATCTTAAAGCTAGTCAATATTAAACTCTTATTTAACGGTGATAAACTGATTAACGTCTTCCACTCCACTCAACATCCACTAAAACATCGATGGAAGAAACTATCCCTACACTCACATAATAATTGAATTTGCAACTTTAATTAATTTGGACCTTTCCGCGACGACTTTATTCGAGATGGAGGCGCTGGGATCGAACTACAATCAAAACAGATTAACTCTATACGAATTTAATGGTACATAAAACCTTTTTAAACTGATAAAGTCAGTGCGAATCTGGGATTGAACTAGAATTAAAAAATAATAACTGTGTATGATTTCAATGATACATATGGCGTTTTTAAACCGATAGAGTTACCTACTTCGAAAGCCTCTAAATTAAAAAGTCGTGTTTCTATACGATTGTCGTAGTGATATTGGACTTTATGGAGTTGGGGGTTTAGTTCAATCAGTGGATCATCTCACGCCAGCAGACTAACTTTGAGTTCCTACGTCCATGCTTTGCATACTCAATGGATGGCTCTTTTAATTTGTCGTTATTAATTTTACTGAATGTGCTATTTATTTTACGCAGTTTCTACCTCTGGAAACTACCATGCAGGACGAGGACCTGCCAGGTTACCTCGTCCTGGAAATACAAATACAAACTTAGGTCGTAATTCCACTCTGTTAAGAGGCCTTATTCCCAAAACGCGCGAATTTCACGAAATGCTTCATTTTCTTCGAAGGCTATGGCGAATATACTCAGTTTTTTTAAATTAACCATTGATGCACATAATAGTTCATTTCTTTATCTAGACGGCCATCGGAGCAAATATTACATTTTAACGAGTGAAATATGAAAAAAATTGGTTGTCTTGGAAGGCCTTTCCGGATTTTCCAGTTAGGTGTACCGTTCATTTTCAGATTACGCAAAATAGGGTAAAAAATCTTATTCAATTTGAATTAAATTCAATTGAGTATATCATGTATGAGACGGCCATGGAAATGAAAATCGAAGATTCATCTTGGATAATCGACAAAACACCTTCTGATTATATGCCAGTTTTTTGATGAAAACACGGTTACATTTCATTTTTTCCACGAAAACCCTATGAATATTTTGCCTTAAAAATATTACCGTTGCAAAGTTAAACTATATTTCTAACACGATAGAAAAAACATTACTATAGCAGTAAATTTCAAATTACTATGAATTTTTAAAAATGACACTTAAATCACACTTCACAGGACACTTTTTGTAAGAATCGTATTTTTGGGTACTTAATAATAATAAACATGGTTCACAATTATTTTTTTGTATTACTAACACTTCAAACTATCTTATAAATAGCATTTTATGCGGCTTTTTTCATTAATAGAGTTTTTCGACCTTTTAGGGAATAAGGAGCCTAAATTATACAATTGTATCCCGGACTCTGTCGGAGTCGATATATGTCATGATACTCATGATGGTCCTAATACATTCAAAAGGACGTTAATGACATATTTCGCTTCTCTGGACATCTTAACGTAAATTTGAAGTGTAAAAAACCATTGTCTTCCCATTTTGGTACTCGTGTAAGTTTATAATGAAATGTTTATAATTTTAATTGTAACTAAACTTAAATTTTAAGATCTGCATGTTCGTACGTAAAAGATATTGGCTTAATTTTTGGTTACCTATACTTAGATAAGCATGAACCTCAATTGTAACATAGATTTAAGAGCATGTAAGATGTCTTATCTGTTGGTAATCCTAAATAAATAAATAAGTAGGTTTTGTTGAGTAAAAACCTTAAAATGTTATATATTAAAAAACTGCATTAAATATGCTTTCTTATGATATTTTATTTTATTTCAAAAGAATGATAACTGTTATAAGTTATATAACGTCTTTAAAAAATTCTGAGTGTTTGTCCTCTCCGCAGAACTTTTTTTATACGTGTAATTTTATATTTGTAATATCAAAAATTAATTCTGCATGTCTGTTTTATACGAAAATGATACCACACAGCACCTAGCAGCCTTAACCAGAGAGTACTATATTGCTTAGGACCCCTGATTTAGACGTGAAGATACAAAAAATTTACGGACCTCCAAAACTAAAAATATTCATCGCGGGGCACTCTATCCATGTTCAAAAATTCACAACTTTTTCTCGATGCGCAATTTTTTTTCAATTTCAAGCTGTGCTAGAGAAGGAATTGACTAGTTCAATGTGTAGATGTTTTTACGGTTTAATTCGTCAATATACGCTGTTAACTTTTCAACAGACTTTCATCGGTAATTGGCATTGGCTAATTTTTGCCCAATTCTGAAATTTTGGTCAACGGCGTGGATTTTGAAATCCGCCGGGTCGGCGGCTAAGTGGGTCCCACGGCGCAGCGCACACGTCTACATAAGAGCTTCTCGTTTATACAGAGTGTAACATATATACTGGTGATCCGTTTAGTGGCTAATACGCTCGGGAAATTAAACTATTTCGCTGTGAAACATTTTTAAACTAACATCAGAGCTGACAGCTAAACAAATCAAGATGTCTCCATACCATAGAGAACAATACGCTCTATGACTATACTGAACTGTTTCCATATAAATGAGAATAATAGCACCGTCTTGACAATGATCATATATTTCTGGTCAGGTTTTATTTTTTATTTTTATTTATTGGGAGAACAAACAGAGTTAAATGTACACAATGCTTAAGATTCATTATTAATTACATAACAAACATGCATTTAGCTCCTCAACAGTCCTCACTGAGATGTATAGATTAGTTTACTTATTCTAGTTACTTAAATGCTAAGGTTTTACAAATATATTAATGTTTCTATGGTACACTGAAATTGTTATACTATTCAGCAAAACATTAGATGACAGCGTAAATGTACAAAAAAAAAATAATGAGTATAGTGATAACTTGGCTACTACATAACTTATTTTAATTTAATTTTTTTAATGAATGGAACACAAAAAAAGAAACAAACTAGGCTTACTTATTATTTAAATATTTATTTGTAATTACTTGTTTTGTAATATATTTCTCAGTTGTATTGCATTTTGGACTTATTAAAGATATCGACCGAGACTAGGGACTTATTGTTTTAGAAGCACAAGAGTGTGCAATAAATCTCCCCGTCACATGGCTTTGTCCTTGTCAAATACTGTCCCCGGATGTAATCATAAGCTTATATTGGTTTTGGGATCAGTCTGTTTGTAGTTGCAGTCCGTAATACAGGAAATTGAGCGGTGTATGTATTTATCCGACTCGGCGCTCGGAGTAATAGACCGATCGATGAAGCTGCTGATTCAGTAACTATTGCATCCGGGAAAATTAGGACTTGCGGTATTATTTTGTTGGTTTCTGCAACATTGCTTTCAGCCCCGGATTAGTGTACAGTTTTTTTTAATTTATTTGTTATTAGCACAGTACAGTGATGACGTTTACTTTTTACGGCCGAGATGCCCACCGCGTTGTGCTATTTTGCATATCGCTTGCATTTATTGCCTGCGCGAGATGCAGTATCAGTCATGGGTATCAACTATCATCGCAACCTGAAACTAAACCAATTGAAATTTTAAAATAAGAATTGGATTATTCCTTTTAGGCCCTTTATTTAGAATAAACAATGACAAATCGTTTAAAATATCTAACAAAATAGTAATTACATATTCTATGTCTTCTATCTTAACAAAAAAAAACCACACATACCACAAGTTATCATCAGAATATTCATTTGATAAAATGAAATTCCTTACGTGACTTTTTATAGTGCTTAGGGCTTTCTATTATTGTATTTTTTTTAACTCACTAAAACGCAAATAAATTCAAGTAATAATTTCCATCAGTATTCGTTAATTAATTGAATGTTTTTTTTCTTCACCGACGCGCAAAACCAAAGTAAAAATATTATACATATTCAATTTATTTAGAATTCAAAAATACTCCCCGTTGATTAAACTATAATGCACCATGATGGATGGCACGCTCACGTCTAGCTCTGAAAGAGCCAGTTTTGTATGGCGCAGTACATTAGCAACACTAGTCTAGCACAATAGTCACCACCCAATCCAAAACGACATAACTACACCTACATTTAAGCGTACTTACGTCTTTCTCTCTTAGCGTAGTGGATTCTAAAACGTTGTAAGTGTACAGTACGTTTTCGGCGCTTAAGACGTTTTCGGGTAGTGAAGACTCTTTTGTAAGTCTTGGAATAGTGCCAGCTTAGATTGACGCGGACTTACTCTTCATTACGTGGTCACTCGGTTTACTGTTATGGTAATGCGTGTGTAAAAGTTCCAAGCAAACAAAACTTAAGGGAAGCCATTGAACACATTGGACACAGTCATTGGACAATTCGAAAAAATAGGTTTTTTTCGGCTATTTCAATGTTTTGTACGTAAAAATATGTCCATAGTGACGACACCGCCGTCAAAAAAGAGTTTTGCACTGCACCAACATTTTTTGAAGTGGTAACTAACTCCCTCTGAAACTAGATGAATCCCAGAAAAGTTTATAGGACATTTTAGTCCCTAAATATGATCTGGAATACAATGTTAAAATCTTTTCTAATACAATTTCCTCGTAAGCTCATAGTAGTTACATAACTAAAATTCCTCGTTAGAAAGGCACAGCGTCGGAATATGTAAATACCATTGCGTTGTGTGGCCATCTAAGGGTGAGGCCAGAAGAGCGTAATTTTTTGAGTTGTGAGCCGCGTAATTTCTGCTACATTCGGTTTCATACAAGAGCCCTATTTTGTCACCCGCGTGATGCAAAATGAGTTGTTTCATTTGTATGTAGCAGAAATGCAGAAACGCGGCTCACAACTCAAAAATTTCGCTCGTCTGGCTTCACCCTAAAAGAAGGCGTAACTACTGCACTTCAACGAACATTGCAATGGATTCCTCTGTTTTATTATTCTACTTCATTTCCTGCATTTTCTAGTTCTTATTCATACCTTATTACGTATTCTAGTAGTTTTTCTGCCGGTACAGAATGCTTTATAGCGTACCTATTCAGAGGTTGCTCTTCTATTTTTAAAGTAGTAAAATTGTAGAATTGCTTGTCTGTTAACACTTTCACGACCAGGAACCCGACTGCCGGGTTCTCTCTTCGTAGCTACTTCGCACTACATACGACAAATACGTGGTTAGGGACTACGGGCGTAGCGCGTAGCACTAGGTGGTACGGAAGGTGCTAATAGTACGGGCAGGGACCGCATGGTCTGCTACGTTACCTGATACAAGATAAGCTCCATGGCACATGTTCATAAAAGTGATGCTGAGTTCCGAAAAAATATTAAAAAAAATTAGAATTAGCCGAAAGCACAAAAAAGTACCACTTCCGGTGTAAAAAAATGAATGGTATTTACTACCTACGTCATTTGATACAAAGATGACACTTAAGGCAACAAATAGCCATTTGTATGTAGGTACAGAAAAACCCAGTCTGCCAGTTCCTGCATGGCCGGAAGTACCCGGCAGACTGGTTTAAAAGTGACGTAAATTTGGGGTCAAACTCGTTACTTTTTAAGCAGTCTGCCGGGTAGCAGTCAGTTCTAATTTTTTTTTACATTTTTTTCGGAACTCAGCATCACTTTTATGAACATGTGCCATGGAGCTTATCTTTGTATCAAGTAACGTAGCAGATCATACGATCCCCGCCCGTACTATAAGAGGCGACGAATTTATCCAGAAGATTATAGAAGGAAGAGTTTAAGCAAAGAGTAAGTCAGTCAACAAAAAATAGGAAAGAACATGAGAGTCAGGGGAGAAAACCGAGAAAAACATAAATTGATCAAGTACGCAAAGTAAAAGTAAACTTCACTTACCAGGCAGTCAAAAAAGAACAGAAGGATAATGAGAGGATGGTAGTCGATAATAGAAGGAACATATACGTGGGAATTGCTCCAACGACAAGGTGTTTAAGACCATTGTGAGTAGTCTGTTAATTCAACAGTAAATACCGTATTTTAGGGTTCCGTTCCCAAATAGTAAAACCCCGCCCTATTACTAAGACTCCGCTGTCCGTCCGTCCGTCCGTCCATCCGTCTGTCACCAGGCTGTTACAGTTGAAATTTTCACAGATAATGTATTTCTGTTGCCGCTATAAAAAAATATTTAAGGGGGCTCCCATACAACAGACATAATTTTTTTGCCGTTTTTATATGTAGATAATGGTACGAAACCCTCCGCGCGCGAGTTCGACTCGCACTTGGCCGGTTTTTTTATTTGTACATCTTTTCAAGGATTAGATTATATATATGATAATATAAGCGGGAGTAGCGAGGTTGACAGTTCATAAATCCGCTAGTTTCAAATTATTATAGACTAGATTGCTCTGAATATGGCATCCGCAAATACTATAAGCTTCGCTATTTCCTGCGCTGTGAAATTATATCGCGGAAAAATCAATGAGACTAGCCGATGCTCATATTTTACCCAGTACCGCAACTGAAGATGATTTACTATAAATAACTAACACTCATATCGCCTAATCTATTATTAAGACAAGTGGCAAAATGACCTAGTTTCCTACAAATAGACAATTTGAAGTTTGAACCATGTAAAACAAAATTTAATTTTGTGTTCAATAAAGTCCAACGGCTCACCATTGGACTATGTACATTTTAAAATAATAGGCCATTGATGCTACGATGTTATAAATTGTATTATAAAAGTAATATTTTACATTTATCCAGATAGACGGAGAGCTACGTGACGAAACCATTCTCGTTATTTTGCTATACTATGCTAATTTTTAGATTCGGACATCTGACAGCTGTAAAGTGGTGGAGGTCAAATAATGCAAACCACTTTAAGAATACAAATCCTAGAAATCTGGTTTTGATGCAGTATTATGAGAAATTATATAAATAATTAGATTATATCATTGCCAAAACTTTCTGATGGGGGAAAGTAGTTCAAAACGACGTATAATGTCATTCGTGGTTTGTCGCCCATTGTTTTTGTTTCCGTAATAATACGCTATGTTTTTTGTTTTAATGCTAAAATATAGGCCTTGTGCTATATAACTAAGACGATTTCGACAGTTTTTACCTATTTTGGTAGTACTATTTTCCAATTCAAAAATGTTGGTAGTCTGTTACTCTGACCTCCACCCATTAAAAGCTGCCAGATGCCCGGATCTAGCAATAAGGATAATATAGCAATCTAACCAGACGGGTTTCGTTGCTCTCATTATTGTGTCATATCAGACGTGGCCAGCTCTTAGACCAAGATGCAACTTAGTTTACCTTTTTAGGTATGGTTGAAAGAAAATACAAATTAACCGATATTCAATTATGGTATCCCAGTTGTTAATTAATATTTTTGAATATTTTTCGGATAATCTGATAATTTTTTACGTTTACCTAAATCACATTTCAGAATATCACATAAACATTGCGATACTCGGGTGCTATTTTGATTTTTAGTAATACCGGTAACGATCCCTGACGGACATATCTAGGCGCGTTGTTTTCAACCGACTTCAAGATTTCGAAGGAGGAGGTTATCAATTCGTCGGGACCTTTGTTATTTTTTTGGTATTTTTTCT
Source organism: Pammene aurita (assembly GCA_947086415.1). Lineage (NCBI taxonomy): Eukaryota > Metazoa > Arthropoda > Insecta > Lepidoptera > Tortricidae > Pammene > Pammene aurita. The sequence continues at coordinate 30,783,166 of OX352303.1, forward strand.
TGTATGTTTGTTCATCGATTATTCGAAGACGGATGTACCCATTTGAAAAATTCTTTTTTTGTTTCACAGTTGGTCCCATTGTAACCAGGTCAGGATCTGATGATGGGAGCCTGGAGAAATCTAGGGAACTCTTCAACTATTATAGGCACACCTATAGTGATTTAAGCGTTTGCTGTTGGAAAGGTGGATGCAAAGTGAAGTCGGTTCTTATTTGTTTAAAATTATACTATGTCATTTCGTCCTGTGCGTAACTGAGGTTAAAATACAGATTTTTACATAACTTTCCGTACATTTGGTCTGACATCGAGCTGACTGCCGTCGCTGAATATAATATGAATGCTAGTGCTCTTTGCACGGGATCGCATTTTGTATATTTAACCGGGTGTCGGATCCAGGCGTTTGCATATAACATGCCGTGCTTGGAGCCAATGTAAAATTATTGCTTATTTTGTGCTGCGGCTATTTCGACTATAAGGATTTTAAAAGTTTATTTACGCTTTTTGGTGTCACGATATGTCAGATATCTATTACCAGATCAGTTCCATAATACAATAATTTGCACGAACATATTGCATTTTAATAACTTTGCAAGTTAATGAAAAGTATCTAGAATAAAAAATATATGATAGGGCTTTTGAGTGTAAGAAATAGTGTCTGACATTAATACCTATTTCATCACTGCGTATAAATAACCAGACATACCTTATTTAAAATTCAAGGTGAAATATGTACCATTTCTATGTGCTATATTCAGTTCTATTAGGGCAAGAAAATACATGATATAACTACATTTATAGCAAAATGTATACTTAGATACTCTCGTTGATTTTTTACCATAAACCACGTCCTATAGTTACCTAGATGATCCCATATTGCTCGGTTGCTCATCTTATAATATCCGGTATCCGTCCTTTACCGGCAACGACGAGACGACGACGTTACCTACAATTTGAATCCTGCCCGTTCATATTGTGTGAGTGCGGGCGAAACGTTCTTTTGTGTAAGCCAATTTGATGTGATTTCAAGATATGTAAGAAACAGAAAAAAATATGTGAGTGCCGTGGAACACTCGGTTGGAACGAAGTTATGTTATTTAATTTAATTGAATATTTTACTTTTTTGATATTATTATAAATTTTTGTAATTCTTGCCTTTTTTGCCCTTTTTTTTACTTTTTTTGTTTTATTTGCCTTTTTTTTACTTTTTATTAACTTTTAAACTTTTTGACTAACTTTTTTATTTTTGACTTTTTTGATTTTTCACTTTCTCACTTCTCACTTTTCACTTCACTTCACTTTATTCTATTTCATTTTAAATGTTTCTCAATCCTATGGCTTTGTATCGCGTTTTCGTGACGGTCACGTGACTTTTTTCGCCTAGCCCCCCATCCGCGAACCGTCCGATAAGGAACTTGGTTCCAAAATTGTTCTGACAGATGAATGCGTACATCAATCATGAAAATAATCCCATTAATTAGAATAAGAATTAGTTAGCAAATGGCACCACCCACACGCTACAAAGGCTGTCAATAGTAACGGAATACAAAGGCAATATTAATCTCCGTGCAACATACTGGTTGACCGCTTTTTATTTTAATATCGTCGGATCATGAAACTAGTGCCAAGAATTAACATAGGAATTAGTTAGCAAATGGCACCAACACGCTACAAAGGCTCTCAATAGTAACAGAATACAAAGTGCAGTAAAACACTTCGTAATTTGCATTAACACGTTTAATTTTGCAGATTAAGTAAATTATTTAAAATTAGCAATTTGGTCCTTCGAGCCGGATAGAATGTAATTAAATTACAATAATCAGATTATTTAAAATTAGTACTTCACATAAAAATGACGATAAAGATATCTATATAAAGATATTTCACATTCAATAATTTCCTTAGTGGATAGAATGTAATTAAATTACAATAATCAGATTATTTAAAATGAGCACTTCACATAAAGATGAAGATAACGATATCAATAAAGGTATTTCACATTCAATAATTTTCTTAGTATCGTAGACCCGGATAGAATGTAATTAAATGACAATAATCAGATTATTTAAAATTAGCACTTCACATAAAAATGACGATAACGATATCGATATAAAGATATTTAACATTCAATAATTACCTTAGTATCGTAAACGTCTACTTCCGCACGAAAGGAAAATAAAACGAGGGAGTACTAGCAAAAATAGTAAGTACAAATAAAGACTCGGCTGGTAATTTGGCTGCGGGAAAATAATGGATTAATGAGGCGAGTGATATGGATGGTGACAGATGATTCGCTGGCTGAAAGTAGCCTAAATTCAAGAGCCAGGTCTTTGTACGCCCGTCAAATGAGGCAATTATAATTTTGGGGATTTAGGGTTAATATAAAAATGCGAATCCCAGATATGTAAGAATGGTAACACAATATAGAACTAAAGCACGGCAAATAAAATACGAAGTCCCCAATTAAACTCTAGGACACTTCACGGAGCGACACGCCGCTCCCACCTGGTGAGCCACGCATAATGCGGGCTCGAGTCCATTAGAGGCGACTGGCGGCCGTATTCCAGGCGATACGCCGGTTTCACCTGGTGAGTCACGCGAAATGCGGGCTCAAGTCCTTTGAAGTGGCTGGCGGCCGTATTCCAAGGCGATACGCCGGTTTCCAGTATCTGCGTTGGACAGTATCGCAGTTTCGGCCGCAAACGCTTGACGCCCCTCCGACGCGGTACACGAACGCACTTGGCATTGGATATCAAAAAAATACTAATTCCAATCACACCCAACAAATAATCAAACTCAGATTAAAATAGGAAAAAAGGGATGTCAAAATGGATTCTGATAACTGCACAGCTCGAGGTTCACAATCTATCTGTCTTCTCGACTAAAACAAAAACTATTCCAAACTCCTACAAAGTTTGAATTTAAAATTGATGCGAATATCCTCTTTTCTCAGTCGTCAGCTTCTTTCAAAATAAATAATTTTGAACAAAAAAGAACCGACTTCACTAAACATCCACCTTTCCAAAAGCAAATGCTCGAACTGCTGTAAAAAATACTCAAATCACTATAGGTGTGCCTATAATAGTTGAAGAGTTCCCTCGATTTCTCCAGGATCCCATCATCAGATCCTGACCTGGTTACAATGGGACCAACTGTGAAGTATACTCTTTCAAACGAAAAAAGAATTTTTCAAATCGGTCCAGCCGTCTTCGAATAATCGGTGAACATACATAACAAAAAAAAAAAAAATTGCAAAAACAAAGATACCGACGAATTGATAACCTCCTCCTTCGAAATCTTGAAGTCGGTTGAAAAGGACACATCATATTTTGATATCGGCTCCACCTAACTATAAGTAGACGAACCACGATCTAAGCTACCCTAACTCGCGCAACTTGGCCGGTAAACAAAATTAATAGCGCGGATAGTCCGAAGGGACGCCACGAGATGTAGCTGGCGTTCTTTCGGCATGCTACAAAAGGCAATATTAATCTCCGTGCAACATACTCGTTGACCGCTTTTTATTTTAATATCGTCGGATCATGAAACTAATCCCAAGAATTAACGTAGGAATTAGTTAGCAAATGGCACCACCAACACGTTATAAAGGCTGTCAATAGTAACAGAATACAAAGGCAATATTAATATCCGTGCAACATACGCCTTGACCGCTTTTTATTTTAATATCGTCGGAACCGGGTTAACGCCTGGTCGGCGCGGGTCGCACTTCTATTTGCGTGCAAAATCAATTCACAGGCGATGTGGGTCAGGTGCTTGTAGGGGGACCAGACCTCTAGAGTTTTGTTCAGGATCATTTTTTGAAATCTCATTTGACTCATATCAGTCATATCATTTACCAGGTTACCTCGGACTTTTTTTTTATACCACGACGGTGGCAAACGAGCATACGGCCTGCCTGATGGTAAGCAGCCACCGTAGCCTGCACCTACAGAGGTGTCACATGCGCGTTGCCGACCCTTTATAAAAAGTAGAATTTACTGTGTTGACGGCGACGGCTAAAGGAACAAGGGGGTCCCTCATCGTCAACACACTGGGTCCTCTTTGAGCTCTTTGGCAACCGTACTCACCAGCGGGAACACAACGCTATGAGTAGGGTCTAGTGCTATTTGGCTGTGGTTTTCTGTAAGGTGGAGGTACTTCCCCAGTTGGGCTCTGCTCCAGATTTGAGCGAGATGATATTCGCTGTGCTCTGCCCTACCACACATAGCGAGATGTCATTCGCAGTACCCATACCTCTCTTTTGAACGTAGTTAAGGACATACCCGTGTCCGGACGTAGTTTAAGGACATACCCGGGTCCGGGGACTCAGAAGAAAAGTCGAAATGAATATTGATTTTTACACAATGCACCTCGTGAAAACCAGTTCTATCAAACTGGTCTAATTTGACGTTCAGATGTAAGTACTCTTTGATTAATAAATACAGTTGAAACTAATGTCGAGATATTACAGTCAATTTATAATAAACGGTTTTCGGACCACATCACCCCGATGATAACATTGTACAATCCTTGGAATATCGCGAAACAATAACAGAATTGATTCATCTAGTTAAGTATTAAATAACCTTTTAAATAAAATAAAAATTGCTGTACAATTAGATAAAAAACATTTTGTAACTGTTATAGATCTCACTAGATAGTTATCGTTGGTTCAAAAGTACATAGTACCCAATAGCGAATGCCTCTATAATAATATGGGAGCTGCAAGCAAGCAATCCCCTGTACAATTTCCAAATTGCCATAAATATGCAACTCAAGCCTTTCATTATCATACCTCGCCTGACCTAGTAACTAGTTTGAAATAGATAAGCGTAAGGACTTTTCAAGATATTATTATTCTTTGACAGGTTATGATTTACGTGACTGACAGACAGACAGAGTATAACCATAAGGGTTTCTTTTTTACTATTATAATTTTTATTATAGGATTTTATTATCTTCCTTGACATGGAAGATATTGTTTTTTCCCTTTAGTATTCTAGTATAGTAGTTCACTCAGTTACTCGCTTGCTCCACTTTTTGTCTCCTCTACTATTACTGTTTTAATATCAAACCTTAAACAATGTTGTACAAAAGCACATTATCAAGATGAGTATGTGGTAACCCTAGCCGCGGTCGAGTCGACCGCGCGACCATGGGCGGACGAATATTAGCGCCGAGCGGTCTATTTGCCGCCTAAATTATTCCGCCGGGGCGCGCTTTACCATCACTGCGTATATATTAGCTGAAGCAGTTTATTCGAATAGGTCTTACAATTTCAAAAACTCCGAAAAAAATATTGAGTTCCTCTTTCGTACTCATTACAACATTGACATACTGATTAATATGACCACTTTAATGACGTCATAACAAGATTTATTTATCGTATGGCTAACTATATGTCACTGGATACAGATAGGCATTTAATTTTATTCCCTGGGGTAGTAGTGGGAAAGCAGATGATAAAGAAAATCCAGTGAGTGCTTCGTCATAACAGTCATAACAAGATGCACTCCCTTAGTTTGATTCTTCTGTCGACCGCATCATGGAAGTTTTCTTATTATGTATGATATTAATCCACGTCGAGTCTTGAACATTATTGTATAAACGTTAATATACATAGTTATTCTATAACTAGAATCTCTAAGTTGTTTATCTAAAGAGGAATCAAGTATCTAGGAATTCCGTACCCAAAGGGTAAAAACGGGACCCTATTACTAAGACTCCGCTGTCCGTCTGTACGTCTGTCACCAGGCTGTATCTCGTGAACCGTGATAGTTAGACAGTTGAAATTTTCACAGATGATGTATTTCTGTTGCCGCCAGGGCTTGGAACCGGTACCAAAAATACCGGTTACATACCGGTATTTATAGGTTCTTTTCATTTCGGTTCCAGAGTACCGGTAAAGAAAAAATACCGGTACTAGCAGTGAAAAATATCGGTTCTCTATAAAGGTTCCTGGCTTGAAACCGGTACCGACGGTACCTGTTCCATATTTATGAGTTTTTTTCATTTCGGTTCCGCAGAACCGGTAAAGAACAAATACCGGAATTAGCACCGAAAAATACCGGTTCTCTATAAAGGTTCTTCCACGTGTACGCGACGTTGTCGTTTAGTGCGGTACGCATATTCGGTGCGAAACATACCTACACTACAAACGAACGCGGCGTTGCGCTGCGCGTTGCCAGCATGCCAGGCGAATCAGCGATGGCCGATGCGCGGTGATTCAGTTCGAATTGAACACACGGCGGAAAGTGGAAGTTCATTGTTGTGTATTTATCAACCGACTTCATGATTTCGAAGGAGGAGGTTCTCAATTGGCTACTTTCCTAAAAAAATATTCGAAAATAAGGACCGTTTTAAAATCAAAGATGGCGGAAACGGGCAAAATTTTCAAAATTGTCATGGTAGTCATTTCCGACTAATTCGGGTGTGCAGATTTCGAAAATAATGTCTATTTTTAAATCCAAGATGGCGGTCATACACACTTTTAGTAAAAATCGTCATGGTAGTCATTTTCTATTAATTCAGGGATGTAGATTTCGAAAATAAAGACAATTTTAAAATCCAAGATGGCGGAAATGGATAATTTTGTCAAAATCGTCATGGTAGTCATTTCCGACTAATTAGGGTGTGCAGATTTCGAAAATGATGTCTATTTTGAAATCCAAGACCGCGGTCATACACGTTTTTGGTAAAAGTCATCATGTTAGTCGTTTCCGATTAATTCAGGGGTGTAGATTTCGAAAATAAGGACCGTTTTAAAATCAAAGATGGCGGAAACGGGCAAAATTTTCAAAATCGTCATGGTAGTCATTTCCGACTAATTCGGGTGTGCAGATTTCGAAAATAATGTCTATTTTTAAATCCAAGATGGCGGTCATACACATTTTTAGTAAAAATCGTCATGGTAGTCATTTTCTATTAATTCAGGGATGTAGATTTCGAAAATAAAGACAATTTTAAAATCCAAGATGGCGGAAATGGATAATTTTGTCAAAATCGTCATGGTAGTCATTTTCGACTAATTAGGGTGTGCAGATTTCGAAAAGATGTCTATTTTGAAATCCAAGACCGCGGTCATACACTTTTTTGGTAAAAGTCATCATGTTAGTCGTTCCGATTAATTCAGGGGTGTAGATTTCGAAAATAAGGACCGTTTTAAAATCAAAGATGGCGGAAACGGGCAAAATTTTCAAAATCGTCATGGTAGTCATTTCCGACTGATTCGGGTGTGCAGATTTCGAAAATAATGTCTATTTTTAAATCCAAGATGGCGGTCATACACATTTTTAGTAAAAATCGTCATGGTAGTCATTTTCTATTGATTCAGGGATGTAGATTTCGAAAATAAAGACAATTTTAAAATCCAAGATGGCGGAAATGGATAATTTTGTCAAATTCGTCATGGTAGTCATTTTCGACTAATTAGGGTGTGCAGATTTCGAAAATGATGTCTATTTTGAAATCCAAGACCGCTGTCATACACTTTTTTGGTAAAAGTCATCATGTTAGTCGTTTCCGATTAATTCAGGGGTGTAGATTTCGAAAATAAGGACCGTTTTAAAATCAAAGATGGCGGAAACGGGCAAAATTTTCAAAATCGTCATGGTAGTCATTTCCGACTAATTCGGGTGTGCAGATTTCGAAAATAATGTCTATTTCTAAATCCAAGATGGCGGTCATACACATTTTTAGTAAAAATCGTCATGGTAGTCATTTTCTATTAATTCAGGGATGTAGATTTCGAAAATAAAGACAATTTTAAAATCCAAGATGGCGGAAATGGATAATTTTGTCAAATTCGTCATGGTAGTCATTTTCGACTAATTAGGGTGTGCAGATTTCGAAAATGATGTCTATTTTGAAATCCAAGACCGCTGTCATACACTTTTTTGGTAAAACTCATCATGTTAGTCGTTTCCGATTAATTCAGGGGTGTAGATTTCGAAAATAAGGACCGTTTTAAAATCAAAGATGGCGGAAACGGGCAAAATTTCCAAAATCGTCATGGTAGTCATTTCCGACTAATACGGGTGTGCAGATTTCGAAAATAATGTCTATTTTTAAATCCAAGATGGCGGTCATACACATTTTTAGTAAAAATCGTCATGGTAGTAATTTTCTATTAATTCAGGGATGTAGATTTCGAAAATAGAGACAATTTTAAAATCCAAGATGGCGGAAATGGTTAATTTTGTCAAAATCGTCATGGTAGTCATTTTAGACTAATTAGGGTGTGCAGATTTCGAAAATGATGTCTATTTTAAAATCCAAGACCGCTGTCATACACTTTTTTGGTAAAAGTCATCATGTTAGTCGTTTCCGATTAATTTAGGGGTGTAGATTTCGAAAATAATGACCGTTTTAAAATCAAAGATGGCGGAAACGGGCAAAATTTTCAAAATCGTCATGGTAGTCATTTCCGACTAATTCTGGTGTGCAGATTTCAAAAAATAATGTCTCTTTAGAAATCCAAGATGGCGGTCAAACAGTTTCTTAGTAAAAATCGTCGTGGTAGTCATTTTAGATTAATTCAGGGAAGTAGATTTCGGAAATAAAGACCGTTTTAAAATCCAAGATGGTGAAAATGGATAATTTTGTCAAAATCGTCATGGTAGTCGTTTTCGACTAATTCGGGTGTGCAGATTTAGAAAATAATGTTTTTTTTTAAATCCAAGTTAGCTCTCGCACACTTATTTGGTGAAAATCGAATGAATGTCGTTTTACATTAATTTGGGGATTTAAATTTCGAAAATAAATACCGTTTTAAAATTGAAGATGTCTGAAATAGACAATTTTATTAAAATCGTCATGATAGTCTTTTTTGTCTCATTTGGATGTGTACTGTGTAGATTTCGAAAATATCGTATGTTTTAAAATCCAAGATGGCGGCCATACACTTTTTTCGAAAACAATTTTATGGTAGTCGCTTGTGATTAATTGAGGGGTGTAGATTTCGATATAAGGACCGATTTGAGATCCAAGATGGGTGTTAAAGGACAATTATTGTAAAAATGGTCATAGTAGTCATTTTCCACCAAACTCAAATTATTATGAGTGTTATGATGACATTGAACCTAGAAGAACTCAACCCCCTAAGGCACAGGTTTTTACCTAGTCTAGGGGTCGAAAGTTTGACCACTCCACACCGACTTGTCTGTACAGAAATCCTGTTGTGTAACTATTACGTAACATGATGTCTACACGATAATTCTTAATCCGTGAACAGGAACCATCTTTTCTAACTCAGTAATTGATGGAGATTACGTTAAAGTAGTAATTACGTGGAAACAAACTTGTTTTTTTTAAATCATAATTTTAATTTTGAGTTAAGTTTTATCCTAAAACCCTTGTCACTCTTCTACCTTATCGGTTTTAATGAGTTTGTAACCTCTTTACAAACTTATTAGCAATTGACAATTTATGAGTAAACCCTGTCCTTGACATTGTCAATCACTTTTGTTATACGCATAAACAAAGTCAGAGTCGTGGATATTGAATGAGAAAATTATAACTAATTTTCCAAAAATCATGCCTCCACCATATCCGTACTCAAATATCGAGCGTTACGACATTGTACGTTTGTCGATACAAACGAACAGCACAAGACGAACCCAACAGTTATTTCACGAATTTCATCCAAACGTCCCGATTCCCAGACACAATTTGATAAATCGCATGCACCAAAACCTACGTGACTTCGGACAGTTTACAGTGCCGCAACATGCTCAAGCACCCGGACGACCTCGTCGTCATCCTGACGATCTGGATCGACGAATCTTAAGATTCTTTGCTCGGGATCCTCGAAGGAGCACTAGACAAGCAGCGAGAAGATTTCGAGTGAGTCAATCCTTCGTGTGGCGGTTGCTTAACTTGTCCGAGTTACATCCCTTTCATTTTCGACCTGTGCAAGATATTCTACCAACAGATTTTGCAGGGAGGGTTGCTCTCTGTCAGTGGTTCGAGAGAATCATCGAAACCAATATCTTGTGGTCGGATGAATCAACCTTCACGCGTGTCGGTCAATTTAATGTCCATAATGAACACTTTTGGGCTGCCGAAAATCCTCGGACGTAAATGTGTGGGCAGGGATAATTAATGAGACATTAATTGGACCCATATTCATAGAAGAGAGATTAAATGGAGGAAACTACCTAAATTTGCTAAGGCATATGGTAACAGAGCTGTTGGATGAAGTGCCACTGCGGAATTTGAATAACCTGTATTGCCAGCATGATGGTGCCCCTGCACATTTTGAACATAGGGTTCGCGACTACCTGAACGCGGAATTCCCTGGGCGGTGGATCGGCCGCGGCGGCCCTATCGCATGGCCTCCACGCAGTCCAGATCTCACTCCATTGGATTTTTACCTTTGGAGTGACGTAAAACGAATTGTTTATGAACAAGAGTCCAATACTGTACTAGAACTCCGCCAAAGAATATGCAACGCATTTGACGAAATAAGGGCTAGCAATTCTCTTCGCAAAATTAAAAATAATCACAGGCGTCGAGCGGAGCTGTGTCAATAACAACACGGTGGTCATTTTGAACACCTGTTAAATTATGTTTAAAATAATCTTTTTTATGTTTTAGTTGGTCAGGTATGCAGTTGCTTTTATTGTTTTGTATTTATTTATTAAATTGTACAGTTTAAAAACAAATCGTTTTACTTGTTCAAAATTTAACTTGTTAAGTAGCTTGCAAATAAAAGTTTAGGTAATGCACTTTATGTTAATCACCTACTAATTATTTTCGTCGTTATCAGTGCAGCACTGATAAGATTACAAGTACATAGAAGTATTTATTGACATTAGATCCATCAAATTTCCCGCCATACTGATGGCACTTGACGTATCGTAGTTAAACTTTATTATACTGTAGGATGACCATGTATTCAATGGTAACTTGTTTTAACTATGTTTTCACTTTTAATTAATTAAACAGTGAAGAAATAACGCGAGACCTCGCCGAATAAGTTTCATTTGGGCTAAATTTTAATATTATTCCACTCCTGTTCACGGATTAAAAATCATCGTGTATATGTACAATAAAGCTATTCTTATTATTTATTATTATTATTTTTACTAATTCATGTGTGTAGATTTAGAAAATAATTTTTGTTTTAAAATACAAGACGGCAGTCATACAATTTTAGTAAAAATCGTTATAGTAGTCTCTGTTGATTAATTCGGCAATGTGAATTCCGACAATAAACACTGTTTTAAAATATAAGATAGCAATGATGACCTATTTGTGAAAATCTTCATGGTAATCTTGTTCGACTGATTCAGGTGTTTAGATTTTGAGAAAAGGGTCTGTTTTAAATTCCAAGATGGCGGCCATACACTTTTTTCTGGATAATCGTTATGGTAGTCATTTTCGATTTAATCGGGGATACAAAAAAGTATATAGCCGCCATCCTGAATTTTAAAACAGAATTTGTTTTTGAAATCTACATATCAGAATAACGACGATTTTTATAAATGAATGACAATTTATGCCATCTTGGATTTTGAAACGGACTTTATTTTTGAAATCTACACGCCTGAATTAATCGAAAATGGCTAAAATAACAAGTAAAGTATGTGATCGCTATCTTCGATTTTAAAATAGACATTATTTTCGAAATCTATAGTTCCCGAATTAGTCTAAAACGACTTCCATTACGAATTTATCAATTTTTTTCATTTCCGCCATCTTTGATTTTAAAACAGTCCTTATTTTCGAAATCTTCATCCCTGATTTCATCAAAAATGACGTCCATTACGATTTTTTTAGTAAAATGCGTATGGCCGCCATCTTGGATTTCAAAACAGAGATTATTTTCGAAATCTACACCCCCAAATTAGTCGAAGACGACTACCATGACGATTTTGACAAATTTTTTCCATTTCCGCCATCTTGTATTTTAAAACGGTCTTTATTTTCGATTTAAAGATTTTTACCACAAATGTGTATGACCGCCATCTTGGATTTTAAAATAGGCATTATTTTCGAAATCTGCACACCCGAATTAGTCGAAGACGAAAACCATGATGATTTTAACAAAAATTTCCGTTTCCGCCATCTTTGATTTTAAAACGGTCCTTATTTTCGAAGTCTTCTTCCCTGAATTAATCAAAAATGACGTCCATTACGATTTTTATGTAAAATGTGTATGGCCGCCATCTTGGATTTTGAAACAAACATTTTTTTCGAAATCTACACCCCTAAATTAGTCGAAGACGACTACCATGACGATTTTGACAAAATTTTTCCATTTCCGCCATCTTGTATTTTAAAACGGTCTCTATTTTCGATTCAAAGATTTTTACCACAAAAGTGTATGACCGCCATCTTGGATTTTAAAATAGGCATTATTTTCGAAATCTGCACACCCGAATTAGTCGAAGACGAAAACCATGACGATTTTGACAAAAATTTCCGTTCCCGCCATCTTTGATTTTAAAACGGTCCTTATTTTCGAAGTCTTCTTCCCGGAATTAATCAAAAATGACGTCAATTACGATTTTTATGTAAAATGTGTATGGCCGCCATCTTGGATTTTGAAACAAACAATTTTTTCGAAATCTACACCCCCAAATTAGTCGAAGACGACTACCATGACGATTTTGACAAAATTTTCCATTTCCGCCATCTTGGATTTTAAAACAGTCTTTGTTTTCAATTTAACGATTTTTACCAAAAAAGTGTATGACCGCCCTCTTGAATTTCAAAATAGACATTATTTTCGAAATCTGCACACCCAAATTAGTCGAAAATGACTACCATGACCAATTTGACAAAATTTTCCATTTCCGCCATATTTATTTATAAAACCGTCCTTATTTCCGGAATCTACACCTATGAATTAATCGGAAATGACTACTATTACGATTTTTAAGTAAAAAGTGTATGGCCGCCATCTTGGATTTTAAAACATCCATCATTTTCGAAGTCTACACCCCCGAATTAGTCGAAGACGACTACCATAACGATTTTGACAAAATTTTCCATTTTCGCCATCTTGGATTTTAAAACGGTCTTCATTTTCGATTTAAGGATTTTTACCATAAAAAGTGTATGACCGCCATCTTGGATTTTAAAATGGACATTATTTTCGAAATCTGCACACCCAAATTAGTCGAAAATTACTACCATGACGATTTTGACAAAATTGTCCATTTCCGCCATCTTTGATTTTAAAACGGATATTACTTTCGAAATCTACACCCCTGAATTAATCGAAAATGACTACCATAACGATTTTTACCAAAAAAGTGTTTGACCGCCATCTTGGATTTCTAAATGGACATTATTTTATATTATCAAAATATTGCATTGTCACTATATACATATGCGTGAAAAATTTCAGCTCAATCGGAAATCGGGAAGTTGGTCATTTGAACCATGGGCAACGGACAGGTGAAACTAAATAAAACCCTTTAAAAACATACTAATCCCTGTTATTTGGGGGGTCCAATATGGGAGTCCAGGTTTTCCGCACGTACAAATAAACATAAGTTCGATCACCAACTGACGAACGAAACAAATGAACGCAGCGAGTGAGCGAGCGCCAAGCAGACAAAGCCGACGCCACGAGTCAGAGAGAGAGAACAAATCCTTTATTACGCGGCGACAAGCAATACCGGTACCTATGCGTGATTCGGAACCGGTACCAAGTCTAATACAGGTTTATGGTTCAAGGCCACAATACCGGTTCCCATTAAATACCTGTAATTCAAGCCCTGAATACCGGTACCTCGGAACCGGAAAATACCTGTAATTCGATCCTGGATACCGGTACCACGGAACCGGTACCAAGTCATATACCGGTTCCTGGTTCGAAGCCACGATACCGGTTCCGAAAAATACCTGTAATTCGATCCCTGGATACCGGTACCACGGAACCGGTACCAAGTCATATACCGGTTCCTGGTTCGAAGCCACGATACCGGTTCCGAAAAATACCGGTATTTCAAGCCCTGGTTGCCGCCAAGACAACAAATATTTAGAAAAAAATACATATTAAAGGGGGCTCCCATATAACAGACGTGATTTTTTTGCCGTTATTATAGATGGCACGGAACCCTTCGTGCGCGAGTCCGACTCGCACTTGGCTGTTTTTTTTAGGATTTGAAGGAACCTTTATAGTTTCGCCATGTCAATCCGTCCGTCCGTCTGTCTGTCTGTCTGTCCGCGGTCTAGCTCAATGACCGTTAGCACTAGAAACCTGAAATTTGTTATTAGTATGTGCATTAATCACGCCGACAAAGTGGAAGGATAAAAACTGTTTTTTTATTATTATTAGGGTATCTCCCGTACACATGATGTGGGGATGAATTTTTTTTCGCTCCAACCCTAACGTGTTGGGTATCATTGGATAGGTCATTCAAAAAGTTGACTACGGAATCCTAACAACTTAAAAAAGTGGTGTGTAAAACTTGAAGGAAAGCGCTGGCAGCCTGGCGGCATTGATTTATACAAAAGGGGAGATATGGTACCAGGCGCCCGATTGTGTGCCATCAAATATAGGTTCCGGGACCTATATTGAATTAGTCGTGTGGCAGAGTCTCTCAGTCACACTTTGCGCAATGCGCAAAATATGGAGGTCTCTCTTGCATACCCGTGTTAACTATATAGTATACATACATAGGTTTATCTCTTTTGCCTATGAGGCACATACATTATGTGTGTAGCATTTTACAAATGTGTAGGTGTTGGAACACATTTCAGTTTTATTTAGTATGAACGTCACTCATCTACCTTTTTGTTTAAGTCTATGCCTGGCGGTAAGACTTTTAATCCCGAGGTCCTGGGTTCAAGCCCCGGCTCTTACCACTGAGTTTTTTAGAACTCATGTACGGAATATCATTTAATATTTACCAGTCGCTTTTCGATCAAGGTAAACATCGTAAGGAAACCGGGGCTAATCTAAATCTAATCTCAACTGGGTTGGAAGGTCAGATGGCAGTCGCTTTCGTAAAAACTAGTACATACGCCAATTCATGGGATTAGGTTGTCAAGCGGACCCCAAGCCGGATCTTAAAGCCTTGTTACATTTGTCCTATTTAGTTAGCTTCCAAAATAATTTAGTTTCTAGATTTAGTCAAATGTAACCGCATTTAGCAAGTAAATTTACTATGTAATCTAGTTAGGATCCTAATTAGAATGCTAATTAGGACACTAATAAAAGTAAAGTGAAACAGGGCCTTAACGCTAGGAGCAGGAAAGTAGTATGTTATCGGTTATTATATTGATTTAAATTTCATATTATATAAGACTGAGACTGTCAATAGTGACGTTTGGATAATTCAGATCATCTTACTCTTGTAATCAGCTCGTTTTTAAGTTCATTTCAAAATATATCAAGAAACGATTGCTTATAGTTAATGACGACGTTTTACACTTTTTTATTTAATAAAAAAAATAGGCAACGTTGTTTGGTAGAGGCCTTACAATCATGTAAGTTGATAGACAAACAAACACGTGGTGGCCGAGCGTTAGCGTTTGTTCAACTAAAGGGTGCGTGGTTTGAGACAATTTTTTCATTAGCTGCACACTTGTTCGTTAGATCACTGCACAATACGCTATCAATGTTACACACTGAACTACGTAAATGAACAAAAAACAAAAAACAATTCCCAAGACGCCGGTCGTGAAATTTCTTCTAGTCGTCCCTGACCCTGACCTGTGTCCAATGTTTTAGTGGTATTTTTGTTGTTGTTAGAACCACAACGTGTACGATGTACACACACATTAATGACAATACGATGTCTAGATTGACACACGTTTCTTTACATAAGACAAGAAAAGATAAATTCTGATTATAAGTCATTTTGATGATAAAAGAAGATATTTTTGATAACAATTCATAATTTAAAAGTTAGAATACCACTCGAATCCTGCCAGCATTTGGCCTTTCTACACATTTATTTTCTTTGAGCATCTAAGTCGTTGAGGATAAGAACCGGATAAGTGATAGCTCCGTTTTGCTGACACACACACATAACTCACGCATACAGAGTGACATGGAGACGTGACCGGAATTTCCGGGACCGTAATTGATAGCGGCAAATATCGGTTACAGAAAACAAGAGCAATTATTTTGACTTTGTTATATATTGTTCAAATGATACTTTAAAATATTATTAACATGCTTGTTGAGAATATTTCGGTACAATAGATTTGAATACTTAATACAATAAATTAGACATGGCTAAATTTATTTTGCATATTCGCAAAATATGGCTTGGTTATGTTAATTTAAAAATCGCTTTAAACTCAAACTCAAACGTTTATTCAGTAAGTAGGCCACATGGGCACTTTTACACGTCAGATAGTCACCGGTTCTAACTCTACACCTCTAGGCTGACCCGAGAAGAATAATAACCGGCAAGAGACTCGGCGGGACTTACTTTTTCAAAACAACAGTACATCAAAACTTAAAAATACATATTTATAAGTGCGTTGTTCGATAGGAAAACATATCAAGCCAGTTTAAGAGAAATATCAAAGAAAAAATAATGTTTATGAGTCTGACTATTTGAAGACAAGTTTGATATTTCTTACCTAAAATGTGTCCTCTACTTCAATTTCCAAATTACAAAATTTTAATTATTTTTAAAAGTTTAACGCGATTAAATTAATAAAATTTGGCCATTTTATTTCGAGAAAACCTCTAAATTGTGAAAATGTATAAAAAAGTCTTTAGGCGGAAACCTGATAGAACCATTTTGTTTTGATAAAGTTACCTAACCCTATGCAAATCTATAAAAAGGTCTATAGGCGACCACTACAAATGTCAATCTAATATTTGATTAATAAACGCTTTAACCATTTAGGAATAGTTTTTTTGTTTTTTGTTCATTTACGTAGTTCAGTGTGTAATATTGATAGCGTATTCTGCGGAAACCTAACGAATAAGTGTGCGGCTAATGAAAAATTAGTTCCAAAACGCGCGTAACCACCCTTAAGTTGAACAAACGCTGACACTCGGCCAGCACGTGTTTGTTTGTAGGGAGGTTTGTATCTTACAATCAGCAAGGCCTCTACCGAACGACATTGCCTATTTTTTTTAAATAAAAATAGTGTAAAACGTCGTCATTGGCAAAATTCCCATTGCTGTGTACAAAGGGAGAAAGCCATTTCATATAGATAATATTTTATTTATTTATCAGTTGTTGTTATATGATCGTTTGTCCTCAAAATAATTAACATCTTTACAAATTACAATTCTGGAAACAATGTACTTGCACGTTTCTCTTATCGTATTGACGCTAATCAATATTTTTTTTTTCATAAGTCATACATTTCATTTTGATATATATTTTACATGAACATGATAGCCATAAAAAGGAAGATCATAATCGGCCAATCGTCACGTCTTTCAGCTCCAATCCTATTTAATATCAGATTCAAATCAAATAAAAATAAAAATTCTTCTGATAGGCCTTCTGGAGCTTATGCCATATTTATTTTCTATAGGTATATTTCAAATAATATCCTGGTATACACAGTTCCAAAATGTAACACACTATATTGTCTGTTCTCTGATTTATCTTCGACCCATTTCAATTCCAGTTCCGATCTGCAAGATACCCTGGCACAGAGACAAATACTTCCACAGGCAAAAGATAGTCCAATCAATGAAAGCTTAGGTTCCACTGCTGAATTATACACAAGTCTGCGTACTGAAAAATAAATATTATACTGGTTAATACAAAAAAAAAAACAATAGTTTTAAGCCTAAAGATTGTAATTGGGTCTAGTTTGCTCCTGTAGTTTGAAACCGTAAACAGATTTAAGACTATCGGTGGCAAACAAGAATACAGCCCGAATGATGGTTAGTGATTACCGTAGCCTTTGGACACCTGCAACTCCAGTGGTGTTTACCTATATTGGACGTAGCTGACCCTTTCCTTTTTTTAACACCTCCATGTTATCCCTCGAGTAACCTTTTAAACGTTTTCAGCGCGATCCGCGCATTACTTTGCCTCCTTACGTGTTCTATCGCTTGTACAATGGGTTGTGCTCTGAAGAACTGTATATATGTATATAACCGCACCGCTCGCCGCCGGCAGGGTATTCATCCTCATGCCCTGGAGCCTAAAGGGTCGCGCACTGTACGGTTTAAGAGGAATTTCCTCCCACGAATGCTGCGGCTGTGGAATGAACTCCCTGCCAAGGTTTTACGAGCGAACTACAGTATGAGGTTCTTCAAAAAAGGAGTGTATAGGTTCCTAAAGGGTAGGCAAATGCGCATATGTATCCTCTGGGGTTGCCGGCGTGCATAGGCTACGGTAACTGCTTACCATCAGGAGGGCCGTATTCATCTAGTCCCTCGAAGGTTCGTGTTGGAAAAACAGTTTTGGCACAAAACGTAGAATCTAGCGTCTAAACAACAGCAGAGATTACGTCACGTCTGACGAGTGAAATCGGGTCGAGCCTCCCCTCGTCTCGATGTGTTTGTAAAAATCCAACCACTGATTTCAAAAGCATAAAGCCAATCCTATTCAGTTTGAATTTAGAATTTATTGCATGGGACTATGGTGAAAACTGACAACATGTTTTTGAGTCGGCAATTTTGTGGTGTAGATATATGATTTTAACTATAAAACTTTGGGGAGACTAACATATTAAAAATATTTATAACGGGTTACTCACGTAATTTCAATATTCAAAGTAGCCGGCGCGTTGCCGTCGCGGAAGGCCACTCGTGACAATGATCATCGTAAATTGATCGAAACATGTCGAGCAAGAATCGACTTAAATTACGTGAGTAACCCGTTATAAATATTTTTAATAGGTATAATGATATTGAAACATTATGGTATTTTAAATTAAACGTATAAATTGAAAGTAAGAGGGCTGGTAGCCTGGCGTCGTTAAGACGTCCGACTTTCAATCCGGAGGTCTCGGGGCCAAACCCCGGCTTGTACCTCTGAGTTTTTCGGAACTCACGTACGGAATATCATTTGATATTTATCAGTCGAAGTGGAGGCTTGGTAAAGGAAAACATCGTAAGGAAACTGGACCTAATCCCAAGCTTTCCATCTGGGTTGGAAGATCGCTTTCGTAAAAATCTAGTACCTACGCCAATTCATGGGATTAGCGAGGTACAAACGCTGGGAAGAAAAAAAAAAAAAGTTAGGAAATCTCATGTCAGATTTTATTGATTAGTACCTAGCAAAGATGTCAATAAGAATTTTCGCTAGTAGCGTATTTGAATTTATTAGTGCAAAATAGCATTTTGATAAACCAGTTTCGCTCAGTACCTTTCTATTATTATGCGCTGACACAATTTTTTATGAACCCATTAAATATTTCCAGCAGGGGCCGTATTCTAACTTTAGAACACGAATAGACACGGTCCAACTTCAATGCAACTCCAATGCATTAACAACGCAATACAGCTACGGCATAAACATCTGAAAAAGAAAATTAGAATTTGCTTGAGAAATATTCCAACGCAACTCCAATACAACTTCAATATTGATTGAATGTTTGTTTTGTGTTGGAGTTATGTTTGAGATAGGTCGTATTTTTATTGTATTGTTAATGTATTGTTAAATTAAAATCCGGCACCAGGTGGCTTGTTCAAGGGATTTTATTGGTTTGATTGTATTTCGATATGTAACAGGATGGGACCCGTGAAAAGTCAAAATTAAGGTTTTTCTTATTCAGATCATCCTTTTTAAGGATCTGTAGACAAAATGGCAAAAACGGAACTCTTATAGTTTTGTCATGTCCGTCTGTCCGTCTGTTCGTCCGTATCTCACAGCCATTTTACTCGGAAACTACTTATAAGACGTATTTTAATAAAATTTTGACATAAGGTGTATTTTGTATGTCGCTACTTAATTATGTTGTTGAATTGCAGAAAAAAAAATTTTGGGGCGGCGCTCCATACATTTAACTAAATTAAAAAAAAAATTTTTTAACGAATATCAACATGTTACAGATTAAAAACAACATCGAGGTTTCCTTGAACATTTTGTGATTAAATGAATATTTTTACAAAGTGATTAAGTGTCACCCTGTAACTTTTGAGCCATAAGTCCAAAAAAATTGAAAAAAATTGAGATGCTTGAAAAAATATGAAAAATATTTTTAACATTATCGGTTTATCGGTATATAGGTACGTTTTATAGTTTACGAATAAAATGGCTGTAACATACGGACGGACGGACAGACGGACATGACAAAACTATTAATCGTTTTTGCCATTTTGGCTACGGAACCCTAAAATGGGATTACTTAACGTCATAATGCGTCCAATGTTTTAGCGACATTGGTTATTCAAGAATCACACTCAATATGTTATTTTGATTATAAAAGAAGATTGTGCCAAATAATAATTTAAAGGTGAGAAGTTAGCAATCCTATTCATACTATACTTGCAGAACATATCCGCTCATAAAACGTAGCCAATTTATTCCCAGTTGGATTTGACTTGTTATTTTTGAATTATAAATTTAGTTACGTCGCCATTCTATTTGTTTTTCGTCTAGTATTAATAAAACTTTAATTACTTTTATATTTCTTTCCCCTGATCTTTTAAATACAAATAAAAATCAACTGTAAGTTTCACAAAATAAAGTTCAAAAACGATTTTTGTTTTGAAATGTACTGAATTTAACGGCTACTTATAACTCGTTTAATTGCATGTTCTCAGACGTTCAGGAGGGGGAAAGTGGGGGTAAAAGGGGGTTAAAGGGGGAGAAACGTGATCAAACTTTGTAATCAAAGACCAACGTATCAATCGGAGTGCAATCAGTGCAGTTCCGGGGTTAAATAACTTCTCCAATTTGCTTTCTAAGACTGTCTGTGTAGTTTGATAGAATGGGTATTGCCTATACGACTAAGTGAGAATTGTTTGATTCATACAGCTAGCTACAGATGTACCTATGCGGGTGAGGTTTTTTTTTTCAATTTATTTGGGATTATAAACAGTAACACACGAGATTATTAATAACTACCTAAACGTCTGAATGAGAAATACCAGAATTTGCTTAAAAATTATTCCAATGCAACTCCAATACAATTTCAATATTATTTGATTATTTGTTGTGTGATGAAGGTATGTTTCAAATAGATTGTGTTTTTAATATATTGCTTATGTATTTAAAAAAAAATACGACACACTGATTGTGACTCATCTGAAATAAGCGGTCGCGCTTCCATACTATATAAGTTAGTACGGAATCTTTTATACACATAAGGTGACCTCGGTCGAGTTGTCTTATATATGTTTTTCAATATCATAATCAATTTCTGAAAGTCTAAACAAGGATAGGCATCAAATGGTATAATTTTAGTACCTATTAAGCTTATGTATTATGTAGTAGGCCTTTGAGACACAGATCAAACGCAATTCTATTGTTTGTAAGATTAATCGAAATTGCTCCGGCTTTCCCGACAGATATGATTCGTTTGTCCTATCGCGTGAATAAATAAGAGACGAGATTTACGTAGACGTCGTTCAAAGGAAATTTATCACACTTAGAGGAAAAAGGTACGTCAATCTACTCATTCTAGGATTTAAATTCAATTTTAAATATTTGTTCAAGTAATAAAATAGAATCAAATGCTAGTTTCCCGTCCTGGTCCAGTTTACCGTCCACCTGATGAAACTGCTACAAATATATGGGAAAAAATCGGCCAAATGCGTTTCGGACCACGCATAATGGAGGGTTCCGTATCTTCAACGGAATAAGAAATAAATAGTACATTACGAGCATTGACGAGGTACGGAAACAAAGGAATTTTCTGACTATAGTAGTTGCGACTTCGAAAATTCCTACTTCCGCTGGGATATAGATGGATATTTGGATAGAAATAGGAAAAAGTACAAGTCATTTATTCTGGATAGGTTGTGTTGATTCTATTTTAATCTTATAATAGGAAGTTTTAAGCATAGAATAAATAGATCACGCCGTAGTTGGCTTCTTTTTTTTTGATTGATCACTGAAATAAGCTAAAACACTTGTCAGAAAAGGTGTTTCCATTTTTCCTCGTCTTCAAATTCATACATTTAGCAGGAAGCAAGTAATCCACTACAGATTTTGCTTCTTCTTTCAAATTTCTATTTCTATCAATTTCCGTACTAATTTCATCGCTGGAAATCATTATTTAACGAAACGAAGTAATTTTCCTTAACCAACTACCTTTTCCACCTTTTAAATCTATATCTATACATATAATAAAGCTGAAGAGGGTCGAAAATCTGTACATGGAAGATAATCGAGCATAAAGTATGGAAAATGATTTTTATGGGATAATTCTTTATTGCGTGAACCGATTTTCACCGTTTTTACTTTATTTGAAAGCACGTCATTTTATTGTAATTTTGTAGAAATTACAGGTACAATAAACACCTGCTTATACGGTTAAATTACAAACTTAGTTCAGAAATTATTTTGTATTTTTTTTTCAAAAACTATTCATCCTATCAAGTTCAAAATAATTTTCCAAGAAAGTTTTTATAAAGTTCTACTTTTGAGATTTTTTTCATATTTTTAAAACTTATGGTTCAAAAGTTAGAGGGGGGGGGACGCATATTTTTTTACTTCTGGAGCGATTATTTCCGGAAAGATTTACATTATCGAAAAATGATTTTAGGAAACCCCAATTCATTTTTAAATACCTATCCAATAATATATCACACGTTAGGGTTGAAATGAAAAAAAAAATCACTCCCCACTTTACGTATAGGGGAGGTACCCTAATAAAAAAAAAATTTTCACTTTTTATTTTACCACTTTGTCGGCGTGATTGATATACATATTAGTACCAAATTTCAGCTTTCTAGTGCTAACGGTCACTGAGATTATCCGCGGACGGACGGACGGACGGACGGGCAGACATGGCGAAACTATAAGGGTTCCTAGTTGACTACGGAACCCTAAAAAGCCCCCCCCCCCCAATCTTACTTTAGAACCGTAGGTCCAAAAAAATAGAAAAAAATAATGGAAGTGAAGCCTGAAAGGTACTTTCAGTAAAAAAACTATCTATACATATACATATAATAAAGCTGAAGAGGGTCGAAAGTCTGTTCATGGAATATATTCGAAAAAAAGTTGGCTGGGGAGACTTAGAATCGATAACAGAACACGTTCCAACAATTTTTAGAATTTTTGTCTGTTTGTCTGTTTATCTGTTTATCTGTTTGTCTGTCTATTTGACCGCGCATCACGTGAAAACGGCTGAACGGATTTTGATGAAATTTTATGTAGAGATAGTTTGAGTCCCGGGAAAGAACAAAGAATAGTTTTCATCCCGAAAATCAACCCTGGAGGGGGTGAAAATGGGGTT
This sequence comes from Pammene aurita, assembly GCA_947086415.1. Lineage (NCBI taxonomy): Eukaryota > Metazoa > Arthropoda > Insecta > Lepidoptera > Tortricidae > Pammene > Pammene aurita. The sequence continues at coordinate 30,806,460 of OX352303.1, forward strand.
GAAAATTTGTATGGAGAATTTTTAATAGAAATTAGTATGGAGATAATTTGAGTCCCGAGAAACGACATAATAGTTTTCATCTTGAAAATAAACCCTTCTGGGGGTGAAAAGGGGGTTGGAGGTTGGTATGAGGTTTTTTTTTACCGCTGAACCCCCCGAAAACCCGCTGAAATTTGGTATAGTATGGGTCTCCGAAAAACAAAGGGGTGAAAAGGGAATAGAAAATTTGTATAGGGAATTATTAACCGCAGAATCGATTTAGATAAAATTTGGTATGGAGATAATTGGAGCTCTGGAAAAGGAAATAAAATAATTTTATCTCGGAAATTATCCCTTAAGCGGATGCAAAAGGGGTGGAAGTTTACATGGGGAAGAAACAACCAATAACCGCTGTACGTATTTAGATGAAATTTGGTATTGAAATAATTTGTAATTTTTTGGTCAAGGTGTTCATATTTATAACATGTTACCCGTCGATGCTTTAAATTTACCTTTACCCGCTCTTAAGAAATATTTGAAAATGTCATGAATGTCAAAGGGTCTGTTTGTCTGTTTATTTGACCGCGCATTACATGAAAACGGCTGAACCCTTGTGGGGGTGAAAAGGGGGTTGAAAGTTTGTATGGAGAAGTTTTAATAGAAATTAGTATGGAGATAATTTGAGTCCCGAGAAACGACAGAATAGTTTTCATCCCGAAAATAAACCCTTGTGGGTGTGAAAAGGGGGTTGGAAGTTGGTATGAGGATTGTTTTACCGCTGAACTGATAAAGATGAAATTTGGTATAGAGATAGTATGGGTCTCAAGAAAGAACAAAGGATTGTATATGTATAGGTTATCCGAACAATAACCTATATGTGGGTAGTTAGGTATCTCTGTCTCGGAATAAATGATATACGGCCAACACGTCTTTTATTTGTCAGTGGCGATCGAGGTGAAAAAAATTGGAAAACGTAGTGTAATTTGTAGTTGTACAAGATTAAAACAATGTCGGTGGGAAAGTTACGTGAATTTGATATGAAAACGGTAACTGGACGGCGTACAGCGAACGAGTGGAGATGTACTTTGTGGCAAACAAGGTGGGCGATGAGGTTAAGTTAGCCACGTTGATTGCTGTCATGGGAGAAGAGGCTTATGAGTTATTGTCAACCTTGTCGAGCCCGAAGAAACCCTCAGAGTTAACCTACGGGGACGCCGTCGAGTTATTAAAAAAACATCTGCAACCTAAGCCTTCTATTTTGGCCGAGCGCTATAAATTCCGGCAGCGACGGCAAATGGAGGGCGAACAGATAGCGGATTACGTGGCGGAACTTAAAAAGTTGTCTTTGCATTGTGACTTTAAAACGACGTTAGAAGACAATTTACGTGACCAATTAGTGTGTGGCATAAAAAGTGAAAATACGCGGCAACGACTTTTCGCGGAGGACGATAAATTAACCTACGGCAAGGCGGTGAAGTTAGCGTGCACTTTGGAGGCGGCCGAACGAGACGCCAGCGCGGTAGACCAAATCCTTAGCACCCCCATTGAAGTAAACAAAATAAACATAATGTTTAAGTGCATGGCTTGTGGTGATAATCAACATAAAACGGAAAACTGCAAATTTTGGAACTATGATTGTAGTTTCTGTAAAACTGTCGGTCACCTGCGGAGGATGTGTCCTGAGAACCAAGGCACGGGTCTAGAGCCGAATCTGAGACGACGGTATGAAACGGGGGAGGAGGGCACCCGAGCATCACGCGGGGCGAGCGTGAGCGACGGCGGGCGGCGCGGGCGCGGGCGCGGTGGCCGCGGACGGGGCGGCGCGCGCGGGCGCAGGGCTGCTGGTGCCTACTGGATGCAGGACCCCGTGGACGAGACTACCACTTCGGGGCAGTCGGGCGTGACTGCTACTGATAGTGATGATGAGGGTGATTACGATGATGAAGAACCGATGTATCAGATGTCCTTAGCAAACTATAAACCGGTGTGTATGTCACTTTTTGTACAGAATAAGCCTTTTCAAATGGAGATAGATACGGGATCAGCTGTGTCGTGTATTAGTGACGAGATGTATAGGCGATGTTTTAATAACTTAACTTTAAACCCTTGTCGCTTAAATCTTAGGTTTTTAGACAAATCTCTAGTACAATTACTAGGATATTTAAGGTTAAATTTAGTCATAGGAATGTGACAAAAAAACTAGATTTGTACGTTTTAGAAAATGCTGAAAATACAAATATACTTGGCAGACAATGGCTATTCGAACTAGATATTGACATTCCTAAAGTAAATTCAACCCATGTATTGCATAACCAGCAATCGGATAAAAGTGTAATAATAAACGACCTTATTTCCAGGCATAAATCACTGTTTGATGGCACACTGGGCCGGTACACCGGCTCGCCTGTGCGGCTTAGCGTGCGAGAGAGAGCCGAGCCCATTTACTGTCGCGCGCGACCTTTGCCCTATGTGATGCGCGCGCGCGTGGATGCCGAGCTGGATGCCATGCTGCGCGCCGGCGTCATCGAGCCCGTGGACCGCTCCGACTGGGCCACTCCTCTGGTAATAGCGAGTAAAGCGGATGGCGATATACGTATATGTGCGGACTACAAGGTAACCCTCAATAGAATTTTACAGATCGACAGATATCCGGTTCCAAAGTTAGATGATTTGTTTAGTGACTTGAGTAATAATAAATATTTCACTAAACTAGATTTATCTCAAGCGTATAAATTAGTTTTGGACGAAGATTCTCGGACCTATACGGTAATTAATACTCATCGCGGACTTTTTAAATACAATCGCTTAGTTTTTGGGTTAGCGTCGAGTCCGGGTATTTTCCAAAAATTTATGGTGAATTTACTGAAAGATATTCCGGACGTTGTGGTTTTTTTTGATGATATTTTAATAAAGAGCAGGGACTTGAATAGTCATGTCAAAGCTATAGAGCAGGTTTTTTCGGTGTTACAAGCTAGTGAGTTAAAATTAAAAAAGCAAAAGTGTGATTTCATGTCGAGTCAGGTCCAATATTTAGGGTTCATTGTTGATGAAAGCGGTGTGAGAGTTAATCCCGATAAAATTAAACCAATCGTGGACATTCCGCATCCAACGAATACTACAGAGCTGAAATCATTTTTAGGAATGGTTAACTTTTATGGAAAATTCGTAAAGAATTTGTCAGGGCATCTTGTTCCGCTATATGAGTTACTTAAAAATGGTAGGCATTTTATATGGAGTAAAGTACAAAACGATGCTTTTGAGTATGTAAAAAAATTACTGTGCAGCACGGAAGTGCTAGCGCACTATGACATTGCTCGCACCACGGTGGTGACGTGTAACGCATCCGCGCGGGGTCTGGGAGCGGTGCTGGCTCAGCGCGTGCCCGGCGGGGGCGAGCGCGTCGTCGCGTACGCCTCGCGTGCACTTACCGCGCATGAAAAACATTATAGTCAGATCCATAAAGAGGCACTTTCGATTATTTTCGCGATGGATAAATTTCACCAGTACCTATACGGAAGGAAATTTATTTTGCGTACTGACCATAAGCCTTTGGAGAGCATTTTCGGGCCCAATACCGGCGTACCCGTGACAGCAGCAAGCAGGTTACAAAGATGGGCGATTAAATTGTCAGCGTATGATTTTATCATTGAGTATGTCCGTACAGACAAAAATACGGCCGATGTTCTGTCACGCTTAATTAAAACACATAAGGAGGAAGCCGCCGCCGGGGAGGAGGAGCTGCCCGAGCAGACTTACTTGCACTTTGCAACAGAGGCGTTGCTATTAGATTATAAAGTCTTAAAACGGGAAACAGAAAAAGATCCAATTTTAAGTAGAGTTTTAAGCTATTTGTCTGATGGCTGGCCGTCAGATATAGAAATTAAAGAACTTAAGCCGTATTTTAATAGGCGAGATGAATTATACTGCGAAGTCGGGTGTATCCTCTGGGGCCGTCGGGTTGTAATTCCATCGTCGTGTAGGGAACGGGTTGTATGCGAACTACACGAGGCGCACATGGGGATAGTAAAAACAAAGGCATTAGCTAGGAGTTACGTTTGGTGGCCGGGGGTCGACGAAGCAGTAGAAGCGCGGTGCAGCGCGTGCGCGGTGCGCGCCAGCGTCGCCGACGCGCCGCCCGGACACGTGCCGTGCGCGTGGCCGTGGCCGGACCGTCCATGGGCTAGACTCCATATTGACTTTTTATCAATTACGGGTTTGACTTATATGGTTACCATCGACGCTTGCTCGAAATGGATAGAAGCTACCAAAATGAAAACCACCACCGCTCAGGCGGTAATAGCTGTGCTACGCGACATGTGGCACGGTTTGGGCTCCCAAAGCAGTTAGTTAGTGACAACGGGCCGCCGTATACCAGCTCGGAGTTCGAAAATTTTCTAAAGCGAAATGGAGTTGAGCACATTTTTTCATCCCCTTACCATCCAGCTTCCAACGGAGCCGCCGAAAATGCCGTAAAAATTTGTAAACGGGCCATTAAAAAGGCTCAAAAACAGAAACTCGACGTCGATGTAGCTTTAAATAGATTCTTATTAGCTTATAGGAATACGGAACACTACACGACTGGTGAAAGCCCAGCAAAAATTCTACAAGGTCGTAACTTGCGCATGCGATTGGATCAAATAAAACCGGAGCGTGCCGCGCGGGTCGGTGAGCAGCAGACGCGCGCGGGCGCGCTGCTCGCGGCGCCAGCTGTGTCCGGGAGACGCGGTGTGGTACCGCGACTACCGCTCCAAAGATAAATGGCTCCAGGGACGGATTTCTGAGAAATTAGGCAATAGCGACTATACAATTGAATCTAATGTTGGAACCGGAATACATAGACATATAGACCAGTTAAGACATAGGGTGTCCGACGCAACGATAAATGTACGTATACCGCCAGAAAACATAAAACGTCGTTCCAGTAGCTCGTTTGTTTTGCCCGAGGAGGGGCCCGGGCTAGAGGTAAATAGCGGAGAGGGCCCGATGGCGCCGCGCCCGGGGCCGGCGAGCAGCTCGGCAACGCAATCGCCGGTAGCTCCTGGGTTGGCCGAACCGGCTCGAGCCAGTTTGTCAGAAAACAGTGTTTGTGCTAAGGGGGCAGCAGGGAATGTAGAAACACAATTACCTAATGTACCGCCGTCGCCAGTGGTGATACCAAAGAGAGTTGTGAAACCTCCTGTTAGATCCGGTTTCGATGACTACTTTTGACATGTACTTGTGACTTATATGGTTTAGTCGATACCTAGATCAAAAGAGTGTTGTTTATTAAGTTAAGTATAATCCGTAATAACTCAAAATGTAAAATGATACCCACTGTAAAGAAAACATTTTGTTACTGTAAACTTAATTAGTTTGTAAGATGTTTATGTATAATATATGATTAATGATGCTCAGCGATGTGAGTAGTTTAGTAAACAAAGTTTTCACAGGATCAGTCCTAAGATAAGGTCTAGTTTCAGTATCAGCTCACTGTGGAAGGTTCGTTATGATTGTCTGCACATTAGTTTAACTAAATGTATACTTCGGTAATATATTATACCGATTGTAAGACTATGGCTAATAATAAGGGTGGAGGTGTTATATATGTATATGTATAGGGTATCCGAACAATAACCTATATGTGGGTAGTTAGGTATCTCTGTCTCGGAATAAATGATATACGGCCAACACGTCTTTTATTTGTCAGTTTTCACCCCGAAAATCAACCCTAAAGGGGTGAAAAGGGAGTTGGAAATTTGTATAGGGAATTATTAACCGCAGAATCGATTTATTTATTTAGGTGAAATTTGGTATTGAAATAGTTTGTAATTTTTTGGTCAAGGTGTCCATATTTGTAACAAGTTACCCGTCGATGCTTTAACCTTTACCCGCTCTTAAGAAATATTTGAAAATGTCATTAATGTCAAAGGGTTATTGCAGGTTCGAGGACTATATATGACGGACAAAGATGCATGGTCCAAACCAACTACAAAACTACTACAAAAACATCTAACATTTATAGGACACCGTTTAGGTAGGAAAACATATCAAACGTTTTGTGAAGCAGTCAGATTAGGATTTATTTTTCTATATAATTAAACAATAGGTACATTATCTGTCTCTCAAGCTGTTTTGATATTCTTCTCGAAGAACTACGCATTATTTTGTATCTTTAAGATCTAATAGTGTATTACTGTTTTGAAAAAAATAAGTCCCGTCGAGTTTCTTTTCAGTCATGTCATAATACTTCGTGGGCCAGAGGTGTAGGGTTAGAACCGGTGGTAGTTTTGGAATGAAGTTCCTTATCGGACGGTTCGCGGATGGGGGGCTAGGCGAAAAAAAGTCACATGACCGTCACGAAAAAGCGTCACGTCACGGAAACGCGAAATTTCAAACATTTCAAAATTTCAAGTTTCAAAAGTTTCAAAAATTTCAAGTTTCAAAAGTTTCGAAAGTTTCAAAAGTTTTAAAAGTTTCAAAAGTTTCAAAAGTTTCAAAAGTTTCAAAAGTTTCAAAAGTTTCAAAAGTTTCATAAGTTTCAAAAGTTTCAAGTTTCAAAAGTTTCAAAAATTTCAAAACTTCAAAAAAAAATTAAAAACTAAATTTACGAAAAAGTCAAAAATGAAATCAAATTAAATAACATAACTTCGTTTCAACCGAGTGTTCCACGACACTCACGTATTTAATTTTTCTCTGACGTTCATTAGTGCATTGTAATGTGCCTACCTACATTGAAGAATAAATATCTTGATCTACACCAATATCATAAATCCTCTATTCCGCGTTCGGAACCGTATGTTCCACCACCATTATTGCAACCAGTAACGTAACATCAGTGTATATCTGTGACAGTGTGGTAAAAACGTATGAAAATTCATTACCGTAATTACAATACGCCCTACGCCACCCCCCCCCCGTTACGTGGCTAATCAATGGTGAAATTATACTGGATACAGATTTTACCACTTTTATACTAATACCGTCGTAGCCTGTATAATTTTTTAAGTAGTAATTTATATTTTCAATGTCTTTCGAATTAACAGGATTCATAAACATAGAATTAGGTAAATTGCATGTCATTGTATTCGTCTGATTCTTTTAATATGTGTGTAGGTAAAGCAGTGTATGCTTCTGTACATAATTAGGCCTTATTATTATTTCCGTAGTCAACTAGGAACCCTTATAGTTTCGCCATGTTCGTCCGTCTGTCCGCGGTATAGTTACCGTTCGTACTAGAAAGCTGAAATTTGGTGAGGCCTGATAAGAACTTTCAATAAAAACTATATTGAATAAAATCGGTTAAGCCGTTTTTGAATTATCAGTCAAAAACGCATAGTGAAAGGAAGTGCCGGATAGTAAAATGACGTAAGTGCGGCCAAATATCCCTTAATAAACGAACTTTTGAACGGATGTTTTGTAACAGGGCGGCATCTACGAAACTCTACACTGAGCATCGGCCGACATGCTCTTGGCCGGTTTTTTTTGCATTGCTATCCCGGAAATCACCCCTTAAGGATTACAAATTCCAATTCAAGAAAATCCCCACCCAGGTTATACGTAGCCTATAAAAATTCAACGTCTAAAAGGGTGGGGTAGCCACTACACTCGATTGAGTTAAATTTGCATGGGTCATGGACCCCCCCCTCCTCCAAGTGCACCTCAAATAGAAAAAAATCATTTCTGTATTTGTGACCCCCCCCCCCCCACCTCAATTTCAACCGCGCCTGTTCTTACCTTTCATGCTTAGACTGATTTGACGGGAGGATCGATTTGGATGATATTTGCCGTGGACATGAACGTATAAATACAAAAGTGGTCCTGTATCGTCCGATAATACACCTAAGACTGTGTCGTTTAAATCATGCCAAAAAAAATTAATAGGATAAAAAAAGTATTAATTTTTGAGTGTAGTTTCATTTAGTGGTAATTGTAAAATATTTTATTAGGACTACTGTCCTCTAGCGTATCCATCTGTCAACTTTACTTCAAGTTCCGCCTCCAGGGTAGCGGGAGAGAAATTAGGGGTGAATTAGCCGCTTACTGACACAGACCGAATTCCACGCGGGCACAGCTAGTTTATTATAAATATAATATTTAATTATTATTCGGGGATCAATTTTACTCTGCGTCCGTAGGAAACACCTTAGACAACCCTACACGTGATCCCTGGGTGGTCCTAAAAGAGTAAGAAACTTGGCAATTGCACTGTCCCCTCTGGACCTCGCAGCACTCACTGGATTTTCTTCATCATCTGCTTTCCCACTACTACTACCCCAGGGAAGAAATGCCTAGCTATATCCAGTGACATGTAGCCATACGATAAATAAATTATTTTTAACAAACCATAGACAAGACAGCGACCGGACACAGCACGCGCATGAGTAATCGCGTGCGCACTGTGTTAAGCCCTGTCCACACGGCTGTTTAAATGAATGGTTTTGCTAGACTGAATATGTTTTTGCCTCGACTTTTTCAATTTGTGTGCAATTTTAAGAATTTTAAAAGTTTAACACACCGGCCTTAAATGGAATTGAATACATTTATTTTAATCCTAGGAGTAAAATAATCATAGAGTTTTAACTTTTTAGACTAAAAAGAATAAAATTAGGCACTTTAATAAAATGCGGCCATTTCTGAGCATGTTTGAGAAAAATAATTAATAAATAATTAATAAAGGTTGTCTGGAAGAAATCGCTCATTAGCGATAAGACCGCCTGTTGTTACCTCTACCTAAATTTATGTAATTGTAAAATTTGTGCTTGTAACTGTATGAGGTGTGCAATAAAGAGTATTTATTATTAATATTATTATTATTATTATAATTATCAAAAGGTCGTATCTGCCTATGGAAAAGGTTCTTGGAGATAACTTGAAACCACTTTAACCGATAATGTTAAAACTAATTTTCGTTGAAATAACATTCAAATTCTTTCATAGTTATTGGATCTGTGGTTTAATGCGGGTATTTCTGAAAATAATTATTGAATAAAAAAAAAACAAACTAACCTCAATGTTATTTTTAAAGACCTATTGATTGATGTACAACATGTTGATATTTAGTTTTTTTTGATAATTAGTTACATGTATGGAGTGTCCTCCCTAAAAAAAGTCTTTTTCAGCAATTTAACTATACCTAAAACTAAATAGCGGCATACAAAATACATCTAAAAATTAAAATTTTATAAAGATATGTCTTATAGTTTCCGATTAAAATGGCTGTGACATACGGACGGACGGACGGACAGTCGGACATGACAAAACTATAAGGGTTCCGTTTATGCTATTTTGGCTACGGAACCCTTATAGTTTAAGTTACCATGTTAGTTTAAGTTAGTTTAAGACCTTCCTATGCCTTTTATGATTTTATGTCTAAGGAAGTACCCAATACGTTTTGAGTCCCCTGCAAAGTGTTAGATAACAAGGATCAAATGGCCATCTTATAGAAGTCTAGATAAATAAATAAAAAATAGGTTTTATGCACTTTTTTAACGTTTTAATTTACATAGATAGATAGATAAATAGATTTTTTTATTTCTTGTAGAAAACCACACAGTATTTTACAGCATAAAATAAAATGGATTCACTAAAAGATCGTCACTTACAATACAATAAAAAAATAATCAATCAAAAAAATGTACAGAAAAAAAATGTCAGTGGTAAAATATAAAGAATGTCAACAGGAATTTTGTGTATGTATACATGTCTAGAGACCCTAGGTAGTGGTATATAAATATTAAAAAATAAAAGAAAAATGTCAAAACCTAAAACAAAGTCAATCAATTAAAAATAACAATATAAACAAAAATTACGTAAAAATACTCTATAAAAATAATTAACATTTTGCAGTTCTTTTAAATTCTGCAGTGAATTCTTCGACAGAATATAAATTCCTAGACAATAAAAGTTCCTTTAGTCGGTGTTCAAATTTATTATCGGAAGTTTCATTTCTGAGAGTTGCGGGTAGACTTTCATAAAATTCCGGGCCTATTACACGCGGGCACTTGTCGAGTAATGCAAGTCGACGCTGGACGGGCTGTAGTCGCCCAGTCTGGCGGGTTATTCTGCCGGGCATATTTATACGCTTAAATGAATTTATATTTCGTACACAATATCGTACACAATAAGTACACAATATTGCTTAAAGTGAATGGGTACGCACATAATTATTAAATTTAACTTTTAGGTACACTACAGTCAAGCGAACTGAGAATATTGTATTGAAGTTAATTTTGTACGATAACTAATTGTTCCGAACTAGTTTGATTAATTAAGGCCATCCATATTCAGTAGGCGCGAAATATGATATAACAAGGCTGTTATATTATGTTATGTTAATATAAATCCTACTGCTGGGCACATGCTTCTTTTACACCAGTAGAGTGGGGTCGTCATATAACGCTGGCCCAATATTACAGGGTTCTATATTACATTTTCAGGGTAATTAAATTTAGACTCAGTGTCACTATGATAACGTTCAAATTTCAATTCGATAAAAGTGAAACATCTCCCTGTAATATTGGGGCAGCAATAACGCTGACCTCAAAGCAGGTTGAGAGAAAAGCCTTTTAATTTCTTATCCTATGTATTTAGATTTCCCCGTGACGCTTTCTTTCACCGAAAAGCGACTGGTAAGACTATTTCGTAAGTACGTAAGTTAAAAAAAGATAACAAATTCGTTTGAACCTAAGACCTCCGGATAAAAAGTCAAGTCAATAATAAATGTAACGAAAATTGATGGATTTTAAAGCCTAGTCCAAGATACAATTAAACATAAAATAATTTCTTGGTTATGTTGGAGAGACAAAGTTTCAAACCTAAAAGTACTACGAAGAATGAAAAAGAAACCAGAGTTAGTACTCACAGTGATGAAAAGGAAAAAAACGATAAATATAGTATTGTTAAAAGAATAATAGAAGGTAAAATCGAAGGGAAAAGGGGAAGAGGAAAAGAAGAACAACGTGGATGGACAACCTCAAGAGTTGGACGGGACTTGACGCTGCCTCACTGGACAGAAATACTGCAAATCGAGAGGAGCCGACATCCGTAGAGGATATGGTACCTGCAGAAGAAGAATTCTTGGTTATAAGAGCTCACGTCCATTTGGCAATTTAATCCCAAGAATGTTCATAAATTACGAAAACGACGGCTATCTGTTTCTTTTTACAAAACCTAGGTATTAAGGAGGCTTTATTGAAATAAATCCGGATTCCTCACGATGATTTCAGTTAAGAAAATATTAGACTAAAGCCTTAATTAGGTAAAAAAATGTGAAACTCACCGAAATATCAAATTATCGACTTACTTTACTCCCGAGTTGGTCTTGAATCTGCACTGGTGCCGTGTTCTAATTTTAAAATACGTAAGCAATACATTAAAAACACAATCTAATTCAAACACAACTTTACACAACAAATAATCAACCAATATTGAAGTTGTATTGGACATGCATCGGAATAATTTTCAAGCTAATTCTGACAATTCTGATTCAGATGTTTAGGCGATAGCCGTATTGCGTAGTTAATGCATTGGAGTTGTATTGAAGTGCGATCGTATCATAACGTGTTTTAAAGTTAGAATACGGCCCCTGGGTGGTACGTAGGCTATGAGTACCATCAATCATCCGAATGTTTCAAAAGAAAACGCTACAATAAAAATGACCTTTATTTCTATTGAGATACCGTCTCCATCCAACCTAGCTCGCAGTTAAAATTCGTTCAATTCACGCTGTTTTCATTTCAATAAGGCTTTTGTAAACCCCCTCCCCCACTCCCATCGCACCGACACAGCGCGATGACATTACAAAACCACCAACTCAAAAACGTTTCAAGCACGAACAAGATTCAGAAACGTTATAACATTTTGGTTTTGGATTCAATTCTGTGCTAAACTAGAATGAGTCGCGTTCCTGTAACCGTTTACGCTAAAGTGGATTATGTAGCGGTATAAATAAGATTTATTTTTGTATGTGAATTTATATTGAGTTGTGTTGCATCGAGTATCAGACCCAGTAAAAACAATACAGATTGATTTTCAAGTTTAATTGAAAGCTCTATACGTGTCGGAATCCAATCCTTTGCTTTTGTTTGGACGAACAAACTTGAAATTTCTATTGAAAATATTTTAATTTTATTCAGTTTCGCTTTATGAAAACACAGCTGCCAGTATTCCATTATAGTTGGGGGTAGTTTGGTTTTGGCCAGAGGGCTGTGTAAATAGTAGGTCCAATTTATCGCAGTTATTAAATAACCAATTATTTCCCCTTTCGTGGTTTTATGTAAAAGAGATTTTTTTGATTTAATTTGGATTATACAGTTATTTGGATTACACAAGCGCTTGGCCTGGCGGTATGACGGACGTCAGACTTTCATTCCGAAGGTCTCGGGTTCAAACCCAGGCACGCACCACTGAGTTTTTGTATGTACGAAATATCATTTGATATTTACCAGTCGCTTTTAGGTGAAGGAAAACATCGTGAGGAAACCGGATCTAATCCCAACAAGGCCTAGTTTCCCCTCTAGGTTGGAAGGTCAGATGGCAGTCGGTTTCGTAAAAACTAGTGCCTACGCCAATTCCTCAATAGAGCCGAAAGCTGGGACAAACGCTAGGAAGAAGAAGGATTATACAGTTTTTTTATTAAATACATTTTCGATCGTTTACATAGGTAGTATAACCCAATGCCCGTCAATAGATTACAGCTTGAGAGTCTTGAGACTCAAACATAGTGGTTGTGTCTTGAGAATAGTTTACAGTTTATTTTCGTAGTTCAGTATTTTATATTGATAATTTATCGTGCGGTGATCAGTATCGAACAACTGTGCAGCTAATGAAGAATTAATCTCCAAACGCGTGGAACCTTCGCAATAGATGTTGAATTTTGTAATTTAATTTAGTTGAATGGATGCAAAATAATCAATATATCCTGTATCCTGTCAATGTAATAAATGAGAATCGAATGGTGTCATTGTTTTTTTAATTGAAAATGAAAGAAATCTATCGAAATAGTTCAAATATATCAATCAAGTTTCAAAATTTAACGATTTTTAAAAGTACAAAATTATAAAAAACAATGACACCATTCGATTTCTCATATATTACTGTAAAAAAAATTGTACAGCAAGTATATAAATAAACGCAATATTTCACTGTGTAAATAACAATTTCATAATTTTTCCATACTTTCAACAGGGCGACTATGCACCCGTGACGTCACTGTTGCATATCATTTTGTTAGGAGCGTTTTGAGAAACAAAAGCGAGTGTCAGATTTTGAATCTCATTTCTGACTTTTGTGTTGCTTTAACACAATTGGCCCCATTTAGACATTTGATCCTCACAACAAAACGAATCGATTGCTACCATTCCTGAAACCAATTCACCATGCCTATTGGCCAAATGTGCCTTTAACATTTACAAAGATTTCATATACACGGGAATCGACCGGTGCCGATCTGGCCCGGGTAGCCTGTAGGTTAGGGAGTCTGCCGCGAATGCAGAAGGCGCTGGTTCGATCCCAGCCCTGGGCACCGGACGATGTGTCACTTTTTGATTTGTAGGTATATTACATATATTTAAGTTATAAAGTGGTTACATGTTTTGAATACCTTGGGCGCTTAGGTAATTCTGCTGCTAATTGTAAACCCTTAATCTCAGAAGCATTATGGCGGCTTACATTGCTTCAATAACAAGATTAACATAGTGATTATTTTAGCTCATCGGTAATTATGTATGTTTATCCAAGTTTACACTAACAAGCGCACAATTATTGTACCTAATAAACATGTTAATCATATGTAAACATGTTTATAATAATGCTGGTATTGACGTTTATTTTGCGAATTAATTTGAAGAAACTCTTGGTTATGACGGGATATTTAGTATACTAATATTATTTTAAATCAAACGTGTAAAAATTAAAACTAACCACCGACATATTTTTTCGTATATTAGATAAACCGACTTCAAGATTACGAAGGAGGAAGTTCTCAATGCGTCGGGATCTTTGTTTTTTATATGTATGTTCAACGATTATTTTTTTGGTGAGGGTAAGCAGACAAATAAACACAGTAAAGTTGATTGGTCTCTATTTATTTAGTAATTAAATATTAATTGGCCATTTTATTACATAATCAGGCACTGGATCTCCCAACACTTAAGTTTAGTTACTAACATAGTTATTTAAGTTCTATTGTAATACTAACACTATATGGATTTCTTTGTCCGAAATAAATGCTTTTTATTTTTATTTTATTTTATTTTATTTTATTTTATTTATTTATAAATTAGACTTACATGAGTTAACAAGCTCCTCACGGCTTACCACAGTTATTATCTCTACTATATTCACCAACTCCACTGATCACACACTAAGGTCCAAAGGTCACTTGTGATACTACACACAGCCACACCCACTATGGACCACATCCAGAAGCTACAGGAGAAGATGGACGAGCTGGAGACTATGTTTTCGTGTCAGATGGCTTCTTTTGAGAGCTCTATTGCTGAGAAAGACATCCCCAATAGTTCTTCGCTGGAGTCAGATTTCAATAACTTCAAGAAGTTCATATGGATTGCAGTGGCATGTCTACAGCAGCAGATGGGCTTTGTGTTGACATCCTTCGAAGAATTGGAAACCCGTTCACGGTCGGGCATGCTACTTATTCATGGCATCAAGGAGACCGAGGGTGAGAATGTCACCACAACTGTTGTGAAGGAATTTGGGGAATCTCTACAAGTCCAAAATGTCTCAGTCAATTCCTTCTTTGCTTGCCACCGCCTAGGTAAACAGCGAAATTGCAAGCCGGGACCTATCTTGGTGAAGTTTGGTTGCCTGCGGGCCCGGGCTGCAGTGTGGGCGGCATAGAAGAAATTTAAAGGCTCCGGCAAAACTGTCTCGGAGTTCCTCACAGCATCCCGTCATGCAGTCTTTCTGGAAGCCCGGCGAATCTATGGAATCCGGGACAGCTGGACTAGTGATGGTCGGGTTGTTGTGCAGTGCTAAGATGGGAAACGTCACAAGGTTACGACGATGGCGGACCTGCTTTCGCTTTCTGCAACAGAGGCGCCTACTGAAGCAGGTGTTTCCGCTGCAGCCCCTGCCGCAGTCCAGGGTCAACGCGCCGAAGTCGCCAAAAAACCTGCGCCGGCGCTGAAGGAGCCCACCGGGTCTGCGCGACGCGTTCACAACCTTAGGAGGGTGAATATCAATTTTCGCTCGAAATTTTCTAATTTCTATGGCGCAATTTATTTTTCATGATGTTACAAAATTGATGAACATACCTAATAAAGGACTCAAATTCATATAAATAAAACGAATTCTGCCTTAATTTTGTTCTGGGAGTTTTATGTTTTAGCAGTTTAATAATTACATTCCCAAAGTAATTAGAATGGCACCAAAGAAATTATAAAATATGCCGGAGAAATTAGATAATTAAGAAGTGCTAGGTCGAGTTTTATATACTGGTGGTGGTTTGTTGTATTTATTTGTTGTGGGACGTTGAAAAAATGATGGCAACCAAAAAAACGGGTAGGTTGTATAAAGGATACAACAGATTACATGAAACGCGCTAAGAGAACGAAAGCCGTGCTTGCACGATGATTGTGCTCAGTCTTATGCATTCTTTGAAGAGATTAAAACGTTCCACCGAGGTCGACGTAGGATCTCGAGGACTAAACTGTCCATCTTTTACTGATCCAGCTGTAACGCGCTAGTTTTTTATATTCATAACCGAACTCATTAGCCCCAAATATCAGTCATAAAATTTCTGTAAAAAAATCCTATTTGTTTTTTTAACTATTTAACATATGGATTTGCATTACAAGTACAGGTATAGTAAATCGTAAAATGCATGCACTATAAAAATATTAAAAAAAAAAACAAATTATATTTGACTTGGAATTTCAGTCCCGAAGAAATTAGGCACTTACAGGCAGAAAATCCTCAAACGGCGATATAAACATTTTTTTTGCGATAAACTTTAACCTCACACAGGTTTACATTCCTTTGGTGTTCTAAGGCAACTGGAAAGGTGCCGGGTTATTATTACGGGATTGCTTAGGTAGCAAGATAAGATAATGTAAGACGAAACAAGTACTCCAAAGAAATTAGGTGTTTTTTGGTGGGACAAAATATGTCTGATGATAACTTTCGATTAATAGGCCAGAAAAAATATATTGTAAAATGTATGAATAATTTAACATTCAGACTAAATGGTAAGACTATTAGGGAGGATATTTTCCCCCAAAATTGGGTATTTTTAACCGTCGGAAAATAAAAACACGGTGGTGGACGCGCCAAAGAGCTTAGGTTTTTGAGATTTGACATTTTATTTAAATACCTTCAGTATAAAAATCTGACATTCTTAATGATGAATATATTGCTTTTTAGATTGATCTTCATCCACAAAAAAGTTAACTGTTTTAACTGCATATTTAAAAAGTTAACATGCCGCAAGTGCAAAACATGAAAATTGATATTCACCCAGGAAGAAGAGCCCTGCCAACTCCGAATCCCGGTAGCCGCCTATTATGCTGTGTTTGTAGTGTTTTTTAAGGTTTTCCATTCACTCCCAATTATGAATGCTATTTTTCCCGTTTTTCTCATGTACCTTCAACTACATAGTGTCTGATAAAACTTGCTCATTTATTTAGTTACTTAGTTAGTGTCATTTTGACAGTAGACTGACGTTGCGTTTCGTTTTCACTTGTTTAAGCTGTGTTTTTCTGTAGAAAATGAGTTTGTATTTTTCTGGATGTTTCATATTTTTTATTGGTTGGCATTTTTCTATGGTATTTTTAATCTTTGCCAATGTTGGTGAGCTAATGAGGAAGGTTTAAGTAATTAGTTAGATTTGTTAAATTAGTAGTTCTGTATGCGTATTTATTTATTTATTTTAATTTTTTCACATTATATTATATATATACTATATATATTCTATTTTATTTATATTATCTTATTATTTTAAGTAGGTATTCATTCGTATTCGCATGTCTGACGTTTTTAACGCAAGTCATGAAAGTGAGTTTTTTTCTTTGTCGTCCGCTAGTCTCTATGACTCCTTGAGTGATGTTTCGGATATGCCTGATTTGAGTGATCGGCTGGACGGTACTTTTGCCTCCGCTAAAAAACAATTTAATATGGTCCATATTAACGCACAAAGTATACCGGCATATTATACGGAGCTACTTTCTTACTTTAGCTCAAGTAATATTGACGCCATACACGTATCCGAATCCTGGCTCAAGCCTTCTTTGCCCTCTGCTCTCTATCCCCTTCCTGGATATCGTTTGGTGCGTAATGACAGAACAGGTGCAGCCGATGGTAGTTCAAACATGATGCGTGGCGGTGGTGTAGCTATTTACTTAAAAAGCGACCTAGCTTGTCAAATCGTTGCTGAGTCTCCTGTTGCTAACTCAAACTCCCCTGAGTATCTTTTTCTTGAAGTGACATTACATCACTCTAAGGTTCTCGTTGATGTTTTTTCTAGCCCTAGTTCACACATTAACTACTTTGATGCCCTCGAAAAAACCTTAGCCGATCATATCCCTCAATTTGATCACTCTATAATTATGGGTGATTTTAATACATGCCTCTTAAAGGATGATCACCGTTCCCTCAAACTTCAGTCAGTTGCGACTTCTCTTAACCTCAGCATTTTGCCTCTTGGCCCTACCCACTTCCCACACAACGGTCCTCCTTCGCTCCTAGATCTCGTCCTAATTTCCTCTCCTAATTTAGTCTCTTCGCACGGGCAATTTAATGCTGCTTCGTTTTCTTGTCAGTAGTATAGATTCACCGTTTCTACCCCATCGTTTTCCCACCACCAAAACAATGGTTTTTCGGGATTATGGTGGTTATTCGGGGATATGAAACCTAAAAAAAAAAAGTTTGGTATGTTTTAGTACGTTTAGCCCCCCATTTAGATCGATTGCACTAGGTCTCAACAGTGCCCGGAGCCTCCTCCAGCACTTAGGTACTCCATTAATTAAACAATACACGCTCTTCGACACCACAATAGAACCCTTGCTCACCTTTATCTATTGTCTCTATTGTTAGCTTGACTCGGCGACATCGCATTATTACCGAGCTCGGTAGAGGCATACTCCTACGTTGTAGTTTGTTCTTTACGTATTTGCAATAGGTTTTATAATTGCTCAATTGGTTACTCCTTATGAAAGACTAGGTATACTACCTAAAGTTTCCATAGTTTAGGTATTGTTTTGGTGGTGGGAAATCAATGGGGTAGAAACGGTCATATAACTTAACGAGATTTTTAACGATCTAACAAGCCCCGCGAACTGACACAATTACATTACCCTTTATTAGTCTGGACTGGAGTAGGTATCAAATTTATACCTAAAGTAATTAATTAACATTTCGCGAATATAAATGCAAATTTCAACGTATCTATATGTGTTACAACACAATATGAAACTTCTGGTATATTTTTAAATCCCATCAATTTTAGTTATTTAGTATCTATTCGTTTTCAGTTTTTGCCTAATATTTATTATTTTATGCAAATCCAATTTTTGAAATATTATTTTATTGATCCTAGATTATTTCCAGTCTAGATATTTGTGTTGTCTTAATTTTTTTTTAGGTAAATTATTTTATGCAAATCCAATTTTTGAAATATTATTTTATTGATTTTAGATTATTTCTACTCTAGATATTTGTGTTGTATTAATTTTTTTTTTGGGTAAATTATTTTATGCAAATCCAATTTTTGAAATATTATTTTATTGATTTTAGATTATTTCTAGTCTAGATATTTGTGTTGTTTTTTTTTTTTTTTTGAACTTGTAAATAACTTTGGTATATGTGACAACCGACTGCTATTTATTGGTGGACAATAAACATGACTGTGTTTTGAACAAGTTTCAACCTTAGCAAGTATGCTGTACGTTTCCGTAAACGAAGTTCCCATTATTTATTATAATATATAGATCTTTTGTTAATGTAGGATTCGGTGTGTGATTTATTGCATTCCTGTTTATACCAGTTAGGTGGGGCGGTGCGATGTTTAAAGACTCCTTTGGTGCTCTAATTTAAAGTCGCAATTTCTATTATTCGTTTTTTCTTTATGCTGTCGGCTTGAGAACTTTACCTTTTTTGCTAGATGTCCTTAGAAGAAGGTAATAATTTACTTTTTATTCGTTTCTGAGAAAGATATAAATCAATCGGGTTTGAAGTCACACGCGATTTTCATAGAAAGTAAATGCACAAAAGATCTGTCGTTTAAATTCTTTAGAATTCTTTTGATAATTTAATCTTTTGTTAGAAAACATTCCGCTGCAAACAAAAATTTACCTGTCCCCGAAATCCTGTTTAAACTCGTCGCTACCTACCTAGGTGGTCCTCTGTCCCCACCAGCCGAGATCTTTTTTTCAACACAAATTCATATAAAAAGGCTGAGGCTGTGTTTTTTTTTTTTTTTTTTTTTTTATACCACGACGGTGGCAAACAAGCATACGGCCCGCCTGATGGTAAGCAGCTACCGTAACCACCGTACCGTACGTACCGTACGTGTGTAACTTTATATAGTAACTTCGGATCTCCAGTTCAGTTAAGAGCTCTCAGTTTCTACGCTTTGAAGTTTTAACGAAGACTATTCATAATGGATGTAAGTATTTAAATAGTATTACTCTATAATAATGGCATAAAAAAATTATCTGTTGTGTGTATGTTTTAAGTCTTTAATATTAATTATGAATTTTGTTTCAGTTTTCCGACAACACTTTCAAAAACTTTTACGTTGATGAAAATGAAGACAAAGCAAGTGATGAAGAGGGGACGCTGGCTTTCAAAGTGAAGCAAGCTATTGCGAAGAAGCGTCAATCAAATAATATTGATGGCTTTTTTGAAAGGCCTAAGAAGAAGACAAAAGTGTATAAGAAATCTTCAACGGTCTCCAAAAAAGAAGAAGACGGTGTTTCATATCTCACTTCAGGTCAGGACGATGGGGCATATGCATCACACCTCATCAAGGTCGAAGTATACGACATGAATAAAATACGAAACGTTGGACCTCTGGACCACTGGAAACACTGTGACTATCGTGTTAAATATTATTCTAACGGAGGTGACTCACATGAACAAAGTGCTCGGAATGTTATATTTAATATAACGAAGGAACTATCATCTAAAACCAAATGTGTAAAATATTTTATAGAGACTGATAAGGGTGACAAAAAATAGTTTTAATCAGTGCTTTATTTATAACTAGAATAACTTACTTTATTTTTTTACTTATAAAAAATGTTTACTTTCTTTCTTGTTTTATTGTATATTAAAGTTATTACTCATTAATTGAACATGTTTAATATTAGATGTAGTTTTAACTGCTTATTTTGTGTTTCTTTCTCCGTCACTGCATTTGTCTTAGGTAGTAGGAATATTTTGTAATTATAGTTGTAAGAAATAAAATAAAACCCAATTTATTTTCATAACACATTGTTTTAATTCACAAAAACTGATTTAAACATATTCCTTAAAACTAAATCATTACACAAAGAATTATCAGAAAACAGACTTAAAAACTCAGACATTTTTTCCCTTGAAGCTTAAAATAAAGATAAACTAAACAGTATTCTCCACAAACTGAAGTAAAATAATTTTGAAGTGATTGATGGTTATAAAACCACCTCTTAGAGTTTATATTTAAAAATAACCTGTGATAACCGGTAGGTTTTCGACCAAAAGAGTCAAAGTATTCGCCATATCCATTCACATCAATGTGCATTGCAATCCAATGAGAACCGGGCTTTGAATCAGGATCCAGATTGCTTATAATAAAAGTAGGTAGATTAACCCAAACAGGAATCCGGTTTGCAGCAAAAACATTTGACTTAAAGCTCGGGTTTATTTTATTCATACAAAATTGTATTTCATTCGAATCCATTATAATAATTAATCTAAAAAAGTAAACACTGGTGGTTTTACAGACAATGTTCAAGTGGTAATGATAAAATTGAGTGAATGCATTGTATTTATTTAATTACTAACTATTATAATCTACAGTGATATCACGATTTTTATTTATTTCAATTATGTTATCAAATTCAGCATACACAATACAGTTGATAGTAGTACTTAAAGCGGAATCAAAACGAACTTCGATTCGAATACTTCCGTGTCTTACAAGATTCCAGTGTGAAGTTGAACTTGCAGATAAATCAGGAGTCAAATCGAAACATAAGATGAGTGCAGGAGAATGTTTGAAAGAAATGAATGTGTTATTTAATTAGTATATATACTGAGTTTGTGACGCTATGGTG
Organism: Pammene aurita; assembly: GCA_947086415.1. NCBI lineage: Eukaryota > Metazoa > Arthropoda > Insecta > Lepidoptera > Tortricidae > Pammene > Pammene aurita. Next base: position 30,827,693 of record OX352303.1, read on the forward strand.
TTAGCTGTAAGTTGCAAATATAATTTCAATAAATATAAATAAATATAAATAAATATAATAAAGAATAACCACCCACATAGTTTGATCTGCTTATAGCATTACCTTCATTATGGAAATTAATACCAGTTCCAGAAAACAAAGTATGATATGCAGTTGCTATTAAACCCGGAGAGTTAAATGAGGGTTGCAAAGTATTAGAAGGAATTTCATGACCATCTACGTACAAACTAAATGAATTCATATGAAAATGTTGAAAATTGAAGGGATTTATAGCTAAATTACCATTAAACCCAGAGTTTGAAACGAATCCAATAATACATCTTTTAGGGACTTGCCCGAGAAATATATTATCCAACGTTTTACCTTGTATACCTGCGGGTAATGTCAGAACCTTAACTTCTGCCCTTGTTATCGGATATTTCGCAGTTGTTGATGCTAATACTTTTTGATGAGCTAACAATACACTAGGATTTATTCTTGCTCTTCTGATAATGAGACTGGCATCTGTTATTTGTACTTTAAATTTACCATCCTTATGACAAATTAAATTAAATGTTTCTTTCGAACGGACTAATTTAACTCTCATTTCTACACCATTAATTAGAAATTTCTCCTGGTTAAACATATCACCATGTAAATGACCAATCATTTCAACTTCCTTGCTTTCCTTAACAAAGTCCATTATTTCGTTAAACCCTTTATTAGTCGAGTCAACGGCGTCCATATAGTTGGGGGTATCTTCATACCACAATCCACAAGTCAGATGAGATTTTTTGGCTGCTGAACCATAATTAAGCAGATTTTCCATGTAGGCTCGGTAAGCATAAGTGTTGTTTGGAGGTGATATAAGCTTCTGATTTAAATAAATGTCTAGTTGGCTAAACAGGGAATGTATGAACCAATTGTTTACCGGGGCAATATTTGCATCAGCTTTTATTTTTGTACCATCTTGATTCAATATTTTGGCATTTATATGCAACAAAGTGTGTGATAGATCAATGTAGTCATCACCTGATCCAGGAACTTGAAACTCAATGGGACCATCGTCACTTAGAGATGAAATTGGTTTGTAATGAATCCACTGACCACTTTCAATGCTTGTTTGAGTTGATGGTAAAGCAAATAAGTCTAACTCAGATTTGGCACACTCACAAGAATGACTATGTAAGAATGACATTTTTTAGTTTGAAAATATATCTTCAATATTGTTTTTCCTATATTTTTTACCTCCTTTTCGGTGCGATGCTTTTAAGTTAATCAATGGTCCACGTCTTTTTGTGGACGTTTTATACCCAGACCCCGACATCAAAAAATCAATTTTTTCATCTGCTTTTCCCTTTAAGTTGGCGCTTGCTTCATTGAACCGAGATCTAATAGAACTATCCATTGGTCGTAAATTTACCATATCGGATAAAAGACCGATTCCTGCATCTAAAGTTTCTTTTCCCACTGTTTTAAGACCACTAGATAATAATGGTAGCACAGACCTAAAAAGACCACCCAAGAAACTCCCGATCCCATGTCCTCGTTGATATGGTACCTCTTTATAAACTATTCCTATACCCGTACCAGCTTGGTGTGAATAGTAATGTTCATATGGGCAAGACATAGATGATCTTCAATAATTCATTTTACCCGTTGAAAGTGTAGCTTCACGCAAGAAGATCCAAACTGGAATGGTATTTTAGCTCCAGTAGTTGTCCTTATATCTATTTCTATAGTATCGAATTCTCTTCGTAATACGGGTACATAGTGAGCAGGTGAGAAAATATGTGTTTTGTAAGCACCGTAGATAAATTTAGTTGGGTCTAACGATATTATTCTCAGTAATGATGTAATTACATCTCCCACCACCTGTGGATGAATTATATCAGTATAAACAAATATTTGTGAGGGTAAACCTAAGTATAAATTTGCAGGATGTTTTCCAATTCACATTTCTTTTAACTTTGATCTTGGTCGAAATCCTAATTGTAGACTTAATATGGGTGTTGTTGTGACTGAGACTATTTCTTTATCTGTTGATATCCCCACCATTTTTGTAATTTTATCATATCTAAACTTAACTTTGCTTTTTAGCTGTGGGTTTTCATTTAATGCATCACGAAAATGATCAAGACTATCATACGAAGTAGCTGGTATATGAGTTTTTGAATCAAAGATTTTATCCGTCTTGTCTGCAGGTCCTCGAACTTTCTTTTTAATATAAATGGTATTTTCATGTTCTTGAACATTGTACAGTCAGCGTCAGAGAAACGTGACCCCCCTGGTTTTAAAACAATAGCTCGCAAGGCAATGCCGAAACATTAGTTCAACATCGCCACAGCTATATCGAGCATCATATTATTACAAAAAGTCAATTTTCCCTAGTTGCTCCGGACTGTTATTGGGAATCGATCCTCGGGACTTCGCGGCTGTTATCAAGACTTCATGTTCTTACATTAGTCCGTCACTTATACCATTGAGCCACCGATGACATATTATTACTTGTGAAAATATGAATCACTATCGTCAAATCGTAAAGATGAAGGTTACTTACATATGTCTATGCGTCCTTATCTAACCAGCTTGTATGGATAAATTAGTAGTTTATGTAACTGTTACGTAATAAGGGTCCTTAAAACATGAGTGTGGTTTTATGAAATGAGCCGCAGGCGAATTTCATAATAAGATCACACGAGTGTTTTAAGGCCTAATTACGTACAGTTGCATACACTGCTTTATCTACACTCATATTATATATATTAAATTAAGTGTTCGGAAACCATAGAATGACCGCCATTGTACCGTCATGGCCGACTCGATTGTGCCGGCGCTCGCGCGGGACCAATCGAGTTGGCCATGGCGGTAACATTATGTTATCAAATTCGATGTTCCAAATTTGAAACTCATTGCTTAACAATATTTGAGCATGCAAAGTTAAAATTACGTTACTGCCGCAGATAAGAAACTTATCATAGTTAAATCGTTTGTTGTAATGCTTGTCATTGTCTACGGTTTTTGAACGCATTTTAGAGTACTTACAGTATGAGTGTAGATAAAGTCTTGTCTTTGTTTATTATTATTTCTCTACCCCCATTACAAGTATATATCCGAAAGTGAGTAATAACTTTCTTCTTTAACTAAACGTATTTAGGTTGAATTTAGTATGATTTTACCGTTTCGCATTTTGTAATTACAATTGAGTTTTGGGGTAACTTTGTAAATAATCCATCATCCGCCGCAAATCATTACCGTCATCGTTACGTCTATTCTTGGTTGTGCCGAAGCAGTAACGATATTTTATTTTATTCTCGACTCGGCCGAAAACTTGTGTAACAACTGAGTTTTAAAATGGTTCGATTAAATTAAACTCTTTTATGAGATCGAATATTGTAGTGCTTCGGGAACAAAACCAGAATATAAAAAATGCACAAGAAATGAATATAGCGGTGAGTTACTTAGAGTTTACTCCATTTCATTGAGCTATGTTTTGTTGATAGACCAACTAAGTTCAAATTGTGTTTTTTATTTGCAGACGAACACGGTTCGCAAAGGGCTAAGGCGGTATGAAAAACCGGGTGACGTTAAAGATGATCGGCATGGCCCTCGTCCTTCTGCCTAAATACACAGAGGAATCCCAGCGGCACCGTAATATTGTGCTACTGAATATATACCGACCCTTTATTTACTACAACTCGCTCAACAGCTGAGACATTGGGGTATCTCTTAGCACTGTCAGAAGACATTTGCACGCTGCCCAGATACACCATTATAAACCAGCGAAAAAAATGAGTTTGTCAACTAGCATCGCTATGATCGCCTTAGTTTTGCCAAAAAATATGAAGATTTCGACTGAGAGAACCAGATCGTAAATTTTCGAATGAAAAATGCTTCAAATCCGATAAAGATGGACGAAGGTAGATGGGGTCAAATGGTGCTCAACTGGGACCCCGATCAGGTCAAATCAAAACAAAACCTTGGTGAAGACTATAGAACCTGGGAACTTATGAGGAATACTGACTTATGCTGAAACTTGGTAAGCTAGCATGAAAAGTCGGCTGAAACAAATAGAGGAGAATGAGGGTTACCCTCTCCGGCAGTCTCCGGTATTAGAAAAAAAATACAGCTAGTGAAATATAGTGTAACATTATATAATATTCTTATTTGATGGGCATACAAAAGTTTTAAGTGATATTGTTTCTGATTATACCTTGTTTTTTTTGGCATTACAAAAAGGGTAAGGAAGCTTAATAACGTGTCTTTTCATTGAAAAACACTTTAGAAAAATAAGATATAGCAAATATGTAACAATTATGTTTTACAAGGGCATATATTTACATTATTTTGATTTCATAAGTAATAGTTATTCTTTTTGTTAGAAGCCTTATTTTATAAAAAGACTTGTCAAGATTGTTAACCCTTTTTCTAATGCTAAAAAAACGAGGTCTAGGTAGTGAGTGTTGTGTTTCCTAAAATTGTAGTAACGTGACAGGAGATGAATATTGTTATGGCTAGCCGATAACATGCTGTTTCTCTCTGAAACGTAGTGGCTCGCGAGGTTAGAATATTTTCTCGTTTTATACACAACCATTATTTATATACTCGTATAGTATCTGTTATGCAGTTATTAATCACGTGGTCGAATCGACATTTAAAATGTGATGTATTCAGCGTTGTATAGAAATATCCTGTCTACACTCTCATGACTCAGTCATTCTGATGTTGTAAGGAAAAGACAACCTGCTAGCTTATATTCAATAGACAATATCCTGGGGATTTCCCTTCCGGTTCCCTTCCTATTATTAAGACGGCTATAATCGCAGCCCAGGAAGCATAACACAATTTCAATTAACTCACACTATAATATTGTTGTTTATTTCCCATAAAATATATTTAAATATGCTTACAATGCAACTGTTACCTTAATAGTAAAGCAACAAAAATGTTAAATTTATATAATGTAAACTAGAAATATCAAATAAATATCTGCCAAACTAAACGCATATCGGTATAGGGATTTTGACTATATTTAAAATATTTTTAGGCGTTAAGCGTTAATAAAATACCAATAAAATAATGTGTTTTTAAGATTGTTTTTATTTTAATTTGCCCTATTTATTTGTTCCATAATATTTGATATTACTCGTATCCATTTTTCAACAATTCTGAACTTAATAATATACGTATGCTAACAAAAAAAAACAAAAAGATTTAAAATGCTTTTAACGGTCTCGAACGCAGTCTCTTAGGATCACTTGTCCGCATATGAAACCACACTGCTACGCAATCGTTACGTGTGTTGACGAAATTATTGTACAGTTTCTATACTGCTATTAGGGGGGTCACGTTTCTCTGACGCTGACTGTACATGGAGCATGGGTATTGAAATTCTACTAAACCCACGATCCATTCTCCTTCCAATTTAATGGTTTTAGGTAATTTTGTTAAAAAGTGCGCAGTTGTATTATCATTGTAATATTCCGAAGAGCTATTGCTCAACAAAGTTAAGTAAAAACTGTTTTCACTCATATTGTTTCTGATGACGGTATCCAGGAATTAAATTTATTAGGATAACCTCGCCACTTCACGAACACTTCCTTTCTGCCACCAATACGACGCGAGCGTATTATTTTATCAATTTTATATTTGATGGAGGGGTGGTGAGTTACTTTTTGTAATTCTTTAGAATAAAATGTACCAATTATTGGTTCACTTTCCAAATCTTTTAAAGTATAAACAACCCACGGAGACCTATTGATAACTGATTCAATCACAAATATTTCATCGCTCCAATTGGTTTCATAACCCTTTTGGAATATATGTTTATATTTAGTTATCCTAACACGGTCACCTACATTTAGCCTTGCATTTTCTAAAGAAGGTTGTTTATCATTTTTTCTTTCATTAGCAAACTTTTAGTAGGTTTGTTGAATCCTTGCTCGTTAGGTACTAAGCATGATGAATTTATAGTGGCAATGCAAAATCGTTCGGTAGATATCATGGCTATATGTGAGACATGGCTCAGGCCTGGGGAAAGCGCACGCGCACCTGTCGTACCTGGATACAAACTAAAGCATGTCGCCCGACCTTTAGACATGCGCTCACGGGGTGGCGGAGTGGGGTTTTATGTAAGACGCGATATTAATGCGCGCGTGTTATCTCATCCTGTTACAAAACCCATCGAACAAATGTGGCTTAGTCTTAGTGTTAAAGGTGCGAGGGTCGCTATTGGTACGGCATATCGTCCACCGTGGATGTCTATTGATGTCTTTTTGGACTCGCTGACGGATTCTCTAAGTTCATTTGCAAAATATAGTTTTATAATTTTACTGGGAGATTTTAATATAAATATGCTTAATACCAACGACGCGCGCGTACAAAAACTGACCAATTTCTTGCGATGTTTTAACCTAAACCAGCATGTTGATCAGCCCACTCATTTTACAGAGCACAGTGGGACTCGCACTTTTGGATTTGGTTTGTACCGATGCGCCAGTATGTCACACATGCGTCGATTACATACCAGACCTTAGCTCGCATGCATTTGTGACATGTGAAATTAATATCAAAATAAAAAAACCGGGCCCTAAATATATCATGTGCAGGCCACTGAAGCATATTAATATATCCAATTTTCAGCGTGACCTTAACAATATCAGTTGGGAAAGTATAGCTAATTTGACTTCTGCCAGTGCAATGGTTGAAGTTTTTAACGTTTACCTTCTGTCTCTATTAAATGCACATGCTCCTCGTAAAATTATATGTATTAAGCCAAATAACAGCCCATGGCTTACCCATACGGTGAAGAAGATGATGAGTTTGCGCAACGAAGCACACAAGAGGTATAAAAATACAGGTTTAGATGTGCATAAGACATACTATAAGGATCTAAAAAAAATTGTCACAACTGCATTATTTAATGAAAAGCGCGCGTATTTTTCTCAGAAAATAAATTGTTATGTTAGTAATTCCAAAGTTTTGTGGAAAAATTTAAAAAACGACGTATTACACGACCACGAGAAACAATTTCCAAGCCATCTTAGTGACCCTAATATAATCAATCGTCATTTTCTTGACTTACAAAATAATAATCAAGTTACGATTAGTCAACTAACTTATTTTGAATACAATAGGTTTGGCTCTTCAAGGTTCAGCTTAAAACCTGTAACCGAAAGCCAAGTGCTAAAAATTATTAAAAGTTTGAAGTCAAATGCTGAGGGCTTCGACGGAATTACTTTGGATATGATAACACTTACCTTGCCTCGTACTCTGCCAGCTATTACATTGATAGTAAACAAATCGATTACCACCTATGAGTTTCCCAATGCCTGGAAGATTGCCTTGGTGCGCCCTATTCCTAAGGTACCTAATCCTACTATGGTTAAAGACCTCAGACCCATAAGCATATTACCATGTCTCTCTAAAATCCTGGAAAAAGTTATTTGTCAGCAGCTAACAGATTATTTAGAGCAAAATAGCTTACTGCCAGTGCATCAGTCAGGTTTCCGTAAGAACAGAGGGACAGCTACTGCCCTTCTCGATGTTACTGATAATATTTTAGCGGCTAAGGATCGGGGACAAGGTACTGTGTTGACATTACTGGACTTTTCCAAAGCGTTTGACACCATAGATATCTCGCTGTTACTGTCAAAGCTGTCATATTACGGTTTCGAGATGGGCACTATAAGATGGTTTGCAAGTTACCTCAGCAATCGGAGTCAACTGGTTGAAATTCCAGCTAATAGCGGTAAGACAGTCGTGTCAGAAATACTCCCGGTATCTAGAGGCGTGCCACTGGGCTCTATCCTGGGCCCAATATTATTTATATTATACACTAGTGATATCGTTCATGTAATTGAACACTGTAACTACCATATTTATGCTGACGACCTGCAGCTATACGTTCCGTGTACTCCTGGTAACATAGACGAGTCAATCCACAAATTAAACAGTGATCTTGCGCGCATTGCTAGGTGGTCACAAGCAAACGCACTTGCACTAAACCCTGCAAAGTCTAAGTTCATGCTACTGGGCACAAAAAAGCAATTAGTTACGCTTTCAAAGAATAATTTAAAAGTGCAGCTAAATGATAATATTCTTGAACGTGTTGAAGAAGCTAGAAACCTAGGGCTTCTTATGGACGGGGAGTTGAGATTTGAGAGCCATATACTTCACACAGTTCAAAACTGCTTTTACAGGCTAAAATTATTGTACAAAATAAGATGCTTCCTTAGTGTTGAGCTGAGGGTGAGGTTATGCGATGCACTTGTGCTGTCACGGTTTGATTATTGTGACACGGTATACGGACCACGCCTCCTAGCCCGTACCCAGAGGTTAATACAAAGAGTGCAAAATGCATGTGCGCGTTTTTGCTTTAATATCCCTCAACGCTCGTACGTTACACCCTATTTAAACAAAAATCGCATTATGAAGATGTCCACGCGTCAAAGAGTCCATCTAGCTAGCCTTATGTTTGGCATAGTGCACCGCCAGGAACCATCGTACCTTTACACTAAGCTAACTTGGGCTCATAACTCTAGATCGGCGGAGGTCAGGCCATGTAGATACCTCCAACTAGTCTGTTCCTTTCACAACTCGGCGGCTTTTCATGGCAGTTTCCGGTATGCTGCCACGAAATGTTGGAATAACCTGCCGCCACCCTTCCGAGCGCTTAAATCCTTAAGAAGTTTTAAATTTAATTGTCGTACGTATTTTTTGAATACCCAAATTGAATCTTCTATATAAACTATTCCAACAAAATCAGTCACATTTACAGTGTTGTTATTTTATTACAAACTTATATAGATGTCATATACTTCATATACTTCAGTTGTTATTTTATTGTATATTTTTATTTTTGTGGTTTAATTATATTAAAATTAATAAGAGTGTCGTTGGCGTATGTGTCGCCACTATGACCTAGTTTTAAGTTAGGTTAAGTAGGTCCCTACTGAAAACCAGCGCCACGGCTTGCCGCGGCATTACGCTGAGTAGGGATCCTATTTTAACGTCTGATTGTGCCTGTGTTAATGTTTCTAGGTTTAATAATGTTTAATTTTGCGGCGTTAAAATAAATGTGTTTTCTTTCTTCTTTTCTTTTCTTTCTTCATATAAGTTACACCAAACAGTCCTTATATTACTAGAGTTAACATCAACTGGACGCAGTTTTATGCTGGAATGATAGCTATGGTTATATGAATAAAGCAGATCTTGTAATATATTAGTGTAATTGTAAGTATTCTTATGAGTGAAATAACGCCACATTTTAGTTTTGAGAGTTCTTTGAAACCTTTCAACTATGCTAGCTTTAATGTCTGGGTTGTTAGTTGTATAATAATTTATGTTCTTACTTTTGAAATAATCTCTCACCATCTTTGAAACAAATTCTGTACCCTTATCAGATTGAATATGTCTAGGGGTTGCATTTGCTTCCGTGAATATGCTTTCAAAACACGTTTTAACCGTTTCAGCATCCTTCTTTTTCATAAGTCTCGCAAATGCATATTTGCTAAATACATCAATAACACAAATAATGTATTTATATCCATCGTTGTATTGACTATAGGTACGCATATCACTTAGATCAGCTTGCCATAGTTCATTGTGGTTTGACAGGATGTGTTTGTTACGCGAGAAACGTTTATGAACAGATTTATGTAGAGTGTACGCTTCTTGGAACTGCAACCATTTTTTCACTTCCTCTCTATTCATTTGACCTTTCATTTCCTTCACAACATTATTTAAACTTCTATATCCAGCCGGGTTTGATATATCGTAATATATTCTATTTATGTCTAATAAGGAGTCCATCTTTCCCAATCAACTTTCTTTTGAGATCTCGTTTTTGGCTTAGTAGATAGAGGAGTAGATGCGTTTTTTTCTTTAATTGATAGGTTTTGCGCGCTAATAGAAGCCTGTGAAGTGTTAGCTTCAGGTTTAGATTGTAATGTGTGACGTAGTGAAACAACTATTTAGGTTCAATGTCGTATATATTGTGGATTAAATAACTCTAACATTACCTTATGTACTATGTGGCTAAGCATGTGTGGGTAAGGCGTAGCACACACTACACCATCCCTCTTAAGAGAAAAAAAAATAGATTTGTGTAATATAAAGACAATCTATTTTTTTAAATAAGTAGCATTATACAAATTGAATAAAGTGGTATACAGATAAAAAAAAATATACAATATTAGTTAAAAAAAATTTTAAAAGTTATTTGCATTAGCAATATCGATTGATCCAGTGCTTACTGTTACAATATTAAATTCTAACAATGATTACGAATGTAATTTAAAAAATCTATACCTAGATAATTATTAATTTACTATACTTACTGAATATTAATAATATAAAAATTAAGAACAAAACGTCATAAACCAATAAAAAAAAATTATATCCTACTTTCAATTAAGTATTATTATTTTTGTATTCGTCAATACAATATGTCCTAGTCCTTATTAGATGCGTACGTAAGTACTTTTACATTTCATTCTATCACATTGGTATTTATTACTCATTTTAGTCGACAATAAGTTACTCGCAAGTATTTATAGGTACATATTTAGTGTTATATATTCACCTTTATAATATGACGTCTTTACTTTTTCATTTACGTGTCAAAACATTTTCTTAAAAATGTACATCTTCTGTGTGCATTCACTTGTGACAAGGGATATATACATACAATGCATTTATATTCGTGGTCGGCCGACCTTATCACACATTTATTTATTTGCTCAGGACACAAGATAATTTTTATTTTAAGCGTGCACACATACTTTATATTTATTCATTCAGGCAGTTCTTTTAACACTTCCATACCTCATACCCTTCCAATCCTTCCATGTGTCCAAGGGTCTCCACGATTGATACTCGATCGAATCATGGTCAGACTCCAAGGGTTCCGTGCCTGTCTTGTGTCCTGGTATACCCTTGTTATACCTTAACGATCATGGCCGCCTCCTGGGCCATCGAAGATACAATAGGTATATTTATCATTCGTTACAACAAGTAACTCGTATTTAAATCATATTTAAAAAAATCTTTCAAATTCAATCAAATATCTCAAACAACGTCAAAACTGCAACTTATAAGAATTTCAGCAACTCCTAGCTGATCAGACTAATCGTCCTTTGAAAAACTTATGCGTTTCAGCCTTCCCAAACACTACATTCATAACACCATTTAAAATCAAATAAATTCCATCTCTTTGAAATAATTAACCCCATTCCATGCAAATCCCAACTACAAAACCTTCAAAATTCAAATCCATTCCTTGCTAAATTTCCCATACACGTCCAAATATAAATAAACACTATTTAGTGTTTGCGTCAAATCCGAACAAAATGTAATAGAAATAAAATCTTAAATACAAACATAGGATTATATAATTATAAAGCTATTCGCTAAAATATCAACCTAACATAAATATCCAAAAAAAAAATTAATATCTTTCATTTACATTATTTAAACCCAAGACACTAAGTCTATCAAATATGAGATGAAATCGCAGACGCGACATGCCAATCCCTACATGCAGAGCATGCGCCGTCGCGATGCGCCTTATTCGAAAGTATAATGAAATACGTGGTAGTACCTACTAACTCTGTTAAAATGATAAACATTTTTTATCAAAACACCTGTAAGTTATAATCTATACATATAATAAAGCTGAAGAGGGTCGAAAGTCTGTACATGGAAGATAATCGAAAAAAAGTTGGCTGGGGATACTTAGAATCGATAACAGAACACGTTCCAACAATTTTTAGAAGTTTTGTCTGTTTATCTGTTTGTCTGTTTGTCTGTTTATCTGTTTATCTGTTTGTCTGTTTATTTGACCGCGCATCACGTGAAAACGGCTGAACGGATTTTGATGAAATTTTGTATATATATAGTTTGAGTCCTGGTAAAGGATAATGTATAGTTTTAATCCCGAAAATCAACCCTGATGGGGGTGAAAATGGGGTTGAAAGTTTGTATGGAGAATTTTTAACCGCTGAAACGATTTATATAGAAATGAGTATGGAGATAATTTGAGTCTCGAGAAATGTCAAAGGATAGTTTTCAAACCCTTGTGGGGGTGAAAAGGGGGTTGGAAGGTGGTACGAGGAATTTTTTACCGCTGAACTGATTTAGATGAAAATTGGTATAGAGATAGTATGGGTCTCGAGAAATGAAAAAGGATAGTTTCTTTTTCAAACCCCCCCCCCCCCCCCCATCTTACTTTCGGACCATAGGTCCAAAAAATTGAAAAAAAGAATGGAAGTGACGCCTGTTACCCGTCGATGCTTTAAATTTACCTTTACCCGCTCTTAAGAAATATTTGAAAATGTCATGAATGTCAAAGGGTTATTGCAGGTTCGAGGACTATATATGACGTACAAAGATGCATGGCCCAAACCAAAAAACTACCACAAAATAATCTAACATTTATAGGACACCGTTTAGGTAGGAAATAGTAGTTTATGTAACTGTTACGTAATAAGGGTCCTTAAAACATGAGTGTGGTTTTCATAATAAGATCACACGAGTGTTTAAGGCCTAATTACGTACAGTTGCATACACTGATTTATCTACACTCATATTATTTATCCTAAATGCATTATTCGGAAACCATAGAATAGCCGTCATTGCACCGCCATGGCCAACTCGATTGTGCCGGCGGTCGCGCGGGCGCATATCGGCGGCCGCGCGGGAGCGTGCAGGTGTACATTATGTTATCTAAACTCATAACACATCAATATTTGAGCATGTAAAGTTAAAATTACGTTACTGATACAGATAAAAAGCTTATCATAGTAAAATCAGTTGTGGTAATGCTAGCATTGCCTACCGTTTTCGAACACGTTTTAGAGAACTTACGATGTGAGTGTAGATAAACATATCAAACGTTTTGTGAAGCAGTCAGATTAGGATTTATTTTTCTTTATAATTAAACAATAGGTACATTATCTGTCTCTCAACCTGTTTTGATATGTCTTCTTGAAGAACTACGCCTTATTTTGTATCTTTAAGATCTAATAATGTATTACTGTTTTGAAAAAAATAAGTCCCGTCGAATTTCTTTTCGGTCATACTACTTCTTGGGCCAGAGGTCTAGGGTTAGAACCGGTGGTAGTTTTGGAACGAAGTTCCTTATCGGACGGTTCGCCGATCCGGCCAAGGTGAAAAAAAGTCACGTGACAGTCACGAAAAAGCGTCACGTCACGAAAACGCGACACCCATACCATTGAGAAACATGTAAAATGGAATGGAATAAAAAATATATAAAATAGAATAAAGTGAAGTGAAGTGTAGTGAAATTGAGAAGTGACAAAGTGATAAAAGTGAAAAAGTCGAGAACCTTAAAAGTCGAGAATTTTAAAAATGTCGAAAATGTCAAAAATGTCAAAATTTCCAAAATTTCCAAAATTTCCAAAATTTCCAAGATTTCCAAGATTTCCAAGATTTCCAAGATTTCCAAAATTTCCAAAATTTCCAAAATTTCCAAATCATCCAAAATTTCAACAAAATGCATAATTAAAACCACAAAATTTACGAAAAAGTCAAAATGAAATAAAATTAAATAACATAACTTCGTTCCAATCGCACTCGATTCACATACTTTCCACGACACTCACGTATTTTACTTTTCTCTGACGTTCATTAGTGCATTGTAATGTGCTTACATTGACGAATAAATATCTTGATCTACACCAATATCATAAATCCTTTATTCCGCGTTCAGAACCGTATGTAATTAATCACCAACATTATTGCAACCAGTATCGTAACATCAGTGTATTATCTGTGACAGTGTGGTAAAAACGTATGAAAATTCATTACCTACGGTAACGTAATGAAAATTCGCCCCCCGACCGCCGGCGCAATAATGTTGGTCATGGCGGTGTAATGGCGGTCATTCTAATGGTTTCAATGGATTTTTAATATGTGTGTAGGTAAAGCAGTGTATGCGTCTGTACATAATTAGGCCTTATTACGTGACAGTTATATCGCCATGTCCGTCCTGTCCGCGGTCTAGCTCAGTTACCGTTCGCACTAGAAAGCTGAAATTTGGTGAGGCCTGATAAGAACTTTCAATAAAAACTATATTGAATAAAATCGGTCCAGCCGTTTCTGAATTATTAGTCAAAAACGCATAGTGAAAGGAAGTGCCGAATAGTAAAATGACGTAAGCGCCGCCAAATAAACGACCTTTTGAACGGATGTTTTGTAACAGGGCAGCGTCTACGAAACTCTACACGGAGCATCGCCCGACATGATCTTGGCTGGTTTTTTTTTGCATTGTTATCCCGGAAATCACCCCTTAAGGATTACTAATTCCAATTCCAGAAAATCCCCAGCCAGGTTATACGTAGCCTATAAAAATTCAACGTCTAAAAGGGGGGGTAGCCACTACACTCGATTGAGTTAAATTTGCATGGGTCATGGAACTCCCTCCTCCAAGTGTACCTCAAATAGAAAAAAATCACAACCGCGGCTGTTCTTACCTTTCATGCTTTGACTGATTTGACGGGAGGATCGATTTGGATGATATTTGCAGTAGACATAAACGTATAAAAACAAAAGTGGTCCTGTATCGTCCGATATACACCTACTATACTCTCTATGTCGTTTAAATCATGCCAAAAAAAATTAATAAAAAAAAGGATTCATTTATGAGTGTAATTTCATTTAGTGGTAATTGTAAAATATTTTATTAGGACTACTGTCCTCTAGCGTATCCATCTGTCAACTTTACTTCAAGTTCCGCCTCCAGGGTAGCGGGAGAGAAATTAGGGGTGAATTACCCGCTAACTGACACAGACCGAATTCCACGCGGGCGGAGCCGCGGGCACAGCTAGTTAGTAAATAAATCATAAATTAAAAAGTAATATCCGAAAATGGAAATTTAAAAACACGATAACGATAAAGTATGTTAATCCATTTATATTCTAATCAACACAACTTATCCTACAAAATCCTTCAATACTAGTACAAAAGTTTTATAATATAAATAAAATATAATGAATTTAAAAAAATATATATTTTAATAATGTAGTTCCAAAGCAGTCCTTTTTTAAACAAATTAATAAATTTTTCATTAGATATCTTCCTCAATCAGAATTATATGATATTCTGCAAAACTTGAACACAGATAATTTAATAATAACTTCTTATAATAATAAGAATTATTTATGAAGTCAACAAAAAATGCTGGAATATTTTAATATTATTCCGCACTCCCTTGCGCTGGCGCTGGCGTCCTTGGCTGCTCCCTGTCCAAGCCAAGGGTACAGACAATTTCGGGACAAAGCGTGTTTGGATTCCCGGTTCCAGCAGCAAATTCACGTCTCAGTTCGATTTTAATATTTATATTATGATTTGTGTCCGATTGTCACTTTTTTCACTTCCGTAATTTCCGTTATTTTCTCTCACATTACCAAATGCCACTTCACTCAAGAAAACTGTTGTTTATCTCACGAAATGTTAATTAATCACTTTGACGATGCACATTCGTCAGTGTAGAGGTCCATTTCCTTATCATTTTTATGTAATGAAAATCACTTCCAGTAACAGATTAAAATAAAAAATCAAGTATTTACAGTTCACGACTGTAGTAATCTTCACACTTTTTATAATGTCCCAAAAGTTAATTACTTGTTTTACTGGCCGGCGCAGCGCGCCGCCAGTGCAGCTCACGGCCGCACTGGCAGGGTCGCCATGTAATGTGTGACGTAGTGAAACAACTATTTAGGTTCAATGTCGTATATATTGTGGATTAAATAACTCTAACATTACCTTATGTACTATTTGGCTAAGCATGTGTGGGTAAGGCGTAGCACACACTACAAGATTGAATTTTATCAATAAATTCTAAATTCAAAGGACTCGGCTGGCAACACTGGCCGGGAATAAACGTCAAAATGACCTAGCGTATTTAATTAGCGAAAATAAATGTTTTAAAAGTGATTTTTAACAAGTTACTGTGTAAAATGACAAGATCTCAATGAAATGAAAGTGTAACAGTGTTATCTCTAGTATTAGTTACTAACGGCCTCCTAGCCCAGTCGGTAGTGACCCTGCCTATGAAGCAGGAGGTCCCGGGTTCAAATCCTGGTAAGGGCATTTATTTGTGTGTTTATCACGAATATTTGTTCCTGAGTTATGGGTGTTTCCTATGTATCTAAGTATATATTTATCTATATAAGTATGTATATCGTCGCCTAGTACCCATAGTACAAGCTTTGCTTAGTTTGGGACTAGGTTGATTTGTGTAAGATTGTCCCCAAATATTTATTTTAATTATTATTTATTTAAGGAGCAAATTATTATGACGAAAAATTCTATGCCAACTGTCAACGGCTTAACGTTCAAGATTTAAAATTACACCGAATTTACATGGAAATTGCCTATATTTCATCGAAGACTTTTACAGGGGAGTATTGCTTTTCACATTTATATGCCTTACTTTTAGTCTGATTGTCCAAAATAACTTAATATTTTCAATATTCAGTACCTAACCTATGGGCAAGTTAGATATTGTTAAAAACAGTGGTTCATCTTACTAAACTAGCCAAAGTGAATGCTAATCAACTCAGAAATAGCACAGATGTATTCAACGAACATTATTATAAGTTGACATTCAAAGTATAAAGTTTTTTTTGTGTAAATTCCTGCTATAAAGCTTAATTTAAATACTAGAAAATTTGATTGGAAATACTTTTTTCTGTTAGTACCAGTAGATTTCTTACATTGTCAATATGATTTCAGCACAACCCTCTAAAATGACTACTCGCAGGGATGTTTTGGTCGCTAAAGTCCAGCAACTACAAAGGGACCTTAAGACGGCGACTGAGCTAAATGACAGACTCCTACAAGAGCGGGAAGAAAGTGAACAGGAAATCGAGCGTGTTATCCGAGCAAACACTGTTCTCAAAACTCAGCTTGCCAACTCGCCTTGTTTATCACTATGAAGATATCCAGGGTCAGCGGGATGAACTTCAAGCTACTGTAGATCGATTTGAACAATGCCAGGAAATACACGAACAGGCATTGCAACGCATCAAGGACCTGGAGCAGCAGCTGGGGGAGATTGACCTTAAAAAAATAATACTTGCAAGTACTGCTCCGAGCACTCCGGGCCGCCAGACAACAATTTAAGTATTTTTGCTGAGCTAAATAGTTTTGAAGTATATTTAGTAAATGACAGCATAGTGGACTCTCCTTTTATGGAAAATATAGATTTTTCAAGTTCTGTGTGCATAGGGAACAGTGATGGGAAAATTTCATTGAACGGAGGAAAAAAGATAAAAAAATATTTAAAATTAAATAGATTCATAAAAAAATCTAAACTTTTGCTGAAATGCCATAAATTCTTATTTAAATCATTAAATTCCAAATGTAAACATGTAGCCTTGAGAGATGAACTCCTAAAGTGCTAATATCAATTAGACCAGACAGTAGAGGAGCTGAATCATCGCTCTGCTGAATTAAGCAAATTAGAGTCAAAGCAAAAGCTCTTAATGATAAGCATGAATTATCTAGTAAAACGCTACAGGAATACATAGCCTTTATGAATAATGTTCTAGCACCGGGCAGCGGCTACCCTCTGCGCTTGGACTCGCCACGGCCGCCGAGTCGCCTGGCTGCGCCGGGCTCGCCCGCGCCCGCGCCGCGCGCCACGCTGCTGGCGCGCGTCTCCGGCGCGACCACTCCGCGGCGCCAGCCCGAGCCTGACCTTAGCCTGGACGTCCGGGAGTCTGCGCTGGGTCCTTCACAGTCGTGCCCTGGATTGGATGTCGCACTGGATTTATCCTTGCCGTGCCCAGTGGAACCAACTCCACCGTTATCATGCCCAGGCGAGGCGGGTCCACCGCCGCCATGCACTGTCGAGCTGGTTCCACAGCCGCTGTGCACTGTCGAGCCGGGCCCATCGCCGCCATGCACTATCGAGCCGGGCCCATCGCCGTCGTGCCCAGTGGCACTGGATCTATCGCCGTCGCGCTCAGTCCAACACACTCCGTCGCTATCGTGCCCTGTTGAGCTGGTTCCGCCGCCGCCGTGCCCGGTGGAGGTGCCACTCTTGCGCGCGCGCCCCGCCCCGCTGGTCCACGCGCCCGCGCCCGCGCCTGCGCCTGCGCCCGCACCCGCACTCGCGCCCGCACCCGGACCTGCGCCCGCGCCCGCACCTGCGCCCGCGCCCGCACCCGCGCCCACACCTGCGCCCGCGCCCGCACCTGTGCCCGCACCTGCGCACGCGCCCGCACCCGCGCCCACACCTGCGCCCGCGCCCGCGCCTGCGCCCGCACCTGCGCCCGCACCTGCGCCCGCACCTGCGCCCGCGCCCGCGCCCGCACCTGCGCCCGCACCTGCGCCCGCGCCCGCGCCTTCGCCCGGCCGCACCGTCCTGTATACAGACGAGGTGAGCGCCGGGCTCGGCACGCTGCTGGCGGAGCGCTTGTCGCGAGGCGTCCTTAACAACTGTCACCCGGGCGCCTCCTTCGATCGCCTGATCAAATGTATATCGGTCGGCGAGTATGACCGTGATTCCATGCTTGTAGTGTTTTTAGAAAATAGTATAGATTGCACTAAACGAGATATCTTGAGATTATCCGAGACCCTGTCAGATATTGGCCAGCGAGATTCTGTAAAAATAATTATCTGTGCCTTACCATACAGAATGTCGAGTCATATGAATAAGAGGGTATATTCTTACAACTCCGTATTTTATAATCTTTCTTTGTACAGTAGTACGATTTCGTATTTTGATACAAATAAATTTATAGAGGATTTTATTATGCCCCGTGATAGGACTTACCTCCCGAGAAGATGTCTTATAGATTGTGCTAACCTGTTAGCATACAATATTGTAGACCCCGTCGTGACTAGCACGGCGGATGATAGTTTTATTAAGACGAATCCCGATTCATACTGCAGGGGCTCAGATTTAGAGAGGCAGCCGTCTGGTGATATCAATTTAAACTGACTGCTACGACAACGAGTGCACCAGCCGGCTTCGTTCCTAAACATAACTGTGATGCTAGCATAAGTAGTAAAACTGATGTATTGTACTTAGTTCACCAAAATATTCAAGGGTTTACCAGTAAACAACTGGAAATTGATTTGTTTGTACAACACTCGAACATTGATATCCTCTGTATAACGGAGCACTGGCTTAAAGGTCATGAATTTATGTTAAATTTCCACAATCATAGTGTAGTAAGTAAATTTTTTAGAAAATCCTGCATTCGCGGCGGGTCATTAATAATGGTAAAACATGATATAAAAAGTAAGGAGCGGAAAGACATTGTTGAATTGTCTGTGGAACGCCATATTGAACTTTCTTGTGTCGAGTTAGAAGAATTTATAATTATATGCGTGTACAGGCCTCCATTGGCAAACTATAACACATTTGAGTCAGTGATAGATGAAGTTCTTACAAGTGTTTTTTGTAGTAATAAAAGTGTTATTGTGTGTGGTGATTTTAATATCAACTTACTTGAAGATTCATCCATGTGTGTAAGGTTACTTAGTACTTTCAAATCCCACAATTTAGTAAATTTATTTTGTGAGCCTACACGAATCACAGCAACCAGTGCTACATGTATAGATAACATTTTCAGTAACAAGGATGCGACTAGTAAATCTATAATAAACAACTTAAGTTCTGACCACTGTGGACAAAAAGCCTCTTTTAGCGGAAAAACTAAGGATATTCCACAAGTCACTATGTGCAGACCAATTTCCGAAAGGCGATTAGATTTATTCAGTCGGAATATCACGAAACAATTATGTCATCTTCCATTTACCCAGGAAAACCCTAACCGTATGAGTATTGAGTTGTTTAACTGTATTAAAAAGGAATTTGATGCCTGTTTCATTCCGAAGAAGGTGCAAGGCAAGGTCAAGACGAAATTTAGCAACTGGGCTACGCCGGATATTCATGAGAAAAGACGACGGCTCTATGATTTATATGACTTGAGAAGAATTAATAAAAGTCCGGAATTCCTAGATTATGTCAGGAACTTTTCTAAATCTTTTAAGATGATGTGTGCCGCTGCTAAAGCTGATTATCTGTCCAGAAAGATCCAAAATTCCAAGGATAAAGTAAAAACTGTTTGGCAAGTAATCAACGATGAAACTGGGAAACGTAAAATCAAAGATCCGCACTACAACCTACGGTATTAATAATAATTTAGTGAGTTCGGACCTTGAAGTTGCGGATCATTTTGAGCAGTTCTTCTCTAATATACCGGTAGAAACAACAAAGTCTCTTCATTCATCGCCTGACGTCGCTGAGGCAATACTGAAAACAAATATAGCAAAGTGTACAGATATCTTTAAATTTTCATATGTTACTCCGAACTTAGTTATTAAAACATTTAAATCCCTAAATTTAAAGAAAACTGAAGATCTTTGGGGCCTATCTGTTAAAGTTCTACATTCCATTGTTGAATCGATTGCGCCACATTTAGCTGATATATTTAACAAATGTATTGATACAGGAATATTTCCAGACATAATGAAGCACAGCAAAGTCATCCCCTTGTTCAAATCAGGATCGAGAACAGAACCAAGCAATTTCAGACCAATATCAATACCGCCGGCACTGAGCAAAGTTTTCGAGAAACTAATTCTAAATCAACTTGTGTCACATTTTAACTGAAACGAATTGTTCGCCAGTAATCAATTTGGTTTTACCAGAGGTCGCTCGATTACTGACGCAGGTGCTGTTCTTCTTAAGCACATCTTTGCCGCTTGGGAAAAAAAACAAGATGCTGTCGGAATATTCTGTGACCTATCGAAGGCATTTGATTGCGTTGATCACGAAAATCTAAAGAGAAAACTAAGCCATTACGGGATCAAAGCTGGTGCCCTTAACCTCGTCTCATCATGCCTATTGGATAGAACACAACGAGTGGTTATTAATGGAACTCAATCGTCTGGGTCCCCTGTGGCACTCGGAGTGCCTCGAGGCTCAATACTTGGTCCCTTCCTGTTTTTGGTGTACATTGAATGACCATTCAATGACCTACCTAAAATTGTGCAAGATAAACATGATATAGTGTTATTTGCTGATGACACATCGCTGATATTTAAAGTGGACAGAAAAGAAAACAGCTTCGATAGTATTAACAGTGCACTCTCCACAGTAGTAAATTGGTTTACGGCTAATAACCTACTTTTGAACGCCAAGAAAACGATGTGCATCAAATTTAGACTTCCCAATGTCAAGCAGATTAACAGCAGCAAGATTATAATAAATGATGAAACAATGGAATTCGAAAATCAAACTGTTTTCTTAGGAGTCACTTTACACTCGAAATTACAATGGCATCCACATATAGCCACCCTAGCTGGGAAACTTAGCTCTGCAGCCTATGCCGTGAGGCGAATCAGCCATCTAACAAACAGTGAAACTGCCAGGCTGGTATACTTCAGTTACTTTCACAGTGTTATGTCGTATGGAATTCTGTTGTGGGGTAAAGCGGTTGATATTGGGACCATATTTGTGCTACAAAAACGAGCTGTACGTGGCATTTATAAAATGCGCGGTCGAGCATCCTTAAGAGGAAAATTTGAAGAGGCAAATATTCTTACCGTAGCATCTCAATACGTACTTGAAAACATCATGTATGTGCGGAAAAACATCCATGAATTCAAGCTCAACAGTGATATCCATAACTATAACACTAGAAATAAAGATAAGATTGCTGAGCCTGGCCACCGCCTCGGTAAGGTTCGTACGTCTTTTGCTGGGAACTGTACACGTTTTTATAACAAAGTCCCCGCTGATGTAGTGAATTTGCCACTAAATAAATTCAAGTCTTATGTTAAGCGCTATTTGTTGAGGAGAGAGTACTATACTTTAAAGGAATTCATTGAGGATAACGATGCCTTTAAACCTGTAGCTTGATATGGTTAGTACAATACAGATTGAGAAATTATTAGGTACATTACTCTATGAAGCAGCTTTACTAGTGTCCAGTATTACCTGTTTTTCGTTTTTATTTTATTTTTATTTAGTATTTGGACACTTAGAGACGTTATACATCTCTAAGTCTTGCATTCGCAAATATTTATACGTATAGATTATATTTAATGATCCTGACGCTTAGAGACATGTACATCTCTATGCCACTTTTATATTGTAATTTAGTTCACGCATGTAAAATACGAGCACAGAATATTGTTTCTCACCAGACTAAACATGGCTAGTTTTTATTAATTAATAAAGCCCGCCAGCTTGAACATGTCATGCTCGCTTAAAAGGCTCTGCTTATGGTGGCGTCGTTGATCGGGTCGCCACTTTCCCGAAGAAAGGTTGAGGGAGGCGATGGCTGAGATATGCGTCATACTCGTGAACGGGTGCTGTTTGTGGAGACCGGTCTGTTTAGGCTAACTGGGGCAACACATTTACGTAACTTTTTATCAATCATATTTAATTTTAGTTTAATTGGCTTTAGCACAACATTCGGTGCTTGACTATCCATATCTTTTTTATTATATAGAATATAGTTCAAGTTCAAGTTCAAGTTCATTTATTTGGCCAAGTAACAAAGTACGTTACATTCAGCAAGTCATGATACATGCAATATCTATTGATACGATTATATAATAACATAAATAGACGTCAATAATTCATATAGTATACAATTATTTCATTAATATGAGAAAATGCTTTTGTTTCATTTTTTCTGTAAATTCATTAATTGAGTAAAATGGGTTACATTGGAACAATCTTTTAAGTTTACTTTTAAATTCTAAATATGTTAAATTTCTGATGTGGGACGGTAGTAGGTTGTACAACGTGATTTTTAGAGAGATGCCTTACTTAAATGTTTTGACTAGATTTGTATCAGGAACGCATAGCTTATCCTTATTGCGTGTGTTGTAATTATGAATGTCTTTCCTTGCTTTAAAATTATTTTTACTATTATGGATTTCTAATAAACTGTTAAATATATATAACGATACAACCGTCATAATTTGACCTTTAATAAAGTATTCTCTGACTGAAGTGCCTTTACGTCGACTGTATATGGTTCTAATAACATCTTTTTGGGATACAAGTATTCTTTTTTATGCCAACAGCATTGCCCCAAGTAGTAAGTGCATAATTAAGATGAGCATGTACAAGCGCGTAATAAGCCATAATAAGTGTTTTTTTGTCAATTAAGGGTCTCAATTTTAGGAGCGCGTAGTTACCAGAAGCTATTTTTTTACAAATTTTGTCAGTGTGAAATGAGTGGGTTATTTTATTGTCAATGTGATATCCTAGAAATCAATCAATCAATCAAAATTTATTTCGAATCAATTAAGGAAATACTGTGTCAGTTGCCTTAATTAATCCTATGTCACAATTATTCATAATGTCAATTTTATTTCTATAATAGTATGTTAATAGTGTACTCTTGTTAGTATTCGACACAATTCCGTTAGCATTAAACCATTGTTCTAGCATCAACATGACACTACTTATTTTTTTCTCCAGTTTAGTTAGATTTGCATCTTACAAGCCTACATGTGTATCGTCTGCAAATAGTGTAATTGTAGCGTATTTTGGTATGCACTGGGGTAGATCATTCACATAAATTAGGAATAAAATAGGGCCCAAAAGAGACCCTTGGGGTACGCCAACATTAACGTTAATTTCCTGCGAACCCTTACCATATATATAGATCAAGACACTTGGAGACCTTATACATCTCTAAGGATAATTTAGAAATAGTATGTTTATTGTATACTAGAATCATTTGCTTTTATTTTCTTTATTTAAATTCAAAATTTGTTTCTAACTGTTGATGATGGATTATTATAATTTGGAAATTTATGTAGAAGACACAGTTCAGGTAAGAAAGTATATCAAACTTGTATGTAATTCATTTTCAATAGTCAGATTTGGACTCATCTTTTTTCTTTGGTTTCTTAAACTATAACCTGTTGTTGGTTAATCTAACCTTGGTTTGATATGTTTTCTTATAGAACAACGCACTTATATGTATTGTTTAGTTTTGATGTACTGTTGTTTTGAAAAAATAAGTCCCGCCGAGTTTCTTGCCGGACATAATTCTTCTCGGGTCAGAGGTGTAGGGTTAGAACCGGTGTAGTTTGATTTTTTTTTCTCTCTTTTACTTTGACGTGTAAAAGTGCCCTTGTGGCCTACTTACTGAATAAATGTTTGAGTTTGAGTTTGAGTCTCGGGGTTACCAATACATGACGATGGAACTTTTATATCATTTAAAAGACTAGCGAAATCCTCCCATCCCAGTGGTTTTGAGCGTTTAAGCGGTCTGAGCACATCGCCTACCAAATCGAGAATATTGCTATTTGGTATTGTCTGACTGTTTATAACTACTTCACCGTTCTCCTTCCACCAAATTTTAGTTCTATTCAGAACAATGTTTTGCAGTAGCGTCTGACTTTGTGTCCTGTACGATTTAGGTATAACATCTATAATATAGGATGGAGAATATCGTTTAGGTAATTCAACCTTTGATACACCAGGAGGTCTGGCATAAACATGTTCTTCCGGCACAGGTGAATTTGCGTCTCCGCTTAAGTTCTGAGTAAATGATTCCTCCTTTGGGATACTTTCCTCTTTTTTTTACATTTTCCTCCTTTTTGATAACTTTCGATGCAACGTTGTAGTTATCGTTAGTAAGGTAGTTCACTTCATCCATCACTATTGGTAATTTGAATGGTCTTCGATCTGCCTCAGTAAAATGTAAAAATCGTTGTAGTGCTTGACAATATAATGCCCACTTTTCACGATCATTTATTTTTCTTCTAAGAATTGTTTGCATTTCTACATCCAGACGGGATGATAAATTTTCCACCTGATTTTCACTTTTTTTAAGTCTTTCAATAAATTCAGGTTCTACTAACAACATTTTCTTTGTATTCTCCATTGTATCTAAGATAAGGAGTTTACCAATGCACTTAAAACTGCACCTAAAATTATTGGTAAAAATGCACCCCCTTTCTGAATAATAACGGTTTTTCGAAGCTTATTTTTGCCTTTTGAAACTAGTTTTCGTAGTGTTTCCTAATATTTTTTTAATTTGGATTTTTCTTTGTTATCTAAAGGAATTTTACCCTTTAGAACGTTATAGATACATTCACAAATGATGTTGATCTCATCTTCATCGCACGATTTAAGCAAAGCAGTGCGATATTTTGGTTTAAGTAAATTCAGGGCTTCCAGTAAATGTTTATAGGTGCTTACTCGAGAATGCATCATTTAGAACTGACTGAAACTTGATGA
This sequence comes from Pammene aurita, assembly GCA_947086415.1. NCBI lineage: Eukaryota > Metazoa > Arthropoda > Insecta > Lepidoptera > Tortricidae > Pammene > Pammene aurita. The sequence continues at coordinate 30,852,927 of OX352303.1, forward strand.
TCCTTGTTATATTTAAATCCTTTCTTTGGGATATACACTCTGCAATGGCCATCAAATGGAAATATTTTAGTTTTAAAACGACACATGTCATCTGTGTTTTGTTTTAGATCAATCATAAGATGCCGTGAGTGTTTTTAGTAGCATCGTTGTAAGCTTCGTCAACGAACTTTGAGTTTTCTGGGTATATTTGACGAGACAAATAACGTATTTGTGTTTTATCTCTAGGATTCTTAAAAAACACTAAATAACTTGTATTCAAAGACATATCACGTTGACCTTTACCCTGATGAAATATGTTTTGAGTAATATAAAACAGGCGTAAATTTCTGTGGTGACTACCTTTTGTAAAAATATCAATCAGTCGCCCATTTGATTCCCGCATTAAATCATCTATTATAAGTAATTTGGGCTTCAGTTCATCAAACATTGACATATCAGGTATTCCTTGACTATAAATCACATTTTCTAGATTATATAGGGGTTGCATTTCATCATAGCACCAAATCACTTCATCAAACTCAACATTACATAATTATTTCGAATGTTCAAGAAAACTTGTAACAAATTTAGTTTTTCCACAACCACTCGGACCAGCTACAATAGTGGTGAAGGGATGGTAAAAATGAATCATTTTGAATTAACGTGAGGAGTGTGTTGTTATGAAAAGGAATTAATTTCAAATGACAATTTTTTTTAAAGTTTCTCCTTTTATCAGGAACATTTATTAAAAATAACACATAACGAAAAAAAAATTGACACAAGATAATTTTAACTTCTAAACTAAATCATACAATTTACAAAAATTATACTCATTGCACAAAAAATAAATACATTTCATTGATTATTCTGTGTAAATTAAATAAATTTTAAAGTACACCATGAGGAATTTTATAATGACCCCACGCAAGAGTATCAATAGAATTTCCTAACAAATATCGTTTCGTGTCATTACGGGAAAGCGTTATTTTGGAAATTTTCTGTGTAAATAAAATGTGTTTTTAAACGGTTTTATTTAGCTTGACCCCGTATATTTGTTTATTTATTTGTATATTTATACGCATCAAATCTTGCAATCGATTTTTCGACCATTTCTACTTAACAGATTTCGATGAAATTTGGTATGCGTATCAGGTCTCCGTGACAATAACTTTTAATAATATTTTCAACCTTTGATCTTCAAATCCTGATGCTGCAGAGACACTGCTTACCTTAACCGAGAGTCGTACACATCTACTAATTTAATTATATTATTGTTACTAGTAAATAAATCAATCCTTAGTGACTTTATATTGACCATCAACTCTTCAGTTCTGATGCTGCATAGTTACTGCCTGCTATAACTGACCGGGTGGAGACTGTGTCAATTTAATAATAGTGCTCTAGATTTAGGTAGAAATATTTACGTTTCAAATTGACCTCCAACTCCTCGGTCGTGATGATGCAAGGTTACAGCCTGCCATAACTGACAGGGTGGAGAATGTGTCAATTTAATAATAGTGTTCTAGTTTTAGGTAGACGCATTTAGGTTACATATTGATCTCCAACTCCTCAGTCGTGATGATCCAAGGTTACAGCCTGCCATAACTGACCATTGATGCCATTGATGTTTCTCTGTTTGGCCTAAAGGTTGACTGGTAGAGAATGCCTTACGGCATTTAGTCCGCCTTTTGTAACCGTATATTTGTTTCTGTGCAATAAAGTTTAAATAAATAAATAAATAAATAAATAACTGACCGGTTGGAGAATGTGTCAATTCAATAGTAGTGCTCTAGTTTTAGGTAGAGGCATTTACATTTCATATTGATCTCCAACTCCTCAGTTCTGATGCTGCATGGTTACTGCCTTCCGTAACTGACCGGTTCCAGAATGTGTCAATTTAAAAATAGTGCATTAGTTTTAGCTAGAGACATTTACGTTACGTTTGATCTCCAACTCCTCAGTCGTAATGCTGCTAGGCTACTGGCTGCCATAAAGGACCAGTTGGAGAATGTATGCATTTAAAAATAGTGTTCTAGTTTTAGGAATAGGCGTTTACGTGTTTTATTGATCTCCAACTCCTGAGTCGTGACCGCTAGGACACTGAATTATTGGGTATTGTTCGGTCCATGTCATGCTGCTACTGAAGCAATTCTCGTTGTGATGTTCCGATCGTATGCAAAACGCGGTACTCGGCCTTTTAGCATCGCATAGATTGCGGCTCACCCTCGGGCCTTCGGCCCTCGGGCTCGCTAAGCCACTTGACCGTTGAGATTAGTCCAGTCCAGTCCATGTCATGCTGCGGCTGAAGCAATTCTCGCCGTGACGTACTCGGCCTTTTAGCTTCGCATAGATAGTGGCACACCTTCGGGTCTTCGGCCCTTGGGCTCGCTAAGACACTTGACCGTTGTGTTTTATCAAGTCCATGTCATGCTGCTGATGAAGCAATTCTCGTTGTGATGTTCCGATCGTATGCAATACGCAATACTCGGCCTTTTAGCTTCGCATAGATTGCGGCTCACCCTCGGGCCTTCGGCCCTCGGGCTCGCTAAGATACTTGACCCTTGAGTTTTAACAAGTCCATGTCATGCTGTTCCTAAAGCAATTCTCGCTGTGACGTACTCAGCCTTTTAGTTTCGCATAATTTTTTAAAATAAAAGAATGTGTGGATTTAGTTCCCCTCCAGGACCCATAGATTTTTCCCACACTGTATACATATATGTACCCTATAATATACGTAGGTACCCAACTACCCAACCGATTGTAGGTACCCTCTACTTTAAACACACGAAAGGTCACATACAATGAATATAATACCACTTGAGATGTCATCACGTATAGTTTTCCCACCACATACTACGGTCAATGGGGCTGGTTACAAGTACAAAAATTTTACTAAAAACTTAAAAATAAATTAACGTAAAAAAGTTTTAAGTTAAACGGTTTTATTTCAATCAAATGTTGTACCAAAAACTAGAAAATAAAAATTTATACGAATTTTAGTCCCACATACATTACTTCCTGGAGAGTAATCATGTAAGATGGATAACAGAATAGGCATCTCGAGTCGGATGCTAAAGGCCCTATTTGTCTCTATATCAGTGGATTAAGTCATAATCGGAAGCTTTTATCAGACTAAAATAATATATATCTATATCACCATCTTCAAAATTAAGCCCATGTACTATAAAGTGACTGTCATAGTTGCTTAAGTTATGAAAAAACACAGGTACAAAGTTTTGGGGTCTGTACTTTTCATTGCAAAGTGAATGTGCAACGCCTTCGTAAACACCGGTATGCCAATTATAGGAAACGCAGGAATCCTCGTTTAAACATGTACTACAAATGAAACAGACTTTGCTGTTTGCAATGTGTTCTTTATTTAAAGTTGTTAAGGGTAAAGGGGGCTTGGAAAATGTATTCTTTTTACAAATACTTTCCAAATCATGTTTAATACATTTCATAAATGTTTGACCACAGTTCTCCCCTTTGTATGTTCTATAAATTGATAACTTGTCATCATATGCACATTTAATATAGTATCCAAAACTATAAACTTGATGTTTCTGAATGTTGAGGAACGCTTGTCTATACGTATGCGTTTACGTTTGATTTTATCATCCACATAATCATCATCATCTCCATAATCTTTATCACTGTCAGGTGTTGGAGAGTGACTATTATCTTTAGTGGTTTGTTCATTAGATTGTTCTGACTGAATAGGACTTAAAAATGCCTCAAAATCTGCATACACAACAAAAGGAACTCGTAATTTACGCTCGTAATTATTGAAATTAAGTTGACTTAAAGAAGTCATTTTGTCAAACCAATCTTTCCTTTTATCCTCTTCAGAGGGTAAATTGGTACATATATGAAAACAATCGTTCTTTTGATGCTCTACTAAATTCTGATTAGATGAAAAATTTGACAAACAACCATCACATATATTAACAGCATGTTGTGATTTATTTATTTGAGTGGATACTAATCGAGATAAATTGTTGATTAGACAATAGTGTCCTCTATTCCCCTTTGTTACATATAACAAATTAAAATGATTTGTTTTTTTTTAAATTTTGTTATGTGTAAAGGACCAACAATATCATGACTTTTATTTTGTGAATTATACTCCAAACCAAACACGTTAATACTTAAGTCATTTAACGTTTCAAATTTCTGAATATCAGTAAACTTGATAGGAAAAGGAATGTCACCAAACTTCAATTTCTCCTTGTATTTGACATAACAGTTCACCATATTAGCGTGATTGTTTTTCTTAGGTGGATATAAACCCGAAAGCAATGCCCAACGGAAACATTCATGATCATTGTTTTTGATGTTTATTACTGCTCTTTTGTTTGTTATATCATGTGGTAATTCAATATATGAAGAACCCACGCAATGGTTTATATTTATTAACATTAACGTCTAAGTGGTCTATGTTTACCAAACTCCATCCACTATCTTTTCTTTCAAAGTTTGTTAATCTCTCTGTTATTTCATTTACGAGGGATGTGAAAAAAAAACTTTATCACTCCTCACATTAAAAAGTTGATTGTTTAATTGAAAATCAAATGTATTTCTTAACTGTTTGGTATCCTGACAAAAATTTGCATTTAAAATAAAATTAACTTTTAAAGCGCAATGATCCGCAACGGATCGATTTAATAAAGTAAAAAATGCATCTTTATTTTTTTCTAAAAACGATTCGGGGGTTTCAAAGGGTTGGTAATCATTTTTATTACTTGATATTCTGTACGTAGCAACCCTGTTTCTGAATGCATTTTCAATTAGCTGAACGTTGATTAATTCGCTGTATGAACTAAGAACATTGTTTTTATGGTTATTGCTTTTCAAATGGTTTCCTAGATATCTTTTTACCACATACACATGGCACACAGAACATTCAATTTTGTCATTATTTTTTGAGCTTACGTCAATACAGCAAGCTTGTGTTGTAGAAGTTGATGCTGAATCACTGGTAGTTGAAAGTTGACTCTTCTTTGTTGATGCCTTAGACACAGGATCCGTAGTTGCCATTTCTATTCCGCCTCCAACTTGTTGGGATTTAAAGAAATAAAATACAATATCACAAATAATATAATTACATCATTACTTATAATATGATTACAAAGATTAATAATAACTACAAAATACTAACTTGTATATTTCTTACAATGCAAACAATACGCTTGCATTGGTAGGACTCCGTCTACTACATCAGTAGTTGATATATGAATATCCTGTGTTTGATTCCTATGACCCTCACATGGGGTATAATATGATTTAATATCTTGATCTTCGAAAATTGAATCAGGTAATAAGCCATCAATAAACCACAATCGGATGTATCTATGAAATTTCTGCATAATTAACTTTTTGCTAAAACTTGCTATCTCGCTACGTTCTAATTTAGGCTCAAGATAAAATGCCATGTTGCAAAACTGAATCACACAACACCACAGGTACAAAACACTGAAACTTCAATTTGCTATAGATAATTTTAAAACTGGGGACCCACTTTTATACCACTATCCCGTCTATCGTATCTATGTCCGTATCCATAAGTCAGGTAAGGAAACATGTAACAACAGGTTTTAACTTAGATCACCCACCCCAACAAGATGCAAGGTAGAAAAAAAAAGTATAATGAATTAAATATATAAACAGATTGATTAACTTAAATTTCATATTTTTGTTGACTTAGAGATTCACACAAATTATATATTTCTTGGTCTTTAAAATATTCCTTCTCCGCGTCTTCACATAATTGAAGAAGTTCAACATCACAATTATCATTTCCAATTGACATGCTATACATATATATTAAAAATCAGGATAGTATAAGTTTTTCATACTTTGAAATTTAAAGTGTTCCTTCAAATTCTATCTCTGATTAGTCAAAATTAAGAAATCTTAATCGTAATTGAACACGTGATTTGCAGCTCACTTCGTTTCTAAAATTTACCCCCCAGCCTCAGCCTTTTTATATGAATTTGTGTTGAAAAAAAGGTCACGGCTGGTGGGGACAGAGGACCACCTAGGTAGGTAGCGACGAGTTTAAACAGGATTTCGGGGACAGGTAAATTTTTGTTTGCAGCGGAATGTTTTCTAACAAAAGATTAAATTATCAAAAGAATTCTAAAGAATTTAAAAGACAGATCTTTTGTGCATTTACTTTCTATGAAAATCGCGTGTGACTTCAAACCCGATTGATTTATATATTTCTCAGAAATGAATCAAAAGTAAATTATTACCTTCTTCAAAGGACATCTAGCAAAAAAGGTAAAGTTCTCAAGCCGACAGCATAAAGAAAAAACTAATAATAGAAATTGCGACTTTAAATTAGGGCACCAAAGGAGTCTTTAAACATCGCACCGCCCCACCTAACTGGTATAAACAGGAATGCAATAAATCACACACCGAATCCTACATTAACAAAAGATCTATATATTATAATAAATAATGGGAACTTCGTTTACGGAAACGTACAGCATACTTACAGGTTGAAACTTGTTCAAAACACAGTCATGTTTATTGTCCACCAATAAATAGCAGTCGGTTGTCACATATACCAAAGTTATTTACGAGTTCAAAAAAAAATAAGACCACACAAATATCTAGACTAGAAATAATCTAAAATCAATAAAATAATATTTCAAAAATTGGATTTGCATAGAATAATTTACCCAAAAAAATTAAGACAACACAAATATCTAGACTGGAAATAATCTAGAATCAATAAAATAATATTACAAAAATTGGATTTGCATAAAATAATAAATTTTAGGCAAAAACTGAAAACGAATAGATACTAAATAACTAAAATTGATGGAGTTGAAACATATACCAGAAGTTTCATATTGTGTTGTAACACATATAGATACGTTGAAATTTGCATTTATATTCGCGAAATGTGAATTAATTACTTTAGGTATAAATTTAGGTATCAAATTTATACCTAAAGTAATTAATTCACACTCCAGTCCAGACTAATAAAGGGTAATGCAATTGTGTCAGTTCGCGGGGCTTGTTAGATCATTAAAAATCTCGTTAAGTTATATGACCGTTTCTACCCCATTGATTTCCCACCACCAAAACAATACCTAAACTATGGAAACTTTAGGTAGTATACCTAGTCTTTCATAAGGAGTAACCAATTAAGCAATTATAAAACCTATTGCAAATACGTAAAGAACAAACTACAACGTAGGAGTATGCCTCTACCGAGCTCGGTAACAATGCGATGTCGCCGAGTCGAGCTAACAATAGAGACAATAGAAAAAGGTGAGCAAGGGTTCTATTGTGGTGTCGAAGAGCGTGTATTGTTTAATTAGCGGAGTGCCTAAGTGCTGAAGGAGGCTCCGGGCACTGTTGAGACCTAGTGCAATCGATCTAAATGGGGAGCTAAACGTACTAAAACATACCAATCTTTTTTTTTTTAGGTTTTATATCCCCGAAAAACCACCATAATCCCGAAAAACCATTGATTTGGTGGTGGGAAAACGATGGGGTAGAAACGGTGAATCTATATTACTCTTGTCACGATCTGATTTTTGCGTCTTTTAAAATGCGCCCCCCTAAACGGAGGCATAAAATAATATTGCGACGTAACATTCGCGGCATCGATGTGCAGGCATTTCATGAGGACTTGCGCAACACTGACTGGCAAAGTATTGCAAGTGTCGGGGATATTGATCATAGCATAGAAGCTTTTAATGCCACTTTGCTAGAGATTTTTGATCAACATGCCCCTTTGAAGCCGATGCGTGTACGACACTTCCCGGCACCGTGGCTTACTCCCGAGATAAAAAGTCTCATGGAGAGGAGGAATAGAGCTCGCATTAAGTTGAGATCGGATCCATCTGAGAACAGTCACCTTCGGTATAGTACGCTGCGTAATCATTGCAACAAGGTTTGTCGTGATGCACGGCGCCGGTACATTCACAAGTCCATCGACGAGTGCCCTCCGACTAAACTTTGGAGATTCGTGAAATCGCTTGGGGTGGGAAAAACGCCACATAGTGCTCATAGTGCTGGTGCTCTTGACTTAGATAGTTTAAATTCTCATTTTAGCTCTTCTCCTGTCATTCTAGATCCTTCTACTTAGCAAGACACTCTTTCTTCTCTCTTAAACTCCTCACACCTTGAATCATCGAATTTCGAGCTTGGTAACATCTCACCTCAGGAAATACTCACTATCCTGAAGAATATTAAGACGAAAGCCATTGGTGAAGCCTTAGTCTGGATATGCTTATGTTTGTGGCGGATTGTATTGCTCCCATCTTTTCTCGTATTATTAATTACTCCTTTTCCTCTGGTACTTTCCCATCTATTTAGAAACAAGCTCATATTATTCCACTCCCCAAAACTTCTAAACCCGTCACTTTTTCCCAATATCGCCCCATTTCCATCCTTCCAGTTTTATCAAATGTTGTAGAACATTTTGTAAACCGCCGCCTCTCTTCACATCTCAACAAGCATAACTTTTTCAATCCTTTCCAGTCCGGCTTCCGCCCCGGGCATAGCACTGTCACGGCTCTGGTTAAGGTAACTGATGATTTTCGTCTTAATATTGAGGATAAAGCTTACTCTTCTTGTGCTCTTAGATTTTAGTAATGCTTTCAACACAGTCGATTTTGATATTCTTCTAGGTAGTCTAAGTAGACTTAATCTTTCTCAAACTGCTCTGTCATGGTTACGGAGTTACCTTCTTGGTAGACGCAAGCGAGTGAGAGTCGACGACAAGGTCTCTGAGTGGTGTGAGCGTTTTTTCTATATTTATTGATGGCATTGCGCAATCTTCGGAGTGCAGTTACCATCTTTATGCGAACGATTTGCAGATTTACGCAGCGGCTAACATTGACGGGAGTTCCCTTCTCTGTTCCGTAAAGTCAATTGCGATTTAGAAAGTATTCGCCACTGGGCTTTTAATTTCGGATTAAAGGTAAACGCCGAAAAATAGCAGGCGATTGTTATCGGCAGTCCCTATTTTGTCTCCAAACTTGCTGAGGTGGTGGTACCCAATGTTATTTTTGACGGGACATTGATCCCTCTTTCCTCTACTGTGAAGAACCTGGCTATCATCCTAGACCAAACACTCTCATGGACGCCGCATATATCGGAGGTCAGTAGAAGGGTGTTTGCTTCGCTACACTCTCTGAGGCGACTGCAGAACTTCCTTCCTCTTCCTACTAAAATCACTCTTGCTCGCTCTCTCTTACTACCTATCCTGGATTATGGCGACATTGCTTTTATAGACCTCAGGGAAGAACTACTGGACAAGCTGGAGCGCCTGCAAAATGCCTGCATCAAGTACATATTTGGGTTGCGTAAGTTTGATCATGTGTCCGCCTCCCGTTCTCAACTTGGTTGGCTTTCGATTCGCCGTCGTAGGGATGTACATGTTCTGTCATTGCTCTTCAACGTGTTATTTATGCAGGATGCATGTTCTCCGTATCTGTCGGAATGATTTAATTATTTGGCTAGTATTAGCGACCATCGCTTGCGGTCTAGTACAAATCTCTCTCTAGCCATTCCGCCAAAACACTCGCGTATTTACTCTAGGTCCTTCACTGCTTATGCAATTGTGGAATGAGTTGCCAGTGGATGTAAGAAAGTCGCAGTCTGTTTCATCACTCAAGGAGAAATTGAAAAAGTTGTGGCTAGTGGACTCTTAATGTTTTTTGCGAATTGAATATTTTATATATATATATAGAGGATATATAGAGGGCGGAGTACCGGTGGCAAATTTCACACAAAAGGTATGGAGTCGTTTTTATAATTATTATTTTAGGCTTGAATAATAAAATTATTCATTTACCTAATGTACTTAGTATGGTACCTACTCGTAAATTGGAAGTAAGTACTTAACATTTATTTTCATAAATCGATTTCAGGAACACCTAAATGTTATGTCGTAAATGTTTTGGGTTATTTTTCAATTTCTTTTAACAAAGTCACCATTCATCGATAAATATTTTTTACCATATGCAACCTTTCTTTTCAAAAAGTTACTAATTTACAAATTTATGAGACATTTAGAAACTAATTATTTGACATTGTCAATTTAGACAGCTGCTTTATATCTATATTATCTGAATTATTATTGCGTCGGCTAAATATTTAAAACCGAAAAATATCAAGATGAATAAGCCATGTGAAGCAACAATTCTGCGGATGATAGAACCGTACGAAAATCTTATATATAATGAAGAAGAATGTAGCATTCACTGTATTTCTTGCTCAGTGGATTTAAAGCAGTTGAAAAAATGTAATGTCGAAAAACACGTTAACAGTAAACAACACCAAATTAACTGTGGAAACCAAAATGGCACCTTTGCCTATGATTTATGCGTTTTCCTTATAGCGTGTAACATCCCATGGAAAAGAGTTAACCATCCAGAATTTAAAAAGTTCTTTGGAAAATACTTTGATAAAGGCGTAAAACTTCCCGAAGAAAGTGTTTCGAGAAAATACTATCTTACCAGAATATACAATGCGACCGTCAAGCAAATACGAAATACATTTTTCGATTCCAATTTATGGCTTGCGGTGGATGAGACTCTTGATAATTTCGGTAATTGCGTACTAAATGTAATTATAAAATCACTTGATGATGCTTTACAAAGGCCATATTTGTTAGCGTGTAAAGTCGTTAGTACTGTAAACGCGAACTCAATTGCAGCGGTGGTTGACGAAAGCTTGATTTTTTTGTGGGAGGATAATTTTACAGATAATATGAACAAATTTTTAATATTCTGTTCGGATAGCGCAGCGTACATGCTTGCTGCCGGCAAGATTTTGAAGAAAAAGTATACGACACGTAACTTGTTTCGCTCATGGACTACACAGAGTCGCGGAGCAGATAAGATCTGAACATAAATTGGTCAATTCTTTAATATCTAATGTCAAGAAGATTTTTTTTAAATCACCACACCGCGTCCGATTTTTCAGGGACCATGCGCAGAATATGCCTTTACCGCCGGAACCCATTATCACTCGTTGGGGCACCTGGTTAAATGCAAGTTTTTACTACGATAGATATTTTGACGTGATTAAAAATGTTGTGATGCAATTGAACAGTAAAGAAGCTATTGCCATTAGAAAAGCCCAGAAGTTGTTTGAAAATGAAAATTTAAAAAACGAGTTAAGCTTTATCCCTTACAACACGTGAATTTTTTTTTGGGTTTTTGGTTTGAAGTTGCATTTTTCGGTGCATTTAAGGCCCATGAAAAGACAAAAAAATACAATAAAAATTCTCCCCCCCAAAAATTTTGTGAAAACCCACCCGCACGATCGTTTCATTTCGTTGCGATCCCTAGTAAAGTTGTTATTTTTTTTTTTTTAATATAAGGGTAAATTACAGAGTTCAAAGGAGTTATAAGCATTTATTAATAAAATTTTAGATTTCTTACATGTTTTACATGAAATGATTTAAAAAAAAACGCTTTTGATTGGTCATATTTTCAATTTATCATAGTCAACACAATTTAAATTTGTCGACTTGCGTCCTGACCCGCACGATCGTGCGTTATAACTTTAAGCACAAAAAAATGACTAAAATTTCTGGTTAAACTTTTAATTATCTACATTATACGACAGAAAAACGTTTAATTTAATAAAAAACGAATTTAACACATTTAAAAATCACAAATTAAAAAATTTCGTGAATAAATACCTACTTCTGCCCTGGTCGTCCGTCTCGTATACGTACCTGCTTGACGCTCACCGCGCCGACGACTGGCCCCCTAACTAAACGCACGCGGGTTTAAAATGAATAATAATCGAACGCTCGATCGATCGATGCCGTACTGAAGCGGCAAACTTGATTATTTTTCAAACTAGATTTTTTAAAAGTTGAACGCACGATCGTATCAGCCGGTGCTGTAAGGGTTATAAAAAATTGTTACGAAATTATACCTGAATCGATAGAAAAATTAGAATGCACTAAAATTCCGATAGAAGAAAGTTTTCTGGTAATAGATATAGTTAGGAGTATTTTAAGCCTCCAAGGAAGTGAAACCGTGCGAAATAAACTCGAATTGGTTCTAGATAGAAACCCAGATGCTGACGAATTAAGGAAAATGATTACAATGGAAAATTATAAACAAGTCCTTAAACATGCAACCATGACATCGGTAGATGTAGAGCGATCGTTTTCCACTCATAAATGGATCTTCAATAAATTAAGAAACCGATTCACTCCGAAAAACCAGGAACATGTGGCCATAGTCCATTCATTTTATAACATGGATACGCACTTAAGTGTAGATTGTGAGGAGGACCTCGAACACATAATTCCAGTCCTCAATTGTAATTGCATGGTCTTGAAAATAATATATCGTTTGGCAGGTATAACTTCTTAGTCTATTATTTAGTACCTAATGATAATGTTTTGATAAGAAAACATATTCTTATGTATTATAGATATAGAGGGTAGATCTACCCCGTCATCAATTACGGGGTCCGCGTATTTGAGCCGATTTAATATTGAAAATTTTAAAGAAGCATTGCCTGAGGCTTTTTATCGGGTGCAGTTTTATCACCGGTCTGTGCACCAGTGTTTTTGTGACTAAGTTTGGCAAATTGGTGCCGAAATATACAAATTGTTTGACGTCGCTTTGTTTACGTATGCGTCAAGTTCTCAACAATGGATCTGCCGGTTCTGCGCTATGGCAGCGCGGGAATTGTAGCAAGACCGGCGGGAGGACAATGTGCAGTGCAGGTTTGATATGTGTGTGGATTAAATAAACTCGTTATCAAGCGACATTGATTCCCATACATATTTTCTCCACATATCGCCTATCGCACATATCGCCATCTAGGCGTTAATTGTCGAACTAACAAGCTGGACACTGGACAATCACACTGGGCCGTTTCCTGCGTTTCTGCGCAGAGACACGTAGCGGAGCGCCATCTACAGGTTCGCCGGGGAGCTACAAAGGACCTGCAGCCTAGCCGGGTTGAGAAGACAACGCAGCTTGTCCCCGTAGTTTTTATTGTACTGACTCGATTCCGCATTAGAGGACGCTAGCGTCGCCGTTAGGACAAATCATCTAGTCAAATGAACTTTCTTTTCGTTGAATGTTTTTGGTATTGTGAAATTCGTGAATGTTAATGCTGTATTGTGAAATTTTATCTTTATTTTCTTATAATTGTTCTATATTGTATTTTTATTGTCATTATTAACTGTCATTAATTTTAGGGGTTTAGGGAATTTCTTAGGTTTTTATTATTAAAAACAATTATTTTGATTGAATTAACATTTTACTATTTTGTAGTATATTGTAGTATTTTAATTTATTCACAACTAATTTTTTTAATACAGACTAGGTATTACAGACTCTGAAAGTTGTGCAATTTATAAATTTATTATTACTATTATTTTCAAAGAAGTAATTCTAATAATTTTGTATAAGTATTATTTTCACAATTGTTTTTCCTATACATTAACATTGGAAATTGGCTAGTGGGATCAGTGAAATCTGTATGTTCTTTTTTGTTTTTCCAGTTTAGTTTAAATTGATTAATTACGAGTAATTATTTTGCATTATGAGCTCCCCGTTAAAGTCGATGTGCCCTTATTGTCATAACTCATCGCGGTTATTTACTTCCCAAGGTCTCAAAGTGCACATTACGCGTAAGCACAAAGATGTTCCCCGTCCTTCTGCGTCGCGGCCCGCTGGCGGTGCCGCTGCTATGCATTCGGATCTCACGCAACCTGCAGTACCTAATGCACAGACATGCGGCTGCAACCTGGATCAACTCGCCTCATTTAAGGAATCAGTGCGGGTTCTTCGGCATATTCCGAAGGGGGCGAGATGTGCTGCGGCTAGCAAGTTGTGCAATATCATTGAGGGTTGCATTACCATTAATGGGGTGGACGAGTGGTGCGCTCTCCTGTCTTTTGCTTACAGGGCCCTGAGGACTCCTGAAACGGGCGGTACAGGTTCTCTTACAGCGAAGGTCAAGGCAAATATAGAGGCCTTCTCATACTTATCCTCCGACGGTGCCGCGGCCTCCCGGTCACTATCTCTCACTAAGACAATTGAGGCCAAGGTCCATGAGGGGGATTTGAGGGGAGCCGTCCGGCTACTTATGAGTGAGGACACAATCGCTCCTTCAGGACCGGACACCTTCGCAGCACTGCAGTCCAAGCATCCGAGTCCCTCCCGTCCTCTCTGTTTCCCGGCGGAGCCGGATCAGAACTGTCCGGCCTTGTCGGTTAAGGTAGACGATGTGGCTCTGGCCGTCGGCTCTTTTCACTGTGGATCAGCGGCGGGGTTGGATGGCATTCGTCCGGCTCACTTGAAGGAGCTGATATCCAGCTCAGCGGGGGACAGTGGGGTGTGCTTGTTGGAGGCTCTCACAAAGCTATGTAATTTTTTGCTTGGCGGGAAGTTAAATCCCCAGGTGTGTTCTTATTTATATGGGGCAACACTTTGTGCGTTAAAGAAGAAGGAGGGTGGGGTGAGACCGATAGCTGTGGGATGTACTCTTCGTCGTCTCGTGGCCAAACTGGGGTGCCGTGCGGTCAAAGGAGAGATGGCCACCTACCTTCAGCCACATCAGGTAGGGTTTGGAACTCATTTGGGGTGTGAGGCGGCGATACATGCCGTTCGAGCTTTCGCAATGGACCCTGCGAATTCAGCTAGCGTAGTTGTTAAACTAGATTTAAAAAACGCGTTTAACACCTTGGAGCGGGACGTCTTGTTGAACGAGGTTAGGGAGAACATTCCAACCCTTTTTCCTTTTCTTCACCAAGTTTACCAACTTCCTTCCAACCTCTTTCATGGTTCCAACCTTATTAGTTCTCAGGTTGGTGCCCAACAGGGGGATCCTCTTGGACCACTTACCTTCAGTCTCGCGATACACAAAATCATCACTGAGCTCAAGTCTCCCCTCAATATCTGGTACCTCGACGATGGTACTATTGGAGGCAAACCGGATGAAGTGGAGCAAGACTTGCTCGTCCTGCTGCCGCGTCTGAGGGAGTTGGGGCTGGAGGTAAATACTTCGAAATGTGAGTTTTTCCCCTGTGGCCCGGAGTCTTCTTGTCTTTTCTCCTTTTTCTCTTCTTTACTTCCGGGCCTGAAGGAGCTAGACACCAATTCTTTTTGTTTACTGGGTGCTCCGATATTTCTGTCCGCGGTTCCGGAAGCGCTACAGACTCGCAGGGATCTCCTTCTGCTCGCCGGGGAGCGTCTTAAGGGTATTAGTCCGCACGTAGCTCTGGTCCTAATGCAGAAATGTTTCGCCGTCCCTAGGATAATTTACCTGTTGCGTACGGCCCCAGTTTGGTCGTTTCCGGACGAGATTGTTTCCTTTGACGAGACCATTAAAGCCACGATCGAGTCACTCGTAAACGTCTCGCTCAACGATGACCAATGGACGCAAGCGGCTTTGCCGGTCCGGCACGGGGGCATCGGTGTGCGGCGTGTACAGGACGTAAGCTTGCCAGCCTTCTTGGCGTCGGCCCATGGGGTAGCGGACCTTGTTGCTAATATTTTATCCTTAGATGGCGACAGGGCGAGCTTACCCTATGAGGCCGATGCGTTGAGGGAGTGGTTGGCTCTTAATCCTGGGGCAAACGTTCCGGAAAACCCTAAAGTTCAGCGCGCGTGGGATGACGTGGGTTGCAAGGCCATGCTGAACGGGCTTATTGGGAATGCCGTGGGTGCGGACCGCGCAAGACTTCTGGCTGTGTCGCAGTCAGAATCAGGGGCATGGCTGCACGCGTTACCTTCTCCTCAGTTGGGTACCCTACTCGACGGTGACTCATTGCGGGTGTCCGTTGCTCTCCGCCTGGGCTGCGAAGTATGTCAACCACATATGTGCATTTGCGGTACCATGGTGGGGGCTGACGGCCATCACGCTCTGAGTTGCCGGCGATGCACTGGTAGGCATCCGCGTCACCATGCCCTCAACGACATAGTCCAGAGGGCCCTCAGGTCGGCTGGCGTTCCGTCCGTGCTTGAGCCTCCGGGCCTTAGTCGCACGGATGGCAAACGGCCTGATGGATTGACCTTGGTGCCGTGGGAGAGGGGGCGGTGCTTGGTGTGGGACGCTACGTGTGTCAGCACCTTCGCCGCCTCTCATATCGTTCGCACGACGCGCGCGGCTGGAGCGGCAGCCGAGGCTCAGGCGGCAGTGAAGCGGCAAAAGTACGCCCCCTTGGGCGCGGGTTACGTTTTTGTCCCTTTCGCGGTGGAAACGGCGGGCTGTTGGGGAGCGGACGCGAAAAAATTTGTACGAGACTTAGGCCATCGACTTCGGCAAAAGGGAGAGGACCCCCGCTCTGAGTCGTTTCTGGTGCAAAGACTGTCCATGGCTATTCAGCGTGGTAATGCTGCAAGCGTTATGGGCACTTTTGCACCGGAAACGACAACGAACGGTAGCAATAATTTTAGTTAAGGTGTGTTTGACTGAGTGTATTATAATTTTGTAATACTTATTATTAAATAATAACCTACTTTACGGTTATAGATATTAACAACATATTACATTATATTTGTATGCTCGTAAGATACTTTCTATAAGTTCCTAAAAATTATTAACAAAATTAATCATTTATTCGTTATTTATTTAATCATAAGAATACTTAGGCGACTAAATACATTTAGTGTGAAATTTGCCACCGGTACTCCGCCCTCTATATATATATATATATATATATATTTGTATGGTACATGAATGTACCTATATATTTATTAGTGTTTACCTGCAGCTTTATGTGTTTTGGAACTTTTTATTTGTATCTTTTGTGAATAGTTTGTCTTTCACGATTTGTATTCAATCCTTTCTCATTTTCTCATGGGTTGGCTGGAAGAGATCCCTATCAGGGATAAGCTTGCCTTTGTGCATATCTTTTATATATGTTACTGTTGTTTTTTATGTTATACCTACTTGTTTATGTGCAATAAAGTGATACATACATACATACATACATTATTCGAAGACGGCTGGGCCGATTTGAAAAATTGTTTTTTTGTTTGTTGGTCCCATATTGTCATCAGGTCTGGATCTGATGATGGGATCCTGGAGATATGGAGGGAACTCTTCAAATATTATAGGTACATTTATAGTGATTTGAATATTTTTTACAGCAGCTCGAGCATTCTATTTTGGAGAGGTGGAGGCTAAGTGAAGTCGGTTCTTTTTTGTTTAAAATTATTTTATTAAGATTATTATATTACAATTAATATATTTTATCTACACTCACATTGTAAGTCTTCTAAAACGTGTTCAAAAACGGTAGGCAATGGTTATCATTACCACAACCGATGTTACTATGATAAGCTTTTTATCTGTGGCAGTAACGTAAGGTTAACTTTACATGCTCGTATATTGATACGTTATGAGTTTCAAATTCCGAACATAGAATTTGATAACATAATGTAAATCCTGTGCTCCTTCCTGACCAACGGCACGCGCCCGCGCGACGGTCGGCACAATCGAGTTGACCATGGCGGTGCAATGGCGGTCATTCTATGGTTTCCGAACACTTTATTTTGGATATATAATATAAGTGTAGATAAAGCAGTGTATGCAACTGTACGTAATTAGGCTTTAAAACACTCGTGTGATCTTATTATGAAACTCGCCTGCGGCTCGTTTCATAAAACCACACTCTCATTTTAAGGACCCTCATTACGTAACAGTTACATAAACTACTATTTTCGTATACAAGTAGAACTTAATATTCAAGTTCTTAAAGTAAATATGTAATACACTCAGCTCATGCAAATTAATTTATGTAGTACTAGCTTTTGCACGCGACTTCGTCTACATGTAATTAGGAACCCATTTTTTTAACTGATGATGATTGGAATAATTTCTGTGATAAAAACTATCTAATATAATTTCCCAGGACTCTAAAAATTTTCATACCATATTTGAAGAGCAACAGACAGACAGACACAATTTCGAATTTATAATAATACTTAGGGTTAAACATACATGAATTACCTAATGGAGATCGTCAATTTATGTTAGGCGATTTGACCCAGCTCATTAAGGTGCATATAATTATGAAGTAGGTATCAAAACATTCGCCTTAATTTCTAGATCAGGACGGTCATAAAATAATCATGAAATCTAACGGGAAAATTGAGAATTCGGGGATGAAAAAAGAAGAATGTGATAAGGACAATATTTAAAAGCGTACATGTTTATGATTAACAGTATAACACAAAATAACTACCGGTTTTTTAAAGAATATCTACAAAATCTGACATGATAATGAAACAAAAATCATAATAAAATAATAAAAAGTCATATTTTGATCCTGCCGCTGATTTCTTGTATTTGGGTAAACAAAAATAATGACTGTCAAACCATCATTGCTACTATTAACTAAACAATCGTAGAACTTATTACAAATAGATAAGGTTTAGCTCTGTTAGTGCGCTACTACTAGTATCCATGAAGTTATAATTTTTAAACTGGAGTATACTCTTGGGCCACAAAGTGAGGCCGAAAGAGAGTAATACAGGGAGCTGCGTATCGTTTTGACTTAGGGAGTTATGTCGTCATTAGACAATAATGCCAGCATGACAACAAGTCAAAATGTCAATGTGTGTCAATTTCGTAACGAGTGCGAGGGAGGCACCGCCCCCATAATTAAAAAATATAAATAGAAAACATTTATTCGCGACAACAACATGCATACAAACATATTTAATCTAAGGATAATTATCCCCTCTATCGGACCGTTTTTTTTCTAATCACCTATGAACGACTGTTTTTCACGGTAATAAGGTTCATCTGTGGTTAGGGAAAAAGTGCAACAATTACATCCACTTCTTATAAATCCATACGAGTATCAGACATTACTAAATTGAAAAAAAAATGCGTTTCGTTATCGAAAGAGCATGATATAATGCCGTCATAACGCCCTGAGTCAAAATGAGACGCAGTTCCCTTTCTTTCGGCCCCACCTTGTGGCCGAAGAGTATACTCCGGTTTAAAATTATAACTTCGTGTGGCAGACTTGGATGACGGTGACGTCATACATTGACAGTGTCAAACTAGAATAATAAACTAGATTAGCAAAATTTAACGTAACTCCTTTCTAAAAATGTCTGTTTCGTCTCAGTCCAGGTAAAGTTAACCTTATGTCAATGCTGTAAAGACGTTAACAACTTATTAAGCACTATTTGGATCGCGGAAGGATCAACGAAATTACTTTTTATTTTGTATTTCTAATTCCCGTTTCATTTTCATGAAATATTTTGTCTAGTTTCGTAATAAAATGGGTATTTGCTTAAAATTGCAGAACAAACCTTATACGAGACCATTATCGCTAGTGGGCCTGGAATTGACGGTCTCCTTTAATACTTCTTTGTTTTTATTTTTATTTACTGACTAGCTGGAAGATATATGTTCAGGAATAATCTCACCTTTGTGCGTATCTTTTACATTTTTACTGTTGTTTTGGCTCTAAAACTTGTATATGTGCATTATGTTAACATAATTTTTCCTCGCCATCATTAATTAAAGCACGTGTGCCGTAATTAATTTTATTCCGCTCCAATTTATACGAAAACTTCGCGTTAAATTATTCAACGCTGCGGCTAACCGTCGCCGGAACAATATCGAATTTGTTCTCATTTTGCTCCCAAAAAGAGAAATTAGTACAGAACAGTACAAACTTTGCTAATAAATAATGTGCTTCCTAAATATGCTTAGAGATGTCAGCGCTGGCAATGAAGTAGCTGTTAAAGGTCGTTGGGAAGTGATGAATACAATAAGACCTAAATAGCCTTCAATGTCAAGCATTATGGCTAAGAGCCAGTTGGATGGAGTAAATACTAATGAGCCAGAGGGAGGAGGAAGTAAAAAAAATTTAGTGCTTGCCGGGCATCCACTACACGAGAATCCTATACCTACAGAATGTAACAAAAATACTGTTGATCCTATTAAGGCATAATTGGTATCGTATTGCAACCAATACAAAATAGGAGAAAAATTTTTGGACGCGAAAAAAAATTTTTTCAATATACAAAACCAATTTTTTTTTGTTGAATTAGTTTTTCATTATTAGAATATGATATTAATTATGCCCTTAAACGGAGCACCAGCATTTTTGTTACACCTTGTATAGCACGAAAGAAGAAGAAGAAAAATAATTGAGTTAGTTACAGCTAAAATCATTAATAATACTATTTTATTTAGGTATTTTTTTAATTTGATTGTAATGCGTAAAAACTCGTAAAGTGCATTAATAAGTTAAAAAATACAAAGTTCAACTAGACAACAAATCAAGTTTTGATATATATTTTGATTTGTTTTATTTTAATTCTACTGCTAATCCAGAAGATGCTGGTACGATTCCAGCCGGATAGATCACATTTCAATAAAGAATTTAATGGAGTATAGTAGCAATTTACCATAATAAATGAAAAAAACATTCTAGTAGGTTTCAACTACTCGATTTTATTTTAAGTATGTAGTAACTACACGTAATTTTTTCAAGTTCATTTATCGGTATTTAATTCAATATTTTGTCATACAATCAGGCTGTATAAAAGAGGAAAAAAATGTCCAAATATCCACCAGTTTTACATTTATAATATTAGTAGGAGACCTTTCCAACACTTTTTAAATATAGTAGCTACATCTATTTATGCTCATAATTATGGCAAAAAAAAATTTGCAGCATTTTTTTTCTCAATTTCATATTTATCTCAGTTACGTCAATCTTCATTCTGGCCACCCAATATTCTATGCCACAACGCTTCGCCGAGCTTCCATGTTCTGAAATAGATCGAATAGGGTCTTGGGGCATTGTGCCTGTAATTTTAGGTCTACATTAGGTAGTTGAGGGTCTATAGTAGTTTATGTAACTGTTACGTAATAAGGGTCCTTAAAACATGAGTGTGGTTTTATGAAATGAGCCGCAGGCGAATTTCATAATAAGATCACACGAGTGTTTTAAGGCCTAATTACGTACAGTTGCATACACTGCTTTATCTACACTCATATTATTTATTCTAAATGCCGTATTCGGAAACCATAGAATGGCCGCCATTGCACCGCCATGGCCAACTCGATTGTGCCGGCGGTCGCGCGGGCGCGTGTCGGGCTGTCGGCGGATGCGCAGGAGGGTGCAGGTGTACATTATGTTATCAAAACTCATATCACATCAATATATGAGCATGAAAAGTAAAAATTACGTTACTGCCACAGATAAAAAGCTTATCATAGTAAAATCGGTCGTGGTAATGCTAGCCATTGCCTACCGTTTTCGAACACGTTTTAGAGAACTTACAATATGAGTGTAGATAAAGTCTTTTACAATAGCATATATCGTACAAGTTCCGAGTTTAATCAATGAAACCGCCTATTCCAATGTACCAACGTACACGTCAGGACATTTTAGGAATTAATCCTTGAACGCTATTCTAATTTCAAAATAGTATTTTATACAATCGTGACATAATTAAGAGCTCTTCAGTCGGGTACGAGATTGAAAAGCTATACAATAGTGACATAATCATGTCACTATTGTATACAATACTTTTTCTACGAGTGCTGAAAATAGTCAAGCCGGTAAGAATTGAGTTCGACGAAAGACCTGCTGCCTCTATACAATTGAGTAAGTTCTATCTCCCGGTGGATTGTGCCGGCGGTCGGGAAGGAGGACACGGGCGGTCGGGCAAGGCAACAGTGTTACAATATTGTATGAAAATCCTTTGTACCATCGTGGGCGATGCTACAAAATGCGACCATAAAAGCTCTATCGAAAAGTATGCGCTAGTAGTTCGGTCTATACAATCTCAATTGAAGCATTACAGATTACAGTCGACGAGTAGAAAAATGTTAAGGATTTGCTATTAATATGATCTTCATTGTCTGCAAAATGACTTCTTAACGAATTGCTATTCTGACAACTGATCGGTTTTGTATTGAAGTTAAGAAATCTTTTTAAATATTTGAAATGAATGTTACCAATTAATAAAAGAAGAAATATCTGTAAAAACCAAACGCCACTTCTGACAGGTTCAACGTTTTTGCTTATTAATGAAGTCAGGTCTCTTTTTCAGTAAACCTTAAATAAATTTTTCAGTAAACCTAAAATCATCGAAGAAACATTTGGTTGATGCACTAAACAACGAGTTCGTCACTGCAGGAGCCGCGTGCGGCGCCCCTGCCGCCGATCGCGCGCGGTGCCTAGCCACCTTATCTTTCCGCACGCCACCCAGCGACAGCTCATTAAGATTGAAGCCCTTTACCCCGGCCGAAATTAACACGATTTTGACAAAATGTATTGCAGCAAAAAATAGCACCGACGTATACGAATTACCTGCAAACCTCATTAAAGAAGCCAGCCCAGTCATAAGTTTCGTACTCTCGCAGCTACTTAACAATTGCATGCGGTTAGGTACGTACCCAGCGTGTTTGAAAAAGGTTAAAATTTGTCCCGTGTTCAAAGGCAAAGGCAGCAAAAAAGACCCGAAATCTTACCGCCCTATCGCTTTGGTACCGGTTCTTAGGAAGTGTTTCGAGGTGGGATAAATAAAAGGCTGCTATCGTTTTGTTGCCCTGGAAACGTACTGTCAGATGACCAGTACGCATACCGGCAAGGCCGTTCAACGACTGACCTTGTGCGAGAGGTGGTACACACTGTGCTACGCGCACGAGAAGCGGGGCGTTATGTAGCCATAATCTGCTGCGACCTCTCACGCGCCTTCGACACCGCCGACCATGCGCTCATCGCAGACAAACTTGAGCATTATGGGGTGCGTGGCCCAGCCCTAGAGCTTGTCCTGTCGTTCATGAGTGGTAGGGCCCAGGTGGTGGTTGGTGATCGAGGTAGCGTAACATTCTCAGTGCGCCATAACCTGATGGGAGTACCATAGGGATCCTGCCTGTCCAATACGCTCTTCAGCATCCTCCTGAACGACCTACCGCAGGCAATAAAAGGTGCCGACCTTTTCATGTACGCCGACGACGTGATGGCCGTTGTAAGTACGCCAATCAAGAGCCAACTTGAATCGGCTTCAAGCAGCGTGATCCAACAGCTGAATGAGTGGTTCAAGTCAAACGGGCTGGAACTTAACAAGAATAAGACCTGTTTTATGACGGTCAAACTAAACGGCCACCCCTGCGAAAGCTTGTCAGTGTGTGCAGACAACGCCCCTATACAGCACGTGCCCTGCACGCGCTTACTAGGATTCCACCTCGACAGTGCGTTAACGTGGGAGAAGCACATAGACGAGCTGTGCAGTCGACTGGGCAGTGCATGTTTCGCTCTGGGCCGGCTAGCTCGCACCGCGGGGAAGGCTGCGGTACGTTATTTCGCAACGGTCCACTCCGCACTAACATACGGAGTGGAACTGTGGGCCCGCGCCGCAGACTGGTACCGCGTTTTTTCCCTGCAAAAGCGAGCCCTTCGTCGTATGGCCAGAATGCCAATCGACGCCCCAGCCCGAGAACTCTTCATTGTGTTCAAAATCTTGCCCCTCCCCTGCATTCTTATACAGCAGGTAGCTATTTTTACGTTTGTAAATAACGAACATTTTAAACGCAGGGGAATAAACTTAAATTACCCATTAAGGAGTAACAAACATGCAAACAGAATGGTGGCGGAGCAGCACAGTTTAGCAAAGTCAGAGAAGTCGGTATATTGTCTCGGTCCCTCCATGTATAATCGCTTACCTGATTTTATTAGAGATGCAACTTCCATCGCCGCATTTAAAACTCATTTAAAAAAGTGGTTACTTAAAAATATGTTTTACAATTATAACGAATTTTTTGACCTGCCACTTACCTTATAGAATACAAGTAATTGTATTAAATTGTAAATAAATCTAAATATAAAAGAAGAAACTGACTGACTGACTGACTGACTGACTGACAGACTGACTGACATATCAACGCACAGCCCAAACCACTGGTTCTAGAGATTCCAAATTTGGCACGTAGGTTCCTTTTAGGGTCTAGGGGTGCACTAAGAAAGGATTTTTCAAAATTCACCCCCTAAGGGGGTAAAATGGGGGTCCAAAGTTTGTATTGCGAATCAAGATTTGTTAGATTATTTTATTCGAAACTTCACAGGAGTATTTCTAACGATAAATGAGTAAACCCGTGTTACAGGTTTTTTGAAAATTCAACCCCTAAAAGGGGCAAATGTGGTCACAAAGTCTGATAATCAACATGGGTATCGAATCCTTTTTGAGTACTTATAGTACGCGGGCGAAGCCGCGGGAAAAGGCTAGTAATATAATAATACATATAATAATAATATACATTTATAACTATTGTAATATTGGTAAATATTGTAATATGACATAATGATATCAATGATGTATGATTTATTTTATAGTATAAACAAC
The DNA here is from genome assembly GCA_947086415.1 of Pammene aurita. Lineage (NCBI taxonomy): Eukaryota > Metazoa > Arthropoda > Insecta > Lepidoptera > Tortricidae > Pammene > Pammene aurita. Next base: position 30,877,244 of record OX352303.1, read on the forward strand.
CAATGTTGGTTACAAAACGACCTGTAACTATACTGTTACGAATAAAATTTTCATTTTCATTTTCAATGGGTTATATTATTAAATACCTAACCTCGATACAACCCTGTACGACTTAAGCCTAAAAGATTATTATGTAGAACGTTTTATGCGTAATATAATATAATTTAAACAGATTTAAAAATAGCAAAAATAAAGGTAAAAACAAAATAGCAAAACACATAACTGACGTAACCGTCATGAACACTCCAGTGGCGCAGTGACTAAGTAATACAATAACGGTATTTTTTGGATGGCCCAATACCGGTATAATGGTATTTTTTTACAAAAAATAAAGATTAAAACAAAATAGCAAATAATAACTGACGTAACCGTTATGCACAGTCCAATGGCACAGTGATTTTTTTGTATGGCCCAGTACCGGTATACTGGTATTTTTCTTACAAAAAATACCGGTATATTCCCCGGATGTGACGTTTCACGCGTCGTGACCGGTATTGAAAATATTAATCCTTATAAATAATGCATCTATTTTACCTTATTGAAGATAAGTTGGGGCGAAAAGGTTCTCGAGTGGCGACCACGAACCGGAAGGCGCAGCGTGGGTAGACCCCCCGCAAAGTGGACTGATGACCTGGTGAAGATCGCGGGAGTCCGCTGGATGCGGGTGGCGCAGGGTCAATATATGACCGGTCGGTCATTGTGGCACTCTTTGGGGGAGGCCTATGTCCAGCAGTGGATGTCTTTCGGCTGATATGATGATGATGATGATGAAGATTAGTTTATTTACCTTTCTTTTGTCTCCTGAGAGGTGATTTAAATAAAACCGGCCAAGAGCATGTCGGGCCATGCTCAGTGTAGGGTTCCGTAGTTGCCAGCCTGTTACGCCGCTAAATATCTGACCTTTTGGATGGAAAGGATGTAGGTCGGATATTTAGCGGCGTTTATTTCATTTTTTATGTGGCTCGTACGTCTTTTTACTATGCGTTTTTGAGTTATAATTCAAAAATGGCTCAACCGATTTTATTTAATATAGTTTTCATTGAAAGTACATAAAAGGCTTTACTTCCATGAATTTTTCCAAATTTTGTGGACCTTTTTTCATCTTTCGGAGATATTATTTTACAAAAGTTTTAGTGTTGTCCAAAATTTGTTTGAAAAGTTCCGTATTCTTTTTGAAAGACCTATCCAATGGCACCTCACAATATAGGAAAAATTATTCCCCACTTCATGTGTACGGGAGCTACCCTAAAAGATAATATTTTGTCAGATTTTGTTTTACTACTTTGTCGGCGTGATTACGACACATACTCATACAAAATTTCAGCTTTCTAGTATTAACGATCACTGAGCTAGACCACGGACAGACGGACTGATGGATGGACCGGACGGATGGTCAGACAGACGGGCATGGCCAAACTATAAGGACTCCTAATTGACTACGGAAACCTAAAAAAATAGCTTAGAATGTTACATTCGCTTGACAGCTGTTCATAACTTCAAGATAATCATCCTGCACCAACAGACAATTCTGACGTGGACATAAATAGCAGCGTTTTGCGTCTTAAGTTCTGCTACATCTATAAGGGTCTCCCCAAACCTATCGACGCGGATTCGGCAAAATTCGGTGGAAAAAAGCCTACGCAATAAGAGCGAAAAAGACGTCGACGCGTCGGCAGGCGTCGGCCGAGCCGAGCCGAGTCGAACCGTGCATTGTTAGCTCTTATTGCGTGGTCATAAAGCTTTTTTCCACCGGATTTTGCCGAATCCGCGTCGATAGGTTTGGGGAGACCCTTACTCTATGGAGTATGTCTATGGGTAGACCGGGGCGAATCGAGTCGCAGGGTGAAACGGATCACGAAACATTCATCACGAGGTCGCGGGTAGCCACGGATAGTCCCACGTTGAGTTTGTACAGTCATTTTACGGGCGGCTAGTATGGCGAATTGGAAATAATTAATAATAGCTAATATTTTTAGTGTAACGGATATATTATGATACTAGTATTATTTCCGTAATTAAATCCTGCAAAATATCATTATTCGCTAACCGCCACAAATATGTACACATATTACAAGCGTTTGTTTGTAGGATTTTAATGAACATATTGTTTCTAAGTTTTTTTAATGTGTAAGAACAAAATACCACTTATTACTATTTGTTTCTAACGAATTAGAATATATATTGCCCGCGCCGTACATTTTGTAAATTATGTGGTTTTATATGGACAGGGTTTCTTGTTTTTCGCTTTCAACAGAAAGACGACTTAAATATCGTCATATTTACTGTAACGTTATACGTTACACAAGTGTATTGTTATTAAGAAAACAGTAATAATAAATATAAATACGACTTAAATCCAATCCTACAAACTACTATTTACAATTTATTTACATTAAAAAGTATATAAAAACATAAAGAATGCAACATGTATTCATCGGCGCCATCTTAGCGCTCCGAATCGATCTCACATGCAACATTTTAGCGCTCGCGATAACGAGTTCTATTGTTTGCCATATGGTCAGTAGCATTGGCGCATCGCCCTCCGGACACTCCTGATCTTTCTTTGAGCTAGAACGCACGTCACATATCCTCTCGGTCGCTCATACGTGGACATTTAAAAATGTAATTTCGTAACCGAATTTTAATATCGTGTCGTCCCTGTACGTTCCTCAAGTGATTAAGAATATTATTATATACTAATCGTGAGTGGGATACAAACCCCAAATTGGGGTCCAAAGTTCGGGCTGCTGAGTTGACGTGGAAGGTCCACCGCAGCCACACCTAGCACCAACGCTACTCTCGCCGGTCGGAAGTCATCCTTTTCCCTTAAAACACCGGGCAGCCATAAATACAGTCGGCCACAGTTCCAGCGCCCGCGCACACCATCGACGTCAATTCCAGGCGAGAGTACCTAACCGCAAAGTAAACAGGACTATAGTGTGTGAATCTAAAATTAATATCGACCCGCGGCTTTTCTCCGATCGTGTCTAGTATTAAATAGATTAAATTGTTTACATTTAACCTTTTTATTAATTTGTTTATCTTAGTTTTCGTAATGACATTTGTTTTATCCCTTACATCAACTTGTCAACTGTCAACAACTTGGCATAAACACAGTTCAGTGTTGTCACTTGTAAATTAGTGCGTTCCGTTTCTCCTTGTATATTGATTATTTCTATTCTGTTTATAATTTTGTTCCATACAGATAATGCTGGCGGGTAGATAAGGTACCTTTAGTAACTAAAGTTAGAATACAAGTATATATTCGTTTTGGTTTAATATATATTTTATTTTATTTACATATTTATATATTATATAATGAATTTGTCCAGCCACAGTAGTAATTTAGAAAGTGATCATTTCGTATCCTTTTCTTCGGAAAGTGTTTCTGATGACAGCTTCAGGAGTTTACCGCCATCACTTCATGACTTACTTAATGCTGAATTTGATAATCTAAGTAAACATTTTAATATAGTGCACATTAATGCGCAGAGTATCCCAGCTCACTATAATGATTTTGTGGCTACATTTGATTTACGCAATGTTCACGCGATTCTCGTATCAGAATCTTGGTTTAAGCCATGTTTACGTTCTTCTTCCTATCCTCTGCCTGGTTTCCATTTAATCCGTAACGATCGTATCGGAAGAGGTGGCGGTGGAGTTGCTATTTACGTTCGCTCTCACATACCCTATTCTATTGTTTGCATGTCGGGCCAGTCTCCTTTGTCTGATATCGCCGAATATATATTTCTCAATATCTCCCTTTCTCACACTAAACTCCTGCTCGGCGTTTTTTACTCTCCTTCATTGCATGTCAATTATTTCGCATCTCTTGAAAAACTCTTGGAAGATTATCTACTCATCTTTGATCACCACCTTATTATGGGTGATTTTAATACGTGCCTTTTAAAAGATGACTACCGCGCGCGGACTTTAAAGTCATTGGTGCATGCTTGCCGACTAAATATTCTCCCTACCAATGCAACACATCACTTCCCTAATTGCATTGCCTCACTTTTAGACTTCGCTCTCACTTCTTCTATTCCGCATGTTGCTAAGTATGGCCAATTTCCCGCAGATGCTTTTTCATATCATGATCTTATTTACTTGTCTTATAAAATTAAACCCCCAAAACCGAAGCCAAAAATTCTCCTTCAGCGCAATTTCGGTCGGATGGATGTGGATAAACTTCGTGAGGATGCATCTAAAATAGATTGGGGTGTCATTTCCGGTGCTAATTCTGTAGATGAGCAAGTATCCATCTTCAATTCGCTACTTGTCCAGCTATATGACGTTCACGCCCCAGTCCGCTCTGTTAAGCTCAGGCATCTTCCTGCTCCTTGGCTGACTAAGGAAATCAAGGTATTACTCGATAAAAAGAACTCTGTCAAGGCTAGATACAAAGTTAATCCTTCGGATGCAAACAAAGCTCGCTACCACACGCTACGTAATCGTTGCAGCACCATATGTCGTGACGCTCAAAGGCGCCACATTCATGAGTCTGTAGAGAATGGGAATCCTGCTAAAGTATGGAAGTTTTTAAAGTCATTTGGAGTTGGTGGCAAGTCTCAGCAAAACTCGTGCCCTAAGGACGTAGATTTCAATAAATTGAATCTACATTTCTCCACTTCTGCTACTTTTGGTGGCCATGCTAAGGTTGAGAACCTTAAGTATCTTTCCTCACTTTCAACTCCAGACTGTTTTCCTTTTTCTCTTGTTTCTTTTACTGATTGTGACGTTAGAAGGAGCGTACTATCCATAACATCCAATGCCGTTGGTAATGATTGCGTTAGCCGTAATATGATCCTCCCTCTCCTCGACTTGCTCATCCCTATCATTTCCTCTATCCTTAATTATTCTGTTTCATCCTGTACCTATCCTTCAATTTGGAAAGACGCCCATATTATCCCACATCCAAAAAAGTCTAAACCTTCCTCGTTTTCTGATTATCGACCTATCTCTATCCTTCCTTTCCTTTCCAAAGTACTCGAACGGCTTGTATACCAGCAGTTGACTTCATATCTAAACAAAAATGATCTTTTTAACCCGTTCCCGGCTTCCATTCGGGTCATAGTACGGCTACCGCACTCACTAAGATTACTGATGACATCCGGACGGGAATGAATGATCGAAGGTTAACGGTGTTGACATTGCTAGACTTTAGCAATGCTTTCAACACTGTTGTTTTTCATATTCTACTTGGCACACTGCGCTCTCTTAACGTATCTCCAACGGTAATTGAATGGTTTCGTAGTTATCTTAGTGGTCGTCGGCAGCGTATAAAGGTGGATGATTCCTATTGGTGTTACACGCTGGCCGGTGTTCCACAGGGTGGCGTGTTATCTCCTTTGTTGTTTTCAATATTTATTAACTCTATTACTCATAAACTTACTTCTCGCTATCACCTTTATGCCGACGACCTTCAGATATATTCACAGGGCGAAATTACCAATCTTCCATCTGTAATTAATACGGTAAACAATGACCTGGTGGGCATACTACACTGGAGCCGAAGTTTTGGACTTATTGTTAATCCGGCAAAAACCCAGGCAATTATTATTGGCAGTTCAATACTTATCTCAAGGATTGACTTTGAAAATCTGGCCCCTATCTACTTTGATGGTGTCCATATTCCATATTCTCATTAAGTAAGGAACCTGGGCATTATTATGGACCGGACATTATCTTGGGTTCCTCAAGTGGGCGAAGTCAGTAGGAGGATGTTTGCTGCTGTTGGTTCTTTACGAAGACTCCGGAATTTTCTTCCCATACCCACCAAGATTGCGCTCGCTCAGACTTTACTTCTCCCTATTTTGGACTACGCCGATATTTCGTACATCGATCTCACTGAAGATCAGCTGAATAAACTTGAGCGCATTCAAAATCTATGCATCCGTTTCATATTTGGGTTACGCAAGTATGATCGCGTTTCCATTTTCCGCTCTCAGCTCAACTGGCTTCCTATACGTCTTCGTCGTGACTCCCACACTCTATCTCTTTTATACACCATTATTTTTCACCCCGCAACTCCCTGTTACCTCAAAGAACGTTTTAGTTACTTGCTTTCGGCCAGATCTGCCCAAAAAGTGCTACTTAATGTACCGTCTTCTTCTTCTAAATTTTATAACAGTTCTTTCACTTTTCAGGCTGTAAGGCTCTGGAACAATTTACCGTTAGACTTAAGGCGTGCTAAATCTCTTGCTGTGTTTAAGAAACAACTTAAAGAACATTATCTGTCTCTCCCATGATCCGTATATATACCCTGCAACTCCATTAACCGTTTTAACGACCTGTGGCATGTAGTGTGTGTGGTCCTAGTTTATATTTTATTATATTTAGTAAATATATATGTATGTTTGTATGTATGAGCTATGTAAGTTTATTTATTTTTTATTTATATATATTTTCTTTCTTTTATATGTGTAAGTTTATTAATGTTTGGTTTATTTGCTTTGAAACACCTACTTTTTTGTTATTATTATTATATGTGGCTATTAATTTATCTCTCACTAGATAGTAGTCCAGATCCTAACCATGATACTGGCGCCCAATAACGTGGTTAGATTCACACATATCCCGTTTATTTCTCGGCTTTTGTAGTTAGTGTATGTTGTGGCTTATTTTTTTTGTGAAACGTTTATTTTATTTTTTGGTTTTTATTTGCTACTACGGTGTACTATAGTGGATATCCTTTGTTAATTTTGTAACTATTATTGGGATATTATTTCTACCCACATCTAACTGAATTTCATATTTGTAAATTTATCATGTCTTGCCGCTTGGAATAGTGCTTTGTTAAACAAAATAGACGAAATCTTTAAAAATTACTGATATTATAGTTGTGGAAAGTACACATTAGTAGCACGCTTTTTTCTTCTTTTTATTTGCAACTAACCTGTTTTTATTTTATTTTTACTAATTGAGGAAAACCAAACGTTCATCATTGATCAAATATTTTGTAACAGATCGGAGAATTTGTTTTAGTATTAAGTATTGTAGATTAGGCTTGTTACCACTTACCCTCTCATATAAAAAAAAACACAATGCTGCCTGTCAAATAACTTTCTCTCCAAAAATCGGAGCTAGAATATGAGGTTCAGATCCGAGGTGCTACTGTCGGTTCTTCAGTGGAGGAATTGCGTAAACAAATTGTAAAATTAGCCGCAGAACACCTGGCCGATCACATATTAGAGTCTCCGCTGGATGTTTGACAGGATCTTAGGGGTTGCGTAGAAGTTCTTACAAAAATACAATTAAATCTTGATATTTCCGATCCTAATGTACCAACTATTATGCGTACACAAAATATGCTGAATCATCTTTACAATCGCTTAGCAAGGATAGCGTGCGGTGATGACAAACAGGAATATAAAGATATCCTAGATGGTTATAAAGCTGCTTCTAAAAGGCTCGCAGCACTTCAAGCTAAGAGGCCTGCACATGTAGCAAGCACTTCTTCCAGCTTAGGCGCGGGTACTTCTAGCGGGACCACGTCGTCAGTCCCAGACGTTCAAAACTTGATTTCGGTGACATGCGATCGCACTGTAGCTGACCTGAGTAAATTAAAATTTAACGGGAAAACTTGTGTCCGCTCATTCATACAGCGCGTCGATGAATTCATTGTTGCACGGAACATCGCATCAACAAAAGTCTTAGCTTTTGCCACGGAAATTTTTCAAGACAATGCTCTTCATTGGTTCCGCTCGGTACGGGAAAAAATTTCATCCTGACCTGAACTCGCTGCTAAATTGAAAGAAGACTTTGATCAATCGAAATATGATTACCGACTCACTACTGAAGTTCGCTCTCGCACTCAGGGTGAACATGAGAACATAACAGTTTACCTTTCGATTATGAGTGGTATGTTCTCTCGACTTTCCACACCTCCAAGCGAGGCGGAGCAACTTGAAATCTTACTCCACAATATTAAGCCTTGTTATGCCAGCACACTTGCGGCATCATCTACTGAAATTAAAACTATAGATTCCTTACGCTCATTGTGTCGTAATTACGAGACTTATCATTCTCGTCTCTCACATTATTAGGAGCCGCCGAGAGCGACTTCTGACACTGTTGCACCCGAATTTGCGTACTCTAGGGAATCAAATAAAAATACAAACAAATTTAACAATAATACATATAATAAACAAAATCATACATTCAGTAATAGCTACAATAAAGGTCAATATTCTAAGAACACAAATTATAATCACAATCAAAATCAAAACAAGTCACAACACCAAAACTATATACATTCGGTATCTAATACAGCTGAAAACAATAAACAGCAACCATACTGCCCAAGGTGTCGTAGTAACACACACCATATTCGGCAATGTCAAGCCAGTAGGGACGTGTTTTGCTTCAAATGCGGTATGAAAGATGTGAAAACACCCGATTGTCCTGTTTGTAAAAAAGATAAAAGTTCAAAAAACTAAGTGAGCAGAATTGTAGTTATTTCGATAAACAAGATTGGGATTCTCGGCTTACCTTTATCAAAACATTCTCCACTTCTTACAAAATATCTACAATTCTGCAGGATAAATCTCTCTTTGATTCAAGGCCCTATGTAAATATTAAAATAAACGACATAGACGCCTGTGCTTTACTTGACTCTGGTGCTGCAGTAACTATAATTGGTAACAATGCTCATCTTCATTTAATAGACTGCACTTTGCAACAGGGTGCCCATACTCCTTTAACAGCAGCGGGCAATCACAGCTAAATCTGCATCGGGTACATGAATTTACCCATCACTTTTGAAGGACAGTTCCATGTCATTAAGGCTTATGTTGTCCCTGAGGATCCTACGTCTATCATACTAGCAGTAGACTTTTGGCGTACATTTAATATCTGTCCTAAATATGTAGGCAGCATAAAATTGTCTGACAGGCCTTTAGATGAATTGAAAGTAGCCAACCCTGAGTCTTTCATTAACTCTTATGAAAACTTAATCGACTCTCAGAAGTCCATAGCTGATAATGTTATAGCTCAATTCAAATCCATATCTATGGAAGCGCGGCGGACGGCCTCGCCCGCGCCCCGTTGTGGTCACGCTCGCATCCACGCAAGCTAAAAACGAATGGCTCATGCAGAGGAAGGCGAGTTACACAAACAAAGATCTTCTGTCAGTTGAGGACGAGCAAAATGTCTACATAAATGAAAATATGACCAAGCAAATGCGAGTTCTATTCTGGAATACTAAGATTGCCCTAAAAGGCATATACAAGTTTATTTGGGTGCAGAATCATAGGGTGCTAGTCAGGAAAGATGAAAAGGCGAGGATACAAAATATTAAATCGGACGCAGATATTGGAAAACTATTATCCTCCCAAAAAAACTGCATAATAGATAAGAAATCCACATGCCCACTACGGGCGCTTACACACTACGTGATTTCTCTAAAGCCTTACATTCACAGATATACTAAGTAACATAAATAAAAATACAACTCAATATAGAAAATTTGAAAATATACATAGCTGGAGTACTTATATAAACAATACGAAAAATGAACTGAATATAATACATTTAAACATAAGATCACTGCGTAAAAACTTTGATGAATTCTTATGTATGATAAAGACCTGTAATAAACAATTAGATATTATAATACTAAGCGAGATCAACATTAAAAAGGAAGAATTGTTTTTATACAACTTGGAAGGATATAATATGTACTCACGAACGCGAGAGGATAGAAGAGGAGGTGGATTGCTAATTTACACGAAGTCTGAACTATAAGTAGTTTTCGGTAAGCCGAAAAACTAAAAACGCATGGATGCTCATCGGAAATATTACACATGATGATTAAGAATTTCCAGAATCCACTTCATATATTTGCAATATACAGACCGCCGAGTACTAATAAAAATACTTTTATACATGAGCTGGATAAAATATTAAATAATATCTTGTGTACGGACAACGTCATCATTATAGGAGACATAAATATAAACTTACTGTCAAACGATAACGTTACCGAAAACTATAAAAACATCCTGTGTGGTCGCGCCCTGGAGTGCGTTATCAACGAATGCACGCGAGAGGAGATACTGGACGGGCAGCTTGTGACGTCATGCCTCGACCATGTGTGGGTGCGCGCTGCCGGGGACCTGCGGCCGGCCGGTGCACACATGCTCACGTGCAAGGTGTCGGACCACTATCTCGTCGGCGTCAACCTTTGTAGTAGTACTGCGGCCGGTACATGCGATGGGCGAAATGGAAATAGCACAACAGGACAACAGACGCGAGAAGTACATATATATAATAATAGTCTAGTCATAACAGAGTTACAAAAAATTGATTGGTCGGAAGTGTATAATATTCAATGTCCAAAAATGATGTATGAAAGTATTTACCTAATATTCAGTACAATATATAATAAATCTAGAACAATTAAACTGCATACCAGTAAGAGAAAAACCCAACCTTGGATTACTAGAAATTTGAACAATATGTTGGTACGCAGTGATGAGCTGTTCCGAAAATGGAAATCTAGTCCTAAAAATATTACTTATAGACTGGACTATTCAAGGTTTAGAAATTTAACTAATAAATGTGTCTATTTAGCGAAACAATAATATAAACAAAATGAAATTATGAACTGTGAAAATTACTTAAGAAAATTATGGAGTACCCTAAATAGTTGGCTAGGCAATACAAAACCTAATTTAGATGAGGTTGTAAATAAATATTTAGGTAAAAATGCCTCCATCGAGACGGTGTGTACAAACTTTGCCAAAACTTTTACCTCTGAAATTCAAAATATTAAACATAAATGTAATAAAAAGTTCCTAAACCGTGAGAAATACGTTAATGTGAGTGACGTAACATTTTGTTATCAAAAAGTGTCAAAAACGGATGTAGAAAGAATTATAGATAGATTAAGCAGTAGGAAATCACCGGGTATAGATGGTATACGGTGTAAAGACAAGTTATAAAAGCGAGCATTAGTCCGATTTTGGCAAAGTTTGTAAACAGCTGCGCTTCGTTTGGTACCTACCCTGATTTGTTAAAAAAATCGATTATACGACCTATATATAAGCAGGGTAATCACTTAGACTACACAAATTATAGACCCATAGCTATACTATCAGTAGTTAATAAGATTGTAGAAAAAGTTATTGTGTCACAAATAAGTAAATTTCTAGATAAACACAACATAATATCTGACACTCAGCATGGGTTTAGGCGTATGCGTAGCACTTCGACCGCTTTGGCCGCTTTCACAGATGAGGTTAATGAACACCTAAATAACAGAAAGTATGTTGTCACACTATACATAGACTTCAAAAAAGCATTCGATACACTGGATCACGGACAGCTCATTGTTGCCATGCAGGAGTGTGGTGTCCGTGGTCCGGTGCTCGAGTGGTTCAGAAGCTACCTATCTAACAGGATCCTAACCACTGTGATTGACGGCAGGAGCGGCGAGGAAGCCAAGGTCATCTACGGTGTGCCAACCGTTCTGTCTATGGTCCTGTCGGCTACATTATGCATGTGAACAGCATGAGTAATGTTGTCCAGAATTGTTCGACATATATGTATGCTGACGACACATGCTTAATGTACGCCGATAAGGACATAAAAAATGTAGAAAAATGTGTACAGTCTGATTTTGTAAACATAATTAAATGGTCGCATGACAATGGCATTATTCTAAATTTAGAAAAGACCAAGTGCATGTTAATTAAATCACCCTATTTACAGGCACCGAGCGAAAGTATTAACATAATAGGGCATACTTACGACTGTTTACACAAAGACCAACAAGGCTGTAAATGTTCCAGTATTGAATTTGTTGATAAGTATAAATATTTAGGATTAACGATAGACACTAAGTTTAGCTGGAGTGGCCACATAGACATAGTATGCAATAAACTTAGGGCAATTATGGCAAAATTATATAGCGTTAAAAGCATTGTGAATAGGAAAATACTACACACCTTATACCATTCGTTAGTCGAGTCAGTAATTAGTTATGGCCTAAATGCATACGGGCGCACTTTTAAAACTTACCTTGATAAAATATGTAACATTCAGATAAGAATTATTAAAAATATATTAGTGTAAAAGTAAAAGTTAAAAATATTACCCGTGCATGAAAAAGTTAAATATTTATTATCTATAGAAAACTATGATCTTGACAATTTTAAAACACACAGCAAATCGTTACGCAACTTTAGGGTAGGCACAACAAGAAAATATGTAGAATATAGCACTAATAACTACTTTGGCCAAAGAACTCGTAAATACATTATACCGAGGATTTTTAACAAAGTAAGCCTAGCAGTAGAACAGTCCAGTAGTAAACAGGTTTTTAAAAAAAGATTAAAAACATTTCTCTTAGATAATATTAAACATACATAGTACTTATATATATATTAGTTATTTTTAATACACTGGGTTATAATGTTGATGCCGGCTCCATCTCACGAAAGCAAATAATACTAATTCATAATACCTAACTAACCAAACGAAATTACATAATACATCCATAGTCATTGAAGGCGGGTCACCTTGAATGAAAATGTCCATGCAAGATGTCGCGGTTTTAGTGGTCTTGAATGTACCTATAATATAACAAAGGTCAAGGCTCTCGTGGGATGAAGCAGGTTGCTGTACTAGCTGCAGATATGCAGATTTGCTTTTAGTTATACATAAGTATTTGTACTAAAGTTTACAAACTTTAGTACAAATTAACTTGTAATGGGTAAGTAGGTATAACACAAAATTGTTATTTTAATTTTAGAGCGCACTATTCGCCAACAAACTGTCCTCAGTTTGGCGAAAAAAAAAATGTATACCTACCACTTAAGTTTTATCGTGAAATAAAATAAAAAAAAATAATAATAAGAAGGGTTTAGGTAGGACGAACCTCATCACGCACAAAATAGATACCGGTGATGCACAACCCATTAGGCAACGCTATTACAGGATGTCGCCCGAAAAACAGCGAATTTTAGTGGAGCAAGTAGACGAAATGCTGGCACTAGATGTTGTAGAACCATGCGAGAGCGCGTGGTCTTCTCCGGTACTTATTGTGAATAAGAAAAATGGACAGCCGAGGTTCTGCTTCGATAGTCGGAAGCTCAACGCTGTGACTAAGCGTGACGCGTACAATTTGCCATACGTCTCTGAAATCCTCGATAATCTTCGAGACGCAAAGTACCTATCCAGCGTTCATATGCATATCATATCAGCTTTCTAAAGCGTTTTGGCAGATCCCCATAGAGCCTTCTGATCGCGATAAAACCGGATTCTACGTACCAGGTCGTGGCAGTCTAAGGTTTAAAACCACTACTTTTGGTCTAACTAATGCGCCTGCGATACAGCAGCGTCTCGTAGATTTGTTGTTTGGCGACATGGAGCTTAAAACTTTTGCGTACCTAGACGATATCATCATTATTAGCTCGTCCTTTGAAGAATACGTGTCTCGTCTTTTACGCGTATTAGATAAGCTAAAGCAGGCTAACTTAACAGTGAATTTCGAAAAGTGTCAATTCTTCCGTAACGAATTAAAATATTTAGGCTACGTAGTCGATTCTCGTGATTTGCGTACGGACCCAAATAAGGTAGACGCAATTTTAAATTTTCCTGCTCCGACAAGCAAAACGGAATTGAAACGCTTCCTCGGTACAGCAACTTGGTACCGACGTTTTGTTCCAAACTTCAGCACCGTGGCCGGTCCGCTCAATAGTTTAACCTCAAATGGTAAGAAAGCACCGCCTTTCCAGTGGACACCCGAAGCTGAAGCGGCTTTTAATGCTCTGAAAGATTGTTTGGTTTCCGCGCCAATCCAAAATACTAAAGACGAATGGTTTATTAAAATGTATAACGGCTGTCTTAACTCTCCAACAAATTTCTCAAATTTTGTTATAAAAAACAACTCTTAGTATAGGCTTTCCAAAAATATATCGCAGCTCACCACGGAGTTCGCTTGGAAGGAGGTTGTTCCCAGCGAATTTCGTGATAAAGTCATAACTGAAAATCACTCTGAACCGACCGCTGGACATCTCGGCATATTCAAAACGTACAAGCGTCTGGCATTGTCATATTACTAGCCCGGGATGCATCACGATGTCGCTCAATTTGTTAATCCATGTTCCGTTTGTCTGGCATATAAGTCACAAAATCACACTACATTAGGAGAAATGGGTCGTCCCAAGCAGTGCAGTCGCCCCCATCAAATGATCTCGATTGATTTTGTAGGTCCACTTCCAGTCACTCGCAAACAGAATAGTTATATACTTGTCGTGACTTGCTGTTTTACAAAATATTGTAACATTATCCCCTTCGACGCGCTACTGCTGACGCAGTCGTTAAAGTGTTAGAAGACTCAATTTTTCTAGTACACGGTATACCACAAACGATTTTTCTCGATAATGGTAGTCAGTTTGTTAGCTCCGTCACAGACGCGTTATTTAAAAAATATAAGGTACCAAACGTCAACTTCACACCAAAGTACTGTCCACAAATAAACCTAGTAGAACGTTTTAACAAGACTCTTGTTACTTGTCTGTCCACGTTTGTAGGTAATGACCATAGATCTTGGGGCACTTTTATCCCAAAGATACAATTTGCGATGAACAATTCCGTAAACGAGGTAACTAATTACTCTCCGTCTTTCCTAGTACACGGTAGGGAGCTGGTCACTTGTGGATCGCATTACACTGACACAGACTTAAGTGACAAAGTTCTGTTCTTGCCGCGCGATATTTATGCTGAGAACCTGGGCAGCAATCTTGCTTCGGTATTTAATGATGTGCAAGCCTCATTATGGAATGCACATGTAAAGAATACCATGCATTACAACTTGCGTAGGAAGCCAGCAGAGTATAACGTAGGCGATATAGTATTTAAGCGAACTTACGTTCTTAGCGATAAGGATAAATATTTTAGTAAGAAATTAGCACCTAAGTACTTACAATGCAGAGTTGTTGAAAAACTCTCACCGTTAGTCTTTATCTTGGAAGATATAGCAGGCAAGAACATTGGAGCCTGGCATATAAAAGATTTTAAACTATATAATAGATAGGTCAGACGCGCTCTCCATAACACCCAGTTTCTAGCATGAGTCATAAGCTATGCCAGCTATTGCCTCAAATTTATGAATGTGTGCATCAACAGCGGTTGTGGAAGTTGTTGCTGTTTTAATGTTAGGAAATTTTAAAAGAATGTATGGAAGTTGATAGAATGAACGTGTAAATGTTAGGAATGAAAGACGGGTTTTGTTAAAGAACAAAACCCTTCCCGAGACGAGGCGGGTATATGTAACGTTCTGCGTTACACAAGTGTATTGTTATTAAGAAAACAATAATAATAAATATAAATACGACTTAAATCCAATTCTACAAACTACTATTTACAATTTATTTACATTAAAAAGTATATAAAAACACATGTATTCATCGGCGCCATCTTAGCGCTCCGAATCGATCTCACATGCAACATTTTAGCGCTCGAGATAACGAGTTCTATTGTTTGCCATATGGTCAGTAGCATTGGCGCATCGCCCTCCGGACACTCCTGATCTTTCTTTGAGCTAGAACGCACGTCACATATCCTCTCGGTCGCTCATACGTGGACATTTAAAAATGTAATTTCGTAACCGAATTTTAATACCGTATCGTCCCTGTACGTTCCTCAAGTGATTAAAAATATTATTACATACTAATCGTGAGTGTGATACAAACCCCAAATTGGGTAAGTGGTGCATTTATTAACGCAAATGTAGAAATTAGTTGCTAATTAGATATTAGGATTAACTTAGTGCTTTTATCTTAGTTCATCTCAATCATTTCACAATTAAATGTTTATTCGAGTTGCACAATCATGATGTCGTAACGGTATTGCATCAGAAGTTGAATCTACCGTTTATTTAAAATCCAAAATTATTGCATCATCTTTCCAAATTGTAATCTCCGATTCTGATTGTGAACATCCACGGCATCACTACTACATTTTAGGTGCTTTCTTTCACCGCCGTTTGCCGGGATGCTCACAAATCGATGCTGGACTGTATTTTAATGGAATTTTTGATGGCGCGTTCCAGGCTCCAAAGTTCGGGCTGCTGAGTTGACGTGGAAGATCCACCGCAGCCATACCTAGCACCAACGCTACTCTCGCCGGTCGAAAGTCATCCTTTTCCCTTAAAAACACCGGGCAGCCATAAATACAGTCGGCCACAGTTCCAGCGCCCGCGCACACCATCGACGGCAATTCCAGGCGAGAGTACCTAACCGCAAAGTAAACGGGACTATAGTGTGTGAATCTAAATTTAATATCGACCCGCGGCTTTTCTCCGATCGTGTCTTAAATAGATTAAATTGTTTACATTTTAAATGTAAAATATTTGCACGTATCTGTGGCTATTCATTTATCTCTCACTAGATAGTAGTCCATATCCTAACCGTGACATTACAAATGAAAACAATAGATATTGTAAATAAAAATACACAATTTTTTTACACATATTTTTTACCTTTTTAACTACTTCTAGGTGAAAAGACTATAATTTTTGCATATTTTTATTACCTTTAAATATCCCATAAGTATGAAAAATAAAATCAGGCTATTATACATTTATGTTTGCCGCAACCGTATCTTTACTAGTTTACTTCCCGCACGCCACGGTGGCGCGATCTTATGAATTTGAAAAGATTGCCTAACTCGATCCTATTCACGTCAGTCTACCCTAAGTTTTAATATTTAATGTCCGTCAATAACAATGGCCAGGATTAATTAATTTTATAAATATTGGGTGTTTAATATAACTCTTTCACATTGCATCAATCAACTGAATTGGTTTTTAATTTTTCCATTCAGTGTGCATTTAATCCTCGCTTGTACAACAGATGATCGATGGGTCTGTAAAATTCAGGAGCGATGTTTTGAATATATAAAAGGCAAATAAGTCGCTTAGTAAAAACATGATTGCACATCAAAAAATACAATTGTACGTAAAAAAACGAGATTATTGATGTGTAATGTATTTTTTTATATTTTTTTGTATTGATGTAGATGAAAATAGATGACGGACGGACATGTAAAAGCGGAAACGGAGACCTTCGCTATTCCTCGGTCAGAATAGCTGAAACTAATTTTAGCGCATTTATTTTTGTCCTGAGTAGAGCACGCTGACACGTCGTACTACAAAACTCGATTGAGCGCCTTTGAGCGCTATTTCCGCTGTCGTAAATGACATTTGACTATACACCGACATTTTGCTTTTTATCGATGCGCTGCCAACCTGACGGATTAGCCTACTAGTTCCCTACCAATCGGCCGCCGCGGGGTGAGGTCATTCTCTTCGGGACGGGGCGTAGCGTGGCCATTCTGTATGAAATACTATTATTTATTCTGTGACGCTGCTAAAAAGTATTTATTTTTATTTTCTTCGCAGACTACTCTTGAAATTGTAATTTTGTTGGATTTTGCTAAGTACAAAACGAATT
Organism: Pammene aurita; assembly: GCA_947086415.1. Classification (NCBI taxonomy): domain Eukaryota; kingdom Metazoa; phylum Arthropoda; class Insecta; order Lepidoptera; family Tortricidae; genus Pammene; species Pammene aurita. The sequence goes on from OX352303.1 coordinate 30,894,703, forward strand.
TATTTACTATATTAGTGAGCATTGTTTTATAAACTATGCCAGTCTTCAATTCAGAACAACGTTAAAGTTACCTAATTGAGTTAGTAAGATTTATTATCCCCAAAACAGTACTGGATCACAACACGGCACCGTTACCTTTTTCACAGGTCACTTGTCTACTAGATGGAGTCAATCAGAGCGCTTAATTCTGTGACTAAAAAACAATAGATAGATAGATAGATTTATTTATTTCTTGTAGAAAACCACACAGTATTTTACGTCATAAAATAAAATGGATTCACTAAAAGATCGTCACTTACAATACAATAAAAAAATAATCAATCAAAAAAATGTACATAAAAAAAAATGTCAGTGGTAAAATATAAAGAATGTCAACAGGGATTTTGTGCATGTATACATGTCGAGAGATCCAAGGTAGTACTATATAAATATAAAAAAATAAAAGAAAAATTACAAAACCTAAAACAAAGTTAATCAATTAAAAATTATAATATAAACAAAAATTACGTAAAAATACTCTATAAAAATAATTAACATTTTGCAGTTCTTTTGAATAAGTTCCTTTAGTCGGTGTTCAAATTTATTATCGGAAGTTTCATTTCTGAGAGTTGCGGGTAGACTTTATAAAATTCCGGGCCTATTACACGCGGGCACTTGTCGAGTAATGCAAGTCGACGCTGGACGGGCTGTAGTCGCCCGATCTGGCGGGTTATTCTGCCGGGTATATTTATACGCGTAAATTAATTTATATTTCGACGCGTGAACATTATAATCTCATAGATATACAGGGAGTAATGTGTCAGTATTTTGTATTTTTTGAATAACTCTCGACATGGGTACCTTAGGTGTACACCAGCTAATGTTCGTACGGCTCGTTTTTGTAATAAAAACACTCTTTTCGAGTCTGTCGAGTTCCCATACAAAATAATACCGTATGACATCAGCGAAAAAAAATATGCGTAATAAATTTGAAGCAGTGCGTCACTAGATAAAATCGGTTTTAATTTGATTAACGCAAAAATAGCACTGCCCAGCCTGGCACAAAGATTTTTAACGTGCTCTTTCCAGTTCAGGTTTACGTCAATTGTAAATCCAAGGAACTTGCATGAATCACAGCTTGGCATCGGACTCTGAATTAGCGGGATGTCTGTGTTCCCTCCGGCTGAGAACAACATTACGTTGGACTTCGTGACGTTGAGGATGAGCCCGTTCGCCGAGAACCACTCGTGAAGTTGGTTGCATGTCTGCGTTATTTTTTGTTCGAGCAGTACTGCCACCCCTTCAGAAATGGTAGCAGGAAGGTCGTTTATGAACACCAACAACAGGGTATTCCCGAGCGATGAACCCTGTGGTATTCCTAGCTCAAGAAAACCTACCCCAGACTTCATACTTTTACCTTCAATTTTTACCTCCACCGTTTGCTGCCTATTCTTAAGAAACGATGCGAATAGTTTTTGAACGTTGTTTTTGATTCCATACCGCCCTATCTTTTTTATCAAGAGTTCATGACTAATCACATCGAACACAGAATACCCCTGCTACTTTATTTTTTATATCCAACGCTGTTGATATACAATCGTGAATCTGTAACGCAGCTGTAGTGGTGGATCTATTTTTTCTATATGCAAATTGTCTGTCTCTTAGTAAGTCATTTGTCTCGACATGTTGCATGAGGGATTGTGATAATATAGATTCGATTAATTTTGAAATATTTGGTACAATCGTGATCGGTCTATAACTGTCAACGGCACACTTTTCTCCCTTACCCTTATAAACGGGACACACTCGGGTACTCTTCAGAAGATCGGGGTACATACCGCATGTAAACATAGTGTTTATCAATTTTACTAATAAACCCACGATGACCGGCCAGACACACTCGAGTATGTTCAGAGACATGTCATAAATGTCTACGGTAGCACGGCTTTTTAGCATCAATTTCAAAGTACGGTACGGTAATACGTGCTTATGTAACACGAGAGGAGTACCCGTGTTATTCAGTACTTTTAATTGCATACCTATAAAGTACAGTACGACCGTTTTTATTTAAATTGCACAAATGTAGGTCTACAGGAATATGGGCTTTTGTAGAAAATAAAGATGTACCTAGAATGGATATAAGTAGTGTAACTTAGTATTTATGAATTAAAAAAGCGCATTTTTTTTATACCACGACGGTGACACACAAGCATACAGCCCGCCTAATGGTAAGCAGGTACAGTAGCCTATGGACACCTGTAACCCTAGAGGAATCACATGGACGTTGCCTACCCTTTATGAACCTCTACACTTCTTGTATTATTTTATATACTTAGTTAAGCGCTAAAAGACTGCTTACTTGTGTTAGCTGAACTTAAGGTCTACGAAAAATTTTATAAATGTAATCCTGCTGCCATTACGACCAAAGACATCGATAGAAAATCATATTATTTTTACTGGATGCTTACATTTACTATTATAATCTGTTCGGAAAGAGAAGTGTCGTAAAAATGTATGACCTCCCATATTAACCACAACACTTCTCTTTCCGAACAAACTCTTTACATCTGTATTCGGCTTAAATACGTAACCTTATGTAACCGTTTTCTTGCAAATAAATTATTTCATTCAATCATTATTCTACAAGCAGCAATCGAACGACGCTTCAAAACGGAGTCTATAGTTGCTAATCTACCTTGCTATGTTTGAGCCGCGGCGTCGCTCGCACGCACGCTGCATTATTTGTGCCAGAGCGCCCGGAAAACAAACATTCCGGCTGAATTGAATGGACGTTTCTTTGTACCGGATTATAGACCAGTCAATGGAGGTCTACTATGGAAAGTACTACTATTTTTAATATACATTTATCTTTTTTTTCGGCTTAGCGTTTTCCCGGCCTAGTGCCAGGGTCCGCTTTCCGGCTTAGCCTCCTCTCTTAAAACCGACTTTAATAGAAAAACGCTATTATGACTTTGAAGATTTTTTCAAAGACAAAGATCAAGTTTGCAATAGTTTTGTATAAGTTATTTATTTATTTGTATATAACTTTGTAAATATTGTAAATAGGGCATGCGAGTAGTTAAGCTCTAGTTTTAAGTCTTCTGCTTTGCCCTTACAGGGTACCTACCATGTGAAATGTATTTTAATATGTACCATAAAAGCATGAAAAAAATATGAATATCAAACAATATTTTGGTAAAAATAATACTTAGTCGTATTTGGGTGATTTTATTTTTTCATGGATAGCTCAGACAATACAGGGTATCTGCAAGTGAAAGTTGAATTTTATAAATTAATTTAATTATAAAATAAATATAATTAATTTGTATTAAGCAGAAACGTCCGCTAACAACACCACAACGTTTAGAAATAAAGGAAGAAATGGAAAAATCCACTGCCTTGGGCGAGACTCGAACTTGCAACTCTAGGACACATGCCCGCTGCTCTAACTGAGCATGTACTCGTATTCCTGAGTCGTACGTTCAAGTTTCAAACGAGGTAGTGCATTTTTACATTTTTCGAAGCTGCGTAATCTATATTGTACCATCGGGTTCAAAATTGCATGGTCAATTTATCAATGAATTCATTCATAAATTGGCCATGCAATTCTGAACCCGATAGTAACTATTCGATTAGGAGAAAGAAAGAGCAAATATAAAACTTGCGTTTTTTAAAACTTTAAGACAGCTGTGTAATAGAATATAAATTTATAGTACAAACAATACAAGCTGGTCTGATAACGGAAACCGAAGGTAGCTTGGTAAATAAAATACAACTATATCTACTCTTGTCATAATTATCTAGAAATATAGTTACTAGTTAATTCGATTATTATGATGCTGCCATAAAGCCGTTATATAATACGAGTATAGTGTAACAAGGATGCCGTCATTAATAATTATAACGAAATCAAAATTCAAAATGAATGTTTCCAGAATGAAGCAATGTTTTTCTTAGTTTTAAGTTTATTTTATTGTATTTGACCCTATTTAACTAATTACCTTTATGTTTGACTGTCATGGTCAAATATATCAATAGCTAAACAACTACCTATGTATCTACTTAGAGTAAAAAATGTGAAAAATTGTGTTTTATTTGATTTTGTAACTTAGTTCTTAAGTTTAACTGTAATAATTCACCGCAATACAGGCGAAGCCTAGTGCGGAGACCCCTGACACATCTGGTAATCTGTTATTTTTGCAATAAACTTATTCTTATTCTTAACTATTCTTGCTATATTACTTGCAGTGTGGCAAATCAATATAAAACAAGATATAAAATTGTTGTAGTTTTATTTTTTTATTTTTCGTCGTCTTCGTTTACTAGGGTATTAATTAAAAAGTAATACGTTCGAACTGTTTACTGTCTCTGTAGATTCCTACAAATACACATGTATAACATTCTGTCTATCAATGTATAAATTGCCGATTCGGCAGGGAAACTCGATATTGTGAGCTCGTTAAATATTGATGGAGGACGGTAATTGTTCATTTGATTTATAACTCACATTCGATTGGATATAAATATATAGTGCGTCGTATTGTAATTTTAAAATACACGAACAATACATTAATGTTTCAATATATATGTAACATAACTCCAACACAACAAATAATCAACCAGTAGTGAATTTGTATTGAAGTTGGTTCGAAATATTTATCAAGCAAATTCTGATATTTCTGATTCAGACGTTTAGGCGCTAGCTGTATTGCGTAGTTAATGCATTGGAGTTGTATCGAAGTTGGATCGTGTCAAAACGTGTTTTAAAGTTAAGTTTTTCAGTTATAATACGGCCCATGTATGTTCGTCGTAGTAGCTACGTCATTTGAGTGCTACGAACCTCTACGGCTACAACAATGCTACGCGATGCTACGCTTACCCCACGCGTCTACGCCATTCAGAGTAAATAGTTGGTTTTCACTACGGTCACAGATAATTTACCTACCAGACGGTGCACGGGCGGGCATAACGCATAGGCATGGGTGAAATGTACTGGTATACAGTTAAAATCAGTTTGGCATTCGGCATTTCTCGGTTATCTTCAGGACAGATCGGAAACAAAAACGATCCTAATATATTGTTGCGTTTTCCTCTTCGTTGTGGTTACCTTGAAATACCAGAAACGTAATACATGCACTGACGACATAACAGCCGACTACACTGTAACTAGTCAGTGTGCAAAAAATAAATAAACAAGTGTAATGGATTAAGAATAACGCACTTAAAGCAAAGTAATATTTTATTAGTACAAGATCTCCAACCCTAATGCTACAGCCTTTTTTTGTTTAGGGGGGGAAATGCGTTACGCATACCACTCGAGTGTGGGGGGTGGACCGAGTAGTTATGTGGAACTCCCGTCTAGGCTAATGAGGCTTACGGTGTACCCACTAAAAAACCCTCATATGCCGCCTTGCTGCCTTGTTGGCGGGGTTACAGGAACGCATTACGCTTATATCCGCTACCCAGCCGCGTCAGCCGCGAGCGGCTCCTCCGCGGTTGCCCGAAGGCCCACCACGCTAGGCGCACCAGATGGTTGGGTGCGCCCTCCTCCACGGCTTCCATCCGGTGTGACGCACCCCCCCTGAGCCGCCACGTGGAAGCCATGGATGCCAGAAGATTTCCCGTCACCCAGCGGTGGATCAGGTCTATGATTCCGCCGCCAACCACAACTCGGCTGCAGAAGATAGGAAGAACGGTGCACCTTAACACCGGCACTTCTTTTCTTCTGTAGCCCCACCGACGCCGTTTCAGCGGCACGGCCCCACCAAGGTCGCAGGGGGTAGGGAGAGTGGGGCACTGTAATATCATCACTCCTCTCCCCCTGCGATCCTACCTCAGCAGCAGTGGATAGTGAGAACGGCTCACCGCAATACCGGCACTCCTCTTCCTCTGCAGTCCACCTCTAACGCATCACAAGCGGGCTCAACAAGTCCACTTGGAGCGCCTTCCTCGGGCCAGCCAGTGCCCCAAACTGGCCGGCTCTGGGTGCCTCTTCGCTTCACCGTGGGTGACCAAGTCACGGTTACTAAGCCCCTCCACCACAACAAGGTAGGCGGCGGGGGGACCCTAATGCTACAGCCTAATCTATCTAAAATGTAAACTATGAAGAAATCAAATTAATTTATTGAATACTTTTTGTTTGCGTATTTTAAGTAGCAACACTACTATATTTAAATCACAAACTGAAACAGATGTCATGTACTTCAGAAAAAAGGACCAAACCCTCCTACTTCCGACACCCGATTTGAATTGAACCGGCCATCCATCTATAAATAAATAAATCTAGACACACGGCAGTGTGTCCGCCAAGTTCGAGCAAAAAAAAGCGACACACAGGCCGTGGGTTATATTACACGAACCATTTCGGGCCAGTTTCGACCACCCTATAACTCAAAACATATTTTATCTACGCATATGAAATTTCGAGTGTCTGATGACATCCCCTTAATTGTCTAGAATACAAAATTTCATTATTCTACCTATAGCAGTTCTTGAGATATTGACGTCAGAAAATCGCTATTTTTACTATACACTCACTGACTCACTGACTCACTGACTCATCAAAAACCTAGACCACTTCCAATGGTCGTACTGACTTGAAATTTGGCATGGAGATAGGTCTTAAGGTCAAAGTAAAGGGAAAAATCTGAAAACGGCCAAGTGTGAGTCAGTTTTAAAAATAGCGAAGGTGTAACTTTGTTCTACTATGAAGTCATAATGAACTAAGTGGGTCTATCTTCCAATGGTCGTACCGACCTGAAATTTGGCTCGAAGGTTTGTCTTTAGGTCGAAATAAAGTAAAAATCTAAAAACGGCCAAGTGTGAGTCAGTTTCGAAAACAACGAATGTGTAATTTTGTTCTACTATAAGTAGGTATGGAGTGGAAATGAGATAAGACTTAGTTAAATTTAGATACATACCAATTTAAGACAATACATGTTTGTCTTAAAGACAAGAACAATAAAATTGTTCACCACTCTGTGTGTGTCTGTTGCGGGAACCGAACCCACGATTTACGAAGTACAAAGCAGGTCACTAGGTACACTAGGTGCGCTAAATCAGTTAAACAAAAATGAAAAGACTATTTTTTCTCGCATAGTCTAAATAATTTCTAATTTTACAACCAATAAAATCGCAGATTCAAGAACATGGAAATCATATATACTCTAAGATGGAATTATATATACTACTGCCCATCTCACCCTCCGATACGCCACGGGATGAGATGGGATGGTGCACTTCTAGGGCTACATAATAGGCCACCAATTATAATACCTACTGGTAGGTAGGTATTACCAAGTTATTAATTATCTATGTAGGTAGCGTACTTACAAACAGAATAAAGTACGTTATTGATGTATGTAATTATATGTAAGTAGGTACATTTTATAGGTGTAGGGAGCCAGTTTATTTGTTAAAATCATCTATAAATAAATAGTAAAATAGAATTAGACGCTTAGTATAAAGGGTATAGTATAAAGTACATACCTAAGTGGAATGAGACATCTCCTAAAGCAAAAGTGATAAAAAAATAATAAAGAACCTACACCTAACAAAAATAAATGAAATCCCATCAAAAACATAAATGTGAAAGGCTGCCAAGTTCGATACTATGGGAATGCTTCGCCTATAAAAGAAGTGAGATCTGAATAAGTACCAAGTTCCATAAAAATACCTCAAATCATAAATAGTTATAGGAATGCACACTTGATTTCCAGCAGTTTTTAAGGTACATTTTTAATTAGTATCACGTTACATAGAAATACCTAAAATTATAATAGTCAGAGAAACGCACACCGGTTTTTTTAGCAGTTTTTTCAGTACTTTTTAATGATGTAACTTGGCAAGTTTTAATAGAAAATTATATACTTGACACATTGCAGTCCAAAGGTGTCGATTCATTGCATTGAAAAGGTGTGTGGTGTGTGAAAACTTGCCAAGTAACATCATTAAAAAGTACTGAAAATAATAAATGTTATCAGGAAACTGCTAAAAAAACCGGTGTGCGTTTCTCTGACTATTATAATTTTAGGTATTTCTATGTAACGTGATACTTATTCAAAATGTACCTTAAAAACTGCTGGAAATCAAGTGTGCATTCCTATAACTATTTATGATTTGAGGTATTTTTATGGAACTTGGTACTTATTCAGATCTCACTTCTTTTATAGGCGAAGCATTCCCATAGTATCGAACTTGGCAGCCTTTCACATTTATGTTTTTGATGGGTAAATATTAAAGGACAATCTTACACAAACCGACCTAGTCCCACAGTAAGCTCAATAAGGCTTGTGTTGTGGGTACTAGACGACGATATATATAATAGATAGATATTGATATATATATTTATATTTATATTTATATTTTTATTGTAAAAATGTTTACATGACATAACAGTTACATTACCAATGCGTCACGAAACTTAGACTAACAAACTAGAAATATGTACATTAAGTAACTCAAATAACTGGTAACAAACAAACAGATTATATTGGAACAGTAGAGCACCTATCAATCATCGCCTCACAGAATTTCAGACATTCATTACACACTGCCGCCCATCGCCAAGCAAACAAGTCGCACTCCGGTGTTGATGCCAAGAGCGCATCCAGCTGTGAGAGAGCTCGGGGCAGCGGCGAGTTCCTGCACGACACTGTGCGCGCCGACGGCTCGGCCAACAGGTTGCGGCGCCGCGGTCTGAGGGCAATCCTGGCCACGTCCGGAACAAACAGTCGTACGAGACGCTCTACGAGTTCAGGACAGTCCGACTCGCCACGCAAGACTCGACATGCTGCAATTAGCAAATGGTATTGTCGCCTGACCTCCAACGAGTTGTACCCAAGGGAGCCGAGTAGGAATTTCGTTGGGTAAATATACGGATAAAATCCGAACATTTTCTTATAAAGAAATCTTAAGAATGCCTTCTGTACCTTCTCAAGAAGTAAGGTATACGTCGATTCGTAGGGGTTCCATACGATCGACGAAGTCTCTAGCTTACTCCTTACCAGAGCGTTGTAAACCATTTTTATGGAAACCGGGTCATGAAAATGGCGGAGATTTCGGATCACGAAACCCAGTCTTCGAAAGCAGCTTTTAGCGAGAGATGAAATATGCTCGTGAAAAGTGAGCTGCGTGTCGAACACCACGCCAAGATCCTTGACAGAGGAGACACGATTTATTTGATTCAACCCAAGCAAATATTGGGCATGTATAGCGTTGCTAGAGCGGCTGAATGTACACACACAACATTTCGCAGGGTTAAAAAGAAGTTTATTTTCAATACTCCACCGCAACACCGAGTCGATGTCTTTTTGTAACGTCTCACAATCGGCTCTTTGCTCAATCCCGTATACCAACTTGAGATCATCGGCATACAATAGGCACTGAGCCGCCCGAAGAACCGATTGGAGATCGTTAATCATAATGCCGAAAAAAAAATGGCCCCAAGATGGAGCCTTGACTGACACGAGACCGGGTATGGTAAGGAGTCGAGACAAAACATCCATGTCGAACGAATTGCTTCCGATCGCGCAGATAATCAGCGAAAAAGGTAAGCAACTTGGGAGCGAAACCAATTTCATCAAGTTTCTTAAGTAGCACGTCGTTATCCACGCGGTCGAAAGCTTTCGCAAAATCGAAATAGACGACGTCGACTTGAATACCACTGTCAAGGTGCACAACAATGGAGTCGGTTAGTGTTAAAAGGTTCGTGTTAACCGAGCGATTAAACCGAAAGCCATGCTGCGCGTCAGACAAAAAGGGTCGAACCTGCGAAGACAGAGCCCGGTGAATTATGGCCTCAAAGAGCTTACCAAGAGTGGGAAGAACGGCAATTGGTCTATAGTTCTCAACGTCAGACGTGTCACCCCCTTTCGGGATAGGTCTCACTCTAGACTCCTTCCAACTTTGAGGATATGACCCAGAAAAGAGCGCCAGATTAAAAATATATTGAAGCGGGATTTTTAGAAATTCTATACAACCCTTAACAATATATGCCGGCAGATTGTCAGGTCCGACGGAGCTATTGGCCTTTAAACGTTTAATCTCAGCTTCAACCTCATCTAATGAGATTGATTTAATATTAATACAGTTGGCGTTAGACTTCCTATCGGCATTTTCCAACAAAGATGGATCAAGAAGCGGGGAATCAGGTAGAAAGACCCTCGAGAAATAGTCAGCAAAAGCGCTAGCCACGTCCTTACCGACAAATTGCTTGTCTTTGAACTTTACCCGAGAAGTAAAACCACCATTTGTCTTAAGACTGCCCAGGTGCTGCCAAAATGCGCGAGGATCGACTTTAACCGTACTTTGGATACGCGCAATGTAGCTATCGTAGGCAGACGCTAAGCGATTTTTAACCTTGGATCTAAATAAAGCAAACTTTTTATATACATCCTTATCCCCTGTAGCTTTCCATTTCCGATGCAGATTACTTTTTTGTCTGATATCATTGATCAGGTCAGCCGTATACCACACAGGATACCTTCTACAAGAACCGGTAGGCCGCTTCCGTTTGGGTACGCAGAGGTCAAATATTGCATACATTAGTTTGTAAAATACGTCTACAGCGATGTTGACATCGTCGGAGCCGAGAACTTCTTGCCAACTTGTTTCGGAGACTAATTTGTACATAAGCTCAAAATTGCCCTTAGCAAAGTTCCAGTCCCGACGCATGTCCACATTGCTGGGATCCAAACGCTCCGCAGCCGGTCGACGCGCACAGCTTCTCACGGGAATAGAAATCTCCAATGGAGGATGGTACGCATCAGACCTCGGGACCAATCCCTCACCTGCCATTTGAGAGACCACAGCATCAGTGGCGCGCTCCGACATCAACACGACATCCAGCTTACTTCCGTGTACATTCGTCACCTCGTTCATCTCATTCAAACTACATACTGATGAGAAATAACAATAATAGCTAAGTACACTCTTTGACGCATACAACGGATTCAAGTTCAAGTCGCCGGCCACCAGCACTACACCTGTAAGTGTGTCAATCACTGACTCCACTTTTTCAAACCACCGCATATAAGTTTCATCGGAAGCACTGGGAGGAATGTACACGACGCACACATTGAACACCACCTGATTCGCTACGAAGGTGACCCATAAGTCCTCGCCGTTAAGCGTCTCCAGGTCCGCCCGACGCCGAAGCTCGATGCCAGGGCGCGCCGCGAGGAGAACACCGCCGCCGCGCGCTCCGGTGGCGCGGTCTCGGCGCATTACGCTCCACCCACCGCTCACCAACTCGGCATCGTTAACGGCACCGGTAAGCCAGGACTCCGTCACTGCTACGACGTCACAATCAAGAGCCAGCAGGTTGTGTCTGAAGTACTGAAGCCGCGTGTTCAAGCCCCTGACATTTTGGTATATCATGTTTACCGTCGGACCTACTTTCGTCTTCGTGCTTGGGCTTTCCCGAATCTGTGCCGCTGCTTTGTCGTCTTCGAAAAAACCATGCCTTCACCCGAGCGTTCCTAGGCCACACGTCTGCCGATAAACATTTGACATATAACAGGCTCGGGACGCCAATCTTATATGACCTGTAAGATCCTTTAGGTTTTAGCTCAAGGACCGTGCAAGTTTTGTCCGGGCACATAGTTTCCAAATACGCACGTATTTCGTCGGGGCCCGATGCCATATTCCAAAGGTGTATGTACTTGAGGAATTCTACCGCCTTTAGTGACGTAACTTCAGGCCCAGCCGTGCACCGCAGTGAGGAGAAACGCTTCTTTAGAAAAACTTTGTCCTTACCTAGGTCTTGGCTGACGTAGGCAGCGTCCGTTTCGTTTTCCGAAGAGATATCACCACCACACGCCAAACTGTCGCCCCCGGACTCGGCTGACGACGGAGCTGCAACGCTGACACTGCCGGAAGCCGCATCTGCTCTGACATCTTCTACATTCTCCTTTGGTACTGATGTAGATTTCTTTGCCTTCCGGGCCTTACGTTTCCGCCTTGATTTCGGCTCTGATACATCAGTGAAGGAGGACCCTAGATCCGGTCTCTCGCAGTGACATTCGCTCGCTGGGTTTCGCTCAAGTTGTTGCAGCCGCTCACTGACATTATCAAGCTTAGCAGAACAGTCAGCGATAGCAGCCTGGTATTTCGCAACAGCAGCAAGGGCGTCGGCCAGCTGCTCCGATAACATGCTCATCTGGTCACGAATAGAGCTCATCTCAGCGGCCATCGACGCAGCTTCGCCAGCTGACGGTCTCAGTGTGCTTTGTGTGGGCAGTACGATCGTTTCACCTTTATTCCTGACGCTAATGTTTTTAGTTGTTAATGGCGTACCAACTGGCGTCCCGCAATTTGATCCTGTTTCCTTGAAAGTGATCCTGCACTCAGGGCACATCCAGGTGTCTCGCTCAGCCAGCGTGAGAGTTTTATTGATGCAGAGATGATGGTACAGCTTACCGCAAGTCGCCACCATGCATTGAATGTAACCCTCACCGACCGCAAGCTCCTGTGTGCAGCCGTGACAGATTAAATCGGTATCCGTACTATCGCCTCGTTGCATTGCCGCCATTGCAGAAAGATTTCACTCGTAACACGGCTTAAATAGGGATCAAATTAGCACACCTGGGTACAAAGCACCTACAATGATCCGACGTAGCGATATAGCAGATGACGCCACACTCGTAGCACTTCGTAGCGCCGATGGCGTAGGCGATGCCCGCGGCTGCAATGACGTCAGATGGTAAACTACGCGTCTCGTTGCGTTGCTTACTTTCGTCGCTAGCACGTAATGAGGACTCGGCTCAGCGGCAACGACGATGGCTTCGCAATCCAGCACCTCGGGCTCGATCCCAGCGAACTTCCAAAAAGTTGATGTCTCTTTCTATGACCGCCCCCAAGGAGGAGCCAACGCATAACAGACGCACAGGAGGAACAAGGAATCGCGATCACACTTTTCAACCAATCGTAATTTAGATTTTAAAATAAACGAATAAAGATTTAATGCAAGAGTAACACGTCCGATTCATGCGAGCGCGGACGACAGACTTCCTATATATACTTAAATACATAGAAAACATCCATAACTTAGGTACAAATATCTGTGATAAACACACAAATAAGTAAATGCCCTTACCAGGATTCGAACCCGGGACCTCCTGCTTCGTAGGCAGTGTCACTACCGACTGGGCTAGGAGACCGTTTAATATATGCCCCACATACATGGGGCATGCTATGCCTCATACATGTGTAAGTGATCTATGGTTTCCACTGCTAAACATTGTTTATCGTGACAATGTTGTGTGCATAGGACAATGCATTTCAATATAATGGCGGTTCATTGATGCGAGTTCCATTGTTTTACTCTACTATTACACTTATTTCTACTCATAAAGTTCTATATTAAGGAGCGGGCTTAGGTATTATTTCCCCTCTGCCAGAAGTATTGGCAGTAAAATGCTTTTCCAGGGCGTCAGGTATGTTCGCGCGAGGCGCGCATTGACTTTCTCAGTGCGATATTAGGAATATATACTAACAATGGACAAATGGTCTAATAATAAACTATAAAGGGTGACGGCTGGTAGCTAGTCCAGGCGCGGAGAGCGAATGCATGTTGTTAGCATTCCATGTGTCCGCACGAAACGTTTCGCCTCGTTTTTGTTGCGGACTGCTAAGGAATGGAATGTGCTCTCGCCATCCGTGTTCTCTGACAAATACGATCTCGGTCTCTTTAAAACATAGGCTAGTACTAAACTAGTGAGCTCCATCATAGACTGTCTTCACTTCGCATCAGGTGTGACTACGGTTTTTTTTTAACCATGACAGCAACAAGAATACGGCCCGCCGTATGGCAAGCAGCTACCCTAGCCTATGGACTCTTGCAACTCCAGAGATGTCACATGCCCTTTCCAAAACGGAGGATTCACTGTGTTGACGGCTAAAGAAACGAGAGGATCCATCATAGTCAACACACTGGGTCCACTTTGAGCTTTTTGGCAACCTTACTCACCAGCAGGATCAAGTGCTATTTGGCTGTGGTTTATAATAATAAAAAAACCTCGTGTATTACTAGCCGATGATACCGGCAGCGGGCGTCAACGTCTGCGGCCGCTGCCAACGCCTTAATAAGATTGTTCACTCTCACGGAAACTCATTCTTACACACAACGTGTAGAGTGAACTCGGGCAATTCCGTGATGGACATTCCGTTAATTATCCTAACGGTTGGTATTGTGTATTTCCACAGGTCAATAGTGCCTGGGGTCCGTTGGCAACCTTATCCCAATAATTGCCATAAGCACTAGTTCTTAAAAAACCGACTACCTTCTGATCTTCCAAACCATTGGCAAAATTGGGCCTTGTTAATATCAGGCCCGGTTTTCTCATGATTTTTTTTCCTTAAGAAAATGCTACTGGTATATTATATCAAATAATGTTTCGACGTAAGTTCTAAGAAACTTAATGGTGAGAGCCGGAGTTTGAACCTCTGGATTGAAAGTCGAACATCTTCTCGGCAGGCTAATAATACTTCAACGGTATCAAATTAAATAAGTTTTCTGGGCCATTCTACTTTTCATTTTTGTCACTTGAAGTTTTTGACACTTTTTCGTGAAATGCATATTTTAGAATACTTGGCCATTACTTGCATTTGCTGTTTGTAAAAAGTAGAATAAGCCTTCTAATGTAAATCGGAGTTTTAATGAGGCACCACAGAGTGAGTGTACTTATATAATTAGCTGACGGTGCAGGCAGCGCGCGCCGACCTTCCGCGGCCGCTGCCAACTCCTTAATGAGATTGTTCACTCTTACGAAAACTTATTCTTCAACCCATAACATGTAGAGTGAACTCGGGCAAATCTGTGGAGGGTATTCCGTTATAGCCACTCAGATGCTCATTGTAGAGTTCTATGTAGATTTCAGTTATTTAAATTAATGGCGCAGGAATAAGTCTTTCTTTCATTTGAGTAAATGTTTTTTTAATCTTACGAGCTAAAAGTTAATATTTCACATATTTGTCTCTCAAAGCCTAGGTTCGCCTTTTTTTACACAATTGTGTAATAAATTGTTTCTACCCAAACAATTTTAATGTTGAGGTAAAAATCGTACATTAATTGTAACAAGTTTAATTTATATCTTTAATTTTTGCCGTAATTAAAACATTCAACAAAATGCGTTTAATAATACAATTATATAATATAAATACGTACAAAGCTGATTGTCACGGCATTACTAAACTTGGAAAATCTGAGAACCTATTCGTTAACTTTATATTGAAGATATTTGTAAATTATCTATAAAAGACAATATCTCTCATGGCCATTTTCTTAACGAAAATTGAATGGATCCTATTAGAATTAATTTTATGAATTTTAAATATTTTTTCACTTTCACGTTTCATTACAGAATTAACCCGAGTTCACCGGTAAAGGCTAAACTGTGCTTACATTATGAAATTGGAAAGGGTTTGAAAGGATTAGTCGCTAAGCAGAACAAGGGAGCGTTTAACTTTAATTAAAGTTTAAGAAAAGAGCTAGAGGCATATTCGACCTTTTGAAATCTAAACTTGATTACATATTGATTTGATACACGTTTGTTAAAGCGCGCATGAGTTTTTTTTTAATACGAAGTCTGTGGTAAACAAGCTTATATCCCGCCTGATATCCACCGTAGTCTATGGACGCCTTCAACTCTTAGGGTTTGTTACGTGCGCGTTACCGACCTTTGAAAACCTGCACTCTTTTTTTGAAGAATTCCATGAGTACTTACTCCAACCTCAGCAATTATCATGGCAAACAAGCATACAGCCGGCTTGATGGCAAGCAGCTACCGTTGCCTATGTACGTCTGCAACTCCAGCGAATATGCGCCTTGCCGACCCTTTATTAAAACACGTACACTCGATTTATTCGATCTCCATATTTAATTCAGATCCGAACGCAGTGTGCGAGTAGGACATCGCTATACATATACATGCGCTGTCTCGCTCACATACTGGAATGGTCAGCAGACACAATTAAGTGCAAAAACCGTGTCATGTTCAGGTTTCAAACTTTGAATCGGCATCCATGTTTTGACAGCCACGACACTTTCGCCCGAATTGTAACGCTTTAAAGTTCATAACCGCATGGCATGAAGGCGTCAATCTCAAGGAAGTCAACTGAGAGTCATAACAGGATTCTTTTATAGGGTAGGTGGGTCGTTCTCTTTTTTTAGCGACATGGATTTTTAAGTAGTTGTTGGCACCTAGATGTCGCTTACGGCTGCTATAAAGTCGATGTAAAAATAAATGCAAAAAGATGATTGAAGGCATTGAGAATTTCGTCAACTCAGTAACTGAACCCATAGCTTAATTGGTAAAGCGATCGAGCCCCGGTTAGGCGTATCGATGCCTGGTTCAAATCCTGCTGGGTTGATTATTTTTTTTCAATGTTTTCAGTGTTTGTATTTGATTGAATAACATACTATTGTATGAGTGGAATGCCCCACTTTAAAAAAACATGTAAAATAATTATGGATTTTTAGCTTCATTCCGATATGGGTCCGGTTTGGAGATTTATAAAAAGGTTTTTTAAGTGCCAACCAAAAAATATTAAGGTCAATTAAGTGTCCAAAATATATTTGACCTAATTAATACAAAACTATCCGTCATTTCCTCTTGCTGGTACATATTTAAAAGAAACATTTCTTCTTTTTTTAAAAACACAGTGACAGAGTGGTTAAACTTAACGCTGTTCTCGCTTCACAGACCACTCTGTCACAAAGTTTTATCAAAAACCAATGCACAGAAAAACTGGTCACTGACGTGTATAGAAACATTTGTTAGTCCTCTTAAAAAACTTTTATTTAAATTCTATTGCCATTATTATTTTAAGGCTGCGTTTCCACCAGGGATGAGCGAGCATCTGTAGCGAGGAATGTGTATATTAAGAACCAATCGAATCACTTCGTTTGCCTGTCCACGCATCTCGGATTGGTTCTTAACAAACATATTCCTCGCAACGCATCCTCTGGTGGAAACGCAGCCAAATAATGCTTGAAAATTTTCATCAAATTTTCGCTGAATAAGGAGAACGGCCCAGGCGCACAATTTCACGGTTGAGAAGCCGATGGCTGTAAAAAAGCGGTCGGGCCGCACTTTTGTCAAAACGCTACAAATTATGTCTACTCTTCATGTTATTGGTTTAAGCAAGTTAAAGCTAGTAGAGTTACTACGGCGGCAAACCTGTACTACCCGTGTCGTATGGGGGGAGGAGAACCTAAAAACCGTCGATGAAATAAGAACGAACTAATGCCAAAAGGTCGTATCTGGATATGAATAAAGTGTTTGGAAATGGCTCAAAAAGCAAAATAAAAAAAAATGGCAATACCGATAATATTTAAATTTATTTTGTAGAAAGGAAGTGTTAAGGCGCATCACCTTGAATTTTTTCATATTTTTTTAACCTATGGTTCAAAAGTTAGATGTCCCCATCTACACACACAATTTTTTTAGACTTTCAAAGCGATTATTTCTGTAAATATTCCCTTAATCAAAAAATTCTCAAACAAAACCTCAATGTTATTTTAAAAGACCCATTCGTTGGTGTGAACAAGTTGATATTTGGTATTTTTTTTATTGATAACTCTTCATATCTCGCAAAATATAGACCCATTCATTGGTGTGAACAAGTTGATATTTGGTATTTTTTTTTATTGATAACTCTTCATATCTCATTGATATGAAGAGTTATAAAATATTGATCCTATAAGTACAGGTATGGTCTCATTAGATTCAGCGCAAAAAAATACATAGAAAATGACACTTCATTAGCCTTGTTTGTAAAATTTGCGTTTTCAAAAAATTTCCTCCTGATGATAGTACTCAGCAGATCCTCATTTCTGGAGCTAATATAAAGTTAATAAACAAAGTTTCATTGATGTACATATTTTGCCTCCAAAATATACAATTTTTTCTGTATTAGTTAGGTTCTAAAAAAAGTACACGGCTAAACATGGAGCAAAAGGTGTAGTTGAATATATGTTTGATATTCCATTAGAGAAAAAGTCATAATATTTTTACTAAATATTAAATTACAAACTCAAATATATGTCATGATTGTCATACTCGTCTACAACGCAAAAGGTGACCAAGGCCCATGACCCAGGTAGCCTAGGGGGGGGGGGGGGCGTCTGCCGCGAATGCAGAAGACGCTGGTTCGTTCCCAGCCCTGGGGCCGTATTCGAACTTTAAAATACGTATAGACACCATCCAACTTCAATACAACTCCAATGCATTAGAAACGCAATACAGCTACGGCATAATAGTACATTGTTGTAGAGGCTTGAAAGTAAGCTATAGGTGGATCGAGTTAGTTCGAGATACGAGTCCACCTATAGCGCTTTCGGCCGAGATATTACACAGTGCTTTTCACGACTACTGTGAGGAAATAAAAAAAATGTCATAATAATATAAATGCTTTAATTGAATATCCAATTCAGTATTCCATTCCCGCCTTTTTACTTTTTTTTTCACTTTCAAGAAGCGTTTTTCTGTTGTTTGCTTCAAACCGACTCATTACTTAGAGGCGGTTTTGATAGAAAACCACAAACGTCTAAAAAAGTAAAAACGCCTTAAGGGTGAATAAATGGTTTTGACGTTTCTTTTTTTTTAAAACAGGTAGTTGGCCCGATAAACAACCTTATTTTATTTTTGAAACATAAAGTTGTGCCAAAAAAAGACCTTTTAATGTTTTTAATGAATGCAATGACATAACTGGACAATTTACTTTCCAACTAATGACATTTCATCGCTACAATAACATTGCTGTAGTGGTGGTTCAGGTGCTACAGCAAATGCTTACTTTCCAGCTTGGATTTTGACCATCTTTTGTCACATTTCCGAACAGTAGCGTGAAAACATCTGAATCAGAAATATCAGAATTTGCTTGAGAAATATTTCAACGCAACTCCAATACAACTTCAATATTGGTTGATTGTTTGTTGTGTGTTGGAGTTATGTTTGAGATAGGTTGTGTTGTTATTGTATTGTTAATGTATTTTAAAATTAGAATCCGGCACCTGGGCACCGGAGGCCTTGGTCACTTAATTTTTCTTTTGTATACGACACTTATATTTATTTTATAACTATCCAATATAGTGTAATTCAAGGTATAGGTATGGTGCATGCCAAAACAGCTGATCAGAAAACTCCCCCCTACCCCCTTCCTCTTTCTTCTCTACGTGCGAGCGCATAAAGGCCCAGACAGACGTGAAAATTGCGCCGTTTCGAAGACAATGATGGATCTAAGTTTAACAGAGTTGAAGACTTAACCTTCAAGTTAAGACTGAGATAAACGACTAATACACTTAGAGAAATTGAAATGTTTAGAGTTGTTCTTGTTTTGAGAGTGCAGGCGAATTGTTGTAGCGTATTACTTCTACATATATTTGAACTTTATTGCGTAATACAATAAGATGGCCACTTTAGTGAACGCGACTGGTCGAGTCCTGTCTTAAGATATTGTTTTAAATATCCCGTCTGGATAACCTTTTGAGCTTCAAGATGGCTGCGTCGTCTTTGAAATAGTTTTTTGTTTTTTGCTCATTTACGTAGTTTAGTGTGAAATATTGATAGCTTATTGTGCGGTGACCTAACGAACAAGTGTGCAGCTAATGAAAAAATAGTCCCAAAACGCGAGTCACCATCAACTTTTAGTTAAACAAACGGTTATCCGGGGTCCCGGCCACCCACGTGTTTGTAAGGAGGCTATCACTTTACAATCAACAAGGCCTTAATCGAACAACGTTGCTTTTATTTTATTTTACAAAAATGAATAAAATCATAAGTGTACCTTGACATTGGCAGAATTCACCTCGCTAAAATAGGTGAGGAGTAAAATCCATTAATTAAAAAAAATATATATATATCCCGTCAGTGGCAAGACTGGCAAGCAATTACATAGCCTGCCTAATCGTAAACGGTCATAACGGCTCATCCGGAAATGTTGATGCGCTTTATCGACTCTTTAAAAACTATTATCTACACTAACATTGTAAGTCCTCTAAAATGTGTTCAAAAACGGTAGGCAATGGCCAGCATTATAACATCCGATTTTACTATGATAAGTTTTTAACTGTGGCAGTAACGTAATTTTAACATTACATGCTCAAATATTGTTAAGTTATGAGTTTCAAATTTGGAACATCGATTTTGGTAACGTAATGAAATCCGATTAATTATGTTAAAATGTCAAACGTCTTCTGATTTACCGATTTTTTCCGGAACACTCGTGTGATTATATTATAAAACGCACTTCGTTCGATTTATAAAACCACACTCGTATATTAATTCCCTTCATATGTAGCAGTCACATAAACTACTATTTAACTTACTCCTTTTTTAACGAACCTCATACATTTCCCTTGCGAAAATCTAGGTAGGGAGGTAATTCAACAGCTGAAGCGTTATCGGGCGAAAAAATTTCATAACCACAGAGTACGCAACCATTTACATTCCAAGGTATGAAGATGAACACCCTGCCACACATTACCACCATAAATGTATAATTTTGCTAATAGGTAAGACTAGACTAACACTGTTAGACGACCATCGCTGGAGCGACGTAGCCGAGGCGGATCTGCGCAAACTCCAAACCTCCAATTGCCAAGACATAGCGCGGGACTGAGAAAAATGGCACACTCGGTATCGGAGGCCAAGATTCACTGTGACTCGCTGAGCCAACGGAGTAAGTAAGTAAGTACATTGAAAAATATATAGTGGAGAAATTCATAGCCATCAGGTAAGTCTCACTAGCTCAGTTGGTCAGAGCGATGGGCATGTATCCCAGAGTTGCGAATTAGAGTCTTGCCTGAGGCAGTGGATTTTTCTACTTTTCCTTTATTTCTAAACTTTTTGGTATCGTTAGCAGACGTTCTGCTTAATACAAAAATTATCTGAACCTATTTAGTATGAGGTAGCGCATTGTTATCGTTGTATTTGTTCCTGAGTTATGGATGTTTTCTATGTATTTAAGTATTTATATGTACATGCCTATTATATATATCGTCGTCTAGTACCGACAACACAAGTCTTATTGAGCTTACTGTGGGACTAGGTTGATTTGTGTAAGATTGTCCCATAATATTTATATATTTATATGGCATATATCCTAGAGTCGCGAGTTCGAGTATATAGTATCGACTCTATTATATAGTATCATAGTGCAAATCCACATAAATTTAATTATTTTCGCATTAAAAAGCTTGGGTAGTTATAAGATTCCTAGCTTTGTTCACGTCTTAAGCTTTAATCACGTAGCCAGTCCAGAAGGCCCAATTTTTATAAGTTCCGAACTCGTTTACGTACAGCTTTATGAAAAAACGTCTAAAGCGCCTTAACTATACGTAGTTTTTATTCCCTTCTAATACGGACGAAAGTTTAACGAACCATGCCGCGTCACGTCGCGGCGATCAAACTTGCGTTCCATCGTCTATTAATCTCTCCGTCCTCGTGAATGCTTTAGGCATTAGCCAAACAGCTTATGAGCTATGAAACTTTGAACATTCTTATGACCTTTTTAGTCTTTAATTTCTACGCTATCTTGTCTGATTTCAAACGAAAAACGAACGAAGTACTCATTTACATAATATCTACTATGTACCTACTTAGGTACTATACTTTTTTCATTAAATTATTTATTCATGTAAAACAATTACAGGTTTCGGGAGTTACAATATTGCGCCAAACTGGAGTGGTTTGGTGGTGGTGGTGGTGGAGTGGAGTGGAGTGGAGTGGTTGGTTTGCTGATAGTAAATAGGCAATGGGTATGTAAATGTCACTAATTTAATACAATAAGTGATTGACACTTTGGGTGTCGTATTCCGATTAGAGTTTTCCCGATGGAAATACATTATGTGCTTTTTTTTATACGACGACGGTGGCAAACAAGCATACGGCCCGCCTGATGGTAAGCAGCTACCGTACTCTATGGACACCTGCAACTCCAGATGTATCGCATGCGCGTTGCCGACCCTATACAAAAGGAGGATTCACTGTGTTGACGGCTAAAGGAACAAGAGGATCCCTCATCGTCAACACACTGGGTCCTCTTTGAGCTCTTTGGCAACTTACTCACCAACAGGAACACAACACTATGAGTAGGGTCCAGTGCTATTTGGCTGTGGTTTTCTGTAAGGTGGAGGTACTTCCCCAGTCGGGCTCTGCTCCAGATTTGAGCGAGATGACATTCGCTTGCTGTGCCCTACCACAAATAGCGAGATGACAGTCGCAGTACCCATACCTCTCTTTTGGACGTAGTTTAAGGACATACTCGAGCCCGGACGTAGTTTAAGGACATACCCGGGTCCAAAACTGCCTATATCTGTGTACTATATCTGTATTTCCTTATACTGTGAGCGCACTTTTTCGTCTAGTAATTGGTTCATAACATAGTTTAACGACAGCCGTGTCACGTCGAGGCAATCAAACTTGTGACCCAACCGTAATCCCCTCCCAACCCCCACCTAATCTTCAAACTTGAAGTGTGATATTAGATATAATTCCCTACTTATACCGAATTGACTAAAGGGTAATGGACTAAAGGTATCTATAGGACCTTTTGGAGATGAAATGTTTTGAGCGCGTCGCACCTCTACCGGCATTGCAGATATTTTCGATTTAGGCACGCTCTTTTTAATATTTTCCTTATCTTATTTGTTTTATCTTATAAGATATATTACAGGTTGTACGTTATTTACGTAGATTTCTTCGGTACCTAGTTTTTTCTAAGTGTAGCACAACGAGGATTTTGTCCAACATAAGTTCTCTTTCATACTATATATTGTTTATTATTGCCTAGCCTAGCTGCCACTGACAGGCGTTCCCCTCTGCCGAAAACATTTGGCCAGTGGTCATATTTATTGTTTGGACTGACGTTTATCTGACGTCGCTATTTGAACGTTACGTACGAATTGGCAGACTTTTTTGTATAGAA
Organism: Pammene aurita; assembly: GCA_947086415.1. Classification (NCBI taxonomy): domain Eukaryota; kingdom Metazoa; phylum Arthropoda; class Insecta; order Lepidoptera; family Tortricidae; genus Pammene; species Pammene aurita. The sequence goes on from OX352303.1 coordinate 30,917,611, forward strand.
AATGACAGACATCGCCGCTCTGGTTGGTTGAATTCTCTAAGGTTCTAGAAAATAGTACCCATTTTATGAATTTGTTAGCCACTGTTTTCTGGTATTATTTTAAACGTAAATAAATTTAAGATTTCTGCAGTAAAAAAGATTGAAATAAATTGAAATATCGGTATAAAATTTTTGTTTTAGAGGAATGATAAATTTTACTTTGACAAATTCTGGGACTAAAAGGATTTCTACGAATTTTTCATTCGGTAACCAAATTAGGAAAATAATTCAATTAGCAATTCGGATTCCCGGTTCTTTGCGCTACGGAGCGGCAGTTTGGTTTTACAAATCTGTTCTCGATTTGATATTAATTTGACTTGTTCGTGGAGCAGCTCGCTCGTACGATATTATGAAACACGAGAGCAAAATAACCTTAAAAATTAATCAATATCTGGACACACTCTGGTATAACTGCCTTCTAGTTGGTGGTGACCCTGTAAATATTGAAACAATAGATAAGTCTGCAGGCCTATTCGAAAAATACAGAATACAATATGTTATTAATACCTGGGCCATCTTATTTAAAGTTGTACATGCCACTTTTTTTTTGGAAAATTTTTGGTGATTTCGCTCTTTCGATCCTAGTAGGATACAAAAAGTGTCCTAAATTTTTGTATATATTTCTTGTTTCTTCCATTCCGTTACCGCCATAAGAAGTGTATGGAAAAATGGTAACCGCGGAATGAAATATTTTTTTTTTGTTCTAATAAGATCGTAAGGTATCGTGACTCTGACTCGATCTCTCCAAAAATTTTCCCAAAAAAAGAAGCGCAATGTACAATTTTAAATAAAACCCCCCGAAGCGTCGTAAATAATAGGTTTAAAATATTATTTGATACTTTTCAGAGTTTGTTTTTTGTGTCGGGGGGTTTATAAATTTTACTTTTATTTTGTCCTTTTTAAAGTAGGTATTACCTACATCTTGAGAGACAGAGTTGACCTTACCATATTTTTAACTTTCAATATCATTAAAGTAACACGGTACCAAATTTCGAATCGATAGGACATATCGAAGGTAGTCAGATCTCCTCATCAACTATTAAAGAGCTGATGATCTTCAAACGGCTGATCAGGTCATGGTTACCTTACTATTCAATATAATTGAAGTAACACCGTACCAAATTTCGAATCGATCGGACATAAGGAAGTTAGTGAGATCCCCTCATCAACTAGAAAAGGGCTGATGATCTTCAAACGGCTGAACAGATTTTCATGAAACATGGCTAAAAACACTCGGGATAAAATTATCTATGACACAAAAAAAAACTAAACGAAAATCGGTTCATCCATTTGGGAGCTACGATACCACAGACAGATACTCAGACAGACACGTTAAACTTATAACACCCCTCTTTTTGTGCGTCGGGGGATAAAAATGGCCCACCTATACTAGTACACATACAAGTTTACAGTTATTTTATTAAGCCAACTCACTCAGAACTTTACTCCAATATTGAACAGGATTAGACCTGGTGCCGGATTCTAATTTAATAATCACCAAATTAAAAATTTTAAAAACCGCCTTCAACACATTTTTGTTGATATTTCATAAACTGCTTGACCGATTTTAATAAAATTTACATGGGACCATCTCGGAAGTGTACCCTATCAAACACAAAAAGAATTTTGTAAATCGGTTCACGATTCACGGAGATATCGAGTAACATAAATACAAAAAAAAAAAAAATCTGTTGAATTGAGAACCTCCTACTTTTTTGCAGTCGGTTAAAAATACATTAACAATACAATAAAAATAAAACCTATTTCAAACATAACTCCAACACACAACAAACATTCAATCAATATTGAAGTTGTATTGGACCTTCGTTGGAATATTTCTCAAGCAAATTCTGATATTTCTGATTCAGATGTTTATGCCGTAGCTGTATTGCATTGGAGTAGTATTGAAGTTGGATCGTGTCTATACGTGTTTTAAAGTTAGACTACGGCCCCTGGCAGAAGTGAAGTTTGATTCATTCTAATTATCGTTTTCTTGTTATCAATTTAATGTCAAACTGATTACAAAATGTAATTATTTTTTGTTTATACAATGCCTACATCAAGAAAAAATATGATATTGATTGTCATAATCATAATTGGTGTAGATATCATTTTGATCATTTCATATTTATAACAAATACGTAATTTTAGATACTTATCAAAGTCAGAATAAAACCCCATAAGTCTGTTGTTTGACTTGTTTGTTGTGTCGCAAAAATATTCTCCATAACATAAAAATTTCGTCAAGAACGAGTCGGTTCGCGTTTTAAGTGTTTAGTACATCGCACAATTAATTTGTATTTTTTTTTTCAAGTCAACTTAAGCTTGACCGATAGTTTCGAATGTTATGGAGAAGGAATGGTCTCTTTTTCGCCAATTTTGTGAAATAAGTTGAAAACCGTTCATTATACTGTTCATGTAATAATTATACTTAATAGTTTTAAATTAAGCGGTTTATAATTTTTTATCGAATGGCTACAGAACATAGTAATGTTCTCTAATTCAATTTTTAGGGTTCCGTACCTCGAAAGGAAAAAACGGAACCCTTATAGGATCACTTTGTTGTCCGTCTGTCTGTCTGTCTGTCTGTCAAGACCATTTTTCTCAAGAACGCGTGGAGAGAGGTATCAAGCTGAAATTTATATCAAATACTCAGGTCTGTAGTCCCTTGGAGCTGTGAAAAAATCAAACTTAAAAGCCAACGCAATCAAAAGATACAGTCGTTTATGCTGCAAATTTTAGAGTTTTTCGGCACTCGCAAAACCTACGGGGTACTTCCCGTGAACTCAGAAACTTCAAATTTGGCACGAAGCAACGTCATATAGCATAGACAATGGAAAAATTACAAAAAGTAGACATTTTTAGTAAAATCATACAAAAAAATATTTCTTTAAATTTTAAACTTACTATCTTTTTCCTCGTAAACGCGTGGAGGTATTAAATTGAAATTCATATCAAATACTCAGATCTATAATATTACCTTTAAGCTGTAAAGGTTTGTACGGAACCCTCGGTGCGCGAGTCCGACTCGCACTTGGCCGTTTTTTTTTATATACCATCCAGGTAGGTAATAATATCATCTATCAGACGATATAGTTCGCAAACGTTTATTTTTAATTATGAAATATACGCTCAAAGGTGGTTGCAATGCTTAAAATACATTTATATACTTACGTTACACGGTCGTCTTTGAGACACCTCTCACATACATACGTGTACACTCGAAATACATATGTGTACCGGTACCAAATTTCATCTCAATCGGTCCCGTAGGTTCGTGTATATGTTTAGAGTAAATTCGCTGTAATAGACGGACAAATAATTAGCATACATCGGGGTTTTCGGGAATGTTTGACAGTAGCCAAAGATTAGGTATAGACTTAATTCATTAACAGAATGTACTCTAATGGTTTCTGCCTAATGAATAATTAATTTAAAAAAATACTTGAAAAAATTATACAATATATATAATAGTCAGTCATTATCATATTCTTCAGTTAAGTCCCTTATCATTTATAAGCAAATAGTTCATAAATATTGGACGTCAAGATGAATATTTGACACTTAATGTCATACCGTGTCTTTTTCTTAGTTAATTATCTGGTGCATAAATTTATCATATGCAATTGCATTAAACTTATATATATGTCATAAACAAAGCAAAAAGTGACCTATTATACAAGTATGCAATTGCATTTTTAACATACTACAGAATAGTCAATACAAACATGCTTTCAAGAAAAAATACTCGTATCTTAGTGTGTATATTATTCACAGAGAGGAAGTTATTCATAAGGCATAATATGATATTTTTTCAGACTAACCTATCTCTTTATATCTACTCTTTCTCAAATCGTTCCCGCACCGAAAACCCCGATGTCTGATAATTAGGCAGACAAACACAAAAGTGATCCCAAAGGGTTCCGTTTTTCCTTTTGAGGTACGGAACCATACATAGTGACGAACGTCTTTTATTATTGGACTATTCAAATCTCAAGGTTAGACTATTCTTTTTTCGCAAGGGCTCCCTGTTCGATAGAAGAGTTACAATGTTATAACAAGAGCGGGAAATATTATTTGCCAATTTTGAAATGTTTTTGTTACCTTATCGCAAAAAATCAAGCAGATTGTAAGCCTCCAAGAACCTACACATTAACATTGTCAAGATTTGTATCCATATATTGCATTATTCAATGAATTTCCACTGCCTAAACCTTTGGGTAAAAATGTCGGGAAGAGATCACTTTTAGCGGCAAAACCTTAATTTGCTGTTTCTTCTGTACTGGCTTTGTTTTTGAGGTGTTCAATAACGACTATATGTTGCCGTATTCTAATTTTAAAATACATTAAAAACACAATTTATCTCAAACATAACTCCAACACGCATCAAATTTAACCAATATTAAAGTTGTATTGGATTGCATCGGAAAGATTTTAAAGAAAAGCTGATATTTCTGATTCATATATCCAGGCGCTAGCTCTGTTAAAGTTGGATCGTGTCCTGTGCCCTAGGTATTGACCTAGAGCCATATTCTAACTTTAACATATGTTTAGATACACGATTCAACTCCAATGCAGCTAGCGCCTAAACATCTGAATCAGAAATATACAATTCAATACAATACAAATATATTGTATTGTATTGAATTGTATATCTCAAAAAAGCCGCTGAAGACGCATTATACAATGTGCTATAGCGAAAACCGGATGATTTTAACAGTGTATTCTAGATCATATTTTAAAACTAAAATGTTTTATAAACTTTTCTGGAATTTACCTAGTTTCAAAGTTAATAATTTATACAATATAAAAAAAATATGACATTGGTTGTCAAAATTATAATTTGTGTAGAATGTGTAGATATCATTTTGATCATATTATTAATGGGTAAGTTTGGATTTCAAAGTCAGAATACCACTCCAGAAGTCTACAGAAGTCAATACCAATAAAAAATGTGTTAGTGTGTTTCAGTTTCTAATGGCGATGTCGTCACCTTGGGGCCTAGTCTAGACGTCCTTATTACTCGTAATATAATAATAGCAAAGCGATAATAGAAGGAAAAAAAGTAACGAGAAATATTCACATTTTATTAACATAGATTATAGATTTTGAAATCTTCATACAACAACGACCAGAAAAAATCTAGCTCTGGTCTTAATTTTGGCCAAACATGTCATTATTTTATATTCAGTCTATACTTATAGTATCTACACAATGTCGCAGTATTATACCGATGGTATGAGTTATAATATAAACTAAGCCATAACACAGGCTCGCGTGTTTACTTAGGACGCCGATAATGTTTCAATTCTGTTCGAAAATTATACACCCAGTTGCTATATCATACATTCACGATGCTTTGTCATACAAAACGTTTCATATGTTTATTGAATAGAATTGTTGATTGCTGGGATTGGTACTGGTATTGGAGTAAGAGTTTCTGAATATAGATAATATACTTTCGTCTGCGCTGTTTCCCGACCGATACGACCTTCAAACCTTCAATAAAAGAGCTTATTCTCATCTAAAGCGCGGTTTAGACTAGCAAGAACTTGCATGCAATTTTCTTTACATTGGTACTACTGAATGCAATGCAATGTATTTCGTCAATCGGTCAATTACAGAAATGTAATGAAAATTGCATGCAAGTTCTTGCTAGTCTAAACCTCGCTTTAAAGGCCGGCATCGCGCTTGCGGCTTAGTGTTGCGGGCTCGTTTGCCTCGTTTGCCTCATAAATATTATACCATCGGAGTCTCGGATTCAAACCCCGGATTGTACCACTGAGTTTTACGGAATATGTACAAAATATCATTTGATATTTACGAGTCTTTTTCGGTGAAGGAAAACATCGCGGGGAAACTGGAGCTAATCTAAATACGGCCTAGTTTCCTCTCTGGGTTAGAGGGTCAGATGGCAGTCGCATTCGGAAAAACTAGTGCCTACGCCAATTAATGGGATTAGGTTGCCCAGCGGACCCCATCATTCAAGCAAGCTAGCGAGCTATTTTCACTACCAAATAAGTCCTAAAAGGTCTATAAAACAGTTATAGAACCTATGTGGTTCATCAAAAAAGAAGTTTGCATTTTTTTAAAGGCTCTTTGAAAATACAGACGTCCATATGCTACGGTCACCGCTGACCATCAAGCAAGCTGTGGGCTTATTAGCTACGTGGTAAAAAAAACTTCTGACATATTAACAGTCGACGTTCGGCAGTGTCTCACGATAACGCCCTTAGTTTACGGAATGTTGAAAAATTGCCCTGGAACTACTCGTAACTATATCCGTCTTCATCGCTCGAATGAGTAAAAGTAGAGAGGAAAATAGAAAATATTCGTATTTGGAATGCGTTGGCCTCGTTGCGATAACGCCCTTTAAGCTCGGCCGTTGAAATATCGCACGACATTGACACCCTGATTGACCACCATCACTGTGACTACTGCAGTAAAACTATAGGAAATCCGTAACCAGTATCGCAACTCACGGATGCATCTAATCGGTCACTATGACTATTAACTATGTAAAGCCTGACCAGAAATAAATTATAATTGTTTATTATTTTGTCTATATTATATCATAAAGCGCTATTATTCTCATTTATATGGCAACCGTTCAGTAAAGCTATAGTCAAAAAGTACATTATTATCTATGGTATAATAACATCTTGATTTGTTTACCTGTCAGGTCTGATGTTAATTTGTAAATGTTTCGTAGCGAAATAGTTTCGTTTCCCGAGCGTTTTATTTCCACATACATTATTTACAAGGTTTTGTTCTTGACTACGAATAGTTTTGGGCATTTCTTGACATTTATTATTTAATATTCAACACTTTACTATTATTCAAGTATGATAATGACATAACTGCCATAATGACATTAACAACATGGCGCATGATCATATATTTCTGGTCAGGGTGCATTGTGCGGGAACAAATGTAAAGTTTTATGGGACAATGTATTCACACTCCGAGGTATGTATAGTGAATTCCTCAAATATGCAATGAAAAAAAGAATGAGTTCCGTTAATAAAGGCGTTAAGTAAACTTTTATTATTATTCTCACGACTGATACGATAACCATCCTGTCACCTTCGTAAAACCTGCTGCCATCTTTGACGCCAAGGTTAATTTGCAGGCCTAGGCCTGAAAAGTTGTATGTAACCCTATTACAGTCTCCTCGAGTTGCGGCACCCATAACAGGATGTCTCCGAGCCTAATAGGAACGTAACGACAGTATTTAATAGCATGTTTAAAAAAATATGTTTCCCATAGTGAAAAGCATGATACTAATTTATGTACAATCAGAAATAAATTTTTGATGTTTACACTGCATAAAAAGTAAATCATAATGAGGGTCTAGAGCGTAAATAAATAGCTAAGTGGGTACGTTAAATCATTAATATCATTATACTTATTAGTCAGATTTTTCACTGAGAAGCGCTGGTGGCCTGGCGGTAAGACGTCAGACTTTCAATCCGAAGGTCGCGGGTTCAATCCCCAGCTCGTACCACTGAGTTTTTCGGAACGTATGTACGAAATAGCATTTGATATTTACCAGTCGCTTTTTTACCAAATTTAATCCCATCAAGGCCTAGTTTCCCATCTCAAAGGTCAGTTGGCAGTCGCTTTCGTAAAAACTAGTGCCTACATCAATCCCTGGGATTAGGGTGCCGAGCGGACCCCAGGCTGGGACAAACGCTACGAAAAAGAAGTCAGATGTTTATCTGCTTTACTTTTTGAACTGTGTTGGCGCTACGGGATTTTGATAAGCGGAAAAGAATTGTCACCATTCCTCTTTCTTTCATCTGTATGATTCTCTGCATCGGAAACCTACTTATTGTTCTGTAGTTTGTACTGCAATTTAAAGCATGTGTAGGCTGCTGTAGCCACTTACCACCGCATGCTTGTTTGTCGATTTTGGGTGTGGGAAAACATCATAAGGAAAGCGAATCTAATCTCAACAAATCCTAGGGTTCAATCCAACAAATTCTCTTCAGGGTTGGAAGTCAGATGGCAGTCGCTTCCGTACAAACTAGTGCCTACGCCAATTCTTAGGATTAGGTTGCCAAATGTATGAGTCTAAACACAGTCTAGATTTTTATGTGATTTTATTCAGATGTACACGCGGCAAAACATAAATGTTTCAAGTATAACGTAATTGAGCTATGTTTATTATCGAGGGTGACAGGGAGTAGAGAGGGGGTGGGGGTTTAACTAACCGTGACCGCCAGCCAATCACAGGCCCGGAACGTATTTGAGGGAAAATATGATGAAAACTTGTTTTGGCGGCCGAACACTAAGCACCCGTTTCGTGAAAGTTTTTTATTTACCATTTTATACGTTCATTTCATAATTGGTAAATGAGCATTCAATATGTATTTTGAATGTTTGAATGAATTGAATGAACTGTTTTATTTTATTTTATCCTAACTTAATTATTATATGTTTGACAGTAACGAAATACTTACTGCAGTGGCAGTGGCGCAGCGACCCAAAGTGGATCTTGGCCTCCGACACCAAAGATCGCCAGGCTTCTCTGTTCACAGCCGTCTCTGTCCAGTCAACGGCGCCCAGCGTGGTGAGATCCTTCAGCACTTCGCCTTTCCAGCGGTACCTAGGACGCCCAGGTGGTCTTCTACAAGTTGGCTAGCCAGAGTATGCTCTCCAGACAGCACGATCTTCACGTATCCGAGGTATCGGAGTCTAGTGGCTTTTGTTTCCCCAATGATGTTCGGCTCGGACACTAGATCTTCGATTTCCTGGTTCTTACGGAGCGTCCAAGTTCCATAAAAATAAAAACAAGTTTTAAAAATCTTAGTTCCGCTTTTAGGCCCTAAATGTTATTTCCGACAAAAAACTAGTTCACGAATGAAAAAATAAGCTAAATAGACAAATTCAGCTCTCAAATGAAAACACAAAATTTCAGCAAAACCTTGTTAAAGTCACCTCACACGGTCACGGCGAATCTAATTTCATACAGTATTTAGCAACCGTTGCCCTCTTTAATACAATTACACGCACCTTCCAACTACAACCTTTTTTAATGAATGCTCCCCCCCTTCCCCAAGGGGAGGGTCTCTAATTGGGGTTGCAATGTAATCACCCGCTCGTCATGTCGCGGGGCTACCCCTAATTTAGTAAGGACGTCATCTTCGTTATACAGGGAACGTAAAATACACGTAAACAATTTTCGACTTTATTTCAATGAGTTAAAGCTCAAAATTGTTACCCTGTATTTGGCGTTGACTGCATGAATGCTCTTACGTCTATTCGCTTATGTTGCCTACAAGCTCGGTTGTACTACGATCTTGAAACAATCTAAAATCAAAATGTCTTATGCGCGCGCTGATTCATATCCTCTTACGCCCTTTTGTTTCTAAGCATCTTAGCGACGATTATAGTTGCGAGTCAAAAAGGCTTAAGTAGTTTGAGGTTTCTGTTTCTGTAAGACCTTTTAGGTTTGATAGGATAACCTAATCATTGTGTTGGTCCCACGGTGTCCGTTTCTCGTTGAGTTTGACGTGGTCACTCTGTTATTAGGCCTGGGAATCCCATGTCCAAAATATGTGGATTTCTGATAATATTAAGAGTAAACTACATACTAATAATTTTAAACAATAAAGAACCGACTTCACTTAGCCTCCACCTTTCCAAAAGCAAATGCTGCTGTAAAAAATACTCAAATCACTATAGGTGTGCCTATAATAGCTGAAGAGTTCTCTCGATTTCTCCAGGATCCCCTCATCAGATCCTGACCTGGTTACATTGGGACCAACTGTAAAGTATACTCTTTCAAACAAAAAAATAATTTTCCTAATCGGTGCCGCCGTATTCAAATAATCCGTGAATATACATTAAAAAAAATTAAAAAAATTTCAAAAACAATGATCCCGACGAATTAATAACCTCCTCCTTCAAAATCTTGAAGTCGGTTGAATAGTTGTCCAGTTTGTATTTTCTGTGATCTATGTTGTTTGTGTGTGTTGTGATGGAGCTTCACCTAGAAATTATTTTTGAAATTTATGTCTCAGAGGGTAAAAACTTGGGTTGAAAGTTTGGCTCGAGCGAGAATAGCATACAATTTATGTGATACATATACTTATCAATCCGACAGTCGTCGGGCCTAGCTGAGTTTCTTATCTCGGATCCCATTAAAAGCTGCCAGATGCCCAGATCTTGCAATAAAGATAATATTGTAATATTACCAGATAGGCTTTGTTGCTCTCATTATTGTGTTATATCTGACGTGGCCAGCTCTTAGTCCATAATATCGCTTTAGCAAACCCCGAGTTCCCAAGTTCACGCATTAAATTTAAACTTGCTAAGCAATTAAAGGACAATATAGAAAACATAAAGCTTCTACTTGTAAGTACATACGTATTGTGTTCAGGTGAGTCGCCTAAATATTTAATGAGATCGCAGACAGATGTGCGGGTTATATAATGTACAGTCGGCGGCAGATGTCTCTACGATATTTTGTCAGCAGTAAAAGGATTAAAATAGCATAGTTATACAATTGTGAATAATTGCTTAAATCAGACGTTACTTTGCGGATCCATATTATTGTAGTTAAGTAATGTTAAGTTAACGCTTCCGGCCGATTTCGACCAAGGCAACCACTTCAACTCCTAGCTAAGTAATAGTTCGGTGCTCGTGCGCCCGAAGATGGCTGACGTAGCCAATCTTCGAGGTAAACCCCCGTGCACATTGAGGGCACGTGAGGACACCAGCCACGTAGTGGTAGTAAATGGTAGCAGGCTGGCGTGTTTTCAGCTCGTCGCGTATAGCGTTGAGGTCAACCTTACGTTGCTCCTCGAAATCACGTACATTGTCCTGAACTGAACCAGCCTGCGCCACTCAGGACGCTGTGCTGCCAGACCTTCCCACTGAGAGGGCTCGATGCTGCATCTTTTCATGTGCCGTTTCTGAACATCTTTGTATCTGAGAAGTTGTCCGCCCTGTTTCCGTTTACCCTGAAGATGCGCTTCGCCACTCACTCTTCCGCCATACGCGATACGTGACCGCACCACCGATGCTGCCGACGCATTAAATAAGCTTCTATTCCACCGACCTTGGCTCGTCGCAGAACTTCGGTATTTCGTACTCGGTCAGACCATCTGATATTCAGGATCTTGGAGTAACAATCTTGGCAGCTGCACTGTCCCATCTGGACCTCGCAGCACTCACTGGATTTTCTTTATCTGCTTTCCCACTACTACTACCCCGGTTAAAAATGCCTACCTATATCCAGTGACATGTAGCCATACGATAAATAAATAAATTCAGGATCTTCCGTAAGCACTTGAGGTGGAACCGGTCTAAGGTAAGAATGTGATGACGGTACACGCACCACGTCTTGGAAGAGTATAAAAGGTTTGGCAGAACGATTGCCATGCACACAGAAATTTTGGTGGCCAGTTTTAGGTCATGCGAGCAGAAGAACTTGGAACACAGCTTCCCAAATGCTGCAGCAGGTCACACTTCGACGTTATAGTGCTCCCCAGATAGCGCAATTTGCTGACCTGCTTCAGCACGTCCTGACCAAGCTGCACGGCCAGTGTCTCATGGCCATGTAAGTCCAAAGACATCACTTCCATCTTTTTGACACTTATTTTGCGAATATTGGCTTCAGTGTGGACGATGAGTGGCTCGGAACTCTGCTGCTCTCTGGTCTACCAGAATCGTACAAGCCAATGATTATTGCAATAGAAAGCTCTGGTATGAAAACTAACATCATTTGGACCGGACGAATGACAAGGACATTTTGACGATGAGTCCCTTGCTTAAAAAATGCGTCTCCCCTTATAGTTTTTGCACCAAGGGTCAAATAACATGAAAGAAATTATCAAATGTATTAAGTAGTATATACTCGTATTAACACTATACCTATTTAATAAAATCGGTTGAACCTTTTTTTGATTAATCGCAACAACTTTTCCTTTCATACTTAAAGGACGTAATTGGCGCTAAAATATTCTTTAAAGATACCCTTTTGTTTGAGTGCGTTGTGACGAGCCGACTAGTAAATTCTCCTTTCACAACTAAAACTTTGGTCAATGTGCTCGCCAGATGTTTCTTGGCATCTTATTTTTTTAGGGGGCCTATTACTACGAGACGATGTCGGCTGTCCATCTTTATTTGAACCTTATACTTAGTAACATAAATGTTGATTTTAATATGCGCTTAAAGGTAGTAGTATAAAAATACGAGCCCTTCTTGTGATTTTCTATTCATTCTATTTTGTACCGTATTGGTAAGACTTTAAGTTGATATTAATAAGTAAAAGTAACTGGTCAAAAAATCTTCGTCCGTTTCCATTGGTGGATAATGTAAATAAGTGATCGTTTCTCGGGTGCATGCGAAAATAAACGATGTCTGGTCTAAGCTATACCGACGCCGATAGTACGTTTAAAGGCCTCCTAGCCTAGTCGGTAGTAACCATGCCTACGGAACAGGAGGTGCCGGGTTCGAATCCTGGTCGTCAATCGTCTTCGAATAATCGAACAAACATAAAAAATACCAAAAAATAAAAACAAAGATCCCAACGAATTGAGAAAATCCTGCTTCGAAATCTTGAAGTCGGTTGAAAATTAGTAGGTAGGTACCGTCCAGGTTACGAAAACTCCCTCATTTTATTCATCCTGTATAAAATAAGTGATTTTCAGTTTTTGCGCCAGTCTATCAAATATCACTGCACAGCATGTAAATATGCTAAGCATGTATGTAGGTACGTGTCGTGTGAATTTTAACGCGTCTGTTTTGAATTTCTTGAAATCCGCCGAACACGAGGAAATTGAATTATCCTCTCGTCACGTGTGCAAATTTGGGGGGTGAGGTATGAGGGGTGGGGAGTGGGGGGTTGACACAGCGCGTTAGCAATCAGCCTGGCGCCGCAATCAGGACGCGTGATTCGATCACTGTGACGTCACTGCGTTCAGTTACAACTTGGCAACTTTGGTGCTAAATTTAGCAACTATTGAAGCCAGCTATTTAGCATCCAAATTTGCCAATTGGCATTTTTGCCATAGTTTCAGCAACGTACAATAACTATGATACATTTTAGCAACTTTTTTTCTCTGTGACTATGTCAATTTCCGTGCCAGTATTGCTAAAAAAATAGATCTCCCATAGACAATATCGAAATCTGATTAACCAAAATGTATTAATTGCCATTATTTTTGCAATTTATAAATTGCTTCCATAGTAAAAGTTACTCATTATGACTTAGACTCATAGGGTTGAAAAACACCCTGTATTGATGCGGTAAACAAAATAGTCCTTCGGTTGCTCGTAATTCGATTCATTATAAACACCGCGTGTTAGATCCAGCCAAATAGTACCATCATTGAATGAATTAAGCATATGTGAAACTTGTCCCAACAAGATAAGGTCTAAAATCGATCAACTAAGTTACAAGCGGTGCAGATTTCTTCAAACATCGGGAGGGAATGCAAATCAAATTAGAGGAATGGAAGGGCTTTTAGAATCGGAATTAAATATGCAAAGAAACCAGCGACCGTGGCGCGGCGCGGGCCGCGAATCAGCGTACCTAGTAATAAATATAGTATACATTGCTATAGCAGGGATACCAGATACCTGAAATTTACTTAAGTAATTTAATTAAATGTGTCTACTGCCTGGAAATATGACGAGCTAGAAATTAGGAATTTGTTCTACCCCTAAACCACCAGTTCAACAGTGTTTTATACCCATTAGTCACGTCGCAATATTTTACACTTCACGGGTCTTCAGCAGATTTTAACCAGAGTGCACTGATAATGAAAGAGTCAGCATGTGACACCCCTGAACAATACCATCATGAAGTGGGCTGTATTCTTGTTTTTTAGGTGGTGAATTAAATATGCAAGGAAACCAGTGACCGTGGCATGCTGCGAGAAGCCAATCAGTGTAGCGGGTAAATATACCTGCATTAGCAGGGTTACCACTTACTTTTCGGTAAAATAAAATATTATTTAATTATTTATTTATTACGAGTATTCAAAACAGTTACACAGCATTACAGTAAAAACCAAGGCATTGCGAACTAAAAAATAAACATATCAAACATCTTAATACTAGGTCGATTTAAGCGACGCAACTGCGTGGCTCCGTTGCGTCGTCTGATCTGGCGTAGGATTCAGCAGAGTGCCCCAGAATCGCCGAAACACGACACCCTTCGGCCAGAAATCTGCACTCGCGATGGTGTCCTGCAGCGGCCGCGACCGCGCACCACAAACGAGTTGAAGTGCACGTAGTCGTAGTCGTATCTTGAGAATACCAGACCAGTCCGAATCCCAGATATGTAGAATGTTGAAAGCTCAGACGGTGGCAGCTCAAAATAAGATGCCCTGATTCTGAAACAACATTCCTGAACAATATCGAGAGCATTTGGATAAAGAGTCTTGCCCATTATACATTACATTTCTATATTTTTCTTACTTTGGCCGCGATTCGAAAAATAAACACACACACTGGCTGGACAGACACAGCTCCAACCGAACTAAACCCAACTCAACTCAACGCTATAAGGACATTGACATTTGCTATTCGAACAGATTTTCATTCAACATTGGTCTCACATTAGTCTCACATTGGACCAATGTCCGACCAATGTGAGACCAATGTGAGACCAATGTTGAATGAAAATCTGTTCGAATAGCAAATGTCAATGTCGTTATAGCATTGAGTTGAGTTGGGTTGGAACTGTGTCTGGCAAGTGTGTGTTTATTTTTCTAATCTCGGCCTTTATGAGAGCAGAGCCATACAACAATTACTCAACCATGAATGCGCTAATTTAAAAGCCACCTACGACCTTTTTTTGTAAATTCTCGACATCAAACATTTTCACGTCAAGCAACCCTGTGCTGTAATAAGTAGAGCCCGAACTCATGACCCGAATATAGAACCCTGGGTGTAACGGTGTATAGCTTAATTTTTAAGTGGGAATGGAGAAAAATTGTTAAAACCCTTCAGAAAATTAAGGAAGCTACTTTTAGATATACGAATCTTTCTGGTAAAGAGATACACCATAGAAAGTGGTAAAGTTGTCAGCATTAATGTTGGTTATTTTTTTATTGCAGGCAGATGTATTTTATGCAGCATTGCCAAGTTCAATAGTTGTAAACTATGGGTACCACCTTATTTAAAATTAATAAAAGATCTTAATACCTACATAATATACAAGCTACATACTATATGGCAATCACAATCATTAGTGTAAGGTGGTTTAAAAAGTTTTGACTTTTCGACCCTTGGTTTGGTTTTTACTTAAGTGTCATTATTTTCTGTAGTTATCGATAGTATTAACACTTAGCTTTTTATTTATACCCTTATGTTATGATACTTATCTCTTCTATCTGCATATGTATTTCCTTATGTATTTAAAGTTCATGTGTATTTTAAATAAATATATTTTTAGTATTTGGTATAATTAATTATAAGGTGTATTCCAAAATAGTTTGTTTAGTTTGCATTCGTAAGGTAGGTACTTCTTTTAGACTCATTTTTTCCTAGATTAACTGAATGTCACCTACTTAAAGGTATAAGTCCTTCTTTTTTGTTATGAATTACCACTCTCTGTAACTGTGTTTCTTGTAATTAATGTATAATGTTACATAATCACTATTTCAAACCACGTATTCATCAAAACACATGTTTTTAAAGCCTCGAGGACAATATTTCAGACTACTAAAGTAACATGCTCCACAGACCACTTCAACGTATCAAATAGGGTACTATTCAAACACAACCTGAATGACAGAGCGGAACACCCTGTAATCATCGTGTGTGCATTTAGAGCAGCCTGTTAATATTAGAGAGGGCTTTGTGTCTGTGATAAAAAACGCTTTCGTTTTTAGAGATGAAGTACGGTTGTTTACATTTTCTGTGCCATGTTTTTTGACAAAGTGCCGTGTTCTAATTTTAAAATACATAAACAATACATTAATACACAATCTTTTTCAAATATAACTCCAACAGACAACATATAATCAAGCAATATTGAAGATGTATTGGAGGTGCATCGGAATAATTTTTAAGCAAATTCTGATATTCTGTTCTGTTCTGTTGTGTATTCTGTTTGTGGCTTGTGTTTTATGTGTTTCTTTATTTTGAGGTGTGCAATAATAGTACATTATGATACAAGTGTGCTAAGTTGATAATTACATACGAAGCGATATTGTGCGCACGAACGCATGTGAGTGCGTATAAGGAAGCTGAGCTTATGTAATGATCAAGCACACGCGTTTCATACGACGTTTTTCAACACACTTGCGAAGAAATAACAGAATAGTATAATTAATAACTTTTCATAAATACATTAATTGTCATAATGTTTACAGGATAGAGGTACTTACGAACCTAAGATAATTAAATTTAACTAACCTTTTTTGTGATGTTATTGAGTATCTGGATCTCTTTTCAAATAATTTCATAAAATTAAAGACTTCACATTTATTGTGCAATAAATTATAGTATTTTTTTTCCTACGTATTGGCTCACTAGATTTTTATGATGACATTTTACTAGTACGAGTATGTATTACAATTTTGCAATATATCCAGAGGTTAAATTAACGCTAAAGTTGTCTTCTTATTCATTGAAAATATAATTTGTTGAAATTAATAAAACACGACGAGAAAAATCTAACAAATAAACAATGATTTGAGGTTAACTTATAAATGGCGCGCAATTTTCTTTTTTGGATGTGCGTGCAGCTTAAGGCAAAGGCGCGGACGTATAATGCCAAACAGCCAATATTAAAACAGACAATTCGTGTTTAAAACGTATTATATTGTGATCGTATTTACAATCAGGATTTTATAATTTGTATTCTATCGTAAATGTGTATATTTTTAATATATTTACTTTTTTTTACTTTTTTAGAATGTAAACTCATAAAGAGTTAAAAAAAAGTAAAGGCAATACCCGACTAAATTACAACGATTCGTCTGCGTACGTACAACTTGGTACTAGAGTACAAACGTCACTTGATCGGATTATTAAATTATTCCACTAGTTGGATAATTATTGTGAAATGCACGCGTGTTTAATATCTAGGATTATGAGCATAAAAGCGGTGGAATAAGAACCCCGTTACGAGCAGGTGTGTTGAAAAGAGTATTTATGTTAAGTTATGTTATATGTATTTCTGATTCAGACGTTTAGGCGCTCTCTGTATTTATTGCGTAGTTAATGCGTTGGAGTTGTAT
Source organism: Pammene aurita (assembly GCA_947086415.1). Lineage (NCBI taxonomy): Eukaryota > Metazoa > Arthropoda > Insecta > Lepidoptera > Tortricidae > Pammene > Pammene aurita. The sequence goes on from OX352303.1 coordinate 30,934,857, forward strand.
TGAAATAGGATCGTATCTTTACGTATTATGAAAGTAAGAATACGGCCCCTGGTGTAACTTTATATGATAATTTTTCAATGTTTTTCCTAGTTTCTGACTTTAATAGGGAGAATTATATATTTAAAAAAAATGCCATGTGACCCGTTTTTATTGCCCTTGAGTTTATTTTAAATGACGTAATATTCACATAATATTAGATAATTTAAAATAAACTCAAGGGCAATAAAAATGGGTCACATAGCGTGACTAAATGGGACCTTTTCAATTAAAGTAGACGACTTTTATTGAAAAGGTCCCATCTGGTGAAAGGTGCGAAGACGTTGTATTTTGTACAGGTTCAATATTGTATTCGACCAATACAAGCATAAGGGTCGGCCGTCAAATGGGACCTTTTCAATAAAAGTATCACAATATTAGGTAATTCTAGAGACTATCACATATAGCCATCAAGTCGCTTTGTAATTCCGTGAAAGGAAAAAGAAGATTATGAGTCCAAATCTGACTATTTGAAAATGAATTACACACAAGTTTGATACCTATACTTTCTTACCTGAACCGTGTCTTCTACTTAAATTTCCAAATAATAATAATCCATCATCAACAGTTACAAAAATATTTTGAAATTAAATAATATAAAAAAAAGTAAGTGATTCTAGTATACAAAAACCATACTATTTCCAAATTATGTTTAGAGATGTATAAGGTCTCCAAGTGTCTTGATCTATATATTCTATATAATAAAAAATATGGATAAACAAGCACTGAATGTTGTGTCTAAAGCCAATTAAACTAACATTAAATATGCGCGTTGCCGACCGTATTAAAACCTGGAAATACTTTCCTTTTAAACCCCAAAGTTTAGACCGTTGGCAAATATTCCTCCATTGCACTTTTTTTTTCAAATAATGTTAAGATTTAAGAAAGGTACAGTCGAGTTTTCCAACGTAAGTACACACGGGCATTCTAAAATATGTGTACACCCATACAAATAAGGTTGAGTTCCCCTTATGTAGAAAAGAGCCGAGCGTACGCTGACTGTAATTCTCTGTATTATACAATGTGTAACAAGTTGTTACAACAACAATGCTAGTGAAAAAATTAAGAACGAAAAAAAAAGGTTTTGTATGGAGGGTTGGCTGGGATGACAGGTACAAAAAATTTTTTTTTCGCGTCAAAAAGAATGTTCTTCTATTGTTTTTAGTCGCAATACAATACCAATTATTCCCTTAAACGGATCACCAGTTTTTTGTTACAACCTGCATATATAAATAAATAAATAAATAAATATTGTAGGACAATCTTACACAAATCGACCTAGTCCTTAAATGTATAAGTATAAGGTATATTATATCTATAAGTATAATAATGCAACGCGAGTATTTCGGCAAATAGGTGACTCCTACATTGATTGAACTACGTAAGTATATCGAGCCCGTCCTAAATAAACAATAACGTATGGAGTTCGAGCCTTTCTTCCAGCCTGACGCACATTGTGCGTTCAATTGTGACGTCGATCAACACAATATCGAAGAAATTGGGGCTGATTTACCTTTTAAATATACCTTTAAAGAAAAAGGAAATGAATTTAAAAAGTAGGGGCACGGAGTTTTTTTATGTCACGACGGTGGCAAACAAGCATAAGGCCCACCTGATGGTAGGCAGCTACTAGCCTATGGATGCCTGCAAATCCAGAGGTGTCCCATGCGCGTTGCCGACCCTTTACAAAAAGGAGGATTCACTGTGTTGACGACTAAAGAACAACACACTAGGTCCCCTTTGAGCTCTTTGGCAACCTCACTCACTGACAGGAACACCAACACTATATGTAGAGAAGATGTGAGAGTGACGAGATGAGAAAACAAAAAGAGATGAGAGAGAAAGTTTAAACGTTAATTTTTTAATCTGAGACAGGATGTGCGATCAATTGTGATCAACATATTTAATATCCAAGAAATCGGGACTGTTTCACCTTTCAAATATGTTTTTAAAGGAAAAGGAATGGAAAGGAAAGGAAAGGTAGGTTGTCACCAAGAACGCGTAAAAAAGAGTAGATGTGAGATAGGCAATATAAGAAAAAGAGAAAAGTAGAGAAAGATGAACTTTTTATAATGTTTAAACGTCAATTTATTTATTTAATTATTATGTATTATTAGTAACTAAACGCTAGTAGTTGTGTCAATGACAACATTATCGGTGAAATTGGGGCTATTGTATCTTTTAAATCTACACATACCTAACTTTGTAAAAACATTTTTAAAAGGAGATGACAAAAAAATCTGGTTTAATGTGAATCAAATAAATAACGAGGCTTTCGATACCTTTCCTGGATAATGATGTGAAAATATTAAAATAATGAGTGTCGATGTCGACTAGTGCAACCCAGTTTTATATTTATTTTATTTTTAATAAGTGTTTCGCCAGATATAAATATAAAACCCAAAAGCATTAAGGTACCTAGTTCGATAAGTCTCCTAGATGAGATATGTATAGTATAATTAGTCACGCCTTTAATGGGGGAACACGAAATGCCGGTGCTGCAATCCAAAAAAGTGGCAGGGTATTTTAATTTTTTTTTTTAAGAAAACACTGGTTTCTGGTATGATAAGTCTCCTAGATTTTCTTTGATCCTCGAAGCAGGGGAGGGGTAGGGCTACACGATAATGCGGTGCTGCAAGCCCCCGTGCGTGGCCTTGTCAGTGGCAGCAGCATCATAAGCGCCGCCTCGTACTTAGGTATATAGTATGATCAGTCTCCTCAAGAACCTCAAGACCTTCAATCGCTGCAGCAACAACTTTCTCCACTGTTTGGGAAATGCAGCAATGGTTTTCTTACACAGAATGCTCAAAATGATGTCGTAGTCTTAATACTATAAATGACGTCAGCCGCGAAAGCTGAAGATACCAGTTGAAATCGTGCCTCGGACACTGGAGGACTTGATGACAAAAAATTGATTTGTATACCATTGATGTATTATGTATTCTACTAGATGAGCTATCTGGAACAAATTTTGTGCGCCATGTTTGGCGGTTGACAGCTGTCACTGAATCAAAGAGTAGCTTTAACAAAACTGACGTAACACTGTTTTGACAAAATTCATATTCTGCCTAAACAAATTTTGTAAGGAAACGTAATTAACTAAATTATTGTTTTATTTATACTTAATGTTTATTTTGCTCCTTACCCTAGAGTTTTAGGAACGAATGGAGTAAAATACTTTTTTCGCCAAGAAGCGCCTTTCAATACGAGCTTTGGGGGTTAATGATCCTTGATATTTAATCAATGTCATTGATTTCTTCGCACGAATGAAAAAAACATTGTGTAAGTTCGTATTATACGGGTGATATTTCGATATTTAAGTTTTAAATTCAAATCATAAAAACCGTTTCTAAGTATTTTACTCGCATTAACAATTTAAGCAAAATCGCCCTTGTTTAACAATAAATATATGTTTAATGAACTAAACATTACCTATCGTACTTATCTAAAGCATGTTTATTACGTAAATATTTTTATGCTGAGTACTAATAAACAATGTCAAGGTATATCAAGTGTAGGCACATATGCTGTGTTACGTCTGCGACATTAATCTGTGCGCCAAGGAATATGGCGTCGCACCGCCAACATTAATATTTTAAATTAATGTAACACCAAACTTTGCACTTACTTACCTATGTAATGAATTTCCGCGGCTTTTATTACTATTTTTAGCATTATTTTTACAGTTTATTATCATGCAAGAAGCCTTTACGTTTAGTATTTGATTTTTAAAATTTTTTGACACTAGCGTGTAATCATGTCTGTGGTCCAACAGCCACTGTCAGACTTGTAGTGATTTTCACTTAAACTCATGGTATAATTATACAAATAATTTCTTAGGGATGTCTTCTCTTGTTACTCAATGTTGTATACAGGGTTGGCCGGCTGGGACGACGTGCCCCATACAAAAAAAAATTTCGCGTCCAAATAAAAATTCTCCTATTTTCTCTTAGTCGCAATATGATACTAATTATGCTCTTAAACGTATCACTAGTATTTTTGTTACATCCTGTATTACAGTTCATAATTTATCTATTCAGCCTGTTTCCACCCACTGCTGAGTATAGGCCTCTCCTTTATGATGCCCCACTCCTCGGTCCCGTGCCAGTCTCAGAAAATGACAGACATGGCTACTCCATCCATTGAATTCTCTAAGTGTCAGTCCCATGCACTGCATACCCACCGTCCGGCAGATATCATCTGACCATCTGATTGATGGTTTCCACGCTGACCTTTTGGCCCATTTTAGCCACCATTCAGTAACCTGTCTCGTCCATCTCCCATCATTCTTTCTCGCCAAGTATCCTGCCCACCTCCACTTTAATATACCAGGTGTGGCTTGTAACACGAACAAAAAATTAAAACGTAAATTCTACTCCTCAAACTAGACAAAGTTTGTTCAGGGTCTTTTAAAAAATAACTAATGGTTTAATTTTTAGTACACTTTAAAGTTTATTCGAACACGCAATGTATTGCCAAATTATTTTTTCTGTAGGGTAACAAAACTGACAAGCAATGTCAATTAGACGGATTTCAACGTACATTGAAAATACTATTTAGTTTGTATGAAAAAGAGACAATCTAAAGAACACATATTTTTTTAAAGTTGTTAAACAAAAGTTTTATTGTTTGAGGAGTAGAATCTACGTTTTAATTTTTTGCTCGTGTTACAGGCCATACCCGGTATAGTAGTGTTAATACTACTTAAAAAAACAACGCAAGTCAAATAACGTATTCAATAAAAATAACTTACTTTTTTCTAGTTGAAAGGTATCATATTTTTAATTTCTTGTTGAATTGGAATTCATCTATTGATTATCATTTATCACACGAGAAGAAATTGCATGTCTTTTACCCAACGTCCAGACACGTTGTGACCTCAAACATACCTAAGTATATTATGTGTTGCTAACTTGAGTCTTTCAATTATCTGTATAGAGTCTATATTCTTTCAACGCCTATATTGCATGTAAGCCGCTTTTACACGTTTCGAGTGCAGGTTGTCGACCTGAATCAACCTTGCGTCTAGGTACAGTAAACATTAAAGATGAGTTTACACTTTTTAGTAAATCCTTGATAATTAAGTGCTGAAGTGTAGACATATCTTTGAAGACAGTCAGAGTACTGTACCTATTCAAAGGTTTTTTTTTAAATTAGACTATGTGAGATTTGAATATAAGGCGTCGTAGTTATGTGATAAAAAAGAGCAATTTCAGTATTTTCATTTATATGTAATTATATTATTAATCAGCTTTATATTTATACACTTCAACTAGTAACGACTTATTTACCACCACAGCTAGGTAGTGGTTAGGTATTTTATATACTGACGAGTCTAAATTGCTAATATACTGTATATTCTAAATATATTACAGTCTGGCTACGCTATCGTGGCTCTGAAAAAAAGCGGCAAATTTAAAAAAATCTGCGTATTGCAACACTGTGTATAAGGCGAAAAACAATTATGATACTTGAACAATTAATATTTTTTCTTACGACATACTCGTAGTTACACATACATATGAGGTATGCGAAAATAACTCTTACCTGCTGCAATACTTTCATTGTTTTTTAAACATATACAACAATTTTAGGCTTTCGAAGTTTGATATCGTGTGTGTATTGTACAAAATGATATATTTTTATGATTTCTACAATAGTCATATGTTTGAGGCGTGTTATTATATATTCCGTACTGCAAGCTCAATATCAGTTGGTTCAGAAAATCAAAATCCATCTAAAAAGTACATTCTGGAATTATTACGTTTTTTTTTGATAAAACACGGGACTTACTACTTTACTTGATACTTTTTGTTGCATATCACATATTAGAATTATCACAGCGTACTTGTGTACGATATCTAATGCCTTTCTGAAGTTCGTTAATTTTGTATCAAAATCTCTTTCTTACTTACTTACTTACTACAGTGGCGCAGCGCCCCAAAGTAGATCTTGGCCTCCGACACCAAAGATCGCCAGGCTTCTCTGTACACAGCCGTCTCTGTCCAGTCAACGGCGCCCAGCACGGTGAGATCCTTCAGCACCTCGCCTTTCCAGCGGTACCTAGGACGCCCAGGTGGTCTTCGTCAAGTTGGCTGGCCAGAGTATGCTCTCCAGACAGCACGATCTTCACCCATACGAGCTACGTGTCCCAGCCATCGGAGTCTAACGGCTTGTCCCCAATGATGTTCGGCTCGGACACCAGATCTTCTGCTAGTCTTATTTTTCTTTATAAGTACTTATAAGTTACTGACGCGATTTCTTTTGATGGTTTTGTCAAGGATTTATATGGAAACAAGGAAAAAAATCGTTATATTATCCCAAATGTCACTTCAAATAACAAATCATTGACATAATTGACATTAAAAAATAGTTGCCATTTAAAAAGTTTTAAACAAATCTCAGGACCACGATAGCATAGCCAGAATCTACGCTAGTCTGGTATCTTGGGCTTAAAGCCCTGTTAGCTTCCTAAATGATATAGTTTCTAAATTTAGTCAAGTTTTACCGCATTTAGCAAGTTAATTTACTATTAAAAAAAGTTAGGATCCTAATTAGGATGCTAGTTAGGACACTAAAAAAAGTAAAGTGTCTTTATCCATGATGGAAACTTCTATGGGCGCTGATATAGATCAACGTTTTCAATTGACACCTGTAAAAAGTCTTTCGTTTATCCGTATAGTAGATTTTTACTATTTTCATTTATGAGCTTTGTGTGAAGTGTTTATTATCTTTCAACGCATCTTAAACAAGCAAGTAGGTAGTTTACTGTTTGCTTCCAACCTGTTCCTACCTATAGTTCTTAGGTTTCTGGCGATTTTTTTAGGGAAAGGGTTACAAAATCAAACTGCAGTTTAGTTCGTAAATTTGAACTATGTGTTTAATCAGTGTTTCATATAACTTAAGTGAAAACGAGGGACGGGACAGTTCTTCAAAAATATCAATAGAATATACTTATAGGAATAAAAACGCGCCCCTTTTGCGTTTACGTAATATAGATATGACATCTCACGAAGGTGATCCGATATTAGACCCTAACAACCTAATAATAAGATACAAGGAACAATGCCTTCGTGAATTGCAATAACTACTAACCAAAACGACGTATAATCTACAGAATTATATTATACATACGCCGTTTTGGTACGGAGCGCAAAAACAATGGAATCGGCCTTATTAGCCCAACATAAACACGTCACCGAGATCAACGCAACAATAGAATGTAACGAGATAAAACTATCAACGTAAGGTACGATATCACAGGAGACGTCGCGTCACGTCGTGCAGCACATTATGTACAGTGAGCGCTATGTACAACCAGCGCGTATATACAGCTAAGCGCCCCGTCACACCGTGGTCTCGCGGTCCACGTGGATGTATTCGACGGAGCGCTCGCGCCGTCAGGACGCTGCTGAAGACGCTCTTGAGTCGAATAGGAGTTCCTCTGTAGCGCGGCGGCCCCCAGCCGCTAAAAGCGCTTTATCTGCACGTCGACGTCTTCGTAGCGCTGCTAGGAGTAATATCCCTAATGCTGCAGCGCCTCCAAGCGCTGCAAGCGCTCCAGCAGCTACTGGGGCGCCTAAAGCAGCTAGTAACCGCGCCGCGGCGCCACATCCAGCCCCAGCGGCCTCATCTGCACCACCAGGACAATCTTGCGCGCCGTCACACCAAAGCGCGCCAGGCATACACGCCGCTAACGCGGCACATCCTCTCACACACATAGCTGTTGCATTCACTGGTTCAGCCCCTGGAGTCCCTATCGGCCCGGTGCCCGCAGGCCGCCATACTTCCATCCATGCCATGCGGGCTGAGCCAGCCTCTCGTGCGGCCCAAACCACGAGGAGCGCAGACCCGGAGCTCCCTCCACGACCCCGGCCCCACCACTCGTCGGTGAAGATTTGGACTGCTCGGCCCTCTTCGCTGCCGCTGGGGCAGATTGCCTTTAATAATCTGAACAATGAGAAAACTTACATTAATACATAAATTCATCCTTAAAACTGTCAACCATTGATTGACAAATTTTAAGCCAGCGATCATTTAACAAATCCTTTACGGTATACTCTGTTAAGTTATGGAATTCTTTACCGTCTCCTTTTCGACAATGTCAATCGGTCGCATCGTTAAAGGCGAATTTGATAAAGTTATGGCTTTCAGACAAATTTTAATATTATTATTTGCGGTTTAGACTATGTACGTATGTATGACTGTATATATGTATTTATTTATGTATAGTGTACATGTATGTATTTGGTTAGGTATTTATTTAAATTTATGTTTTTTTTTCATCTATCTAGTAGTTTAGATTAGAATTAATTCTTTTATTATTATTATATTTATTGCCGTTTTGTACAGCCAGGTATGTCTACCAGTTCTAATTCTCCCTCAACTGCTCAAAGGTTGACTGGAAGAGATCCCTTAAGGGATAAGTCCGCCTTTGTACAAATATTATACATTCTTTCTGTTGTATGTTTCTTTCTTGTACAATAAAGTATTATGCTACTACTACTAGGAACAGCTTTAGCACGCCTAGATAATTTAAATTGAGATTAAGTTCCAGCCACATTTTAAATAAACAACTTTAACATAAATAGAGGGTTAAAAATCCGAGTATAGTAACAAGCATCGGCCCTGTCTGGTCCTAAGCAGGTTCGCAGCAGCATCAGCGAAAATTCGTTGCCCCAAACGCAGGGAGTAACCGACTGGTCATGAAAAGTAAGATGTCTCACAGCATTTAATCAGATTCAAATAATACAAACCTGGAAGTATGCGCGTGGTAAACCAGAACCCGATTAGTGGTGTGGCAGAGCGGCGGTTCCGGCGGCGGCGGCGGCGCACCGGGCGCTGGCGGAGGCGGCGGCGGCGTTAACGGCAACTCGTCGCCCCATACTCGGAGGAACACGGAGCGGTTACCGCGCGCCATGAGGAGAAAGGGAGTTTCACCGCATTCTGAGGCGCGGTTACCACTGCAAATACATAGGGTTTTAGACTCTGTAATTGTCGTGAAACTTAGGAATAATCGAGCGATTTGGAGAATGAGCATCTGCACACAGGAAATGTGCTGCAATGATACATTTGAACGTTTAGTTTATAGTAAAATTTTGTGTTTAAAACTGATTCATGAGGGATATGATGGTTGCATTCGTAGACGAGATACTGAGGATATTCACTCGCTTGGTGGAAAGAAGTAATGTTTTCTTTATCTGGCGGACGGCATTCATCGTTAGCACTGCTAGTCAGAGTTGACAGCTACCGCGAGCAATACTAAGCGCGACAAATAATTCGAGTCAGGTAAATTGTGGAGATAGAGATGGTACTCACTCATATGGATAAAGCAGATGAATATGTCCTCCAGGCGGCGGCAACCTGCGTCGCGTAGGACAGTTATGCGCAGGCGCGGGTGGTGTGCTCCATGAACCACGGAAATGAAGATGGCGGGCATCCTCATCTGCGGTTAGTGAGCGCGCTGTAAAAACTAACTCGAGCGCGCCGACGCCGGAATGACGGATTGGGGCTGATGTGTTGTCGCATATGCAGCCGAGCGGTACCTACAATCAATGTGAGTACCTATATATATTTCTGTAAATTATTAATTACCATCGGTTCAAAGTTCCCAAAATAGAATAAGGTCTTAGCTACAATGTTGGAAATGATTCGCCGTTTAACTCAATTAAATGGGAACCAGGAGGTAACCATTTAGTGACGTGCGTGGTAAAAATAGTCATGAGAATCGAAAAAATGGATTTACACGATAGCTCAGAAAATTGGACTTTTGATACCCACATTAAACAAAAGGTGTGAATGCTACTGCAAAATACGCGAAGGTCATTTAAATTCTGATGATAAGAATGAAGTCATGGTGGGAATAAACTTACCCGATATCCCGGCCATGGAGCCTCATAGATCATCAAATGCGGTACACGCATCGGTGCATCATCTTCCCCATCAAAGTCTTCATCAGCCTCTTTCTCTTCTACCGGCGTCTCCTCCAGTTCAACAGGCTCGGGTACACATCGCATGCGACCACTGGCCGGATCTGAACGAGTAAAGCAACGAGGACGTCGCCCAAATGACGCTGCTGCCAACTCTATAGCTACGTGCGATTCCGACTGCAGTCTATATACGCAGCGAAGACGCCGAGCACCACCTCGCCCGAACCATAGCGCATTACCAGGCGATAATAACTCTCCTGGACGAGTGAGTAGTCTAGCGCAAGCCGCCGGCACCGGTCGCGCTACTCTAGGTATACTACTCGGTAACACAGCCCCTGCTAACCGCGCGTCGATAAACTCATAGTGCAACGCGAATCGTAGAGGATGAGTCGCGGTTCCAGAGCGACTTGTAGCAGCTAAAGCTAGTAAAGGAGCTGTAGAGACGTAGCCATCAGGCGGCGCACAGGGTCGTGGGGCACGTGTAGCGTTAGCTAAGGCAGCTCTTGCGCACAGACGAGGCGAATCGTCGCAATAACGTCCTAAAATCGCGCCTTCACTCATGCCTCCTCCACCGTCCCAAACGCGTAATTCAACGCCACAGGGCGCCCCAAGAGGTCTTGCCGCAGTACTAGTTGGTGGACGAGGAGGTGCTATGGCGCCCTCTTCTTCTCTTTCACTGCTTTCAGTGCGACGACCATCCACTAAAGAATATTGGGTGAAACTGGAGAAGTAGATCCACACCAAGTCACCTGTTGACGATGATAAGATATTATGAAGTTTAGTTCTAAGCAAAATAGTCTACTCAAGTTTTTATCGTACAAAACTGACCTGGTCGACCATGGAAAGTCCAAGTACATGTCGTGTTTGGTGGTAATGTATGTGTAGGAGCATGTAGTCGTCCCCGTCTCCCGCGCCCCACGGCTCCTGTCGTAGTTCCATTACCCTCTTCTTCAGTAGACGATGCCTTCACATGAAACTCACATCTACGCGCCTCTCTAAAAGATAAACTAGATTTAACTCGCATCTTTGGCCATACTAAATAGCTGCACCATAAGTATTACTGACACTTATTATTTTGGTGCAATATCTTGTATTTACCTGGCATAGTCAAGCGAGTCTGAATCAGCGAAGATGACATCAACATCAAGCTCAAAACCTCGCAGTGGCGCAAGAGGAGCAGGCGGCCTCAACGGCGCAGAATACGGTGACGAATGAAAAGCAACAAGCATTTCAGGACCACGGGCTGTGACTCTCGGTAGCCAGTCCCCGCCACAATACTCGACAAGTACTGGGTCATCTGTTGATGCACCGTCGTAGAAGATAAGTCGATCGCGTTCGCCTGTGCACTCGCGCCACGCTCGTACCGCCCGACCCGTTTTGTTTAGACTGCAAAATAAAAGCTATTATTCCAGTTCTTTCGGCCTAAACTGTGACCGACCTTGAATTCTCTAGACATAAAGCCTGATAGATATTGGGTGGGTAGATATCCTAAATAACAATAGCTCAAAAAGAATTGTATTGTGTAGGCATGAGGACAATCTTTGTTAATATCATCCCTCGAATGGTGTATGAAAAAAATTATCAGCTGTCACTTACGTATAAGCAGGATGTTTGGAACATTGCAACTTACCTGGCCATCGATATGGATCGTTTAATCTGCATTTTATGTGAATGATCCTGTCTTACAGATATCATAGCGTGCTTGCATGTCGGTATATCCTTTTGGCGTAGGCTCCAGTAGCAGGTCACGTTTCGAGGGTACATTCCAGGGTAGTTGGGGCTCTGAAGACGACAAGGTTTGCGGTGGCATTCCTCGTAGGTACGCGTGCAGTATGTTCCTGGTGACACTGCCCCGCGTTCTAGAGGTGCCTCTAGCGCCCCAAACCTAAAAATGGTTTAACTCTCAAAAGCCGTTCACTAGTGATAAGTTGGTATGAACTGTCTGTAGTCTACAATCTCACGCAAACGGTGGTCATAAAAATATTAAATGTAAGGTATAAAGATGAGTTGAATCTGTTCAATATTAATTAGCTAACATTTACTCGTTGATCATACTTTTAAACCAAAAATAACCAACTTCATTTGTCTCCACCTTTCCAACAGCAAATGCCTGAGCTACTGCATGAAATACTGAAATCACTATAAGTGTGCCTATTAACAATGGGACCAAGTAAGTGTACTCTTTCAAACAAGAAAAGAATTTTCCTAATCGGTCCAGCCGTCTTCGAATAATCGGTGAACATACATTTAAAAAACCGGCCGATTGCGTGTTCCGGAACACGCATAACGGAGGGTTCCGTACCTTCAACAAAAAAAGGAAAAAAATATATTAAAAGGTCGTATCTGCCGTATCCGTAGAAGAGGTTTTTTGGGGATAACTTGAAAACGCTTTAACCATAAATGTTCAAAATAATTTTCGTTGAAAGAATATACAACGATCTATCTCCTAATTTTTTTTGCCGTATTACTTGGATCTCCGGTTCAAAAGTTACATTATTTCTGAAAATATTCACTAAATTAAAATATGTTCAAAGAAACCTCAGTGTAATTTTAAAAACCTATTGATTGATGTGCAACATGCTGACTTTTGGCTAAACCATTTTAATGTTAAAATTTTACTAAGATACGTCTTATAGTTTCAGAGTAAAATGGCTGTGTCATACGGACGGACAAAAAAACGGACATGACGAAACTATAAGGGTTCCGTTTCTGCCATTTTGGCTAAGGAACCTTAAAAACAAGCAAATACAAAGACCCCCGATGCTTGAGAACCTCCTCCTTTGAAATCTTGAAGTCGGTTGATAATTAAAGTATGGCAAAACTGTCTTCTTTTACACGTATATTATATAAATGCGGAAAGCATTTCTTCTTATGGCACGGTAAACGAGAACATATGCCTTGGACCTCATAACGTTTGAAATTATATTCACCGTACGACAGCGTCTCGCTGCTGCAGGAACTTGTATCTCAACTTCAACCCAAAAGCCTCTCCAAGGCGCGCTCGGAACAGCTTCACAGAGACAGTCACAGTAGCTGTCTCGCTATAGTACAACGCAGCGCCTTCTGAGGCGCCACACCATGACCCTCCCGTGAATGGACGGCCGAGCTCAGCTAGCTGCATGTAGCCATCGGGGCAGCCGTCAACGTTGCCTGGTGTGTATCTTCCTGGATGATAAATAGGGGATTGAAGATTACGATGTTATATGCTGACCATATATTTAACAGATTTATACTGTTTTCCCCAAAGTAAGCTAAGATCTTCAATTCGATTACGCCATTGTGAACCGTTTCCAATTCTTTCACGGCAGAACTCTATTATTTATTTATTTAATATTTATTGCACAAAAAGTAATATTATCCTACAAATGGTGAACTCAATGCTGCAAGGCCTAGCAGAAATAACTTCTTTAACAATAAATCGATTAGCTAGAGAATGGAACCAAATTTTACACTGATGTCGAGGATATTTAAACTTTTAAACTGACCCACACGAAACTCGTAAAACGCTAGTTGCAAACTCAACCCGTGCTTTCCTTCACCTGCAGCAGTAACCGTCAAATGGCACAGGAACGGTACTCGCGGAGGTATTAAAAGCATATTTTAGATTGATGACGAAGACAATAAAATGAATGTAACTAACCCACACGAAACTCTTCGAACGCTAGTTGCACCAAATCCCCATGCGTGCCGCCACCCGCAGTAAACGTCAAATGGCACAGGAACGGCACTCGCGGAGGAGGCGGCGGCGGCGCGTCGCCGACTCCGACGCCGGCGCCGACGGCAAGCGCGTAGGCCACGCCGGCGCGGCCGTAGTACGTGCGGTTGCAGGGCGAGCAGTGAGGCGGCTCATCGCTGCCGTCCATGCACTGAGCGGTGCCGTCGCAGAAGCGGTCCAGGCGCACGCACTATGAAAGAAAAGCTTATTTAGATTTCATTTTTAACGGCCTCCTAGCCCAGTCGGTAGAGATACTGCCTACGAAGCAGGAATTCCTGGGTTCCGATCCTGGTAAGGGCATTTATTTGTGTGTTTATCACAGATATTTGTACCTGAGTTATGGATGTTTTCTATGTATTTAAGTATTTATCTACAACGCGTTACACCCAAGACTAAAAAGCTGAAAAGTGTTTGTTCAGAATCGAGAGTGGAATCGGTTGCAGTATATCTTAACATGGGTATACTTTTTCTTTAATTTTCAAATTTTTTACATGTCGAGTCTTAAAGTCTCGAATGATTACAGTTTACCATTCTCTCGAGAGGTTAGGAGATAGAGGTTGAATATTTAATAATGGCTGGCAGCTTTGACAAATTTGTTTTTTCACTGTAAATAGTGTCATGTAGGTTGTCATTGTCAAACTATGTCGTGTCATTCAAATTGATAAAGTAGATTGATAGGTTGACATGGCGTGACACATGTAGAGATGTGACGACAACGAGTGTAGAGTTAAAAATTGAATAGAATTGCAAGGAAAACTAAACATACGAATATCATTCGAAATAATGCAATAATAAAAATCGTTTGGGGTGTCTGAGGTTATTAGTGGCTCAAGTAACACGTTGTTGTTGTTGTTGTTCTATTACATATATCGTCGTCTAGTACCCACAACACCAGCCTTACTGAGCTTACTGTGGGAGTAAGTCAGTTTGTGTAAGGTTTATGATTTCAAGCTCACATGGTCATTCACATTATAAATATTACTTGAAACGGGATATTTACCATGTATATTTGTTTTTACGAGCACCCGATATTTCGGCGCAGTTGCATGCACCATCATCACGGAGTAACTAACGTTGCGGCGAGTTTTAGTAGTCTACCCACACACCGTAGCGATCTACCCTCTTTCGAGTTCGCTTTTTTCGTCCATTTTCACCGCTACTACTACTGTCCGCGTTCTCACTTGAAATATCGGGTGCTCGTAAAAACAAATATGCATGGTAAATATCCCGTTTCAAGTAATATTTATAATTGTGTAAGGTTGTTCTATAATATTCATTTATTTGTTTAATTTTGGAGGATAGTAGTTATATTATTTCACAAGGTTTTCGCTTTACTAAGCAAAATACTTGCAGTACAGGTCCCCGTTGAATACGAAATGAAGGGGAGGATTTTAAGATAGAATAACCTAGAGAGAGACTCAAGCGTTAACGCCGCAGATGAAAATTACTTTGCTACCACGTGTTATACACTCTATTTCACACCATCTATAAGGTATTTTTTTATTTTATTAATGTAAACTTATATTAAACATTTTACTGTAAACCTCGACAAAATTATCTCGCCATCAAACGTCACAACGTTTGATGGCGAGATAATTTTCTAATCATCTCATCATTATCTGGTTTGGTCTAGTCCTGTCCAGTACGATCCGCTCCATGTCAAAAGTATGCCAACAAACGACTACGTCACTCACCTGTCCGCTACGGCACGCGAACTCTGCCACGCCGCAGCCGCTACTGCCGCCGCCGGCGCCCCACGCCGCCGCGCCGAGCGCCGCCACCGCCATCACGAGCGCGCGCGCACCCATGCCCGCCGCTCTCTGCGCATACACACTCACTGATTTTATTTTATTTCTCTCCGTGGTCTCCACACAATTTACAAATCATGTGTAATTTAAAAAATCTGCTATTGTGTAACAATTATTGTGCTATATGTTCCACTTCCTAATGTAAATTCCTAACCTATGATAAATATTGAAAAACAATAAGTATAAACTCTATATATTTTTCTTCTAAAAATGTATTGCCAAAAATAGGGCCATGTGGGTTAGAAACCTCCGCCATTATCTCTTAAAATAGGTACTGAAATTAATCTATATATATAAATGCCATTTCCTGACTGACTGACTGATCCACGCAGAGCGGAATCTACTGAAGTTAGAAAGTTGAAAATTTTAGGTCTGGTTACATTTCTAATTTGTACAAGTAATAAGAAGCGATTTTGAAAAACGGGGTAGAAAGGGGGTTGGAAGTTTGTATAGGTGGGGCTTAAAATGTAGAGTCAGAGATTTGAAACTTCGTACTTTTACTAATAATTAAACAACAATAAAAAGTGATTTCAGGAATTTCTAAATTCAACCTCTAATGGGGTTAAAAAGAGGTTGAAAGTTTGTATAGCGATTACATTTTTTTTGTGACAGACTTGAAATTCCGTTTGTAGGCAGAAAAACTGTTTTCAGCGTTTTTAAAAATTTCACCTCAGAGGAGTTGAAAAAAGGTTAATAAGTTTGTATTAAAGGGAAACTGAAGCTAGAAAGTTGTAATTTGCAGAACGGGTTACATATATAATCTTTACTAATAAGAAGCGATTTTTTTTCAATTAAACCCCTAAGTTAAAAAGTTTGTATGGGTAGGATTAAAAAAATTAAGTTACTCTTGAAACTTCGTAAGTTTACTGCAAACTAAAAAAAATATCAGCGTATTTAAAATTACATTTCTGACGGCGTCAAAAAGAGGTTGAAAGTTTGTACAGAGATTTCCTTTTTTGCACCATTCATCATATTTGAATATGAAATAGGGAATGAAACTTAGTATGAGGAGCTAGATTATACTCGGATGAAGTCGCGGGCGGAATCCTACTAATATATAACCTCTCCTCTGAAATAGAATCAGAAACGTTTGTAACAAATCAGGTTATATAGAACCCTTTAAGGATCAGTTCTTTTAAGAAGTATTTAACTTGTTTTTTTCCAAAAAATAAATACTATGTTATTAATGTTCTTCATAGGTCATGTCATGTAGCTCAATTAAGATAGGGTCTATGAAAATATCCCCCAAAAAGGAGTTGAAAAAGGGTATAGTGGACGAAGGGTATTAAGTACGTTGGTGCGTAATTGTACTAATATTGATTAAAATACTGCTTTACTAAGAAGCCCAGTTAAATGTTAAAGGTTACAAGACATTTTGTAAACAAAATGAACACCCACGAGGCTTTTACCATTATTACTTGTTTCTGCATATTTAGAAGGCTAAAAAAGTTTATCCTTTGACTGAAAGTACATAATGGACATGAACAAAGTACATTTTTTACGATTCCAAGCTCACATGGTCATCCAGGTTCTAGATTTATTAGAGTTTTTGACACCCGATATTTGGGCACAATTGCATGCGCCATCATCACGGAGTAACTCCGTGATTGATTATAATAAAAATTATAAAGTATTTTTTGATGAATAGGTTTATTTTTAGGAGCAAAGAGTTCCACCTCTGCAAAATGACTAAACCTGGGGAAGAGAAAGTGTCAATCGCTGAGGTCGAGTCTAGGACTGGATTCAAAAGTAACGTTTGGATTGCTCAGATCATCCTTTCTTTTTATTCCAAATTAGTTATCAAGATCATGTCAAATATATATTAAACAGCGGCATGACTGGGACCGGACAATACTCAATTGACAAGTGTCTTAGAAAGGGTAAAATAAATTACTGGATTCCTAACTACTCTTCTTATTGTACTTGGCTGTTATAGCAAGATAAACCGGACACGGGTATGCGGACCCGGGTATGTCCTTAAACTACGTCCGAACACGGGTATGTCTTTAAACTACGTCGAAAAGAGAGGTATGGGTACTGCGAATGACATCTCGCTATGTGTGGTGCACAAAAACCGGTAATTTCATCTCGCTCAAATCTGGAGCAGAGCCCGACAGGGGAAATACCTCACCTTACAGAAAACCACAGCCAAATAGCACTAGACGCTACTCATAGTGTTGTGTTCCTGCTGGTGAGTAAGGTTACCAAAGAGCTCAAAGAGGACCCAGTGTGTTGACGATGAGGGACCCTCTTGTTCCTTTAGCCGTTAACACAGTGCATCCTCGTTTTAATAAAGGGTCAGCAATGCGCATGTGACACCTCTGCAGTTGCAGGCGTGTCCATAGGCTACGGCAGCTGCTTACCATCAGGCGGGGCGTATGCTAGTTTGCCACCGTCGTGGTATAAAATTTACTCAAATATCTTCAATTTACTTTTTTTTCTCCTTACGCCCTTATTATATGTATATAGATAAAAGGGTGTAATGAGATCGCTTAACGTCAGTAGGTACTGTCATGGTATCAATGAATGAATACCCGATAGCTCTTATAACAGATGTTTATTATTTTTATTTAACTTACAACAGAATATCAAATATACTTCGTTTTTTTGAGATTAGAAATTGAGTAAACATAGAAACAGTAGTTGCCAACCTGTTCTAAATGTTCAATTTAAACATACTGCAACACCACCAGAGGATTAGTTAACATGATTAAGAGTTCACATTTGTGAATAAATAATAACAATTTGCAGATTAAATAATCCAACACAACAATAATACACAATTTCGTTTTAGATTTTGTATGCCAACGTTAGAGGCACGTGAAAAATGAAAAAACTGACCTGACAGTGACAGACGTACGTTCTAAAACGACAACTTAAGATCTAGTTTTTTTTATCATTATTCACGAAAATTATTTAATTGACAATCATAATATGCACTTCTTAATCAATTTTCGTCAATAAAAATGCGTCTAAACGTTATTTAATAGTTTTATTATATAATACTAAATAATAAAGCAACTGTCTTAGGTGATGGTGAAAGATTTGGTGGACTACGAGGTGGCTTTTCTTGTTATATGCCACTCGGGCCTCCCTCTGATTGCTCCATAACCCTCCAACCAAACGCACAATAATAGAGCAAGCAAATACCTTTACTTAAATAAGAATCACAATAAGCTTTAAACATTAAAAACTATCCAGGTATGGCTGAGAGATACTAATAGTGGTAGCCGTACGATTAAAAAAACCGCAAATCGATCTACAGTTTAGCCGTTTGGCACACGCATACTAGAGGTCAAAACAATTTTTTTGACCAGCAGTTCTTAAAAACTCCTCTCCTCTTAAAAACTCCCCTCCTGAGGGATTTTTTTTTAAGAACTGCGGGTCAAAAAATTTGTTTTGACCTCTAGTATGCGTGTGCCAAACGGCTAAACTGTAGATCGATTTGCGGTGTTTCCTTGAAATTGGACTTGTATGGCTACCACTATAATGACAGATGACGAGAGAAAATATTTAAAAATGGAACCATCCATTGGGGGCCCCTTAGGTATATGTATGCAACTGACATACTATACTAGATATCAGATTTAAAGTTTAAAAATAACATTTAAAGAACGCTGATAAATTAATATATAGAAAGTATAATAAAATATTGTAAGCAAATTTATAGTGGCTGTATTTAAGACTGACTAGTTTATGAATTGGTCCAAACTAGTAGGCGGTTTTGTTCTTCAGAAACCATCCGTACATAATTACAAAATAACAAAACACCTGGCACCTGGGTTCGATTATTTATTTATTTATTGTACATGTTATTTTAATACCGAACATGGAAATTAGATATATCACTTTACCTTTTAACTACTCTTTTAATAACTAAAACGTACGATTGAGTATCTTATTTTTTTCCGAAAACATATTGTTGATCAAGTGCTGAAAGTTTGGCCTTCCCGGCCGTAATATTGCCGGCCTCAGGCTCACGCTACGTTTTACAAGGACGAATAATTGCTAGCCGCTCCCAAGCACCCTCGAGGCTCGTATAAGAACTGCGGGTCAAAAAATTTGTTTTGACCTCTAGTATGCGTGTGCCAAACGGCTAAACTGTAGATCGATTTGCGGTGTTTCCTTGAAATTGGGCTTGTATGGCTACCACTATAATGACAGATGACGAGAGAAAATATTTAAAAATGGAACCATCCATTGCGAACCTCTTCTTCTCTGGGTATTTTATTGTGCAACATTCACAAGAACATTAACAATGATAAAAAATAAAATATTTAGTGCATCTAACAACTACCAAAATATTGTTAAATACTCAATATAACATTTACAAATACGTAGGCATGGCTTTACTATAAATACAAATATATTTAAGTATGTTTAATGACGGCGTAGGCACTTTGACAGTTGTGACATTTATCGTGCCTAATAAAGAACCCTGTACATCGTTCTGTCAACGTTTTTCCAATCTCAAAAAAAACGAAGTATAGCTGTTTAGGCTGACTTTTTGGGACTCTTTTTGAAATAATCCCGATCGACTGACATAGAACGTGGGAATCCCTAATTTAAAATAACACCGTGCCTGACAGTGTTCGAGAAGAGAGGTTGTAAAGATAGTAAACCTTTACAGTACGATACGACATTGATATATCATTGGTTCTCAGAATCACAACTTGATTGTAGTTAATTTTAAAACAAATCAAGATCATATTGATAATAAATTCGTAATCGTTAAATAATATTAAAGATGTGTCAAAAACAGTCCACCCAAAGCTTCGGGTCGGCGCGTCCTAAAGCGATTACGTAACACTACTACACCGCCCAAAGACCGTTCTCATCGCTCACAGATCGTAGTCGAGTTGAGGCAAGTATGTCAATGGAATTTGTTTCTTGTATGCTGTAATTTGATATTACAAAAACAATACATTAAAAACAATCTACGTCGAACAGAACTCCAACACACCACACAACAAATAATCAGCCAATATTGGACTTGGATTGTAGTTGCATCGGTATAATTTGCAAGCAATTTCTGATTCATACGTTTAGGTGTTAGCTGTATTGAAATAGAAAACATAGAAACCCAGTACCGTAACATAGAAACATAGAAACTGTAGGGTCCATTTCATGGCAACCATGTTCATGCCTTAATTATAATTAGTTATTATCCTTAGATTAAGTATGTATGTTTACATTACCTTTCGCTGCCTTAAGTTGACTTGCTTATGTATGCATTTATGTATTTATATATTGTGTATTTATGTATATATTCTGTTTATGTATTTAGGTATAAGTTTTTAAAGTAAGTACTTACTATTACTAATATATCATATCGGCACTACCTATTCATTGTTTTGAGTTCATAGTTTACTGCTACCCAAAGGTTGTCTGGTAGAGATTGCTTTTTAGCGATAAGACCGCCTGTTGTTACCTAGTTTTTATCACTGTATCGCTGTATATATTCCTCTTTTCGCATGTGGTGCACAATAAAGAATATTTATTATTATTTGTATCTCCTTTGAGAATCACGGGCCTTTATATCCCGGTCTTTTGGTAGGCTTGCGTGGGGATACAGATCCAACACGCAGAGGCCCCTTGGAGAAATTTGCTATGTAATACACCTGCTAGAACCCATTCACGGGTACATTAATAGATACCCGTGAACCGGTTCCAGCAGGCGTTATGGCTATTGTAAATAAAATGGACAGAGTAATGGGCTATGCTAGGCTGGTCAAAGATTAAAGTTGAAGTTAGGCTGGTCAAAGATTAGGCTATTGTAAAGAGGTCCGGACACCTGCCATAACAATTTTATAACATGTTATCGAGGCAGGCGTTATTATTATTTATTATTATGTTTGCATGTTGTTGTGGCCACGAATAAATGTTTTCAATTTTTTCTATTGCATAGTTAATGCATTAGAATTGGAAAATTATTTTTTTCTTTGAAAGAGTATACTTCACAGTTGGTTCCATTGTAACCAGGTCAGGATCTGATGATGGGATCCTGGAGAAATCGATGGAACCCTCAACTATTATAGGCACACCTATAGTGATTTGAGTATTTTTTACAGCAGCTCGAACATTTGCTTTTGGAAAGGTGGAGACTAAGTGAAGTCGGTTCTTTTTTATTTAAAATTATAAAGCTAGAATTCGGCCCCAGAGTGTGTTATATTAGTGTAATTATGATGATCTCTAAATCCATAAAAAATAGGAGATCATATATTCTGGTTCGTGTGATTGGAATATCTAGCTCGGGTCGTTGTTCTCAACAATGTAAAAGAGGACGTCCTTAACAATAGGTAACAGCATTATAAATAATTTAAGCAAAGTTTCAACACTATTTTCATTTAAGTTAATGGTACGTATTTTAATTCGCTGTGGTATGCTACAAACTATAATTATTGGAGGTATCTCTTAGGTCTGTTCAATCCATTATTATCACGATGTCAAATCTTTGATTTCCCCAACCGAAGTGAACGAGTCTGTTCATTGTTCAGCCGCTCTTCAGCGTATCCCCACCACTTACTCTCAAAGTGTTGCCAGGTGGATAATTAAAATTAGCCGTGACATTAATTCAGGCACCCTAAGAATGTTGCCAGAGTAAAATTAATATTTGCCTGTTATATTTGTATTACATATATGTATTAATATTTGTATTACATGTAATTATTTAAAAATCATGACATTCGGGATCGTCGACTAAGCTGTGTAGGGCGCTACTTCTATTATGATTTAACTAATAATTAAACTTTTCAACAACCTACAATCCGGTATCTTACGTAACATTTTTCATTTTGTATTTGAGAAAAAGATTTTTTATTGTGACTCAGTGCAAAACGCTTTTTTGATGGCGATTTCACCCTTTATGGGGTCTAGTCTAGACATTCTTATTGACAGATATTAAAGTGCCAAGGAAAACTTTACGTAAACTATTTTTTACGAAAAAAAATGTACAAATTTATTTTAATCGACAGTTTTACCAATGACATTTTCATGTTCAAAAGCATTTAAAAAATCGAAAAAAAAACAAACAAAAATAATTTTTTTTACGAAACTAACCTAAATTCATATAACATTTATTACTCCTTATGACCTCAGGAATTCGTGGTTAAAATCTCTCGCAAAGCTCACGAGCACCGTGTATATATATATAATTTCTTTCAACGTTGAAACGCCACCTGCACGCGCTCACCCTCGTTGAAAAATGCAGTGCACTTATCAAATTCAACCTAAATACTTTTGTCTTATACACTTCATTGAATAAAAGAGTCCGATCACTAATAAGGATCATCAAGTTGCCTATAAAACTTTTTTTTTAATTTAGCTGTTTTATGTACTTTCAATTCAGTTACCATTCTCGTAACTTAGCTAAAGTTATGTCATGTCATGAATGGATTTTAACAAAAAAATTAAAAACACTACAGCACAATACTGGCCCACAACTAAGAGAGAAGTAAGTGCATTGTAAAACCAGTTTAAATTTAGATTTTATTGGGCTAGAAATACGATTCGAAATTCAACGAGTTTTACAACGGCTGTTACGGCATTTAGGTATGGTATGGCAGAATACGAGCCTCGAGGGTTCTTGGGAGCGGCTAGCAATTATTCGTCCTTGTAAAACGTAGCGTGAGCCTGAGGCCGGCAATATTACGGCCGGGAAGGCCAAACTTTCAGCACTTGATCAACAATATACGTTTTCGGAACAAATAAGATTCGTACGTATTAGTTATTTAAAGAGTAGTTAAAAGGTAAAGTGATATATCGAATTTCCATATTCGGTATTAAAATAACATGTACAATAAATAAATAAATAATCGTACCCAGGTGCCAGGTGTTTTGTTTTTTTGTAATTATGTACGGATGGTTTCCGAAGAACAAAACCGCCTACTAGTTTGGACCAATTCATAAACTAGTCAGTCTTAAATACAGCCACTATAAATTTGCTTACAATATTTTAGTGTACTTTCTATTTATTAATTTATCAGCGTTCTTTAAATGTTATTTTTAAACTTTAAATCCGATATTTAGTATAGAATGTCAGTTGCATACATATACCTAAGGGGCCCCCCTTCCTTCCTATGCATAGAAACATTTATATTACATGTAATATGCAGAAAAGTGGGATATTGGGATCAAAGCTGATGTGTACGTGATGGTGCAGTTATTAATAAAGTAACCCGACCCGGGGTATGTCCTTAAACTACGTCCGGACCTGGGTATGTCCTTAAACTACGTCCGGACCTGGGTATGTCCTTAAACTACGCCAAAAAGAGAGGTATGGGCACTGCGAATGGCATCTCGCTAAGTGTGGTAGGGCACGTTCAGCGAATGTCATCGCTCAAGTCTGGAGCAGAGCCCGACTGGGGAAGTACCTCCACCTTACAGAAAACCACAGCCAAATAGCACTAGACCCTACTCATAGTGTTGTGTTCCTGCTGGTGAGTAAGGTTGCCAAAGAGCTCAAAGAGGACCCAGTGTGTTAACGATGAGGGACCTTCTTGTTCCTTTAGTCGTCAACACAGTGAATCCTCCTTTTTGTAAAGGGTCGGCAACGCGCATGTGACTCCTTTGGAGTAGCAGGCGTCCATAGGTTACGGTAGCTGCTTACCATCAGGCGGGCCGTATGCTTGTTTGCCACCGTCGTGGTATAAAAAAAAAAAAAAAAAGTAAACAAACAAGGTAGATCTTCTGCATCTGAATTATAGTGGTAATTTTTTAAGATGTCGGAATCTTACTAAAGAACCCCGACCTACAATTCCGACATCTTAAAATAATCATACTATAATCTGTGTTATTGGCTTATTGGAGTAACATGAATTAAATTAACATCATAAATTTTGAGGTTGTTCAATGATGTAATTTTATTTACATATGTAACAATGGCGTTGCACTTATTGATTATATAAGTTTATCCTCATCATCATCATCATCATCATCATCAGCCTATATTAGTCCACTGCTGGACATAGGCCTCTCCTAATGAGCGCCATAGCGCCCTGTCTTCAGCTTGCCGCATCCAGCATCTGCCTGCAGTCTTTCGCAGATCGTCATCCCACCTGGCCAGAGGGCGTCCTACACTACGTTTGCCGAGACGCGGTCTCCACTCAAGAACACGTTTACCCCAGCGGTTGTCGGTTCTTCGCGAGATATGGCCGGCCCACTGCCACTTCAGCTTGCTAATTCTTTGAGCTATGTCGATAACTTTGGTTCTCTGTCGGATGTATTCGTTACGAATCCTATCCTTCAGAGAAACTCCGAGCATAGCTCTTTCCATAGCTCGCTGAGCGACTTTGAACTGGTGGACCAGCCTTACCGTGAGTGTCCACGTCTCAGCTCCGTAGGTCATTACGGGTAGGACGCACTGATTGAAAACTTTCGTTTTCAAGCATTGCGGTATGGATGACGAGAAGACTCGGCGTAGTTTCCCAAATGCTGCCCAGCCTAGCTGGATCCTCCTTTTGGCCTCCTTCTCAAAATTGTTTTTACCTAACTGCAGGATCTGCCCAAGGTAGGCGTACTCAGAAACAATTTCAAGATGGTGGCCATGTACGACGACCGGTCCCGGATCAATGTGGCCATTGATCATGACTTTGGTTTTATCCAAATTCATGCCAACACCGATGCGTCGCGAGGCTGAAGCTAGGCCGTCCAGCATCTGGGTCAGCTCCTCTAGCGACTCCGCCATTACGACTATGTCATCAGCGAATCGCAGGTGTGAGATGTAGTCGCCGTTTATGTTTATGCCCTTACCTTTCCAGTCCAGCGTCTTAAACATGTCTTCCAATGCGCTCGTGAACAGTTTCGGGGATATGACATCCCCCTGTCTCACCCCTCTGCGCAATGGGATGGGTTTAGACTGCTGGCCCTGTACTTGGACACTCATAGTGGCGGCTTCCGAGAGACATCTCAGCACCTCGATATAACGATAGTCTACTTGGCATCGCTGTAAGGATTCCAGAACAGCCCACGTTTCCACGGAGTCGGAGTGAGTTTATCCTCATTGCACATAAATTTTGAGAAAATGGTTCAACTTTCCCACCTAGTAAAGTCCCTCAGACATCCCCTACTTAATCACTTTAATTCCTGTCGTCCTTTGGATTTTACACACTATTACTGCACCAATAATATTACTGGCCTGTAGACAGGTACACATGCCTAGGCTCACAGCTCCACCTTAATTTAATCAAAAAAGAATTAAACCTCTTACTATACCTATAGATTATAGAAAATTCAATTTTAAATGAGTTTACTGTTTCCGAACTACTTTCTAACCTGTATTAAAATTGACCAAACTTCTTATCGTATCGTACAGTACCTAAGTCTACCTAGCACATCCAATTTTCTCAATTGCTCAAAGGTTAACTGGAAGAAATCCCTTAAAGGGATAAGTTTGCCTTTGTACGTATATGTTGTGCTATATTCCTTTCGTTGTGTTTTCTTGTACAATAAAGTGTTTTACTAATACTACTACTAGGTACTACTAAACTTCAAATATAATTATCATCAACATAGACACACTAAGCCCATCGTTTTTGCTTCCCTACACGATGCTTACGCTTCTCCAGGTACAAAAAAAGCCTAAGAGTGGCTTTATTAGTTGTTTAATGAAGCATTTTAGAATTACACTGACTGCTCAACATCGACGGCCGAGCCGCAGTATATTGGCCTTTAGTAGCCTATCAGCGCTGTAAGGCGACTGACCATCAGCATCCAGAGGTGCATATGCAGAATCTTGAGCAACCTGCATTAAGGCCATTCACATACGTTTGCATATTATCGGTTTAATATGAACATCGCGACGTACCTAAGCTCCGCTCTTTAACCCGCTCGATTGTTATCTCACTTACAACAACTTAGACCGAGATCGGTTCTTGCTCTTGCGCATCAGCGCTGATGGAAAGCGTGACAAACCTGAGCTAAATTAAAACAGCGATTTGCCGCTGTATGGCCGCACCAGCATATATGGTCAGTGACACTATAACTAGGCTAAGCCGTGTAAAAAGTAAAACTGTACTCAGCCATCTTTTTAGCATTAGCGCTTGTGATCAGCGTGACACGAAAACCAGCCTAAACACTAAAACCTGGCAAATCTCGTCAGAACCGCGATTAGCCGTCGCTCAGCAATACCCAATATATCAGCGTGACACTAAAACCAGGAACTTTGCAAAACTAAAACCGCAACAACCATTGCTCTGCCCGCACCAGAGGAAAAAGTTAACGCAATACTGAAATCAGCCTATACCGCGATCAGCCGTCACCAGTAGCGTTTCAGAGAGACATTAAAATGATGCTGATGCGTCGCGTGCAAGAGAATACTAACAGTCTCCTGAACCTGGTGGCGGAGTACCCGGCTGGTCCCATATGGAAGCATTGGAACTCGATCCATATGAAATCTACTTATAGAGGCAATGTTTATGGGTTGTTTTAAGTACCTGTGTAGTTATTAGAAAATTAGTTTTAAGTATCTAACCTAGGATGTAAGATTTATGCTTTGTTACCTACTAACCCTCTATGGACATGTCTGAATGAAATAAATTGAATTGAATTAAAACCCGGATTAACCTCATCAAAACTAGAACTGCGATCAGCCATCATCTGGCTGGCATTACCGGTAATGATCAGCGCGATCACAATTTAAGTCTACCTTCGTCCCACTGCTCTGATGGTCAACGTTAAACTAAACCGCCTAAATCAAAAAGACTAGCGCGACATTGAAACTAACCTAAACCTCATCAAAACTAAAACCGCGAACATCCTCTCTCTGGCTTACATTACCGCTGATGGTCAGCGCGATCACAATTTAAGTCTCTCTTCGGCTCGTAGTTCTAATAGTTAACGTTACAATAAAATCAGCCTAAACCGCGATCAGTCGTCGCCCCCACCGAAGTTAATAGTCACCGTTACACTGCTAGCTTAAACCTCTTCAAGACTAAAACCGCGATCAGATCAGTCGTCAGCCCGTAACATCACCGACAGACTAAAATCAGTCTAAACCCGCGATCACCCGTCTGCTTGCCACACCATAACACTAAAACCAGACTACATCTCGTCAAGACCAGAACCGTGATAGCATTAGCACACTAAACCAGGCTAAACCTCAAGCAAGCTTCGCTCGCGCACTCACCATCGCGTCAGCAGCGCGCCATGGTACCGAACTCGACCGGGCGAGCAGCGTGGCGGCGCCACACTGCTGCAGCGCCGCGCCCCGCCCCGCCGCGGGGCAGCACGCGTGCGCGAGCCCGGGGCACTGTGGGCCTACTAGAGGTACAGGTGGACAAAATTCTAAATATATTTAGTTGATAATTTTAAACAAAAGAGAACAGACTTCACTTAGCCTCTACCTTTTCAAAGGGAAATGCCCGAGCTACAGTAAAAAATATTTAAATCAATACCTATATCTTAGGTGTGCCCAATAATATTTGAAGAGTTCCCTTTATTTCTCCAGGATCCCATCACTGGACTGGTTACAATGGGACCCACTGCAACACTTCAAACAAAAAAAGAATTTACGAAATCGGTCGTCGTCTTCGAATAATCGGTGAACATACATAAAAAAAATTGCAAAAAAAAAACAAAGATCCCGACGAATTGATAACCTCCTCCTTCGAAATCTTGAAGTCGGTTGATAAGGTACTGATTCTAAGCGTTGAAGTGAATTTACAGGAGCTTATAAAAACGTATACGAATACAATAATTTAGGAACGATGAAAAATGTTTTTGGAAAATAATGACAAGAATTCATAGCAATAATAGTTACGTTGTCGCCTAGCCAGAACTATTATATTAATGTCTTAATGAAGTATAATTATGCCATAACACAGAAATCTCATTAAATATACACCCACAATCCACAACGTCAATTTACTAGTAGGTACTACTGCAGACATCTACTACACAGAATGTAAGAAGATTTATTCCTAGATTATTTTTTAAATTAATAAGTTGAGAAATAGGGTCATATCATGACAGCTTAGAAGCCATGTAAAAAAAGTAACAAGAAAAAAAAATACTACAAAAAATTTACGAGGTACATTATGGCTAAATGAATAAGAGGTTCCACTTGAAACTATTTTTAAAATATGTACCTACTACTACTTGACTACGTTTTCACTGAATTTATAGTCTCTAAAACAATTACGAGTATAATTAATCTCAAATTGAATACATACCCAAAAGTGCATTTTGCGGCTTTTATCCACCGTAAGATATCGAATGAAATATCGTAGTAATATTATTATTGTCTCCTGTACCTCCTGGCTCGTAAATAGTTATATAATATGTGGTAATATAATCTGTAGAACATCTGTTTCCTTCTCTAAAATATGACAGTAGAAATGATTACCCCATCTTCATTTTATCGTTGTTTATCCTCCAGAAAACCCGGATCCTACTCGTAGCACAGATCCTAATTAAGTTTTAAC
This sequence comes from Pammene aurita, assembly GCA_947086415.1. Classification (NCBI taxonomy): domain Eukaryota; kingdom Metazoa; phylum Arthropoda; class Insecta; order Lepidoptera; family Tortricidae; genus Pammene; species Pammene aurita. The sequence continues at coordinate 30,963,766 of OX352303.1, forward strand.
TATTTGTCGATTTGAATGCGGCAAACGTAATTGGTAAAGTTTGAGGAAATGCTAGTTTCGTCATATATATACGACGTTTTATAATAAAATAAGGTAGAATTTGATGGAGTTTAATCTGCATATATGGACTTGTTTGTTCGTTTTATTAATGGCTATGCGAATGTCAATGTTACATACTTAGAATTAAATACAATTAGGTACTCCGTTCTAATGTGCTGCCTTTATGACACTCGATTTTCTGTTTACCTTTTAGGAACATTATAATTCTAAAATATATGTAATATATTAATATATGTTTATTCGTCGTCTTATTTGCCCACTGTGCACTCTAGAAGAAGCTCCGTCACAAAATTCGTGTAAGATTTTATTTATTAATATTTTGTCCAGAATTTCCATAAACTAGAATCAAAGTGCGGCGCCCGGCCGCCTCCGCCGCGCCCTCACGGCGCGAGAGGAATCTCTCACTCGCATCTCTGGCAGGTGCGCAGCCCGGGTGCTTTAACGGCACGGTAGCAAACAAGCGTGCAGTCCACGCGGTGCGTGGTAACAGCGATGCTAAAAGAGCCTGGGGTAGGCGTGGATCCAAGATTTCGTTCAGGGGGGGGCACTTTCCTTCACAAAAGGGGGGGGGGGTAATTGCCTCTGTCCCTCCCCCCTGTATCCGCGCCTGGCCTGGAGCTGTTCAGCAACCTAATACTAATAATAATAGGGATGATGACACATGTTGAAGTACGAAATAAAACCTAGTTGATAGGATGCACAATGATCAATATATCCAAATAAAGTAAAAATAAAATAAAAACTGTTTAAACGGCTTGAAATTTCAAAATTTTACGATTTTTTAAATTGCGAAATAAAAAAAAAACAATGATAATATTCGATTTTTAACATTTTACTGTAAAATAACTTGTATGGCAACCATAAAGCTTGAACACAGTAAAACATGGGCACATAAAGTAACAAAAATAAAAATGTTATTGAACATATTTCAAGGAAATTTTTATTGCATTTATTTACTAGACTAATAACCATTTTTACAAATATATACAATTATTAAATTTGCTTTCTATATGCCATACTGCGTGCTTTGCGTCGAATCCGGCTCATTAAGTCTTGCACAGCACTATCAGGATATCTTTTGCAAGCCCATTTCCATTTGTTTTGCAATTCAGCTGCCGATTTAACTTCTCCGCCTCCTTTTTTTAGAATCCCTTTCATAATTGACCAATATTCTTCAATCGGCCTCAGTTCAGGACAATTTGGAGGATTGCACTCTTTAGGTACCACTGCGACATCGTTATGTTTATACCACTCAACTACTGCTTTAGAGTAGTGACAGCTCGCAAGGTCTGGCCAAAATAATGGCTGTGAGCTATGACTGCGTAAAAAGGGCAGTAGACGCTTTTGCAAACATTCTATTTTGTAGATTTCACCGTTTACTGTGCCTGTTGTTACGAATGAACGACTTCTTTTACCACAACTACAAATAGCTTGCCATAAAAGAAATTTTTTTGGAAACTTCGATCTCTTTTTTATCTTGCAATCTTCTGGGGCATCCTTACGATTCTTAGAAGTATAAAATTCTTGCCCCGGTATCTGCTTGAAGTCTGCTTTGATGTACGTTTCATCATCCAATACAACGCATCCAAATTTTGTCAAGTAATTGTCGTACAACTTTCGTGATCTCTGTTTTGCAGACAGATTTTGCTTAGCGTCGCGATTGGGTGCAGCTTGTGCTTTGAACGACTTTAATCCAGCTCTTGACTTAGTTTTCTGTACATATGACTGCGACATTTTGACCTTTTTTGCGACATCACGGGACGATAACTTCGGATTCGCTGTAAAAAGTCGCAAGACATGGGCTTCTTTTTTTTTATCCTTTGCGCCTTGCTTACCTGCACTTCCCGGCTTGCGATCTACTGTCAATCGTTCTCGGAACCTTTTTAAAACTAAACATACGGAAGATTGCGGTAATTTTAAAAGTTTTGCTAATGCCCTATAACTTAAATGAGGATTTTCAGTATGTTTGCGCAAAATAATTTCACGTTTCTTGTGTTCAGAGCTCGCCATCGTGAAAACAAATGATCAAAGTGGAATGCTGTCATAATAGTTTTTATTCAGGATATCAAATAGTTTTTATTTATAATACTAAGAAGTTTCCATATTGTATAAATAAAAATATATAAGCATTTACTTGTGCCCACATTTTACTGTGTTCAAGCTTTATACATAAACGCAATGTTGCGTGTTCACTATAAAAATAGCAATTTCATAATTTTACCATACTTTAAACAGGGCGACTATTTGATCGTGACGTCACTTTTTTACATCATTTTGTTAGGAGCGTTTTGAGAAACTAGTGCTAATCTCAGACTTTAAGTCTTATTTCTGACTTTTGACACTTCTATTTATTATTGACAATTGATCCTCACAACTAAACGAAACGATTGATACATTAAAGAAATTCATCATGCCAAAGGCAAATCATGCCTATTGGCGTAGACACTAGTCTTTGAGATAGCTCCGATTTTCTAACGATCAAAAGCAATTGGTACGTACCTACTAAATATCAAACGATACTTTCGTATTTAAAGTATAAGAAACTCCCTGGGTACCAGCCGGGATTTGAACCTGCAAACTCTGGATTTAAACGTTTCTTATTGCTAGGTTTCATAAAATGCCTATGCTTCTTAATGTATTGTACGATTTTTTTAAGATTTCGGAATTGTCGGTCTACCGGAATCATACTAGAGAGTTCTAACTCTCTAGTCTCTAGTAAGATTCCGACATCTTAAAAACATACCTATACCTGGTTGCTAATAAAAAACTTAAACAATTACTTAAATATTTATTTGGTCCCAACGACGAATATTTTCACATCTTAATTACCAACAAGGTGTAACAAAAACAGTGATTATCCGTTTAAGGGCATAAATTGTTAGCATATTCCAATTTAAAAAAAAACAAAGAAAAAAATTTTTACACGCAAAAAAAAATGGTTTTGTATGGAGAGTTAGCGGGTCGACGCGCCCCATACAAAAAAAACATGTAAATTTTTGCCCTTACTTTTTCTTAGCCGCAATACGATTATGCCCTTAATCGGATCAGTGCTATTTTTATTACACCCTGTATATTGGTTTTAAAATAATATAAATTAAAATAGGTACCTACCAGATAAGGTAATTTAACCTAACTTACCTGTAGATATTATAGGTAATTCCCAACCGCATTTAAATAAAAAAATGTTTGATCCATAATATTGATAACAAGCATCTCGTTACAAATAAATTTTTAATGCTACTATAAATGCAATATACTTATCCCCTTATTCATAAACGGCCACTAAAGTTAAGAGATCGCTGATAATCGTTTGTCCCTTTCCCTCATATAGGTTGGACGGAAAGGGACAAACGATTATCAGAGGCCTCTTAACTTTAGTAGACGTTTATGAATAAGGGGGTAATTAGTTGTACATGTAACATCTATACAACTTATTACAAAAAGTTATTAACAAATCATACAATTCTATCAATTGTTCAAAGGTTAACTGGAAGAAATCCCTTAAAGGGATAAGTTCGCCTTTGTACGTATATGTTGTGTTATATGTCTTTCGTTGTGTTTTCTTGTACAATAAAGTGTTTTACTACTACTACGACTACTTACATCGAATATTATAGGACAAATCATGGATTGACAATGCCTTTACAAATTTGCGTTCCCTTATTTCAGGCTAAAGCACTAGCGTCATCTATCGGTGACCACAAACACTAAATTCCTACTTAACCTTTCTGTTAAGCCCATTGGTGGACTGGTAGAGAATGCCTTATGGCATTAAGTCCGCCATTTGTACCATCTTATTTTGTGCAATTAAGATTAAATAAATAAATTCTAGTTTCTAATATTTTGTTCGGCGATTAACGCTGACAGAATAAGGGTGGGTTGCACCAAACCGCCTGTAAAAGTAAGCCAAATGTTACGTTAATCGGAGCTACTTAACGATTGCTAACTTAAATGGGTTGCACCAAGTGCAAAATAACAGAACGTAAGAGTTAAGCGGGATGCCACTGTCTAAACGCATTTCTACTCACATTTTTATGGTAGAATATTTATTCAATATGGCAACACAACCATAAATGCCAAACTAAACTTGTCAAAATCGTCACACGAAGAAAAAAATCTAAAGAAAGGAGCGCGAACTAAACTTAACTTTGCACTCTGCAGCTTGAAAATCAAGAATATACAAACATTTAGCCATTCCTGAACATGTTTATTACTCAATCAAAAAGTGGGCTATCCATTGCGCCTTACGAGGAAATTTTTTCAAAGGATAATGCAACTTGTGTTGAGAGTGGAGTTTAAAGCGAAAGCCAGAATAGTCGGCTGGTGTATTTTGCATTATATTATAGTGAGTAAATCATCCTGCTAGTTTATTACTACTTACAGAACCCTAAACAAGTAAAGCCGTTGCTGGAAGCACCAAATGGCGAGAAGGAGCCCAATCGCAAAACAAAGGCATCACTAGTTTTAACTCTTGAAAATTCGTTAAAATAGGGTGCTGAATCCCTCCAACCTGGTTGATTATGGCTGGCACTGTAACCAACGTCCTAAATATTGAACTTATACATGTACTTACTTATTAAATGAGTGTTCTAAAGCATCTTTGTTAACAAATGATGAGTAGCACATATGTTACACTAATGAATAATGATACACAATGTTTTTTATTTCAGGTTTGAATTTACCTTTGGTATTGAAGACAAGATGAAATCGAGGCTTGTTATGCTACTCAGTGCTTAACTCCAGGATGTTTGAAAGTAAAAATGCAGTGATTTCAAGAAATTGGTAGAATCTCAATGTAAAAATAAAGTATAATTATATTAACCTAATCAATCAGTATTTCAATTTTGATAATAAAATACATAATTATATTTATTTAGTTACCTTATTTTTGTTTTATTTATTATTCAAACACTGGCATAGGTTTCCTTTGTAGATGGAAGCAAGATCCTCCCCCCTCCAAACATATTTTCACTGCAAATATTATTCACCAGTTTTCTAGCACTTGGCATATATAATCAATGAAACTTGACACTTGAAGTATTTTAAGTCAGGTCCATCAGTTCTTGGATAGTGTGAAGCGGACCCTTGGCCAAAGTGAGCCAGCTTATTGATCAGACAAAAAACTTCATATAGGGTGATTGTGCTCGTTTCCCGTCCATGGTCAGTTTCCGTCCACCTGACGGTTCTGCTACAAATATATGGGGAAAACTTGAACATAAATGAATTTTCCTGCGGAAGTTTGGTCTTGTTGCGGTCCATAATATCTAAGAAACAATTCTACTATCATAAAAAAGTAATTTGACAAATAGTGCCTTTAAAAATAAAACATTAATAGCCGCCTCGAATTCGGCCCTAGCAAATGTCATCGCAATGAAGAAAAAAACTTGTGGCGGGAAAAGTTTATGATGAGTTTTATTAATGATTTAGGCAGTGCACTAAATATGTTTGGCACGAATTATCTATTTTAAAGTTAATTGTACGAGATTTTACGTGGAGATTAAAGTTTTAGCATATAATTTATATATAATCTTTGTGGACGAAAACGGGCAGAGCAATTTGGCATATATTTCAGTTTTGCGACCACCTGATCCCGGAAACCCAAACAGCTAGGTAAATATTTCTAATGGTTATTTTACTTCAAAAGACGTAATTAATACGTAATATTGTAGTATAGTAATATTATATTAGATTATACACTTTCGTTTCTGTCCATTCCTCGTATAATGTTACGTAAATAAATGTAATAAATAAAACATTTAAATGACTTGAGCAAAGACTAAAACTAGCTCTTCTGTTGCATTGTTATCGTTAATATACGAGTTATTTGTGAGTAGACAAAACTATAATTAACATTAGAATGACCAAATGGTAGTAGAATAACAATTATAACCTCCATACTATGGCGTGCTCTGCTTATTTCACTTCAAAAGAAAGCTTTGTGATCGTGCCATTGCCATCGTCCGTATACACACACACACCCGTACATCTTTCACAATGAATATTATCCGTTATTTTCACTAAGCACTATCAGTATCACATCACCTTTATCTATTTACCGGCAATTAAAACCACACGAAAACACAAACAAAAACATGCGCTGTTAAATATTTGAACAAATACATCCGAAAAAAGGAAGTCTCGTGTTTTGAGCTGATTACTATGAAAAAAGCTACTTTTTTAAATAGTCGCATAACATTCGGATCTGATCGGAACCAATCGGAAACCTTCGGCGGCACGATTCCGGGTAAGGCACGACGACCCTTAGAGAATTCAACCAACCGGAGTCGCCATTGACAGGCGTTCCCCTCTGCCGAAAACATATGTATGACCAGTAACTGCAGTATGCTAAAATTAACGGAAATAAAGAAACACGGTGTTAATCCTTACTATCATTAGTTTTTAGGATTCCGTAGCCAAAATGGCTAAAACGGAAACCTTATAGTTTCGTCATGTCCGTAGTTCGTCCGTATGCGATGGCCATTTTTTATTTGAAGACTATAACTAATATTGATGAAATTCTAACAGAAGGTGTATTTTGTAAACCCCTACTTAGTATTGTAGTAAAATTGCTGAAAAAAATATTTTTAGGGGTGAGCCACAAGGGTTTTCCATACATGTAACAATTTTTTTTTACCAAATATCATCATGTTGCACATCAATCGATAGGACTTTAAAAATAACATTGAGGTTTGTTTTATCATTTTTTGATTAAGTGGATATTTTCAGAAATAATCGCCCTACTCAGTGGACGAAAACTAGCAGAGCCCAGGACGGAAAACTGACATTTATGGACGAAAACTAACGAATACCCCACTTTTTCAAATAATATTTTTTATACAAAATCTCGCAAGTATGGATAATTCTCGCGTAATATTAACATAAACTAGACTATATAAGCTACAAAATGAAATATAATACATTTAAGTAAGGGTACTTTAAGATATTCTTTTTGCATCACAAAGCTGGCAAAATCGATAAGTGGACGAAAAGGAGCACAATTACCCTACTGAACCACAGATCTTTGATAATGGTTATTAACAATACTCTACTCTTGATACATGTTACAAATATTATTCAGGTAAAAGTGACCATAAAACATTAGTGTGGCTAGGATTCCAAAAATGTTTTCTTATCACTTGTATCTTAATAATCATAATCATTTATTTCTTTGTAATGATATACGTTTACAAGTCATACAACAGCCATGTAGGTAGGTACCTAGTTACTATTATGTTTTATTTGTAAATAGTTACCTATGCTGGTTGGGAAAGATATATGATAAAGAGAGACCTTTATTATTTATTACTAATAAATTCATAGTAAAATCATAACATAACACATATTTTATAATTGATTTTGAGCACTGATGATAGGACTAGGACTAATCAAAAATGCATGCATACATACATCATCTTAGGAAGCTTTTTCCCTTATAGAAATGTAAGTATGAAAATATATCTACTTTTTATACTTACAAAATGAAATGCATGTACTTATTTTGCGTACAGTCACCGGCAATAGTATCTTCCTACATGAACTGTACAGTGAGTACAATTTGGATTAAAAAAAGCATGTTCATAATAATGTCCGATTTAAAATATACCAATGGGGAAGGTATCTGTCAAAAGTCAGGAGGTGCCAGCATAAGTAGGCACCTACCACTAGTTTTATTGAATGAGATTTGACTTAAAGGGCTAAAATTAATGCCAGTAAATTCCAAATAAAACAAGAATTTGACACTATTGGTAGGACTGAGACTACAACCTATGCCGGCACCATCTGTAAACACTAGATTGGCCATAATCCTGATTGCAGCGACGAGCAGCAAATGGTAGGTAACAATTGCCATAGAAGAGCGACACACATGAAGTCAAATTAGTTAAACCATGCTATTACCAAATTGTCAGTAGATAGTTTATTTATTTATATGGGTTTAATGTTTCAATAGATCTGTAAAATCTTTGTGTTTATTTCACAAATTAAACTGAAATACAGTGTAAGCTCTTTATCAACACTCAAGGGACCGGACATTTTGTGACATTATCACAAGTTGTCATTAAATAGAGGCCTACTGTGCTTGTTTTAAGGCAAATAATGAAATCAAATAAAAAACAAGAATTATATGAATTACTATAATGAATTTTCATACACATTTGAATTTGTGGATACCTAACCATTGTTGAACTATTTTTTTATTGTCCCACAACACATGACACTCTTATTTACTTGATTGTAAATTCCGCATCACACTTTATTTACATGTACTGTTCTGAACATTGTTTAGTTGGGTGTCGAGGCTCGATTTCTGTAGGACATTGGCGATAAATGTTTGGTGGTATAACTTCATGCCCTTATCAAAAGCATTAAAGAAACCTCTCTGATCATCTGGCATCTTTTGAATCGTATGACTTGCTCCCATCAAGTCCCGTTCGTGGCCTGTTCTACCGTGTCATAAAACTTGTTTTTCTTCTTGACCTGGTCATTCCACCGCGTCGGAGGTTTACGTTCCCTTTTGTCTTCTACCTTGCAGTATTCAAGTCAACCGTTGTTTCCAAAGGTTTGGTCTTCATTGACAAAAACAGAGTGGTTTTTTAATGGTTGTCATGATTCTGGTCCTGCTCATTCTACGGCTGTCGGCTTTCATGACAATGACTGTAGGTTCTGGTATGTTTGTGATACATAACAGAAGTCTGTACTATTTCAACCTGAAGTCACTCGGCACTCGATTTTAACTAAATAACGCACTTTTTACAAATAATTTTATGTACTTATTATTTAATACCGTTATCTGATCTGAAAATTGTGAATAAAACCAAACGTCAATCGTATACGCCTTTTTACGTTCAGATACTCGCATATATTTATTACTGCAAACAATATTTTAATATTTTTCATCAAATATCACTGTCTTTTTGTCTAATAATGCATTTATCCTTGAAATACGAGACATTTTTGCAAACTGTCAGCCATATTTAAACGTAGATTTGAGTTAACCAGTGCTCGACGGCTGGTTAAGGTTAACGTAACTTTCTGACTGCTAAAGTGCATGGTGCAACGGAAAAACTGACTTGACGTCTACTGTAACCATGATGAGTTCGTTAAGTGTGCGTGGTGCAACCCGCCCTAACTCTACTCCAGACTCAACAGATGGCGCTGTGGCACTGAAACATTGCAAAGTGCACATGTTTCATGCCAGTACCGAAAAGAGACGTATAGCCTGAAGGTTCGAGGAACGCGATTTTGTATAGGCATTGTCCATCCAAGTCTTAATCATCCTTGATACAAATTTTCTTCCATTAAACTATAATTAAGAACAATATTTTTATTACATTTTTATCTCGTGTTAAGTAATGAGGGTTTTCGCGATCGAGATTTTCACTAGATGGCAGCACCGTGGCGAGAGGTCTAGATGTCATAATTCACCTTCTTTTTTTTTATATCATAAGGAAATACAGAAAATAACTAAGATGCGCCACTGAAACCTGTTAAGGTTTATGCGTGGTGCAAATGCATCGCATCGCTTGCAACAATTTAAATACATTATGACAGCGTCATCACCCATCACACAACGTCATCCTTTTTGCGCCTCTTTCCCATATCTCTTGGGGTCGGCCCTCCTAGTCCTTTTACGCCATTCTGAGCGCTGCTCTGTTATTTCTGGTTTTAAACTCGTCGTCTTTATATCTTTGGAAATGGTCCCATCCAAGAAGTTGTTGGCCGGCCTGGGCCTCTTTTAGGTTGTTAAATTTCCATGACGACCCTTGTCATGTGTTCTTTATTTCTTCTCATGTTGTGACCGTACCTGTAAGCGATTTTCCTGAAGTTTGTCAGTAATGGACGCAACTTTAAATGTTCCCCATGAAGAATGTCATAATTCACCAATCATGTTTAATCATATTTTTTTTGATTGGTGGTTTTTGACAGCTGCTGTCAAAAAGATCTCTCGCCACGGTGCTGCCATCTAGTAAAAATCTCGAACGCGGAAACCGTCATTTGAAATTTGACAGGTGTCGCCGTGACCTGGTGGCCTAAGGATAATGGCGTCTACCGTGAATTCACAAGACGGTGATTCGACCTCTGGGTACTGGAAGCCCTGGTCATTTACTCCATTTAATTATTTATAAACTTGAGGCATGATGATATTAATAATCATATAATAGTAGTCAAGTTGCAGGTTCAGAGCTCCGTCCACAAAGTTATCAGGTGTTATGTCATGCCAGTACTTTTTAGAAGTCATAATGTCCAAGTCCCAATAGAGGTATATGTAGTGGAGGGAGAGAGTGAGACCAACGTAGAGAACCAAGAAGCCGTCGACGTAGAAAAAAGGGACGGTGAGAGCTGAAAAAGGAAAATAAGCTGTAAACTTACATACACACCCATTATATTGTATCATATCATATACCTATTAGTTCAATTTTATGTTATGTTACCTGTGGAACTGTGATTGTAACTGTAAGTTGTTTCTGCAAATATATAGTCTTAAAAAAAATCTTGTCTTAAAAAAATAGCCTAAAACCCAAACAACATCCAACCCTAATCTTCTTTGCTTTGCCCTAAGATTAAGGGAGAGTAGAGAATGCATCATGGCATTCATGGCCTTACGTCTGTTTTTTGCAAATTCAGTACGAAATCTTAATTTGCATTAAGTAAGTTTAAATTAATAAACCAATTCGATACTAATCATCAGTACAGTACCTACTTTCAATAAATTGTTGAAGTTTGTGTTGAAATCAGGTATGACTGAATGGACATGGTGGACATAAAATTTTTGGGAATGTTCCAATGAGGGTTTCTGCGATCGAGTTTTTCACTAGATGGCAACACCGTTGCGAGAGGGTCTTTTGACAGCAGCTGTCAAAAATCCACCAATAAAAGTATATGATTAAACATGATTGGTGGATTACATTAAGCTCTATAAATGGAGTACGCTTCGCCTCATCTTTCCAAACAAAAAAGTCTGCCAAAATCTGAGGGGGGCGAGGTAGCACGCATGTGATGTTTTCAAGTCAAAGGTACATCATTGTCGGTTGTTAATACAGTTTATTTCTAAATGTTTTTTTATGGCAGCAACGCTTTATTGACAACAGACAAAGATGTACCTTTGACTTGAAAACACCAAACATATTTGACATATTCTTTTTATACTTCATAACACTAAATGGAGCAATAGATAGTCGACTGTACCATTGTTAACATATGGTTCATTATTGGATGCAGTCTTTGCAAATGTCAAACAAAAAAAGCCAAGGATCATTTTTGATTGTATTTTCAAACAAAATATAGAAGACAGCAATCCTTAAGCGCGTTAAATATGGAGAAGTGTCAAACGTCAAATAGTTACTGCCCGTCAGAAAGAAAACGATTGTCTTTGAATCGATTCTGTAAACGTAGCTTGATTTTCGATTTAGGTTAAATCTTTTATTACGAAAGTAATGATAAATAAAGTAAAACTTTACTTACATCTGAAATGATATTTCATCTTTTTGTAAACTAGACGAAATATAAAAATTTTTACATCCAAAAACAGCGCATAAGGGTATTTTCACGGAGCTTGTTATCCATCGACAGCGATGACGAAAGTGCGTGACATCGATTATTGAAATAGTTTTTATAGATGTACTAGATTTTCCTGCTAATACTTTTGACAGAGGGGAAATGATACCTAAGGCCTCTCCTGGTTTAGAACTCTCTGGTGGATTATGACAGCTAACCTCTCACCACGGGGTGAATATCAATTTTCATGTTTTGCACTTGTCTCGGCATGTTAACTTTTGAAATATGCAGTTAAAACAGGCAACTTTTTTTGTGGATAAAGATCAATCTAAAAAGCAATATATTCATCATTAAGAATGTCAGATTTTGGTACTTAAGGTATTTTAAAAAAATGCCAAACCTCAAAAACCTAAGCTCTTTGGCGCGTCCACCACCGTATTTTTATTTTCCAACGATTAAAAATACCCAGTTTCGGGGGAAAATATACTTCCTAATAGTCTTACCGTTTAGTCTAACTGTTAAACTATTCATACATTTTACAATATATTTTTTCTGGCCTATTAATCGATAGTTATCATCTGACATTTTTTGTCTCACCAAAAAACACCTAATTTCTTTGGTGTACTTGTTTCGTCTTACATTATGTTATCTTGCTACCTAAGCAATCCCTTAATAATAACCCGGCACCTTTCCAGTTGCCTAATTACACCAAAGGAGTATAAACCTGGGTGAAGTTAAAAAATTTTCGCAAAAAAAATTTTTTTTCCTGTAAGTGCCTAATTGCTTCGGGACTGAAATTTAAAGTCAAGTATGATTTGTATTTTTTATTTTTTTATAGCGCATGCATGTTACGATTTACTATACCTGTACTTGTAATGCAAATTCATATGTTAAATAGTTAAACATTAAAAAAATATTTTGTATGCGTTTCTAACTTCGTTGGCGCTAATTTCTTCGGATTTCTTTGGCATTAGGCCCCAAAGAAATTAGAATTAGTCCATTGAAATTAGATACTACCTAAGATTTTTCTTAAATGCTTAAGAATAACTTGTCTTTGATCTCATTTTAATGATGTTAAGTATATATTAAGTTAACTTCTGCATAAGTTATTTTTGTCATAATAAAAATACGCAAGTTTTCCTCAATTAAATCGTTAATTTCGTCTTATTCATTGTATTTATGAAGATTTCTTTTAATATGCTAAGACATTGACAACAATGCACTATAATTAATGGTCAGAGGCCGTCATTTGACCTTGATGAAGCCACGATGAATCGTTGAATGATTCTTTGGAAAATCGCCAAGACAGGCAAGTACGCATTGCAAATATTTTGAATGGTAGAAATAATATTTTTTTATAATATTTATAATACTATTTTTATTTGTCCTGGGACCCGGGGTATGTCCTTAAACTACGTCCGGACCTGGGTATGTCCTTAAACTACGCCAAAAAGAGAGGTATGGGCACTGCGAATGGCATCTCGCTAAGTGTGGTAGGGCACGTTCAGCGAATGTCATCGCTCAAATCTGGAGCAGAGCCCGACTGGGGAAGTACCTCCACCTTGCAGAAAACCACAGCCAAATAGCACTAGACCCTACTCATAGTGTTGTGTTCCTGCTGGTGAGTAAGGTTGCCAAAGAGCTCAAAGAGGACCCAGTGTGTTGACGATGAGGGACCTTCTTGTTCCTTTAGTCGTCAACACAGTGAATCCTCCTTTTTGTAAAGGGTCGGCAACGCGCATGTGACTCCTTTGGAGTAGCAGGCGTCCATAGGTTACGGTAGCTGCTTACCATCAGGCGGGCCGTATGCTTGTTTGCCACCGTCGTAGTATAAAAAAAAAAAAAATATATAAATGTAGAATCATTTGAATCTGTAAAATAAAATAAAAATTATTTTTATTACAGAAATTTTATGACTGGTATTTGGGGCTAATGAGTGTGGTTATGAATATACAAAACTAGCGCGTTACAGGTGGATCAGTAAAATATGGAGATTCTAGTCCTCCAGATCCCACGTCGATCTCGGTGGAACGTTTTAATCTCTTCAATCCCTAGGTGGTCCCTCGATGGTGCTAAAGAAGTGGGGATCAATGTTACTCTGCGTCCGTAGGAAACACCTTAGACAACCCTACACGTGGTCCCTGGGTGGTGCTAAAAGAGTAACAAACTTGGCAGCTGCACTGTCCCATCTAGACCTCGCAGCACTCACTGGATTTTCTTTATCATCTGCTTTCTCACTACTACTACCACAGATAAGAAATGCCTATCTATATCCAATGACATGTAGCCATACGATAAATAAATAAATCTCTTCAAAGAATGCATAATACTGAGCACAAGAATCATGTAAGCACGGGTTTCGTTCTCTTGGCTCGATTCATGTAATCTGTTGTATCCTTTATATAACCTACACGTTTTTTGGTGGCCATCATTTTCCCACCGTCCCACGGCAAATAAACACAACAAACCACCACCAGTATATAAAACTCGACCTAGCACTTCTTAATTATCTAATTTCTCTGGCATATTTTATAATTTCTTTGGTGCCATTCTAATTTCTTTGGAAATGTTATTTTTAAACTGCTAAAACATAAAACTCCTATAACAAAATTAAGGCAGAATTCGTTTTATTTATATGAATTTGAGTCCTTTATTAGGTATGTTGATCAATTTTGTAACATCATGATAAATAAATTGCGCCATAGAAATTAGAAAATTTCGAGCGAAAATTGATATTCACCCCACGGTGCTCGATCGCAGAAACACTCATTACCGATGTCCGGTAGCTTAAAGTATCCAACAAGCTACCTAATTCCATTTAAAAACAGTAGTTACCGTATATTAAAATCTGAACAGCACCAGAGAGTACAATCGCGTGTTTAGCAGCAAACTCCAGCTTTGTCTGCAATGCGAAAACGCTGTAAATCAGCACGGAGAACACTCCCCCGATGTAGGTGACAAAAGCTAAGCAGATCTGAAAAAAATAAAAATAAAAATGTAATGCGCAATATTATTACTTATTTGAAATAATTTATTGGAACAAAACGTAACGTCATGGTACAATTGGAAAAATTCTAAAACTAAAAACTAAAAATAATATAAATTAAAACTACCTACAAATAATAAATATCTCCTGAGTCGCTACCAATGGGTAGTGTGCCCAGAAGGCTGGCCGCATTGCCACGTTGAATGGCAATGCTTATTCGCTGAGCGAAATACTGGCCAGTCCTCTGGTCACCTGTTGCGTCCACCAGGCGCGACGCTAAGTCCTTGTAGACTCTGCGCGCGCCTGGTCCCCATGGCCCCAGCGTTTCGACCCCAAACACCTCAAATATATAGCCACTGACAAGAGCAGCATACTTGCGGCCTTTGAGGTCTTCGGCTGTGGATGCAGCAGTCCCGGCATTATTACAGGTGCCTGGAAGATGGGATGGCGCTAGGGTGTCTACACATGTAGCATCCCAGACTAGGGACCGCCCTATCTTCCAAGGCACCAATGTCGTTCCGTCGGGCCTCTTGCCGTCGTTCTAAGATGGCTGGCATTTTGACGCTGACAAGGGCCCTACGGATGACATCATTGATGTTAGCATGGCGAGGAATGCGCCCGGCGCTTCTGCAACAGGACAGCTCATGATGGTCAAGGCTGTCTACCATGGTACCGCATTGGCAGCGATGTGGAGCGTTGGTTTCTGTCCATATCCGCAAACTGGTCGCCAAACGAAAGGTTGATGAGTTATCAAGAAGTGTGCCTATGGAAGGTGATGGTAATGCTTGTAGCCACAGACCCGACTCCCACTCTGCAGTTGCAAGGAGACGAGCTCGATCTGCCGAACTAGTTGACGTATCAAGAAGATTGTTTCGCACTAGTCGACAGAGCGGCTCGTCCCATTGCCTCTTCGAGCAGGGATTGGCAGGCGGCTCTACATTGGGGCAGGTTAATGCCCAGACATTTTTAGCCTCAGTACAATGTGCAGCCTTACTTACTTCTTTTAGATTAAAAAAAAATCATGACAATGGCTAACAAAGTAGTCCTGGGGGCTTAGCCATGACGACAATCGTTTGCAGAAAACGAATCGAAACGCTATCCGTATATCTATCGCACTAATATGGAAGACTGAGCGAGAGCGTGTAGCGTTTTATTTCGTTTTCTGCGAACGATTGTCATCTTGGCTACAGGGCCTGTTAAACCACAATGTGGTTACTAACTGGGTATTTTTGTTAAGAGTGTAATTTATTGTTTTACTCCATATTTCAAATAAAATAATATCCATCAAGTACCCAACTACCCGTCATGAAGCTACTCTGGAGTGCCCTAGTCGACAAAACGTAAGGCTGAAAAAGATGTAATACTCGTAGTAAGATGCAGCCAATCTCTTATTGATTAAGGAAAAATCCCGTTATTTAGACAACGGTGTAATTTGTGTATTTTACGTGTCAGCTCGCTCTTAATGTTATTTACATGCTTTGTTTATGTACAGTTGGTGTATCTCTGAAGATCAAATAGTGCCATAGTGGTCCCACACTAGCTGTTATATAGCAGCAACTATCTCTCTTTAATAATATAGTGCTACTTAGCCTTATCCTGGTTACTCTTTGTTATATAACATTAATAACAGCTGGCGTGGGAGCACCATTAGGTGACAAGCCAGTAACAGTGAATATGCCAATGTTGCAATTAATACGACTTTTGGACCAATTTCTCTAGTATCCTATGAACACCCCTCTTGCATAGTAAAAGAGTAATAGTTTTATCCGGTTAATAAATACATTCAGAATTATGGTACATAGCCGTATACAGCCCAAAAACAAAATCAAATGTGGGACCGCTGTGTTGGAAATAAAAGTAGTTCGTAGAAAAGTACTTCCTTTTATTTGAATAATATCAAAAAATAATATTACGAAAACATCTTCGGGTGACTGGAGTGACAGCGTAAAACAGTCTGAGAAAACAATATACAAGCGAATCTTCTAGAAGCCTAATTTTAAGAATACTGGCTTTCTCTTTCTTACATACTTTTCATCTTACTCTGACAGTTTCGTTCCAAGCATACACCATTCTCACATCTTACACTTCGGCCAGCCTGCCTTGTCTGCCCCAGACAACCCTAGAATACATCTTAGTTATGCATAAACATAGTTATACTACTTAATTATGAAACAAAACAATATAATCATAGTAACAGAACTACATCAGACTCTGTTTATGTAAAGAAATAACAACATGAAGCAGTAAGCAATCTGCAAATAACGAAACATGAATACCATATTATGAAATCACACTACATAAAAACATATGAGAGTTTTCCTTATCTCCCTGAGAAACATATTTAAAATCATGGAGAAAACATTGCAACACATTAGATTCAAATTAGAAAATAAAATAAACCATGAATGTATGACCACACATTAAAAAGCAGTTAAGGGCAATGAGTTTACATTATTACGCACACACATTCATCCCTTATATTCATCTACATTTAAAGGTTTCAAGCTTACCACAGACTGCCTAATCCTCAGTGACATCTGGCCATCGCTTCATATGGTTTCTTTTTCTTCCTGAACTTCCAATTGCTTATGCATTGATTTTGGCTTGGCCTCATTCTGGTTCTCTTCCGACTCATATAATCGAATGGGCGAAATTCTCTGTCCTCTTGGTTTTGCATTAAAATGGCATTAGTATGTAACTGTGTTTCCTCAACCTTAGGATTAAAAATTCTCACACATTCAGTGGCTGACTTCCTCTTTAGGTCATTAAAAATCTTTCTTCGTTCTTCAGTATACATGACTTCCTTATCCTTCTTCAAGATATCTGTCAGTGGTCGTGCAGCAATCAAAGCACAGCAGGGCACAGTTGAGGTTTTCAACATTTGCTCGGCCACTTCCTGCTCCTTCAGTGACTCGCGTCGCGGGCGCTGAGCAATATCATCTTGAAGGACTACTTTCGACTCGATCGGTGCATCACTAGTCTGGCACAATTTGTAGTTTTCCACTAGCCTCGTCAGTTCTTCTTTTACCGCAAGATCGCGTATAATTTCCATAGGTCCGTTTTCAAAATATTCAAATGTGTTGACATTCTGCGTAATTATGACATTGACGTCTCGAGCGGTAGTGCGGTCACACTCGTCGTTTTGAACCGGTACAAAAGTGATGTTTTGACGAACTTCGTCGTCGTCTTCATACAAGGTGCTGCCACCTGCCATGGAGTTGAAGTAAACTTCCTTCGAGCGAATTTCGTTTCTTGTAGACTCCGCCGTGCTGTCATGGTAACTTCTGTTTTCGCTACTCGGACGGATTGGTTGCTCCGTTACCGACTTTTGTTGATTTGAATCCGTGGTCCTGCGATCTTTTTCTTTGCAATCAGCCGATAAATGACAAACAGAATTGCAGTTGATGCACTTGCGCTCTTGCGAGTTATGAGGACGCTCCGTGATGATATGATTTTTCTCCACACAGGCAAAAGATCTCGTGTGCCTCGACTTGGACGTACTAGCATAAACTTTATCGTTCTGCGTTTTCAACTTTTGCTTGGCTCTCATTTCTTCATACACAGTAAGCTTTTCTTTGAGATTTGCGTAGGTTTTGGTACCATATAGCATTAGTTTGTATATCTCGTCGTCTTGTATCCCGTCGATCATGTATTTAATCGCTACGTAGTCTGCTAGCTTCCCTTGTTTACCTAGCGCCTTCATCGTAAACATGTAATCTATGCAGGATTCGTCGTCTTCCTTACGCCGCGCGCTCATCATCTCGTGAATGGCCTTACTGTCGGTGACGTCGGGAAATTCCTTTCTAATAGCTTCTTTTAAGTCGTCCTATTTAGCAAATACTTCCTCGGATCGTAACCATAACGCAGCAGTGCCGGTCAAAGAACGCCGCGCTACTAAAAGTCGTTGTGTTGGCCAAATATATCCCCGTTGTCATCGATTTCCTTCATCCACGTAGACACCGTGTAAGTTTTGTCTTGCCCGCTGAACTTCTGGATGAGAGATTCGCTGAACTGCAGCATGCTTCACGCATATAGTCGATCTTCGTCGTCACTACTCATTTTGCTACTTTGTGGTGAGTTCACTGCCAGAGAGTGTAGTATAGTAACCTTCGTATACTTCGTAATCTTCGTTGTATTACTTCGTTTACGGATCTGCTCATAACATCGTAAATGTGCAGTCACGTAGTTATTACGTGAAATCTACTTATTTCCACGCGATCCCGGGCGAGCCCCCATTTGTGGGACTGCTGTGTTGGAAATAAAAGTAGTTCGTAGAAAAGCACTTCGTTTTATTTGAATAATATCAAAAAATAATATTAGGAAAACATCTTCGGGTGGGACTGGAGTGACAGCGTAAAACAGTCTGAGAAAACAATATACAAGCGAATTTTCTAGAAGCCTAATTTTAAGAATACTGGCTTTCTCTTTCTTACATACTTTTCATCTTACTCTGACAGTTTCGTTCCAAACATACACCATTCTCACATCCTACACAAATAAAATTATGCATTACACCAAATAATAATAACCATCGCACATTTACGTAAGTTAAATAAAACGGTGCAGGTGTCAGTTCAAGCTCAGAGTTTGTGCGAAATAATAATTAATGATAAATTATAGTAGTTTATATAACTGTTACGTAATAAGGCCTAATTACGTACAGTTGCATACAATGCTTTACTACACTCATATTATATATCCTAAATGAAGTGTTCGGAAACCATAGAATAACCGCCAACGCACCGCTATGGCCAACTGCCGGCTATGGATTGTGCCGGCGGTCGGGCGAGCACGTGCCGTTGGTCAGGAAGGAGGACAGGATTTACATTATGTTCTCAAATTCGATGATCGGAATTTGAAACTCATAACGTATCAATATATGAGCATGTAAAGTTAAAATAATTTAGTGTTAGATAGTTAACGCGTGACCGGAGGGCTGGGTCATATCTTGCACAGCGGATCAGCATTGCGATCCAAAGGGGCGATGCTGCCAGCCTTCTGGGCACGCTGCCAATAGACAGCGATTTGGGGCAAATTTTCTATTTATAGTTTATCTTTAAGTTTATTTTTTAATTTTTAGCATTTAATTTTTATTTTAGGTCTAGTTTTATTGTTTATTGTGGTGTTATTTGTTTTTTTAAGTTAAAATTACGTTACTACCACAGATAAAAAGCTTATCATAGTAAAATCGGTTGTGGTAATGCTAGCCATTGCCTACCGTTTTTGAACACGTTTTAGAGGACTTACAATGTGAGTGTAGATAATAGTACATTACTTACCTAGGGCTGTAAAAAAAAGAAAGCCCGAAATCGCAGGTATTTGGGACCCGAGCCGCAGGCGAGGGTTGTAAATATGCGATAGAGGGCTTTCTTTTTTACTGCCCGTGGTGAGTACACAATTTTACGTCCCCACCTGGCCATAATGCGAGTTTTACCGTAAGCGTAGCGAGCGGTAAAACTCACATTATGGCCAGGTGTGACGTAAAGTTTATTATAGTTGTGTGTCTTCTTAAAACTTACAAACTCATATAGATAATACACTCAGTCAAAGACAACTTAACTAAAATCATTGCTACCGTCCGTTGTCGTTTCCGGTGCAAAAGTGCACATAACGCTTGCAGCATTACCACGCTGGATAGCCATAGACAGTCTTTGCACCAGAAACGACTCGGAGCGGGGGTCCTCTCCCTTTAGAATTAATTGTTGTGAGAATCAATAACTTCTACACTTCTTTTTTACGCACTAGCTCTAGTAATATGCCAAGAGTATGTCATACTTACTGAGTCCGTAACCCACAGGCTTATACTCAGGAAAGTAATAAAGAACGCGAAACTAAGTGGGTGGATGACCAGAAACAAGTATCGGTACGGATTCTCACGCCGGGCCTTGGTGCAATATATTAGAAGGCCAGATGTAGCCAGGAATGCCAGGGTCGATAACACACTGCAAAGAAAAAAACACATTTTTTATACCACGACCGTGGCAAACCAGCGTACGGCCCGCCTGATGGTAAGCAGTTACCGTAGCCTATAGACGTAGCCGTAGCCTGCAACCCCAGGATTCACATGCACGTTGCCTACCCTTTAAGAACCTATACACTAGTCCTTTTTTGAAGAACCTCATACTGTAGCCCGCTGGGAAAACCTCGGCAGGTAGTTCATTCCACAGTCGTAGCGTTCGTTAAATTACGTACAGTTTAGGATAGCAGACTTTGATGGGTTAATATATGGCAATAAAACACCAGTCAAATCAGGTACTGTTTATGAAACTTCAAAACGACTCGTTACTTAATATGCTGAAGTTAGTATGAATATGGAAATATGGCCATAATGAATCTACCGTAATTTATAGCAAAACGTATAATTTTGATTTGTCAAACGTTTGATGGGTTAGTTATTAACTTGAATGGGACCACGTATCAATAGACTATGATCAAAACAAATAAACAAGATCAAATGTGGGTAGTTCGAAAAACTCGCCCAGCTACAAGACCACCTAACATTCTTTTACTCGTTCTTTTCTATGTATGAGAAGGATGAAAGGGATGTGTACAGAAATAATTTCATTATTACTGATAGTCTATGGTGGTCTTTAAAATGCAACATTACCCAGTTTTTCTCCGGGACCAGAAGGCTCATGTAGCTCTTGGACGTTAGAGGTAATTATTAAGTTCCGTTTTAGTTAGTACAGTCGCCATCAAATATATCGGAGCGGCCAAGGTACTCAAAAATATCTGAACATGCACTTTATCGCCTTGACAATAGATGCATTATTCAGATATTTGTGAACACCTTGGCCGCTTCGATATATCTGATTGCGACTACTGTCAGCTCCGGTTCGAAGGACCAGATTGCGCATTTATAAATCAAAATGTGCGGTTTTTATGAGAATAAAATTAATTCTCTTTAAACTTGATTTTATTATTGTAAAGTACAACGCGGACTTGCTCTTGCATTGTGATCGGAAGTAGGGACAAATGCCATATTAAATTGATAAAATTATTAAACTAGGAACACACGCTATAGCTCTGGGAGTCTATTCGACATGGCATAACTGACAGTCGCATGCGAGACAACTATGATATCACACTTTTGTGACAGTTGATTCACCTAACCACCTACGTCAAAATCAACAGGTCTCACTAGAGGAATTTCTCTATTGGCATGGGCGCCATCTTATTGTTTTGACGTTGACGTCAGTAAATTATGGGAATCCCACGTAAGGCATTTGTTTACCTCTAGTAGGTAAAGAGAGCCTTGAAGCTTTTATGAAAACTCATTTGAAAGCGACATCTCTGAATGTCTTCTGAAACTAAATACGTGTATGAGTATGTGTGTAAATCATACGTGTATTTTCGTGCTACAATACTAGGCTAGAATTAGGGTAGTCTACATAGACGGCTTACAAGCAATTTTTTAGATTTGACGATGCATTTGGGTGTAGCAACGATGACGAAACCTGTGCTTTGGGTAAAAGATATGTGACAAATATTACATATTGAATAAAAATGACTGGTATGAATGATTTAAAGATTTCTTGTAACCAATAAATGTTTTTGTCACAAGAAATAAAACAATATATTGACTTGTAAACCGACCACGTAGATCCAATATTATGTAGAATAGGTTTAGTGTAAATAAATTATAATATCAAGAATACAACCTTGATATCTATCTCACGTGTTTATATCGAGACCCGAAAAAGGGAATGATTACAAAATTATAACTAGTGTATGGTGCAGTGAAACACTTCTTACTTGCATTAATACGTTTAATTTTGACGACAAAGTAAAAATATTTAATATTAGCAAAAATTATCAATTATTTAAAATTTAGCATTTCACGTAAAAATCACAATAATGGCATCTAAATAAGGGTATTTCACATTCAATAAGTTCCCTAGTGGTCAGAATACAATTAAATTATAATTACAAAAATATTTAAATTTAGCACTTCACTTAAAAATGAAGAGAACTGTACCTATTTCACTTTCACATTCAACAACCTCCCTAGTGACCAGAATGTAATTAAATTACAATAATTAAAAATATTTAATATTAGCACTTCACTTAAAAATGAAGACGACTGTACCTAAACAAGGACATTACAAATTCAATAGTTAGCAAAACCGGTAAGTAAAAATAAAGACTCGGCTAGTAATAATTTGGCTGCAGGAAAATAATGGGTTAATGAGGCGGGTGATATGGATGGTGACAGATGATGCGCTGGCTGAACGTAGCCTAAATTAAAGAGCCAGGTCTTTATACGCCCGTCAAACGAGGCAATTGGAATTTGGGGAAGTTTAGCAAAACAACAAAAAAAACTATTATGGCACAAAAATACTGGATACAAAAAAGGAATCCGATTTGTAACGTTTTTTTAACAAAAATATAAATAATTTGATGTTCTCGAAAGCAGGATGCAAAAGCTGTTGCTTAAATTAAAAAAGAGTTCGTGGGCCAGTGTCCGCTTTGATACGGCGGACCCAATAGCTCGCTGAACTCCTTTTCTCACTTGCGAGAGCCCGCTGGATGCGGACTCTAACTCTCCGATGATGTGGCGAAGAAACCCGCGGAAATCGCGGCAGCTGCAGACTGTCCCGCCGGCCCGGCATCCACAAGGGCCTTCCGGAATCAGGCGGTTTCAGGGTATAGCACTTGCTAAATAATTTATATTGGGCCTCTTCGCCCGGCAAGGGTTTCGGTTTTATTTCTGCTCCAACAATGCAACAATAGCACTTGCCATACAATGTTTGAAATAAATCGCACTTTATCACGATGCAGCTAAGCAAATTATGGCAAAAAAGACCAGAACAAATCCAGATTATCTCTTTTTCTTTCAAAATCTCACGGCGCTCTGACAGACTCCATCAAAAATCAACTTTTTTCTTTTGACAATCTGGAATACCTCAAAATTCACATTCAAAATTAGCGCGAGTCTTATCTCAATTTTATAACTGCCAGACGTATTACAAAATACGGACTGATATAAGCGCCATCTACCTGTAATGCCGTGAATCACAATGTACGCTTTTTTATATATCAACCGTGACCTAGCCTTAGACACAGAAGTTCAGAAGTTCTAAAGAAAGTCGACAGATGTCGTACGATACGTAGCGTAATGCTACAATGGTTAATAAAGTTGTATCTTGAGCGTCGCGGGAGGCACTAGAAGCAAACAAACTGCTGCCGAGAGTATTACAACATTTTTCACCACGCCACGGCAAAAAAATACAAGCTTAGGTAAATACATAAAACAAAACAAATTAATTCTGCCAAATATTTATGGTTCAAAATCATCGTTCTATAACGTAAAGTAATAACTAAGGGAGAACCTTGTGAAAAAAAAAACAATTTTACTGACGCTTTAAAAAAATCAAGATAGGCGGTGGTGCTGATGTGGTGAAAAAGCATTCACACACAAGAAAATAATTTTAATAAGAAAACCTAACTACTAATAATATAATTATTTAATTTTGCAATGTTTCTGTCTGTTTTAATACCTACTTATAGTGCTGCAGTCTTTGTTACGTCAACGTCTATGGAAAGTTTGAGGCATTTCAAAAACATCAGAAAAGAAATTAAATTCGAGAAATAAATGAATCTTACACAAATCGAACTAGGCCCACAGTAAGCTCATTAAGGCTTGTGTTATGGGTAGGTACTAGACGATATATATATATATATATATTTGATAAATATGGATAAATACTTAAATACATAGAAAACATCCATAACTCAGGAACAAATATCTGTGATAAACACACAAACAAATTCCCTGACCAGGATTCGAACCCGGGACCTCCTGCTTCGTAGGCAGCCAGGCAGGGTCACTACCGACTGGGCTAGGAGGCCGTTATTTCTATCGGTAGCCTGGTAGTCAGTGCCTTAAAGCCCTTAAAGGATTGTTTGACATTTGATACTTCACGCAGATAAACATAGTAGAAAAATTGAGCAACAGTATAGTAATTATCAAAACAAACTCTGGTAGCCTGGCGGCCAGACGCCCGACTTACGCTCTAAGGATCGCGGGTTCAAACTTGGCTCCTACTACTGCCTCCTAACTTAACTAAGGTTTTAGACACTTCAAACAATATTACACATATTCTTCATAGATTCTAATTTAATGTAAGACTCTTATATTACAAAGGTATTCCTAATCCTGAGAGTTGAGGATGTTATGGAAATATAAACATATCAGGTAAATAAATACAGTGCACAGTAGTACTAGTCATAATCCTCATGATTATAACTAATTGCCACTAACAAGACCCAAGTTTTGAATTACTATTTAGGAGACTCGGGATATGAAAACCAATGAGTCTTCATTTCAAAAAAGAAGTTGACGTTTACTGCAAGTAAATGTAATTGTGTATCTGACTGACTTACGTGTAAGTTATATTCCAATATTATATCATATTATATTTCTTATATAATGAATTGATATGGTTACACATGGCACTTTAAACTATACATACTTGTTTCTTTAAACATCGATTTTTTTAAAGGGTGTTCAATTTTTCAGCTGCTTTCGCCACCGCATCTGTATGTTTATTGGATCCGGTGAGGTGAGAAGCCGCCAGTGTGTCTACGCATGTAGTATGCACATGTACATGGGGAATGGCTATACAGCCGCATACAGTCAAGGCGTTGTAGGAGATTTATTGCTAGTGGCTTGCTTAATCTGAGGAAATCTACTCTAACATAGCATCCAAATTACACAAAATAATGCAGAGCACAGTGAATGCAGGGTACTGTAGAGATATTCTCAACAGCAGGGTGGAAGAACCGTATAACTCATCGCAATTTTTGATGTTTATCCATTCGCTCCTCGGCTAGATATCGACATTTCTTTTATGGCATATTAATTGAACTTTAGGTTAAATAGGTAATGCCAATCATATTATATTTTAACAGTTATATATTTTTAATAAATACCTACAATTAATAATCATAAAAATTATAAATATTAATGTGCTCTCAGTGAAAATGTCTTAAAATCATATCAATTTTAATATAATACTACCTAGTTTGAATAGTCAGAAATCAACTTCGCGCAAAAGTTTCGTGGGGGCAATTACTAGAGGTCGCCTCCATCATTACTATCGTTAGCCTGGTAGTCAGTGCCTTAAAGGATTGTTTGACATCTGATACTTCACTACTTAAACATTATAGATACTGGTGCTGGCTATACTGTAAATTTATCAAAAATCTAAAATTACCGGTCGGCTTCCATATAGCGTTGACAGCGTTGTAGAGCCCATCACGGAGATATTGAAAACATAAATCTTAAAGGTCGTAAATGGGCGCTAGTATGTGTGGCGTCAAGTTAAAAATACAAAAAAAAACCGGCCAAGAGCGTGCCGGCCACGCTCAGTGTAGGGTTCCGTAGTTTTCCGTCCGTCACAGTAAGTGTCCCCACTTAAGAGTTAAAATAACACCGCCATGTAGGATATGATATGAGCGTTCCACGTACAGCGACATCTATCGGCAAATTAAGTAAACTATTGCGCGCGAGCTTAAAGTATGGAAGATGATTTTTATGGGATAATTCTTTATTGCATGAACCGATTTTCACCGTTTTTACTTTATTTGAAAGCACTTCATTTCATTGTGATTTTGTAGAAATTACAGGTACAATAAACACCTGCTTATACGGTTAAATTACAAACTTATTTTAGAAATTATTTTGTATTTTTTTTTCAAAAACTATTCAACCTATCAAGTTCAAAATAATTTTCCTAGATCGTTTTTATAAAGTTCTACTTTTGATTTTTTTTTTATATTTATAAAAGTTATGGTTCAAAAGTTAGAGGGTGTGTGTCCCCCACATTTTTTTTAACTTCTGGAGCGATTATTTCCGAAAATATTTACATTATCCAAAAATTATTTTAGTAAACCCCTATTCATTAAATACCTATCCAACAATATATCACACGTTAGGGTTGAAATGAAAAAAAAAATCACTCCCCACTTTATGTATAGGGGAGGTACCCTAATAAAAAAAAATCCACTTTTTATTTTATCACTTTGTCGGCGTGATTGATATACATATCAGTACCAAATTTCAGCTTTCTAGTGCTAACGGTCACTGAGATTATCCGCGGACGGACGGACGGAAGGACGGGCAGACATGGCAAAACTATAAGGGTCCTAGTTAACTACGGAACCCTAATACGTTAATTTATCGTTACGCTTAAATTTTGACACACGGCGAAGCCCACTTACTTAACCACCCACAAAATCTACATACTTACCAAATTTAAGGCCATTACGGTGGGCGTATAAGGTTTTAAGACCAGTTGAAATCGCAATTTGTTGAGCCTTAATTTATTTTTGAGCTTACTGCTCGAAATTTTTACAGAAGCTATAAGACCCGTTTAGTAAGAAAATACCAAATTTAAGACCATACCGGTGGGCGCATAAGGATTTAGGACCATTTTAAGAAATAGTCGGCTTCATAACATCAACTGTAAGACACTCCTCCGTCTACAGCTCAGCCAGCCTCGTAGGTAAAGTCACTAAAATCTTACAGGACCCCCACCCCCAAACCATGGAACTGTGGGCTTAGAGGAGGCCAAAAAAGCTTGGTGAAGTGGTTGGCGGGTTAGGATGTTTTTACCCATCCAAATTGTCAATGGAGCTGGGAAGACGTATTGTGCCAAATTTCTTATGAGTCACTCACTCCTAAGCCGCAGCACTGGCTACCGGCTTACAGTGTGGACAGCTTTTCCAGACACTGTCAGTAATAATGACATTAATTCTCTACTCATCTTGCTCATCCTTCATTCATATACATAGAAAAGGATGGGTACAGAAATATTGACATTATTAATGGATAGAAATAAGTCAAATAATAATAACATTAAATAATTAAAATACTTTAAAAAAAAGAAACAGAAAAAATATATAAATGTACAAAAATCTATAACATAAAAAAGTTAAAAACTAAAATAAAAACGTCTTCTAAGGCTTTTCCACAAAATATGCACTTAATGAATACACACAAATCATATGTAAGTTAACCAGTGAACGCACCGGGTAGTTCGGTTTAACTGGTCCCTATGCACAACATTACATTGTTGCATTGCGCTTGGTGTTACCGAGCGCCTTTGTTCTTAACTCGTCCACCAGTTTTTGCATTCTACCCTCACCCATTTAGCTTTAAGATAAATATTGTTTTCTCAGTAAGTGATTTACGTAAATCTTTTTGAGAAATAAATGTCTTAAACCGTATAGTACCTGGACCGGCACCTGATTGATTGAAATCTGATTCCGGCTTTGAGTCCGTGTTTGTGCTCCACACAGGTGTTATTGCGGTACTTAAGTAAATACCACATGCGTGCCTGTGGGATGCTATATGCGTAGACACACTGGCGGCTTCTCACTTCATCGGAACCAATAAACAAGCAGGTGCGGTGGCCAAAGAAGCTGAAAAACTGAAGACCCATAAAAAAAATTATACCTTTCGTAGTCGAGACCCTTGGCGCGTGGGGACCCAGTGCTCAGTAACTTTTTAAAGAACGCAAAAAGAGGCTCGTCGACTCAATTGGTGACCAAAGAGCTGGCAGCTTCCTCGCTCAACTCATAAGTTTTGCGATACAGCGGAGAAATGCTGCCACCATCCTCGTTTGCTAGTTTCTAACATGTCGATACATATAATATATATCGAAACCTCGACAAAACAAATACCCACGGTAAATACCCCGTTTTAAATAGTTTTTGTAACTTCCATAAAAAAAATTGCGTTCTACGACGTTAAAAAAATTGATTTATTTAGAACGTCATATAAATATTGAATACCATTTTTTTTTTCAAAAATAAAAAAATATAAGGATGAACATTTAAAGCATTCTTTTAGAAACATGAATGAATGAATGAATGAATGAATGAAAGATTTATTCATGACAATTACAAAAAACATAATAAACAATAACATATACAACCCGAAACATTAATTGCCACGAAATCGTCGCAACTCAGCGTTAAATGCCGGCAGGGCCAGCGCTGGTCTTCCGTTGCAACCATTTGACGACACGGCGCATTGACGCCACGATCACATCCCCAAAGTAAGAATACATTAATCAAAACAAGAGAAAAAAAACAATAAAAAACAGGAAATAAAAAACATATACCTGTTATACACTTTATAACGGCATGTTAAACTATAAGCCACTTAAACATGGATATCCAGTTATCCGTGTGCCAATTAAGTAAATATTTGAAACTATTTAAAGTATTTTTTTTCAAAACTGTCCCGCAAGGTTAACTTTTACGGTTTAAAATAAGGCGGTGAAGTGCCTAGTTTTTGGTCAAAAAATTTGGAGTGGTTAGCTCAAAAATAATACAAATACAAAAATTGCGATTAGATTCGAATCTTAAAATAATTGATGACACATATTGATTTATGCAATAAAATTTAGTTGATAGGATGCAAAATGATCAATATATCCAACTAAAGTGAAAATTTATAAATTCTTTTGAAGTGGCTCAAAGATATCAAGCTGCAAAATTTCAAAATTTTACGATTTTTTAAAGTGTGAATTGAAATGATTTTTAACATTGTACCGTAAAATAAATTGTATGGCAACCATACACATAAACGCAACATTTCACTGTAAAAATAGCAATTTCATATTTTTTCCATACTTTAAACAGGGCAACTATGTGATCGTGACGTCACTTTTGCACGTCATTTTGGAGCGTTTTGAGTAACAAATGCAAATCTCGGACTTTAAGTCTCATTTCTGACTTTTCTGTTGCTTTAACGCAATTAGTCCCATATAGACATTTGATCCTCACAACAAAACGAATCGATTGATACCATACATGAAAAAAAATTCACCATGCCTATATTGTATGCTCCCACCGAAATTTGGTATGTAGGTTATTTGAAGTAGACTTTACCGTAAGTACAAATTTGGAGCGGTAAAACCACTGATTAATTAACGTTATTTTCTTGTATTTTCAACTTGACGCCATATGATATGATATGATATTTATTCAAGAACAATTCACATCGTGTTATACATACTAGCGCCCATTTAAGACCT
Organism: Pammene aurita; assembly: GCA_947086415.1. Taxonomy (NCBI): domain Eukaryota; kingdom Metazoa; phylum Arthropoda; class Insecta; order Lepidoptera; family Tortricidae; genus Pammene; species Pammene aurita. Next base: position 30,993,355 of record OX352303.1, read on the forward strand.
AGTAAGACTTATTTTTTCATGATCTCGAAGATGGGCTCTATATCGCTATATGGAAGCCAACCGATAAGATTTTTGATAAATTTACAGTGGGGCGGACTAACAAGGTGTAATCTGTGTTCGTATCACGGATTTATATGAAGTGGATCTTTTTCTTAAACCTTGTCCCTAACCAAGGATGTGCATTTCTGTCATTGAATTTGACAACTAGTATCCGATACGTTTGCCTAAAGTGAGAAAGAGAACTTGCCATGCGTGAAGAAGGGACAACATGATTCGTAACGTCAAAGAGGGACCTCTGTATAGTACTATTGTTTACTCGGTGCCCTAGCCACAGTTGAAAATTATTACCGAGTAAAAGAATCGTTCATAGGCGAGTAGCATAAAACCGGCCAAGTGCGTGTCGGACCACGCATAATAGAGGGTTCCGTACCTTCCATGGAATAAGAACCAAACTAATACCAGAAGGTCGTATCTGATACATATGGAAGAAGTTTTTGGAGATAACTCAAAAATGGCTGAACTGATAATGTTCATAATAATTTTCGTAAAAAGTATGTAATAGAAAAATAAGATAATCTTCTTAAATTTTGTTAAGTTTATTATATGGACTTAGGGTTCGTTACGGGGGGGGGGGTTCACTCAATTTTTCTTACTTTCAAGGCGATTATTTCTGAAAATATGAAAATATTCACTAAATCACAAAATGTTCAAAAAAACCGCAATGTTATTTTTAAACACCTATCGATTGATGTGCAACATGTTGATATTAGGGGAAAAATTGTTTTTTGTAATTTAGTTACATGGAGCGCCCCCCATAAAAATATTTTCTCCTTCAATTTAACTACATATAGTCTGTCCAGCCAACGAACGCAGTAGCAATGTACAGCGACCAAAAGTATGACAACACTAAGAATCAGTGAAAAAAGCAGCAATGATCATCAACTTCTATGTTTTTAATTTTAGTTGGTATTTCCACCCCTTTCATTACGTGACATTCACGGTGTGTAAAAAGGAGACGGATATATTTCGTCTGATCTGTCATCAACTGTAACAAATAATCTGGTTGAGGCAATTGACATATGCCATAAAAACGAATTTAAATTCAATGTAGAACGTTGCAGGAGTTCTATCTCACTCGCGCTTAAGACGAGAGAGTGAAATGCACTAGAAACAAATTCAATGTAAAAGATATGTGAATTGAAATGTTCGTCACGAACACGGTGTCTCATCACAAAGGGTCGGCACATGTACGTATTTTGAATTTGCCGCGCTTTTCTACTGAAAAAATGGTTTGCCAGACTATAATTGTTATAGTTTCCGAGTAAAATGGCTGTGACATACGGACAGACGGACTGACGGACAGACAGACGGACATGACGAAACTATAAGGGTACCGTTTATGCCATTTTGGCTACGGAACCCTTAAAAGTACTAAAAACGGTCCGATAGAGAGCATAATAGTGGGGGGCGGTACCTCACTCGCACTCGTTACAAAATTGTCACATTTGACACATATTCACATTTTGATTGTCTGCTGACGTCATTACCTCCTTAGTCAAAACGAGACACTTCCTTAGATAAGCTTCTCTGTCGGCCTCACTTTGTGACCGAAGAATGAGATCCACTTCTTATACATCCATGGTTCGATACATACGTATACCTACTAAAAAAACCACCAAACTCTCTGCCATGGGATTCCCTACGTCCTGTCAACATATCTAAAATGGTGGCCATAGCCATAGACAAAACGCTCTAGCGAGACCTACTGACAGCTTGACAGTTAGGTGTATCACTCTATCACCTAGTGAGACAACTGTGAGAGCAACGTCTTACAGTTTGGCATCTCGAATAAGGGCCCTGGATGAGTGTAGTCAAAGGGCTCACTATGTCGATTTACAAGAATACTTAAATTATTTCACTAATAGATAGCGTATATTGTGTAGTTTTAGAAAGTACAAGTAATAATAATTACGACAAAGTTACTTACATGAGATGCACCTGCCCACCTGAAAATCGGATCGAATAGTCGTTTGGCAAACAAATGCCCAAAACCAATGCCATTAAAAACAGCTGCAGCAAGTTTATAGTCAGCACCTGGAAAGCAAATATTATCATAAGCTAACGTATCCTTTTAAAAGGTGTAAAAGCTGAAAGTTTAAAGATTGTCAAGACTTTTCGGATCCGACTGAGGAGGATATCAATTCGTCGGGATCTTTGTTTTTGCTATTTTTTTTTTATGTATGTTCACCGATTATTCGAATACGACTGGACTGATTTGGAAAATTATTTTTTTGTTTGAAAGAGTATACTTCACAGTTGGTCCCATTGTCATCAGGTCAGGATCTGATGGTGGGGTCCTGGAGAAATCGAGGGAAATATTCAACTATTATAGACACACCTATAGTGATTTGAGTACTTTTTACAGCAGCTCGAGCATTTGCTTTTGGAAAGGTGGAGGCTATATGATGTCGGTTCTTTTTTGTAAAATTAAATAATACACGCAGATTGGTATAATGAAATTAAACACGCCAAGCACACTGCAGGTGGTGGAACAGTGAAACTGGAAAATTGTATTTTGTGGTATCGAATTAAAAAAACTAACAAGATCCTTGCTAAATTTTACTTTGCCTATGTGTTGTTGCAATTGGTGTCTTACATAATACGAGTAGGTACCAATTCTACCGTGGCATTACCATTTCACACAACACTAACGATATCTAAAATAATAGTTTAGCCATATTCTAGCCATAGTAACAGGATGCAATCTTAGGTCTATTGCAACAATATTATTATATATAATAATTTAAAGCTAATATAGTATTCGAATTGATTCGATGAGACATTTAAACTAATTTAACTCTAATTGGTAAAGGGTGAAATTAAAAAAAAATGCTTGATTCTTTTTCTAATGATAGGAATTATTTTCTTTTTATTATCTAATCTTCAATTAAGTACAAAAAAAAGTTACAGAATTTTCGGATGCGCCATGAATTTTATAAAAATAAAAACATTTATACGAATATTTTGGATGTGTCGTCACTGGTAGGTAAACCTAACGCACTGTTAGGGTAATAATCAGAGCTCGGATTTTTCACGGCAAAACAAAACACTAGCGTAATTTAGCCAGTGCTTGAAATATTATTTTATCGACACCTATCGAGTCTTACTAGAGTATATGACAGGTATTGCCTCAGTACATTTTTTCTTTTTTAGGATTCCGTAGTCAACTAGGAACCCTTATAGTTTCGCCATGTCTGCCCGTCCGTCCGTCCGTCCGTCCGCGGATAATCTCAGTGACCGTTAGCACTAGAAAGCTGAAATTTGGTACTAATATGTATATCAATCACGCCGACAAAGTGGTAAAATAAAAAGTGGATTTTTTTAATTTATTAGGGTACCTCCCCTATACGTAAAGTGGGGAGTGATTTTTTTTTCATTTCAACCCTAACGTGTGATATATTGTTGGATAGGTATTTAAAAATGAATAGGGGTTTGCTAAAATCATTTTTCGATAATGTAAATATTTTCGGAAATAATCGCTCCAGAAGTAAAAAAATATGCGTCCCCCCCCCTCTAACTTTTGAACCATAAGTTTTAAAAATATGAAAAAAATCTCAAAAGTAGAACTTTATAAAAACTTTCTAGGAAAATTATTTTGAACTTGATAGGATGAATAGTTTTTGAAAAAAATTACAAAATAATTTCTGAACTAAGTTTGTAATTTAACCGTATAAGCAGGTGTTTATTGTACCTGTAATTTCTACAAAATTACAATGAAATGACGTGCTTTCAAATAAAGTAAAAACGGTGAAAATCGGTTCACGCAATAAAGAATTATTCCATAAAAATCATCTTCCATACTTTAAGCTCGCGCGCAATAGTTTACTTAATTTGCCGATAGATGTCGCTGTACGTGGAACTCTCATATCATATCCTACATGGCGGTGTTATTAACTCTTAAGTGGGGACGCTTACTGTGACGGACGGAAAACTACGGAACCCTACACTGAGCGTGGCCCGACACGCTCTTGGCCGGTTCTTATTAGATGGTACACCTATCAGTGTGAATGTCAAAATTTAAAAACTAACAAACGTGCGAAAATTTCGAAAAACAGGAGACTTACTAGAGCTCAAAATCAATATTTTTGACCAGTCTAAGGTGACCTACTGGGGGTTAGAAGGTTGTGCATTAATTACCGGACATCCTGTATAAGTAATAAAATAACTTTTCATTTTAGCTTTGCCATAGTCGAGCAACAAAGAGGTAGGTCTGCATGTACAACTTAGAACGAAGTAACTATACCACCTCATTTAAAATGATAGAAACGACTGCAAATTTCATCTCACATGACATATGACATTCACACTTTAACTGTCATTTCATTACGTATAAAACGTAAATTGCATCTAGGTATTATTTATTTCGCAACGCATTGAATCCGACGTGTTGGATATACGTACAATAACTTAATATTGCAAGGTATCAATTAATACAAAAATGAGTAATGTACAAGATCGGATCAAAACGTGGATTGAAAATCACCCTGAGTTAGTCTATAATGAAGTGACCTCCACTATATACTGCTCTATGTGCGATATGCATCTAAAACTGAAGAAATGCAATATTGAGAATCATGTGAAAAGCAACCGCCACAATTACCGTTCGGGGCAACCAAATAGGAAACATCAATTTTATTTCGATTTAATTATTTTTCTTATTTCATGCAACATACCATGGGCAACAGTCAACAACAATAATTTTCGTCATTTTTTTAACAAGTATTTATGTTGCGACTGCTCTATGACTTCTTTACCGGACGAATCGACCCTGCGAAAAATTTATTTAAATCTCGTGTACAAAAAAACTATACAGGGTATAAGAGAGGTAAACAAAACCAATTATTTGTGGATATCTATAGACGAAACACCAGATTTCATGGGAAAATGTGTGACAAACGTGGTGATTCGGTCTTTGCAAAAAAATTGTTCTAAGCAATTTTATCTTTTGGGGTCGAAGGTTTTAGAGAAGGTAAATGGGGAAACAATAGCAAACCTAATAATAAACCAATTAAAATTTTTGTTTCAAAATTCTTTCAATGATAACGTAAACAATTTGCTTTTACTTTGCACAGATAGTGCCGCATATATGCTTAAAGCCGGTCGTATTTTAAAAGCAACGTTTCCTCGTATGAAACACATTACGTGTTTAGCTCATGGTCTGCACCGGGTTGCCGAAGAAGTGCGAGATAATTTCAAAGGTGTGGATGGGTTGATATCGAATGTCAAAAAGATATTGCTAAAATCTCCAGAGCGTGTACGCCTTTTTAAGGCAAAATATCCGTCCATTCCCCTACCTCCCGAGCCAATTATCACCAGATGGGGAACTTGGATATCTGCTGCGGTATATTACGCTCAATACTATGAGCAAATACGTGATGTCGTCTCCATACTTGCTAATGACTCGGCAGCTATAAGAGCTGCAAAAAAATGTTTTCAAACACGCAAACTACGACCGGAGTTAAATTTCATTCGCGACAACTACGAAGTAATAGCCTCTTCAATAGAACAATTGCAATGTTCGACTTTATCCATTGCGGAATCCTTCCTCATTCTGGATACTGTTCGTTGCTACGTAAACTGGAGTAAACTTTTACCAGTTATACGTAAATTTGAAGCCGTGCTCGAACGAAATCCTGATTACGAAATTTTAAGAGACATATCTGAAAATATTACCCGAACTGATAATGAATTCTATAAATTTGCTCCCTTGACGTCAACTGAAGTTGAACGTACATTTAGTGTACATAAATGGATTTATAGTGATAAACGCAACTGTTTACTCCCAGAGAATGTTGAAAAGATAATGATCATCTACTCCTATCACTATTACCCAAATAAAATGTCTTGTGCTGCTGTGTGTACTGACGTAGATTTTGAAGAAGAAATTGCGTCTGTTTCTAATATATAGTAACTTTATACAAATGTTTTTATTAGTTTTATTACATATTAATTTTATTTGGTGACTTTTATTTCTTCTAGTTCTGAATTATCGATATCGATAAAATAATATTTCAAGCACTGGCTAAATTACGCTAGTGTTTTGTTTTGCCGTGAAAAATCCGAGCTCTGGTAATAATACTCATATAAATACATTAACCCTTTCGAGGTTTTAAATAATAATAATAATAATAAGAGACGTTTATGTAATAAGATTGCATAAGTACATAATAAGAGTACAGTCGATCATGCTTAAACTTATTAAAAAGGAAAGTGACTTAGCTTATGTCTGTGGCCCTACCATCTTCAAGCAATGGACGCTGTTAAATATGTATGATATGACTAGCTTTCCGCCCGCGACTTCGTCCGCGTATAATACGGTTCCTCAATTTCCTCATACAGAGTTTCATATCCAATTTTATCTTCTTAACTAACTTTTGTTAATCCCCAAACCATCTTCTTAATCTATTTATACTTATAGCTATTTTGGCGAAAAAACGGGTAACGTAGACATAGTTTCATGACGCATGTCCTCTCATGGGACTACGCCTGTCGCCTCACGGGACGACGCATGTCGTCTCACAGGACGACGCCTGTCGTCTAACGGGACGACGCCTGTCGTCTCACGGGACGACGCCTGTCCTCTCATGGGACTACGCCTGTCGTCTCATGGGGCTACGCCTGTCGTCTCACGGGACGACGCATGTCGTCTCACAGGACGACGCCTGTCGTCTCACGGGACGACGCATGTCGCCTCACGGAACGACGCATGTCCTCTCATGGGACTATACCTGTCGTCTCACGGGACGACGCATGTCGCCTCACGGGACGACGCCTGTCGTCTCACGGGGCGACGCCTGTCGTCTCACGGGGCGACGCCTGTCGTCTCACGGGACGACGCCTGTCGTCTCACGGGACGACGCATGTCGTCTCACGGGACGACGCCTGTCGTCTCACGGGACGACGCCTGTCGTCTCACGGGACGACGCCTGTCGTCTCACGGGACGACGCATATCCTCTCATGGGACAACGTATTGTGTTTTGACGATGCCTATTGGAGGTCACTGCGTCTCGTCGCTGGGCCACGGGCACCGAGCGGAATATCACAATATCTGAAGTAGCAACAATGAGACGGGATGACGCATGACGCACGTTTTCTCATAGGACGACACAATGTCACTCCTACCAACCTTGCTGCGGTTTATCAGTATATTTCGAAGTTGAACAAAATATTTAAAATAAAGTATGATAATGACAGTGACATTTTTTATATGTGTAAATTTTGTAACAACATTATAAATAGGTCCATTAATAGTAAACAATAAACTTAAATATAAATAAAAAATAATCTTATATAAATTTATACTAAAATAACCAATCCCCCCACGGCATGGTACGGTCACGTCTGAAAATATGGAAACATTTAATGTGACAAAAACATGTATCCAAGACGTTACGCCTTGGTAATAGAGTCGTGGCTACATATTTTTGTCACATAAAATGTATCCATATTTTCAGACGTGACTGTACCGTAGATATTGGCAGCATTCCCTCTCTGTATGGCAAGACCAATACGTTGGGCCAGGATGCTGCCAGCTCTACGATCACCGGTGGAATCCACTAGCCTCTTTATCAAAAAATTTGACAAATATTAGGTGAGCTGTCACTGTCAGTGTCACAATATTGACAAGTATGACATTATCTGTCATTGTCAGTGTCACAATATTGACAAGTATGTCAGTAACTGTCAAACTTGGAAATATGGCTTGTCAGCCGTAGCAGGGCTAGCAATGGGCTATGACGTAATAATAAATATAGACCGGACATACTCAAACATGACGGGAGAAATAATTACTTCCAATATCACGGTAGCACACACTGACAATTTGTTTATTGCTTACACACACACCTACAATCTCAAAAAGCGTAAAAGAGAAGGCATACTTAATGGAAGTAGTAAGAAAGAGACAACTATTGTTTTGTCATTGCGCATAAGTTCTATAAAGCGCAGTACAGACTCCATGGAATATTAAACGGGATAGTTAGAGAGCCCACGACACTGAACCTAGTTCGATAAGTCTCCTAGATGAAATATATATAATTAGTCGCGTCTTTAATGGGGGAACACGAAATGCCGATGCTGCAATGCAAAAAAAGTGGTGGCGTATTTTTTTTTTTTTTGATAAAAAATAAAAAGTCCGGTTTCTAGTACGATAAGTCTCCCCTAGGTTTCCTTTGTTCCTCGAAGCAGGGGAGGGGCAGGGCTACACGATAATGCTGTGCTGCAAGCCCCCGTGCGTGGCCTTCAGTGGTGGTCTGTGGCAGCAGCATCAAAAGATTGTAGATGTATGAAAAAACAAAACGCCTGATCTTTTTATAACAAAAACAAGATGTTATGTAACCTAAACTTACCGCCTGAACTGCAACAAGATGTTACGTTATTAAAATGATTTTATATTTTAAAAGATCAGGCGCTTTATTTTTTCATACATCTACAATCTTTTGATGCTGCTGCCACTGACAAGGCCACGCACAGGGGCTTGCAGCACCACATTATCGTGTAGCCCTACCCCTCCCCTGCTTCGAGGAATAAAGAAAATCTAGGAGAATTATCGTACTAGAAACCGGTTTTTTATTTTTTTTCAAAAAAAAATTAAAATACGCCACCACTTTTTTTGCATTGCAGCATCGGCATTTCGTGTTCCCCCATTAAATACACGACTAATTATATATATCTCATCTAGGAGACTTGTCGACCTAGGTTCAGTGTCATGGGCTCTCTAACTAGGATGAGGATGTTAGCGTTTGATAGCGATAAGTTGCGCTCTACGGCGCTTCATCGGCTATCCATGCAAAAACGCTGTGTATGTAGCCAGCCTTATAAATCTTGAAGAAAAATAAAAAGAAAATGGCGCCATTGTTAAATTAGTTGTTAAACCGTAAAAAAATCAAAGTATTCCATCTTATTTAGGAGTGATGCCATTTTAACAGGGGTATCACGGGGCATTGGAGGGTAAGCTAATTACGTCTTCACCTCTCGCTGGCCTGGGCGCTACTAATGGACAGTTGTTTGAAATCACTCATATTGATGGCTTCACTTTTGGAGCGCCTATGGCTCATCTTTGTTTATTATATCTATGGGAATGGGTAGATAAAATCTTTAATTGTTATAAAATTTAGGATGCAACCAAAAAACCTTTTTATGTTATTGAGGATGATTAAATCTATCATTAGAAAAGTATTGAAACACTCCCAATTCATGAAAAAATATTAGGTAAAAATTACTACATTCAAGTGCTCTATATTATTACAGTAACGCACTGATAATATAATTTAATATTCACAATGAGCACAATTTTGTAAGTCAATTAAATGACTGTAAGGAGAAGAATATAAAATAAATGTAGAAAAAATATATATATGTATGCAAATAAATAAATATGTATGTAATATATAATAACTGTACCAAAAGACGTAATAAACAATGAAGGAAAATAAATAAACAGAAATAAAATAAAATAATACAACAAAACAAATTATAATAATAAAGACCGTATCGTTTATTATGGAAACAAATAAAATGGTATAATTTGTGTCAACAAACTACAGTACAGAAAGAAAACTAATAAACACACTCGATTCTTGTATCTTAAATCATAATAAAAAGAGCTACTTATTCTTATTGATTGGTTCCCTTTGCCAGTTTTCTGACTTTACTTTTGACGTTCTTCATTAACCTTTGGACTCTTGCTCTCCAGTTTAATAGTAAGGACCGTATCGTTTATTATGGAAACAAGTTTGTAATACTCTATGAAAAAAATATCAATTTTTTGTGTCGTTTGTCATATCTCAATCTATAAGATATATAGTCATTTATCTGATCTTGAGATAATAAATAATATAAATCTATATAATTTCCATGATGAAAGGTCAATCGAAAAACAACGACTTTCAATTGTGACCAAATACTGCAAAGGTTCGAGAATAAGCATGAGAAAATTTGCCGTAGAAGAAGGAGTGAGTCCGAAAGCCGTTTACACTACTATTAAACGGTTCGGCATGCATCATAGTTTAAAAGATTTGCCTGGTCGCGGCAGAAAATGTGGCCCTTTACGTCCTGATTTGGACAAGAAGATATGTGAACAGTTTGCCAAAAGAAAGAGATTTCTATTCGGGATTGTGCGAAAAAATGCCATACCTCTATAGAAATGGTTCAGCGAGCTAAGGAGCGTAACTCGCTTGTAACATATTAAAAGCAAAATCAGCCAAAACGCAGCAAAACTCAGGAATCTTTGGTCAAATCTCGAACTCGGAATTGACGACCAAATTTTAAGTAAAAATAATCAATGTATTATCATGGATGACGAAACCTATCTAAAACTTGACTACAAAACCCTGCCTGGACCGCAGTTTTATCCGTGCCGAAAGGTCCCAAAAAATGATAAATCAATTTTCTGTGAAAAATATTATTTTTTATCTCAAGATCAGATAAATGACTATATATCTTATAGATTGAGATATGACAAACGACACAAAAAATTGATATTTTTTTCATAGACTATTACAAACTTGTTTCCATAATAAACGATACGGTCCTTAAACTAAGGTCAAAACTAACTAGTATCCTGAATAACCTGGATGTAGAATATAAATTTGCATTACCTGCATGTTAGTTTTAAGTTGTATATAGTTGTATATTTATTGTTCTCAAGTAAGCGAGTTTTTGTAAATTCTTATTGAGAATAAAGCTCTTAAACCATAAGTACTTACTTTTTGTATAAACCCAATGCGAGTGTTTTTGTCTTCGAAAGAGTTGCTGACTTCGACGAGTTCTGTTCCGTCGTTGCAATTTGTAACTAACTCATCTGTCACCTGTAAAATGACAACTTGTCTACTTAATTTCTTATAGGCATAAAAAAACGTTTTAACTGAACAATGATTTATTATGTATTCTACTAGATGTGACCACTAGAACAAATTTTGTGGGCCATCTTTGGCGGTTGATAGCTGTAATGTAACTGAATCAAAGACTAGTATAGACTTGTAGTGATTTTCACTACAAGTTTTGGGACTAAGAATTTCTTAGAAATGTCATCTCCTGTTACTATTTTAACAAAATGTTTATTTTTTTACAAAATTTTCATATTTGTTAAAATTTCTGACTTTGTCTGATTTAAAATGTTCATAAGCGTAGCATGCATGTATTGAAGGGTGATACTTCTTCATACCTAATAATAAAAATATATTTTTAATACTAAGTTGTTACTTCAAATAATCATTAGAAACCTATTAATGGATAGTCGTTTTTACCCCAAGTAAAAATTATATATACAACTAGAAAAGGCTCCAAAAAAAATCAATGTGGTATTCATAAACTCACATCAATATTAGCAGTAGACGTGTGAAGAGAGTTGTACGCCGGCGGTAAATCTGAAGCCATAGTGAATCGTCAGCTGGAACAAAAAATATACATTATTTGGTTTATAAAGATGAGTCCAAACTCGAATGATTATTTAGCTGCAAAAGAAATATTTCATCCAGTTTTATTCATCAATTCAAACATCTATTCCCGATTCCGGAATTTCCGCTGTCAATAATGTCAATGGACGGCGATTAGGAAGAATTGTACAAAAGTAAGCACGAGGTTTTGTATCGGGTACTGAATGCAGTAATATTGTGAAATAATATTAATGATCACTAAAATTTACTAATTGTAAAAATGTATTAGCAATGTGATAAAAAATTGTGCTAATGCTATTATTTCTGTAGGCAGAGATTTTTTTATATCTTACTCAATTACAAATACAAAAACTCTACCTACAAGAAAGCTGGCAAATCAATTTGGGGGTATTAGGCCCCCCAAACCATCACCAAGTAGGACAAAAACAAACAATGCCGTTCTATTTTATGTTAATATGCATGTTTGGAAATTCCAAGCGTTGTTTTCAAAAACAATACTTGACACTGAAAATTCCAATGCTTGCGGTCTAATTGTCGTAATAAAAAAAAAAAAAAAAAAAAATAAAGAAAGCATTTATTCACATTAACAGTACATGTGTAGTTTTATACAACCTCCGCCAAACCGTATAACGGTTTGTTGGCAGAAATAGGCTCCCTTTTATTATGTTACTGTTATACATAAATTGGTCATGAACTTATTTAAATTACATTTAATAATACAAACTATTTAAGTAGGTACTAACTTTAAACAATAGAAAAATAAAAATGTAAGCTCAACAAGAGAATACTAACTTAAGACTAATTGATTTTCAAATTGCTTTAACATAAGCTTTTTTAATTTTGATTTAAATACACTTTTGCTGGTGCTTTTCTTAATAGGCAAAGGTATATCGTTATAAATTTTGGGAACAAGATAATCAAATCAAATATAGCACCCAAATTGTAATGTCCGTCTTCTATTCTATTGTCCATGTGATGTGGGCCGTATTCTAACTTTAAAACACGTTTATACACGATCCAACTTCAATACAACTCCAATGCATTAACTACGCAATACAGCTAATACCTAAATGTCTGAATCAGAAATATCAGAATTTGCCATTGATTTATTATGTATTCTACTAGATGTGACATCTATAACAAATTTTGTGCGCCATGTTTCGCAGTTGACAGCTATGCTATGACAGAATCAAAGAGATGTATAGACTTGTAGTTTGAGACAAAGAATTTCTTAGGGATGTCATCTCCTGTTACTCAATGGAATTTGCTTGAAAATTATTGTGATGCAATTCAAAAAAACTTCAATATTGGTTGATTATTTGTTGTAACTACGCAATACAGCTAGCATTTAAATGTCTCAATCAGAAATATCAGAATTTTCTTGAAAATTATTGCGATGCAATTCAATACAACTATAATATTGATTGATTATTTGTTGTAACTACGCAATACAGCTAGCATTTAAATGTCTGAATCAGAAATATCAGAATTTGCTTGAAAATTATTGCGATGCAATTCAATACAACTTCAATATTGGTTGATTATTTGTTGTGTGTCTAAGTTATGTTTGAGATAGATTGTGTTTTTCATGTATTGTTAATATATTTTAAAATTTGAATACTAATACCAATAACACACCAATCCGATTCTTAACATTTTCGTTGGAGTGTTGACCTTAGCAAACAAGCTTGGACAAAATTAATATTTATTAATTACATGTACTTAATGAACAGATAATTTTTTAACCTCTTACGATAAATATCTAGTACAAGATTTACATTTCTTAAATTATTTAAATAGTTTTCCTCAAACTATCCAAAAATAACTTTCCTATACATTTTTTGACATGTATATGTATATGTAGATTGTTATTGCTACGCCGGTTTACCGAAAATAATGAGATAACGTTTTACAAACAGCAACACTCTTAACTGTACATCGACGGACCTTATTACAAAAGGCATAAGGTCCACCGATGGGCAGTTAACAGTGTGGGCGATGGTACTATGTACATAAATAGAAATACCTATATGATATTATCTCATACGTTATCATGTGTAAATTAGTATGTCTAGTGAACCTGTTATAAAATAATGCAAATTATTGCATGGGATATTTTCAAACAAATCGCTGCCTAAATCAATCAGTAAGTAAGTAAAGTAAATAACAGCATAACATAATTATCTACTATACTTACTTTCAATTTTCCTGTTGCATATAAGCATTTAGGTACTTCATTATATCAAGCGGGTTTGTAAATACAATCATTTATTGTGACTCAATAATTATTTGTTTAATTTTCATGTACTCAATATAATTTGAATACTTACCTACAGGTATCTATTTTATTTTGGTCACTGCTTAACTTACTCTGCATACGTTTTAGTAATGTTTTTACATCACATACTTATCTAACCTTGCAAAAAACAGAGTCAAAAATTGAACTGCATTTTCTAATAATGACATTATTATCCTTTGAACTTACCAGGAAATGATTAGTAGTTATACACAAGCACATTCAAGGTTAAGCTTTATTTAAAACACAAACACACAAAATCAACACGAGAAACGTGCGCGCGGCTCACTAAATTTTTAAGACTGACAAAAACCTAGCCTTATGCGCTTTGCGTGCTGGTGCCGGATTCTAATTTTAAAATACATTAACAATACAATAAGAACACAACCTATTTCAAACATAACTCCAACACACAACAAACAATCAACCAATATTGAAGTTGTATTGGAGTTGCGTTGGAATATTTCTCAAGCAAATTCTGATATTTCTGATTCAGATGTTTATGCAGTAGCTGTATTGCGATGTTAATGCACTGGCGTTGTATTGAAGTTGGATCGTGTTTATACGTGTTTTAAAGTTAGAATACGGCCCCTTGGGCTACCAATACCAATAATGATAATGTCTGTACCCGTCCTATTCTTTGTATATAAAGAATGAGAAGGATGCGTTGTGGCCTTGTGTCCGGTGGCCTTGAAATGGATCATTGTATTAAGTTACGGCCAGACGGCAGAGCCGCAGATTCTGCCACGTGACTTTGATTGAAGCGAGTTGTTGAAGCGAGCGGCTACATGGCTGACAACAAGCGCGCAAGTATTGCCAATGGTTGGCAGAGCACGCTTAGCCACCAAGGGCGTTTAAAGTTCATGTAGCATTTGGCATCAACCACTGGCTACATGCTTTAAAATCTCTGTTTTCTGCCAAGGTCTCGCGGCAGAGGGCTGTGGTTGTATGCCGTCTGGCCGTAACTAGGGTTGCAAATAGAAAAAAAACAAAATGTTTTTTTTCAAATTTATGAAAAAAAACCTGGCACCATAATTTTTTTCTAAATAAGGTTTTTTTTTCAGATGAACAAATATTACGACAAACACGGTTTTTCGTGATTTATTCATATAAGTAACTTAAAACTAAGTACATTAAAGTAGGTATGTCTGTTATGTAGCTAAACTATTCTCAGTAAATGCAAAAGAAACTTTGAACTTATTCACTAGAACTATCAGCAGCATAGTACCACTACATATTTCATTAATATAAGTTTAATAAAACCAGAAATTAAAGTTGTTAAATTAAATTAGTTTAATAGTTGACATAAAGTCTTAAACAACCGTATAAGAGTATTAACTGCCTTGCAAATTTTGAGATTTCGTACTTTTGAAAAAAACATATTCCAGAAAAAACACTGTTCTTTTTCACGGTTTTTTTTCAGGTTTTTTTTTCAAGACAGAAAAAAAACCGTTTTTTTTGCAACCCTAGCCGTAACTTAATGCAGGTTAGCGAGCGTCTACGTGGCTGGCAACCAAAAAACCGCTTCTGCCAATGGTTGGCAGAGAATGCCTAGCCACCAAGGGCGTTTAAAGGTCATCTAGAATGTGGCATCAACCACGGGCTACATGGTTTATAATATCTATTTCTGCCAAGGTCTCGTGGCAGAGGGCTGTGGTTATATGCCGTCTGGCCCTAACTTTAGGCGCACCACACATTAAGCGGAAATTTGTCTATGCTATCCATACAAAAATTCAGCTACCATAAACCAATTTCTACTTTAGTCTATGAAAAGCTGAATTCCGCTGTAATGTGTTGCATTGCATTTTTAGTATCTACGTTAGGCGGTTTTCACACTGCTGCGATTTTCGCATGCGGCAACGGTGTGCGAACGAGATAGCGCTATGTACGTCTATAGCGCTGTCACGCTTGCACACCGTCGCCAGTGTGATAATCACCGATAAGCGGTATCTTTGTCGGTTATTTGTACGTGGGTATATCATTCTATGTTATTTTGTTGGTTAGATATAGAGAGGAACGTTTTGCTTAATGGTGCAATATTTTTTCAATGATTATTCATATTGAGTGATGATGAGTTTTTGCTAAATTGGGTGCTGAAAAAAAACTTTAAACCAGGAAAAGTTTTACGAGTGAAACCGACGATACCTACTATGCCGTGCTTGGTGGTACACTAGGTGCGCTAAATCAGTAAAACAAAAATGAAAAGACAATTTTTTCTCGCATAGTCTAAATAATTTCTAATTTTACAACTAATAAAATCGCAGATTCAAGAACATGGAAATCATATATACTCTAAGATGGAATTATATATACTACTGCCCATCTCACCCTTCGATACGCCATGGGATGAGATGGGATGGTGCACTTCTAGGGCTACATAATAGGCCACCAATTGCCAAGTCACATCATTAAAAAGTACTGAAAATAATAAATGTTATCAGGAAACTGCTAAAAAAACCGGTGTGTGTTTCTCTGACTATTATAATTTTAGGTATTTCTATGTAACGTGATACTTATTCAAAATGTACCTTAAAAACTGCTGGAAATCAAGTGTGCATTCCTATAACTATTTATGATTTGAGGTATTTTTATGGAACTTGGTACTTATTCAGATCTAACTTCTTTTATAGGCGAAGCATTCCCATAGTATCGAACTTAGCAGCCTTTCTCATTTATGTTTTTGATATCATTTACAGAATGCTATTGTTGACATACATATAGATTGGTCATACAAGTAAATTTAATATATATATAATGATTCTATATCATTAAGTATATAGACTGGTAGTAATCTCGTCAACAGCATCTGTTCATTTATATACTAAAATGTGTGTATATATATATAAATCACACACAATATTTATTTATAATATTGTAGTCGTTGAGAACTAGTCACAATGGATATTATTTAAATAGTGATTGTTCCAACGATGAGGTAGTTATAACTGGAAATGTCGACAAGTTGTAAAGACTCCTTCCAGTTATGACAAAAGGTACTTGGCAACAAAGGTAACGGTATTACCCAAAATTATTTATTAATATTTATGCTAAGCAAGGGTTTTGATCCAGGTTGATGGAATACGCAACTGTGTTTTATTATAGGGTCAGACCGTTCTTCCAACAGTGGTATTCTGTCTTTAGTGGATCTAGCTTGGAGATCTTTGAAAAGGGTGATCCATGTGAATTTATATATTCCAAAATAGACTGCTTGGATGAATTTTATATGATTCATACAAGACGTATATTTTTTTCAGAGGTTCCGACTGTGAATTCATTCTAGAGAAATACGCTATTTCGATGAGTCTAAATTAGATTCATACAGGAAGTATATTTTAAGGTACGGATTGAATTGATTCTTGACGAGTTTACTCGCTGATCTCGCACCACGAGAGTCTGTATCATTTGTTTGCCGATAGTAAACCGTTAAAGACTCCAATATATATAAATATATGCTTAACTTGCCGGCTTGTGCCGTGGATTCATGTCCTAGAGCTGTCTAAGAGCTGGGCATCTGGCAGTTTTTAATGAGTGGAGGTCAGAGTCACAGACTAGCAATATTTTTCAGTTCGAAAAAAGTAATTCCAAAGTATGTGAAAACTGCCGAAGTTGTCTTATTTATAGAGGACGGGAATTTTAACTATAAAACTTTTATGAGACTCTAACATATTAAAAATATTTATAACGGGTTACTCACGTAATTTAAGTCGATTTTTGCTCGATATGTTTCGGTCGATTTACGATGACCATTTTCACGAGCTGCCTTCCGCGACGGCAGCGCGACGGCTACTACGCGCCTGCAAACATCGACTTAAATTACGTGAGTAACCCGTTATAAATATTTTTAATATGTATAGAGGACGGGGCCTATATTTTAACATTAGAACAAAAAAATTGCGTATTATTTCGGGAACAGACACCGTTAGCGACAAACTATGAATTACATTATACGTCGTTTTGGACTAATTTCCCCCATCAGAATTATTTTATAATATCTCATAATACTGCGTCAAAACCAGAACTCTAGGATTTGTATTCTTAAAGTGGTTTGCATTCTTTGACCTCCACTTTACAGCTGCCAGATGTCCGGATCTAGAAATAAGTCTGTCTACCAGACTTGTGTCTTAAGCATACTCTTGTACGGGGCCGAAACCTGGACGTCGTATGCTAACCAGGAACGTAGACTTAACACCTTCCACATGCGCTGTCTTCGGAGTATACTAAACATAACATGGAAAGACAGGGTTACTAACGAGAGATTACTGGAGATTGCTCAGCTTCCTAGCATTACCGCGCAACTTAAACAGAGACGCTTACGGTGGCTAGGGCACGTGCAACGTATGGACAGTGCTCGTTTGCCCAGACAGACCATGCTCAGCCAGATCGCTTCAGGCAAGCGCAACGTGGGACGCCCATTACTCCGCTTTAAGGACTGCGCAAAGCGTGACATGGTTGCGTTTAACATCAACTGCAACGCATGGGAGGACCTAGCAGCAAACCGCATTGAGTGGAGAAACAGCCTGTTAAAAGGTCGCGAAACCCATGACATTTCTTGGTTTCAGGACTTGGCCCGAAAACGTGCATTAAGGCATGTGCGCGACAAGGGTCGGCTTGGTGCAGACCCTCAATTTACTTGTAGGAAATGTGGACGTGTATTCCGTTCAAGAATTGGGCTATTTAGCCACGAGCGGCGCTGTCGCTTGTTCACAGATGCTGCTTAAATCATCTGAAAAGATGGACAAGGCCTGATGATGATGATTGCATATAACCACAAAAGAAACCAGATGCAGGTTTTGAACTTTTAAATCGATATCGCAATAAATATTTAGTTAACTGATAAAAACTCAACACCGAGTAAGTAATTTTTGTTTTTTTTTTCGAGCAGCAATGTACTGCGTATACTCTAATGTGACACATATCAACTGTGACGTTTTAAAGGCTTAAAAATTTGTGGCAAGGTAGTTGTGTTCCTACTGGTGAGTAAGGTTGCCAAAGAGCTCAAAGAGGACCCAGTATAGCCGACCCCCCCTAGCTACGCTACTGGATGAGGGACCCTCTTGTTCCTTTAGCTGTCAACACAGTGAATCCTCCTTTTTGTAAAGGGTCGGCAACACGCATGTGACTCCTCTGGAGTTGCAGGCGTCCATAGGTTACGGTAGCTGCTTACCATCAGGCGGGCCGTATGCTTGTTTGCCACCGTCGTGGCATATAAAATAAAAACAAGTAGGTAACGATACCTTGCGTACTGAAATATTTTATATGGAAAATGAATGTTAAATTTTAATAAAACATATGAAAGTATGTCTATTAGGGTCTATACCTACTACAACCACCTGTATAAACCCACCCAATAACATAATACACATATTACACATTAATTAGATTTTAGTGGGCTTACATACATTTGTACATGCATTACTAAACATAATTAGAAAATGTATGAACTCACCCTAAACAATATAGCGGCTGTGCTAAGCCTCTACAGTCTCTACACCTTGCACTTTGGGACTATGCGCTGACACTTGACACAGTTGGTCTCCAGGTGGCCTTGAGTGGATTAAAGACCGAGAGGCCTGAGAGGCAAGATGTATTTAGTGGGGGGAAGGGGGGGAAATTAGACTCCGCGGCGCTCTAATTGAAACTATTTTTTT